>OY390707.1:52612386-53862386 GCA_959613345.1 Tolmerus cingulatus
TTCTTCGATATAAAATTCGTACATCTAAAATTAAAATGGGAAAATACTGATGAACCGCAGCCTGATAAAAGATTTGGAACTAATACCCTAAAAATTTAAACGTGGGAACGTGAACTTTGCTAGATTTTACACGAGTAGAAGAAAAATATGTAGCATAGACATTTAAATTTCCCTCATGAGATGACTAAACAGAATTTACAGCTACAAGATTAATCTCGCTGTTATATCCCAAAAATAACAATATGGTAGTTTTATTATACTAATTGAACAAATATTACACGTATTTAAAAGGATTAAAATTAAAAAGTTTTATGAATTTTTCAGAAACTACTGTCGCAAATCGGAATCCTGTACTTGTACTACCTCTATTAATCAGATTTTATAAAATAGTTTGATACTTACAACAATTAATAGAAAAAGTAGAGTAATACTGGCAAAATACAAACTTAATGATGGTGTTCCCATTAGCAGATACAACGAAACCACAATAATTAAAACGTTAAACTTATGTGGTTTGAAATTGAAACATTAAATAATGTCAAGACAGATTTGGTTTCAAAATGTCAAAGCTAGTAGGTAATTTAAAAATTTCAAGGTATAAAAATAAACATTCAAAGAAAAAGCAGATTTTGCTTAGAAGAAGAGTGGGAGAAGAAAACATAATGTAAATTAATTTATTCCTTATGAACTTATACCTACTTTGGAAAAATTAAATAAGAGTATTATTTTGCACAGTTCTAAGCAATTTACATGTTTTTGCGTTAAAATCGTATTACATTTAATTTCCATAATTTGTCTATAAATATTTACATAAAACACATTTGTTGTGATGGAATAGAATGATAATTATTTAAGATTGTATGTCTTATACGAAAATATAATATGAGATTTGCAGTGTTATCAATGTCTAACGTAGGAACAGGGAAATGTAAAATTTATTACTTTAATAAGCCGATTGGGGTTAGAACGAGAAGCATCAACTGGAAACCTTCACTCCACTAATGGAAGGGACCCTGATGATCGATCCGGTCGGGACCCAGTCAATGTCCTTTTACTTTTTTTAACACAAACAAAAAAATAAGGAGTCCAGTCTTGCCAAAAGTTAGTGCTCCCCTGCTCCTGTTCCCTATAAATTTCACTTCGAATGGAACAAAGTGTTTCCCGTAATCTTAGCCGAGCCCCACAGCTTAAGGGAAGTGGCCAAAGACGGTAAGAGCCATGAAAACTCTCCGATTCCACAAGCCGGGGGGAGGAAAAGTTTTTCAATAAATTTCCCCTGCGTCTTAATTGCACTTTTGCAGTTTTTAATTTTCCTCGGCCACATTTTACCTTCTTCAAGTGTGTGTTATTCCCGAGCCGGTGCGGCGATGAGCCACCACTGGTGCTAAATCGGAGCCCTGAGGAACTCGCAAGTTCTCGAGTGTTTCGGCTTTCAGCTTGTGCCGGACCGGACATATCCCGTACAATTAGCGGAAGAAGAAGAAGAAGAAGAACAAGAGGAAGATGTGGAACAGGAGAAGACCGGGAATCGGGCACAGCCACAAATACCGAACCCAAGACGGTGCGGCGGAGGGTGGCGGCAAAACAAGACCAGGAAGAGGAGGATGAGGCTGGTGCGAAGTGGCCGCAGCTGGCAGGCCGAGCGCGACGCGATGCAACATGAGTTCCCGAGCCCTCGCCAACAGCATGAAACATGGCCAAGTCGTGGAACACATTAAATCATAAACCGCTCGGGTTTTTATGGCCGAGTATTTCTCGACTTTTTCATCACTTGATATCGCCCGACACTTAAATAAACCGTCGGGGGGCTCCGCGGGCCGGGGGCCGGGGGCGGGGGCGCCGCGCCACGGGCATTTATTATTCCTGCTGGTCGGTCGGTCCGGCGGTGGACTCGCACTCGCGGCGGGGCAGCCCTCCTAGCGCTCGGGCACCGTTTAAGGGTTATTGCAGTTGCAGTTGCCATTGCTGCTGCAAATGTGTTTCTGAATTGCAACAAAATTTCAAAATTTTATAATGCCTCCATTCCCTGTCCTTGCCGTTCTCCCGCGTCCCGTCTGCCATAAATGCGCTACTCGCTGTACGCGTTTGCTCCTTTTTAGCTCCGTTTTTTATTATTTTTTTATTTTTGCTAGTCTTGCACTCGAGGCGCGCTTGTGGCGCCCAGGGCGGCATGACGGAGGGGAGCCAAAGTGAAAAGTGCAAGGTTGGACTTGGAAGAAAATCAGTGAAAAGGTTTCCTGGCCTCACTTCACAGTGGCAAAAAAGTTTGTTCATGGCAAAGAAATGCCGCGCGCCGTCAGCCGTGGGCCCGGGGGGTATCTGTTGATTCCTCGAATAGATAAGGCGAAATAGAGCCATTTTCTTGGGGAGTTTTATGGACCTGGATTTATTGCTCCCAATAAATCTCAACGAAATTTCCAAATCAAATTACTTTATGAGTACGTCCTTCTACCCCTCCCCCTCCCCCGGGAGGGCGCAATTGGACCTTGGGGGCGTATCCTTTTATTGCTACGGGATGGACATACACGCTCATGTGAACTCCAGTTGGCAAACGTTGTGCAGGTTATATCAGGTGCACGGAAGCCCGATTCAATTTTTAATTTTCATTTTGATGGAGCCTCTCTAATAAGAAGTTATTAAACTTTATAATTAACGGTGCGTACTTGAGTGGAGTTGAGTTGAGCACGGAACAGCGCAGGAACAAATAAAACGAACTGCTCAGGAGACTTTCAATTGTGACGTCGAGGAATTGCGGACGATTCTTGCAGGTAGCAATTTTGAAGAGCTTCCCCACTGTGATGATGTAAGTGGTGACGTAATCGATTTATTACGCAGCACCCATAAAAGTAGGTAACACAATTCGCTTAAACTGCCGATGACTGGCGGAAAAGTAACAATCCACCTGGTGGTAATGGCATTTCCGCATATTTTTTTTTCAATCGTTCATATCCAGAAATTCGGTTTGTAAATTTATTTTAACCATGTATCACAACTTAATCTTGAACAAACATCTCGATCGGAAAATAATTCAATAAGAAATAAACAAATCGATTTAATACCCAGGGGAGTAGGATTGTACGAAATGTAGTTTTAAATTAACTACTCGTTTTTACACTGTATTGCAACAAGTTTAAAGAACTACTAATTAAAAACATAGTAAATGCATTTTAGGTAAAAAAAAAGGACAACACCACCATACTCGTAGAAAAGATGTGTGCGACATGAAAAGTAGTTTTATTATTTTTCGGTATATAAATATGCTAAGCAAAAAAAAAAATGAAAAGTTATTTAAAAATAATCAGAAAACTCTTCTGCGAATAGAAATTTAATTACTAAGAAAACGTGTTGTTACTACTCTAATTCATCAGTGGTTCATTGTAAAAAACTAAAAGTGCACTATAAATCTAGTGCAATAATTCTGATAACATATTTTCCATCTCTATAAATTAAGTGATATGGGGATAGATTAAAATTGATTTGTAGTAGCTCCTACTTTAATAGCGCCCGTCCGCAGCCCCACTCCAGAAGACGAAAAGGAGTTAACCCAACCAGCAAACAAACGATTTGCAACAAACTAGCAGGTGAGGAGCGTTTCGTTGAAGTTTCCTTCAAGCTGAGTGACTTGTGGTTTTGCATTCCACGCCGCCTTCGACGATTTCCAAGAAGTTGGTTCCTTGCGGTCCTGAAGCCCTACACCGCCGCCCCATTTCGGCCCCCCCGTCTCGCGCTCGGTCAGTGGAGCACCCGGTGCACACTGTTCCTTAGCCTGTCTGGATTGCGTTTCTGGAAATTTTCTGAAGTTGAATGGCAGCCCGGCCGAAGGAGTGCCAGCCGCCCTAATGGGGCAACAAAGTTTCCCAACCATAAATATTTATCGCGAAATTTTATTACTTTAATGCATTTAAATAGCTTAGCCAGTCACATCGCGAGGAGTTGCCCTGCTGGCGGGGGTGGTGGTGTCGGGGGGGGTTGGGACAGGGATGGCTTTTTCATTGGAGCCCCCGGCCGGTGTGGTTTAGGCATGGATCCCTTTCAAGGTGCAAAAAAGCGCAACCCACAGCCGTGGATCCCCGCGAGCACGATATACTACTCCTGGTGCTTTGTTGCTACTACTTTCCAATAACTGGAGGAGCACCAGCGAAGGGATCCAATTCGCGGGATAAAGCGCAGCCCTGCAAAACGAAGAAGAAGAGCGGCGAAACGAACGCTGAACCTAAAAAACAGCGACAGCGATACAAAGGGAGATGGGCAAAATCGATACAAGTCCCCGCTGGGGATGCTGGAGCTGGACCCTGTCGGGGGTGGCTGCTGGCGACTGCAATTCGAATCGTTCGTTTTCTTATGATTCGATTTCGAGCTGTTTCGCGTGGATAAAAAATTGGCTCTGGAA
Organism: Tolmerus cingulatus; assembly: GCA_959613345.1. Classification (NCBI taxonomy): domain Eukaryota; kingdom Metazoa; phylum Arthropoda; class Insecta; order Diptera; family Asilidae; genus Tolmerus; species Tolmerus cingulatus. The sequence continues at coordinate 52,616,777 of OY390707.1, forward strand.
CGGGGGAGTTAGATAACCCTCCGCTGCGCCAGCAGAGCGGTGCTGGACCCTTTCCCCACAGCGCCCCAGGGGGATGAAATGGGGCTGTGGGTGGGCGGCAGTGCCGCTATATCGTGAGCCAAAATAGCTGCCAGGGTGCCGCGTCGGGACGCCCGCGCCGCGCCCGGGGGAGCGGAGGACGCGCAAGGAGGAACAATTGCCCGTCCCAATCGTTCGCCAAGTGGAAAAATTGCAGGAGTGGGTTTCAGAGCCGTACCCTTTGCGCCTTCCATTCTTATTGTTTCTGTAAATTTTATTGGAGGTTCGGGACTTTAACTTTACAGCTTTCTGCTAAATTAATTTACTTTTCAGACCCTTTGTTGCTGGCGGAGTGGTGCAACGACTCGTCGGAGAATTTATATCGGAATCAGTCGTGCGATTTGCTATTTTTTTTCGCTACCACCATTCGCCTGTCCCCACCGCTCAGTCATCGTCGTTATCGCGCAGCAGCAATGTGAAATTTTTTGAGTATAAAAATTGCGCAAAATTTTCAAGGAGCGAAGACCACTTCTAACGAGCATCACTTCATTTACAAATTGTTTAGATGGAAATGAAAAAACAACGAACAATTAACAAAACTACAAAAAAGTCAAACATATATTTCTATCCGTACCTATTCGAAAAGTCTTATAACCTAAAATATCCCCAAAACATTATGTTGTACCTACTCTTCCACCAAAAGTGAGCATTAGCTTCAAATTTATGATGTAAATTGAAATTTATTGTACGGTAACAAAACGTCCTACCTATATTTAATATAATATCTACTACTCAATGGATGTATTTTATAAGCCACTAAAAAATTATAGTAAAATGAGTGTAGAATCAACAGAATTGAAAATAATTTTTTGACATTGATTGTAATAGATACCTACATACATACATATATTAACATATAAAATTTCTTGTAAAACTCGAAAGTAGAAAATTGCTATAAAGCAACAGTCAGTATGTCTTAAAGTTTAAATTTTAAGAATTTATCTACATAGCTTAGGTTATATTATTATGGGATTTTTAAATTGCAATTTGTCTGGATTCTAATATGTAATTTGTCTTGCTTTTCCAATATACTACTTTTACCATGTATAGTAATTCATAAGACACTTGTGCATTTGGTGCCAGGTGTGGGGATACGAACGGGCAAAGGTGAAAGAGTTTGTTTTCCAATGATTTGAAGAGATGTTCACTCCTTGCGATGGGCTGGATTATGTATATTTATGTAAACCGCACTGCGTGAGCTGCACGACGCCGTTGAACAAATCTAAGTACCTCCCAGACATATGTCACTTTTCAAATTGAAGTCCAACTGACGAGATAGCAAAAAACGTCATCACTGCGGTGTCCTTCCGCATAAATCTCCCCGGAGTGGCTCGGAACAGTTGTCATCGCGAGCGTTAGCCGCGGCATGTAAATCGCCTCGGAAGCTGCCAACGGAGCTGGACCGAGGCCTCTGCATCGAGCGCCTCGAGCGTGTCGCCATAAGTCAAACGTGCTGGCAGTTTTTAATTAAATTTTATCATTAAATTAATAAATTGGAAATTTAACTCCGTGGAAGGCACTTTAATTGCGCTTTTGGCAATTTATCTCCGCCGCGGCGCGGAATCGTCCAGGCCAAGTCCAGTCGCTCGGCCGGGCTTCTTCAATTGGACTCCTCTCGAACATCCCGATGATTGCTAGGTCTGACCCCCAATCCAGGGGCTCTCCACATTATTATTATACAAAACGCGACGTATATATTATCCATTGGGAGCCCCTCGGGAGTGGGTACGATTCAAGTGGCTGGCCGCGACTCGCGAATTGAGTGTAGCGGCTCCGCGGCTATAAATCCGCGGCTCGATTGCAGATCTCCGATGGATGATACATCGCCAATTTTCCTTCTTGACGTCGAAAACGGGGAATCGGCCGAGAAGCAAATGAGACTCGGTGGCTGAAGGAAGCCCGGCCCGGGAGTCTCCGGTGGCGGTGGGGCTCCCCTGGCTGACCGATTATCTGCGGACCTGATCTCGCCGGCCCAAATTAACTACCGCTGTGGGACATGACAATTCCTTCTGCCTCCGTTTTATTGCTTTTGCTCCAGGTAACTCAACTACTGAAGTAGCAGAAGCAGTCCCGGGTCCCGGTCCCCGTCATCGGGAGAAGCCACTCCGGGCTCTGTGGTGGCCTGGGGCGCGATTTAACCTTTGCGGCGACGGGGCCGGGTCAGGTAGAGATGTTATCTACCTGTTGACGGCAGATGGTGATTAAAGGCTTAACGATTGCTCGGGTCAAAGGTTGCGAACCCCGCGCGGCTGCTGTGCGGAGGACTTCCGAACGGGCTCAAGCCCCACCTTCGAGCGGAAATTATTTATTTCTGGATATAAGCTCTAGATTGTTTGCTCCAGGATCCACATGTGTGCGCCAGGAATTTTATCTGCATATCTGAGCAGAACTGCATCCTTGGAAGCTTGCGTCAGTTGCGCATTATAACATTTTCGCTTATTTAAATATTTCATTCTTTTTAACTTCCTCATCACTGTCACTTTTATAATTTTTGTTACAATATTGATGTTATTTGATTTATATAACACTCTATTGTTGATTTTGTAAATTGCGGCAAAATAATTAAAGAACCTTAATGCTGTCGAATACAAGGTTTTAATCGTTTCTCTTAATAATTTTCGTAAATCCTTGAATTTATTGTTCGCTGTACAAGAAATGTTCAATTTCTCATACCGCGACCATAAGCCGCATATTACTTAAGAAACTTGTTAATTTCCGTGGACCTTTAATCTTTTATAATTTTGGCCGTAAACAATTTGTGTCCAGGTTGGTTCAAGTCGGGTTTTACAATACACCTCGTCGTCCCTTACGAGAGTGTCAAATTTGGTAAGGTATTTTTGAACCTTGGAGGTTCTTTGTATTAGGAAATAAGTGCACAGCATACTTTATAGTGATTTTACATATTTTCCTTTAGTGCAAAAGATTAATAAAAAGTAATTAAATTTAATCTTTTTTTTTCAATTTTTTGATCAATTTTCCTTTATATTCATTCTAAACATCCTTGAGTCAGTTGTAACAAATTTTTAATTCGTAAATGCAAAATGTTGTATGTTTTTCTATTAATTGAATGGCTATAGAAATATTTGGAATGTTTTTTAAGAAATGTGAAGATAATATTATAAAATTTAAAAATCAGTTACAAACGCCTACAAGTTCATATGCTTAATGTTAGTTTAGTCAAAATTAAATTAGTTGCTTACGAAAAAGGCTATGTCTGAATATAAGTATCAATATTGGTGATTTTTCTTCCACAAAGCTTGGAAATGTTTTCAGTTTGTTTTATTTGAATTACATTTTAATCTAAAAGAAATACTAGTATACATATTAACTTTGAAGCTATTTATTAGTTTATTTTTTTCAAAGTTATGTTTAATTTTTCATGTTCAACATCTGTATTTTTATGTTTCCACAACAGAAACATAAGAAACAAAAAGGTTTGCGATGGAAAGATGTTATTTTGATTGGTAACAAAATAATACTGGGATATGGAATTTAATGTTAAAGTCGCCAATATGTATAACATCTTGCACATTTTATTAAATGTCAGATTTCACAGATATATGTATGTTATGTAGGCACATGCCGCTTACGACGTTCCACGTCAATAAAAAATATTCCGAATGTGTGCGTAAACTCCTCAACTCATTCAGTTGACGAATAATTTCATTTTTATAAAATTACCATGTTGCTCGACAGACGACATCGAAGCGGCTGAGGGAAAATAAAAAGATTTCCTAATTGATAGAAATTCAATGCAGCCCCTCTCGAATGCTTAATTCGCCGATTTCAAAAAAGCTACATAGGTATATAAAATTCCAGGTATTTTTTATTCGTGACCGCGCGGCGAGTTAGAGGGAGAAGAGCAGCCCGCATTAATTTTTTAAGGGGGAGAACAATAAATTCAAATTTCTTCAAATATTTGACGTATGCATGTGTGGGCGGGCTACGGGAACGTGGGCCCGCGCAGTAGCTGAATAAAATATGTACATATTATATGAATCACCTTAGATTAAATTTTTTGATTAAAATTATCGTTCGCTCCCGTGGAGTCGGGCGAGGAGGAGCAGCTAAGGAGGAAAATCCCATTTCACGGAATGGGAAAATTTTAATATTTTTCATTCTACCCCCGTCTGCACTCTGCGCTTTTTTTTTCCGTCAGCGACGCGCTTCTGCTGCTCCTGTACTTGTTTCCCTTATTTTTCCTTTTTTGTATTTATTTTCCTTTTTTCTTTTTTTAAATAAATTTTTCCAAATGACGAGTTCGTTCATTAATCATGTACTCGAAGGGCGAGACGGGGAGTGGTGCGGGCACTTGAGGCCTCGTTATAACGAAACAGCCTCCTTCCATTCCAGAAATTGCCTGCCCCGCCTGCAGGACTCCTCCGTTTATGGAAATAGACGACGATGTAATTCTAATGTGGCTGAGTGTGGAACGCAGGGAAAAATATATTTTTATAAATTTATCTTGCCCGTCCCCAGCCGTTCCCTGGGAGGGTCTGTCAGTGTATTTATTTTATTTTAAACAGAGCCCCGACGACCAGAGGGAAGGTTATTTTAAAACGACCACCGATGGTGAGTTATTGCGGGGTGGCGTTTCTGTGCATCTAATTGCGTTAGAACGCAGGCAGCGGCAACTCTGGCTCTCATTTTCCTCCATTTTTTTCGTATAAATTGGAACTAGGGTGGATTACAATTTAAATATTTATTGACGAATAAGTGACGCTCGGCGAATGGGGTCCTTTCTTTGAACGCTCGTTTTTTTACTTTCATCGCTTCATTTCTTCTCGTTGAGCTAACAAAGTCCCAAGATGCTGGTAACATGGGAACGGGACCATCGCGGTTTAGATTTAAGTGGAGGGTCCTTTCAGATGGGGTTGTCGCATTACAAACCGACATGAGATGTCTGTCGCGGCATAAAATTTAATTAGCGTACTCTACTTGCCAGGGATCGCTAAAGGGGAACTTCAATTCACTCACGACTATTTTTCTGCTGTTGACTGGGCCAAATAAGTTGTTTGTTATTATGAGCAGGTTGTCTTCGTTTTCAGTCAACCACACACCATGTGTTGTTTTGAGGAGTTCTCTATTCTTAAATTAGCAATTCAATTGGAGTTGATCAATGCACCGTCCTTGGTCCACTCCTTTTTATTCTGTTGAACGACGCACCTCTATCATCTGTCGTCGGCGTCACAAATTTTATGTTATTTCGCACAATGTTTATTATTATTATCTACATCTACTCAACATTCGATCCGATACTTTTGGCTCGATACCTTTGTTCGTATCAAAACCTCGATGTAGGTATCTTAAACCAATTTACTTGAAAAGATGTATTATAAACTACTATTTTAATGGGAAGTAATTATTTTATAACGTTTTTTAGTATCCAGGTGATTACACTTGTCAGCTAATACTTCTTATGGACAGTAATAAAATTTTTAAAAGTAGTTCACTTAATTAATGTTTGTATTAATTTAAAACACGAATGCGAGTTTGTCAGCACTGAAAATGTTCTAGAAATAGGTACGCATACGTAATTATTATTCTTCTAAAGATTTTTCTTTTACGAAGACTATAGAACTTTAGCCCATATTTTAAAAGAATTGATTCTGATATAATTAAATTTTATTTCCTGGCTTTAAAATATTTAGTGAATTATTAATTTTAAAATATGTTGATACAATAACAAAAATTAATCTGAACTCGATAACAATTGATTATTACTAATTAATTGAATACTAGAATTTAGACACTTTTACCATAGATAATTGATTAAAACAAAATACCTATTGGATATTTCATTTATAATTTAATCAACATGTCTCTACGAAACATTTCATAGTTAATTTTACGGTAGAATAAAGAAAATCACGTAGCTGTCCAAAAATACCTGGTTTACAAAATTGCTATTTTACACTAATGAGCAGCATGATGATATGTTGTTACATAATAATTTTAAAAATGTAGTAAACCTACATAAAACTATATAATCGTGTCATATCACTGTCAGTCATTTTATTGACATTATCTTATGCGCTTTTTATTGGCTCATTGGGGTTCAGAAATCATTCATTCATTTCTGTAAAATGAAAGGTATGGTTTTATGATAAATGAAGTGACATATTGCTAATAATAACATGACGTGACGATAAAATGATTTTTACTCGATTGCAAAATCAAAGTTATTAACTTGTTAATCGCGAGATCAAGTTTTGTTCAACCACTTTCACAATGGGACTCTTTTCTTCGAAAAAAAAGTTTTATCATGATACCTAGTTTGAAATACTCTTTACCTGTGCCTGAACCAATTTTAAAGCGTTGGTTTAATATTTGCGAGGTGATTTTTAATTTTCAGGCATATTTGTTGGTAAACCAACAGATTTGCGTCGACGTTTTTTTTAATTCCTTATATCCTTACACACACATAGTTTTTGAGTTATGGCTAAAAAAAAAGTGCAAAAATGTAATAATTAAGTAATTGGGGAAGCTTTTTTACGCTAGTCAAACTAGAACTTGATTGGTTTTTCTATTCTGAATAATGTAATAATGCCATATCTTGATTATTACAACTGTTACATTAAAATGTTTATTAAAATGTAGCTATTAATAGGATAATTTTATGAATAAAAATGCAATAGATTGGTTTTCGAGAAACATGATATTGAAATGTGAGAGAAGTCCTATTTTGACTATTCTTGAAAGCATTTTGAAAAATAAAAATTGGATGTTTAAATATCTGCCGTTGTTTATAAAAAACGTATTGTAATAGAATATTTCCATTTTCGAATTCATACACAGAAGAGAGAAGAAAACCATAACTTATGTACCATATATAGAAGAGAATTGCTAACAGCGATATAATTTATATAACTTTCTACTTTTAAGGACATAAGGAATGTTAATGAAATATTGTGCCGATTTGGATCTTTCTTACAATATTGTAATAGACCTATTTTTCGACAGCAGATCAAACTAAATATTGAGGTTGTAAGTGAAAAAGGTGTAAGTAGCCCCATTCACCGCAAATCTTCGCTATCTTTAGAAAGAAAACCAAGAAGACAGATTCACCTGTCTCGCCGTCTCCACCGACACTGGGGTCTCCGACACTCCGCGCGGCTACAGGTTGAAATTCCGAAATCCGTCGGATCCGGAGGCTGCCGCCATCGTCTTAAATGGTCATCAATCTTGGCCGGGTGTTTACGCATCGCTCAGCGTGGCGGTCTCTTGGATGTCCCAGCCCCCGCCCCCGCCCCCGCCTCGCGGTTCGGATTCGGGGCCCCCGCCATGGGAGGCGCACCGTCGGCGAAATCCACGGCGGGCGCTCGCGGTTGCGTGGCTCGTGCCCGATGTCGTCGCGGCTGCCGGATGATTTGATTAATTCGAAGTCAAATGGGGCCCCTAATGCGATTGCCAGCCTCCACGTCAAAATGTAAAGCGAGGTGCCGCCAGCCGGCTGCTGGGTGCGGGCTCTTGGGGCTCCGCTAACCCAAGCAATTTTCTCTGGTCGCGAATCTGGCGATGGCGATGGCGGTGACGACGACGACGACAACGACGGCGGTTACGGCGACAGCGCGAAGACGGTAGAAGGATGCGAACAGGTTACAACCTTTTTCCCAATAACTTTTTTTTCCTGTCGTCTGCGATGACTTCCTTTGCGGACATCGCCTTTTTGATAGGGCTCTCGCGATTTTTTACTTCCCTCACTTTAAATAAAAATTAATTTCACGCCCTCTTTGCTTGCGTTGTGCGCCCTTTTAATGGCGCCGCGACTCTTTACTATCCGCGATGTAATAAAAAGTAAAAAAAAAAACAAAAAAATTAATAAAGTGAAACAAAAAAACTCCATCTCTGGAGCTCTAGCCGCTAGGTCTTCCGCTCGTCCGCCCCCATAACTTCTGAAGTTTTCTTGTTTTAGGCAAGCGAACAAAAGTGCGGCGACGACCAATCAAATTAGATTTTCCGATTGGATTTTCTCGATTTTTAATTGCTTTCGCCAGAGCGCTCCTTTTTTCTATATTTATGTCGCCGACATATAAATTGATTGGGACCCCGAAAGGGCGGAGGAGCGGCACGGCGGCGGAGGCTTCACCGTCGTCCGCTTTTCTCGTGTATCCCAGAATAGGATTTTCCGTGAAAAGTATAAAATGTTATTTCCAGTAGTGGATGGGCCCCATTTCAATCATCATCATTCCCAGTGGGTGGGGGGCGGGGGGCGGAGGTGCGAATCCATCCTAGTTCTGTTTGGTCAGTCCTTTTCTGCACTTCTGACTAGCACCAAAACCTGAGTAGCTGCCGCCTGCCGCGCCGATGTGCAAAATTCAGCCAGGCCATGGCGAAATTACACGAAATGTAATTTTAATTGATTTATAGGAGCTATGTTCGTCGAATGGTTACGTTTATAGCGCTTTTAATATCGACAATGCAATCACTTAATTAATCAAAGGAAAACTTAATTAACCCCCGCCACCAAAGTTGCTAAAGTGTTATGTGCGCGCTAGCTAGCGAAGTTGGGTGGGGCTCGTGGGAGGCTTCGACGAGAGCCGGGTTGACTACCCGTTGTCGATCGTACTTCGGAACATTCCAATTGGGTTCCGGCCCGAATGTGTCTCTCAGGCTGCCATTCGAAGGCGGTGGGGGGGGGGGGGGGGGGGGGAGAGTTGGCGGGTTTTCGGGGGCCAGGTTGACAGTCGGGGCTGGGGCTGGAGATGACTCCGGGTACGTAAACGGAGTAACAAAATTTAGATGTCATCGGGCAACCGCAAACTAACTTATGTCGCAACACAATTTTCCCATTGAAGAACATTTATAAAATTAACCCTTGAAAGGGCCCACCCACTTAGCACACGCATCACCTCACCTAGAATCCGGCCCTAGCCCTAGTTTTCCCCAAACCCCGCCGCGCCCCGGTCGGGTCTCTCCCCTGAGACGATATCAACTTTACTTGAAAGTTTGTCGACAGGCAGTGGAACATCAAAGAGGCCATCCTCCACTTAACGTGACAGTGGAATAAGGGACGCAGGTTATTGACAAAACTTTTAGTTTAACGTGATTTAACACAGAGGTTAAATTAAATCAAAATGTTAAATATGTTACCAGCGCATTGAGGGTTGGAGCGGCGGTGGCGTAGGGCGAGTTGTGCTCGAGAGGAAATTACTTGTGATGCTTCCGAAAATTTCATTCACAGACCTTTGACCTGGCACGACATCCGCAAGATCAGAAGAAAAGGGCAAGTTCAATTTTACCAGGTTTTAATTTTTTATACACCTACCGAATTTATTGAACAGAGGTCTGCAGGATATGTATATTACATAAGTTTGCCTTGCAATTTTTATGATTCACAATTACAATCGATTTTATGTACGTAAAACTTTACAAAAAATGTATTTTAATGTATACCTCGTGAGTGTACTTTATTATAGATGACGAAGTAATTATGTGCATTATTTTCGGAAAACTTAAGCTTTACGACCATCATAAACTTAAGTCAATTTTGCTTTATATCAACCTGCCCCAGAAATTTTTTCGTACTCAATTTGAACTTTTTCAGCAGGCATTTGCATCAGTTATTGTCTGGAAAGCATGATTACGCGCTTCCAGTCGCAGTTATTGATTGATTGACTTAATTATTTTTTCTATCGGTTAAAATCCTTTCAGAATATAAGCTTATATTAATTTTTAAAATGACCACTTCGCTAAAATTAATAACTCTTCTAAAATTAATGAAGTGACCCTTTTTAAATAAGGCACATTTGAAAGTTTTCGATTTTGGTGCTTGGTATGAAAACTAACTCCACAACTTATTATAATAAATAGAAATTCCTATCTTGTTTAGATTTAAATAAATTAAACAAAATATTTCATGCAGAACTAATTGCGTTAACGCTATAATCAAAATGAATTAAGTTAATCATATCAAGTATAAGCTTTGAAGCTGACGCATTCAATTTATTATATTTATTTCCAATAAATTAAAATCTGTAGTATGGGTAATCCAACATCAAATAGATAAAATGCCTGGACGCGACCCCTTTTAATTTGGATTAAATTTATTGGATATTAAAAAGTGAATTTTTGTTAATTTTGTAAGTTTGTTTTCTAAATATTGAAAAATTGGTTTAGGACAAAAATCTGGCTCTGAATTCATTTTCAAGAAGGCACTCTTAAAATTCTTAAATGATAATGTTTGTTTCTCCAACTTAAAAAGAAAGCACATTTTTGAAATTTTCAAATTTTTCATTGTAAATGTATGTATTTTTTAAAATTAATATAATCTCCCTATACTAAAACCATGAAAGTGAATATTTTCTGTTTTTGGTTTTACTAATTAAATTGATGAATCTTTCCAAATATACCAACTTTTGCCAGCACGTCGAGTACAGCATTTAAATACTTCCTACACCAACTTAGGAAATCAGTAGTAGATACCACGAGAATGTGTTACGTAAAACAAAAATGTTCAAAGGAAAAATCTCGAATAATATTAATGACTAATATTCATATGCCATTTTAAATTTTAACACTCATATTTCTAGCAAGATGACGCTATAGCAAACATACATATTCACGAAAATTCATCCAAATTCAAAACATTCGACCAACCGTTTGTTAGTATTGGATGGAATCAGCCATCTAAAATATTAAACGTTTTTAAACTTGCATATATATTTATATGCGTATTTAAATTTGGGAGAAGCGTAAATTCGGCAAGTCCATTAGTAATTAGGCCAAAGAGGGAAAAAATTAGGCAGTAAAGACCATTTGTAATCAAATAAATATGAACATATGTTTCATCACATTCAAAGGCATTATAGAATTAAGAAATAATGGAGATATAAAAACATAATTTCAAATAAATAGGAAATGTTATACCGACTGATTATACGTCTACATATAAGGGTTGGACCCCTCATAAAACAAAATATATTTAAGGAGGCATGAAGGGTTAAAATTTCGAAAAAACCTTTTTGAATAATGGAATACTTTTAATGGAAACAAACAGATATCTTGATGAAACTGTGCAAGTATCTCTTCAAAATATTAAAATATACACAAAAATGTGTTGTTGGATTTATCCACGCAGTTTTTTTAGCTGATATAGATTTTTGAAAATAATATGTGTTTTTCAATTCGGTTTCTACGATTAACAAACAACTAGATACATGATCCATGATTTTGAAAATTTGCTGTTATTAAATAGATACATACATATAAAGTGACACGATGTGTCTAAGACGGAAAGATCAATACACAATTTTAAGATTTATAGCAGGTTTTCAAAAAGGGTCGCCATTTAGTTATTTTACTGCGAAAATGTTTCCCAAAGGATATCAATTTGTAGGGGTTGTCATACCGATTAAACAACCGTTTTGTTTTTTTTCAGATGTTCAGTGAACCAAAATCATGCACACCCTGCATTATTCATGTTTTTTTGCTAAATCTCTTTGTAAATTTGTAACAGCTACACAACAGCTTAAAAGAATCAAAAATAAATTTGCCTTTGTATACTTTAAAGTTTTGAAAACATATGTATGTGCAAAGTTTGATAAAGACTTCTCTCTGTTTTTTTTTTGTAATATTCTACATTTGATAAAACCAATTTTTTTTCGAAACTTGAACACGTCGTGTCCCCTTAAATGAAAAACTCGATTGTATCGGACAGTGAGAGCACTCAAAAAATAGCGCAGATTTAAAAGTACTCACTCGCGAAAGTGCAGTTGATTGGGGCCAACGCCAACCGAGGGCTGGACCCGACGCAGATTCCCATAGAGTTCGGACTTACCTGGAAAGAAAGAAAACATTGTTACTTTAGCAGAACACTTAAAATCTTTATTATTTACAAAGAAAGGAGAACAAAAGGCGGCGACCGTAATTGGGCTATGAAAACATACAACTGAACACGTTAATTACAGAGATTACACCGTTAGAAAACAAAGAGCTGTCTTAAGTGTTTCTCAGCCGCATTTCTGTGGGTAATTGCTCCGAATATAATTAGCCACTTTCAGGTATCCACACACACTTCAATTATACTCCAGCATCCGGAGATCGACCGTGAGTGCAATCAAATTATTCAAAACGGCCGAACTAATATGGATCAAGGCTGCACCGATTTCTCGATTGGACCCCCAAAAGTGCTTCAAGTGGCGCAACATTTAATCAAGCATAATAATTGTTAAATTGTCAATGGACCCAAGGCTAGCATAATCCACACATTTATTCAGTTGACTTGCGGAAGAAATACACAATTGTTTGTTTCGAATGTTAGGAGTAATAAAAACAACTCCACTCATATGTTTATTCATTATCTCACTATAACTATGTAAGGAAATTCAGAATTGCTCAATCTGCTCCATAGATGGAGTTTGCGACCGATTGAGCATTAAAAATTAAGCTTATTATTAACATTGGAAAATGCATACTAGTTAAAAAAACTGTAATCAAATAGGTAAACAAGCAGCCGCAGAATATAAAAATATGATCAAAATATTATCACTATATTTTCAGCTTCCTACGAATCGTTGTTTCAATTCTGTTAACTGTCTTTTAATTCACTGAAAGCATTTCATTAATAGCTGTGTGGATCCTGAGCCAGATTTAACTGGAAATTTTGCGCTGATTTAAAATGTATGAATGTTACCCGTATTAAAGATTTTTTATTTCAGGAAAATAAAATCAAAATCCCATCATTCGCATAAATCCGTGTGCGAAAGTTCACCACATTTGATGGTTTTATGTTAAGGCGTATTCCCGGAATCCATGCATGAGCTTTGCGGTATGAAAAGTAATCGAAAAATTCTGAGTAGTTCTAAGCAGTTGAAAACTGCCGCAAACGATAGATAGTATGGTATAATATTGTTTAAACTCCCAGTTGTCAAATATTAAGTAACAACGATATTAATCAAGATAAAGTAGTTTTAGAGTCCCAAAGCATATTTGTAGTGTTTCATTAAAATGATAGAGTACTAAAAGTGTATAATATATCTATATTTACATATTTCATTTCATAGAAATATGATCTTGGATTATCTTCGTATAAATTTAACCTTAATAAAAGGAGTTATGTGTATTTGAATGGCAAGTGCTGCAATTGGGAAAAAATAAGCTTGCATTTCAAATAGACACAAAGAATTATTAATTTTCTTTATGGGAAAAAAAATCAAAATTAAAAAGTGGAAAAATCATGAAATCTTATCGTTTCCCAAGAAATATTACTTTTAAACATTTTTCCAGAATTTTATCTCGAAATCGTAAAATTTGACAATTTCGCCCACCAAATTATTCATTGCATTCGTATTTGGTGAAAACAATTGTGAACGTATTCAGTCAGATTGAGGAATACACGAAAACATAATCATTCGAAAATTATCTTCCATGGATTTATTCGAATAGATTCAGAAATACGTAGGCGCTCTGGATTTCTATCCAATTTGGATCAAACTAAACACAAAAGTTCATTTGGGTCAGGGTTTGAAATTTGGTTGGGTAATTATAAATAAACATATATCATAGCATAATAAGTTTGATGCACTTGTCCCAAATTTAAAAATTTTAGTAAATTTGCAATATAAACTCTTATATAGGTACTTTGCTATTAATTTCCGACATTTTTGAGGACTATTTCGCAAATGAATTTACAAAAAAATTATTAACTATTACTTTGTTGGCAAATACAATTTTTAACTAGGTACTTACTCTAAACTAGCGGGCTAATTGTAAATTTATATACTTTTTTTATGTTTCATTTTTAGGAGTAATTTATGTACACGTAGGTAAAACATACATATTTAGGCGGGCATTTGTCAAGGAAAATGTATGTAGGCGAGATTCGCCGTTTCTATTTATGTAATTAAAGTGTTGTCAAGTGATATGTAGGTTTTGAGATACTCCAACTGCCACGTCTCACCCTACTATTAGTATCTTCGAATTAATGCACAAAAGGCAAATTTTTACTTTTACTTTCACTCCTCGGTTTGTACCCTTAACATCAGCACGCAATCCGGCAGCATGGTGAGCATCCCCCGAGCTGGACACCCGGAACAGATTGCGCCAACATCTGCTCCCCTAATTTTCGCGGTGCGCACGTACATCTTGCGCTAGTTGAGCTCTATTTAGCGAAGTGCCATAATCACCCTTAAGGAGCCACTTCACTGACAAGAGGACGGCGCCACGTCCAACCCCGCTACCGCTCGAACTGTGAATTTTGCACACCTATGCTCCCGTTCTGGGGGGTGTGGTGGTGGTATCTGATTTCAGGATAGCCCACCCCCGCTCAAATGAAATTCATACCAAAAGTACATTATGAGGCCGACCATTACACGAGATTAAAAGCTCCGCTCACTTTGGCCACAGTGCAAGTGTTCAAGTGCACAAAAATGAAAGTGCGCGGAAAATGAGAGCTTTTTCCATTCGAAACGTGTGCTGGCGGGCGGCAAGTACTCACCCGCTCCCGGTCCCGTCCCGCCCCGCCCTCTAGCACGGAGTCGTCCCTGGGAGCTGCCGTAAGCCTCCATATGGCCACAAACAGGGGTGGCTCTTGGCTGGTACCTGAGCCTGATGCAGTTATATATTTATGCAATATATGTATATACATAAATATATGCATGTTAGTGCATCGGGCGTCCCTGTCCCTGTCCCTGTCCCGGTCCCGGTCCCGGTCCCAGCCAGAGCCCGGCTGTATGCAGCATAGATGCACATTATGCTCAACAGAAGCACTCGGAGGGAAAATAGCATCACGTGAGCTCCCCCGTAGTGGGATAAGGAAATTGTGTGGAAAGTTCTCCTGACAAGAAAAGAGGTAACGCGAGTTTTTCCGCTTTGTTCCCGCTTTGTGTGCGCTGGTGATGCGACGACGATGGGAACGATAACGACAAACGGGAATGGGAGATTTTCGTCCAGTTGCGACTCGACGATAAAATCTGACCAGAATCTGGTACTGGACCCAGTGGTGGTGCCCATTAAGGATGTTGTTCCATTAGCGGGGGACTTCATCGTTTTCGGAATGGGCCACAGATTAGACCCTGGAAAGCCCCTCATTACTGGATTCATTTCCGGGCTTCGGTAACGGTAGGGTCCTTAATTTCCACCTTCCACTCCTCGGCATCGGGACAACTGTGACGATGCCGGTGTCGACGACAACGACTATGACGACAACAACCCACCAACGATGGTGACGAGTACCACGGCCACAACGATTGCGGGTGGAGAGGGTGGAGGGACGGAGACGAGGGGATGCCCACTAGGACCCACCAACCCTATCCGGGGCGCTGGAAGTAAACAACTTTCGCATTTACATGCAGCGCCAGCAAAACAAATGAATTTAGAGGCAGTTCCATAATTAAATGGAGATTGGTCCAACTCCAGCTCCAGGTGGAGGCGGCGGTGGCAGTGGCGGCGGCGGCGTCCAGCCCCGGTGAGGGGTGTATCTACGGCGGCGGGAGCAATCAGCCCTTCCAGCCGGGAATCATGCCCGGCCGAATCCTTTTCTGGCCAAGAACTATGCAAGCAAAGGGGATTTTATTAATTTTGAAATATAAGTTGGCTGCCCGGCCCGAACTAGATCGATTTCAAACAATGCGAAGGTCCCGTACGGACTTGCCATGTTTTATGCATGCGGCTTAACCAACAGCTCCGTTCCGTCGTTCGTATTGATTTCCATACGTAACCAGTTTGGATTACTCCTTTTGTGCAGGGGCCCTTTTGATAATTTCCATCACCGCTGCCAAACCCCCGGCTATTCGGAGGACGCCCTCCAAAATAGTGTGTTTTGGGGGGCGCCTTGCGTTCCTCCGAGTCCTCTCCTAGTCGTGTCCGTCCGTCCGTCCGACCGTCGTACAGTCGTCGGGGGGCCACAGGAAGAGCCGTGCTCCACATCTGGAGGGAGCCTGAAAATTCCGCCCAATTGATAGCTCGAGTTCTACGCGAAAATCTAATTTCACTTGGGAGAAAATGATTGCAAGGCCCACACAGCTCTCTCCGACAAATTTATTGTTCCCGATGCAATTCCGACTGGCATTCTGGAGCCGCCCGATGGACTCCGGCGAGCCAAATGGAAGGTGTTGATTTTGTTTTGAAGGAAGCACCTCTGTTTGCTGCTCCTCCTGCTGCTGCCATGGTGCTGATCCTCCTGCTGTTGGCACCCGTGGGGGCCTGGACCTGACCTCCTTCGAGGAATACGTGCAGCCCCAGCAGTCTTTTTCTGTGCGGCCCTTCTTTTGGGGCGGCGGCATGGGCACAAAAGATCCAATAAATTGCAAATCATCCCTGCCCCGGCCACACACCGCCTACGGTCAAGCTGTTTCATTAAGACCATGTTTGTTTTGCATATGGGCAACGCCCCCAATTTCAAATTCGCTTCCTTTCTGAGGAGCCCAATCACTACGATCTTTTTACGGCCAATATTTCCACAGCATAAACTCATGACTGGCCTCAGTTGATGATGGGCACCTTCAGATCGGAACAGGCAAGTGATGGTAAGAAAAATTCTGGGCAAACGAAACACCTTTGTTGGTTTGTTTGGGCTAAGGCTATAAGACTTACTCGATACATCCGGAAATTGAGGTGTACCTACATTATGTATGTATGTATGTTTGCACCTACCTATATCAACCCTTCGATTTAATATAGAAATACGTTAAACAAAAAATTCAGTCAAGTGCGAGTTAAACTTGCATATCAACTAGATATTCCGTCCTTCAATTTTAATTACAAAAATGATCAAAGGCTACGCATTTAAGTTATTTTGCATTCAATCTACACTATATGCAGACTATTCCAGAGTTTAAACATTTGGAGGTAGGGAGCGGGATTCTTTTAAATAAGTACACAAAAAATTTGTGCAAGTGCAAAATCTTACATATATGTAACTACAAATTAAGAATCTAGCTCTTTATCAAGCTGTCATTCAACATCATACTTGTTGACATTGAAGTAATGACATGATAGTTACTTATGGCCAATTTTTCAATCATCAGATAAATTCGTCGAATAAATTTGTTTCAATAATCAACTTGGCTTTGGTTTAAAATATGCTGTCGCACGGATAAACTTATTCACTGTTTAAACCAGCACAGAGGATTGTGTGTTCGTCAGTTGATTTTGACAAGTATAGTAAAAAGAAATTGTTTTGTCATTGACCGAAAAATCCTTAACATCATATACATATTTAAGCTGAGATATAACTCAATTATTATTAATAGCTAAGTTTTTGCGCCAAATTTAGTATGCTCAACGAAAATGTAAACTTTTGAGAAACTATTTTTGGGTCATCCAGATTTTCAGCTAAAAATATTGGTAAAGTACCTAAACACATTTGAAAATTCTATAACTGATTTTTAAGTTAATTTATTCAAAGTATTGCTAAAGAACGTAAAATCTCCAATGTAATTATATACAGCCTTTTTATTTAAGTATATCTATCATGTACTTGCTTTAGGTAGGTACATGATAATTTCATAATGTTAAGAATTTTAAAGTAACTTTTAGGGTAAGAACAACTGACCTTCCCTTCCATTTCCTTTAAATATTTGATTTATGGCCAAGTGTTGCTTAAATTAATTTTTCTATATATGTACTATAAATTGCTCTAAGATAAGGTGAGTCAATTTTTAAAAACTATACGAGAAAAGCCAATCCTAAGGTTGGGTAAAGAAAATTAACAAAATTATTCTAAATATATAATACTAGATATTTTTTAATAATACTCAATCTAAGAAAATTTAAGTTTGATATAAAGCAGTCAAATTCTTTAAGTACTTATAAATATCCATACAAAACCATTGTTGCTTGCAAAATTGATTAGTTAATTTCATTATTACAATAATTTTTTCTCTGGGTGAATTATTACAATATTTTCTATTTCCCTGAATGTAATTACAAGCGAATTCCACTGCAATTCCGAATACAATATCAAAATAATTGAACTGAGTACAACAAAGTAGGTAACAAATTACTCAATGCACTTAAAGCCAGTACCCGGCAGATTTATGCTCCTCTTGCGTAAGCGCATTGTTCCAAAACAAAATATAGCATCTCGTTGAAATTTCGAAAAGTTTGCATTCCAAGCCCCGTTCAATCCGGAAGACACCAGAGGAAGCCCGCGGAGAGATTATAACCTGAGAACATGAACTGAAGCACAAATTCACGAATTCCGTCCGCGAAATTCCTGCGCCGAGCAGCTCTTCATCATCATCAGCATCATCTTCATCATCATCTCGTGATGTCAATCGAGCGTGCAAGGCTAAGTGGCCCACATCACATGAATGTCTCTCGATGGCGTCGTGTTCCGAGTGCCTGAGTCTGAATCTGGATCTGTACCGGCGCTCCGCGGCCTCCCCCGGTCCAGCGTCTTCGCCATCGTCTTCGTCTTCGTCTTCATCTTGGCGTTGTGCGAACATTAAGCGCTCTACGAGCTCTTCCGGTCCGAAATGAAACTGTTTTCCATGTCGCAATTGTGCCGCACCGCGGTGTCCGTGAAACAAGGCGGAAGCGGGCCGAGGGGGCGGCAACAAAATAGAACGACAACAACGACGACAACATTGATAACGTTTGACAACAAACAACGTCCACCTGGGAAGGAGCAAGAACCTCTCGGCGCTGCCGCCGGGGGCATTGGTCAAAACAAGATTTGTGGCATTCCCGAACCTGCGACCTAATTTCGCGTACGCGACTCTTCAAGAGCTTTCCGTCGCAAGGTGAGCCGCCGTCGTCTTCTTCGTCTTCGTCGTCGCCGTCGCCGTCGTCATCGGCCCCATCGCACCTCATCTCGAGGAAATGGTGGACCCGGTGGCAGCGCGAGCAAAAAAGCGGAAAGTGGAAAGCTCCAGCAGCACGAATCCGTCGTCTGGTGGCACCTATTCGGGTGAGCGACGACCACGACGACGACGACGCCGACGACGCCGACTACGACGGCGGTAAATTTGTGAATGAACCCAGGGAGAGTGTCAGCGGCGCAAAGACGCCGTAAAGCGTTTCATTCATGAGTCCCCGAACACATTTGCATACGGCGCGCCCCACGCCGCTGCGAAAAAAGAACAAGAGGCGGCAGTGGGCAAAAGCAGCAGGCACAAGAAAAAAAAATGGAAAAATAATAAAAAAGCAGCGGCGCTCCGCCAAGTCAACAGCACGCTCCGGCCGGCTGTTCCTCGAGATGTGGGCCAAGAGAGCTGATTACACACAGGGAGCACGTCGCCGTCGAAAGCTCCCAAAGTCTGCCGGATGATGAACGAGCGCCGCCCCCTCAGCCCCCATCAACCCCTAGCCGGCTGGTGGCCTGGAGCCGGAAGGGTGGCCCCCTCCCCCGCCCGAGGGCTAGAAGAAAGGAAGTTCTTCTTGGCCGCGAAATGCGACCCTAGATAATTTTCCCTGTCCGACGCTCACGGTTGACATCGCTGAAGTTGTTGCACCCACTTGGCCAGCACCGCCGCGTTTCGGCACGCCGTCTTCCGGAAGACATCTTCCGTCTTCTATTGTCCCAACACAACGGGCCATTCACACACACCACTACCCCTACACGACGTGCCCGGGCCTAGAATCGACCCAATTCAGGGAGTCCCGAAATTCTTAAGTAGGAAGCAGTATCCCAATTGATTTCTTAAAGTGCCCTGAAGATTTCTTCTTCCTCCCAAAAATCGCCCCTTCCTCCCAAAAGTAGGGTTTGAAATGTGGGCTCACTTAAAAGCTCGTAAGTCTTTCTAACGACCTCCCAGGAACTAGGCGGAAAATTTTTACGAATAATCCCTTCACAAGTAGTTTCCCGAGCATCCATGCCGAGCATAAAATGTGAGACAAATTTAGTATCTTCATTTGAATTTTACGCTCGATAATTCAAAATAAATTATTCAAAGCAAGAATTTTGCAAACATTCCGTAACTGACAGTTGCAAGCAAATAACGACGGATATTTGCGGTTTACATTTTTAATATTTTAATTATTTATTAATTGTTTTGTTTTTTAATTAATTGCATATTATTTATAAACAAATTGAAGTTGTTCGTAGTAAATGAACAGTATTTGTATAAACAAATTACGTTTCAAATATTTAATCGGACCAAATTGAGTTTGAGATCTTCTTGCGCATTATGACGAAACGTTGTAAAAATAATAATTTGTGATCAAAAGTGACAAATACATACGGCATACCAAAAATAAAAAATGTTTCTACCTATTCTTTAATACATTTTTCGAGAAAATCCTTCAAATAAACGATTTACAAAGTAAATATGTATATACTATTTTCAACTTGTCGTATGAAATAACAAATCGAAGAAATTGATAAGTACCTTTTAAGAAAACAAACGTGAAGCAAAATACGTCTTTTTTTTTACTTGTTTTCCTCAACCGTAATAAGAAATCATCTCAAAAAATATGAAAAAGGATATTAGAAAGTTATAGGAGACTTCAATATTAATTTCACGAAAAAGTGAATCGATTTTAATGGTCGGAGCCAACATATAAATACATACATATCTAATCTTTAAACGTCTTTTCTAAAAACTCTAAGTTTTGATTGTCGTGCAACACATGCCCACTCCAAATTAAGAAGTCAAAATCGAGCACCTCTTGTGCAGACATTTACAAAATATTTAAAACAAAAACAATTTTTCAAAGTAATAAGGAATTTTCTAGTGTTGAAATTACTTTTGGTGAAAGATTTTTCTGGATTTTAAATTCCTTAGGGGTATTACCCAGAAATTTCTGGCACAAATATGTTTTAATTTCAAATTCGAACATCTCAAGAATTCAAGATAGACAACTATTTCTTTTAGTTACGTGAAAGGAAAATTACAAGGATTTGTATTCGAAAGGTTATCACGTTCCCAGCGCTACAGTAGCTGTTTTATGCATGATTTGGAAACTTTCTACAGAGGAAAATCCCCCATTATACCCAAACGTAACTGATATTTATTTATTATTAACCGCTCGTTTACCTTCCAGGGCCATGTTATTATAGTCTGTATAAATAAAGTCGACTTCCTAATTTGCTTTTGATATAATCGAAAATCATGACAGCGAGAAGCGCACTTCACTTTCCATCCGCGGCCGAGGATCTCCTCAAAAGTTAAAAGGTTCGCGGGGTCGCGTCTGCTAGCGCCTGCTTAAGCTGACTCTGGAAGCGAGCGCAGATTTTTCCGTTAACCACCCGACCAGGAAGCGATTACCACTGATGGATGATGCAGGAATCAATTTACCTGAACCGAGATTATCCCCCTTAGCAGGCACGCACCTGGAGCGGAACCCGCACCCCTCCTCCTCCCGCAAGCACCGAAAAACCCAAGCAGCCCGGCTGCAGAGCTGCAGTTTGAAGACCGCGCAGCTCGGTCCAGCCGCACGACACACGCTGATTGGACTTTGACTGATGTCTTGAGATGCAATGGGGTCGGAGGTTCCTGCACAATTCCGCGGCGGGCCACTCAAGTGCCATTCTCGGCGGCCGAGCGGGGGATGCCGGGCCGGCCATTTTAAATTTTAAATATTTCACGTTTATGCGCCTAATAAATCCCGTCCGAGCGGGGTACGGCCGTTATTCATTCGCTGCAGCCCCAGCATCCATTGTGGCTCTGTGTCTTCTTAATAAATTTCTTAACAAGGCGTTGACTTAGTTGAGCCAGGAATTGCTCACGGAGGAGCCCCGGCCCGCCCCCGCACATTCTTACTAAATTACGGCGGCGGACGGGCAGCTCGGCCCGGTCGTGTACTCACATCAATTAACGAGACCATGCAAATTGAATGATCCGTGACCGCAGGGAGCGGCACGGGAAAAGGACCGCCCGCCCGACGGAAGGGTGGACCTGGCCAAGGCAAGTGCGACCTCCTCACTTTCCGACTTCCACTCGCTCGCTGTCTTGATGAATTATGCAAAGCCGGCCGGGCGTTGCGGCAGGTGAGTCACAGGTAGACAGACGGACAGGGCTCGAGAACACTCTCGCTTTTCCAATTTTCGAAAATGTCGAGAAGACTTTTCGCAGATACAAAAAAAAGCCCTAGAAAACGGCTCGCTTTTCTGCGATTAACGCCCTTTGCAAAAAAAAAAAGGAAAAATAAAAATTAAGACGATCATAATGTGCGAAAAATGACATAAAACTGTTTAAAAACCTACGACAAGAAAGCCCAAACTGGTTTAAAATAAAAACGGGCTATACTTCTCATTATAATTAAAAATAACTTAATTTTCATCCTTCGTGCGTGATATTACACTAAAAAATACAATACAACACATGTGACGTAAGTAAAAAAATCATGGTTAGTTAAACTATATTAATGGTAAGTAGTCGCATAAAAACTCTAATATAGTGTATTAAGTTAGACTTTCGTTTACAAAAAGCGCATTAACACTAGAACTACCAGCACTCAAACGTGCGATTTCACTCATTTTTTGCGCCTTTAATGTAATGTACCTTCAAATTTGGATTAATTATCATAACTTGAAAACGATTTCTGAATATGTTGTAGTTATAAATCTAAATAAATGTTGGCATAAATCTTAACCTATAACGTTAAAAATTGTAAATCACTCAAGGCAGAAATTGAGTACCGGTCATTTTGACCGGTCTTGGTAGATCTAGTGTTAAAATTGGCAAGTCGTTCTACATTAAAATTAAATAACAGTCACACACACACATACACCTCTTGCCCCAAACGCATACACCTTTTCATTTCGTGGGTATAAATATCTCATGTTCCATCAAAATCTTAAAATAAAATATGATAAATTAGGATTTAAGACTGATGGAAAAATTCTTATATTATAATCTATAAAAACCTATATGTGATTATTAAACCTTAGTTCAGTTTTGAAGATTGCTATATTTATTGTTTTACTTTACAGTGCTTCACTATTAAATTTCGCTTTAGATATGATTTTGTATTTTTGTTTTACTTACTGAATAGCTCTCGAAAACAATAAGTAAAAAAGTAATAAAATAAACATTGAAAAAATTTGAAACCACAGCGTCGCATTTTACTAAGAAGGAATATAATTGTTAAAATATTGATTATTTTAATGTAAATTATGTAAGTAAATGAAAATTACTTTATCCAAGTATAAATTACTTTCATAACATAAAATTCCGCGTATCAAAACCGAACTCTTATAGAAAGATTTCGTTCTCCGAAATGGCTAGAGGTATCAAATTAAAATTAATATCAAATGCTGAGGGTTAGTATCTCATAATTCCGCGAAAATCCAGTAATAAAAGCATATTAACTAGAAAATCCGTTTTATGAAACTTTATAAATGTACTGAATAAAATTAAAGTTCTTGCTACCGTTAGTGGATTTTTAGCTCATAAGCCTCCGGATTGCCACATTTTCGTAAAGAATAATTAATGAAATTAACTTTTCAACTTGCATAAATTGGTTATGATTTTATTAGAGCAGCAACGACTCTTAGGCTAAGCAGCAAGTTTGTTACTTCTTTCTTCTTATTTTTTATATTTCTTTAGATTTCCTATTATTTTCTATATTTCCATTTGCCATTTTCTATTTTAGTAAGTCTTTTAGAACTTAAAGTAATTTTGTACAAATATTTTATTATATATGTATATTATTATTTTTTTTCAACTTACAACTGAAAGAAAAAGAAATTAGAAGAGGGCAATCGGATTTGCGATTTTTTTTAGTGTTGGGTTGGCTAAGCAATTATTCTATTTTAAAGGGTAAAATTCAGTTTTTTGTAAACGTTATCAGAAAATGTTTATACATACAAACATACATACATAAAGGCGTGGCCAAAATATTATGCTGTTAAAAAATTTACGCATCTTTAGAACCTCTATAAAGGAAGATAAACATGTTTGTTTCTGATGTCACCTTCCAATCGTCATGTAAAGAATTTGAAGCCAATATATTGTTATTGTTTTACAAATTGTTAAATTTTCGTCGGTGTGCCTGTTATTTTGGCCGCCACTCTATATATCAATATTAATAGATATCTAATTGCTGAAAAATATTAAACAATTTTAAGAATATACAAGTTGGAAGATATTTATATCATGTAATATGGAAAGCAAGTATAAGTACTTTATTATGTACAATAAATCAAATGAGAAGTGTTTATTTCAACTAATTTACTTATTCCCCTTGCTCTATTATTGCAAGTGTTGTTTCCAAGACAGTACTTATCAATAAGTTCATTAGCGATTCTACTTCAGGTTGTGATGGTATTGCCCCCAAATGTTCTTAAAATTATAGCAGATTTAGTTAATCCTCTTAAAAGAAAACTTTAAAAGTCCCCGACGAAAACGTAATGCTGCAGACGATGGGAACAAAGAAAGTTCGTAAACATCAAGGAATCAAAATAATCTCCTCTTGATACATTTAAATGGACAAATGTGTGAACAAACTCGGGCGGGCAATTTATCTACAAAGCTTATTTTATTTGCTGAGGCAAGATAAGATCATAATTTGTAATTTGTTTTCATATAGATATCTCTTGATGTCTATTATACCATAAAAACTTTTAGATAGTAAGAAACAAGTAAATCATAAATTCGCATAGATGCAAGATAATGACAGATCCGCGTGTTTTTTTAGAAAACGTGCTATAAAACTATGTAGTTCAGGGTTTGGCCTAGGGCAGCTGAACCCAAACGCAAACTTAAGTCTAGTTTAACTTTGGGCTATGTTCGAGTCTGAATAAAGCTTGATTCAAGCATAGCTATAGACTGAGTTTACAATCATAAATATTTATTTATCAACTTTAGAAATAAAAACCTGCTGTTCAGCCTTAACTGACTACATTATCACCAAAAATATCGGATTCTAATGGACTTGTACTCATTTCAGAGGTTGTACTTTCTACAATAGTTGCAAAATAAAATAATTAAATTTTTGTTACATACTTGCCATATTTGTCGAACAATTAAAAATGAATGATAAAATGTGTCTAATATTTTTTGTAAAATTCAAGAGCTGATCTATAAGATCAAAATTGTCAAATAAAAGCCCTATTTGTAATTTACAGCATGAGTTTTTGACATCAATTTGACAACATTTGTGCATAGATTTCGAATCGATTCGATGAAACAGTTCGTGATATTTCCTTGTCAGTTCAATTCCATAACTTTATTACAATTTGAAGAAATTTTACTTTAATACTGAGCGTGTTTATTTCAACTTTTGTCTGAGCAACTCAAACAGATAATTATTCTTCATTTTATTTTAGTTCATTATTCTTTCCAAGAAAATTATAAAATGAATTACCTTTAAATTATGTGCCCGCGATGTCTTTTAATTTAAGGATAACAAAAATTAATGACATATGAAAATATCATTAAAACGTTAACGAGTTTCCCTTACCCTTTTCTTTACTGGGGTTACTTAAGTTTTGCAATTAAAATAAAAGTATGAATAAAAATTTAAATGTTTTCGCATTAATATAGTGATAATAACCCACTTATTATGATGCAACATTGTTACTAGACAAATTAACTTGTTAACCCCTAAAGGTGGCTCTCGTAAAATGCAAAAACTAAAATAAAAACGTGATCACGCTGCCTGTCGATCATTGTCGGCGATCGGGGCGCGATTAAAACTTTTACTTAACAATTTCATTCCGCTAACTCGTCAAATTGGTCGAGCGAGGATAATTTGGAAAAAACACGAGTCGAAGTTTAGTGCTGCCCCTGTAGCGAAATAATTAGCCGCGAGCGGACACGACACCCGAATCACTGACCATAAAAACATCAAGTGCGAGGCGGCGGATCGGACGATCTCCTTAGCATTAATTTGCTTAGGCCTCGGCCGAAGAAATGCGATAAATAAATGGCCAAATCAACAGAAATTAAAAAATCGCCTTAACCGACGGCGGCAGCGGCGGCGGCGGCGTCGCTGCTAATTTCGCTGCATTTAAGCTCGTGACGCTCCGGAAAATTATGGAAAATACGCACGCGATCCGGGCGTAGATCGTCCGTCGCCCAACCTGTTCCAATTAGCAAGACAAATGGACGCGTCTTACGAACTCACCCAAGCTGTGTGAGGGGAAAATGTTTGAAAACGGCGTGAAGTTGTCTCACATCAAAGAACATTTTCAAATTTTCAATTTTGTCATATCTTATATAAATATTATATTAACAGGCAAACCCAAATATTGTTATCCTTCTTTAACCTATTTCCCGTGCATATATCTCAAGAAACGTATTCTTTCATAGATGTGCAGAATATATCTTTACTCAACAATTTTTTTATTCACATACGCACTAATACACTACGCACGCACTACCCATTAAAAGAAACGAAACGACGGCCTACTTTAACCGATCGAATTGAACGACAAAGTCATAGAAACGAAGTCAGATCGCTTCGAAATAGAAAGAGCAACGTTCATTTTAACCAATAATGATTTATTAGATGATTTTTATAAATTTTTATGGTAGCCTTAAATCACATGATTTTGTAATTAAAAGAGGATGGAAACATTATATAAATTATATTTGAATATATAACCCTTCTTTTGCAATGATTAGTAGTGATGCAAGGATTGAAACTGAAGCATTGAGAGGTATTTCCTATTTTAAAATTCGCGGTGAAGGTACAATGCCATGTATACTGGGTTTTAAATAGAATTTAAATTACTTTTTTCCAAAATTTTAGATTTTACCTTTGCTAGACTAATTATAAAACATCATAGATGAATGAAGAATGTATACTTCCAGCACTAAAATGAATAATTCCTATCGTTTATACAAATGAATTCAAACTTAAATATGAGCCATTTATTTTGAAAGTGGCCAAATTCCATTTATATAATATGTATATAATAAATCGAGATATTTAAGGTTTTGCGTTTTCAAATAAATAACTTTTCGTTTTATTAATCAACTAATATTTGTAATAAAAAAATCTGAATGATTTTGAACACATTTCGTACAATTTGCTGCGAAATGTAAAGATAACGTAAAAATGTAATTATTTAAATAGCTAGTTTAATTTTTTTGGAAAATGGAATTAGGCCATTTTCAAAATAAAAGGCTCATAAGAAATAAATTAAATGAAAATCATGTGTTTATGTTGCCAATAAGAGAGGTAAAATGAAGTGAACTTAAATCCCTTTGCCTTCCCAGCCCGGAAAGGTCAAATTTCGACCATAACCAATAGGTACTCGGCTAATTAATTCAAACCGAATGAAGAGAACTTCGCGATCGGTTTCGCGGCTCCTTATAAACCAAATCAAGGTCTTTCTTATTTGTTCATAAATGCAACATTCTAAGACCCAGACCAGCAGCTGGATCTTATTGTTGACGAAGGTTGTTAGTCTCATGCCAGGAAAATATTGCAGATTCCTGAGTCCCCACAATTCACGTGGTCGCAGAATGACTGTTTGCTGGCACATCCGGGGGAAATAATTTTACTACATCGTGCCGTCTACGAGCGTATCAAGTCCGCGGATTGGCGGAGCACGGACCGATAAAAGTTAATGCGAAATATATGTTAATTCGCGCCATGTATGAATAAAATAATATCGCGGGCGCAGCGAGTAGAGGGCGACAGTCGTTATGCATTGTTTCTATTTATTTTTCCGTCTCTCGAATCGGAGTGAGGAGGATGCCTTACCGGCACTTTTCTACTTTGTTTCGATTGATTTCCTTTCAGCCGTTTATGGGCTTTTGGTACAATACTTAATGTTCATGCTGTGCTCAATAAATGAGCTACCATTGCCGGCGGCATACAATTGAAATTGCCCATGTTAAAAAATACAACCTACTATAAAAGCCCAGGGTTTGTTTCTTCAGCGGTCTTAAAAGGACAAGCATAATAGGCCCACGTTTGGCTTCGCTTTGAGTTTCTTTGCGCTGCAGCAATAACATCTTTCAGCCGATATTATTCTTCATATAGTAGGTTTGAATCATTTTGTTCTTAGTCAACCACGTTTATTTTATTGCTACTTTTTTCCCCGCTTAATGAGCCATGGAGTAATAAAAATGAACACGTAATTTTTTATAAATTAGTTTGGCGTAGGCGCTTATAAATATGAAATAATAAAAATGAAACATGTTATTAAGGTCATTAATTTCCCAGGAGTAAATTTTTACCAGACCTCGGAAATACCAATTTGCAATTATCTTCCAACAAAAAGTTTATATTTATTTATACTGCTTGAAAATGTTTCCAGGATTAGTTATCGGAATTCGACACTCATATTAAGTACTCTAGTATTTATTTCAGATGTCACTTCCGACAGTCATAATCACTGCTGTTGTGCATGTTTCTAAAACAACATTACATCTAGCATCCTTTATGTCTACACTAACCCACATAATCAGTGTTATAACCAGAAAAGTAGTAAAATCAACTTAGGGGGTAAGAGCGGATAAAAGTTTGTACGGAAGGGCCTTTATTTTCATAGGTTAAAAATGAAAATTAGTAGGTACTTTGTCGTTTTGTTAGAAAAAAACGGATTATGTGATACGTTCTTCGAAAGTCTGGCTCTAAGACGATAATAAAATAGGTCTTGAAATTTTGAATGAAAATTCCATAATTTCGTAGGTAACAACCATGAATGTTGGTGTTAGTTAAGGGTTTATTTTCCTCAAACCCTAAACAATATGTACTCAATTTCAAACTAAATACGAAATTACATGTATACATATGTAGCTTTTGAGGTTACGAATATTCATACAAACGTCGCCCATTTTATCCCTGTTCTGTTTCTATTTCTATTTATTTCGAGATTCACGCAAACGAAGTCGGAGGTAGAAGCTAGTTAAATATACATATGCTAAGATTTTTTCACCCAAAGACTCGCAGTTTGAATTAAATAATAATTAATTTGTGAAAACGCACAAAGGGTGTGTTTAGTAGGTATGATTAGATCAAAATTTAAGTTGCAGTTTCTTTTTAGTATAGGGCAGGCTTTATTGAAATTTGCACTATTTCTTGAATTTATCGGCGAGCCAATAAAACGACAACTATAAATACAATTACGACAAAATTTAGCTATGAATTTGATATTTTCTAAGCCGGTGTCTGCAGTAGTTGGCCACGCCTGCTGCGCCCATTGTCCAGCTCCCTCGAATCGCGTGCAGTGCAGAGCGAAAATATTCCTTTCGAGTGCACCGAGGACGCAATCTTTGCACGCTGCACAGCCATCGCGGAGGAGAGCAAACAAAACGCGGTCATTGTGCGGACCAGGCCTTATCTCGAATTTATAGAAATTGCTTGGCAGTGTCATTTCCTGCAAACAGCTCCTGTTCTCTGCCCGCCCGCCCGTCCCATAAATTAAATTTGAACAATATTATTAATGGCCAGCAGTGCTACCTGGGAATATGGCCATTCGGTCCAGCTCCAGGACCACGGCGAACGGAACGAAAACGCACCGGGACTGGTCCCCGGGATGCACGGTGCCCACCACGACGGATCGCAGTTAGCTGCACAAAAGCATCCTAATCCGCCATTGCCCTTATATTAAAGCTAAGGGTCGGTTTAGCTTACGAAAACTGCGGGGGTGGCGCGGTGGTGCTCCTCCGGCGGCGGCGGCGGCGGCCGAAGCCGCATTTATGCTGAGGCAGATACCTAGTCTGATATGCAAATAAATATAATGAACGGCAAATAATCGCATTTTCGCTCCAAACTACAAGAACCGAAATCCCATCATCGTCAAATATTAATTATCAGCCTTTCGATTGTGCCGATTGCGTGCGTGTGTGGGTATTTTGCCCGGGGTACGGGGATTGTGGCGAATGAATTTTTGGGGGAGGGACAGGGCGGAACCCTAATGTGGTTGATGGCTAGTGGGGCGCAATGGCGCCCGGGAGCCCCATTGCCACCCGCTGGTGTGCCGTTCCATTACAGGAGCCGGACAAATTCTGGTCACCACGCGAATTTCCCAAAATTTCTCAGTTTTCGCTAGGAGGCATAGATAGGCCGTGCTGTGGCGAATTCGACGTTTGCATCGCCATAACGCTGTTTGCTTTCATCCAACCGTAGAATGGGCTGGTGGAGCTGCTTCACGTCGAGAGCACGAAGTAAACTTTGTTCCTCGAAAATGAATCTTCCCCCACAACGAGGGCCGGACTCATCCGGGAATCTGGCGGCCTACACTGCGCCCGTCGTACAGTGGGGCTGGGGCTCCGCTATTTTATATATGAGTGCACCGACGGGCGATAAGGAGCGCCGGGGGCGGCGACGCCGCTCGACCATGGCCATAACATAAGAGATTTTATAATATTGGATACATATGGAGGAAAGTCAAAACATGATTACGTCCCGGCCTCCCGGCCCAGAATTTCAATTAAAACAAATTACCCAAACCCGCCGTAATGCATCGCATCGCTCCGCATCCATGCAAGATGGCCTTTGTGATAGGATGTGTGCGTTTCGGCTGGTCAGTGCGGTGGTGGCCATGCAGCCCTCTTCCGTTCATCCCAAACTCTAGGACTCCGGTCCGGGGGCCCCAGTATCCCGGTGCTCCCGGGCCGGGAGCTGCTGCTGCTGCTGCTGCTGCTGCGAACGTATGTGCCCTTAACCGCAAGTTTTAAATGTACGCACAGAAGACCTGCATCGGAAATTAGACGTATACACTCGCAATATTACGAGCAATTATGGGTCACAACCAAACACGCGGTAATTAGTTCGGTCGAGCGACACATTACCGGAGGAGTCCGCAAAAAGACGGCCATTTTCAGTGCAGGAACGTCACAGCCAGCGGGCCCCTCTGATTTCACCCTCGAACGAACGAATTGAGGCCTAAATGCTTTAATAAATGGTGCTGGCGCTAATTTTACGCTTAGCAGGAAATTTCAATTAGAGAAGGGCGTGAAAGTGCCCTAATTCGAAGACGGTACCCAAAAAACCTCTATTAGGGTGCATCACCACCCATCTATGGTGAACGTTTCGCTAATCCACCTCTTATCAAAGCACAACTACATATAAAACTAAAGGAGTGACGAAAAATCCGCCTGACCGCATGTACATTACATTTTGCTGACCATCAAAGGTGCACCGCCGGAAATATTATTTTGAAAAATAACGAATACTCTTAGGAACATTATTAAGTACCTATAATATACGGATAAAACTTAATTCGTTTTAAGTAGTTTAAACGTTTAAAATATATATTTTGCTTTCAGATCCGGTTTAACAATTTTGAGTCTATTAAATTCGAATCCATTGTATTAAAATTTTGTAAATATTCACCATTTTCAGTCTGCTATTAAGAATGTACAAATTTTGATAAACAATTTAAAATCAATGCCTAAAAAGTGAGTAGTTTTAGTATCTACTTATGTTCACTAAAATTCTTAAAATTTGCAAAATTCGGTCCGCCTTGAATTTCAAAATTTCAAAAGTAATTTCGGTTACTCAATTTATAAGCTCTAAATCTTAGCGATTAAGCAAAATATGTAACGTCGTATCAAGAACCGCAAAACGTTTTTACGCTGTCACTCAACCGCGTTCGGTTTATGTTAAACTTTAATTATCGCCAACAAGCTTTACTTGCTTTCCCCAAATCCTGGTGCGGAAAATCTGGTGAGAATTAAGTGATGCTAGACAGTGGCATTTGTCGCCTATTAAACATTGGGGAGGGTTCAGTCCCCCAGCGCTCTACTTAGTCACTTTCCACCTCCCTCGAGGGACATATGTGAATAGAACGCTCAGATTATACACTTGCGGCTGTTACCTGGGCACTTAACGTGACTCCGTTTGCAAACAACTTTTATTTATTACCTAAAAACACGAAAAGGATAAAGTTGCCCACAGACACTTTACCGACCAGCACCACTGGGCCTGGTCTTTTGGTGGGAAAATAATAATAATGTTGACCTGGGAAGTGTTTAGAGACGACCTACCTTACATTTTACTAGAGCGGCATGTCTTTTTACTAAAGGAATTCCTCGCTCCTTGCGAATGCACAATAAAAGGTATCCTTGCCGCACACAGGTCCGGAAAATATTCTTCGTAGCAAAAGAAGGAAACGAAAGGTCAGTTTATTCTAAAAATATTTCAAATATTCCAAAGCAAAATTGTAAATTCGAAAAGGATAGTGGCAAGCAAAAATCACCTAGAAAATGCAAACGAATTCTTTCTTCTGTACTGAACTTTTAATTTTAAAATAGCATGGAAAACTATCCTTGTATTCAAAAGGAAATAAATACAGTGATCAGAAAATTTATGTTATTAGAATTTGTAATTTTTTACTTGTAGTCGCGCCAATTTTAAAGCTTGATCCCGCAATAGACTTTAGAAAGAAATGGATAACTAATCTTAATAGTTTATTGCACCATTGGTACAGATTAAAACGATCGAATCAAAAAGGTAGTTTAAATAATGCAACCAAAATTAGTTCGGACAACCGAAAAGACAAGTTATTTTAACAAATTTTATTTTATGAAAAATTTATGAGTTATTTATTGTAATTTTCAGTAATTCAGAACGAAGGATTGAAAAAAATCAAAGATGAAAATATGTTTAGTTATGATCAAAATTGAGAATAATCAAAATTGTGAATGTCTTAATCGGCTATAAAGTTAACCTTTTTAATTATTTTTCTGATATTTTAAGCATATATTTATATAAACATATGTACAAACATGCTATACCATACAATAAGCATATGTAAACATATGTAATATATAATAAACAACGTATCAAAAGATATAAGACTATAAGCATATTTAGCTAAACTACATTAAATTAACTATTGTAACACTGGTTAGAAGGTTTTTTAATTTTTGTTAACATCAATTAGTTACTTGGTCCGTATATTTGAACAAAAATGTCGTTTTATTAACTGTTGTCCAAAATTCGCAAAAATTTGTTAAAAACCCAATATATGTAATTGGTTAATATGAAAGTTAAACAAAACCTTTTTGAATTGTCCGGTGAACTGGTTAAATTCAAATTAGTAAAATAAATAATTTAATTATTATCATCGAAAATGGTAAATGTAAACCTGTTTTTAGGAGTGCTTTTCCAATGTGGAGAGGGTTAAACATGTTTGCAAATCGTGTTTATTCTTTTATAAATCTGCATGACTAATGCGATGTGGTAAAACGAAAATAGAATGTACTAATTTAAAGGATTGCATATTAATTTCCTTTTGCGCTGTGACCTTAAGAACTTATTTAACCCCTCAAGACTTCTGTCGCCGGAAAAAGGCTACAATGTATAATAACATGTCTGCAATAAAGACGACAATGTATCTGTTCTTTAAATTTCCGCTGGTACATTGGCTGTGCCTAGTAAGATTAGGAATAAAATGTTTAAATTATCTAATTAAACATTCCCCAGTGCCGGAAAGGCGGCAGTATCCGATAACTGGAAGAAAACCACATTTTGCCGGTAATCGTCCCACCAAACTGAGCGACGGCGGGTGATAGATAACGCTCCTTGCGCGCCCGACCGCGCAATTTAATTAGAACCACCACAAGTGAACATTTTATGACAGCGGCAGATAATGACGACTGTGTTCTGTTTAATTTTGAAATTTATTTTCCACAAAGTCAATAAATAGAGGAAACTCGAAACAAAGCAGCAAACGAAGTCGGGACCGCTGCCGTCGCCGCCGCCGCCGCCGGGCCTCTCGAAGAAGACACGAGAGGGCCAAGTGCAGCCATCGCAGTCGGGCTTTGTCTCTAGCGCTTATGGATATCGTAAATTCTGCGAAATTTTAGCTTTAGAAATAAACGTTGCAAAATTAATAGTGGCTGCGCATGTGTCCGTGCGGGGGTGGACTGTGGAATGGGTCCAACCATTCGTCCAGTCAAGTGCCCGGCCAATTGCGGGTCGCCCGCCCCGACCGCCCGACACGATCCAAGACACCCAAAATGAATGAAAGTTGTAAGGAACGACTGAGCGCATCTGGCCACACTATGCAGCGCCCGTCTTGCCTTCTGATCGCACTCACACACCCCCGCGACTGCATGAAAATACATAAAAGGCGAATAGAACGAGGAAAGTTTATGTTGCATTTTTAATAAATTAAATTATACCCCCGCCGCCCCTCGCCCTAGATTATCCACAGCAGGCGAATGCTCATAGAGAAAAGATATATTTCTGGGCAGACACCCGCACCCTGAACCCCCCCATCCCCCGGCCGTTCCGTCACACCGCACACCCGCCCGCCCATCCGCCTGATCCGCCTCCAATGTTCTGTTATATAAAATTTATAAAACTCGTCTTTTCTTGCATTTTTATCCGAGTTGAAGTCTCGTGGAGGGTCGGGCCGAGACGCGAGCAGCGGTCTGTGGGACGAGGTGGGCACGTTCTCAAGGAGCAAGAACAAGAGGAGCCGAGCTGGTTCGAGATTGAGAAAATAAATTGACGCAAATTGAATTATGCATTTCATGAAGAAAACACCCCCTCGGCCGTCACCGACCGTCGCCCATTCCGACACATGGGAAGCGGAGGAAAGAACTGAAATTAGTCATTTAAATGAAGGAGGCCCCCCCGCACGATGTTCCCGAGGGGGGGGGGGGGGGGGGGGGGGCCGGGACTGGAGCTGCATATTAAGTTTTATGCTCAACTTACAATTAATTTTCAACAGTGGCAATTTTCCTTGCGCAAAACTTGCGTTTCTGAATTAAATTTGAAGCGAGCGCCGACGGCTCCGCCCGCTCGCGAGTGGGCCTGGATAGGGTTGATGCCCGGTGGACAAAACAATAACAGGAAGCGGATTGATTTTGACTAAACTCCACCCCGTGGCAAAATGCCAATTGGCGATACGTGCTAATTGCCGAAACTTTGTTGCAAACCCAAAATTTTCTAAACAAACAGCGCTTTGGTCCCTGCGAAAACCAAAACGAGCCAGCTACCCTGCAAGGAGATGGCTTTGAATTTTTGAGGAGTCTAGACGGTTTCGCGGGTTCTTCTAGAAATGAATAAAATACTTGGAAAATGAACAATTCATTCTAGAGGTCGTATGCCTTCAAAAATATCTACACCCATATCCACATATACCTACACATACAGGATGTTTAGGAACGACATGAACGGGAGTATCCCAATTGATTCTACATGATCTCCTCATCAACGTTAATTTGATCCTTATCCGTTTAAATTCACCCCAGAAAATTCTTACAACTCCTTTCAAGGACAATCTAGAATAACAAATTCGAATTCTTCGCAAAGCCAAGTCTTCAAGATTTTCACTTATATCTCCATGAAAATAATTAGTACGCAAAAAACTTAGATATTTGGCACCAAACTTCGGGAATGATAATTTTTATACCCAAATTTTCAATTTCGAAACGAAAACTCTCAACGAACTTCCTTGACGCATTTTTGAATTATTAATAACAATATGTGATGCCATCACACAGTATTAAAGCAGTGAAACTTCAAAGGCAGTAATTACCTCGAGTTACTTTACTTTCCATTCGTCTTTCTTTTCAAATTTCATCCTTCAAATAAACTTAAGTTTGGATTTTCTAAACCGTGTATCAAAATAATTTAACTTTTCTTCATTTTTCATCTCACTTAACCCGGCTATATAAATAAATTTGCTCATCGCTAAGTAAAGGCATCGTTAGCATTGTAGCATAATTATTAACCAACCAGTGGAATTATTTGAACAGACATTTTAATTAAATATGTTTAAAACAATGAATTCTAGAGCAAAAAACCGCGGGAAATAATTTTTCAAATTATTCTTTATAACGTACCCTCGTACTGCGATGTAGGCATTTAAAATTAACGTCTAACTAGTTTTCTCAAGGAAATGAAACCGATTTGCTTGATAAGGGGCGTCCATCTACATTCAAGTAATCATTAGTTCCGCTTGTTTTATACGTCTTTTATTAACAATGAAAATAACAATTTATTAATTTTAACATCTTTTAGTTTATGATTCGTTATTTAGTTATGTAAAAAATTATAACAAAAAACTCGTTGTGGAATCTTTCAGCAATAAAATATGATCGTTTCAGTTTTAGTTTCTAGGAATTTGGAATTAAAAACATGGAATTAAAATTTTTGTTTTGTAAGTCAGTTGTTTTCATAAACATGGTTATTTTATGAGAAATTATGTTGAATTAAAAAGAGAGAAAGGTAATTTGAATTGAGTTTCTGCTGCATCTTTCGTTTCGCCTAAATGCCCGTCAATCAATCAAAACCAGCGAACAAAGCATACTCGGTACACACCCCGTCTGAGGCCCGGGGGAGGCAGTAAAATACGGCAATATACCATGAGATTTCCGAAAACATTTTAAAATATTTCTTTATTATCCATTTGCCGTGTTCCAATCATTTTGCCTTAATACTGTAAAAAAAAAGAGG
The DNA here is from genome assembly GCA_959613345.1 of Tolmerus cingulatus. Classification (NCBI taxonomy): domain Eukaryota; kingdom Metazoa; phylum Arthropoda; class Insecta; order Diptera; family Asilidae; genus Tolmerus; species Tolmerus cingulatus. The sequence goes on from OY390707.1 coordinate 52,653,059, forward strand.
AAAGTTTTTCGCAAGACAACAATCCCAAGCACGGCCACGCACACATCCCGGCCGCCAAACGAGCCCCATAATGTGAATTTATGGCGGGCTGCTTTTTTATACTCGCCTTTTTCATATTTTTGCACGACCGGCCTAAACGTGAATTTATTGCACAATTTACAATGATATAAAAAGTAAATTATTATTAAAGTGCGGCAGGGACATAAACAAGTGTGGGGTACCGCAAGGAAGCCATCTAAGGCCCGCTCTCGTTACCCCGCTTCTCAGCCGCTGTTCTTTGACTCCGAACATGGCCTTAGATTTTCTCGTTTGGCAGTTCGAACTGCGGATGGATCGCTGTGTAATTACGCGCTTTTGATTTTAGGGGCGTCCCCCCCGACCGCCAGTGCCACCGCTGCGCCAAGAAGTAGATTGATGAAAGGCAATTCCTCAGCCAGATAGCTTTGCCATCATAATTATTCCTCTGCGCGATTCCAGTCGGCTTTAATTACCAAATATAAAAACGCAGCCCGGGAAATTTATTATTTTTTTCACTTTAAAATAATCGTAAAAAATATTCCGCTCGTATCTTTTAATCTCTGGATCATTTCTCCTCGTTTTTGTTGTTTTCTTTTACGGGCTTCGCTTTTTTTATGGATTTTAATAATTTTCCCCGCTCCGTCGCTTGATGGCTTTCTTAAAAGCTCGGGGTTTGATCCCGTCCCGCCACCCACTCTCCCAGTTCTTCTTCTTCTTGCTTGTCCTCCTCCTCCCGGGAACGCAACGCGAAGCTCTTCTTCTTTTGCGTTTTAATTCGCAATCATCGCCGCTGCGACCGTTGTGACGGCTGCGACGTCGATTGCTCGCTTGCTGCTGGCTAAATTGACGCTCGTTCAGTAGACTCAAGACCGACTCGTTTCGTCATCATCGCGCGTGAGAATTACAATAAAAAGTTACATTTAAAGGTAATTAAAATTTTTTTAGTCTTTTTGCGGCAGTCCGTCCGCTCGTTCCTCCGTCTTCGCCCGCTTCCAGCTTTGCCGCGCCATTGTTCGCCGTCGCCGCGCCACCGTCGCTGCACCGCGCCGTCACCTCCGCCGCCGTCGCCGGCGTCCCTGCATCTGTTTGTGGCTGAGCCGCGCCGAGGCCGGTCGCGTTTCTTCCTTTGCCTCTCAAATTATATATTTATAATAATTCATGGAATTAATTGCCGTATTTAATCTGCGGATTGAAATGTGAACGTACCCGGGCCTCGGCTTTCATACGCGGCGGTGAGTAATGACTCGAAATCGAGGGCGCATTTAAATGCGAAATGATTGCTGACTCTTGGTCCGCGGGCCGGGCGCGGGGCGATACAACAGATAAAAAGATATATTTTATGGATAAGGAGCCGAGTAAAAAATTAAGCGTTAGGAAACAGCCGAGGAAAGCGGCGGCAGCAGAGTGGATAAAAAATACAAAAACAAAAAATTAAATTGAGCCGCGCTGGCCGCCGCTGCTGCTGCTGCCGCCGCCGTCGCCGCTGCCGTTGAAGTCGTCGTTGTGCAAGGGCCCGCCGCTCAGTCGAGCTCCCGCCCCCCTCGCCGCCCCACGTAATATCGGTTCTGCTGATTTATTCCATTAATGGGAGTCGCGGAATTAAAGAACTCTTTTCCGCGGGAGGAATGCGCTCGCCGATTACGGCTCGCGGTATGCAATCGCGTAATTATTGTGATGTTGATATGTGAACAATTTATCTTTCTGCTCTAATGCGAGATATGGAAATTTGAGCAATTTCTTCGCTAAGTGCCCACGGAAAATTGTGGAAGATTTCGACGCTGGGAAAATGTATTCGCGCCGCGCCGTGATTTTTCCACTTGCCCGGGTCTCCTTCCTCCGACTGGCCACAGATCGCAGCCACATTTGGTCTGAATTTTGCGCCGTAATCCCTTGGCTTTCTCCATCGGCGAGGCACCGGCTTTCAACAATTTTCTGTCGATTTTCATCTCAGATAAAGCGTTTTCGAAAGTTTTTCGGTAAATAATTTGACACCCCACGGATTACGCCTTAACCGGCAATACCGACTTTAATTATTCTTGCCTCAGTGCTGCTTCTTCCGCCTAAAACTGCAGATTTCCATTCATAAGTTTGTTAAAAAACCGATTTATCTTTCCAAAATTTTTCCAAAAGAATCATAATACAAAAAGAAAATATCTTCATATAAGGACCTCGCACAATTTTCCTAATATTTTAGATTCTTCTTTTTTGGCTTAATAACGCCAAATCCGAAAACTATGGTTTGGAGTAAAATACGTTTAAATTTCCAAATAGTAGAATTATGCGGGCTCAAAATACTTGCAAAACGATTACTTATACAACTTTATTTTGAAAATCGACTTTTCCGATCATATCTGCAAACAGTGTTACCGCCGACACATTATCATTATTTTTGCATATCATTCTTGGATTTTTAAGGAAGTGTTTAGTCTAGTCTTCATTTTCTATTCTATTCTATGGTCATGGAAACAAAATACATATTTCAAATTTTGAGCTCTAAAAATCCAAGCGAAAATCTTAAAACGTTTCCATATCTACGAGTGGCAGTTTCGCAGTTTTTCGATTTGGTGAAGTCATTGGATCGTCCTTTTTTTTCATAAAATGAAACATGATCTTAATCGACGCATTGTACTATTAGGATCACTTTTACTTCCTACAGGATAGCGCTAAAAAACCGCAGAAACCCTAAAACAACGAAGATACTGCGCCAGAACTGGACTTTTGCATAATTTATAACTTTTTGTTTTGCTTTTAAAATGTTAGTAAGAAATAAGAAAACCTTAATAGGGAATTCGCAACTTTGTTTCAAAAAATGCCTAAAAATAACTCTTGAGCGATCAGAAAAGGGTGGGCTGGGCAGAGATACGACGCGGGAAGGGACATAATACCATCTAAATTAATACTCATCCATTTCCTAATAAATTCATTCCCCCAGCACAGTCACGGCCCGAGCCCTAGAACGCGAGCAGACAGAGCAGAGCCCTGGTGGCTGCCTTGAGCTGGTGTTAATTTCCGCGAGTCACGCAACGCAACGGTGGTGTAAAATTTAATTCGAAACCCTTAAAAGTTGGATCGGTTTTAATTAATTTTTTCCCAAGATACAGGAGATACACTTCCTGCAGAATTTCCTCCTTCGCTGCACCAGCGGCGGGCGCCACCGATCTCCGCGGGCCCCCGCGTTCGGCGTGGAGCCACCAGCGGAGCCCCAGAATTAAATATTTCTTGAAGCCGTTTTCATATATTGTGAAATGTTTTATATTTGCTCTTCGTCCTCCTCGCCAGTAATGACGGAGATAAGAGGCCCACAACAGCAGACAACATGATAAAATACTTCGAAACATATAAACATAAAATTCTGGGCTGACATCCATCCAGAAGGAGCCAACCCCACCAATTGGGGGGATGGGAGCGGCAGGAGCAGCCGAACGGGATGCGGGGACAAAAACAAAAGCACCGATGGAGACAGAGAAAATTTATTATTGGCATTGTAGTCGGTTGCGAATTGCAAAAGTAAAACAGCAAGAAAATAATATAAAAAGCAGCCACACAGCGAAACGCGAGTGCTCACCGCAGCGGTGGGGGGTGGGGGGTGGGGGGATCGGAGCTGTCATTCCCCCGCGAAACAGCATCGGGCAAAATCGCTACAGATGGAGAAATTGTCGCAACAACAAAATGCTGCGACCACAAAAAATATTATAAATGGGAAGAAAAAGTTGATAGTAGTCATACTTTGTATCCTCGGGGAGAAATTCACGATCCCCATCCTGCCCCTCCACGCCCCCACCATTTTACAGGACCGTGAAATTCCCGAATTAATCTGCGCGGAACGGGCAGCGCCAAATGGAGGCGGTATTCCGAGAGCGCGGGATGCTTCCTGGAGCGTGGGTGGAAATTTGTTTGACAAAATTAAAGAATTCCAGAGTCTTGCTCACTAGAAGGTTGTACTCATTTGAGCAATTAAATTCGACTCATATTGAGTTACACGACGGTAATTGCCGCGGCCGAAGCTAAAAATATCGCAACCGATGAATCTTCTAAATCGAGGAAAAATTGAATCGAATTTGCAGCGGGACGGGAATTGTTTTCGGGAAGGGAGCCGAACGCGTCGATTTATCTCGAATTTTTTTAGGGGGCGGGCAGGGCGGTGACATTCGGGAAAATGTTTCCAAAGTCCTGTGCCCCACAGAAATTGAAAAAGAGATATAAGAGGAGCAACTCCCATTTTTAGGTTAAAAGAATTACTGGACAAAACATTTGAAACTGAAGTCACACACGACGTTTTTTATTTAATATATGTTACTTTCTTTATTTTAATTTAAGCTTAATAAGTCTTATGCAAAACTGTTTGACCTTATGCGCTAAAAACAAAAATGAAAAAATCAAATTCTATTCCATTCAAAGCTTCAGCTTTACAAAACATTCTCAATGTTTCAATAAAACAGCAAAACTTGGGCAACATTTCAAGTAAAAACAGAATATTTACTGTCTTACATTTTGATTTACTTATATAGTAAAGCGTATAAGTCTTATATCAAAATCATTTTTATATACATACATATGTTATTAGAAAGTTACGTTGTATTAGACCAATAACGTCAATATTCTGAGTAATTAGTGGGCAGTATTATTATTGAGATCCTAAAAAAATTGAAATTTTGAACCAAAAGAACAGGAAATAAATACAAAAATGAACTATAATCTAGAATTGTAATTGTAGAAATGAATTATCGAAAATATTCACTTTGTAATACAGAATTCTAAAAAGTTGCAAATGTGATGCCACTATACGAATAAGAGATGATACAAATATCAAAATAAATTTGGAAATATCAAAATCTGCGCTAATTATTTTCACGTAACACATAAAAAAGACTCTACGAAAACAGAAGATCAGCCTTAAAAAAAGGGTTAGCAATTAAGACAAGCAAGATCTTTATGTCGTCACCTTCAGAACTTACTAATTATCATGTGAGAAAACCGTCAAACTTTACTTTTCATTGTAATCTAGTTAATATCTAAATAATTTCGTGATACTAATCAACAATGTACATATGTTATTTCGTGTTATAATCTGATATTTCTTTATAACTGAGACAGAATTGCGGTTACGAATTTATATAACCATGTAAATTTTTGAAGATTATTGATATCATTCTAAATTTTGTCTCGTAATAGTATCTACATAGTAGTTACGAACTTCCATAGAAAGTGAGAAAAATTTATTTAATAGTCTGTAAACTAATTTTATTTTTACTGGAATGTCGTGGATCTAAATTTGATCGTTGGAAGCGATTGATGAATGATAATGTGAACTGAAAAGAGATGAAATTCGACAAATTCAGATTTGGAAACATTTTGGGTTTTTGGCCAGACCGAATTGATGCACATGGAGTTAAAATATCTGGCTGTAGAAAGAAGAGTGAGCTATTACTAGTCGCTTCTAGCATTAGTTTTAATTACTTATTTCTAGCAATATTGTGTAGTAGTTGCTAAAATAGCTTCTAAAGCGACATTTCAGTGTAAGTTATGCTTTGTAAAACTCAATATTTTGAAGATATCGTCCTTGTCTCAGACTTGTGGCGAAAAGCATTACATACCCCTACCTCCATATTTACTTGTCAGTGTTGTCTGGGTTTGGAACAAAACATTCCAATCAACCGCAACCCCGCGTCCCGACCCGACCCAATTAATCGGCCGGTGGTGGGAGAATAATATCCACAAAAGACACTCTTGAGGGTAAACTTAGCGAAATCGCCGTTTTAAAACGTGCGCGTCACCACTCAACCCGGGTGGAGTCCCGGGCGGGAGACATTCCCGCCTCGTGCCACCCTCCTCCTCGGCATTGTGAGCTCTGCTGCAGGGCAACTCTGGTCCCGACCGCCCCGGCCCCATCCATTTATTGTATAAATATATGAGTCCGCAGACACACACGTTCCCGGCGCATTTCAGCCCTGATAAATTTGCCGAATGAATTATTAAATAATTTAAGCAAACAAATTTAATTTAGTTGTTTGCGGAGATGTAAAGGAAAATGTTCTAAATTGGTTTTATTAAATCATGTTGGCAGGCCTGGCTGTTTCGTCAGCTCTCGGCGCTCTATTTCTATATCTTTGTCGCCCTTGCCACCAGCCCCGCCCTGGCTCAGGTTAACACCTCCTAACCCGTTCCGTGCCCGCCCTGCCATTCGATGGTTTTGTTTTATGATTTTCCCTTGTAACATTGAATTAAGCTGGCTCCCTGGCGCTCGAGGGCCCCCAAACGTGGGGGTGCAGAGTTAAGGGAGGGTATTCTCGGAGCCGAGACCAGAAAGTTTTGTGCTTCCCCCGGGCGCGACCCTTGGTTTGGGGCTGCCGTGGGTGGTGGTATAATCAAGTAAACTATTGAGCCCAATCGTAAACAACAGTTAAAGAAGAAAAACAGAAAAATTTATGGATCCACCCCGCTGATAGAAGTGATTACTCGCGCGCCCGGGCAGTCCCGCTCGGGATACAGCTCCCTCTTGCCCCGGCTCCGGGACCTAGCGACTTTTGTTTCGAACGTGAAACCCGTCTATACGCTTGATTTATGTGATCCCGTCCCCCCCTCTTATCCTCGGGCAACAAGAGCCAGCACCAGCTCCGAGGAAATGCACCTGAACTTTACTCACCTGTAAACACAAAAAGAACAATTGCAAAAATATTTTGAAATATTTTAAAAGAAAAACAGGAGGAAGGGTGTCGTGCTCAATAGGCGAAACTATGGGGGGTCGCGGAACCCTCCGAGGGCCTCTGGCATGAGGGGTGCTCCGCTGGAACAACAACAACAACAACAACAAAAACACCAGCGCCTCTGTTTGCGATCCCGCTCACCCCGTTATCGACATCCGGCGGGTCTTGTGAGTCGTAATATAGTTAATGGAACCCTAGACAAGTAGAGCTTTTAATGACAAAACCTTTACAAGAGTCATTGTGCGGAGCGGAAAATCTGCACTCTGTGTACGAACGGGACCGGAGCGGTGTAATGGCGAACGCATTACCACCAGGTACCCCAGGTACCACCCTGCCAGCAGGCACACCAACACACCGACGAAGAAGATAAGTGCATAAGTCACCTGAGGTTGGGAATAAACAGACGACAAAGTGACACCCCTTACGTCCTCTTTTCATAACTTGAAATAGGCGAATTTTCGGAGATAAATGAGAGTGTCACCTAAGGGGCCACGCATTATGTCGCGAAAGATGAGGTGATGCTCCTCCAAGTGGATCACTCTTTCCTCGGCTATTTAGGTCTTAAATCGTCCGTTGCCTCCCGAACACGACGCTCCCAAGACTCCTGGCAGAGCCATTATCATTTACTTTCCATTGTTTCGATGAGAAAAGTGTCTAAGTTGGTTCCAAAAGTATTTCACTTTTGTTTGAAAGTGGTTTCCAAAGATAGAGAGAGCTTCAGTGGATGGAAAGTAGTTTTACCAAGTGATTGTTACCAAAAATAAACCACTTTGAGCAAATAGCACTGTTCAAACTGCTCAACAAGGCAGAAAACGCCATAATCGGACAATCGCATTTAAACCGTTTAATCAGCAGCTACTGACGTTAACAATGCTAAAAGAAAAGCAAATTTAAAAAAATTGTAAAACATAAGTGTGACGCTGTTTGAAATTGCAGTTGTTATGCAACAATTGAATCTAGAACAACTAAAACAAAAAGACCATTGTGTTGTCTCTCAAATGAGTGAATTAATTAATGCCAAGTGTAACGTATTTCTCTTAATAAATTACTAAGGTATATTAATTATCAATTACATAAATATAGCTCGTGTGGCCCAAGAATTGTAAATATAAGAACTGCCCCATAAAACTGAACATTGAAAGTTCAGTTTTAAATTTGTAGCTGCAATAGTGACAAAGATCCTTTCACAAACTGTAATAAGAGCTGTAGATCCTGAAAACAGCTGCATCAATTTCCACCATTCATAGAACCCTTTCGAAACGAAAAGGGTCAGACGTACATACAAATACCCAACCTCTAAGATTAAATTTATATACCGTCTACGCTCCTTTGTGAGGGAAAAAATGAATTCAAAAAGATGATCCGTGAAATATTAGACTTTGTTTAATTTTAATGGAAATAGGTAATGGGGAAACGCTGATAACGTGGTATCATATTTTTTATGGTTTGTTGGCATCACATGTATGTTACCAAAATTAATTAATTAATTATATATGTAGGTATTTCCGCATAATGAACATGAAAATCAGCATATATTCTTCATGGCAACAGATTTGAGATTTGTTGACATTATACGTTACAAAGGATTACATATTACTCCGACATTTGTTAAATGGCTACAGTTATTATATATGTGTATAGTAACGGAACCGTCTAGTTAATGTATAAGGTACTATATTTGTCTATAACTACATATTACAAAGTTTACATAAGTAATACCTACATATTCTATGGAATTCTAAAAATAAATAATTGGATGCTGGTTCATTAAAAGGTACAAGGTATCAAAATAGGTAATTAAATAAGCTCATCATGTGGGAATGAACAAATTAATTAATTGAGCTGTTGTGACATTTAGATTTACACAGAATTTTGTTCTTAAGTTCTAAGCAATAGTGCCATAATGCTGTTTACAACTACATTTGACAAATCCCTGACCTATTCTCGTATATATTGTAAATTTTCAATAGAACAGAGTGTCATAACTTGATTAGAACTATGGAATGTGACACAATGCAAAAGTAAATCAAGCACAACGTGTTTGTTAAACACTGTCGGCTGTGTTTGGTATTGTATAGAATGCCAAGACAAAGAATCGAATAAATTAGATTTTATACATCGGCTAAACGTTTTAAGCGGTCTACCCGAGGTTCTCTATAGAATGCCGAACTCTGCAGACTGTCGATATCATAAGTCATCTATTAAACGTGTAGTAAACATAGTACATTTAAATTTAGGGTTTGTTTCTTTAAGTTAATGATAACCTATTTTCTGAATTAATGCAGTTTTCATATCATTATTTGTGCAGCCAAGGATGTTTACTAGTGCTAGTCTGTGAGTAAGAACTGGAAGCTGCTATTGAAAGAAATACAAATAATTTTAAACGTTTTGTACATATCTGGCACACCAGTTACTGTGTCTCGAATTTTGTGTAATGCGTACAAAATAATAAAAATAATTGACGTCATTCCAGCTGAATATCTGGCAAATAATGATTTCTCTATCTGAATTCTATAATATTACCTCAATACATTATTCGAACATTCAAAATACGTCAAACTATTATTTGAGCAAGTGGAAACATAATGTAAATGTTGTGTTAGTTAATGTGTATATATCGTACGTGGGATATTAATGTTTGCATGTTTTTCATAATATTAAAATGTTTTCAACAGTTGTGAAAACGTATTTTTTTGAAAATGCCATGAAAAATAATGAAATTATAATACTATACAATTTAATAAGAAATTTTATAAAATTAGGTTTTAATTGCTTAAATTCAAAAAAATAACAGAAAGTTAAAGAGTGCAACAAAAGATACTAACAATGCAATAAAGATAAAATTAAAGTAAAATAAAATAAAAGAAAAACAGCTTAAAGCAAAATGCAAGTAATAGTGATAGTAATGATAAAAACAATGCTAATGTCAATTTGTCTCCTTAAATTACTGTGCCGCACATGTCCCGTTATTAAAAATGGTCATATTAAATGAATATTGGAATATTCTGCACTCCGTGTGAGTGGTATTCTAGGAGTATTTTATGTGTAGTAGTAAAAACATAAAAATGGAATATACATATGCGAACAATCAAAAGTTTTTTTTCTTTTTTAGAATTGCACCTGTATTTACTAACTTAACTATTGTAACGAGTTTTTCGGGGCCATAAACTTTAAATGCGACGTTATCTTTTTGATGTATTTTTAGAAAATAATAGTAAAATAATATGGACCATTGTGTTTTAAAATTTCAACCGAGCAAAGTTATATATCAATTTTCCAAAATTATTTAAAATTTTGACTATTGTGGATCCTAGAAATGGTTTAGTATGATGCTAAATTATCTTAACAATTTTATTTTTATCGGTAAGCAGACTCCTTAACAAATATGCTGATTTATACTATCCAGACACTGTTATACAAAAATTACTTATAATATAATTTGTATGACGGTAAGTTCAAATTTTTTCTGCACGTTGTATTGACACAATTATACGTTAAAATGTGAACATTTTGGTTTAATTTGTATTGGATACCTAATTCAAATAATTATTAATATATAAACTGTAAACATTTAAGTTGCAATCTTATACAAAATGTTGCTTTACCGATTTGAGGGTTATGCTTATCTTAAAACTGTGAAAAAAAGGATTGTCGGCTCAAATCCTCAAATATGTATATGTAGGGGTGAGATACATAATAAATGCATGAATTGATCGAACAGGACATGTATATTAAATTTAATTTTCCAAGCAAATTATCGAATTGACTAAAATACTTTTTTGTATGGATATTACACGAGTTCAAAAGACACATCCAACGATATTTCCGACAGGCAACATGACAACATGAATTCATTCTCATCAATCGGCGATTTTAAAAATAACCCAGTGATGTTTTAGTTCCTTTGATTGATCGCATGGTAAACAGCATCAAAAGAAGTTTTGATCGCAACCCAATAATGGGAAAAAAATTCCAGATATCCCAGAACATTTCGTGGAGATCACCAACTCCCGAAGAGGAAAACACGCCTCAGGAATTCTGGACGGAGGAGCACCCAAAAGAAAAAAATCTTGTTTCCCATTACGAGCCAAGTTCGATTCCCCTCATGTGTCTGATTAATTGATTCATGGCAGTGACGTCTTCGTCTTCAGCACCGACGCCGAAGACATTGATGAGAGGAAAAAGGAATCCCTCGGAGGAAGGCACCCCCACCCCTCCTCCCACATAATCACTTTTAGGCCTTCCATCGTGTTTCCCGAACGAGCACACAGAGGGCCACCGCCAGGGTTCAGTGCTAGAGCCGGAGTTAGTCAATCGAGGCCTGCCGGAGCAGCACTTGACACAACAAACCCGGGCGGCGGCGGCGGCGGGCGTGCTCCAGCTGGGGACCCACAGCCGCGCTGAGGCGGCCCGGGCGAGCGGCGGAGCGATAGGCCGCTATTTGGGTCATGCATTTATCTTTTATAGCATTCCGTTCGGCCCCCCAAACCCCCAGACCCCCAGACCCCCTCCGTTATTTTAATTTTATTCCACGTTCATTTCGTGTGTTTTTAGTTTGGATGTGTGTAATTCTTTTTTTTTCTGTTTTTTTTTTTTATTATTTTATTATTCTTTCCGCCCGAGCGTCTTTTCCTTTCGAGTTCCATTAAGCGAACCCGTGCACATGCCGGGAACAATTACGCTGACGGGAGCGGGGTGGGACGGGGAGCGACTCGGGGGGCGGGGGGCGGGGGCGAGTTGTCGGAATAAATGGTGGAGCATAATGACATGATATCCACATGCCATTGTGTGTAGGTACGCGTCGTAAGTTGTATATCTGGGCGAAATGCTGTGCTCTTACTGCTCGGCATTAACATGGCACCGTCTATAAAAGTAATTCATATCGCCGAGGAAGGCACACGTGGCTCCGTCATCTCGGCGGGCCCCCGTGTGATTGTGAAACGAATGCTATGAGTAATATAAATTATTCCCGGATACATAAGAGGTCTGGGGGGTGGCGGAGGGGGAGGGGGCTCGCGCGACTCCCACAACCGCTCCACTATACACGCATCGCGGCAGCAGCCAGCCAGCGAAACTGTGAGCGCGGCTTTAGGGGTCGATTTGACGGAAGGGGACGGGGCGCGGCCCTGTGCGGCTAATGTTTTTCTTCCTTCCCCCTAATAAAATTCAATGACTCCACTTCGGCTTAGTACCGCAAGAAAACGTCGTAGGCTGCCATTATTTTGTAATTTTTTTATTATTTTCATTATTTCCATTATTCCCATTCAATGGGAGCATAAGTGGAGCCGCTTTGATGTCGTTCCGCGAGGAGAGCGTGCGGTGCTGTGATGGTGGAAAAACTAGAAAAAGGCGCTTTTCTAGCTTTTGTTTTTATTTATATTTTTTTGTTTCTTGTTTTTTTTTATTTTTCTAATACCCGTACACAACGCAAACGTTGTAGAAGGCACACCCCCCTCGCTGCTCCCCCGCAACGAATTAGAGTTCCCCATCTTTCCTGAACAACCATACATTTTATGTTTTTCCCACTCCTAAACTTTTTGGGGACACGAGAATAATTTCTGAAAATATTCCCGGTAAAAGTATTCGGTAAAAGTAAATAACGCTAAATGACACAATTTCGGGAATTTATATGTGGAAAAGCCAATTAATCATCGTTTCTGCTTTATTAGCATAGCTAATGGCGGCCCGAATGGGGAGCGCTACAATGGGGCAGAGGTGGGCCTGGTGTGTGCACTCTCCATGAAATTGTTTTTCTTACAATTTTAGACACAACAAATAGCTGAAACTCTGCGCGCCAACGAGTCCCGGCCCTCGGTTTTTAGTTTGACTAGAGTGGCACTTTTGTGCGTTCGCTGGGTCATGATGTTAAAATTGGGGCACCGTGGATGTCGTCGACCATTTCGTTCAGAGGAGTTCACTCTCAAGCAGCGAGTGTCGACGGCGCCATCTAGTGGTGTCTCGGACATTTTCTGGGAATAGTGTAGTAACCGACGACTATTATTGAAAAAAAATAACAATTACTTTTACCAAACGTGTTTTTTCAGATCGCACTGAATGCAAACATATGTACATACATATGTAAGTAACCTTACAATAGTGACAAAACTAACGTTCCTATTTCGCGATGACTCACCCTTTGTAGACATGTTAAAATAGTGCACAGAGTACAAATTATAGAATTATTACTATGACATGACAAACTTCTTTGAATAGCTCGTTGTCTGAAACGGAAATGACGATGAAATTCAAGTACAATGAATGCTGCGTTTGCGTATGTCGAGTTTAAAATATGTTTTTGATTCTTGGCTAAATCAGTAACGGAAGTAATAGCAAGATATTTTAAATGAACCTAGTCATTTTAAAAAATAACTTTTTATAGATAAAATAGGCATCGCAGGAAATAAAGATGTACAAAAATGAAAGTACTTACATTGGTACTTCAAACATGTATGTATTCTTCAAAGTACAATTTTATATATAATAGTGACTTAAACAGCCACACCCATACGAAGGTTTATTTCAAGGGTTTAATACAAATTAAAAGTACTTACGATTCTACAGGGTATCATTGAGGGTTAATAATTAATAGATGATAAATAGCGCACACTTACCTAAAAAGAGAAAAAATATGCATTTATTATTAAAATTTATAGTTATGTTATACGTAAGTTTCATTAAAACTAAGATTTAAAGTACTTTATCTCCGAAATAATTAGCTGTATAAAAACCGCGATTTAAATTGAACAATTTTCTACGTTATAATAACACAGATTTAACAGCATTTTTTAGAATAGCATTACAAATAATAATAAAGTTTCGGATTAATTGCATCAGCGCCATAGTCAGCACTGCAGTTAGCTTAGATACTCTTGAATATTTCGAGCTTTCAGTATAAATATGTATAAAATCTACTAAGCATTCATAGAATATAAATGAAACGATATTAATCACTTAAATCGAAAATTAATTAATTATTCTACTTCGTGATTTTTATTTTAAATATTGCGTGACAGAAATAAGGAGTGACAGCCAGGTGTGATAGAAAATACATACATATATGCGGATATAATTAAACTTAACTATTTACATTAACCTTCGTTAATTCTCATTTCCGCAGGGACAAACAATTCTGCAATTTAAATTGCAATGGCAAATATTAATATAATGTTTGTAAATTACATTTAAATACTTTTCACTTGTGTTCAGTTTCAAAAATTACAAAAAACAGTGAGTTTAAAATTCAGAAAGGAATTAATAAATTTAAGGCGAGTTTTGCTATTTACTATAATAAAAACTTACAAGAGAAATTTTGGTTTTAGTCATCTCTTAGTAAATTACAGAAAATTCCTATTTCTTAGTAAAAAAAAAAAAAAAACAATTTGTTGAATTTGGTGGTAATTAGAAGTCTAACTTGGTTTAGCCACAGATTTCTATACCAGTACATTTTCAAAGACGGTGACTAATGTTTAAAATAAAAAACATTATAAAACAATTTAAAAACTATCTACCCTTAATATCGAAGGCATTAATGCGAAAAAAAACTCTTAGTTTTATCCTAAATATACATTTATATTTAAAACAATTTAAAATTATAGAACGAGCCCGAATGAGGTTTGCCGAGAAAAAGGCGTTTACAGTTTATTGTAATCTGAAACATTGACTCTAATTCAAATTTTGGCAAATATTCTTAATACAATTTAAGCTCTAGACAGTAACTTTTTACTTTTATTTTAGCAGAATATTAAGTTATAAAAACAAATAAAAGTTGAATTAATCCCCACACGGACAGACTGTTTCTCCCGATTTTTGAGTTTAAAAGCTTCTTAGTCAAGGAATGAATTTGAAATTACAAACTTCTCGGAATGCAGGAAAGGGAACAAATCATGTGTCCTGCGGCACAATAAAATGTCTGAAAACCGATAAAAACTTTTATGAGGAATTAGTAAGTCCTAAGTTGGAATTTTTGTTGGTATTGTTTTATTTCTCCCTTCGCAAAATCTTTGCAGGAGAAAAACTGTATCTAAGCCTTTACCACCCGAGTAAACAACATTTCGAAGGATTATCAAAAGCCTCAAGAAACACAAAACCCTCTAACCCAAACCAAACCACTTGGAAACTTTTTCAGTGTGCTCTTGTACAGCGAGGGAAGTAATTTTCGTTCGATTCGCTGCTATTATTGTTGCTTCTTACTTTGATAAAAATAAAAAAATAAATAAAACAACAACAAAAATTGAAAAAATAATGTTCCACACATACAGCGCCCTCTGTCGGCAGCTACTTAACCCGATTGACTTACATCGAAATGTTTTGAAAATTACTGTGATCGATACGAGCAAAATTCAAACAACAAACGATTTCGCGTTCTCATTGAGGGCACAGACAAGGGCAGGGTTCGTGTGGGGGGTGGAGTTGGGGGCGGTATGGGGGAGATTTATCATAAGTTGAGCAGTGCCCGTCACGTAACAATTGCACTCAGCCCAGTGCATGCCTCGTCATAGTCGTTGTAGTCGTTGTCGTCATCGCCATCATCCAGCACCCAAGTGACATTCAATAACGCACCCTTAAAGTGATCTGCGGCCCCGTCGCCACTCCACCGCACCCTCATTACCCGGCTGGGGGTTGGGCTGCGCGGGTCGTACTTGAAGACTTCCCCGCCCACCATTCGTCATGTCAATCTCGCTGCCTTTTTATTTTTTGTAATTTTTACGTTTTTATTGTTATTGCAGTGCTCACTTTTTCCCCCACACCCCGCACTTTTTTTTCACTTTTTCCGCGATTCTCGCTCGTTTTTTTTTTGTTCATCCACCTCGATGTACACTTGTAGGGGCGGGGGCGCAGGCGGTAGAGCTCAGTCCTTCACCCAAGGGATGTTATTACAAATACTGCAGGGTCGAGCATCCTCTTATCTTTCGCAATGTTCAGGCATTTGCTCGCTCGTATGCTCGATATATTCAATATATTAACGATTTCCCTCCCTTGGGGCGGCTGAGGGGGAGGATGGTTTTTACCCGCCGTCTGCCGAACGCCCGAAGATAGTGTTCAGAGCCCAATCTGAGCTTTAAGGGCCTCGACTCCTTCAGAACGCGCCCTCCATAGTATCCTTGCACTACCAGGAGCGAGGCGGAAGGATTAAACCGTCCCAAAGTGGCATTTTCTTTAATTTCAAGTAGTTGTGGCACCTTTTGTTCAACAGAAAGAAAACTTGAGGCTTCTTGTTTTCCGGATTCCCGTCCGCCAGCACCCGAACCCTAACCCCTAAGATATAAGAGTTGGCGACGAGGACGATGACGACAAGTTTCGTAAAGCTTTCAATTCGTGTCCTCTCTCCTTCCCTCCAACAACCAGGTTTTTGTGGGAAGCGTATGGTTGCGGGGGTGGGTGGAATTTAGTTGTTTTGTTGTTATCCGCTTTGTTTGCCAGTGTTTACGCGCTCCGCGGCATGTACGCGCCCCTCGCTCACTCGGGAGCAATCCTTCGCCCAGGCGGCCCCACAGGGTGTGTCTGTGTTTATTTGTCCTTGCACACAACCACAACGGAGCGGGTAATCTTATTTTATCCGTTGTTGCTATCGATTCATAACCATTATAACGCACCCATACATGCTTCTGCGGGTAATTAACTTGAAACAAATTAAGAACGAAAAAAAAACATATGTGGCGTCGACGACGACCACTTCCTTAACATTTTGTATGGCGGCGAGGCAACCGCCGCTGCTGCCCTCTGCACAGAAAGAGGTGACAACAGGGCGCAAGGGCACCAAATAGTCCCGAAGTTTCACCTCTCTCCAAAACTTGTAAATTAATAGGCCCTGCATGACCTGCACTCACGTGGGCTACTTATTCACCGCCGCCGCCGCTGTGTAATTAGCGGCCGTTTCTAGGGAGAAAACAACCCCGCTCTTGTCCACTCCGTGACCCTTTGTTGCGGGGTCCATTCAGCTTTAAATAGCAGCCCCTATTCCCTTTGGTTTGCACTTGCATAAAAACATCACCGCGGCAGAATGTTGTATGTTATCTGTTATCTAAGCCAGTACTTGTTAAAAACAGACAAATTATTATGATACAATTCAACAAGTTTAAATAAATTGAGGGCCAAGTTGACTACCTTGTGGAAAACCAGATAGAAGAAAGCCCAAAGAGGTTGTATATTTAATTATTCATTTAATTCAGTCTATAAAGAATAAAATTCTTACAGACTACCTTTTGTTTAATAAGTTCAATTCTCATACTAATAATCATATCTCTTATAAATATACATACATAGTCCCCTTGCAGACAACAACCTAGTTTCGGATCAAATAAGCTTTCAGGATTAAAAATCTAAATTAGAGCCTTAATTTTATTAGACATTATTAGTTTACTGCAATTAAGTTTAAAAAATCATAAAAAATATCAAATATAATATAGAAATGGAATAGATTTCATTATTTTGATATTTTGCGATCACCAAATAAAATAATTTGAACTGAGAAACAAATTTGTAATACAAAAGTTAAGGAGAAGACGGTAAAATCAGACATATTACATTCGATACTTTTATTTTGACTGACTCCAATAGATCATCGAAAACTTTCGGTGTTGCCCTACTTTATCTGACATACCGTTTGTGCAAATATATTACACATACACAAAATATCAACAGAATCAATAAGAAAAGTGTTCATATAAAATTCTACCACAACTTTAGAATCGATAGTTGCTACGCTGTGACTTAAGACAGTTTCTAACGTGCAAAAGTGTAAACAGTTACAACTGGTTTTAACTAGAAATTAGTATTGCAATACAAATATTTACAAATTTGCGTAAAAACAAAATAAAAATTATGTCTCGTCTGAAAAACAACCTAACGATTCGGAATGTTGGCATAACTTGTTTAAGTGGCAGTTATATAACCATCATTTAAACGAAATTTAAAAGAGTGTCATAATTTAAAAATTTAATTTTAATTTTAACCGAATTGTGGGTCAATTATATTCACTTTGCTGTAACCGATTAAGTCTAAAGATCGTAAATGTAACCTGAGATCTAGTCGATTATGAAATAGACAAAATATTTGAGAGCTCGAAATTGACAGCATCACAACGATCAATCTTCTTAAATTGGCACAATTTCTTGTAACTTGGATTTTTGAGCTTTTATTAAAAGAGGATGTTACCTTCGCATACATATGAGTTTGAAACTGAAAACTTCTGTTAAGGGAAAAAGGATTCGTCCTAAATTTTCGTGTTAACCAAATCTGTATGAGGCATGAGAAAGGTGACTACCCAATTTACAGAGCAAAATACAAAATTCTTAACGTAATATTCAGAACAATACCCTAAATCACATATTTTGTCTGAACTCCATACAGGCAATATAGTTAATTTACGTTTAACTACCAATTGTAGTACTTATTATCAAATGCACTAACCACTGGTCGATTTATTGATGTGCATGTGAAATTGAGTTTTTGCACACGTTCATCACTTAGTCAGTTTAATATAGTTATTTTGGGATGCAATGTCATAAGTCAGTTTAGTGATTGGGGTAGTGGGAAGTTTCCAATTGTTTCTTCAACTATTTGATTGTAAATCTTATAATTGTTAACCAAACTTTTATTACCACTATCCATTTTATTTTGAATTTACGGATATAATAGTGAATTACAATTTAGAACACATTACTGGATAATTGCTATGAAAACTTTTTTAAAATGCAATGAAGTACTTGACTCTAACTGTGAAATAACGCATTATTTAGGAATGCAATAGCATAGCAATTACTACTTGTTACAAACAATTTAAAATGGAATACCATTATAATTGCTGATACTTTACTAGTAATATGCTTACAGTAGTAAAGTACCAATACTTATAGCTTTAATAATACCCCAATTTTTTTAATTATTGCTAATGTTATTTCTTATAGCTCTAACTCTGTATTATCATTGGAACTAAATTTACCATTGCAGCTATTGTAATGAAAATCGATCTCAATTATTTGTAACACTTGTGGTACCTAATTGTAATGGAATTGATAATTGGAAATCTGGCCTTAGATTAAACACGCACTTTAGGTCCAATAGTGTCTATGGCCGCTCGTGGCTTTTTAGACAATAGCTATAAAATCAAAAAAAAAAAAAACAAGTGTGTGAACGAAAGTTAAATTTCGTATTTATGACAATGCGTCAAACAAAGTTGTTGGTCTAGACAAATCATGTCACTATTCGAGCACAGGTGTATCGAACGCCTGGTTGAATTCTCGAATTGCGAAAGGTATTTGCGCAAATGTAAGATGTTTATTTGAACTAAGATGAAACTGTGATGCTGCGCTGCGTCAATCGACATCGAACAAAAGCATTCCTAGAGAAAAAGAAAGACGCAGGGTCGATTGTTTTTTCCTGACTGGGGCAAAGTGGGGGTGTATAGTTGCCACCTGATACGTCAGTGTATTGGCAGGTTCAGCTTGCATTGTGTCACCCGGTCGCATTGGGAACCCCTCGCCAAAATAGGGCTGCGGCTGCACGGGCTACTTTCAATGTTTTTCTTTTTGCACAGGTTGAAAAACAATAGTAGTAGAAAGTTTCCCCCCGGCCGGCAGCTGTACGCGCACAGACCGCGTGTTTTTCCGCGGAACGTAGCTCCATGTAGTCTCGACCTACCGTAGTTATTCCGTATTTTTCCATGTTTATGCGGATTAATTTGGCTCATAATGCGCTCTTCTGGATGCCGTCGATGCGTGGAACAGGGGGGAACAGTAGGGTGCGAGACTTTGTTCATTTCCCAGAAACAAGCCGATTTTCGGTGCCCTCCCTCCCAAAAACGCAGTCCCATGTAATTTTTGGAGCACCCAACAATCCTGGCAAACGTAGGCGTTGGGTGCCGGGTGCCCGCCAAAGAGCATTTCGCGAACCGGGCGCGGCCAGGTGAGGGGTTCATTTGAATAATTTTGATGCCGTCCGCTCAATGTGATTCATTAACCATCGAACTTGGATAATTTCTAATCAAAATCTGCTCGCCATCGGGCTCGGACCCTGCGTCGAGCTCGTTCGACCCGGGGGAGCTGCGATGAACGGCGGCGGTTTCGGGGGCGGAGGCGGCGTCATCCCCTCCGCCACCATCGATAATAGATTCGTCCCGGCGGCGCCACTGCTGGTCGGATCAATTAAGTAAATAATTAATAAAATTAATTTAGTTAATAAAATGTCCCTGCACCGGGGTTAGGCATGCGTCCGGGGGCGCAGTACATAGACGACGATTTTCGCAAATAGCAAATTCTGTGTAAAGGCTCCGTTCGCCGGACTTGCAGTCGATAGACTGCGGTGTCGCGGTCAGGTAATGGAAAGGTGCAAATTTCCGAATAATCTTGGGGGTCTGCGTGGGTGCACTCCTGAACTTGGTGCCGGGCCTGACCATTTCTTGCAGTTGCATCCTGTGTAGCAACGGATGCTGGACCGGGAGCCGCACGAGAGGAAATTGTCTATTTTGGGCACCCTACCATCGTTCCTCCTTTCCCTCTCAACTCCGGCCATCATGTTGACCGGGAAGTGTGAATGTGCGGGGGCGGGATCCACGACTGGCTTCCTGCAGCAGATTCCCTAAAAGTGGAAACGAGCAGAGCGCGTAGCAGGAGCCGGGGGTGAAAAGGGGGCGCAGTGGCGCACCCACCTCCACCCAGAAGCCTGGCGCCTGCATTAAGGCTCCTTCTCGTATAATATTTAATATTTAGAGTTGAATAAATATTAAATGAGAGTTACTTAGAAATACGGGGCTCACACACCCGCACAGTCGCAGTGTTATTTCTTATTTAAAACGCCATTAAATTTTTTGAATAGCACCGCTCCGCAGACCCCCACCCGCTGGGCAGAGGCGGCCCCGTCTCCGGGTTGTTCCCGGGCTTTGTTTCTGCCGCGGGGTACCTTCCGTACCCACGCCACTGCCGCCGTGTAATGGGTTCGCTTGGTCTCTGCCCGGAATGGGGCACTTGCTGGAGCGCTTTATTTTTTCTTTATATATTTTTTTATTTTTCTCTTTTTTTTGTGAATTCTTATAAAACTCTATCAAATGTTTATTATGAAGAAAATGATGTTCCCGTGCCCCCGCCTGTGCCCCTGCTTTTATTTGGGTTTATCTTCAATTCCTGATCCTTTTCGGAGTTTGTTTACTTTGACTTGGCATTTACTTGAGGGATGTTACTGGGTGCTTACTTTGCGATGCATGAGAAATTTTTATGCACGGTGTGCGAGGCCACGCGGGGGAGGATGCGGAAAGTTGAGGAGGCCGCCCGGCACAGAGCAAACACTCCGCATTCACCACTTTTATGAAATGTTTATTTCAGTAAAATGGAAAAACATCGCTGGGCTAATAGTCCGCGGCAAATTGGGAAAAAATTCTGTCACAAGAAAACTAGGTGCGCGTATCCCGGTTGGCTGGAAGAAATTAACAAAGACACGCTGACGGTCTACCTCCAGGTGCTTCAAAGGGATTTATCTTTATTACATTTTAAATAAAATCGCTTTTTATCATTTCAGGATAATGCTGAAATTCGAAAAACGCCGGCAGCGCCACCTAAAGGCCGCTCTGACCTCGAGACATGAGTAGATAAAATGAAAATTATTTTGACCTCACTAAGAAATGTCGTATATCAATTCCACAATTTTCAGGACTAACGAGCAAACTTCCTAATCCCTCGATATTTCTTCATACACCTCATTTATAACGAACTTATCCGTTTTCTCGGTCCCTTCAAGTTCGTTATAATGAAATTTGATTGTACCTACACTCTAAACAAGGAGTGTAAAATCTTAATGAATTTAGGAACAATTTCATTTTTAAACTATTGAGTGTTTTTCTCTTAAATTGATGTAAATATAAGAACGTTTATAATATATATTAATATAATGTCAAATTGGTGTAATGCTACGGCTTACATTTTATCATTTCATCCAAACTTCCGGGACGTTATGATATTTTGTGAAGGTAAATATTTTCTAGCACTTACTTAAATTATCCAAAATATTTTTCGAAAAAGAAATATAAAAAAAAACTACATATAATAGGTGTAACAATTACAACAAGCTTCAAATCATTTCGAAATATTCCGAGAAATTGATCTCTTTCCGTCCTAGCTTATACCAAAGAATAAAATGAACTCACACAAAAATTAAAAGATCGTTTAACGTTTCAGGGATTAAACCACAGATTCTGTGATTAAACTAAACTTTTAATTGAATAACTAAGGAGTTTTAAAAATGCATTAAAAATTTGTAAAAACTAATTAAAACATAATTTAACGACTTGGCAGATCAGTACTAGTTGCAGTTCTTAATAAAATCTATAGAAAACCAAAACTAATGACTGGACTTGAATATTTTATTAGAAACTATAATTAAAATTGTTTTAATAGTCTTGCAAATTAAACTCAGCACCCTCATCTTCTTTAAGTAGTTTATGAATATAAATAAGAGTCTTCGTGCAGTAGACCACATTCAATGATTTTGCATATTATAAACTAACAGACTTTTTATTGTGCACTGTAACTACATATAATAACATAATGCGTGCAACTCTCGCTCGATAATTAAAACTAAAAAGGGGAAAACAAGATGAGAATTGGTAATTATTCTTGATTATTTTATTTTATTTTATAAGGTAATTATTTAATAAGTAGGTACCTTGCAAGTCTATTAATTAGCAATTGCATGTGTTAGTGAAACCGTCTACTTTAACTACTCAATAATAACTTTATATGATATGGAAGACAATGAAAATGTTTTTATTGTTTTTAAGTGTCTCGCAGACATTAATTATGGCCTATAGTATATATGTATGTATGTAAATTTGTACACCTTTTTATAACATCTGCGGCAGGAAAGCGTACTTGTTTAGAAGAAAGTTACAAACGCACCTAGTTAATAATGTAGCGGAAGGAAAAGTATAACATACATTGTAAGTTGTTCCCACGGATGCCATACATTTTCATTTCAAAGATGTTTCACAAAAAGGTAGTAATTAGAATGTAAATTATAGTTCGATTTGATTTTCTTCAGATTTATTCTGTTTTAACTCAAAGACATTGTCTATGTTTTTAAAGAGAATATATTTTTTGTTAAGTAATTAAAACATGTAGATTTATCCCATTGTCAGATTCATTTTAATGAAAACGCAGCCGACTGGTGACTATTTGTCAACGAAAACATATATATGTATGTAGTTATTTTATAAACTACATATGTATATATTGTAAATTTGGGTGTAATATACAATTAAATGGGATTTAGTATATATATATTTTTATTTTATTAAAATCAGTCTAATAAATACTAGTTTGGGTAAATATGTACAAATGTTACAAAGGACGAAAACTTCTCATCCTTACCAAGACTCAATATTTCAAGGATTCTTTCTTGTTAATCGTGTTCAAGTTTTTAATCCTTTTATTTGGTAGCCATATCAATAAGACTGAGAAGGATAAGATAATCGGCCATTTTGGAAAGCTCTGCCATAGTGAAATTCGATACAGTATATTGCATTGTTATGGGTCTTATACGCAAGTTCAAAATTTAAAGATCTACTTAAGTAAATTAGAATAGTAAGGGAATTGGAAAGTAAAAAAAACCTTATTAATACGTACAATTTTTACATGTACCGCCTTTTGAAAGACACCTAACTCGTCTAATACGAAAGAAGAAAACAGAGTTATGCTGCTCATATCTAAAATCACCTTAGATGAAAACTATCAAAAAAATCAACAGTTCAAAATAAACCAACAGTGTAAGACGGCATAATAAGTGGTCCACTGTCAGTGTCAGTGGGATCGACACTTACTACATATGATATATGTTTTTATAAAGTCAGACCTTCCCTTTTGAGTCGATATCGTTTTAAATATTACATGTTACATGTAAATGATATGCATATCTGAGACATGCATTTCATGATTGAAGATGACTTGCACAACTAATGCGTGGTAAAAGTAAGGTAGACTTCCGTCATTAAACTAAACGGACTTCGCATGAATTGCTATACACATCACGCCTCCGCAACCAGCGCGGCGGCGTTGGCGACGGCGGTGAGTATTAAAAAAGTTTCTCAATTAACAAAGTAATTTTTAGAAAATGTGAACAGTTGCAGCGTGACCCTTACAGGTGCTGAAAGCAGGGAAGCAAAATGAAGAAATTAATTGGGTTGAATAAATTTGCATGGAAACAACATCACAAGCAAAATTGATTCCGTAGAAAAACCTTTCGCAGAGCCAAACAAACAATGAACAGGCAAATCCGCTAATAAGTAGAAAGTACTTTGGGACCCATGTGCTAATTGCCTTTCCACAACAAGGAAGTCTTTCATTCCACTTCGACTGCACTTTGTGTGGAACCAAAACGCCCGCAGCCCGCAGATTTGCGCCTCTATTTACTTTCCGATGGATCGGACCACAAAATAATGCAATTCTCGACGACGAAGAATCAATTTTCATTTCGAAATCCCAAAAGTAAACTACTGTGACGAGGTCGCCGTCAACAATGTTGCTCTGTGTGGAGCGGACACAGAAATCACGTCAACATATCCCCTTCCTGAGAAACGCGCGCATCTTTAACCCCTCGTAATCGCAAGGAGTCGTGGTCAATCAAAGATGTTGTTGAGTAAGAGGGGGTTGCGTTGTAGCCCCAAATTAATATTTGAACGTTCCCGCATCACGCACAACGCACACACACACACACGCACAGTGGCAACATTGTAACACCGCATGATCGGATGAAAAATGAATTTTCATTAAATTTTCATTAAAATTTATTTAATTCGCTTGGCATTGAGGTTTTATGCTTTTATTGTGCCTTTGTTTATTTGTTTGGCTTGGCCGCGGCTTTGTTTGAATTTGGCGGGAAAGCGGTGTGCGCGCGGGCGCGGCATGATTTAACTGTGTGTGCGCGCAATGCAGCAATAATTATTTATTATTACTTCTGCGCAATGCCCGCGGCCTGTGAATGAGGCAGCGGCAATTAGACAGCCCGTGTGCTTAATTAAAGCAAAAATCGCGTTTTGCTCTTTTCATTTAAATGCCGAGCGCTGTTTGTGCTCGTATTGCTGCCATCGTCGTCGCGGACACAATTTTCGGAGCTTGCTGCTAGATGGCAATATTAAAAAAAAAAAATGATAAAAAGCCCATCATATATGCGAATGAGAGGAATTATTACAAGAGTACCGTTATGAAATATTTTGATATTTTTTTGTAGACGAATTGAGCTCCCACCAAAAACAAAAAAGGGGCGCTTTTATGTTGATACGAGCGAAAGTTTACTGCATAAAAGATGGAGAGGTTTCCGATTTGAATTGCCCGCTCTGGCGCTAATCGGCACGAGTAGCAATTTTTATTTCGCGGACCGACCGCACTAAACACCCTTTTAAATTGGGGCGGAAATGGGTGGTGCCCCGGGAACGCCCGCTGTACCCAGCCTCCCTAGTTACCCGGGATAAATTGCCCATCTGTCAGCATCGTTCGGTCGTCTTTGCTTTCGTCACGTTGACACACTTCAAAGACGCAAGAATTTCTTCTGTTGCTGTTTTTTTCATGCAAAACAACGATCAATTATTTAATTTCGTGTTAGTCACATTGTGGCGAATATCTTTTGAATGAAAAACAATTGACATCATTTAAGACCTGCGACGGTGTGCGTACCCACCGGCTGACGTTAGATCGCGAAGTAACCGTTTACCCGCGATCCACATCCAATTCCACAAAAGGTGGATCGACAACGATCGCTTTCCTCCGCCACGCGCTTGCTGAGGCAGACACTTACTACATGTACTTTTTCATGTTCGAATTTTTCTTCGTTTTTGTTTTGCATTTTTTCTTTTAGAGCTTTGTTTGCAGCTTGTCACTTTCGAAACATGACCTGTTCACGGCGTGTAAATTATATGCTACCAAAATGTTGGAGCATATTCCGGCAGACAATGAGTGCTCGGCTTTTTTACAGTGCTTATTTCTTGCTTTCCCAGAATTTTTCATTATTCTTGTGGGAAACATTTCGTTCAGCCAACATTTTACCAAGAAGTAGCTGTCTTTCAAAATTCGGCATAGTCAAATCTCAAACAGTTTAAATAAGAGTTTGAGGGAATTGAAAGATTTAAGTAAATCTTGAATATTTCGTATTTATTCCATAAGGGCAAAGAGTTTTCTCGACTCACCCACTAGTTTACTGGATGTAAGTAATGAGTGAAGAGAAGGGTTCAAATGATTTACAATCGATAGTCAGATTTAAACTATAATCGAACAGGTATTGATTTCGTGGGTTACGACATTCGATTACTATATAATAAAACAATATACATGATTTCAGGTTGACATAAGAAACATCAAAATTGTTTCAATAAAAATTTTGCAAACACATACATAGTAAGTTTACCCTTTTGAAATAAAATTAATGTTCGCAAAATTGTGTTTTCAGAAATTAAATCAATTCAAATGAGAAACTGACTCAACCCCAAATATACTTTAACCTCAATGTATTTGTCGTAACCGCATAATTTATGCGTATGAAAAAGTTTATGACATGAGGTCTACTAGCTTATTGCTTCATAAAATGTTAATTAAATAAATTAGTAAATAGTACAAATTTCTATTTAGTGTTTTGAGTTTTCCTCTGAGGGGATGTGATCAACTATGAATTATACATAATTTTATTTTGATGAAAAATGCTTAACTACACTTAGGGCCTCTTTCACGAACTCCAAGTAAAGCAGCAAGTAGGCTAACCGCCAGTTAAAGTCACCAGTAACTACACCTACGAATTTCACAATCATCGAGTAACATTAGCCGATGAATAAAGTAGCCCGTAACTTACTTGCCAGTCCGTCTGCCAAGTAGCGTATTTAACTGACGAGTAGCAGTTGTCATTTGTGTATTATTAAATTTTTATCCATGAATATTTTTAATCACCGCAACACGAAAATTGATAATACACGATTCAAAACTCTAAAACTGGACGTAATACTGAACGAATTAACGCCTGGTTACTTACGATATTTCACTTAACGAATAATTCGTTACTTGAAACCATGATTTCGTTTGTGAAATTGATAGAAGTTACCCGTGACTTTTACTTGCCAATTAGCGTTACTTGAAAAGTAACTTATCAGCACCTTACTTGGAGTTCGTGAAAGAGGCCCTTAAACTATAATAGTTATATGTACAATTTAAACAGAAAAATGCTGAAGAATCCCATATAATAATAGTTATTGGAAAAACTTTAATATAAAAATAGAAATACCTTGGATATCGTAAATATTATTGTGTAAAAGTTATATTTCAGTTTCTTCTATGAATTATTTGCATTTGAAAATGAAAATATTTATTTTCGAAATTGGATCATATTTAAATCGAAACGTTTTACTTTAAGTTAAAATTAGAGTGAACAACTTTTTTAAAATATTGCCTTTTGGTTTCCTTGCAAATTTAAAAATGTTTAAGGTTACTTAATTGCAAAGAGTTTAGTATTTCCTTAAACAAACTATAATATTCTAATAAATCTAAAATCTGAAGCACTACTTTTTATTCATAATTCAATTAAAGCAAAAGCTTGCTATTTAAAATAAAACCATACTTCAAACAAACAAATTGTGCAATGGAAAGCAGTCAAGGCAATTCTTAAAACAAGGAAAACTATTTATTTAAGCTTGTTGTTCTAACTCCAAACGTGCTTCTTGCTTGCTCACGGAGATTATTAAAATTAGATTGACTATTTTACTTTCCATCTATCTGCCTCGTTTGGTTTTGAGCAATTCCTCTTGAATTAAAAACATTTCGTCATTATTCTTGACTTTTGAAATAATACCAACTAAAGTGATCTAAAAATAAATTCTCCCGAATCAGTCTGTCAAGTCTCATCATATCAAATTTTAAAACTAATTCATATGCAATTACCCCGTTTCTTGTATGCAAGTATAATAAGGGTTAGAACATTTTTCCCGAATAAATTGAAACTTATAAATAAAAAAGAGCCAACTATGGACAGCCAACCAAAAGATTTTTATGGAGGGAAGAAGAAATCAAAGCCGTGACTAATTAAATCAAGCAATAACAATGAAATAGTTATGAGACAGCTTAATAACGAAAAAAATTTGTTATATTCATTCGAATAAAAACCAGTGAGCGAGGAATCAATCATTTTACAACTGAGTTCAAATTTCAGACACATCTCTTCGGTCTAAAGCCAAGGGTTTATATGTAGGATTCACACACATACATATGTATCTACATATAGTACAGAGGTGAACATAAGAAATACAATTTCCTGACTGAATATGCACATACATATAATAGGTATTACCTGAGAAAGATTATACCCTAAAAACCCTCATCATTAATTTCTTCTAACTTTGTCTAAAATTTTATTTTTATCTTTTCATAGAAATCAGTTAACAAATTATCGTATATGAATAAATTTTTCATTCATTAACTTCAGTTTTAAAAAAAATTTAAATGCTTCTAAGGACATTATCAAAATAATAAAACACTGAAAGCCTACAAAAGCTGATTTCTCTTTAATAATTTTTACATATTTCCACAAAAAGTTTGAAAACTTCGAAACGCACAGGCAAAAGCTTACGTAAACCGGTTGAAGAAGCCAGTTTTTTTTTATTGTATTTTAAATAACTGTAATTTAATTTTTAACTGGTTTCCCGTCATTAATTGCATGATGAGGTATCTGAATGTTTAGTTTTCATTTTATTATTAATGAGATAAAATACGATTTGACTATAGTAGACGTTTGATTATAGTTAAATATATGCGTCTTGTTGTTTATAATCGAAAAACGCTTTATCATGTAATGTTTTTAATGTATTTTGTTAAAATTCGAAACATCGAAGTTGGAAAAATACCGATAAAAATACAAGACATAGTTAAAATAAAAATACTAAAGTAGCTATCTTCGGAACTCTGGGAAATCGGATGAACCCAAATTCACGCAGGTGGTTTTATTTTAATATAAAATAAATTTTAATATAAAAACAAAAAGCACAAAAACGTTGTATAAAATCGATTTCGAACCGGTTTACATCTTATAAACAAATTCATATTCGAAGCAAAGGCAAAATAACAAAATATTGGGTAAAATTAATTAAAAGTGTATGACCTTTGAGTTTCTCCAAAATAACTTTCAATGAAATAAATGCGGTTAAAGGTTCACGATGTAAAAAAAAGGATTTGTATTGGAACTTTTATGCAATCGAAAAATGGATTAACAAAATAGTTTTCTAGGAAATTTTATTTCTTCGTTCATATTTTAAGACATTTCTTTTCCGTTTTATTATACCTATTCTATGTTAAATATCTGTGAGATTTATACCTATAATTAATATCCTGTTCTTTAAACGTCCAAATCCTAAATAAGAATCTATAAAATGCTTAATTTTGTTTTTTGTGTTTAGTTATTTCTAATATTAGGATCATTATTAGATCAAATCAGCCATAATTTTATGTTACCACGCTATTTGAGTAATGTCGGTCATTGTCTTTTAAAAACAAGTTAGAGCAAAACCTAACGGATTACCGAACAAAATTATTTATTTATTACGTGGTACAATAATAAATGTTAAACCATTTTTTTTGAAAAAAAAACCTAATATATCATAGTTAAATTCGACTTTTGCATGCTTTCGTTTAACAGGTGGAACACAAAAAATCGATTTTTTTTCAAATGACAGTAAGTTTAAAATGAGCTTACCTTGGATAAACATTTTTGCACTGATCCCAAGATATGCTTTTAATTTAATGCTTTAACCTCAAATGTCAATTCAGAACGCTTTGCGAAATTAATACAGACGAAAAAGCGGTTGGAGTGAAAACCTAATTTCTTTAAATCTATTTGCTCTCGTAGGTAGAAAAGTTAAAAAGTAGGTATATCGTTTTTTATGTACATATGTATGTACATATGTATGTACAGTGACAAAATGAGATCTCAACCCTAAATTATTTGGGTAATAATTTCGTTTTCTGTGCTGGTAACCTACCTAGGGTTAAGAATATTAGTTTTCTTGCAAGCATCTTTGGAACCCTCATAATTTCGAAATAATCCACATCTGTTCCGTAAGAGCCGCGTACATTTAAATATCGAGCTCATAATCTCTCCCGGCGTTCGTTCCCCATTCAATTTTTCTTCTTTTTGAACACTTCCAAAAATATTCAATTGCGCACCGCTTCAAGTCGAAAAAATGCCCCTGCCGAACAAAACGAGACCCGAATTCCCCCATTTTGGGCAAATCCACTTAAAGTACGTTTTTATCAGCGAGTGCATTTCCTCCGATCACTTCCTGTAATTATGCGCCAAAGACCTAAGCCGTAAAAGGCAAAAAAGTCGACAGAAATAAATTCTCCCAATCGCTGTAAAGTAAAGCCATTGCCCGAGTGCGTCTCGCGCAGCTGCGCATGTGCGTGTGCGGTGCGCATGCGCGCCTGTGTGTGTTTGTATGTTTGCCTTCATAAAAATTTAATTATTGCTGCGGACCAAAAAGAGAAACCCGCATCCCGACCCCGCCGCCCCACCGCACCCTAAAGCATCCGAGGAATTATTACTTACAAAGTTTCACAAAATGTCTTAGGCTTATTCCGGGACGCGACGACACGACGCAGCCAGCCCGCCGCAGCTGCATGAGTCGGCCGATTTTCTCCGCGTCGTCTTAAGAAGGAGACTAGGCCTAAGTAAGCAGACCCTTGCCCTTTCCCCCCGCGGTCCACGGCTCTGCGCCTGGAGGCTGCGGCGGCTGAAGTCGCCGTTGGTGCTGCTGCAGCATCCGCCGCCGCCGCCGTCCTCGACGACGACGACGACGACGCCGCCGCCGCTCCGGGCAAGTACATCTGTTTTGTTTACAGTGGCGGCCGCGCGAGGAACGTTCGCTGATTTGCTGGCGGTGTGTTTATTTATTTTAAAAATTTTATTTTTAGTTTTAATAAGAAAACTAAATGGTTGTCGGATCGGGGCCCACTCCACAGCTCCGTCGGTCCGCGGCCATCTGCTGCATTGCTTTTGGATGGTGGTGGTGCGCGCGCGGTGAGTCAGCGACGGCGGAGTACTTTTCCGCCGTCCCGCGTCCTCCCGCTTCACACCAAATTGCCACTCGAGTGCGCGTACTTTACTTTGTGAGTTTCTCCATTTCGTAGAATTCTTAAATTGTAAGAAGTAAGAAGCATCCAGCGGGCGGGCACCGGGGCTCCCCCGGCGGAGCGCACACATTTCATCACCCGCGTGGACCAGGGGCCTCGCGCACCACTTATGCTCTCGCGGCCCCGAGATGAATGCACGAGGGGTTAACAACCTTTTTTTTCGTCTTTTTTCCCACATCTCAGTCAAACAATCAAAAAAGTTCCATCAATTCTCCTTCCTCGTTTGGTTGGTTCTTCAAAAAACATAAAAAATAAAAAATAAAAACCTCCAACTGCTGACGCGACCGCCTCATCTTTTAAGCGTTTATAAAGAAATCTTAAGAAAAATTAAAGACGAAACGTTCGGCATCCGAAAAATCGAAACAAACAGACAACCGACACCACAAAAGGCAGTCTCTCGTTTATAAGACGACGGTCAAAAGAGTCCCAGTCCCAGTCCCAGTCCAGTCCGCGGTGGACAGCCTCGGACTGCGGCCGCGGCAGGGAGGGACAGGGAAAGCCGATTAGGGCCGATAAAGCTATTACAATTATAAATTTGATCTTTCGTAGGGAAATAAAATAAAATAAAATAAAATGCCCGCTGGTCAAGCGAGGACTGAGGAATAATCTCAGCACCTCTCGCCCGGCGACGCGCGGGACTATCCCGCTCTGCAGCGACTGCACGGCACGCACATGACGCACCGCACCGCAACGCACTCGACGGAGACGACGAGCTCACCTCCCGGCGATCGCGCGGCTCGAGCGGCGACAGGTGTCCAAAATCGGGGCCTCTCACCTCGCCACTGCTAATTGTCCATAAAATTAGGAAAAATTAAGCAGAGCTAATTTCTGGGGCAGGCCACAAATTGAGACATTTTTTCCCGTCGTCATCGTCTTCGCAGTCACGTTCGCCCGCCAATGGATCGACTCGACGTCTCCAAGGAATCTTTTGGACAGAGGAACAAGGGCGAAGTGGCGGGCAGACAGCGCGGTGACAAATCACTAAATCTTCCGGACTTAAATTGAGCGTGTGTTTGCCGGAATCGCTGCGGATTTGCGGCTGTAGGAAGCTGTGGGGGCGTTTTCCTTATTTTTTCCGTCTTTCCATTACACGTCTCGCTTCCCTCTCCCCCCGCAGCGTGCGAAACAGAAGAAGACTACATATGCTTACTAGATTTCGGCTGAGATAAATCTCTCCGGCGAAAAAGTCAGGTGCACGCCACTAAATGAATGTGTCTGTCGGTTGCAATCGCCACGGACATTTCTCAGCGGCGGAGCACACTTGCCGCGACGGTTTCGTCTTCTGGGGTCTTCCGACGGGATTGTTATTAAATATTGAGAAAGGAACTTGGCATTCATCCCGGCTGTCAGGTTCGAAACTTTTTAAATTTCATTTGTGCTCTCTTAATCCCCTCTAATCCCAGGGGCACAAATGTCACCCACTCACGCAACAAATAATTTTTACGACAGTCACGTTATCGCTGGCATCACCCTTGCTCTATTAAATTATTGACTGACTCAGATTTTGAGAAGTCAGTTAATCAATTTAAATAGACAGCCAGCAGTAACTCTTTGCTCTACGAGAAATCATAATTTTGTTCGAAAAATAGCATATTAAATAAGACTAAAAATATTGTTGATAATAGCTAAAACTATATAAAAGTTCTAAAAATGATGCTAAATAATCATAGAAAACAGCATGACACAGATAAATATCATTTTCAAAATCTAAACTGGGTTAAACTGGAATTGAGGATCAATTGACATCAAAAGTGATGGACAAGTGCGAGTAAGACTCATGACCTTATAAGTTTTGTACGCATTGCTTGCATAAGGTGTAGGTACAATTATAAATTAACATTTTTCGGATTTCTTTTCCTCCTTCATACCAACTTGGATAATTCTGGGTTAATGGAAAGTAGGTTTTGATACGTCAGTCATTGGGTTATTATACAGTATGAAAATATATTGTAAATTTTAACTTGTTATCTCTAACCGCTCCTGAGAAAAATTATCTTGACGGACAGACAGACGGACAACAAAGTGACCCTGTAAAGTATGAAATACATATTATCTCCTTAGGAAATGGAATGTCTCCAGAAATATTTCTGCAACAATGTTTTAATTTGTATTACTTTTAACATTGGATGTAATGACTAACGTGGACAACGGTTTAGGGTTTATGTTACTGATCGCAGAGTAAAAATCGGTTAAATCGTTACATTATTTGTATAAAATTATAGTTCATTGCAAATGCTTGATGGCAAAATATGTATTTAAAATACAATCCAAGTCGAATGTCCTTTATTTGATATTGTGATTCTATTACATAGTCTAGGATTTTCTATTGCACATAAATAGTACTTACAATTGGAGTTTTAGAAATGTAAAATTAGGTATCAAATATACTTACATAAGCAGTGATTAATTTTATGTAATTTATCTTTTATCTTAAATTTTTCAGTGTTTACAGAATAAGTGTTAATTTTGATAGATAGAAAGAATACGTAACATAAAAATCTCATGAAGAAAACTTAAAACTTTCTACCCTAAACTATCACTAATTCTAGGTTAAGCACCTAATAGTATAATCTACTATCTAATTTAACCAAAGTTGCCGTATCATACGATTGGGAGCATATTCGCAGTTCACTACGAAGTTTTTAGTTAGCACGTCTAATTTATCGTCAACAAGATCAATGTCTGCCACAGAATAATATTTTATTTTGAACAGCCTGAAGCTTGTTTTTATATGCGTTCGTACAACCAAACCAAACACTACAACAAGAAAAACTACTTTTATGTGTTACATATGTATATGTATTCGAGGTTTTGTCCAATCTTGTTGATTCTCTATTGATAAACGAATATAAGATTCTTGAACGTGTTTATTTTATGGATTGTGTGCTCGATATGGGCGTTGTATGTATGGCTTTTATCTAATGTAATTCCAAGATATAGTATTTTACAATTTCGGACCATGGAATTTCGTTATCATTTATTTTGGTAATAAAAGAAACGATTTCTTCTTTTCAGTGTAATTATAAGTTTTACTTGGTTTTTGAAGTATTTTTTCATGTGCCCCTTCGTAATCATGGACGAAAATTATATTTATTATCGGCAAGATTTTTTTTAAAAATGTTTAATAGCAATATCTAATCTATATTAGTGTAAGTTCTAATTTATTTCATATCATAACTTACAAATTCGTCAACACTTTCGGAGTTAAATACTCATATACATTAACAAATTTATAACAGTATATAATTTAATGTTCATTTGGTAATTGAGATTAAAGCAAAATTATAAAAAACCGTCGACTTTTTGATAAAACTGCCGTAAATAAGAGGTTCATAAAACAGTACAACCGCGACCAATGCCAGTTCGCATGACCCATCGGTCTCATTCATAAAGCACAGTTAGCTCGCGCACTTCGAGAAGCGTAAAACTGGCCGCAGCGCCCATGTCACGGCAATTGAAATTAGCATTTGACGAATTTACGAGACGTTCTAATGAAGCGCAAAAATTCGCCTCCAAGAAATTCTCCACGCAAATCAAATTCGCACGTCTGGAGTTGCGTGCGAAGGCGAAAACAAACACCGACGACTCCGCCGACGGCGGCCCAGACTGCGCCTCAAGATCCCCAGATGTCTGCGGCTCCGCGAGACTCTGCCCCAGTCCGGGGCCGCGTCGTCCGAATCTTGGCGAAGTCCCCCCGGGAAGAGGCCGCCACTCGCGGGCTCCCCTGGCGTCTTCGCCGCGATAAGGAAGCGCGTCGAGCGCGCGCTGCACTCTTCACTTATCGCCGCAATTCGTATGATTTGTGTCAATAAACGCGGCGCCCGCCCCCGCGCACCCCCGCCGCCAGCGCTGGCGTCGCGCGCCCCGTTCCGGCGCCCCCGCTCGCGGGCAGAGTGGCCGCGCGATTGGAGGCTTATCAGGGCGCGCACGGCGATGTTGTTTTGGTTTTTTATCTCGAAGATAGTTTTATGTTTTATAAAAGTAATTAAATTTTTTGACGGCATTTTATTACATTTTCGTCGCCGTTTTACACCCCCGAGATTATCGGCCGATCTGGCGATCGTGCGATAGCCCCCGCCCCACCGCGGACGCCACATTTGGGCAGTTCTAGGGTTAATCGAGGTAAAAATAATAAAAACTAGGCCCGATTACGAGCACACCTAGATTCTGTAGTTGCTCGGGACGCGCAGCGCACTACGCTTTATCTGGGAATCGGGGAGTATCAGGCGTGTCAATACTCATTTATTTGCACAACTAATTAGTTCGCTTCAATTTTTCTACTTTTTCTTATTTTGAGGGTAAAATTTTCCACAGCCAGCTATGGTGGTGAGGTGGGCTCGGGGCTGTTATCGTGTTGATTTATGAGACATATGTTTTAAGCTGGTCAATTAATAGCGTTTAGAGCTGAAATTCATGAACAATATTTATTTAACACAGATATTGAATGTGGAAATCATGAATATTTCATCGTTTCACAACATGTCGGCCGCGGTGCGGTGTCGCCGTAATTTTAGAAATGAGACCTTCGAATGCTTCGTGTTTGTTCAGAGGAGAAATTGTTTGTTTGGTTTGTCAGTTCGTGCGCCACCTTCGGTTCATTGTGGTTCTGCGGACATAAGACTCTCGACTATTTTAGCAAATCAAAATTTATGCGAATACGACAGAGAAAGGGCGACCTCTATTTTATCGTCGCGACAGATCGATCTTCGCAGAAAGCTCAAGTGTACAGGCGCAGAAGAGCTTTTACCAACAGATAATGTAGTTATATGTAAATACATAAACATAAAAACTGATTTTACCATGAACTATCTACGACACAAGTTATCAAGTAACTTAATCCAGACACTTATGCCCAAACGTAATCCTCATTACAAGTACAAAATAACGAAAACATGTATTATAGTTATCTTGCATTTAAAAACTTGAATTAACAGAATCAGTAACTTAAGTAAAGCTAATACTTAAATGTTTACATTTCTGGTAAATTATACATACAATGTCTTATAAGTGCATCATACCTGTTTTTAAGATTTTTGAGCACTAAATAAAAGATGTTGATCACAGATCCGAATGGTACAATTAAATTTTTTAATGTAACGCAATATGCAGATATACAATATTGAAACCGCTAAAGCAAAACGAGAGAATTTTGATAATATAATATTTTCTTACGCGTCAACAATGTTATTTGAAAATATTTACAAGTGTCTGATAAGCTAAATTTAATAACGAGAGCTTTTGACAAAAAAAAACATTAAATACTTTTATTAGCTTCAAAATTCAACAAACACAAACGATGCATTGATACACTGAAAAACAAAATATATTATATCAGTAGTTTAATGTACGTAATAAGCTCACATTTATGATTTTCAAAATATCATTGTTGCATAAACCTATTGAATCAATATTAATAATAATATAACTTTTGTAATAACGAAGAGAATTTAAAGTTGTGGACACGATATAATCATTTAATTAATTTTAGACATGTAGTTTTTCTTAATATCTTATCTAATCATTAAACTATCTCAAGCAATTACACCTAAAAAAAGCAACTAAAAGCGATGACAAAAACAACATTCCATTTTGTTAATTTTGAAAATAGTGAAGAGCATTTAATATAACTATTTCTCGAACTCAAACTAATAACATGTCTTATATTATTAACATCAATTACTTCATGAGTTTATGTTTTAACCATTTTATTAATTACGGGGAAATTTTTTTCATAGCAAAAAACTATTTATGTACATATTTAATCAAGCTTCGTAATGTTGCAATATTATGTTAATGTTGCAGCCAACTTATAATTAACTCTGTAAGTGCCACATATATGAATATTTTTTTGGTCAACGATAAGTTAATTATTTTTTTGCATTCTACGATTCTACATATCATTTTATTGCAACTGGTAATTTATGTTATAGTTTTTTCTAATAACACTAAGTAAGCGTGTCATAAAACATCAAAAAACTAAAGTTTTGTTTTGCATTTGTTTTATCATGTGGGAGAGGTTTGCTTGTTGGTGTCATAAGTAATTTTTTTTTATAATACACATTGTACTCAATATCTGATAGAAAAAATTGTACAATCAGTGCGAGTAATACCCAGTTTCACCTTTAGGTCGTACCACTTTACTATTTAACAAAAGAGTTAATATTTGCTAACAATGAAACTATGGGAATTGGCGGGTTAAGGCACAAGTGCATGAAACTTTTATGTTATATGGTAATATGAAAGTTTAAATCAAGTGGACGTCAACAGTTTTTCTTTGATTATTTTTAATGTTTTCTCATGAATGAAGCAGAATTGTTTGAAGCATTGTTTTAGACTTTATACTTCACTATTTCAGTGTGTTGATCATGTATTTAAAATTTCATTTTCGTTAATTGTTTATTCTTTTTATTTTCTTATCAAAAGTCATAGTTTGATAGTTGTAGATTTGATATTTGAAAGATCAAAACTGTGTTCGAAAGGAAAACTTCCCTGAATCTAATCAGGAGAATGATCGTGCTTGATGACGATAATGTAACCGAGAAAATTTCTGAAGTCCTGATCAGGATTGCTTGTATTGGAACTGATCAGATTGATCTGATCACGAATATTTTATGCGGAGTTGATGAAGTTTTTCTGATCAGAGACACTTTATGCATTAACGCCAAAAAAACCTATAAATGGTCAAGTCAGAGTTATAAGCGAAGGAAAGTTTGTGTTACTATGTTTGGCGATCTGCGTAAGAAAGACTTGAAGGAGTTAAGTTAAGGTCAGGTCATCGTAGGTTACTCTGAACCGGATTTGTTGCTCCGAAGGAATGGATAGGTTTAGTAGCATTCCTACGTTTGAACAGGTCCTGATATATTTGAAGAATTTCTTGAGGTTAATTATATTTGTTATCATCTCGTGTTCGTCAAACCAAGCACAAATGATCCAAATTGGCCAATAAATGATTGGTACTCATAACTATTAAGTCTAACAGCCGCGAAATTTTAAAAATTGCATTAATAGTTTTATGTAAGTTGCCCGACTGCGTCTGGAGCACTCTCAGTCGCCGGCCGCGTTGTCGTCGTCGTTGTCGTCGATGCGTCGAGTGGCGAAAAGCTCGAGCCGCCGGACAGGGCGAGCGGTCGCAACTGACAACATTGTGTCCGGCACGCATCTGAACATGGAAGTCATCAACACGAGACAAGAGTCATAAAACTCCGCGCGGAATGCTGCCTTCTTCAATAAAACCGGGAATGACCCGAATACCTTGTCCCCCCGCGCGGCCCCGCCCCGCGCATTCCACCAATGGCATTCTGAACGTTTTTCTCCTGCTTTTTTTCTCGTCCACCGCCGCCGATTCGGAGGCAAGAACGAGGCATTTTTCTGTTATTTAAATAAAAAACATTTTTTTTCTTCCGCATAAAAATGTGTGAATTATAAAAGCGACAAACCGCCGTATAAATAATAAGAAAATAAGAAGAAGAAGAAAACCACAAAGACTCGGAACAAGATAAAAAGACAAAAAAAAATTTCGTGGAAACAAAAAGCCTCTGTCGCGGAGCGGAATAAGAAAGGGGCCGCGCTCCGAAAGGGCCGCGGCGGGCCAACCGCGGGCCGAGGGGCGCCCATAAATTTGTTCGTTATTCGGCGCGGTTCCAAATCAAATCTGTCTTTCCTCTCGTCGTGCCCGGCCGCTTTGTTTTCTTTTATTTACATAAAATTTCTTTTAATAATTCCCGAGGCTTTTCGTTTATTTTTCCTTCGTTTTTTATTTTATTTTTTATTTTAATTTTATTTGTGAGCTCCGCGGCAGCCGCATCTAATTTTCCCCCGGGGCCGCTGCGGCGAACAATGGAGCGGCGGCCACATGAAAATATCTCCAAGAAAATGTGCTTTTCATTAAAATAGGCAGCGAGCGTGGCGAGTGCGCGGGCGGCGCGGGGGTGCTGAATATGAAAAGCGGATTAACAGCGCACTGGTGGCTCGATTGGGTTACCGGGGCGCGCGGGTGGAAAAACATGTGTCATCATCATCTGGGCAACATGTGCCTCGTGTTTCGCCGCGAAAAGCCCCGAGTCTGGCTCAAGACGGCCAGAGACTTATCGCAACGCAAGGAGTCCTCTCTCCCGTCTGGGGAAAGTGCGGAAAACCCAAAGATGGAGGTGGCGAAAGGGATTACTCGGGACGGATTCCTCTTTTTATTGACTGACGAAAAGAGCTCGGAGATTTGATCGACCGTCTGGCGGGAACTTTAAATCGTGCGCTTAGGGTGGATAGACGGGCTTCGCTTACTTCTTTCAAATAGCCATTTTTCAAAAGTATCATTAATCTTCTCAAGATATTTACGATGCAGCAGAAGACTTTCACAATTCTCTACTTCCGACGCAAATACAATTGTTGGATAGAAAATATGTTTAAAAATCGTTCGATTCCAGCAAAAGTCTCCGTAAATAATGCATCTCATTTAATATTAATCGCGACTACAATGAAAACCAGTTCAATGCAATGTTTAATAAGCTGTTGCTGCACGTAATCAAATATTACTAATGAAAAGCAACCAATAAATATTTTATTAAAACGAAAGGAAAATAAAACTGCCTGTTTTAAATGAAGACATATGATTGAACACAATACAAATTTCATCAAGGTAATTTTTCTCTACCTTCCTTCCTTTTTACATTCTCAAAAAACTTGTTAAATATTTCTGTTACGAAAACTAATTTCTTATACAAAATTTCCTGCTTTTCATGAGTTTATACAACTTAGGATTATAAATAAAACTCATTTTACAAATGCATAATTTTAATCAAAAGGTACAATGACTGACATGATCAAGGTTTCATAAGAGTAGTTTAGCATAATATTTAATAGCAAAGCTCATAATAAAACGATCAAATCACTCTTCTACGTTTATATGAAGTACATAGATCAAGTTCTATCTTCATCGAATATTGTTGAGATCAATCAGCCATTTTGAATTTCAACATTTTTACGAGTATATGCTTGCCAAATTTCGAATACTCTGTATTGGGCATATTCAACTCGGATTGAATTAACGCAAAAGACGTTTACCAATATTCAAGTAAAACACATACTCGAAACCATCGCCGATTTAAAATTCAAGATGGCGATTCAATTTGATTTAAAATCAGTCTATCTTCTAGTTTACTGAGTTGAACTGAACTGTCGATAAGAATTTCATGAACTTCTTGTAGATTACAAGATTTACACACTTATAGTGAATTTAGAAATCAGATTTTCGAATATCGATCTGCATATTTAATATTATGAATCGTTTTGGTTTTTATTTTGAATTCGAAAATTCAAATACTATATATACAAATCCTAAAATATTTATCATAATATGGAACTCTAAACTTCTGAGAAATGAAAAATCTCATGGCCGCTTACACCTTGTTCCGTATCGTAGCAGGAAAATAAGGCACACATGACAATTTAACTTTTAGTTTCTATCTCATATTACACGACCTACAAATGATCGAGTTTGAATGAAAAAAAAGCGGTTGTGTTCGAACAAAGGGGTTAATACTCCGGCAGTTAAGAAAACACTGAAGTCAAACAAGACCATATGTGACGAGTTGAGTCTAGTCTACATTTTTTAAAACCAAATCCATACGCATGGAATGAGTAATGGATGTCTCCGTGGAGTGCTATCGTCATCTTCTAAATTATGAATGGTGGATCGAACAAAAAGTGAAATTCGACACCGCAGCCTCAAGTGGGCTCAAGACGAAATCATTTACGACATTGTCGCACTAAGATTTTCTCAGCGTTTAAGTAATTCTGGTGGAAGTTGCAATTTATCGTTTTTGTGACCATGATTAAATGCAAGAAAATTGAAAATAAAGTTAAAATCAATGAGTGTGTTGAATCAATTAGAATACAATGTTCTTCTACATGTATTAATCACATTATTCAGCTTTTCAATTTAACATGAACGAAATTAGTTGAATAATATTAAAACTCCCATATAATGATAAATAAAAGTGAAATTAGTGAGACTGCGTTCTGAAATTTGAGAACAATCTTTGAAATTAACGTTATTTATTACTCCTTTAAAATATTTAATATACGTCTTCAAAGAACTTTGAGGAAACTTAGTATTTAAGTTTCTTTAGAGTTGAATCATAACTGCTAAATTAATGCTTATAAGTTTTTTCTTGTAAATATTTTGTTTTATGTTAATAAATTCTTAGTTAATTTATATAATAGAAATTTCAGCTGTTGCTTTGTAAAACATCATAATGTCCAAATTTTACGAAAAGTTTTCAACAAGCCAATGATGTAAACTACACCTCTCAAAGTTAAGAAGCAAAATTGGCGTGGAAAAGTCCCAAAATAGCCGCCTCTAGCCAGCTCACGGGGTTCTTTTTGGGGCTGGCGATAATCCGAATCTATCCCGTCACCCTTTTCGCCGAAATGCCCCAGACCCCCCGGGAAAAAATTCAAAGAAAATTGTCGGAGTCCTGCTCATTGACGGGGAGCTTTTTCTTGTTTTCCTGACTGCGGTCGAGTCCCAGCAGAAGGGAAAGACACCGCCGCCCCCAGACACCCAGGGGTCGTGAATTAAAGTCCAAGTCCATTGGCACTTGGGGCAATTCTTGGGGTTCCATTGATACGACGCCGACCCGCGAGAGGTGAAGGGCGGCTGGTGCGGGGGTGGTGCCTGATGGGTGCTAGCCCCGAGCCAAATCACCGCTGTTAGTGCTTCATTCGACCGGGAAATAATTTTGGGGCGCCCGTGTATTGTTGTAAAAGTAATTGGGGGTGCCCTGCTCCGCACACGGAAACGACTCGCCCTAATTCGAATTTACGACGGAGTGGAGGGTGGCGGCGGCGGCGGCAGTGGCGGAACACCCGAAAATCTGGACCCGTATCGGCCTGCCGCAAACCACGGGACAGTGCGCCCGGGCTCCGGACGAAAAGACAATTTTTTGGGGGTTGCGGAAGGAGCAGGGCGTGTATGTGGTGGCCGCCGCCGGTCCCTCTGCGCCCCGGCCCTCTTTATTTTTAATAATAAAATTTATTTGTTCATGCGCTCGACGCCCAGCTCGCGAGGCTTCCGAGTGTCTTGGGGGCGCCTTGGCAGGCAAGGGACCAGAGACGGTCT
The DNA here is from genome assembly GCA_959613345.1 of Tolmerus cingulatus. Taxonomy (NCBI): domain Eukaryota; kingdom Metazoa; phylum Arthropoda; class Insecta; order Diptera; family Asilidae; genus Tolmerus; species Tolmerus cingulatus. The sequence continues at coordinate 52,695,034 of OY390707.1, forward strand.
GGGGGATGTGGGGCCAGTGGTGGGGGAGATCTCAAGATGTGCTCGTACACACTTTGTTTACAACCCTACGACTGCGAAGGGGCAGAGGGTGCTTTCTTGAGCTTTTCTGAAGACAAAGGCGGAGAGCTTCTCAGCACTTGAAGACGGTCGATAAGGGAGGAGAGACGTTTTAAGATTGGGGAGAGTTAATAATAATGGGGTACTTACCCTTTCCTCCTCGCGGATCATCTCGGCTATTCCAGGTTTAATCTCCATGTCATCGGCATGACTCATTCCCAGCGAGGAGAGGGCCATGGATTCGAGCGGGGTTGGAATGGGAAAGGAAGGCATGGTGTTCGGAGTGGCGGCCGGATGTGGGATCTGTGATGAACCAGTTGCAGCGCCACCAGCACCAGCAACAGGCGATGCAACATCATTGTTGTCGGGTGTGGGAGTGCCGGCGCCAGCTCCGACACCACCCAGGGGGCTGTCTGCGCCCGCGGTATCGCCAGACGGCCAACGTCTTTTTCTGTTGCGGTTTCCTGACGCTGCTGAGTTCGCGTCAAGATTGCTGAGCTCCCATTCGCGGGAGACACGTGCTTTTTTGGTGGCCACCTCCGATCCTGGACCGGAGCCAGACGGGGCGGCGGCGGCCGGAGTTGCGTCCTGTTCGCCGTTAACATCGGCCAGGCCGCGGATCTTTAGCATTTCAGCGACCCTGAGAAGGGGTCCTATCTGATCCTGGCTGACATTAATCTCCCCCTTATACATGAATTCTACGGCGGCCTTAAGTTCGGGCCATTTTATGTCCCGCATTATGATGATCGGGTGCTGGCAGGGGTTGTCAAAAAACAGAGCCTGGAAGTATGGGCTGCATGCGGACAGGACCATTTTGTGGGCCTTGATTGACTGCCCGTCACAGGCCAAGGTTACGTCCACGAAGGACTCATTCTGGAGCAGCTGATCGAAGACGCTTGTCAAATTCGTCTGATAGTTGTTCCACCTGAGGCAGAACTGCTGCGATCCGGAAGCGGATCCGGAACCGCTAGCTGTTGCCGTTTGTGACTGATGCGTCTGGGGATTGGCTGTTTGGGCTTGGGAACTTTCTTGGGGGGACGGGGTAGATGCTGGACTTTTCGAGTGCATTTTATCAGAGGCCGATGTTGTCCCTGGCGAAGAGATTTTCGGTGGAGGCGTCTCCGATGGCATTGTCACTTACGGTTGAGATAAATTACAGGAATACACTTGCGAACAGTATTGGCGCTCTGTTGTCGTTTCACACACGGCACTGACAAAACAACAGTTGGAGCTTCGGGCGGGCTACTCCTCTTCGGTAGTATCGGGTAACGGTTGAAACACCTGTAATAACGGTTCACGCATTCGTCATAACAACACTCAACTGTAGCAATTGAACGGTTCTTTATTTGGGATACTCATGGAACTTTCGCTTATAGACTAAGAGAACACACAATTTCTTCGCGATTTTCTTATATTTTACGAGGGATGGAGGCAGTTCACTTGTCGTACCGATTAGGGCTTCAGCCCTCCACTAGACGCATTCTCATGCAACATGTCCGGGGCGCCTGCTGAGCCCTTTGGTTAATTCCCTCCCTTTAATGATACTCGTCGGCTAACACCAGGCCCACAAAATTTGTGGCAAGCCGCTCGAACGTAAAAACTACACGATAACCGAATCTATTGGTACGTCGCGGTTATTAATTAAATCGAAGCAACGGCAGTCCACAAGGGATCAGATCAATTAATGCACCTGGTGAAACAACAGTTCTTGTTTGGAATTTCAAGAAGGCGAGTAGCGCGAATCCAAACCACAAAACGCTTCCCAACACGACGGTCTGAAGTAGACTGAAGTCGATGTGAACGTACGGGCGAGATGCCCCTCGCGCTGGCGAGGAGAACCCGACGAGAACGACCACACCGTCAGCATGAGCGCACATTGTGCGGCCCCTCGCCGCGCCGCGCCCGCTCCCAAAACCGCTTCGTTCGCGGGCGAGTCGCCAGCCGCCGCGCACGCACACATTCCGGGGAGCCGTGCACCTGTGTGCGGGCCACGACGTCGCTACGGGTGGTTGGGTTGTAAACAAAATCATTTTTCTTAATTAACTGCACATGTGTGCGGCGGATCATAAGGGAAATACTCCAAGGAGGTGACGCGAACACACCCAAAGGGGCCACGCTGTCTCTCACGCACACGGGCGCAGCACACGGCGCGGGAGAAAATCTAATGGGAAATCAAAAATCACCTCACCACCACGACGACACCGCGGCCGACTGAGAGAGCTGAGAGATGGATATTTTCTCTCTCGACCCTAATATAAATATATGTGACACAACACACACACAATCAGAGGTGATTCCGAAAATTTCCCAAACGCCACGCCAAAGCCAAACACACAATTGGCTCAGCTGAGAGAGAGGGCGACTGAGAGACAGAGAGAGGGAGAATGAGTGAGGGAAATTATAATTCCATGGTGTGAAGAGGGTCCACCACACGCGTGAACTCCCGTTTTGCGGAGCCCTTCGGGTGCCCGAAAAAGAAATAAACAGGAAAACTCCTTCCGGGAACGAGCAGGAGGGCGCGCACTTCCCCACCGGAGGAGTCGTGTGGAGCTTTCGGGCTAACGGAAAGGGAGCGCATTTGACCTCCAATTCATCTTCTGAAGGAGACGCTCCGCTGCATGCACTTCTTGGAATCCATTTGTAAACAGCCCCCCATGCGGCGGGCGGCGGGTGGCAGCGCCCCGCACGTGGGGGCGCCAAGGCCCAGCACCTTCCGCAATATCCGTATGCAGAATTCGTTTTTTTTCCTCCCCCGCTCGCCCATCGCCGCCCAAAACCGATTGCAACAAAATTCCCTCCGTAAACATGTTCCCGACGAGTGTGGTGTGGCTGCAGTTCGGCGGCCGCCTCTGCCCACGCTGCCGCGCCGAGGTCCGCGAGCGAACGGCGGGCGCCGAAGTTGGGGCTGTCGGGCCGCGGGTGCTCTGCTCTCAACCGCACACACAGCCCGGCCCCCACCACGTGAATTTTGCGAATGCCCGGCCTCCGAAGCAGCACGAATCGCGCAGCTCGAGTGTTTGGGCCGAGGGGCCGGCTGGGGAGCGAGCGGATGGGACTCTGTGCGAATGACGTCACGAGGAGGCGGTGCTTAACTGCAAAAATCACGTGGCAACTGGCACTCTTTGTTTTCGTTTTTCTGGCGCGCGTTTTGTTTTTGTTGCCTTTTTTGTTGTTTTTCTTGCCTCTTTTTCATTTTTTACTTACGCTTCTTTTTTTATTTTCCTCGTTTCGAAGTGACCCAACAATGTTTATAGTTGGCGCTCTCGCTCTCTTTCTCTCGCCACCCCTTCCCCGATGAGCACCACCCCCCAATCTTTAACCGTCCACACACGCACGGGGATATGTTGTTTTTGCAAATTGCAAAAAAAAAACTAAATTTTTTCTTTCTCTCCACCCCCGCCCCCACTTTCCGAACGGTTCTAGGGCTGTTCGTTCATCGCTGTTGTCGGGGTTGTTTTGCATTTCTTTGAGGGTGCCTCCGTCGTCCGCCGCTGCTCTGAGGCTGACACCGCCACGAGGGAGGCCATCCCCCCGGAGCGGGGAGCCCGTGCATTGGGGCTCGGTGGCGCTCCGGTGGCCCGGCCCGATCCGGCGGTCGGGATCAACCACACGCCGACTGCGACGACGACGCCGACGACGCCGACGACGACGACGGTGATGCTGCTTCAACGCGATTCCTGCGAGATGAAAAGGTCCTTTGACGTCAAAATGATAATCGATGCTACTGGGAAACATGCGAGCGAGTGCGCGCCCTCTCCACCCTGCGGCGGGTTGCACAAATGACAGCGAGCGAGCCCCTCGCCAGCTGCGGCGGGGGTGCGGACCCGAATGCGACCCGGCCGCCCCAAACCCGGCGCTCTGGTGCTGCCCCGCTTTTTGGGGGTGGGTGCGGTGCGAGGCTTAGCACTTCAGGGCCTCTCGCGAGCACTTGCCGATTCGCAAAACTAAAGAAAGCGCCTTAGGCCGGCTCGGGGTGGAGGCGGGGGTGGCTCGACCGGACATTTCCCGTAGGCCCCCCCGCCGCCCCTGTGCAGGGTGTTCGGCCGGGCCCGGTGATGGTCCCCTTTAGCCCGTGTGTCAACTTCTGTTGTGCCGCCACTCCCCAAAAAGGAAAGGGTTGCTTGCGTTTCGTTTCGTTTATTTTCGCTTCGCCCCCCTGAGTCTTGTGCATGCAGGGCACCACACTACGGCCGCTTTCTTTTTGCAATTTTCCGTTATTTCGCCGTATTTTTACAGTTCTATTTTTATTTGATTTTTTTTCCTTTTTCGGAAAATGCATGGCGGACTCATATATGACGTGGGCGATCCAGGCGTGGACATGAATGGATAAGACCCGCTTTAAGCCACGTCGATGTCCGCTTCAAGAATTAGGGTCGGGAGGAGCCCCCAGCCTCCGACGCGGGGGTGGGTTGAGCTCCGCACGGACGATTCCTGGCGCTGCTCGGGGCACTCTCGAGTGCAGCGACGTATTTTTTCCTTCGTGTTTTTTTTCGAGCCCTCTGAGAGGTAACAGCAAAAAAAGATATTTAATTAAGGTCTCGTTCCGAAGGATTGGCAGCGCTGGCATTTTCTGATGTCAAATAGTCTTCGATTTTGGCGTGGTTTTGCCTTTTCCAATGTGTTTTGGCATCAAAAATTTCGACAAGAGCGCAAATTCGCCATGAGTTTTCTGCATAAAAGCAGAAAGAGGTCCGGTGCCTACAAAGACCTAGTTTTTAAAAGTCCCATAGCTTGCCTAACTTCGTTTTCTGCACCAAGCACCATTTGTGCAGTATAAAACTGTACAACAATCTTTTCGATGACAGAATTCCAACAAGGACCTTCGCCCGCCAAAGACAGGTATTAGGGTTTCTAAGATTTGCAAAATTTCCTAAAGGTATAGGTACACACTGCTGAAGGATTGAAATTTTGAATAACATTACTACTTTTTACTTATGTGGACTTGAAACTGCGCAAATGCCTTGGATTGACATTTATCATTTCTTAAATTATAGATGTGAAGTTGTTATTATTACTGATGTTTGGTATTAATTAAAAAGTTTACATTTTAAAATAACATGTTAAAATTCTTGAAATAATAGTTGTTCATACTTTCATTTCAAAGGCTTTTTAAATGGTGTTTTAAAACATTGAATAAGTATTTAGAAAATAAACTCAAAACTTCTCAATTCAAAGGAATGTTCAATAAAATCAAAGAGTTTCGCAACCTTTTAAATTGATATGACTGTCGTTTTGATTTAAAATAAACAAATAAATAGTTTTTGTAGAAAATTGTTAATAAAATCTAACTTAGGCGAACAATTATCGTGAAAATCAATAGGATTATAATGCGACAGTTGGTGAATCCACTGGAATAAGAATCATGCTAATAAGCATTCAACTTTTACATTGCTATTACTATTTTATCGTTATCGGCCTATTGTCGTAGGGGATACATTTAAGCAGTAACATGTCACCGCCTTTTCTGTGTTTTTCAGTGTCTATATTTATATATAAGGTGAAAAAAACCATAAAGAAAAATTTGGTAAACAATTGCTATAAATTATTTGTCAAAAAGAAGCGTAAAAATTATAGTAAGTCTTACGTGACCCATAAAAATATGGCAATTTATTAAGTAAGCAAAAAAACCATGTGCTCTTATGTGTTATATTCCAAGATATTCATAGATTCCTTGGCAATGTTTTCTTACTCAAGGTGCTATATAATTAAATATGTACCCAGAATTCTATTTCTATAAATTTTTCGTCGTTAATTCGGTTTTTGTATATCACTATTTAATTTATAGAGATCTTCTAGCAATCCCTCTTGTTAAGTCTCGACAGAGATTTCAAACACCATAGAAAAATCAGTATGACTTTTCGCATGGAACCACATAATTTTTTTAAACTTGTTTTTGTTAGTATACGCGATCGCTATTCTTGAAAATGAGTATATAATAAAGGTTGCATCCTTAAATTTATCCCAAAACTAGTAGCATTTACGCAACTCGAATCACATTTTGAATAAGGACCAAGCCGTACAAAATGACTATATACTTATTTAAAAATGCGAGCTTAGATATTGACCATTAAATTACAAATTCAAATATTTTTGCAACATATAAAATTTTTTAAAACTAGTGGATCTACAATTCAATTATTTTTCTTCATTATATAAAATACACAGTTAGAAAAGAGAGATGATGTAATATTTCAAGTTATACAAATTTATCTACTTATATAAATTGCTCCTAATTATTATGTCCATATATAGCATGAAAGGAAGAAATGATAGAAAACTCTTTTTGGCAATCCAATTTTGGTAAAACATTATAAAAAAGTTACAAATATGTCGATAGTGGAAGTTCTTTCGAAGATTGATTCCGCTAACAATAACAATTTAATGAGAAACGTAATTAATAATTTATAATTTTACTACCTAGTTTGCACTGGACAAGTTGTTGCTACAAATTTTAGGGAAATATCTTTTACTGTGTAAACTATTCCTAAATATAAAATGAAATATTCCCTGTAACTAATTCGCAGAAAACATATTGCGGGTACGAATATTCGCAATGCATGAAAACTGGAAATTGATCAAACAATACGCGGAATTTACTGCGCCCAGAGCAATTTTTCGGGCACTGCACTACACTTAACAGACTGGCAAATTTGAGGGAAAATATCGAAATGCCGAAAATATCACAAAAGCAGCAGGTCAGGAGTCAACTCATAACGCTGCCAAATAATGTCGAAACATAGATCAATAGAAGTTAATTCTATACACCAAGCAATATTGAACACAAACTTTTACTGGTATCAGCCAAAATATGAACAATATGTATACAAATGTGCTAAAGTAAACAAAGCCAATTGTTTTATGTTGCAATGTCGCATATATTCCACTGTTGTTAACATAATATCATGCACACAAAACGAATTATTTATGCTCTTAGAGTAACTTCTCTTCGAAATTGTGCTTCCCATGTTATTGCTTTACGCTTTATACAAATTCGATCAATTCTAAGGCTGTGTGCGAAATCTCTTTCGAACCATTTCAATTTTTTCAATCATTTAAAATGAAAATAGCTGATAAATGTCAAAGTAAGTGTGCGATTTCTTTGAGTTTTTTTTGTTGAAATAATAAAGCTTGTTTTATAGTAAAAGGAACTTATGATGGATGTGAAAGTAATGGAAGACGATCGAAACTTTATTTATTTATTATTATTACTTACTCTTCAACATCTGATCTGAAATGATCACAACTACATACATGCATATATTCGCTTTGAGGTGCATCATTTCGACGCCATCTTGTTTTCGAACGTGAAATGACTAAAATGGTCGAAATGATGCCATTTGACTTGAATTTAGTAATTCACACACAAAAATAAAAGTTTTTTTTAATTTTTAATTTTTCTGTATTTCTATTTACTGATTTTAAAAGCTCTAGTAATATTATTTTAGGAAAATAAAAGTTCTTATATAAGGATTAATTCTTTGGGCACTGGTCGACTAATGAAAGTTTCAAAATTAAGGGAGGATAACTTTTGCATCATTTCTTTTTAGAAAAGTTGTAAAAGGCTAATAAGAATTACAAAGTACACAAAATTAATTAAATTGTTCTCGCTCCGTATAAACAATTAAACTTTTAAACGCCTACAAAATGAACATTTTAATTTTGAAGTTATATCATTAATTGCTCAATGTGTCTCAGAACTAAATGCGCAACAAACTTGCGTCGTTACGTGCTGGGATGATCGTCCAACTTAGGTAGTATTTAATTATTTTTAATCATAGCATATTAATTTTTTGATATCTTGCAAGGACCAAAAGTGAATTTCTCATAATTATTTACAAATACCAATAGTTATATAACGGTAATCCAAAAACTACCTATATTATATAATTCCATTATTTCTTTTTATTAGAAACATAGTGATTATACAATTTGCAAACAATTATATTAATCAAGAATACTTCTGCATAATATGATTAAGGACATTTGCGAATTCTTCAATAACTATTATTGGTTGACAAGGATCAAAATATTGAATCAACAATAATCTAAAATTCGTAATTTTTTAATTGTATATATTTTCACATTCTGTGCAGGGATTATTATACAATACATATATATAGGTAGAAAATATTGAGAGAATTTTAAGATGTAGGTACATTGGATTTACGAAGGCTATCGTTGTCATAATTCGCAATGCAACACGTCCATTAATATTATGAAGTGCAGCAGCGGTATAAATGATATTTTTTAAATAATTAATATTATATTAGTAGGTTAGCTGTAGTTGACCGTCAACATCAAGTTTGAACTCATTTATGCAACTTTCTCTTACCGGCGGCATTCGTGTCATGAAGCTGTACTCTCCTTCGCTTTTTAAAAAATTGTGCACGCATATTGTGATATTTTCAATGTTTTGAAAATTTATTTCAATATAACTAATTCAATGCAAATAACATATTATAATAATAAAATTTTACTTAATTGTAATTTGTTTCAATTTCAGGAATTCAAACACTCGATTTTTAATTTGATTTGAATTACTGAAGGATGAGATTTTTAACAGCATCAATTTTTGCAAATTCAATAATTTTATCCCATATTTAAAATTGTTGTGGAGTTATCAAAGTATTTTATTTTGTTAAAATATTACAAATAAAGCCGATACTCGCTGATAAGTTGTTTAAAATAAAGAGGGCATTTCATTTCAACTTAACAAAAACCAATCTGTTAACAAATTTCGCTTCTTTGCACTACCAAAAGTAATTTAATGTTTTTTTTTAAAGTTTAGTATACTCGTATTTTATCATTTAATTGTAAGATTTTATAATTCAATATTTTTACACTTTACAAAAGTAAGACCGCACAGTCCTCAATTCGAAAATGTTGTGTTATTGCGGGTTTCATAGAGTTCACGTACTATAACAAAAATTATACGCAATGCGTTTTTCTTTAGAGGCAAACTAAACTTATAACATTAAGAAAAGGATTACATTTACCATTTAATAATAATTACATATTCTATGATAATAATCGTCGTAAATTTGATTCACAGCTATGTGTGTGTGCACCTACCTCCTACGCACACTTGCTTTAAAGATAGTGAAGAGTATAAATTATCATATTGCACTAATCGCGACATTTTTTATTTTATTTGGTTTGTTTATTTTTACTTAGCTAAGCTTATTATTAGCGTCAGATATATAATATTTCATATTTTTAACTGCGTCTATAACTAGTTAACTACAACGATACCAATAAATTGCCCGATAATTGCAACAAAGTTGCAACTAGTCGACCTGACCTCGAATTTATCTTTTGAAACCAGTTGTTAAATGATTTATGTATATTATAATGTAAATCTTTAAAGTATTTTATTTATTACCTCTGTCCATTAATATATGTTTCATTTTTAATGTGGTGTGCAACTCTTAAACTCAACATTAACAGGTTTAAGCTATAAAAAACTATAAATATATTCTAATTTCATATTAGGAGTAGAAATACCAGAGATAACCTGTCAGTGCGTAATGCGTAACTATTCAAGGTATTCTACTCGTAGCGAATATTATATTTTTATAATATCAAATTTGTGCCATGGTGCTACGCATTTATCATTGCGATCTGTTAAAAAAGTACGGCGAAATTAATAATATCACACCAGAAGTCAATTAAAAGAAAATATTTTCCATTCAAATGCGTGCTTGTAGAATTATATCATTAAGACATTTTGTGCCACTGTAAGGTATGTTACCGCATGTTAAAAGTTGTACATTAGCATAATCTTACTTTTTTTTAGCATATTGTTAACTTTTCTTCATGATTAACAGCATCATCTTTCTACTAACCTAATAGATTCTGCTAATTTAGTTGGGAAGACTCAAACGCAAGTTTTGTTAAATTTTAGGAATAAGCATGATTTACCTACATTTTGTTTTCATGAGAAATAAATTATGCATATGAATTCTGATAACAAAATAGTGTTGTAGTTGTAGTAAGCAATATTTATTTAAGAAGTTTTGACTCAATTTTTTCAATTAATAAAAGCCACCAATGTTTGGCTTTCTTTTTACTAGCTACATAAAAATCAAATTCTTGCAAAGTTTAAATGTTTTATTTGTTTATTTATCTAAGCCAAATGCATTGTCCTGTCTTGACAAGTAATACTATTAATAAAATAATCTATTATAAAAACATAATAATTTAAGCCTCAAGACACAATTTTTAGCAGGATACATTAAATACAAGATATTATAAGGTTATAACATTGTTTTTCACAATTTTAGTAAGTATATACGTTTGAAAGTAAGATTTGGTCAAATTGATAATACTTAATGTCAAAAGATTTTATTTGTATTGTGTCTTGCGATGAGAGCGAACACGTGACACATCTTGTAACAAGAATTATACGCTGAAATATTCTATAATAATTTGGGGAATTTTTATTAGCCAAATAAAGTTTAATTAGGTTTCAGAGGAAGAGGGGAAGTCCAGATTTGCAAACAATTTGTAATACTTATATAAGAAACAAGACATGAGTTTCAAAATGACTTTGTTGTCCAATTCAGTGTCGGATCCATCGATTATGGCTCTTGGGTCGAAGGTGAAAATATTTAAATTGTTACAAAACAGAAAATAGCTCCTACACGTGATACATTTAAAAAACGAAAGAAAATTCCTTGAGCTCTATATTTTAAAAATCAGTACCCAATTGTTGTGTGTAATTACATTATTTTGTTTGTTTTGTTTTGACGGATTCAATAAAAAAATAACTTAACCAATTAAAATGACAAGAATAAAAGCAATTGTGTAAAAACAATTAAAATACTCAACATTGAATCTCTTACTAAAATTAAATTATACCCAATATGACGGATCATAACTCATATTTCCATAAAATTCAAATTTAAAGGAAGCTAAAAGAAATCATTAAGTTGAATACGAAGATAAATATTTTATAGTTCTATGTTTTTAAATGTCCTTGTTACAAAAACTATATTTTTTTAAGAAAGTTATCAAAAATTACAAGACGTAGTCACTCATGTTTAAAGCACTGTGCCTTTTAAACTACATATTTAAATATAATGGGAATTTTTAGAAATGCTTTTACATACTTATTTTATAGGTAAATTGTTCCTTCTAAAAAAACAAATTTGTTTTGAATCCTCTAGACCGGAGTCTCCACCTTAACCTACTTCTTCAATACTTTCTTTTATTAGAAGAACTTTTCTAGGTATTGAGTTAAATATATAGATCATTAACATATTTGAAATTAAATCAGTTTACCAGTAATGCCATGTTTTTACTTAGTTATTGAAGTAACATGTCGTGAAAAAAATGCCTACAGATATGATAGATTTCCTTGACAAACAAGTTAAAAATGTCTTAATAATCTAGGTAAATATTAAAAATCAAATAATGGTGTTCTTCTCTAAGCCATGTGCTAAAAAGCAATTCAAAAAAGCAATAATTACGAGAAAAATGTTCTTATCACTTTTATTAATTCCTCAACTTTTGTATTCGTATTAATTGTTCAACACAATTATTCTAAAACTAGAAAAATCTTCAATGGAAATCCTATTAGGTCTATCATATATGCCATAATATAATAACACTCTTGGATTTTATTTTTAACAATAGTTTTCACTTTTAGCAGCAAAATCAATTGTGCAAATAGATTTAACCAAAGAAAGTATAACCATGGTTATAGTTACTTTGATTTAATCTTTAGTTGTGGTAAAAAATGAACTAATAAGTTTTTTGAGTTGGCCGTGCAATAATAACTATTTCTAGTCGATTTACCCGATATTTGTGAACCATTTTAATTATTCTTTTTTTCTAATTTAAAAGTGTATAAATAAATTTAGTTAAATCTGTAAATAAATCTAATGGCGCAGTACGAGATTGAGTTTTACAATAATATTAGTCATACTTTCATGACTTCGGACATCTTGGAAAACATTCAGATTCAAAGTTGAGTTATTAATATACTAATAATGAAATTATTATATGTACAGTACATATATCATACACTTAATGCTTGATATGCATTTGCTTTTTCAAAAAAGGTTTTAATCATACTGAAAGTATGTAGAATAAAACCCAGAAAATAATTTTTCAATTATTTTGTATACCTAGGAGGTACTACATCTAAAAAAAACGTGAAAATTTTAAATCTTCAAAATTTGTTTTTGGGAAGGAAAATATTCAGTCGTAGGTGTTGATCCGTCCATTGTAACAAACGTGCTCAAAATAACGTTAGGCTAGCTAATTTGGCTGAGAATATCAGAATTAAAGAAATAACACAGTATTATATAAAGTTAAGATTTTGGAAATAAACAAGTCGAATATTTTAGTGTATGCTATCTGATATGTGTATTAAGTCATGTTGTAGGCGGAAAATCTCCATCTGGAAGGGTGAAAAAATTGTTTTCGATGGTTACGCAAAACTTCTATTTATTCCGCTGTCGAAATAAATTACAATCAAGTCCCAATTCCTGGAGGGTGTTGTGTGACAAAAATTTCTAATGAATACGTTAACAAAGGCAAACCGGCAGGCGTTTCGTGGGAGTATCGAAACTTTGGCTGGTAACTATTTCGCAAGGACGACGGTAGGTAAATAATGGGATATTTGAAAAACATTTGCAAAAAGAATGCAAGAAGCCCGCATATTTCTGTTTTCATTAAGCCATTGGACTTTTGCGAAGCCCTACCCAAGTTTATTGAACCGACGCAGTCTCTGATGGCCGGGGTGCATCCTTCGAATATGCAAAACTCGCCAGGAAGTTTGGATGAATGTTGCTTTTTTTCATTTTTTAACGTTTTTATGCCGTGTGCAGCGGTCCTGATACTGATGCTGCTGTTGCAGTAGATTCTGCACCTTCTCGTGTACTTGCGAGGGCGCGGGATAGGTAAAAAAAACAAAAAAAAAAACAAAACAAAAAGCAAAAATCGAACGGTGGAATTATTCTACGTAACACATCAGGATATCTGCATCTAAGGATAGTCGGAGAGGACACCCATCACGGAGCGGAGCTGAAACGAATAGCTTGTTCTATTTCGCTAGGCGTAAACATCGTCGCCGTCGTCCGCCCCCACACTGCTTGCACATCTCTACGGTGGTGCAACCCACCCCCACCCAAAAAACAACGGAGGACACATTTCCGGAGTGCCAAACAAAACGTGCGATGCACATTCGAGTGCCATCCAGAAACTCCTATTTATCTTGGCCGAAACGTTCTTCAGTTTTTGGACCGAGATACTCTGACTTCGAGGCTAGTTCCCTTTCTCGCCCACTCTTCTCGTTTCCTACATCCCGTGTGTGTGGAATGAAAGTTTTGATGGGACATCATCTGCGAACTCTGCCAGCATCCCACCCCCGATCGGGGTGGGTCCACCCTGCCACCCCCATCCGCGCCCATAACTTTCCTCTGATGTACTTTCGCAACGGACTGGCCTATAAGCAACCTATCTTGATGGATAGACCGACACATATTTATGAGCGCAGCGGCTCACAATGTGCATCCACATGTAGGCGATCCTATTGGTTTCCATTCGATGTCGATTTCGCATATCCGCCACCTGGACGTGCGCGCGGGGGTGGATACGTGGCGGGGGGGTGGTAAGGGATATAAAGGCCACCTTCGTTCGACTCTTCTTGCATCCATGAGCCCAGAGCCCGGTTTTCTTCTCCTCACGGGCAAAAGGGCTCCGTTCGCTGTTTGCTGCGGTGGCTGCGATGGAGTTTGGGGTAGTTGTTTCATAGAGGAAAAGGGTGGTTATGCGATTTGGGGATGGGGGAGGAAAGCATAGAGATCGGCCTGCATCTTTTTGGCGGACGGGTTTTGTGTATTTTTCTACGTATCGAGCGTGTATCGAGGCACGACTGGGGTGGCCTTAACCCACCCCTTCCCCGGAGTGGTGGTTGTCTCTTCATGCATATGGATTCCCATTTTACATAGGACGTGCCCGGGTGCCTACACATGCCACGGGGCGCAGAGCACAAGGCATTTACTAAAGCAAAAATATGTTTATGCAGGAGCGTAGCTGCAGACGTTGTTTAATTAACTTTGACTAAAAAAATAGAAAATTTCGCCTTTCTACGATATACGTACTGTGGTATAGCGTCGCACCAGGTCTCATCCCCCACCCCCCATTTCTCCCACTTACTCCCCAACCCTCATATCAATCCTCACCCCCTGCGGCGCGTGTTGACGAAAAGGATCCATGGAGCCGCGGGGGGGCACCATCATACATCCGCGCATATGTGCACGGGACTCTCGGATGGTACTGCTGCTGCGGCCCCATCCGGGTTTTGTGTTGTTCCTCTCGTCCTCGGAATCAAGGAATTTCCCATTCGCGGGAGTCCCGCACATCCATTGGTGTGGCAGATGTAGGTGACTTGGGGGTGGAACGAGTGGAATGGTTCACCTTCTCCCGCCCCAAGACCCTTATGGGGCCCTTTTGTTCCCTTTCTTTTTCGTTTTCTCATTTGATGGCGCGTCCACCACATTCGATACTTGAGCAATAGCATCCAGGGAGACCACGAAAAGGTTTGATTTAGACCTCTACCCCGTTTCATCTGGCGGTAGATGACGTCGGCGGCGCGGATGGACTATAGCGCGTCCGCGTGGTGTGGGCGGCATAGCAACCGAATGGGCCAGATAACGATATCCGCGCATACGATGAATGTCTATTGACGGTGGGCATGCAAAATACAAAAAACAAAACAAAAAAAAAAATAAAAAAAAATACAAAAAAATCCTCCACGAAGTTCAATTAGTTTCCCTCCGTTTCTCATGGGAACTTCTTTCTTCGTTTTTCCATTTGCATATGGAATCAATAGTGGCGCAGCACAAAGGCCGCGTCCGAGGATTTTCCGCCCTGTATTACCCCTCTCTCCTTCGATCCGCCCTTTCCGCACTTAACTCTGGCCGGGTTTGACCGCTCCACAATCGGAACATCAAAACGGGATTCAAAGCCCGGGTCCCGGGTCCAGGCATCGCAGTCCCGGCGTTATCCCAACGCAATCCGCGCGGAAGGTAATGATCCTCGGCGCTGCGGTGCAATCGAGTGTTGCGCCAGACTTTTTCCTCTCACTTACCTTTTTTCTATCACAATAATTCTCAAGAGTTTTCCCAATAGACGGCCGTCAGGCCGCGGCTCCCCAAACCCTCTCCTCCTCCCCCGACCCTCTTTCTATGCTTGGTGCACTCGGTTCGCGCTCGCAAAAACTCCTCCAGTATGCATAATCTCATATCCAGAATGCAATTATGTTAATAAATGTAATAAACGCACTCGGTGGAGCTTAAGAGGGGGCAAAGGGGAGACAGCAGCCGCCGCGTAACGCCCGGGGGCAAAGCGCGGATGCTGGATGCAGCCGGCGGGGGGTCGGAAATAAGCGGGTCAAACTAGAGATGATACGTGTGCATCGGCGCTGCAATATGAATTGCATTGCAATGCAAAAGGAACCCTTCCGGACCCGTCCCGGACCGCACCCGGTAGACCCCGCCCTACCCCTCCCCGCCCCCAACAACCGAGATTTCTGTTTGACTTAACCTCGTATACCCGTAACCATGTTATTTGCTGCTGCTCCTGTTGTACGCAATAATTTGATGAGATGCGTTCCTTGACCATCCATTAGGGCTCCTCATCATTTTCTTGTCTTTAATGACCGCTGATCAATGCCTAGGCCCCCGTTGCATGCGAAGGACCGAAGTGGCCGATGGCCGATGGCCTTGCCGCAGCCACTGCCTTGCCGCGGATTTTTCAGTAGATCGCAAAAAAATAACATCTAAAGCAGAAGGCGCAGCGAGGGCCAGGGGAGTTAAAAGATTCGAAGAAATTGCCCGGTAGCCTGCAAAATTATGCGAATTATGCTCCGCTCAATTTCAAAACGGACCCGGAGGAGTCTGCACGAAACTGACCGCGGGGTCCACCTCTTTTCTATAGAGAGGTCGTCGCCGAATAAAAAATGATTTTTATAAAAATTCATTTTGGCGAGATTGGGCCCGTCTTCGCGTTGATTAGTTAGGAATTTGTGGGTTTTTGCGCGAGGGGCGGGCTTTTTTGGCGGCGCGCGTAATTGCCCCGATAGCGGGATTAAAGCCGGGTGCCCTCGTTAGCTGCTCCTTCAAATCGCCAGCTTTTGTTTTAGAGGTTTTTGCCGTTAAGCAATCCGGTCCAAATAGCAGTGCATCTCTTGCAACGGAACTGAGTTGCGTCGCAGTTATCTTCACTGCGGCTTAGAGTTAGCCAGTAACATCTTACCTAACTTAACTTTTGATGTACTGTCATTTCTTACACATACATACTTATGTATACCTTCAAGGGATTTTTCGTCACCTTCAGATTTTTACAAAATACAAAAAAAAAATGGCTTTACCAATGATTTATTATTAATACTTTTAAGAATATTGAAAACTTTTCCGAATGTCAAAATTCAAATTATCACATTAATTAAAGCCAATTGAAATAGCGCAACAGCGAATATTCCTTGCATTTCAAGTTTAACTTTCTTCTATTTCTCGAAAACAAGTTTTTTTTACAAGCTAGCATATAACATTTCTCAAAATCTCCATACGTAACCAAATATCCGAAAATTTTCAGTTGTTATCAAAAAATTGACTTATTGACCCCTAACTAACTTATGTTAAAAAATCTTTTTCATGGTGCTTGTTGCTTCACAGAGAATTCAAAGGTGAATTATTGTTAGACTCTGTGAAAATGCACTTAGAACACATATAGTTTTAAAAATTAAGAGTTTGTATTTACATATATTTATAGCTTCCTTTTTTATACGATTATAAAACACCAACTATTCCAATTATTTTATGTATTCATAGGTGGGAAAAACACATTTTGCAAACGTTTCAACATCCTAAGGAAATAAGAGTCACGAATCCCTAAAAGCCGAAGCTAGGTATGCCAAATTCTTCAAAACAGCCGCATTAGAAAATCTGAAGAATAAAGTTGGCTTTGTTTATGCTCAAAATACAAACAATTTTAACGTGCGTTTAATAATATGGCCTGAGGTTTTATGTACTATGTATAATACAAATTTTTGTTAGTTTACATATGCACATGTTTATGAATATATACGTTCAAACTACTACTACAAAACTTCTATAATTGTATATCGAAAAAGACGGGTTACGGCCTAAAATAGCACCAGGCCCATCGCAAAATAAAGAAACTATGAAAAATGTCAATACTCATTAACAATAATAATCTGAGATAAGTTTTTTTTGCGCCGAGTGGTGGTACATTTGACACGTCCTATTCTTTAAATATGTATTCTAGGATTCTTTTGTAAGACATCCTTTAGAGAAGGTAACCAAGAGATATGATAACTCAAGGGCACATATGAAAATATCAAATTTAAAAAAACAGTTAAGGAACTAGGAAAACGCAAAATTTGAAATTATATTCCTTCGTTCGAAATTAATACAATAGGACACGTTTTGTCACTCTTCTCTTCTGAGTGAGCTCACTTATTCAATAGTTTAATTTATTTAAGAAACGAGAAAGCAGTACACATCCTCTGTTCACACATACATACACTGCTACCATATATGCAGCCTTCTTCTATAATGAACCGAAAAACTTCGGATAGGGATCGAGAAAATTATTTGTTTTAATTTAAAATTTCTTCCACCAAGCACACTAGAGCTGTACATATTTTAGTACCCTCTAATTCACTAGACTGAAAGTTCCATTGAGATTTCCCAAAAAATATATAAACGTAATTAATATAAACTGCACTTACCTGAAAAAAATTATCACATTTCATTCATCCTTCTTAAATTCCATTTTTGTATGATTACTCTAAGGCACGATGATCCGAAAATATTACTGCATGATAGAATTACATTTCTGAAAGACAAATGAATAATGTTGTTAAAAAATCGAAATGTCGGATTAGAAAAAAGGTTGCTTTTGTTTAAAAAATAATAATATAAATATCATACTGGTCATTGAATCTTGTTAGTAACAACAAAAATTACCCTTATTAAAATTTCTTGACTGTAAGTTTCTTTTTGAAATTATGTAGGTATGTGATCAAAGTATAGCTCATGGCTATAAACGTTAAGAAGACATTCTTCTTCTGCACGAAGAATAAGAAAACTATTTAAAGTTTTTAAATTTGTATAAAGGATGACGAGACCACCAGGGAAACGGCGATGAATGATAGTCCTTCTAAGGAGCGCCCATCTCATAGCCATACACGAACAAACTTATCTTGCAGGTAACATTACATCTGAATATATTTCATCATAAAAGCAGTTAAAATGAATGATTGCAATTTAACGCCGCACTCCGCCGGCCCACGGGATGCCGAGGGATAAATAGTTCTGAGCCATCAGCGAGGCATTTCGAATTCATAGAAAATCGCGGACGATCATTTACGTCGAGTTCCCTGAAGAGGCAGCGAGAAAAGCGGAAAACTGTGCGTCCTCACCTGATGGATTCCGTCGCGAGCGTGCGCCTTCCTGAAAAATGCATGAAATTGCTTTGCGTCTGCGCGACTCGCTCGCGAGTGCAGCTGAGGCGCACTCGGTGCAGTCCGGACCGCAGGCTGCAGACGCACTCAAGACCTGTTCCCGCCGATCTAATTGAGGATCTCGTTCCGGCCGCAACTTTGTAACCTGGCTCAGGTAGCGCGCCGCGCTGATCGGCGGACTTTATCGACCACAGCTGCACTCACCTGGACCAGTCCGCACTTAGCCGCCGCAGCTATTTACGGCGATATCTGGAGATATTTTAGTGATAATTGCAATTCTGTTCGATTATCGATGGCAAATTATTAAAAATATGTTTACACGCACCATTTTAATATTTTAATTCAAAATCTTCTCGCCAAACCAGTCCTAGATCACCTCGCCAGTTGGACGCGGTACGTGCCCGCGATCGTTTTGTGTCTTTGGCAATTTCGCGCTTGTTGTGAGCATACTTCACGCAACTTTGTAGCCGGCCAGCGGATCCGGCGCATAATTTCACGAATTTTACGAGGAAAATCGCTTAGTTCTTGCCACGGCTGATTGGCGGGAGACGAGCCTCAGAAGCCGGAGAGCCGGCGATAAATCATAGCGTGCTGATGCGGTGACAAGCTTCGTTTGAACATAATTTATTGTCAGCATGTGTATTTAGTGCCGGCAGATTCCCTGGATGCGTTTATTGCGATTTTCATTGCCCCGCCGTATTCACTTAACGTTCTGTAAATACGTTAACTATTTTTTGCCGCCATAAGTCAAATGGACGATTAACGATTTCCCTTCGTGATGAAAAACATAGGATTGTTAAAATTGTCTAACCATTAGCTTGCATGGCCCCTCGACGGAATATGTAAAGTAGTGCATGCGTTCCAACTCAGAAAACTGCTTATACTGGTAAATATATAAATGGATTTAACGAGTATAATAAAATTAACTTTTTTTAGTATTAGAGCAAACTGGGGACATTTTAAAATATATCAGGCGACGGTGACTTTGAATTTTTCAGTATACTTAGGACAGTTTAATTATAGTAACTTTAACTGACATCATAATAAATAATATAAAACCGGTGACTGCCTTTTAACATCCTAGTCTCGGTCTCGAAAGCAACTTCATTAAATTGATCGTAAATTAAATTTACATAACACGGAGACGGGCATAAAATATATATCGAGCACTACTTTATTACTATTAACTAAGTAAAAGGTACCTGGCCTAATTATCTCAGTTAAATTGTTCAACAACCTTCTGACTAAACCAAATCATGTTTTAAGAGTTATTTCTAAAATTAATGCACTCTAGACTCAAAATTTGATAAAAGATGAAGAAGAAGAATTTATTTATTTATTTTAATCTTATAAACCATTCTAAGGTTTTGCTCCAAAGAAGTTCGTCCGTCCAAATTAACTTTTCATTATTTAAAAAGATAGAGAAGTGCGAGTAGCACTAGCCCTTTGAGAATTAAGTGTCGTTGTTAGATCCAAAAATATTGGACAGACAACCAAACCTTATTAATAGAAAATAAATTTATTTAGCTGGACCCAAATTCATTGTAATATTGAGTTTGCTTACAAATCGATATATCAACGCACATTGTACTATTTTAAAACAAATAGTTATAAAGTGTACAAAAGTTTCCAAAAACAAACTAAATTCTTCGCGAAATTCAAAATTCTGTAACTGAAATCACGTTAAGTTGACCCGATTATCTAACTCGTTGTTACATGATTTTAACTGGTTATGAGCTTAGCTGATTTTTCTCAAAATGCGTTTGATATAACAACTCTCTAATCTGCTATCAGTAACTAGTTTCTAACTGGTGATTATATGATAAATTCAGTTTTGAAAACACTACACCTTCACTACTTCGTTCTATCAAGTAATGATAATTAAAATATATGTTTGTATGTAATTGGTAACTAGTTAAATATTAATCGTAACTAGTTTTGTAACCATCAAATACCACTACAATTACATGCATAATTTAGAAAAAAATCAATTTTTTTACCGACTTTCCGAATACCCTCAAATGCAAGTAATAAAGGCAGTACAACCCCATGTAACTTCGAAGGAAATAACTCAGTAAAAATGAGGAAAGTTGCATAATTAAGTATGTTGCCTCAGAAAATTGTTTTATTAGCAGTTTGTGGCCTAACTCCGCCTTCGATGGATTCCTGTAATTCCGTTTTCCCCGCAGCTCGAATATCTTCGGTGAAAAATGAGGCGCCTTAGACAGACATTTTAAATTGTTGGCAGCTCTTAAATCATCGCAAGTGTTCCTTTGGCGAATCCATTTTTCCTTGTAAGGCGTCTCCGACGTCGTCCGCCCACAACCACCCCCTTCCCACTGTCTGTTGGACTGATTGCGAAAGTTAAACACCCCACCGGGAGTTGTTAACAAAGGTTAGGAGAGTGCATACAATAAACCGAAAATAGGGGCTGGGAGCAATTAAATGGAATTTTCCTTGGAGTGTGCCGATTCTTCCGGCCCCGCCGCCCCGGGCGCTGGAAGGGAGTCATAAATCCAAGTCATGCAAAGTACATCAAAAAAATTTTTTTTTTCAGTAAACAACAGAAAAGCAGCTCATACTTGTGCCGGGTGAATGGAAACAGATGGAAACTCATATTTTCTCGTCCATCGAGAACAGGTATAGTATATATTTTGTGCAGGAGGTCGTAGGTTTGGGTCCCGAGCGGGGGGCGGGGCCGCCGTGTAGTGTGGTTTACTGTAGGCAGACTTTGAAGTTGGAGCATTCCCAGTTACGAAGCAGCTCCACTTATGCGAGTTGAATTTCAATTGGACTTGCGAAATGTTGGAATTAACATAAAACGGGTGAAGAAATAATTCATTTATAACTCCATTTCTCATGCCCCGCGCCCCTGCTGCAGCCCGCTGTTGCTTATGCACCTCCGCCAACTTAATTCCCCCCGCGTCGGGCTCATTCGGCTTAATGAACCCGGGCGCTCCCGGGGCTTTTCCTGGAGCGCATGCCGCCCGTCGCCCCCGGGGCAGCCGACGAGGAAGCGACGAAGGAGGCAAAAAATTAAAAGAAAATCTCGAAAAGAAGTGAAAATTCCCAAGAATTGGATCGATCCGCGAACCCGCGGTCCTACGCCTATGTGGAATGCAAGAAACACGCCGCGACCCATCCGTCGTCGTGCGGTATGGCGACCGCATCTGCAATTCTAATCAGCGCTGCAACTGCCGGAGCGGCGATGACCGCAGAAAGGGCCGTAACTCAAGACGCTGACGTAAGTAGTGTGCGGCGGCCACTTTCGAGGAAATTCATGAGACCGCTGCGAGTCGGAATTTGTCGCTCAAGGTCGTTGCGAAAATATTTCCCGACACATTTTATTGCGCCCTTCTGCAGGCTATCCAGTCTTTGTTAGGGAATCCCATCCACGCTTTAGTCCTGCGTAGGATCGCTCCTGGTTCCAGAATTTAAAAAAGAATCATAGAAAAACTGAAATGTCTAGATTCAGGATTTACTGGAAGTTTTGCATTTATTTGAGTTTTAGTAGTCCTCACCTACTACATATATCAAGATTTTAAATTTGTGAGAAGCGCACCAAAGAGTCGATATTTACCCATACAAACTTTAAATCTGGAAAAGGATAAATTCTTCACTTTAGGTTTTGATACAAAGCAAAACAACTTGATTTTATTTTCTCGAAATTTAAAATCTTTATATAGGTACATGACGATTTATAAAATTTCAATTCAATACAAAATTTTCTGTAACATCTGGAACCGGATCCGATGAGAAAAGAACACAGCTAATAATAAAATTGTGTATACAAACTTGATACACTTATTTAGAAACGTATTCAAATTCGTTCAGCATCTTTTCAAAAGTACGAATAACTTGTGAGAAAAGCATTCATCTAAAAGTAAACAAAATCATAGTGATTCTTCTATAGATTTCGTTCAAGAAGAAAGCTGAACTAAAAATATAGAAAAACTCCGCATACAATTTAGCATAGATATAACTATATAATGAAGTAAAAACCAAAGTGTATTTTCAAAAAGTATTTCAAATCAAATAAAATTTGCATTTAAAATATAAAGATTGTTTAAGTAAACCAGTATCTCGATTTTTGAAAATTCAGAATCTGTGATTTTTAAATATTTACGAAGATAATACAATAGCTACTCATTTCTATACTAAGAAACTTGCTCCGAACATGCAAGCTTTAAAGCAAATGACTTAAAAGAGAAACAAAAAAGAATTTCTATCAATTTAAGACAACGTCTTTCCTCTTTCTTTAAATTTTACTCGTTCAATTGTATTCGCGTTTAAAGAGGAATGAAAATTCAGTTCGTCTTCTGGAACTCTTAACATTCCCTCCGTATGGCCATGGAGATTAAGTTGACCTTTTTAATCCGTGTTAATGACATTATAAGATCCAGGAGAAATATTTGGGTGTTTTGCTGCAAGCATAGGGTATTTTGTTTTAAGAATAAAATTTGCTTTAAAATCAGAGATAATTTGTATATGTGCGTATAGAAGTGTGACATCTGTTTTTTGATTTGAGATATAACCAAACTAACATTTTAAGAAACGGTGGCCTATGAGAAGTTCCAAAATCTTAAATGATATGGCTTTCGAGTGGTGGATACTCTGCAACCCATAAACTGATTCTAACTTACAATGTCCTCTGTATTAACAGACAATTAATAAAATTTCGCTATTCTTATATTGTCAAAGGTATTGAATGTTTGTGGAAAACAGTGTTTTAAGGAATATAGAAGGGCTAAATCTAACAAAAATGGTAAAATGTTGTTGGTGTTTCTATTTTTCCCAGCTTGCTCTTTGATGAATCGTGGATTTTCGTTATGTAGTAAAACATAGCTTTAGCGAAGTAGACTTTTATATGTCTCACTGCTAAAAGTAAAATCGACTTGGTTAATAACTTCTTTGTCTTTATGGGGACATTTATTTATAATTTTCTATAGTAATAAATTGTGGCTTTTTTAAGTATGTTTTGTGTAATTAAAAACACTTCTAAAATAGCAGAAATTTAAGCTGAATGTAAGATCGCCGAAGGATGGAACGGGCCGATAATTTTTTAATTGTTTATTAATTTTGTTTTAACAAATGATTTCATTCATATATAAGATGTGCTTAATAAATGGAAATGTTAAAATAGTACTTTCATTTTTCAATGTGTATGACATTGGTTGATTTAAACGTTTTAAAGGAGCCTTTTGTTTTTATTCAAATGTCATTGGGTCTTAATTTTTGCGTTTGGTCTTTCCACCGCAGACATGGTCTTGGTGTTCGTCTTGCATTTGATGCAAACTGTCTGCACCATTTCTACTAATGTTAAAGGGGTAGTTATACCCCTACTCCAACTATTTGCTGCTCTAAACAAGTTTCCTTTTAAATGTTCCGAATCCCATTTAAAATATAATCCTTTACACGCAACAACTCACTTTGAGTAAGTGACCCAAAAATTCTTACCTATCTCGCGGGAAGCCAGCAACAGCATCAGCGGGCAGCCGAGCAATTCCCACTCGCCTCCTGATTGAATTAGAGCGCGTCGAGGCGGGGGGATGTAAAAGAAGCACTTTCGGGCGCTAAATTCCCGTCATTATCACCCCAAGTGGTCATTTGAGTATCACGTTCCAAAATAAATTCACCCATTTGTCCTCACTTGGCTAATCGACTGGCATCCATCGCAGGCCAGGAGGAGCAGAAGCAGGAGCACTCCTCGCCCGCTCCTCCCCCGCCCCGCCCGGGACCGCAAGTATTCAAGCAGAAGACAAGGTTGCCCCAGGGGTTAAATCAAACCCCCAGAACAAACGTGCATAATGCTTTGCTGTCTTAAGCTCAATCCTGTGTGGTGTCGGCATTAAACGCCAAACGATCCGGTTTTCCGGCCACTTACCCAGAACACAACGAAGAGTCCTTCAAAAGAGAGAAAACCCTCGCTTTCCCGGCAAGTGGGTTTCATTTACCGATCTGCTGCCGCCGCCCGCCGCCGCCGTCGTCGCCGCCGTCTCGACGTCCACCCCTTTGGGTTTTTCCTCGACAGAATTTTTCCTTTCCCATCCGACGACTACGACTACGACGCCGACTACGACGCCGACGACGATGCCGACGACGACGTCGACGTCTCTGTGGAATCGGTTCTCAGTGTGTCGCCTCTTTGTTAACATCTGTGTCGCATGCTGTGAAGCTATCTGGAGGAGTTCCAGGGAGCTGGAACCATCCCGACACGACTCCGACCCCAGGAAGAAGGCTAAATCCGGGAACTGCGAGGCGTTCGGGCGCTTGTAAAACGAGAAAGTTTTTCGGGTCAGTGGCCAGGGGGTGACCTAGACCAACTGTGCGCCCTCTGGCCGGCGCTTTGCCAGACCGTCCGCCCGCCCGGCAACCCGGCTCTCCTGTAATGTGGCCGGGAGCCGGATTCCAGGATCCGGGATCCTCTGCACTTTAACTCCTTCTACTTACGCCCTGTTGATGAGCTTTTGTTAGGCGGCGATTCATTAACTAGACCGGGAAATTTGCGAATAAGACAAGCGGCTGGCGGTCAGATGCGAAGTCAATCTGCGGTCATTTGTGGTCTAAGAGACGACGACACCGGGACGGGAGGATGGAAGAAGAGGGCGGGGGGGAGGGGGGCAGGGAGGAAATGAAGCACCCTTTTCTTTTTCGAACGAAAAGCGGCGCCCATTCGAAATGGTCCCGACGTTTTAATAAAGTCAGAATAATTTACATCGGTGGCTATAAAAGCCCTCGTAAAGATAAAATATTTAATTTTATCCTTTGCGCGGCAGATGCCCCCTCCAAAACATAGTTGCACAAAGTTATAAACTTTAAAATAAATTTTCAATAAAAAGAAAAACTCCTCATATATAAGCCATTAAGGCGGGCATAAATAATTTTTATTGCCCTGTTATTCCACATTTACGGGCAAGCGAGCGGGCGGCTGCGGGGCGACGGCAGCAAAGAAATTGCAAAGTTCTCGCGCGAGCTTGTAAAGTGAACCTTCCCGGCCGTCGCCGTCTCCCGGAGGCTCCCACTCGCAGGACCCCCCCCGAAGGGCGGAGCACCGCGCGGGTCCCAAAGTCGGGGAGCAATATCAGCCGCATGTAAGTTGTTCGAGCTTTTTAGACATGAAAAATATATTGCGAGGCAGTAAATACAACTTTTGCGAAAACAGGAAAACAGGCGAGCAGGAAATATTATTGTTCCAGGGCTCGATCCCGGTTCTCCCGGTTCTCCCGGCTCGTCCGCCTCACCCGCTCGCCCAGCACACCGCGGACGGATTGCAGCGGCCGGGAACATCGCGCGGCGTGGCACGAAATGGATTCGCCGAGATTTATAGGCGGATTCGAATTAAATGCGTCAAAGCATCGCGGTGCCTAAGCGCCGCGGCGCGCCTTCTTGCTTTTTAGGATCACTCGCCCCCAGGCTCCCCCAGGCTCCCCCAGGCTGCTCCAGGCTCCCCCAGGCTGCCCCAGGCTCCGGGTCCATCCAGATCCAGCGGCAATCCGAGGATGGAACGGTCCTTGGGTGAGAGGTGGTCGAGACGAGCACACATCTCCTGGCGGCGCAGATATTTCCAAATAAATTTCCGTTATTGCTGCGATATTTTGCCTATTGCGCTATTTACCGGCGTCCCATTGTGCTCCTTTGGAATTTAATTGGCGGCCCGGAATCCACTAGGAACCGGTATTTGCGCAGCTTTTGGGCTTTACCGCATTTTGTCGCAGCCCCGGGTCGCCGTAATTTTGAAAACATACTTCACAATTTGTTCTTTGTTTCCAGGACAAATGTCCACTTCGAAGATACTTGTCCAGCCGGGAATATCGGGAACCATTCCTTAAACACGTCAAACTTCCGACCTGGCTTCGCTACAACGCAGTGGGGATATAAATTCAGTTTCGGGACTTCCCAGGAACCTTTCGAAAAAACCTTATAGCAACGTTTATTTAGAATTAAGAGTGACGAATATAACGAAACAGCACAATTTTGGGTACTCAACTGCAACGGCATCATATTAGAATTGCAAGTCCTTTTTCACTTCAAACTACATAGTCCAAATTTTAAATACAAAAAGAAAAAATTTTCGAATCAAATTCAATATAAAAGTCTAAAATTTGAACTCTGCAAAATCTAAATTTTATAAAGAAATAGGTCCAAGTATTATTAAATGTGTCTAAATTGTTAATTTCACGCAACATACATAAATATATTAAGCATTACCTATACTAACTAAATTATAAAAAAATAAATACAAGTTAAAACTATAAACATTGAAAAAATAGGAGTGTGAATATACAAATACATTACCAGTTAAACTGAAAGAAAAAATAAAAAGTATTAAAAACTCTAACTACCTTGAAGTTAAAATAGACTTCTTGAAATTTGAAGCGGATATTTTGAATTAAAATTCAACCAGCAAAATGGTCTGTAGGGTATATTTCATTTTAATATTTTGAAAAGACATAAACAATCAACATTGGCAAATGAAAATCAATGTTTCGATGGATGTCAAGGTTTTATTTTTAGAAAGAATGCACTGTGCCATTCGTCTAAATGTATACATTAATCAGTTTTATTTATTAGCATTCACGGACGATGAAATGAACATAAACAGCAAGATTAATTAAGAGAATGAATTAAATTTTCAACTTTAAACACTACTAAAATATTTGTGCAAAGTTTATACAACGTAACGATCTTTGTAAACTCTTTCTCAGCAACAATAAAAAAACATACCGTATCTTTTTTGTTGTTTTTAACTGAGAAAATGTACAACAGAATAAAAAAGGAAAAAATGTTTATTATTGTGATATTTATCAATGGTAATCTAATTATGGTTTCTAATTCTGTTCGCAACTGCTAAATTGGTTGTCTCACTTACTAACCAAAAATAACCCTTTCATGCTATTTCTCCCACTCCTACTGTAAACGCATATTTCCAAGTCTCCTAATGAAAGTAACTTTTTGATGTTGTGTGAAGAAATCGAGTAACTTTGGCATTAGGAGTACTTAGCGACATTATTTTTAGATAGGTCTTTTTTTAAAAAATTGAAATCGAAACACTATAGTTAAGTAAGTTTTTAACTTTAATTCGTTAATTTCAAAGATTCTCGAAAAACGTTTTAGTATGAAAAGTTGGAAAAGTCATTAATTTAAGGTGTTTATACAATTCGCAACGAATACGCAAAAAATCGGCAAAATGTAAATTTATGAAATTTCAAATAGTAAATTCTGGGGAAAATTATTTGAAGTTGGAGTTGGTTGTTTTTTTTTTGACACACATATTTGTACACAACCGAATATGCAGGCTATTTGCTAAGTCGGTTAAAACGGAAAAATGTCTCTCAAATCATAAATCTCGACTTTTATTATTTACAAATGGCCATATAACATTTTTGTGTACATGACTAAAAGTCCAAGTTAGCGTGTCAAACATTTGAAAGCTAAAATAAGATTTTTGATATCAATTTTAAAAATGTTTGTGTTTGTTTTGAGCCCGCCGATTTAATTTGAAAAGCCGGCTTATTTCCGAGTTGTTTATTGGATGCTTTATGTTGCATTAAAAAGACCAAAACTGCTCCAATATAAATCGGACGCGGAACGGGGACAGAACAAAGCCCTCTAATTGTCGGCGAGCTCAAAATTTAAACAATTCCTTCCGTCTGGGCGGGCCTCGGTGTGGTCTTCAACTTTTAATAAAGATCGCGCCTCGCCAAGTGGACGGCCTGCTTTTGAAAATCGAATTCCGCGACCACGAGGCAATTAAGTGCTATTCTTTCATGTTTGCATTGCGCAATTAAATTGTCTGCCCTAAATATTCCGTCCAAGGCTCAAAAATAATTTGGTCCCTGTCCGCCGAACATATCCCGGTTAGTCCAGGGGGACGCAGACAGAGCTGGACTTTGGGGGGTGAAAAAAACCGGGAGGGTTCTGGATCTACGACGCCAAAACTTGACGACGATGACGACGAAGTCGACGGTACTGGCGCAAAAATTGGTGAGAATTTTTAAACAGAAAATTACAACAAATCCCCAAGTTCTTTTGAACAAGAAAAATTACGGAATTGGAGGAAAACTAAGACATAATATCAAAAAGCGCGAAGAGGGTGTTCCGGGGGTTTGGGGACCTATCCAGGCGTACCCAGCCGGTGCGGGGTACGACGAATTCTCAGTTAAATGCAAATTAGTTTTTCAAGAAAAATGTTTTTCTTTTTTAATTAAATGTAAATACAATTTATTCTTTCGCGATTTTCTTTCAAGTTGTTCGTCTTGCCAGCCGCACCAAGGCCCCTGCTCTGTCCTGGTCTCGATCCAGGTCCCGGGTTTCGCCACCCACACCCACACCCTCGCCGCCTCCCCTGAATTTTATTATGTTTGTTTCTGCTCGTATTCCAGTGCATAATCATAAAAAAAATACTCCATGGAATGGTGTAGGTCCTCCTTGGCGGGGGGCGGTGAAAATAAATAAAATGGAAAAATCGCCCCCGCCTCGGGCCCCGTTCGTATTTTTCTTTACTTTATATGCTGCATGCATAAATCATATATTCTTTTATTGTTAAGTAATGCGAGTGGCGCGGCGAAGGACGCAGTCGGCGACGACGGAGCACCCCCAATCCCCCGCAACCACTCGCAGATTACTCAGAAATTATTCATTTTGTTTAAAATAAATTCGGGTTGGAGTTTCTTTGTTTCTTCTGGCTTCCCCTGGATGTTTGAGCCGGCCGGGAAGGATGGGCGGGAGCCGGGAAGGGCACCTGGGTCGTTCGGGACAAGAATCCAGTTGATATTTCGCTAAAAATAACTGGCCAAGTTCGCTTGATTTAGAGGAAAACTTGGTCAGCGTCGTTATTTGTTAGTTGCGTTGTTACTGTGGACAGATTAAAATTCATGTCGGCCGCGGGGGGAACAATGCCTCGTAAAATTATTAAGCTCCTCGAAAGGGCGTCGCTGGCTCCCGCTGGACTGCGGCTCCTCATGGACATCGCTACATGCGATTTTTGCATAACGTTTTGTAACAAGAGATTTTATTGTCACATTTCTAGGGCTGGAAAAATGACGGTTACTTGCTCGCCGGCGTGTTTGTGCACTTAAAATGGAATGGTCGTTAAATTTGGCACTGGGGGTAATGAAATTCAACAAATGTTTATTCATGTCGACTTGGAATGTACTTCGGGTAGCTCGCTCCTAGTTATTGTATTCTACCCATTTTTATTCCGAGGTAAGCTCATAATCCACGAAGCCTCATTTGCTAATTTTTTTTTTATAAGTACGTTAGTGTATGCAATCAGGTCGCAAATACGAAATGAGGTGTCTTTTAAAGATTATTGTGCGAAAAATACGCAGAAAAGTAATATACGTATATCCCATTACAATATTACATTTTCTCTTCAAACCACTCTTATTTTAAAGGAATTTACGCTGGTTATTGTATATTAATTCTGCCTATGCCTATTTAGAAAAAAAACTAAAAAACAAAAATAAAATTACATACA
Source organism: Tolmerus cingulatus (assembly GCA_959613345.1). Classification (NCBI taxonomy): domain Eukaryota; kingdom Metazoa; phylum Arthropoda; class Insecta; order Diptera; family Asilidae; genus Tolmerus; species Tolmerus cingulatus. Next base: position 52,725,069 of record OY390707.1, read on the forward strand.
TTCCCTCACTTATCAGGAACTAACAAATTAATTAGGGTAAAAATGTTTACTTGAGTACTACATTCAGATTTAAATTGTTGACTAAGACAAAAATTTGATCTAGACTCGCAATTATATTATGTGCGTAGTAACCAACTAACCCAGCTGTAACAAAAATTGTAAGACTCTGCACCCTACACTATAATGCACAATAAAAGACATTAGGTAAAAAGCCGGTAATAAGTTTGCGAAGCGTACACTACTGAAGTTGGGAATGGATTTGATAGATTTTCATAAATCTCTACAACTAATCCAGATTTTTCAAAATAAGAACTTTTGGTAGAATTTTTGAGACTTTTGTGTTTCATTTTGTACTTAATCTTTCTTGTCATTTGTAATTTAATACAATATATAAAATATTTAGTATTAACTCGAACTTAATATTTCATTTGGAAGGAATGTTGAGCTAAGTAGAGGAGCTTCTATTATATAAATTTTGGTTTGGTTCAACGGACATGTTTATATGCTAAACAAAAATAAACAGTAAATACACATTTTAAATTTATACTGTTAAAACAAAAACATCTAATTACAAACAAATTTGCTAACTATATTTAATATGTGCATTAATAAGAATTATTTACTGTTTTATTACAAAACTCTGGAATGAATCTTACAAATCAAATAGATATACAGGTAAATAACTAAAGTAGGTATTTAATATATATTATGAAAAATGAGAACAAACAATTAGTATATGTATAATTGGATATAATCGAATAGCGTTTAATTAATACTGCAAATTTTGTTTGACGCACATATTTGCAAGCAACTACTAACATGTTGTTTTTCTCTTTATAACCCTGGCGTATGTATCTGTGTATGTTAAATCAAGAATAAAACGGAGGGGTGTCGAAGAACTGTTGTATTTGTTTATGACCGATACATTAATTCCTTGACCATACTTAAAGATACAAAAAAACCCCTATAAAGACAATTCTGCCGATCGCTGTAAACGATACGTCGTTTCAAAGCGATTATGTTATTAAATCCTACTTTTCGTCCATTCCTTTCTTTATTATACCATGCGATAGGTATATTTATGTTTAATGCTGTTTTTAAATATTTATTTAAAGTTTATGCAATACCAAAATGAAGAAAATGTTCTTGAATAAAAATCAATTCGTTGCGTCTTACTCGCTAAAATTGATAATTTGCAACTGGACTTATTTTATTGACCAAGTGTATACTATATATTGCATAAATAAAAAATTGGATTCACAAAACTTCTATAGTACATAGTTACAAAGGTACTGAAGAACAAAAATAAATAGACATTCACCTATGTGACAATACATGGAGATTTAAAATTTTGTGGATTTACGAAAGCTGCGTACTTGAGTTTTTGTTTACTTGAAATCTGTATAAGCCATGGTGTTGTTTTTAGGGTCTAGAAAATTACGAAGAAAGGCTTTTAAAGGGAAGTATTATATCAGTATATGATATTATCAGATAGAACGTCTTTATAGAAACAAAAAGACATGCTTGAAATACAAAACAAAGTAGGTACATTTAGAATATACGTTTTGTGTGAACTGTTTTACAATTTAAAATAAATGTACACATATCTCAGAATTTGAAATAAAGTTGCTGAAAACCTTGAATAAAATTTAAGTGCTTTGATTCAATCGTTGTGAGTGTGTTTCCTTTTTTTTCAGAATGTTCATGAGATTTTCGAATTGAAATTGGAAGTTGAGATGTGAAAACAGCATGAGTCCAGCATCGCTGACGCCAGAAGACCTGCCATCCGATATTAATGGCCTGCATAAAACTTTTATGGTTCGAAATATGTTGACCCCTCGCACTAACTAGCGACTTGGAATTCGGTCCGACACAGGTCCTATTAGGGTGAATTTGTCGGTTCGGTGTCCCCTAACACCCCATTAGTCGTCCCGACGCAAACTGCGACGCTGCTCCTACGCGTCGTTCATCAACTTCAGACATTAAATATATTTTATGAAGTAGCACCACCCCGCCCCTTGCATGTAAATCGGCCCCGCAGCATGCCATTAGGGCTAATCTGATATTTGGCCGGGGGGAGGGCTGGGTGGGATCGGTAATTCCGACACTCGCCCGTCTAATGGACTATAAATCACACGGCTATCTTATCAGTGCGGTGATTCGGAGGGCCATTTAAAAATATTTTTATAAGAAACCCGAATTTAGCCGGGATGTTACAGATCGAAGAAGTTTTGGTTCCGCGGCCTCCCCGGCCGCCCTCCTCGCCCCCAAGTCGCGGGTTCGCCCCTCAGATGGGATCTTCAAGACAATTGCTAATTACAGCCGACACGGGAACATGTGTAGGTGCAGCGGTGCGCGGCGTCCTCCGCGGAGGCAGATAAATCAAAAATTCTCCCAAACGCATTAATTTATTTCTTGTTCTTGTTCCCTTTTGACTTGAGCTGCCACGGAGGCCACGCTCCGGCTCCGGCCAACATATGTATGCTGCCCGGACTGCGGCCCCGGCCCCGGACCCCCCGATGAATTTAATATGTTCCGAGACGGCCGATGAGAAAGCACTCGTTTCCCGGCCTTTTCATTTATGTATAAAACTTTTCTGGTTTTTTCTGCCTTTCTGCTATTTCTGTTTTTCCTTTTCATATTTCTTCTTTTCTCTTTATTGCGTTTGTTTAACATCAAAGAAACTACCTCGCTCTTTAGGGGAAATTGATGTCAAAGACTTTCGAGCTATGTAAACAAAATTCTTTCGGAGTGCGCTCCGCTTTGTGGGAATTTCCCGGCGGCCTAGGTGCTGGCGCGGCTTGTTACACTCGAGCACCTTGGGATAAAAATTATTCCCCCGGGTTAGATCTCTTAAATAATTCCGCAGGACGGTTAATATGTGGAGCAGCCCCCTTTGATCTCTCGCTAAAATTATTTTCTCAACATTTCCGCTCCTTTTTTTATCTTGCTTCCCTCGCCAAGGCTCACATAATTTTAAAGATAATTATTTTAGAGTATATCCATTTTTCTTTCTAAGATTTAGTTTGGATAGTCTTCAAATGAATGGTACTAACTACTGATGATTTAAGCACCATTATATTAGGTTGGGGGGAAAGTTCTGTCGTATTTTAAAGAAAATATTTGAATTCATCTCCAACAGTTGTATGATGAATGCCAAACTCTTCTGTAATTTCTCGACTGGTTAAATGTGGATTATTTTCCAGCATGGATCGCAAAACATCATTATCGATCTTGGATGGTCGTCCAGATCGATCACTTTCTTGGAGGCTCAGATCCCCGGAACAAAATTTGCTAAACCATCTTAGACAAGTACGAACATTTAGAATATCTTTTCCAAATACCGCACATAAATTTTTACATGTAACCGATGGGTTGCTTCCTTTTTGGAATTCATATATTTATCTACCAACATGTTTTTCACTTTAACTATCACAAGTAAATGATGAACGGTAAAAAAGGACTCCTTTTATATTATACAGCAGCTGAAAAAACAAAAAAATATCCAAATGACTCACTAGCTAGATGTTTTTTTTCATTTACAAGAAAAATTACCCGCCTATTTAAAATACGGCAGAACTTTCCCTCCAACCTAATATATACAGAGACTCAACTAATTTTTCACATACAATAAAAAATTTGCTTCAATCTCGCTTCCTCCAAATGATATCCAGAATATTGGTATAAGTATAGGTATGCTTTATTCTAGTGATATTTCCCAAAAATTTTTGTTTGAATTTATTATAAGCCGAAGTAAAATCGAATGATATACACAATCTCATAACATTTGAACAAAAAGTTGTGTCACTGTATATGTATATTTCATTGTTATTAGATAAATATATGTATTATATGTATTACATACTAATCATTATAATTTTAAGTTTAATGGCAAAAATAGAAGAAATGAAAGACCAAAAAATGTACTGGTGTATATGAATTGAACTAAAAGGTACCGACAAGTGCGAGTAAGGATTTGCACCCTAATAGTTCCGTACCATTATTTAGAGTGTAATATTATAAATTTATGATCATCTGATTTTTTCCTTTACTTAAACGTATATGATCTAAGACGCTCTTTCGTCCCAAATTTCGAGATTCCAATTCAATTGAAAAGCTTTCAAAAATCAAACTTGAATCTATATACCAAAACAACTTTTAATTTACTGTCGAGACGTTGATTAGCTCCATAAAATAAAAAGTTGAGAAAAGCAATGAAATAATGTACATTGTCTTTTAAAACTCTCTTTATAATATAAATTTAAACAAATTTATTTATGATTTTTGAAATAAATTATTTGTTATTCATAAGCCAAAAACAAATTTGTCGTTTCATAGTGTTAATCTTTATTATTCAAGAAAGTTATTATAAATATAAAAAGTTACACTGTACAAAGTGCTTTGACAATTAAATTTAAGATTTGTCAAAAATGGGGTTAATCGACTGGTACACTAAACGGCTTATTTGTTCAAAAACAGTTCACGTTTTCTATAAAGAACCACACAGAAAACCAAACACGGAATGGATTTATCACGTCGGAAAATTCCAAGTTCCCCCAAGAATATCTCTGCGGATGCATTACACTTCCATATCAAATCGATCTTATTATTGCACTGAGTTAGAAACTTAAATATTTTGTACCACTATAAGATACATAGATAGATAGATGATACTTCAATCAATTTTTGAGAAAAAGGACTTTGACTAACTTTATAAAGATCCGCTTTCTCTTCTCGAGGTACCAATTTCTAAAACAAAACAAATGACGAATTCAATCAAAATATTTTAATACTCATAGAAAATACTACCTACTGCTACTACTAATTATATTAACTGCAATTTTTTTTACAAATCGGATCCTATTTTATGTTTAGCACAACATTTTGCACTACATTAAAATTTATGAAAAAGTACCCATATCAAACCTTCGTTATTTCGAGAATATAAAATAAATTCAAATTATTTAAACATCAAACTCAAACACGAATAAAATTATGGTTACGCTGTAGGACATTGCCATTAGGCAAATTTCTTCTAATATGTTGAGTCAACTAAACATGACGGAGTTATACTGAAAACCTATCAGAAACTAAAGCACTACAGAGATGATGCATGAACAGGGCGTTTTCTTCCCACGCAGAGAAATATACTTTATTTATTAATCTAACGATGTTTATTATCAAACATGTTAATGTTTGGTCTTGTTATTAGGTTGCCTGGATGAATTCACTCCAACATCGCAGAGAAATTGAGTCACTGCGCTCCGATTCTGCGTCGTATTTACGATAGCAACGAAGTTGACATGAATCCTTAGCAAAGTTATTTTTTACGTATTGTATATCATTGGGGTCTAATGACCTTCTTTATCTTGTTTATCACCAGATTGATACAGTCTGCAAAAACAAATTATTCATATAAAATCTTCAACTTTATTTTGAGTAAACATTTCCAAACGTTTCTTCCAGAGCAAGTGAATAACTTTATATTATTTTAATATTAAAAATATCTTCAAAGATATCCACAGATGTAACCATTTTTTGCTGAAATAAAATATGTATTTATACAGTCAAAAGTTATGGTTATTTAATATACTCGTACAAAAAATTGGAAATACGCTTGTAAATCTCCACATTTCAAGTTTAAGACAAGAAATATCTAATTTTAATAACAATACATCTAATCTATTTTATTATTTCCGAATCTTAAAACTTTAATTTGGTGTTGGGTTTATTAATTTTTAATGGTTCGTTAAAATTTTATGATATCTTTTCTATAGCAGGAGGACATGCTTAACATTTGCTATTGCATTATGTACATTTTTTTACAACTATAATATATTCAAATGAATAACTTTTTAAATTAATAGTATATAATAAAAGATAGAAAACTCAATTTTTGAAGATGTTTAATATTAAATACTTGTATTTATTAAAAAAACGCGTTGGAAGTCAATAACTCTAACATGTATTCTAAGGGGTTGAAACAATATATCTATTATATAAAAGTTTATTAGTATGTATGTATATAGTGTGCTACCTGATTGTTAATGATGGATTATTTTTTACTGCATTAATAACTTTAAAAGACGATGAGCAAATGATTCGTATTCCTTCGCTGTGTGAAAGCGTAACATTTGAGTCTTCTGTTGCATTATATTAATATATTAACTGCGATTGAAGGAGTTGTGAAGATTTTGTTAGTATCATTTTATGTTTAACGAAAACCTGCATATAAATTTTTACTTATGAGTTTCAGGTGTTTTATTATAAAACTAAGAAATCTCTTCTGATAGAAAATATTTTTAATTTGCTTCATAGCTCACTTTTGTTTGATATCAAGACGACTTTGTATGTATTAGAAGATACTTAACCAAATATTTATTTTAGAAAGATATTTATAACGTTTGCCTAGATATATGTACATATCAACAATTTGGGACTTATTGAATCGAAAAGTAGGTCTAATTTGAAAAGAAATAGATGTTTTGTTGTAAGTTTCAAATAGTACTAATAAATTCTTAATAGATTATCACATCTGCAGGGATTCTATTAAAAATTGCAGTAAAATTAATGTTATTAGAAATGTATTAAACTCGAACAACAAGGTTCCATAGTAACATTTCTCTATTTTATCGTATAATATCCTGGAAATTCACAAAGACAAAAGTACGTAAGTTTTTAAAGTAATATTTACAGAAAATCTATTTAAATATGATGGTATGAATCTTTTAATAATTTTTACGGAAAGTCCTTATATATTATTGACATTCTTTTCACTTTTATAGTGATCGAAGTTGAGGTCAGTGGAGTAGTCTGAAGATAGAATATCATAAAATCAAATTTTACTATAGTTATTTTTACAGAAATCTAATATGTTTAAAGTAGCATTTCAAGATGTAAAATTAAAACCTTTCCGCAAAGTTTCAAGACACCTATTAAGAGTTCATCAGGTTTTAGAATATAAACTTGAAATAAGTTACTTTAATAATGTCATTACACTTTCGATTCACTTTGTCTAGCGAATTTTCGTAGATGCTACCAAACTTTTGCTGGATTCTAGCAACATTTTATTGATGGCTAAAGTTCTAGCAATTGTTTGATAACACAAATTTATTAGATTAAATAGGTACTAAAACGTTAAGTAAAACACTTTTTTACTTGGGATTTCATCTAAATTTACGTATGTCCCTAGTTTTTTGAGCTAACAAGAAACTTTTGGAACGCCCTACGTACTTCTTGGAATTTTGCGGAGAACTTATGGTGGGACAAATGTACATGTATGTAAGTTTATCTACAAAAGTGTAAAAGTTCGTGTGAATTCAAAAATGGCTTAAGAACTTCAACTTCTTATCAATAACATATAAAATTTAAATGTTATATTTTACATTATTGATAATGCTGTTGATGTTTACTTGATTAATTGCACTTTTAATGGATGAAAGAAGCATTTGCCTTTTACAAACTTCCTTAAAATTGTATTTCGAAAGTTCACGCTAATACGAGTTACCTAATATTTTTCGGAATCAAAGTTACTAAGGATTGGAGTTTAACTTTCTTACATGAAAGGGTGTTGATTGCGTTTTAAAATAAACTCTAGTAATAATTTGGAGGAGTAACGTCTATTTTCGAAGAGTAGAATTGAAGAAATGACCGATTTAGGTATTTGTTATAAGTATAGTAAGTATATGTTCTTTATACAAAGTTAAGGAATTCCCCAAAAATTAAAGTATATTAATAATTTGTTGGATATGTATAGTCGCATTTTTCATTACTCTCAAGTCAAGTGAAGCAGCGCTGGTTTTAGCAATTACACTCGACTCGTAGGTGCGAGCATTTAAATTCAACATTTCCCTTTAAAATGCTAATCGACTCACATCCGGCGTATTAAATTTGCTTACGAGCGTTTTTGGGGCGGTAGCTATTTTCTGCGGTATTCGGCGTGCTCTAACGCCTAATGGAAATTTATTCCGGCAAACAATTGCGAAATGTCAATAAAATGTGTTTCCATAGTTAATGAGTCAGCGGAGTAATAAATTCATATCTAATCCACGAAACATAAAAACCGAATCCAAATGGAGCGAGTTCCGCGGAGCGTGTGCTTATTTTATCGACGCAGAATAAAAAGGCCAAGTCGCGGAGGAGCGGTCGGGGCTCCCCGGGCCCGCTTTATTACTTAAACTGAAAAATATTCGAGGAGCAAAACGGAAGAGTCATCGTTTAATTAAATTATTACGCCGAGGCCGGGCCATGTGGGAGTGAGTGAGTGAGTAAGCGATACGCGGCTGCGTTCACGCACCTCGTAATCCGGCGATCTGTTGACTGCAGCACTTCACCGAACCCATTACCCAGCAGTTTTCCATCGGGTTCGGATCGGACCAGGAAAACTTCGCGGGGTCCAAGTGGAAACCCGCGATCCCGGCAAACCCGAGGACGCGTAATTTCTACTGTCTGCGCCCCTCCCCCAAAAGACCGGAGCATACCCCGCACCCAGGTGTGCTGACTCACCTCCCGAGACATAACTTGTAATTTTTTTGAAAATGAATTTCATTACAAATTTTATCATTTTTCATTCGGCTTCTCGACTTGTTTTATTTTCAGTGTCTAATGCCCGGGCCACACTTGCAAGAAGCCGCGGTGAGTCCAAGGCTGAGGTGACTCAGCGGAAAAGGGGCGATTCGCATTGCACAAGCGGCCTCCCCCCGAGTCCCGACTATTTCTATATTTTAATTAAAAATCGATGAAATAACAAAATAATTACGATTCTGTTGCGCGGGTAATTAGGGGAGGCACGCCGCATGACGCAATTGAACCAACAATTGTCTGGGTTCAAGTCGGTTCCCTCTTTTTTCCACAGCGGTTACAAAGGATGAAAATTGTACAAAAAGGCAATTATTTATTTATTGCAGATAAATACGAGTAGATATGCAATTCAGTAAGGGCCAAGGAGTTATTGACTGACTATCAGAGTCCAATTTTACTGCGTAGTCGCATTAAAAATTTTCAGGGGTACCTCGGTGGGAACCCCGTCGAGAGCGCGATTCTAACTCTTTACAAATCTTCCCGTTTTAATTTGGGCCGGGATTAGTTCGCTTAAGGCGGTGATGTCATGTGGATTTTATAGCAGGTTTTTACGACATGATCTCTTACACGCTCGTTTATTTGAAGTTGCAAATAGCCATAAACAGGAAATGCTTCATGGAACCTGCATTCGATGTTGGGATTATAATTCCAACCATAAATGTTATGGGGACAACTAGAGTTTAACTGTTTTTAGTTGTGAAAAGATATGAGTGCATCACACTTTTTAACGCAAATTAATATCCGTAAATTCATAAATCTGATGCAATTTAGTCAATTGCAAACTGATAGTGAGACTTAAGAGGTTTAACAGTTTTCTAACTTCGTTATAAATACGGAATATTGAAAATTGAGTTACGCTATTATTTAATACCTCTTCTAAGAGGTTCTAGCAAAAACTTGCAAATGCAGTTGATTAAAAGGTCATTGGATGTTTACCATACTTAACATTTTACTTTATCGAATACTCTATTTCGAAATGTTCATAAAATCAAATTATTTGCAATATTATCTTTGAGAATCTTTTCTAAAAATGTCATTGATAATTTGAACCCTTTTTGATGGTATACAGACTCAAACAGGTCTATTGTATACTTTAAATTTCAGAATCAACTCTCTTTTTGTAAATGGCGTTGAATGTATAAGTAGAGAGAAGTTTTAGTGAACTGATATCTCTCAAATTTGTACACATACATATAGTAATATGCTACTTTATAGTCGGACATTTTCAAGGACTTCGATCCAGCGAATATTGCGAAAGAAAATTGTTTGGGTCAGATATTCATATAAGAAATTAATCATTACTTTTCCCAAAATTTTAGATTGCTATAAAATTGTACCTTTGCCAGACTAATTATAAAAATAATAAATAAATGTAGAATATACTTCCACTACTAAAATAAATATTTCTTATTGTTTATACAAATGAATTCAAACTTATATAAATGAAAATTAAATGAAGACATTAATAATTTTTATCGTTTTAAAAATTTGGGTTTGGTTTTTAATTTTACAATATATACATAGATAAATAATGAATAAATAAATATATCGTAGAACATTATTATACATTGTCATAGACTAGCAATAAATAGATTTAAAAAGTGAAAATAAACTGTGCAGGAGCGGGAACAAATCAAAGAAATGCAAAATAGTGTGAAAAAACTTAGTTCAGACAAAATTAACTTTTTCTAAAGCTAAGTTAAGTATAATTCCAAAAAGAGTTTATGTTGAAAAATTCAATTTCGATTAAAAATGTTCTAGGCCAGCTAATAAGGTCGGCGAAAAGAATCAAACCTATTGCACATATTGTTCATAAACTGGTGTGCATGTTAATAAAATATAAATAATAATTTGGATTACTAGTTTACTATGACAAATTAAATTGCTACGCAAGGCAAAAAATATAAGAGCTAAAGCAAATTATTCGTACTTATTTAACGTTGTGTACACAATTATATTGTAAGAATGACAAATTGTATAATTAACAAGAAGTAGTATGACATATTAATGTTCACATCAATTTATAGATAATTATTCAGTAATCAGCTAAAAATACCTATAACTTCTCTTAAATAATTACTCTATTTTGTGTCTTCTGAAAAAGCTTTTCCAGGTCAGCTTGATTTGTACTTATAAAATTACGACTTAGTTTCAATAGTTGTTGCTCAATTATTCACTGAGTTTCTCTTGAGAACACCAGCCGATGTTTTTAGTTTTGTCTAATGACATGGAACAAGAAAAGGATTCCTTTATAATGCCAGACTCTTTTATCGTTCAATGTTTAGAGACTTTAGACGCAGGTTACAATTTAAAGGTTATTTTTAGATAAACGATAACTTTTTTATGTATAATGGAGTCCACGAATTTAGAACAGCCCTTTCAGAAGGAAATAAACAACGTTATTTCTATTCCAAATACAATAAAGGCGGGCCCCACTGTACATACATATGTAGAAGTATATAAAATTTGAATAAAATCTGGGTATGGGAGTTGCGTGTGTAATTTTCACAGAATTAATTTTAAAGAAAAGTATTACTTTAAGAAGAAGCGTCTACCTTTTAAAGTTGCAATTAGGAATGATAGTCTCACCTGCTGAAACATAAAATTAGGGAAAAAATTAGCTCTTTGGTCTTCTGAGCAGTCAGCTAATTAGTTTTTATTGCAACCAAAATGCTCTGGAAGGGAAATTGGTGATAAACGATTATGGCGTGGCCAGCTCCATTTCGATTTCAAGTTTTGGTCTTTTCCTCCATCAACACCTGTGGGTAAAGACCACTTCTTGAGACGTCTTGGGTTCGAGCTGCTCCCCGCACCCCGTCCGTTCCCGACAAATCAGGGAAAATCGAATCGACTCTTGCACACGCTGCAGCAAGATCTGATCGGCAGATTGGGCCCCTTCTGAGAAGTTAATTTCCAGTCACTTTACGGCCCCATCGGGCTCCTTGTCTTCCAGAGTGGCCAACAGGCGAGCGGGCGGCCCCAATCGGGAACTACTCGCTTCGTCCAGTAAAATGCTTCTCCTCATAAATTATGCATGCGCCACGAGCTGGTGACTTCCCCGGGATCAAGTCGGCCTCTGGAGTGGTGGTGGAGCCCGCCTCAGAAACGACTGCAGAAAGAAGCCCGAGGAGCAGAAACAAAAGTCTTTGGGGGCACCACTCCGGCGTCCCGGGGCACCACTCCGGCGGCCCGGGGCACCACCACCACGGCCGCTCCTCGAGAGTGGAAATCTCGAAAAGCGGAAGATTATGACAAATTGATAGTAAGTCTTCGTCAGGTCGACCTCTTTTCGAGTGGTTACTGACGAGTCCCACTCGCCCCGCCGCGGTGATGTAGCAATTTTTTGGAGTTCTTAGATTTAAATGGAATAAAAATAGACGGGGGATTGCGGATGAGAAAAAAAATGTAATTACTGGTCAATGCTCTGAAAGTAAATAAAATTTCGATTGCGGCGATTTTGTTTTAATTAGCAGCTCTGTCCGTACCGTCGGCGACGTGGCCTGGGAAATATTTTAAAGTGGCCTTCTATTGGCGGGATGGTATTTTGTTTTTTATTTTCCCCTTAATAACCCACGAGCCGGGCCATTTCTGACAATTGAAACTCAATTTCTATCACTAGCTTGGGTCTGTGACCTCAAATTCTCCCCGCGGAAGGCCAAATCTCTTTGTGGAAATCACATTATGTTCAAATAATTGTTGGTCTTATATTTTTTTTTTAAATAAAAAGGAAGATAATTTGGATTTTAATGTTCTAAGCTCAATTTATGATTGTGTCTATATTGTTACTGCTCATCAATTCTGTAGATTTTAAACGGCTGTCGTACAAATCTTTCTAATTTATTACATTAATATAGCGAAGGTTTATTCGCATTTCACATGACGATCTGAATTTGATTTTCATCAGTAAGACTACCGATTACAACACACGTATAAGTTCTTCAGATAAATCATATAAGTAATTTATTTTAAATATTTTCTAACGCAATTTTAAGTGTAAATTAACTTTCGATAAACAATAAATTGGAATGGTCTATCAATCCTAAGATGTAATATTTTGTTAGATTCAACATAAACTCCCTGCAGAAAGTGAATCCGAATACAATTAAACCCAAAATTAGTTTGTTTTTCATATGTATGTATATGTATCTATAAAGCATATGAATCAACTAGCCGTTTTAATTTATTTATGTTTTGTTCTTCGAGAGACACATGTTTGCAATTGCTCATGGTTAGTGTAGATGTCAAGTAAATTAAGATTTTATGTTCCAATTTTTGTATGTCTATTTTACTCGATTAAAAATCCTAATTTCGTACAAATCATTAAAGCTGTCGAATCGATCAAATACTACTCTTGTTTTATATGTATATCATGTCAATAAATTCTTATCCGGTGCAATCTTTGAGCGAAATTGATCTTAAAATAACTATAATAACAACAATAACACGTCCTCCGGAAGCGCTGCATAATTTTCGTAAAACGATTATTGATGTAAACCCCAGATAACTAAACAAATAGATAGGTATGTTTTTAATTAAATCGTAGTCTAAAATTCGAAAAATTAGTTGCATAGTTTTAAAAGATTTAAGTTAAGTTATAATACATATCTAGGTTTAACCTTTGATCTGCTTCTGAATTCAAATTAAACTTTAGTTTTAAGGTCATATCTCTAGATATTTATGAGCCATTGAGAATCATAGTGACGTACATAAATCAACTATTAATATAAATATGGTATCTTAACAAGGTGATGGTAAGTAATGATTATAGTTTTCATTCCGTTTTTGAAAATTGTTTTCTTAACAGCTGTTAAATGATTGTGATGAAACTCCGATTGAATGTATGATGAGTAAATCGGGAAAGGCGGAATTCGAGATAAAATTATGAGACGAACAATGGCGGCAAACCGCCATTTATCTTTTGAATTAAGAAAAGGGTTGGTGCTAATATCGCAGTACCTGATATTGGTACAGATTTTTTTGCACCATTACTATACGCATATTTGGACAAAGAAAAATTGTGCAAATGTTTTAAATTTAAGATATTTTTACTTGATTTTCAAAAACGTGACAGAAATATGTAACTTTTCGAAATTTCTATTGTTCCTAATTCTGCAGCGGGTTTTGTTTGACAATATTACATTAAAAATATTCTCGTAAGCCAAATCTTATATAAAATATTTTACTTGTTCATACTGCACGTAACAACCCTCTGCGTCAGAAATTCCAGCAGCATGAAATTCTCCCCATTCTGCACATTTCCAACTCATCAAGTACAGCGCTCTGCGTCATTCCACCCCATACTTTGTTTTTCTTTATTTAGATTTTTTTCCATATCGCTAGGCTATGGCTAAACACTTTCCCGGCTTTCCAGAAAAGTGTTATGGGTTCAACTCAGAATCGTCGAAATTGGAAACCGGGTTGGTTGGGGATCTCTCGAAGTACAAAACACACATATCCTCTTACGTCGACATTTTTGCAAAAATAATTTCGGCAAAATAAAAAATGTAACAGCACCACTTTCCTTTCTATGCTTTTCCGCTGTTCTATGATTTGATTTTTTCTTTTTTCCTTAATTTTTTTTTTCATTTGTTGTCCTGAAGGACGTGGAACCTTTCAGTTTTCCTCCCTTTTGCAAATCATTTACGCGTAGAGCGGAGTCCACCACATGTGGAAAACGTGCATTCGGGGTGCAGGGACCAGCAGACGTCGCCTGTAATGGCCGAGTAAGAACAGACAGCGGAGAGAGATTTGAAATTAATTTATAATGAGATGAAGGGAAATAATCATATCGCGAACGCAGGGACAGGTTCAAAGGGTTTATCTATTATTTATGGACACTCATCGGCGCTGAAGGCACAACCCTGGTCACGGTCTTTCTTGTCGACATATGTAAAAGTCGCGTAGTCATTTTCGATAACCTTGAAATAAAACCTCGAGTGGAGGTAAATGAGGAAAAACTATGTTTTTTCTTTAAAAGAAAATGGGAAATATTGCCAGCAAATGATCAGGAATTACCTGATCGTAATGAAATTATTCATTCCTAGTAATATTGATTTTTACAGAATAATGAGTTTAATTGCATTTAGTTATTCCATCAACTGCAATCCAGATAGGTAACTAATTGTTAAAAAAAATAGCTTATTCTGATCAATTGCATTTACCTTTGAGCTCATTTCCATACATTAATGTTTTAATTTTCTTGTAATTATAGTGACAATAAAATATACATATTTAATTATTTAAACTAAAGAGGTTTCGCAATCTTTCTTAGTACTTTCTTAGAATTTTAAAATGATCTTTGCTGTGTCGTCGATCGCTAAGAAGTAATAAACGTTTATAAATCTCCTCGTTATCGTCAACAAAATTTACAAAACTTAATATATATCGCTAATTGCGAATTTGTTATAAAAAATGCTTAAGCGGATTTGTAATCAGCGAAAACCCACAGATTTCCAGATAAATATGGGTAATTTTAATCTTATCATTAATTTTTTCTAAATCACCCTATGTTTTTCTTAATTATTTACTATTAATAGCTATTTTCATAAATTATAATAATTTTTTAATGATTATTAGCATCTTACGAAACTAGAACATTAAAAAGCGCTTCGAAATCGATTATACTAGTATATATTTATGAATAATAAAAAACCTTACTGATGTTTATGGTTCTCTGAATGATCCGCTGTGTTTTAAAGGGTCAATTTGAAACGTATGTCAGTACAAATAACATGCAATAGAGAATACATGTTATTATTTTCTCTTTTAGATGTTAATAAAATAAAAACGGCATTAAAACTGTCGTTTTTATTAAGGTAACATTTAGTTGCTTCCGGAGCTTCAATTTTGGATAGTTTGGTACTTTGGTAATGGTTATGGATTTTAAAAACAATTGTAGTTTATATGTTTATTCGCATGATATAAAACCGGATACTATGATGTTTTTGTATTTTACTTAATTTCATTACACTTCGCATTTGTATTGCTTGGAATGCATGAGAACTATCTTATTTAAATCAAACAGTAACGCCGGGAGTAGGGAAGCTATAATAGGTATATTATATAATATTATTTTTATAAATTGAGAGTGCAATTTTGAAAATTCAAATGATCCTGTAAAACATTATATTAAACAAATAACCACTCAGAATGCTAATTTTTAAGTAATCTATGTACATTTTATTAATCTTTCATGACTAAAAAAATGAAACAAAACATATGTATAAATTTACAGAAGCCTTAAACAACACAAAGTTAATCTTGAAATATCCGTTGCTAGGCACTAACAATTTATATCCTAAGATTTTACTAAATGATAAGTAGCAAAGGAAGTTCAAAAATTAAAATAATACCAATTAGAGCTTGCGAAATTTTGAAAAAACAAAATTTATAGTTTAAGGATGCGAAAACTGATATGTATAATAAGATAAAATAGAGAGAGTTAAATAATGTGTAAATATTCAAATTTGCTAACATGCACCTATCGAAACATCTAACTACCATTTGAGTGGGTTCAGCTTAAAAGCATCTTATTGTCATTCAGAACAAGATTTTGTGTTCGTCTAGAAAATGAAATGATTGACTGCTTTTGAACAAAGAAAAGTCATTTGTCCCGAGCCTCAAGCCTGATCAATTTTTTCAGAATTGAAGCATACGCCAGGTGCTTCAGAGTTACGAAATTCTTTTTGAAAGATCCAGAGGTGATTTACGCAAAACTAATTGCATCTGAAATGGAAAAAAATTCGCATAGCAAAGTGGAAGTGACGGATAGTTTTCGAATTTGCAAACCAAAACCCGAAGCAATTCCGCATCGGTCATATTTGCAGGGAAACAGGATGCATGTCCGTAAATTTCCTCTTTTAAAACGCAAAACAATGCGGATAATACGAGGCCCGTATAAGACGCGTGCTGGGGATGCGACAAGAATCCAGGGCACCCCCGCTGAAGAGGAGGCGTCCCGCATGTAACCCGTCGCAGCCGAGTGGGACGGGGCCCTCCCCCCGGACGGGAGCCCGGCACATAACGGCCAACCGGAAGTGCTCGAACGCAAATCAGCGTTTCTTGAGCCGGCCGAAGCACATATGCATAATTCGTCAAAACCAGTCAACCCCAATGGAGGCCTTTTGGAACACCTACGTCCGGGGGGTGGCGTACCGCCGCAGAAGGCCCGAGTGGCGTCATCGAAAACAGTAGATGGCCTAAAAAGACAATTTCGTGTGCAATTTGAATTAGGCCCGGCACATGCGGAAAGAAAGAGGACGGGGCAACAGTCTCAGTGCCGACTCCCAGGGTTCTTCGGCTGGCAAAGATCAATGCGAGCCATCGGAGGAACCGAGTCGGGAATATGGGCGAAGGCCCGGCCGAAACAAGAAACCTGCGGCTGGCTGCACACCCTGTGCAGCGCCGGTGCCTGTGCCTGTGTGCAGCGAGCAGACCCCGCCCACTGACCACTCAGGGCTCCGACTATTTCATTTCATCGAAATAAATCAATCATTCAGCGTCTCTCATTCCACCTATGGCGCCAAAGAATGCTCTTGTTTCCTCCACGAGCTGCAGCCTTTCGAAGTAGTTGAGCCCGAGCACGCTACAAAATTCTACACAACTTCTCTGCGCTCAGACGCTGGACGGCTGCAAGGCGGCGGCGAGGCGCTCCGGAGCCCCGGCCCGGCCGCTCCGGCTGGTGGGAGCAGTTGGAGCTGGTGCTGCCGCTGCCACGGAGCAGCCCCCCAGAGCCCCAGCTTCCAGCCCCCAGCCCCCAGCCCTGGAATCATCATCGCCTCACCGGCTGAATCTCGCTGCTGCAACTATTCCGCCGCGCGCTCGCTGCCCCCGGCCCCGGCACGGTCCAGATCCGGTCCTTCTCCGGGTCCGATCCCGGGCCCCCCACTCCCCCCTGCGAAACCCGGCCGGGTATGCATATGCAGCCTTTAATGCTCCAGAGGAGCCGATGCCGTTTATGATGCCACTGCCCACAGCAGTGCACCTCGATGCTAATTAAATTTTGAAATTTTTCTCTCGAAATCAACGGGCCCAGTCTTACTGACGCCCTGGTCACTCGCTCGGCGCGGTACGACGACCGGACCGGACCGGACCCGGACCCGGGGCCGGACCTTCTACGCTGCGCCGCGCCGCGCTGCATCATCTGCAGCATCCACCTAAGCATCGCAGGGCGGCCCCCCCCCGGGACCCTAGCCGCGCACAGCACTCCTTTTGCACGGCGTTTTTATATTCCCTCTTCTTTTTCGGTGCTGTGATCAAAGAATAATTTTGTCTACAATTGAAATTCGATTTTAATTGATTTTCTCCCGAACGGGCACTCCGACGGCGGCACCTGAATTCCGAACAGCCCCAATCCCGCCCGGCTCTCGCCCGCCCGCGCTGAAGTCGACGGGGCCCCGGCCCGGCCTAGTGCATGGCCAACTCAAAAGGAATCGCACCTACACTCACCTGAACTCGGATGACATAAGAAAAATTGATGTGTGCGGGGACGCTTCCGGGTGGGATCCTCTCTTCTCGACTCGCCTCAAAGCCCCGCTTCACCTGTAATAGAGGTAAAGACAAAAGAGCAATTAGCAACGTCTCTGTAATTAGTGCAATTCTGTGGTGAAAACGTGAAACAATACAAATTTTGAGAAGGCTTCAGTAATCCAATCAAGGGGGAAAAGTCTAAGAGTACATGACGAAACCGTTGAGTGCCACCTTTTAATTTTTATTACTAAAACGTAAGAATTTAGAAAAACCTATGTATGTGTTGCAAGTACAATACCTCCAATTCGAACAAAACATAAAAAGCCTAGAAAATACACAAAACTTAGGGTTCCAAATACATACATACATACATACATGAAGTGAAAATAAAATTTAGCTTAAGGGATTAGTCCAAAGGTTAAAAAAAATTGTTTAAGGAAGAATTCCCATGAAACATTAGATTTGCACCCGATTAATTTCGTAATTTTTTAACTGTTATTGACCAAACTTAACGTACACATTGACAACATGTACCACTAAGCCGTGCTACAAAATGGTGAAGGTCGGTGAAAGGGGTAAGGGGCTACATCAGTTTCTAAGTTATTATGTTACCGCGATAGCTGCGTATGCATTTATTGGCTCGATATCTAGGTCATGTTTAAACAATTATGGAGTTTTGAGAAGGAGGAGGGGGACTTTCACTTTGCTTACATTTTAATTTATTTCCATGTAGACCGTATATTTCTTAATCGATTTTAATCAAACTAGGTTAGCATATTCTTCATGTCAATATATTTGCTATTTTCGCGAATGGGGTAAAATTGGTCAAGGGGTGAGGTATGGAGTACTAAATTCACTTACGAAAAATAATTTTTATTAAATTGAAATTTGTCATTTCCTTCTGGATGACATCGAAAGGTTTTATTTTCTTATACAAAATTAAATGCACGGGTTGCATTAAAAAACAGATTTGGTTAAACATACTTGTTTTTAAATTTACTTAGATTGTTTTGTTTACCAGCTCGCAAATTTACTTTTTATTGCAAAAACAAATTTGAAATTGAAACGAAAAAAATGAATTTGAAATTTGAACACCTGGTTTCTTTGAAAATGTTGAGTGTAAAAACCGAAATTTCAACTAATCCTTCGTTCAAATCCTTTAAGAGGTAATAACACCAGCATACACACTGTTCAAGTGTAATGTTGATCCTGGCAAGCGAAGCCGGAAAAAGGCGTCGAAAGGGATTTTCCGTATTTCGACAAATTTTGAGTAATTTTCCTTTCAAATATTTTTAAGAATACCTTAAGGCATATATATACTTTTGAAACCCATTATGGAGTTTTATCAATTATAACACGTATTTTAGCAACAGTTTTACACAAAATTTTACCCCGCAATGTTTTCTATCAAAAACCTATCACCACGATTTGCTTGCTATCTTTAATTTTTAGATTTTGATGACAGATTCTATAATATGTAAATTCTAAACATAAAATGTTCTTCGTAGGAGTTGTAAAATTTCAGTGGACATATTCGATTCACCATTTTAATTGCTTTTTTTAAATTTTTATGTTAGATTCGAGCAAATAATTTTAGTAGGGAATTTGGAGGTCATTTTATTTAAAAATAAGATTTTGTATAACTAAATTTATGATCTCGACATTCAAAATTTGTAAATTTGTTCGTGTTAGTGCATAGTTACTATTTACGTATATTAATTAATTTAGAAAATATAGTTCAATAACACGCGTGGCGTTGTCGGCTATGCATTATGCGTTGTAAGGGACCTGCCATACGAAAGTGTACTTGACCTTCAAAAAAAGTATTAATTCTTTATAAAATCTTTATATTGTCTTACGAAGTACAATGTTTTAAAAAAGTTTTATGATTTCCGTACCTTCAATTAATTAGTTAAGTACTGCGTAATCCGCATGAATTACATATATCGAATAAATAATTGGTGAAAAAATCACTTTTTTTTTATGGAAAATTTGGAGGCCATAATTTACTAATGAAATTTCGTTTTTGGACAAGTAGTTTTCTAACGAGAATTTCCATAAATTTTGAATTGTATATTTGGAAGTGGAAAGGATCCTAACAATTGATGGATCGTTGTAAAGATACTATTATCCTGTTTTGAATAGATCGCCAATCGATGTCCTTGCAAGGATTAATAAGGACTTAAGTGATTTTGACAAGGAAGAAGCGATTTTAAAACGACGGACTAAGAGCACAATTGTGTTCAAGAGACCGCAAGGAATCGATTGGTGTATCCTTTCCTCCGTACAGTCCTACAACCCTGTATATTGAAAAATTCTTCATAAATATAGGCGAGTTAATTAAACATAAAAAGAGCGTTTATTGTATAGATGGAGCTGTTCGCAAAATCCTTTTTTAAATCATTAATTTTTTCCGCCGTAAGACGTTAGCATCAATTTGATGAGCTCCCACGCACCCCGATTGCGCCCTCGCTGCCAACAGGAATATAAAAAGTAACTTGCACCACCTTGGATGCCGTTATTCCTCCCAGAAGTACATTTTGTTTAAGATTGCTTTATTATGCCACGAACTCCGCGGATGTTTTCTTTTATCGTAAACGATATTATCAAGGATACCTTCCCGGGCCAGGCCGTTCCGGCGCCTCCCCCCGTTCGGTTTTTTATTTTAACTTTCATAACACCAGAATACGACGGCGATATAAATATTCATCACTTTCTTAATGTAACGGCGCGCAAAAGTGCTCGGGGAATGGGCTGAATGATACTTAAACCCCCGCCCCCGCCCCTGCCCCCCGTCCGACAATCTCCAGGATCTGGTACCAAGTCGGCCGCCACCGAGAAGCAAAGACGTCTAGGAGGGATTCGAATTAAAATATACATTTTTAATATTAATTCATAAAATTTAAATATTTACATTACTTAATTCCGCATTTGCTCCACAGAGGGCGCAGGGAGGGGCACCAACCTCGGCTGCTCCACTGACTGTGGTTGCCGCGAAATGGAACCTCGGCGCGCGCCCCCGGGGTCATGTTCGGAGCGGGGGCGGGCGGGCTCTGGGCGCGGTGAAAGCTTAATCTCGCGGAATATTATTATGAGATAT
The DNA here is from genome assembly GCA_959613345.1 of Tolmerus cingulatus. NCBI lineage: Eukaryota > Metazoa > Arthropoda > Insecta > Diptera > Asilidae > Tolmerus > Tolmerus cingulatus. The sequence continues at coordinate 52,746,217 of OY390707.1, forward strand.
AATTCAAGGAATTTTTTCAGTCAACTTCATGTCAAAATTGCTAATTAATGATGTGCGGTAGGTGGCGCAATTTTACTCTCAATGGCTGCTCCGAATTGTATGAGGCCTCGCATGTTATATGTATGTAACGAATTTTTATAGGTTGCCTCTTCGAATTATGAACATTACCTTGAAAGTGTCGCGCTTCAGGTAGATACTTTCGGAAAATTCTTGTAAAAGCGTTGAGATTTATAGTGGCAGAAAAACGAGCGCACTTATGAATTTCTTAGAAGGAAACCGCCCGAGGAAGTGTCCTCCTCAGATTTTGTACCTTAATTTATGTATGATATATCAATTGTAATGTTCCGGGACTTGTCTTCCTCAGAAAATAAATACCTAAGAATTGAATAAGAAATGTTTGTTACAAAAATTTGATTACCTATAGGGAGCTATTGAATCACGGAAAAATTACCCTCCCTTTCTGTTCGTAGAAGCGTGGAAGGATCAATTTGAAATTCCAAGTGGGGACCTCCTTGTTATTACATATTCAGTTTGTAAATTTAAAGATAACAGGGAAAGGAACATTTGCACACCACAGCATTTGCTTATCAAAAGTTGTTAGTTGTTTTTCGTACAAAATACGCAATTCAAAACTTTTTCTAAACAAATTTGAAATATTGTTTACGACACATTAATTCTATAAATAAATGGCTCCTTAAGAGTGAATAGAGTAACATTTTAAAAATGTTCTTTCTATTTACTTATGTCTTATTATTTCAATGAAATTGTTTTATACTTAAGTAATCCTAATTAGAACTAATTTACAATTATGCCAATACTTAGATTGAAAAGTATCGCTTACTGTTTATACTATTGTGTTGCTTATTTTCTTTTATTTAAAATTTCGGATTTGCTTGTAATATGATAAAGTACCTACTTACTTATATTGTAAGATAAAATTCAGTAAACTGATAGAAAAACTAAATTAATAATAATAATTTGAGGAATATAGACTAAGACAAAAAGGGAAGGAATAATAATATTGGTTTTTACACGTTTGTTCTTAAAACAAAAACAAGTGCTTATTTTTTTAATTTGATTTGGTGTGCGTAAGAAACAAGAACAAGTTTCGTGTCTAGAAAATCTAAAACGCAGAGATTATACTGTAGCAAACATAGCGCCTAATCATTTTAAATTGAACCCTTCCAATTCTATTTAAAAGTCAATATGTCATCATTTTCTTGTCATTCAAACACTGAAATTTTTAACAACTGAGTGAATTATAGATTGAAATTTTAATATTTATCATATTTATAGACATAAACAAAAATCAATATCGGTTGAAGAGGTTAAAACATGCACTACAATTATTACAGGCTTTCTGTTTGTTGCAAATCAGATCTACTTTATCTACTACCTATGTTCCACTTTAACCGTTTTAAAATTAAGAACTTAGATAAAGTAGGTAACTATTTCGAGTTGAATTAATAATGCCAATTGCTTTAAAAAAACGTAGGTATATATGTGTGGCATCCTCATCTCGGCAGGAAATTCTGAAATTAAGATCGCCATTCTAGATTCAACATACCCAATCCTTAATCAAAAGTAGACCAGATCACCTCAAAAAATGTGATGAAAAGTTTTATTATAATATTCTAGATTACTATTGGTCTATTTTTCTCTTAATATACATATGATGAGGAAATATATAGTAACAAAAACTAAAAAAAATTCTGATCATGACTGATCAAAAATTAACGAGATCAGTAGTGCTTTTTCCACATGGGTTTGCTTTTCTGGTAATATACTTATTTATTATTATGATATCATGCTTTTAAATAAAAAAGATCATAGATAGGATTACATTGTGACACAACATTTAATTTTTTTAAAATTGTGATGTATGTATGATTCAGTACTCTGGCAATTCGAAAAATTTATTTTGCGTCTCAATGCGTCTCAAATGATAAGACAAAATTCGAGGATTTTTTAGATTTTAGGGACATCAAAGTTTTATAAAATCATAAAATTAAAGTAAAGTAAATAAATTTTCTTACTTTCGACAGTCATGTAGAATTATTTATAGAAATCGTGTGGGGACAAATTTAATTTAAGGACATTCTACAATTTTCATCATAAAATTGTTAGCAAATCAGTTAGGCACTTCTTAGACAAGATTAATTTTTTATCTTTGACTTTGAATATTTTTATGATTTTAAATGATGATTTCGCCAAAATTCAAAAATTTGATTGTGATATATTATTTTCGGTGAAATCTAAAAGAAAATTACGTGACCACTTTCTATGAATAATAAAATAGGGGAGAAATTCGGTTTGTCTTCATCTTTGTTTTGGTTTACCTGTGTTCGAATTGGAGGGATTGGGGGGAAGGAACCCAAACGGCATCGCCGGACAAAGTGCTCCACCTGGAAGCGTTCTTCCCATCAAACCCGGTTGGGGTAAAAAAGGGGCCCAAACAGTGACGGACACAGCGCTGGACCGCGTAGGTGCTAGTATAATTTGTCTTGCACTCCGAAATCGAATATTTTTAAGTGGATGGACCCGGGTGCATCCGGGTCCTATTTCGTTCGCAACAGGGCTAATCTGAGCACCGCATCTATGCTTGACCCGGGCCTACAGAATTTTTGCCTGCTGCAAACTCATTGCACCGCCGTAACTAATTCATTACTTTTGCTACATAAAACGTATCCGTGCAGCGTTTGAAGACAGCAGGCCCGAACAAGCCCTTTGATATAAAATATTCAAGACGAAACAACGACTGGACGCTTTCGGATCAACACTCGGACACAGGCATCCCGGCCGTGTCCCGGGCCGTCACTGTGGAGCGTCAGGACCTGTCCCTTGCCGGGGCCCCGGGCGAAGGATATAGATGTTGTGGACTCCGTCGAGAACGGCCGACAAATATACGAGAGCGTACCTATAAATATTTACCCAGCCTGTGTAGAAAGACATAAATTAAAGGTACATCGCATCGCAGCAGCCGGCACTAGCCGCATCTGGCCTACATGTGTACATGACTAACTAAACACCGGGGAGTGGTACCAAGTAATGTGACGGATTCCGAAATTCAGCAAATTTAGGCCTTGGATCTGGATCTGGTATTTTCCTTTCGTTCCAGGCGACCATTGTCCGGCTCAAGTCCGGCTGCATACGGAAGAAGAATACGGAGCCGGGCGACTAGTCTTACACTGCCTCCCGATTAATTGAGACCTGAATTATGCACGGGACAATTCATTGCGCTCTTAAATTACTCAGGATGAATCGTTCGGCATGGGCCCTTTGTCGGGCCGGGCCAGCCCCGGCTGTAACTCGAGAGCCCATTGGCTAATTCGCCTCGGAAGTCGCTGCCCGCCCGGACTGACCAGCAATTTTAATTAGCGAAGAATTCAAAATTAATACTTGCACGGCCGGACGGACCGCAACGCATGTGGGGTGCACTGCACCCGTTGTCGTATGCGTGTAATTTCTTCCTGATTTCAAGGAAGGGCCCCGCTCAAAGGACTCATCAAATAATCAGGCCATCGTGCCCAGATTTGGACACCGATTCTCTCCGTGCGTCAATAAATTCTGCAGGGCCCCTAAATATTTAAACCGATGAAAGTGAATGTCCTGCAATTCGAATGGGGGCAGTGAAATGGCTTTAAAGGAGGAATTGCTTTCGTATTGTAGCTCAATCGTTTTAAGAATTTACCTTTTTTTTTCCTAAGAAAATCAACTGAGTGCCTTCGTAACACTGAGCAATAAATCTTAATTTTTTTAATGGCATTTTTTCGCATAATATATCCAAAGGTGACGCAATACTACATATGCATTAAATATACTTTAACCGATGAGTTTTATTTACATATGTAAGCATAACATTCTTTATTTTATGAATACACACATTACATATTGTGATAAGATCATATAAACGATAATCCAAAAGTTTCAAGTTTTATGTTCAGACTTTTGTAAGTCCTTTTTCCCTCCTACGCAGATTTTTCTTCCTTCTACTCTTAAAACCATGAGCATTGTACTCACGTAACTTGTAAATTTTCCGCTAATAGATACTATAACAATTATTTTTACCTACATATTCCGTAGTTCACTAAAACATATACATATGTAAATGCCTATGCACATGTAAGATATTGGCTGTTAATGTCCATTTCGAGGTTTATCAAATATTTCTCGCAGTGCATGACAATATATTAAAGTACCTTTTGAATACAAAATAGTAGCTTTATTAAAATGGTTATTTAGGTTCTAAACCAAGCACAACTTGGCCTTTACCCAACTAGGCCAACATTTATCAATTGAAATTGTTGAATGTGAGTATATAAGTATGTATACATACATAGTATAGCTAGCTCTCTGGCGTTTTTGTTTATAATTCCAATTTTCGCGCAAATGAAATAAAAATAAAATAAAAAGCCACTAATAAAAATTAAACAACTTTCCAAAACCGGATAAAATGATGATCAATTTCGCGCAAGAGATTAATATTATGGAAGGTTGAACTAATCTGATTGTCCTTTATATAAAACGAGCAAAATTCCCATAATAAAATATGTTTCTATTGTGAAACAAAAATATTTTTTGCAGCTTTAGTTCTTTTAATATATGTATGCCTATACATATGCATAAGTTATTCATATTCATAAAAGTCATTTCATATTCATATTATATATTGCTTTCAGTACATTAGAACGGAAAAAAAGTATGTAGAAGTAAGACTCAAATTGGATACTTTTTTAAATAAGTATTGTTTCTTTATGCTTTTCTGCAAATGTATTTCAGTTATGCTGTCAAGTCAATTTACTTTGTCAACATACATTTTCAAACAATTTTAAATTGAATAGTTGAATTGTTCTTTGGGTGTATGAACAATTCTAAGGTATTAATTTTTTCCCAAGGTTGATTCAGTATAAAAGTCTGTATGTTCATGCTCTTTCGTTTCGAAAATCTTATTGGCTCGAATGAAATATCACGTTTTTTGATTATCTTGGAAATGCAGCACCACTTAAAATTTATATTTCCTGGGGTATGCACGACACTTTCTGGGTTGGGCCGAATCAACTCGTATGCTCTTTGTTTATGACAATGAATATAAAATCTAGTAGCGCTCGTTTTATTTGTGTTATTAAGTTAACTCAGGTTTCATAGCAAAATGCCCAATTTATAATAATATATTACTGAACATAAAGCATTGGTTTTTTAAAATAGGTAAATAATACATACTTAAAGCGACAATTAGAAGTTGGCAGTGCTTTCCTCAAATTTAAGATTTTAAATCCAGCTTGATTGCAGCATCCTATGTCTATGATTATCTGTACTGAAGAAGGTCCTGTCTGAATGGCACCTAGGCTCGCCCACTTAGAAATATTCGATTTCGGAGTGGAAGACAAATTAATAGCTCCACCTACGGGTCCAGCGCTACATTCGTCAGTGTTCGTGCGCCTTTTTTATCCCGAGCGTGTCCGGTGGGAAGAACGCTCCGAGGTGATGCACTTTGTCTGGCGGAGTCCTTTGTGCCTCTTTTCCAGGACCCGACGATATTAGGAGTGAGCCTCCTTCTCATCCATTGTCTGCGGCGTCCCCCCGTTCGGGCATATGCAAAGCAAAGGAAAAATGAAGTGAAATTGGTTTGTTCTGTCCATCAATTTTTTATTTTATGACAGTTTTCCATGAAATTTTAAGTGTCCTTCCCCCGCATCTTGCATCTCTGTCCTGGGGGCGCTGTCGTCGAACCCGTCACGTCACGTCCTTTCGTAGAATTTCCAATTTGACTGGGTACTTGCACGTTCCGGGTAACCGTCTTCACGCCCCGCGTCCCCCGGCGCTTTATTGCTCTGTCCAGGCATTGTCTCGGCCTGGACGTTGCATTCTCCGTCACTGTTGTCCACTGATTTTCAATCAGCCTTCACCGGACATTTATTTTATAGGGAAGAGTCGATTGGGAAAATTCTCCTTCTATTTTCCTTCCTCGGCGACATTATTGCATTTTACCGCCCCCCCCGCCACACAGCTTCAAATGGCGTTTGGTTCTGCCTCCGTTCGCCGTAGTTTTTCTTCCTTTTTCCCCGACTCCTTTCCGCCCCCGCATCCACGAGATGTCGCCTTGGTCGGCCCAATGAAGGACTTCTTCTGCCACATTAGGAGGCTTCAGCCAACTACGGCTGCTCTGAATATGAACAATTTTACAAAAAGAATCCCCAGCAACAGCAACAAAAGCGAGAAGGACATTCCGAGACAAGACCACATCCCCTGTCCCCGACATGTCAAGCCCGTCATATTTTTGTCAACCGAGTGGCGCATCTCAAATCAGATTTTGGCTGTCGGTCCAGCTGCAGGAGCGCGGCCGTGTGGTCATCGCCGCCGGCGTCCGTTTTTGGCAGGACTCGCCGAGAAGGTACTTTGTCTTCCTTGAAGCGAAAAAAGTCCTCCGCCCGCACCTCGACGGCTAGCAGACGGCTATTACTTGGTCGTTTTGCATTTTTTATGTCCACTTTGGTCCGATAAAATGCACTTTGGCCGCATAATAATATTTCTTCGGCAAAACGCTTTCCAAATCATATTTCACCGCCTCAAGGACGGATGGCTGTGCAGGAAATTGTTACGAAGGCGACCACATCCTGATGCACTCCACCAGGTGAAAATCCCTTCGGACGAATTCAAATCGCCACTTTTGGATCAGTGGCTCTGCTAGCAATGATCTGCCAAGTGCTGAAATTCTCCGCTTAAGGGCTCTTAAAGTTTTCGAACTTAAGTTTTGTAAGAACCTCTGTATTTGCAGAGGAAAATTATTCACAGGAAATTAATGATAGTCATCTAATACACACTCGCGCTTATATTTAATGCTTATAGAAAAATGGGGAAAAACTAAGAAAAACTGCATTGCAGAATCAAAACTTATCGTAATTTAACATCTATAATTTAGGCAAACACTATGTTTAAAGTTACCATTTTTAGGGTATATAATAACATAAAAATGCATATGCATTATGTATATTGGAAGTATAGGCTAAAAGGAAACTTGTATTCCGGATTGAAGAAAAATTTAAAACCGGAAACAAAAGCTAAGTTTTTTGCACGACAGGTTCCGGATCAGACTTAGCAGGAAAATTTGCATTGAAAGAAACTTATATACCTACATTCGAATGAAAAAATTTTTATTTTGTTACAATATAATCAAATGGCTTTGATTTATATATTCACTTTGCGTCAAAAATTTGCCTGGTTCGAAATTGGAAGTGTGGATGAATAAAAATCAATTATTTCATTTACGCACCCCACGCGACAATTGCTACCTAACCGACACTCAACGTCATCGTCAATTTAAACAAAACATTAATGAATATACATTTTCGTGAAACAATTTATGTAATCGTGAAAATCTTTTTTAGGGTTTTGTTGAAGTAACGTGTACTTTTAGTTGCTCCAACCTAATTTTATTTATATTAAACAACAATTTTGGTAGGAAAATAAAACAAGCCAATTTTGCTGAATTGACTAGTACCTACACTAGTTTTTCGAAGGACGAAATTTATAACAAAGTGTGTCTAGATCAATCTTACTTACATTGTTATTGCTAAATTGATCAATATTAAAAACATAAAATCGTGAACATTTTTTAACACACACATAAGTACAAATATTTTTTCCTTATTTAAAAATATAATCGAAGAGTACATTTGTGCATAATTTTGAAGAAGTTTTTGTTTCATTCTTATTTGTTAGAAGTTTCCACTTAGCTCAGAAACTTTCTTTTAAAATGAAAAATGGTTATAAAACATTTTGAATTTTTCTAGAATGATTTTTGGAAAAAGGATTTTTGTAACGAAAAATGGTAAGCAATAATGCAATTTATGAATTAACTATTGAATCAAGAGCTGGACGAAAATCATGACTTAAACTCAGAGACTTTTTGTGGAAGGATTAAACTTACAAGCATTATATGTCCAAGGACCATAACCGATATTGATTCAGCATAACTTGGGCTATTCGTTATATGATTTCAGTATGCGTAATTATGCAGTGCGTATTAGGTATTCCTTAAAAAGAAGAAAAGGAATTGAAGGCATTTCCTTGGCAGGAAGACCCAATAACTCCGGCAACTTAATTTCGGCAGAAATAATATCTCGGCATTAGCGCGACACTAACAGCGCTAGCGAAGGATAACGTGTTTTTTGTCTTGGGCGAAATATCAAAAGCGAATTCCGCCATAAAGCCTAAATTATTTCTACGTAATTAAACGAATTCAGAAATGCTCCGGCGGAACGACAAGCGCTCCTCTGGCAGGCTCCGCGGCGGGCGCGCGGCCCGGAGCGGGGACAACGTCGTACGCTTCGTCGGTGCCTTTTTACATTATTTTATTTATGCAAAAATTGAGAATTAAATTATGAATTTTAAATTACACAATTCCATTCCTTATTATTTCGCGCTGGAATTTTCCTCTCGTATCGTGCCCGTGCCTTTTCGCTGGGATTATTTTCTCTTTCCTTTCGGTTTTTTCCCTTTTTCAATTTAATTTTTTTTTCCTTCGTTTTGTTTTATTAATAAAAAGTGTTTTGTGGGCCGATTTCGCCTGAAAGCTCCCGTTCCAGGCGGACCCCGCCGGGTCTTGGATTTACAGCGCGAATGGCGAGTGCAAGTATTTTGCATAAATTGAACATAAAATCATAAAAATTATGAAACGGTTCCATTTCTCTTTTATTTTAAATGCGCATTTAAATTCGGCGAAATTAAGAGCTCCCTGAATGGTTCCTTGCAAAAGTTTAATTACATCCGCGACGACATCGTTTCGTGGCATGGGAACAAGACGCGCCTCTAACGACGGGGCGAACGTATTCAGAAAAATCTCATTAATGTAAGGAAAATAAAATTATTTTTTGAAAAATTAAATCGAATAAAGAAGGCGTTAAACTGCGGAGTTGTTAGCTCATAGAAATAATTTCCACGAAATTCATTAAACATTTAGTAACACTTTCAACTTCCTCAACGTTTTAGCGGAATCTAAATCTAAGTATTTTGATTCCTTTCATCTTTTCGTAATGATTACTTCACAGGTCTACAAAATACTAGTCCCAAAATAGGCACGGCAAACATTTTCAACAAACATTTTCATACTCCTTCGTTACTTCTTCATATCAAATTCTCAACAAATATAATAAAAGTTATTGGGCTACAATATTGCAACTTGAAGGCATTTCCGATTTATAAAAGCAATTTTGTACTTACAGAAAAAAATAGTAACCATTTTATTATTTTTAAATGATCAATGATATTTCTAATAACAATGCTTAACCTTATATCAGAATCTGTGAGTGAAGTTAGTGATTAGCGATGACGTGTATTTATATCTTAAATAATCGGTGATTAGGTATAAAAATATATTTATTAGGATATCTTATCTGATGGAACTTTTAAATAATTTTCTCTTTTATCAGTGCCTCGAAATTTAAAATGTTAAGAAATAGTGATTTAATTTCAAAAAACTTTATCCACGCATATCTATACGCTATTATAGTCCTAACGTAAAATTGTATTATTATTTAAGGATTTCGAAATAAGCTTGTTAAACCTGTGATGTTCTAGAAGAAAAAACACGACTATACTATATATGTATTACCAAAATTAAGTTAGTTTGCTTATTGTAGTAAAATTGTACATTTAAAATTAAACTTTTAAATTTTATTCTTTTATTAGACGCAGATTTCTAAAATAACATCTACAAACTAAACTGAATATATTTATATTAAATAGTTTACTTGATCATTTATCATCGCTTCTGATATTTAGTTTCTTATAATTAGAAAAATTTTAAATTATTGTTTCAATCAGTTCGAATTAGAGAACATAATCCAAAATAACTAAAATGATATTATATCATTGGAATATTTCTATTCTTTCTAAGTCAAATTTGTATTTTAAATTCACTAAATATATTATAGATTTAAAGGATATCTATAGATTATAAAATATGTACTTTAATTAATAAATATATATTAAGTTTAACCTGAACATTTAAAAGGTCTGCTCAATTCGACTCTGATTTTTCGATATAAAATTTTCTACAGAACAAAATATTTATATATAAAATTTCGTGTGATTAATCATGGTTGACGCGGGATAATTAATTCGGTTCATTCAGGCTCTTTTTCGAATTTATCAATTGAGTAGTCGATAAAGGATTTAAAACAATTTATTTCAGAAATAAAAGTTCAATAGGTTTATGGCAGATTTTTCAATAGACTGATAAACTTTATTCTTTAATAAAAGTCAACTTTGCTTTGAGCAAATATTATTTTTCACTCAAATTGGCGAAATTTTTATTTACATGTTAACAGATTAAAAAACAAAACTATTTTAAATTCCAGCCAAGTTGATTATTTGAAGAATAAATTTATCTTACGATTGACAAATTGACTTTTAAAACCAGCACCCAAAGTTTAACAGCCATAAAAAGAATAATTTTTGCGTGAAAAACTGGAACATACAATTCTGAATGAAGATGTATTTGTGAGGTAAATTTACGTTTTGTTTCATTAGTTAAAAAGTCGCAAAATAAACACATTTTAAAACATTAATAATTTTTTTACAATAGTTTTAACAATCTTCTTCTCAATGTTTACGAGCATGATAAACTAGACGCGTCCTACATGCATATAAATTAAAAAGAAAGTTATTCATGAAATTTTTTCTAAAAGTTTTAATTCATAATTTTTATTTTAATAAATGTTGAACACACGAGTAATGCTGATCAAGGTCGGTTAATAATATCACCCATATTGAAATTCTATGTATGTTTTACCGCTGCTAATTTTTACAAACTTTTTTAAAATTACTAAATTATTTTCTTATTTCCATTAAATTTTGCGTTGCTTTGAAGAAGGCGCTTGGATTTAAAATGAATTTATAATATTTATTGGTTCGAACAAAATGTAGTTACATCTTATTTGAATTTTTTGAATGATTTTTGGTTAACGCTAAATAATGAAAGTATATGAGATTAGTTGGCCTAATTATTTTTAATTTTTGTGAAGTTAAGTTTTTTGATTGTGAGATTTATACATACATATGTAGGTGTTGACTCTGGTTTCATTTTGGTTTAGGAAGGAATAATTTGGGAGTATGCGGCATTAACCTAATAGTTCAGGGCCGCAAACCGAACTCTTCTCGGCGTCAATCGATTTGGCGCGTTTTAATCGATAATTAGCTCCGGCCGCGCTTCCGACGCTCCTACACGTCCGAGCAGATCCCGACGCGGCCCACAGGCAGCCACCTAATCAAACACGCTCCTTTGCCGCTCCAGCAACAAACAAAACGCGAGATTTATTTTATCCCTAAAGGACACAGTTGAATCAGTTCACAATGGGAAAAATGAGGAGCTCGTGAATGAATTCGGTCCGCGTAAATAATTGAACGGAGTTCGTCTAGGGCGCAAAGGCATCCGAGGCCGGCCGGGTGCTTAATTATAAATTGAAGTGCTCCGGTTGAATTATTAACACCTCACGGTGCAGGGGCTTGCTCCTGCAAAAGTTACCTGGAATAGAAAACTGTGCCACCCATGCAAAATGCAGGACCTTGCAATTTATAGAAAAGGCACCGGGAGCGCCATCAGTCGCCTCGCTTCAAGGGGACACGGTTACACGTCGTGGCGTTACAAAACTATCCAGAAATTCATAGAATAGGTGCACATGTAAAATTTGCTCAACAAACGCGCGCCACGAAGCGCACACTGACTGAAGAAAAATAAAAAGGGTTCCTTCCCTATGCAAAACTATATGCATTGCAAAACAGCCCCCGGGCGGGGGGTGCGCGGATCCGCTCAAGGTTAGGGTCCTGCGAGCGCACATTTAGGTGCTAGGGGGTTCCCAGCTCGATGGGATCTTGCGTAATTGCCAATCTAGGGCTTATTTGAACGTGTCACACACGGCGACATTTTGCGCGTTTTTTCCTAAACAAGTTAAGAAAGGATCTTCGGTAGCTCCACCTGTCCTGTGACATCACACCAAAAGCGAAATTAGCAAACTTCAGGCTTTTACTATGTTAATTGATTTGGGTTTGGACTATTGAACTTTTAAAAGTAAGCATGTAGATATGTAAGGTCAACTACCAAAAAATGTCCACCTAGTCACCAATCCTGAAAAAGTCGAATGATATTGAACGATTTATTTTAATTTTTTCACGTTAGAGCATATTATTCATAATAAGTATGCATGCTTTAGGCCTTATAAAGAGCTCACGTCTTCAAAAGTATTAATGCTATAATAATAATTTTTTTACTTAAATAACACTCATCAATTTTGTGAGATATCACATATTTGATATACATATTAAAATGAACAAACATAAAAAAAAGGTAATAAGATTAAAACAACATTAGCAGATGTGTTTTGATAAAAAACTTTTAAAAAATCTAATGATTTTAGACTAAAGAAGAATCACTCATGACTCATGGACAATTTGGATAGTCGGAAGTACTGAGACAGTGATTCAAAGAAAATATAAGTTATATTTATTATTAATAATGCACTTGGTAATGAAGCAGTGAAAGCATAAAGCAAAACATAATACAAATAATATACTAAATAAAAATACTTATAAAATCCTTTATTAACTCCTTTACAAAATACGACCTACGATGACATTTTGTAAATGTTTCAGTTTTAAAAACACTGACAAGTTTCGTCAAAATGACGCAAGTATTCAAATTTTTTATTTATTATAGATCGACAAGTAGAACTCACTTTTATGACATTTCCGTATACGTTGTATAGGATACCGAAAAGATGCTCCTTAAGATTAAAAGGCTTTCAATTTTAACACTAAACCTACCAAGGACCGGTCAAATGACCGGTACATAATTCCTTCCTTGGGTGAATTATAGTTTTTAAAGTTATAGGTTAAGGGGTATTCCAAATTCGTAACTGCGACATATTAATCATTACTATTCCATTTTTAAAGGTATATTACTTTAAAGGCGCGAAAAATGAGTGAAATTACATGTTTGAGAGATGTTTGAGTGCTGGTACGTTTAGTGTTAAATTTGTATTATTATAAAAACCATTACATATTGTTTAATTTTTAATTTTAATGCATAACGTTCATTCTTTTTTTATGTAATTGTTATGAATTTTAGTTCCTTTCACATCTTTTACAGCATTGTATTTATCCTTGCCCCTTTTCATAGGTTAGTAGTTTCGAGTTGGGAACGTTTCCTCGTTAGGAATTAGAATTTAAATAATTCATAGTTTAGTAACATAATCCCTAATGTAATGCTAAGCAAGTTCCCAGTATTTTATTTGTAATAAGACAATTCCATTTTAGAAAGGCAGTAGTTTTGTGATGCATTCGATAGCAACTTTCCGTGAAATGTCAAGTGATGCATACTTTCGACGAGTGCCACAATCCACGAGCTCTTAATTGATGCTGCAATCGAACACACCGCCGCTCCACCCACTCGGAGGAGGTTGGTGGTGCAGTCAGCATCCAGGTTCATTTGTAATAATTTAAAACAATTTCGCATAGTTAAAATAAAGGAGTAGAAAAAACTAAAAAGAGAAAAGGGCACAAAAAAATATGGGAAAGAGCCGGGAACAATCGGGGGCCCTCATTAGCCGCGCTGGCTCGGCAGTTTTTGCAGCGCTCCGTAATGATACTTGATCTCCGCCGTGCAACTTACTTGACAGGTTATGCATATTTCACTTAAAATTCCCCAACAAAAGTGGTAAATTCGAAAAAGAAGAAAACTTGGAACAAAGCAGCCCAGCTCTGATTCTGAAAGTGGAACGGAAAGCAAAATAAGGAAAATCCGCTGAAAAAAATAAAAAATTGCCGCGGAAAAGAAGTTGCCGTGCAGCGCTCTGCTGTGCCGGCTCGACTCGGCTAAGCGATGGTTAGGAATGCAATTGCAGCACACCTCGGTTGGGGAAATACTCGCGAGGAATCGACCGACCGCTCGTTGTTCGCCGCCCCGAACCAACCCCTGCGGGAGTCCACCTACAACCGCGGCCCGGCCGGGCCCGGACCCGGACCCCCGGCCCCGCCCGAGAATTATTGCCCCGACCCACCGCCTGATATATTTATGAAATAATAAAAGTTTGTGTATGATTAACGAGCCGCGCTGTTTGTTGCCTCGAGATCCGCGAGCCGCCACCCCGCCACCCCCGCAGCCGGCAGCTCGGAAGGCTCCTTGCTACTCGAATCCTACATTGGAAAAGTTTCTGCTTTTTACGTTCGAGACAACTTTTTTAATTTTTTCTGACTCAGCTCAGCTGTATTTTTATAGGAACAGCACAATAAATTCTGCAAAAGGATAGCGTGCTGCTCTGCACTCGGCTGCTCCGCGCCGCCGACTTTTACAAATGTTCTGGCCGTGTTACCTGGGCATAATGGCAGCTAAGTGCTGTCTCGTATTCAAATTAAGCGCGACTTATTATTCCGGGCGATTCATAGTCACCGGCAGATTTCTATGGTAATTCAGCCGGCCGTGCGCCGTGACGCCGTACGCCCCCACCCCGCCCCCGCCGCGTATTGGGAATCTCCCTGGAAATTTTATTAATTCCGCCAGCTCCTATTTCCCCAGTGAAACAGCAAAACCGAGACGCTCAATCGCGGAAAAACTGAAGCAAATATTGCACAACGCCATCTATAAAAATGTCGACACCGATGCTTTACTTAGTGCAGCTGTTTTCATGCTTCCATAGTTTTCGAACCTCTTGAAACAGTGGAAAAGAACATTAAATACTCAATAAACCATCAGGTTCAGTTATTTTGCAAGAAGAAACAACATTTAAGGGTTTGTTTCACAATAACAGATAGTGGAGCAAAACGGGGAAGAGGGATAAAATGGCGTATCCGTAAAATTTTTTAAAACAAAAGATTCACGAATTCAATAACACTCAATGTTTGTTACAAACATTCTACCCTTATCAGTCTTGTGAATGACGTCGAAGCAGAAAAATATTTTTTTGCAGTTTTGAATTTAATGTTTCTTTGAAATTCACAGCTGCATAACATATCCTCAGAAAAACATATACATATCGATGAATATTTATTGCGATATTAAAAATGTCCTTAGCACGCATTCAAGGTGTATGGTTGATATTTCAAAAGAGTATGGGTCAATTTTATGATCTGACTCATGTAATTACATCCTAATGCATCTTTTTTACTAACTAAATTTAAAGGGCTTTAGAGCTTCCTGTTTTATTTTGATTTTTTTCGTTTTTTAAAAAGAGTCCTTTTGTGGCTAAATCTAATTTCGAACAAAACCTCAGCTATAAATTTGAAAGTTTTAATTTAGAAATTGTTAAACATCTTTCTTCTAGAAAAGCTTTGATTAGAACATTATAATAATACTAGCTAACAGTTTTCTGCAACTCATAAACCTTAAAGTGGATCTCTTCTGTCCAGGACACCTTTTAATAAACTTGGCAGTTATATGTAAAACATTAAAAAAGTTTATGTGTTAACTGCCAATCTCTTTGAAATTTAATACAGGCAACTGCTATAGAATTATCACCCGCTGAAGTGTGGATAATCCAAATACCTTCTCAACCGTTTGAGAATAATGATCAATAAAGTTAGTTAGTCGTAAAAGACTCCCGTTGAAGTTTTAATATAAGTTAATAACACAAATTTACAAACTTCACACAGTAAGCAATAACTTGAATTTTACAACACCAATTATTATAAAAATGCACACCCTTCGCATACGTGAAAGTTCAGAAAAGTGTGTAAAACTACCAAAACATTTAATTTCGAAGAAACATATTTAAGAACCCTGACAAATTTGTAATCGGCATTGTTTAAACATGCACTTATGTTTAAAACGTATTTTACTTTTATGCTTATTTAATTATATGTATTTCAAATGAGAGAAGAATGAGATGAACTAATTGTTTTGGAATCTAATTTTAAGCATATGCAATTTTTTTATAAAGAAAAATTAGCTAAATTTTTGATGCGTAATTTTAAATGTTGTGTGATGGCAATTAGTTGCCAACATTTTATGTTGTAAACACTTTTACTATCCACATTTGTCTCTAGATCACATAATAAGAACATGTTCGTTTGCGAATTTAATTAGTAAAAATAAACCCATTGCTATTAGTCAGCATATAATAAATTTCCATCTATTACATCAGAATTGAAAACTTGGAATCAACAGTCAGTTTTCGAGAGAGTGGAGCACCACAAGCAATTTTATTTTTCAATTTTTTAAAATGGCATGCAAGAGATGCATACGATTTAGAATAGTTATGCTTCTTTTTCATCGACATTTCAAGGGTATCATGAAAATTGTTGAATTTTTATAGTTTTAAAATTCCTCTGGGGATTTATGATATTATGCATGCGGAGCAGTAAAAAACAGCAAATTGTTGTTGCTTACGGCAAATTTAGGATTTGAATATAGGAAAAGAGGAGCAATTACGTTCTCTAGTTTCGTTTTAAAATATGGATTTTAAAAGATCCCACAGCTTCTGCAGGTATTAGTTATTGACATCTGTGGTACATATTCATAACTTAACTTTAAGGATTTTAGAAATTGCAGTCAGCTGGGAACCTCTGCAAACAGACAAATACCCGATTTCAGAAGCAGACTTATTTATATAATATCTGAAGGAAATATTTATATGTATGTAGTTTGCTTTTGACTTATTGGGGGAATAGGTTGCATTACAGATTAAAAAGCCAGCGGTCTATACATTTTCATCTCCTTTCCAGTAGCCTTTTAAAATGCACAAAAACGTAGTCCGCTGCTCTATTTTCAGCTTTATTTTTTCACCCGGGAAAGTTGGAAAATTTCCAATTTTGTATAACCTTTTTTCTGTAAAAATTCAGTTTCTTTTCGGTATCTATATATAAATAAGTCTCGTCTCAATTTTCTCGCTGTAATATGCATATTTTTAGTCTCCTTTTCGCTCCTTACTATTATAATTTCATAAGGGTTAACACTATACTTAACTGTTTAATTAAATTTTTCTTAAAACGTTTCCGTTAATAAACGAAATGTCAACGATTATGAACCGATCATTGGAATGAAGTGTATAACAAGATTTGGAGTTACTTGGAGTTACTTACATAGAATAATTTACTTGTTTTTGTTTTCATCTTTCGTTGAAAGAAACTGAAAGGTGCGTTCAAAAATCAATATCAATATATTCAAAAGATTCTAGTTGGGACAAAAATGACTTCTAATGAATTCAAACATTCGGAAGCTAAATCTATTTTTATTTTCTAAAAGGAATAGCATGTGTTAGATACCAGCCAGAAAAGTTGGGCAATTTGCTCAAGGTTGCAAATAAAGGAAAAATGGTCATAATCAACACTGATTACCAGTTCAGTGGCTTAAAACCCGCCATTAAATTGTCAACGTGCAATTAAGCACCTCTTGACGCCCAAAATTCGCATGTTAACTCCATTAGCGATCGCCACATGATCTCAGTGCTCGCGGGAGCTCCGAAAATTAAAATATTTACACGAGAGCCGCTGCAGCACCTGCAGGCACCTTTCGTAAATTGACGCTGTCTAGCAGACTGCGTTTGCAGCGATTGCCTTGGAGATCTCCGTGGCTGCAAGGTCCGAACAGGTGAATTTATTTTGCAGCAATTTTAATACTTGCGATGCGTCGGCCCGGCAACCGGGTGCAACTCCGTGCCGTTCCGTGCTCTGGGTTAATTACTTCTATTCGCCGGGCCATCGTTAGGAAATCCGTTGATGTCCGGATGAGTGGCGTCCACCAGCCATCAGGAGAACTCCCTTAATAGAATTCTGGCCAACACTAAAGAATATAAATAATGACAATTCGAATTATACGTCCTAACATTATATTCATGGAATGGTCAACAGTGGTCATTGCTCAGGATGTGTTATCCAATGGCCGGACAATAGAAGTTGGCCCAGTAGAGGACGAAATGCGAGATAAATCATAACGAGGGAGCATTTATAGAGATCCACAGAAATTGTGTGTGCTGCAGCCGGGCGCACTGTGGACCGCCGGGGCTGACGTGGATCTGAGATACGAGTGGCAGGACAAAGGAGTGGAGCGGGGCCCCACGCAGCAGCCACAGATACAGGAACGCGGACGTACCCTTGGATACTTGGTTAGGTATAGGCGAAACATCACAAATGAATTAATCCGGCAAACAAACAAACCTCCAAACATAATTTACTTCCTAAGTTATGCAATTCTATCAAAAGCACAAACGCAGACATTTCGGGCGATTCCCGGGCTTGGCTGGGGACCACCAGCAGCAGGATCGCACAGGAGCACACTTGAGCACTCCTCTAGCGCTGCTGCCGGGCTGGGATCCGGGAGCCCCGGCCGCGGGGACGGGGCCTCCACTTCGGCGGTCCTAGGGCCGGGGAGACGCCCCATTGCCCTCCCCCACCAGCGCCCAAACTATTTGCGTCCATTGTGGACGCTGGGGGTGGGGCTCCTCTATAACAATTGCATATGACACAATAAATTCATCAATTTATTCAGATCGACAATGTGCGAGCAAGAAGTACACGAATCTCGGGCCCGGAACCCGGCTCAATCAACAAAATGTGCATATTTTAAGTTTTGGCAGCCGGATGCATTCCCTGGACGTGTTCGGGGCCCATTCATTCAGGGATAAAGAAGTAGCCGAGCGGAGGACTTCGGAGGAGAAATATTAATCATGCAACAAATCGGGGCACCAAACTTAACCCTTGCGTCATCCCGGTCCACTCGAGGACGATGCAGCAACCTCCTTAATCCGAGAATCCTTCTCTACCGACGGGAGGGCAATTCGCTAAGATTGATAAATTTTGCAGGAATCTCTTTGTTTTTCGTCTCGCTGGCTCTTTGGAAACTCATTTTAATGGGCTCATTAATGAAAATTATCTTAATGAGATAATTAAGAAATTCCGCAAATGCTGCAATGCTGCTTTATTCGTGCGGTCCGTTGCCTTGTAACTGAATTAAATGAGAAAATTATTTGCAAAAATCTTTCCCCGTCCCGGTTCGAGACGTTGCATTCAGGCAAAATAATTTTTTTCATTTTGCAATCAAGTCGTTTTTGCTTTCTTAGCATTCTCTGTTCAAGTCATATGCGAATTCATTTCACGGATGTCCGTTGAGCTAAATGTACCGACGAAATTTCAGATGCTACGAGTATATTTTGTATTAAACGAAATAAAGAGAGCATTGAACCCAGTAAACTATAATTACATAAGTTTTGCCAGTTCTCTGAATAAAAGATAAAAAGGGTGCATTAATCGTTCGGCTTGAAGCATAATTAATTAAATAAAAGAGCATAAATTACAGTGAAACCTAAAGCATTTCCAGAGATAGAGACATGTGAAATGGTGGTTTTTACGTCCATTTTTTATCTCAATTGGAATGAAAATTCAAAATTTTTAAGTTCAAGTGAAAATAAGCAAAAAACTCTGCTGAGTTTTTTAAACAGGGTTTTTTGCATTATGTAATTAGCTAAAATATGATGTTTCAAAAACTTTCATATACCTTTATAAGATCTCTTGTTTTAAAACCACATTGTAGAATTTTATATATTTATTAAATATTTTCTTAAATGTAAGATATTTCCATAATTTAATGCGTAAGAAAACGCAAAGTTTATTATGTGAATATATTGACTAAATTGTAACAATTTTTGAGAGCCCACATTCAATCAAGGAAAAGATATATTTTCAATTAGTTTAGTATATTTCCATTGTGCATGTATTATTATAACTACCAAAAAGTTAATTTTGTAATGATGTTGAAGAAGAAAGAACAAACTTGATTCATTTTGAAAGTGTAAGTATTGTGTTATAGAAAATTTATGAAGGATGTATGAAACACACAAATGACGGATTTAATATTAAAGACACATAACCATATCGCAAATTTAGAACTATATTATCGCTTATTATCTTATCATTAAATACTCCGTACCATTTCCCCCATCAACATAATAGTAACTTTAAAAATATATGCGGCGATTTAAATTGTCCTTATGTCCTATGTTTAAGTTCATACAGCGGTTTTACGATTTTGATTATCAGTCTTGTTTTTTGAATGTTGGATGCCAAGGACGAGTTCGACCGCTAACTCAGTTTAAGATTTTCGGGAGGGGGTAGTTGCCTTTAGGCGCGTTAAAGAATGATATCCAGTTGTTATTAACTACAAATTTTCTTTAGCTGTTAGTTAACTGTTTAAATAGCATAACGACACACTTTATACGATATGCTTTTTAATTAGCAATAACTTTAGATGTTGTAACACTAGTGATGAAGTTGTTTAACATAATAGTAATCAATAGGCCAAAAATCAACCAAAATAAATGTTTGAAAAAATAAACAATATATTTAATATATACAAACTCCAGTCTTATTCTCTATTTTGTTATAAAGTATAGACTTTTGTAAGCCCTCAACTTTTAGCAGATTTTTCGAATCTATGCAGATGATTTTAGAAGGGTCATGACCCCTGTGCCCTTCCTCTTCGATCGTGCCTAGACGTGTTCTACTCGCGTCTGATCGTTGATTTTCTCTATATCGCATTTTAACCAAGATCTCAACATTGTAATCATAATAATGCTTCAATATATGCATGCGTCTATTCCAATTCATTTGCTTCTGCAACAAACCAAGTCAATTCTGACAAGAAATAACATAGTTTGAACAACGTCAGCGAAACAGGTTGTGTCTATCCGAAGTGGCTGCAACACGCCATAACGCGAAAGGGTCTGGAATAGGTAGGAATTCCTGGAGTACACCGCACTGTGGGTCATTATCTGTTCTGCCGTCGTCGTTCAACGCGAAATTCATCATATTTATTTGCGAATCTTGATGAGGCTATCCCAGGCACTGATGCAATCCAATCAGCCCTGGAAGCCTCCAGTGGGGCTCAATAAGATTTTATATATATGAAAATGCGGCGGCAGCAGGAAACGAGAAGAAAAACCAACTCGGTGAAGAATTTTGTTGGGCGATTGACGTCTCCAGACAGCGGCTACTTAACATCGGATCACCCCTCGCGGTCACGTAGACCCGCAGAGATCCCAGCAGCATCCCCGGAACGGAGTGCGTCAAATTCGAAAATTTCTCATCGCGATCATTTCACAATCAATCACATATCGGTCGGCAAGACGTGTCAGTCGCCGGGCGACCCCTCATTTCGAAACAGATTTTCTCACCTGGATAAAAAATGGACGTTAATCCGTAATTACTAGAGCACAACGAGAGCGGCAGAACGACGCTGCACGGCAGAGGCCAAGAGCATTCAGCCACCAGGCGATCGCGGCCAGCGACGTTCCCATGATGCTGATAAGTTAATCGAACCGAGTACCGTGCAGCAATAATAAATAATAATATTCTGATTACCTGTGGCTAATAATATCTAAGGCCGCGGCGGCGGCGGCCTACGGAACCGAATGGGGCCCCGCCAGAGTCAACAAACGATCCGGCGAGGAATGGCCAAACGGTAGCATTTACATTGAAGTCAAGTTTCCGCTCGACATCAGAGCCGCATTTACGTATCAATTTGGGTACGATCGGTATTCCGGGCACATCCCGCGGGATCCGTCGGCGCATCGGTGCATCGGAGCATAGTGCACTTGCACACCGCCGACATATTTATTATGTTGGTCGGACATCGCAGCCCCGGTCGGATCGCACGATTTCGTGCTCGTCGTGTGCGATCCGCGAGAGGGCAACTCCCGAACCAGCGACAACCGCGCGACTCCCTGCTCCTCTGAGGACCGATCGCGAGTCGTCGTCTAACGGCACGGTCGCGGCTTCTTAGCGCAGGCCACCAAAACGGTGATCGACAGTTGCTCCACAGGTCCCTGCCCGCGAGCCACCGGCCACCACTTTTGCTACTTGTCTAAAGTCTTGAGACCCCCAGTCACCGGGGTCCCAGGGCTCCTCGAGAGACAATTCGATAAATTGACTTCTTGTTTTGTGTCATTATTTATGAATTATGCAAAATGTAATTTGATTTGAATTTTACAAAATGCAACTGCAAGGGCGACGGCCAGAGGGGGACTTGCTGCTGCTGCGCGTATGTACCGCAGCCTCCGCCATTGCCGCCAAGGAGGTGAAATTGGGGAAAGAAAGACAAAGGAGCGTGGTTCGCGTAATGAGCCGGCGCGACGGATCCGCTTCCGGAAGGAGGGTTGGATTTAGATTTGGATTTGAATGTTCGTGATCCGTGGCGCCTGGCGTATTGCTCCGAGTACGTGGATTATCCGCAGGTCGATTTCGAGGGAAATCAGTGGTGTTCGGCGGATTACACGGTCATGGCTATGGTTTACCGTTCAGGCAGAGATCCGCGGGTTTATTAACATCTGCTTCGCTGTCTCTGGACGTGCATGCAGTTGTTATGAGTACCTACTTCAATATGCGGCTCATTCCGCCAAAAACAAAAAAAAATTAATCGACTATCCAGAACTATAATTTGCTTTATAATATAACCAGGAAATAATTATCTACAAATACCCCCTTTTATACATGTTATATGTATCTGCAAGTCAATGAATTTGTATTTATTTTTTTATAAGTAATTTTGAAAACAGAGCCACAATACAGTATTTTCCACTTTTTAACATTATTTCCCATGAGATTAAGAACTAATACAGAATTCGAAATTTAGGAAAAACTCCTATAAAGATGAGATACGTATATACACTACTCGAAAAAAGTATTGGCACGAGTCAATGAACTCAAATTCTAGGTCTAACCATGGAAGTCTCTCATTGCACCTACATAAATATAAATTTTTTCTGTTCTAAAAAATTTAATAAAATAAATGTGCAATTTACATTCGTTGTACCACAACCATATATTTGAACTAATATTAATATCAACTAAAGTGTCAAACTTTGGCTTGTTTGTTCATTCTTATATTGAGTTTTATTGGTATTATTCACAAATTTAATATAATTCATAATTTTTTAGCACTTAGTTACTCAAAAGTGGGCCGTTCATGTCGATGCGTCGGTTTAAATTGAGTAAATTATCTACTTAAAGAGCGAATCCTTAAAGTACTTTTCAGAACATCACATTTCTTAAATCTAGGGGAGAATTTAAGGCTGTCTTTTCAGACAAGAATATTTTCCTGTTGCATACTTTTCAGGCCATTTTTTCCACAGCCGGGTTTAGTTTTATTATAGCTTTAACTTTAATTTTCATTCTTAGTTATGCACAGAAAACAAGAATAAGTTTTATTTGCAAGTATGCGAGATTTTGTTTTTACGTTATAAAATGTTTGAACTGACGCTGCTAAAAGAGCACTTTTACGTTAAACTGAGGATTGTTATTACTGGATAGGGTTTTTAAGTGTAATTTAAGTAAAAGTAAATTTTTTCGTATTAAAGGGTGAATATATGTCAAAAATTATTTCTAGAAACGAAGTTTAAATGCTCCTCCATTTTCGAAGATATTTTGAAGTAAATATTTAGTAAATTTAAATAAATGTATTAATCTATTAACCTGTGAAGAGACTTTATATTTTAAAATGTTAACTATTTTAATCCTCAACACTAAAACTTTAAATCAAAGTAAAATATACTACTAAATTTCTATAAACTCTACTTTAATCCTTCAGAACTGTTTCCATGATCTAAAGTTTCAGAAGTGGAACTTTGTTTCAAGTTGCGGCGGACTAAACAACAAAAGATTTTGGAATCTATGTATGCATATTATGTCTTCTAAACGAAATTACAATTTTGACCTGAGTTACATATAAATGTATGTATGTAGGTCCAAAATAACATAGATTTTGTGTAGTATGTAGTTATGAGGTCTGTTAACAATTTTACATCATCTCTACATCTCTTATTAAAAATTAAAAGGCTCCTTATAAGGATATGTCCATGAGTAACTGGAAATAACTTTGAAAAAGCCGCATGGGTTTGGACTGAGGGAAGCAAGCCACAAATTAAATACACAGAAATGGTCGTACTTATCGTCCGAAATTAATTAATCAGGAGCCAACGAACGCGAGTCGCGCAAATAAATTAACGAGAAGATGCCGCCCGTTCCACAGTTAAATTTTTACATAGAAAAACGCCGCCGCTTTGACACATGCAACACAGCGCTATCCGCTTTCGCCCGGAGGAGTCGGACGGGTAAAAGGAAAAATCAATGAGGCCGGAGCGGGATTGATAAAATGTCCCTATATATATTTTTTTTCTATAATTTTTTATTCTATGTGTTATCAGACATAAACTGAAACTCAATCGTTTGCAGTCCCTAGTCCCTCGCACGACATTCTTCTCGCGGCAGAAACGCGCACATATGCGCTAGATGGACGGCTTCCATCCTCCGATTGAACTTTTTCTAGCCGGGGCCCTCTTCGCCGGCACATTGGGAAAAAACCGCCGAGCTAGCGCCCACCCCACCCACAGCCCGAATAGTCTTTGTCCGGAGCAAAAAGATTTTTTTCCCTGCACATATTCGCAGGAACTCATATGAGCGATGATGTATAGGGGGCGCTGGGCGCGGCGGAGGCCAGAAGAAGGGCTGAGCCCTCAAGCCTGTGCTTGATTTGGGTTTAGCCACCCCATCAGTCCTATTCCACTGTGTTCAATTTTTAATCCTTCGAAATATTTTATAAAAAAGACAGAGGAGAGGAGACAGGACCCGGCATCCATGTGTATGTTGAGATATGTGGAAGCCGGGACTCGGGACAGGAATTCCATCGAGAAGGGCCATAGATCATGCATTCGAGGCTCCATCCACCCGGCGTATCTCACGTTCTGTCTGTCGTTTGACCGGGCGGAGGCCCTATGCACCGCCGCCGCCCACAGCCACCACCACCACCCCAGGGGGGGTGCTCGACCTCACCCCACCAGACTATGGGTACACCCTCACCTCCCACCTCGCGCTTTCTGACAACACCAGAGGGCGCGGAATTTTGTGTGCAAGCGTTACGTAGAGTCTCTACATTTTTTATTCCGCTGATACTTTTCCTGCACACTCAATTCGTTTTCCTTTTTCTGCAGAAAAACGCGAGGGTAGCCGGAGAAAATATTTTCAGAGCTCAAAGCCTACGGCAGACGAGCATCGGCGTGGGTGGATGGGGCGATGTAGAGACCACTGCTGGGGGCTCCACTGGTTTGGGGGTTGCGCTCTCTGGATGACGGGGTCCGGGTCCCCGGGTCCAGCTTCGTCCCGGCGAGCACTTTGTGCAAACTGGACACGCAGATGCGACATATGAAATCGTTCGAAAGAAATTGGTACTTTGAGAGGGACACCTCCAGGCTGTATAGGTTCTGTTGCCGACCGACATGGACGCTGGTCTCGCTGACCATCACCCGTCCTGTGCCAGAGTTTGCCCGGTGCCCGATTAAATTTTAATAGACGCATTTTCGATGCAAATTCAGCGAATGGGAGCAAACACTTGCATCGGTGCACAGCAAACCATCGAAATAGGAGCTCCGAGCTGCTCCTACCCAGGGCCCTTCGACCAACGCCTCTGCCGGCGTCGCGCCGCCCCGATGCACTCCCCCGCATCACAAGAAACGGCGGAGCTCTAAATATGTCGTTACACTTAAAGTCGGCCAACCGCGATCGGGGCGACTCCCCCGCCGGAGCCCGAGCCCCAGTCGAGTGCGGCCCCAAGGGTGCTATTTCGAATATTTTCTTCGTAAAACGGCAGAACAAATCAATAATGGCAGGCAGTAGCAAACAAATCAAGCGATTTATGGGCTCCCGGGTTTGCCGCCCACCCTCCCCCGCCGCCCGCTAGCTCCTACGGGCGAAAACGGGGAAGAAGACTAGTCATCCATTCGCGAGCGCCTCAATTTTCCTCCTTCTTTCGGGCGATTCGATTTTGATGGAGCGCACCAAAGACCTAATAATGTTTGAGCGCAAATAACGACGGAAGGTGTAATTATTGATATTATGCACAACAAATTATTTCAATTAACAGTCTTAATTGTGCGCCGGCAGCGGGCGCGCCTTTAAGTAAATACCGCCCTCGTTTGATATTGTTTTTCTCTCTTTTAATTATTACTGCGCCCGCTGGGGAGCGTTCGGATGATGGCTTGGCAGAATACCCGGGCTAATTATGTCGCCAATTTACCGACAGCTCCCGTTCATCGATCAAGATATTTGACCCGGTTGCTAGGTGCGTATCTGATGCTCAAAGAGACGGGCAGAATGGTTCCAGCACTGATATTTTTTATTACCAACTTTACTTTATTTGCATTTCATATTAAAAATATAATTTTAATATAATAAAAATCAACAAAGCTATTTTGTAAATTTTTGTCTGTCTGTCTGTTCACGTTAATCTCCGAAACTATTGAAGGGATTTTAACGGTGTTTTCATGGATACATTAGCTTAGCTTGGAACAACATATAGGTTATGTTTCATCGAATTCGGATGCAAAAAAAAAAGTTATCGTGAGTTATCCTTCTACATTGTTTATTATAGTCTAATTGTTTTTCCCATGGCCAACTGTATGCAGTCTTTCTCGCGGGTCAGTAATGTGGACTATTTATTTATATAATATTAACACCAGAAGAAAATATATGTCAATGTCTTATATAAAGAAATTGTTTAATTGTAATATATTTAATGTAGTTTATTTATTAAATCTTTTGAAACTTTAATTTAAAATGAAATTTTAAAATGTTGTTTACTTACCTATTTACACGTCAGGAAGAATAAAGCTGTAATAAAAACGACAATAGTCATTAAATTTCATATAATAATAACTTCGTAAGTTACTATTCAAAGTAAATAAAAGAGGAAAAAACACTTTAAAGATTATTTTTGTCCTACTCTAATTTTGCTTTCTTCCCAACATAGAAAATAATATTTTTGAAAACAAGAATCCGTGCATTAATTATTTTAGTTAATATTATTCAAAATACGGCAAGATATATGAATTATATTGACCGAAGTACTACGAAAGTACTGAAAGCCTTATAGATTTAGCAATGTATTGTTTTACTTTTCTGCAACATTTTATTCTTCCCTTAAAGTCATTCATTTTATCAATGAAAGAGAAATGAATGAATGAAACAATACCCAAGCCACTTGAAATTTTTGAAAAATTGGAAATTTTCCGTTCCATTTAAGAGTTGTTTCCAATCTATGATTCCCGTAAAATGCCAGAAATACAAACTGAGTTAACCTAAATTACATACCAAATGACTAAATTTTTTAAAAGGTAAAGCTGTTCAAAGATTTCGCGGGGATGATTAAACACAAAAGCCAACTGTCATCTATTGTTTTCTGTAAAAGTGTAAATGCACGTGTTTTTGTTCACCTTCAAGACGCAAGCCGTCATCAAACAGGTGAAATTTAAGCAACAACCTCCCCTTACTTGTTGAAACGGCATGTGTTGTATTCCTCATCAATCACCCCCTAATCAGAAATTTCTCCTGCACTGGACCAATTCTGGTATATTCCATGAGAGTTCTTTCCAATATTGAATCTCTTAAAAAACTTTATTATGTATTATGACTTTCCCCAATGTTAAGTGTTTCCTTAAAATTTTGGGTTTCATAAAATAGGAGGTTTCCAGAACTTTTCTCAATAATATTAATCTGACCCTAAACATAAAGTGAAATGAAATTTTGAAGATTATTATTTTTTAATTATGAGGATTACATAACGCAAATAACATTTAAAAAACACCCAAATATATTGCTGTGAATATTTTTTACTCAGAAATTTCACAATTCTTACTTTAACTTTAAAGTCATTATTCCCCATTTAATTGAATTTAAAGGTGGAATTAAGTACAATTACTTCTAGTCGAATTCCAGAACATTATCATTTTTCATGAAAAGGTTTTTAAATACAGATTTTCTGCTTGTTCCCTAATTATAAACCCGACAAAATTTATAATAAAATTTTTTCAAATCCATATTTTCCAATGGGCAAATGTCTTCTATTGTGTTGAGGTCGAGTGAGCATTATTTCACCAAAAGTGCTTCTAAATCAAACTATTGTTTCGCCACTGTTATGAATTCTTTAGCGTTGTCCTGTTGAAAACATGACTTTTTTTAGAATTATTTGTGTAATTTCACTAGTATAGTAGGTGCAAAATTCATCGGGTCAATCTACTAAATTTCATTTCTCTTCGTCAGAAAGTACAGTATCTAACACCATATATTAATAATTAATTTTTTTTGGAAACGTCCATTCCACAAAAAATTTTCTCTTTTTTTGCTCTCACTTAATCGTTCCATAAGCTTTCGAATTTTTTAAAAACTTCGACTAACTTTCATCAACATTTTGTTAATGTTAAAACCTTCGTCTTTGAGCCCTAAAATTTTACCTTTGATCTGTATAATTTAGCATTATAAACAATTAATTGGTATAGCAAAACTTTGATCGTACAACTAGTATGATATTCAGTAATTTTAACTGAAAAAGTGACCACAAGGATTACAACTATGAAACGGAGTGTGCTTGACGGGACAGTTTATAATAATCACTTTTTTATCATGTTGGTAATAATACCTTGTCGTATGATAGCAAATAGAAAATCGTTATATTTCTCATTACTACTGAATAAAATAAATCTTTAGACAGCCAACGTTTATTACAAATTGAAAGAATCGGGGCAGGACAGACAAGTTAAACTGCGAAATAATGTTCGTGGCGGAGGAAAAAAAATTGTAATTTTCCTCATTAAAATTGAAAATGCATACAATGCTGGCAGCACAGGTTCTTCACTTCGAAAAAGAGGATTTTTTTTTTCGGGGGGGCAGAATAATGTGGATAAATCCTGAATCGCACTCACCAGACTGCGACCTTAAAGGGAAATCATCAAATTAAAGAGAATTATTGAAACAATCAACGGCAAAAATAAACGAAAAAGAAACAAGCAAAACGAAAAAATCAAAAAGCTCAAAAGGTAAAAAAAGGAAAAGCCCAAAATAATTAAAAAAGGTGAAATCCGCTTAACCTTTCGCTTGCCAATTTATGTCACCCGCTCATTCAGCAGCAAACAGAGCGAACCCGCCGAACGGGGAGGCAGACGGGGAAGCGCGACATTCAGCAAAATCTCATAATGTTTGCCAAATGAATTGAAAAGAAATTCAGGCAAATTTAATACAATATAAATAAATGTCGCGAGTAAACCGCGAAAATACGACTACATTTTGCACCGCCACTGAGGCATGAAGATTCAGTCTCAAGTCGGTTTCCCGCCTCTCCCCGCGAATTTGAGCGTAGATATTTGACTTTTATTCCCGTAATTCGCTTTAAATTTTGTTTTATTGCTCCGAGCTACAATTTCGCTGCAAATGTTAAAAAATCCTCGGAATTTCTAAAAAATTCGAAGATGTTATTAAATACCTTAAACTCGTTGTCATATTTTAAGATTTCTCGGGCATTTTTGGGAGCTATGTTGGAAAAAGCCTAGAGATCTAAAAATAAAGGCATAAGTACGGATTTAATATCGAAATAAACAGAAGAATTTTCGTTTCTGCGTCAAACAATTACTTTATAAATAATTTTCATTTGCTTTCAAATACACTTTAGCATCGAAGCGGTAATTGGTAAAGCTAGTAATTTGTTGTTGATTACATTTGAACTTTTTATTTTTAAAATATAATTAGGATAGTCACAAATCCTGAGATTAGTAGGTATATAATAAATTCGTATGATATTTAAATATGTGCATATATTTATGTATGTATATTGAATAAAATAGTAATCTCTTAATTATAAAATCTGTTCTTGGCGAGGTTTCAAGTTCCTTAATTTCGAATTGAGTATTTAATTTTGAAAATTCAAATAATTAATGAAAACTCTTAGCTTTTTGATACTGTATTGTATTATATTAAACACTTAGAAAAATCGGTAACAGAAAAAATTTCATTGTACAAACATAAAATCTAAAAACGCGTAGATACTACATATTACATATATAATAATGCTGTTAAGAGGCTGATAAAGTACCTATCATCTCAAATCTAGACAAAAGCGTGTAGCATTTGGTAAAGGGCATTTGCATTAGACCCAAGAAGGCTGGACTTAAGTGCTGTGGAGCAATGAAAGCTAAGTTAATTTGTTTTATTCAGGTATACGATATGTCCTTCTACTATATGGAGAATAAAATAGACATAATCCTTGTTACCCAGATCCTTACATAAACAATGGAGGAGGAGCTCTTATGGTTTGGGATAAGTGTCGATTTTTAGAGGGTACCAACTTTTAGATAACGCAAATGGTTTACTTGAGTTTCGTTTAGCAATAATGGTATTGGAGTTATAAATATAGGAACATTATGGAAATAATGTTTTTCTATGCCTATGGCTACCGATAGGTACTTCAGTATAATAGATGTTATTTAAGAGGGTTCAATCACTGTAAAACATTTAAATGATTTAACAGAACGTTTCTCTCGATAGCATTATAAAATTAGTAAGCTCGATGCTAGTCATGCGGATACAAAGCTGCACTTAAGTTTTGCAACTCAAACAAATATGATATTAACATAAACAATAATAACATTTTCATATATGTATGTACATATTTGGTATGATTTAGGTATAAATTGATTTTGATGAAAATTTAAAGAAATGCTCACTTAAGGTTTAAAATAACGGATATAAAATCAAACTTTATCGATCGAGATACCTTAAGTTATAATTCTGCAAAGTAATAATTTTCCACCACAAGGTCTCTTTAAATTAAAAACGTTTCCACCGGATTTCTAAAGTAAGTAAAATCTTACATCACTTCGATTGGCCATTTCATAATACAACATAAGTCGAAAAAAATACTTTATCTTTATTTCTTTAATTTAAAAATTTTTTGTAGATGTGTTTTAAAGTGAAAAGGTGGATATAAAGCCATTTAAGGTATTTATATAATTTGCAAAAAAAATTGTATGTAATGATAAAGTGTCAATATTTGAAATTTAAAGTTCAAGTGACTGGCAAATAGTTTTATAATCGTCACTTTTGAACCCAAAGCTTTAAAAAACTTCGTATGGAGACTTCAAACTCAATCTGTTCCTTCAAAAGTTGTTTTATATTTACAAAATATTATATAATAACTTGAAAAATCAGTCAGAATTAGTACATTTTTTGTCGTTCCTCTAGTTTCGAAAACTAACAAATGTGAACTAAAAACTTTTCAAAATTGTGAAATAAAACCTTTTTTTTAGAAGATTTAAATGATATTGCGTTTTAGAAAATAAAGTTCCATTTCAAAATTTTAAATTATTTCCTCCCCTCCGAAGTTCATTATTTGTAAATGCTAATAATTGGTGCCATTCAAAACGTGTGTTTTTACATCTATAAAATTTCCGCCTCAATATTTTGCAACGGCTATTTTGCCATCTTTCTTACGGCTATTCATTTGAGATTCTTACATACATAAATAATGCCACCTTTTAATGACTAGGGCGGACTTATGGTTTCTAATTTTGCAATTGTGAGCTCCCATTCACACAAGCCACAATCGGAGTTCGAGAATAAAAAGGAATGACCCGGGTATCAAGCGAGTCAATCAGAACCATTGATTGGCTCGTTACGCAAGATCGGTCAATCAGGGAGCCGAACAAGAGCCGCGGAGTTTCCAGAAAACGCACGGGGCTTGATGAATGTGAGCCCAATCAGAAGGCGCCTAATCCACGAGGCGATCTGCCGGTAGGTAATTAGTTGAACGAAAATAAATAACCCGCCTAAAATATTTGCTCGCCCCAAAACGAGCGTCATTAATCATTCAAATCAATTCATAATTAAAAACATGCAATGTGTGAAAGCTGCCGCTAAAATCCGGCAGTGGTCGAAACCCGCGGAAACCATTGCCAACAAGCGTTGGCCCGCAATAAAAAACGCGCTCGACCCCCCCGCCCCCAGGTCTCGTTTCAGATAAAAACAATTATGAACAATATCAAAACTCATTTCAATTATTATTAGGTGAGGTGCGGCGCTTTAAATTCTTCACCGGGTCCACGCCGGGCTCCAGCTCTGGCTCCGGCTTTGTAGTTTGGAACTCTATCGGGCGGCGCGACGGCGGCGTCGTCGTCGTCCTGAAAGCCGGGCAACGTCGATGTTGCGGGCGACTCCACCCGGCGCGATGACGACACACACACCCGTGCGTCGCCCCGCAGTAAATTGTTGCTCATATTTTGCTGTGGGGATCGCGACGGTTGGCGCTAGTCAATCCAACGCGCCGTCGGACGTAAATAACGCTCGACTCTTAACAATGCACTTGGCCCCGCGCACATAAACGCGCCGCGTCACCCACCACCCACCACCCAGCCCCCACCCCCGCCGCGACGACCGAGGTGCAGCACAAATATTGTTCACAGCGCCAATTGATTGATTGTTTTAATTATGCCATTTATTTATTTACAATGAAATCTGTAACCGCATGGTGTGATATTTTAATTTCGATTTGAAAGCCGATCCACTTTTTATTTTCGCAATCTATTTATGGTGTCCGGCTCGGGCGTCGCGACGGTCTGTCGGCTCCAATTCCGAAATTGCGGGGGAGGAGGGAGGAGGCCGCCCTCCCCCGCACCGGGGGACAAACAGTTTTAAATGCATTCGACGGGACCATTGGGCAATTAGCGCCACTGAAAAGTGCGCTCAAAGTTTGTGGGAATTTTTTATGCCTTCTAATTATAGGAAACAAATCGACGACGAGCCTGCGATTAATTTTGTCAGGGAGTGTCGGCCTCCTAAAATGATTGCCTACGGTTGCTTTTAACGGTGTTTGAACAATTTAATCGTTGTCAATCGAAACCCATTGCAGTTTCGGTTTATTTTTGACTATTATAGAACCAAGTAGAAAAACTATAGAATTTAAGTGGAAAACTTGTAATTAAATTGTTCTTAATTTTAGTTTTACGCATTTTCATTATAACAGCTCATTGAACTTTAATTATAACAGCATTGGAAATATTGGCGCTGTTATACACTTATTACACCATATAGTACAATTCCACATAATTTCAATGCAGATGGTATATTGAAGTATTTATATGTTAAAATTTTTATATAATTATATTACTACAATTCAATTTATTCATATCCTTTTAAAACTGAAAGAAATCATTCTCGACTAATTAAGGAGCAATTTTCAATGTAAATATAATTTCGCAATTATTATTCATTTTTGAAAAATAAGTTTTATTTCATTTTAGAAAAAAATCCCTGGTTCATTTTTTTGGTCATGTACTTTTCAGTTCGTTTTTCCTGAAAAACAATCAAAGGTACTTACTAGTAAATATTTTTTTATAAAATTTAATCGGCGGTCTATAGATTTTATTAAGAAAAAAGTGTAGAATAATATTTAATATTTTGTCGTCCCCTTAAATATGGAGATTGGATTACATACTACGTTTAAAATAACTGATATATATGTAAATCTAGCTACTGTAAAGAAAAACTTTAATTTTTTTTTTTTTATTTTCAGTCATCTGTCTTATATTTTTAAGAAGAAACATTAGTTTTTATTTTTTAGATCTAATGTCCTTCCAAAAAGGAGATACAATTAAAATTCATATATTTAAGTTTCGTTTATTTCTTACATTATGTCATAGTTGTATAGTTAAATCAATTATAAAATGGATCATTCAATTTCTCATAACTTTAACCCCTCCGTTTACAACATCAAGCTACCCTCGTTATAGGTCAATTGAGCCGTAAACGATAACTATTCGAGTCAAATGCATTTTATCGATATTAAACACAGCCGAATCGTGAAGCCGAGTGTTTTACCCCTTCTTTTTAACCCTTTGACTACAGACTGTTCTTAAGTTGAGGAAGCAAGTTGAGCTTGTTATAAACTTTTTATATTAAACTAACAATTACGAACGAAATGCACTCGCCAATACAACAGTAAGTATTTTATTTGAGATTCAAGGTTATTCTACATCACAACTATACCTATGAAAAACATACCATAAATATTAGAAAAGATCAAAAATGAGAACTTGTACATAATTGATAACAAACATGAGTATTTTTATATTCAATTTTAGAAATTTTAATTTTTTGTTTTTTAGTAAAACTGTTAAATACATAAATATGTATGTACATAAATTATATATTTGTTGAATGTGTTCATCTAGATCTTTCGTTTGGTACCAATATTTATTTAACTGATTTAAATTTATTATTCACCTATTGAAGTTAAGATGATGCCGTAGACGGGTAAGAAGACAATAAAAAAATAAGCGCCTAGCTATTGATGGAGAGAGGTGTTACAAAAAACATTTCCCAGATAGAAATCGAACCCGAGGCCTTTTGCCCCACAAGGTAAAAACCGTGTCAAAGAAGTCTAAAATGATCATATATCATTTAAGCCATAAAAGAATTATAAATAATGGCTTTTTTAGACAGGCATAAAATGATAGCACACATTTGAATTTTAATAAAATATGTAGAGTCATAAAAATTACTGGTGATAAATAACTATAAACTTTGAAAATTATTATTTTTTTATAATGAGAATTTTAATGTGCAAAGAAGAAGAAGTGGGTAGGTAAACGCGAACCTCATCTGTATTTCTACTTTTAGTAAATTATTATCTTGATTTGGAATTAAAGTCGAATATGGATGAAATTTTATTCTAGCGAAAAGATGCAAACCTAAACACATACTTAAACAAGTAATCAAGTATACACAATTTGTCTTATTTCGGGGGATAATCCCCCTTTTTTGTAACATACATATTTTATATATTTGCATATTTACATAAATTAGGGGCTTGCTACAACTCTAACTATCTACATTGGTCAACCTATTTAAAGCTTCTTTTGTTTCTAACGAAGTTGCAGATTATTTCTTTCTGGTTTTTAACGTAGATTATGAATTCACAAATAAAAATGCGTAATCTGCTAAACAAAAAATACGACAAATACCGGATTGCATCCATAATTGAAAAAATTCGAAAATATAAGTTTATCATAGCTTATAAATATTATAGCTTGATTCATAATACACATATATGTAAATGTTACAAAAACTAGTTACATCTTATTCCTATAAACTATTCGTTTTACACAGTTTGGCATCGAGTTTTTCATGATTGTTATTTGTAAGAAATAATTGGTTGAAGGAAAAAGTTGAACTTGCGAAATATTTCGAAATGTTCACTAGAATTATACTACAATAATAAACAATATATCATTTATGAGGGTTTCTTACTCAGGTTTTATTTGATTTGATTTTCCCCTTAGGTACTCCTAATTACCCTACTTTCTCCTACTTGCTTAGCTAACCAATACCATTATGGTTATGTTTTTCAATATATATACATATTTACTTACTTATATTTTAATATTGGTTGAAACCAAATCAATAAGCATCTGATGTTGAGAAATCTGAGAATTACATTAAATAAAAAGCCACGTTGTGCTTATTCGGCTTCTTTTACCCC
The DNA here is from genome assembly GCA_959613345.1 of Tolmerus cingulatus. NCBI lineage: Eukaryota > Metazoa > Arthropoda > Insecta > Diptera > Asilidae > Tolmerus > Tolmerus cingulatus. The sequence continues at coordinate 52,781,549 of OY390707.1, forward strand.
ACATGTAAACAAAATGGTCTAACGAAGTATTCTTCCCGCAGAGGACCCTTCAAAACTAAAATTACCATCGAGGGGCGCGTAGCTGGGGTTGGGGCCCGGGGGGTGGCTCAGATATATTAACATTTGCCAACGCAATACTACAATTATGCGCAGCACTCGGGGCCCACGTCTGGCAGCCGAAATTATTAAGATATAACATAAATATGGCCGACTCCCCATAATTACGAATTTGCCTTCCTTTCGTCGAGGCTGGTGGCTGCGTACCATGGGCGAAACACAAATCAAATTTTGGCCGCACGACAGATGGAGGATTAGTCCTGCTGCTTGAATCGATTTTAAGCCCCTTGGTTTGTGGCCGCGGGGGGCGTGAATTCGGCAGCCTTCCGAACACGGAAATCAATCAAAATTGTATTTATGGGTGATACGAAACGAGCGTTCGACCCGCGAGTGAGCCACCACTTCGCATCTATTATGCGCGGCGGGTAGTTCCACCGTCGAATTGAACGAATAACACAGTTCCTTGAGTTGGCAAATTTCAAAAGGGTTGCACGCCAAGGGTTACTTTGAGGCAAAACCCAAACCTCCGAGTGCCACTCACGATATTTGCTTCATTTATTTAATATGTAAGGATTTTCTGTACACTTTCGAAATACTTCAAAACTGTGAGTGGGCGCAGGAATTAGTTTTCATCTTTTATTATATTCTTTTATGAAAGGGAAAAGAATTTTTATTTGCGGATGAAGAGGGGATTAAAATATTTATAAGACCTTCAACAACCACAATTTGAATTCATGTAATATTTTAGGGCTTCAAAATCGGCTTATGACGACAATAGAGGGTAACTAAATGTACAAACGCAGTTACCACCGCAAGTGAAGCAATATTATGTTTCTCTGCTTGATGATAAAAAACAGACTAAGTCCATTTATGCAATGCTGTATTTAAAATGATAAAAAAACTGAATAATTCAATTTAAAACTATAAGCAAAATTAAATAATAAATTATTCCAACCCTGTTCAATCCTTGGTCAAAGTTTATTAATTGCACTAGCAGTTCACTTTTAGATTTTTAATGGAGTTAAGGTCAAGCCAATCGATATTTCAATTATTTATTGTTTAAGGAACGTACAAATATCGTTCGCGTAACACAGCAGATTATAAAAATATCAATTTTTCAGTCATAATTCGTCAGCCGTTCACTAGAAGAAAAAACCAGAGGGCCTATGACTTGAGAAGAACCGATTCAGTGGTTTTTACGATATTTCTGGTACCACTTGAGACAATTTAGTTTCAAGACAAATGCGTTTAAAATTATTCTTATTTCCATCAAAAGAACTCGGAGCTTAAATGGAATGAGACTGGAGAGTATTGGGAAGACCTTAAATTTTTAAGTATTTTTTGTAAAAATAATTTTTTTGTGTATTTGTTGCACGCTGAGTGCAAGCTTTTTTTCATAAAAACAAAAATATATGGTTTTGGAAATGAAATTTTCGGTATTCTCCATGTTTTCTTAGAAGGATTATTTTCTTAATATAAGTACTTAGAACACTCCATATTATTGTAAAAGCGTCATTCTACATAGTTTGGATCGTTATAGAATTCTTACTAATTTCATTGTCAATCCTCGCCGATCTGAATTTATCCTTAAATAATAAGAAATGCAAAGGCATCAAGCAGGTACTACCGAGTTACAGAAGTGATGTTATACCATTCAAGAAATAAAAAAATAATAATCTTTGAAAGTTATGATAGTAATTAAACCTTTTTGTGATTTCAATTTACACGGTTTTCTGCGGAAAAATAGGAGATAGGGTTTTTACATTATTTTACTAAAAATTATTTATGTTTTCAAAAACTAACTAACTCTGAATAAATATCAGCTCAGCAAACTTTAGACCTTTAAGTAAAAAATAATGAAATTATGATTATTAATAAAAATAGTAATTTATCAACTTTCTGGAAGTCTTCCATTTTTACTCCTACTCAGAATTTTATTTTTTCATAAAAATCTGTACTATTTTATGTAACACTAATATTTTTTTTTCAAATTCAAATATTCTATCATTTAAGCATTGTAAGCCTTTTAGTGGCTGGCTGTGGCAGCTATGTACATATGTGATTCTAGTAAAGTGCGGTAACAAAGGATTAAGATGCTCCTTAGTGTTAAGTGTTAGTACCCTCCTCGTTCTCATCGAACGCTCGGCGTCGGAAGGACCTGACACTTTGTTCCTTGTTTACGTCGCATTACCCAATCAGAATCCCTGCGAAACCACGTAATCTCCCCAACTGGCTCAGGGCGCCTAAACGACTAAGCAGCTTAAGCCGGGGAGCAGTAAGCCAAAAGGGCAGCCCCAAGAGGCATTTGGGGGACGGAGCTCCCCCGGCCGGCGTTCATTAAAAATCACCGGAGAACTGAAAGAACACTTAAAAATCCACAAGTGCCCTCATGCCACTTTGTTACCCACTGACCAACATCGAGTCAAATGGCGAAACCTCAAAGAAAGCAAATACCCAGATTGGGGCATCAGATAAGTGGCCCCAAACGGAGCGTCCGGAGCTGGAGCCGGTGGCAGTGGCCGGCACGGGATCCAGCGGCGCCGGAGGAGCCTCCGGTGGCGGTGGCGGTGGCGCAGGGAGCGTACATGGGCCCCACGGAGGTGTGAATTTGTACAAAATCTCTTTACAACAATTTTATTACCGCATCTTCCTCCATCTGGCTCCGTTTATGAAGCCACAAAGTTGTCTCGGTTGTTCCCACCGCATGTTTTATCGTGTCTACAATGCGATAATACACCCCTCGACCAGTCCCGGTCCCGGCCGTGGCCCCAAAAACCGGGAGCAAGAGCAACTTCGGTCGACGTCGAGGATGGGGAGCAGGATGGGGAGCAGGAGGACGACTGTACTTTGCCCGGAATCCGGGAGCACTCCGAGTCCCCACTCCCAGGGCCCATCAAGTCCACCGCCACCTTCTTGGTGATTGTGTGCAAGGAAAGTGTCTGTCTTGCCCGGCTCTGGGGCTCTTCGGGGGCTGGCCGGGGTCTATCTGGATCTGGATCTGGATCTGGATCTGCATGTCTACGGCGGCACGTTTGGGGCCACCCGGCGGCCCCAAGGCACGGCATCGAGCACACGTCCTCCTCACGTCCCCATGAAGATGTCGGCCGGTGGCATCGCTGTGCACTCAGCCGTGGCCCGTGCTGTTGCTCTTTGCTCGGGATGTCCTTGTGAATCCTTGTGAATCCTTGTGAATGGAAAAGTTTGAGAATGTGCACGGGCGTGGAGCTCCTTCGCCCTCCTTGTGGGCGCCGAGCGCCGTCTTTTTTTCCGGGTTCCGGATCCAGCTCCAGCAGTCCGGGGGGGACGTGGCGAGGGGATTGCTTCCCTGACATCGTGCTGACTTCCGTGCAAACTTTCACTTTCTGGCTGGAGCGCTCCAGAAAAGGGGTGGAATGGCGTGTTTACAGCGCCAAGTAGCGCCTTCATTTTGGCAGTCGGCAGCTCAATCTTCTCCTCTTTAGCCTATCACTGGAAGCAACAAATGGCCTCGGCGTGCCGCGCCTCGGCTGCTTGGGGCTCTCTTGCACTTCTGCGGGCGGTCGACGTCGCCGTCGCCGTCGCCGTCGCCGTCGTCGTCGCCGTCGCCGTCGTCGTCGTCGTCATCGCCGTCGTCGTCGCCATCGCCACACCGTCGTGGGTCCTCGTAGTCATCCTCATCATCATCCTCGACGTGGCTCTGCTCACGACCTGGAAATGGTTTTGTAATGTGAGTCAATTCTGTCCTCCGGTTATCGTCGTGGCTGCAGATGGCGGCGGGGCTAGACAAGTCTGCAGACGATCCCGTCCCTTGTGATTTATCCCGGCGAATAAAAAGGATTACCACCGCCCCAGCGCGGCACGGCACACAGCGCTCTGGGGTTGTTGGCTTTTGTAATTCAGGTCGGCGCTTCTGGAAGGAAATGGAGTCCTTCCTTATTCACAGCCGATAAGTGTTTTCGGTGTCAAGGTCTCCGTGGAGGCGGCGGCTATCACTTTCCCATCTTGATCCCTTATCCAACCACCTTCCAGATGGTCTCTTGGCCGGGTCGCTTCTTCGTAAAAAAAGGCGTTTCGTTTTGCAAGCGTTAACAATAATAAGGAACGTGGAGATTAGGAATTCCGGCGGCGAAAAGGATTCTTTTGGACGTTCCATTTCCTGCCACTATACTTGTTTATTATTCGAATATAATTTATTTATAAGAGTTGCGATCCTAACCTTCTATAATTTCAAGGAATTCATGTACTAAATTATCAATTACAAATTATATTTTTTAATTACTTACATATCCTTTCAAAATGAAACATCTATTTTTTAATAAATGAACATAAAATTTAAGTAGAGCAAATTAGAAATTTTTCTATAATTAAGAACTGCGATTTACATAAAAATAGTGAGGAAACCACAAAACTACTTTTTAACATAGGAAAACAATTCTAAAATAATGGGTCTAAGTAAAACATTCGGGAATGTAAAAATATAGATGTTTGGAAGTACTTTAAGTTAGTAATGTATTTCTTTAATCATACATATATTCATTCAAGTTAAAAGTCAATTTCTCTAAGACTAAATTCATAATATTGCACATTACAGAATGAAAAAGAATTACAGATTGATGGAAAAGGAAATATATGAAAAATAAAAATTATTAATAGTAAGAGAATTCGATATCTTATTAGGATTTTAAAAAATTACCCGACATTTGGTTCTCTTCCCCTATAAATAATAAATTTACAAAAAAATCCCGCTCAAAATGTAGTAGTAAGTAGTAGTAGTAAATCGTGCGGTAAGTAAATGAATTTGAATATTTGAATATAAAGATTGAAATAGTTAGTTCTTAGGAGGTTTGTTTTTGTTGAAATGGATTTTTGTTTTCTTTGCAGATTTTGTATTCTAACCGAAGCTATGTACTGCAACCTAAAAACTTTTCTCGAAATCTTAGTTTTAAAACGCCGGGAGGAGCAAATAACTACTAAAACAGTAACTATCCGATCGACTCGATTTTTGAGTAACTTTCAAAAAGCGATATTTTACAACGATTGAAATTACACGGGGAAAAAATGTTTCGGAACATGTTTGTGGTGGAAAAAATGCATTTTTTTTTTATTTTGCAATGTTTTAACGTGTTTTTAATTTCAATCCATTTATTTATAATTTAAAAATTATTTTTAATTTTATGGTTTCGACTTCTACAGAGAGAACCCAATTAACCCAGTCGTTCTTTATTAACGTCTTCGAAGCTTGTTTTTGGATGCCTCAAATCCAAGTGTATGTAGGTGTATATACAAATGTATGTGTGTGTGGAAACAGTAAATAAAACTTATTTTCATATAATTAAAAACAAATTGTCACTAAAATAAACTGAAAACTTTTTGTAGTATTATAATAGTTTAAAAAGTGTGATATTTTCTATTCATTTGAATAAGAAAACCACGATATTAAGATGGCGTTTTATACGAACCTGGCTAATTTATTTCCCAAACGCTTTCCCACTGCTCGGTCCCAAAGCTGCTTAAAGTTTTCGCCAAATTTCGCCGAGGCCACGCGGCCGCCAAAGCAACACCGGCAATAATTGCATCCGCGGGGGCAGGCCAGCAAATTGGTCCACGCCACGATGCAGAAATTAAAGAGAGCCGGAACGGCGGTAAATCTCCAGCCCAATCGCGACTCCTCCCGGCGGGAGCGGCCGGTTCTTTCGATCAATCACTTCACACCTCGGCACCTGGATGCGTGCCACCTGTTTACAAAACGGCGCACACTCTTAAACGGGTTAATTACACTTTGCATGTGCACTTTCGGCTCCCACAGGTGCTCCAGCGACGTGTGAACAAACGGGCGGCTAACGCACCGAGCGCGGCGCACTCGAGCCGCGGCTGGTGGCTGCATTTTCATTATGCTCGGGCGGGGCGCGCGGAACGCTCGCACGCCGGCATATTTATCGAGTGATTTAAACGCGAGGGCCATGGGAAGGAAAACATAAAAAACGAACGAGCATACAAAAAAAATAAAAAAGAACTGCGGCACCGGCCTGCGACGATATAGGCTCAAAAAGTGCAATTTTTACGTGTGCATCGACGCAACCCTCGACTGTTGCTTAATATTGCAAAATGCAGTGCGGTGCGCGCGAAATACGCGAAATGTAACCGAACCCAAACCCCAAATTTGTGGTCACACTGGTTGGCATTAACCGGGGTCCCGGGGCCGCCCGCCGCCGTCGATCCGCGGACCGCGGGGACTTGCCCACAAACAGCGCGGCTGAGGCATGTTTGGCTTGTCCGGGTGGCTGCGGATCTGCATAAAGCGGCGCCCCCGCCCCCGCGGCACACGCGAAAAAACGTCACTTAGAACAGTGCACTCGGATGAATGAGGTGCAGCAGCACGCTGCACGATGAAATGTTCCGTTCGGTGCATTCCGCGATGCACCGGGTTTCGCCCGTCGACCAGAACACGACAAGCCACACGTTTAGCGGAATCATTTCCTGTCTCTGGCGGGCGGACCGCGCGGCACCGGGCATCAATCCATCGGGGCGAGGTCGCGGCCGTCCATCCATCGCGAACGGCCCGTTTGTACAAATATTGTCCGAGTTGGCGGGGGGCGTGATGGTGCGGGGGCGCCGCGGCGCAGTGGCGGTCAATAAGGCTTGAGGTAGGATAAAGTGGCTGCTAGATGGCTCACTGATTTTTGAATTTTTCGACAATTGGTTTTTCGTGCAATGACACGTGATTACTGCCTATTAAATTCAATTCGAGCAATTAGCCCCGTGATTCGATTAATTTAATAGGTGTGCGGCGCAAGTGTTATCAATAATATCGCCGCTTTATGGACTTTTAAGTGCCGACGCGCCCGCCCTGGCGCCGTCCTTTGTGCAGCCGCTGCAGTGCGGCGCGGCGCCCAGATTCAACAGATGGATCGGGATTGACTCAATTATCGGCGGTGTAAATAGCGCTCGCAGCCACCCACTCCGCCCCGCGCGGAGATTAACTCCGTTGTCAGTTTATTTCGCGATATCCCTTCGAGCGTAATAGGCACCGGCAATTTTGGGAAAGTTGCGCGTTTGTTGCATCTGGTCAGCGGCTGCGAGCAGAGGTGAGAATTGACCGCCGAACTCAAGAGTGCGTGCACACAGAATAGAGTGGAAAAGTCACGCACGAGGCCGGATACTTGTATGATTTTGTATTTATTATTGTCTCTCAGTATTTTATTGAAAACATACACTTATGAACGAAAGAATAAATGCACTGAGGTGAAATTGTACAATATAATATTTAATCACCACTTTTTCTTCCAAAAACTCTACTCAACTAATTCCACAACTCACAATGACTTTATTCAGATACAAAACATCCCTGAGTTTATACAATAGAAAATTAAACAAAATTTGCCAACATGTAGGACCATTTTTGAGTGGGCAAAAAAATAAATATTAATTTATGATATCCCAAAATATTAATTGAAATATATACATTTTGTTTTCTGGACCTTTTTTTCAGTGAACGGTCTGGATTCGTTTTTGAAATAAAGAAAATAAGATCATTTTATCACACGCCGAATGAGAAATCTCACTTCAATTGGTGTTTCAGCATGATACAGACCCGAAACATGCATCGAAGTTGTTAAATGAGAATAGGTTTCGAGTTCTTCATTTACCGGCTCAATCGTCGGATTTGAATCCTATTGAAAATTTCTTAAACTGCGTTTCTCAAGTAAGCATTTCGGAAACAAAACAGAATTAATAGAAAACAATGAAAAAGCAATACGAAAGCATACCTCAATATACAATTATGAATTTAATAGTATCTATGTCACGAAGGTGTACTGAGATTTTTCAAAATAAATACTACCAAAAAAATTACTACGGAAGCAAATAGAAGGCTGGTATTGTTTTATGCGTTAGCATGCATTGAAGTTCGTTATTTCTTTAAATTATTTTAATTAAATTGAGTTTTCAAAACTACATTATGTTTTTGTACTGAAGGTGGATGTTGTTGTTTTTGGATTCATTGACAGAAATTCTATGAAGAACCTTTTTGATCGATATCTATTGTTATTTTTATATATTACCCACTTCAAAGTGACTATATACATATATCAATTACCAGAATAGAGCACACATACACATATATTACATTCTTCCTCCTGAAGCCCGTCGTGCTGTTTAAAAGCAGAAATGATGGAATTGAATCTTTATAAGTTACTGAGAACCAGGATCAATAGAACTTTTAATGTGAGAACCTTCAGAACTTCTCCGGGGAAAAGAACACTTTTAATCAGTTTTTCAAAGTTGCTAATACTCTCTCAAGATTAGAGTTTTTCATTATCTAACAGAAACATATTTCAAAGAGTGTCTCAGACGCAAAGTCTGTTAAAACTACATATATTACTTCGCAAATTCTTAATTCTGTGCCCATCATTTTGCAGTTGTTACTAGCTCTACGTAGGGTACATATAATTTGTAAATATACGTAATCCCTCTCATAACTTATTTTGTAGACATATTATTTATTGATCATGTCATTTGTAGCATTTTGTAAATTCTTTCTTATATAATTTGTATGTTTGGATTAACTATAGTGAAGTACTTTGTATACCCATAGTTTTCTTTTACATATAATACAATTGTTTTGATTAAAGTAAGATTGTTATGATATTAATATATGAAGTTCGCTTATTCAAAGAATACATTTTTAAGTGTAGTTCTTGCTATATATGTATATATATTTTTCAAAATATTATTTTGAATCGATATAACATTTATTTATCGAGAAAATGAACGAGCTTGTTATTATATTACAAGCTTTTATAAAAGATATAATTAAAGGTGAATATCAGAATTTAAGCGTGTTTCTCATATTAATCTTCTCCATCCAACCATCTATTAGATATAATAGAAGATTGATGAGATCGAGTATGTAATAAACCGTGGAGAGTTTTTGGTCCTGTGAACAGTCGGTCTAAGGTAAAAACAAAAAGTCTGAATTAAATGAAGCAGATTCTTCTAACCTTCTTGTGACTATGCTCTAAAAGACGAGTGAACTTTCAAATTATGGATAGAAAATAAGTATATATGTCGGTACCTACTTCTAGGCGCAAATAGTTTTGAAAAAGTTGAGTTTTATAGCAGTTGCTTTTTCAAAATTAGTGAACTAAACAAACACAATCAAGTCTGGCGATTTACGCAAGAAGACGACAATAAAATAAATACAATCTAATTTTAATGCTCATCGAAGCTGCAATTTTGTAAGTCGAAAGATCTTAGATGCATCAGATGGTACATGACTATAAACAGAGTAAGCCTCAGCTACAACTTTTAAATTGTTCTTCAGAGAATTCTTTAAGCTCCACACATCCGAGCAGGGTAAAAAAAACTAACAGCAATTTCGGCAAAAGGAAATGTTTCAGTTTTCTTTAACAGCCCCTTACAAGCAGATTGGAAGGGGTGCTCAGGCTCCCCAAGCATAATCCCTGCCGGCGGCGACGGGTTCGTGTCGGGCATAAATGCGCGGGTTGAATTTGCATAAATCACCTCATTTACCACCTACACCCCGTGGCTTCATCTTCCGAGGACTATAATTTCCAGGGAAAGTGATAACGTGAAAATTTAGATTTCATCGCCTCCGGGGTATTTATTTTCTCGCGTGACTTCCACCCGCCTCTGGTGGCTCTGCTGTCGAAACTGATTTTTTTTTTTTTCGACATTTCTGTGCATACGACGCTACGCCTTGTGGCCTTCGATTTGATTCGATTCCCCGCGATAAAACCGCTTCATTGTCAGCGATCCGCGCGATTCGCGGGATTTCGATCAGCACGATGTGTTCGATAGGACCCTTAAAAAATGGTCGACTCTTGTAGTCGCATCCACCTGATGTGCCATTGCCTTTTCACGGCTATTACTTAATCTGATTTGGAGTGATTTCCTCCGCACCACAACTCCTTCGTCTTCCTGGTTGTGCTTCCCGAGGCGTTCCGAAAAAATGGCGTGTGAAGGACGCAAACAAAATTATCACAATCGTCAGCTTAACCAGGAACCAGACCCTTCCCGGCCCCAGACCCAGACCCAGACCCAGACCCAGACCCACCCCCAGCCTTTTGCAGGGTTCTCGGCTCGTCGCCGCCGGGTTGTCTTCTTGCTGCGATCCCAGTCGCTTCCCGGAGCATCCCCGGACCGGGGCGCTGGAACGAGGAGCGGCAGGCGGAGCGCCCGGTGTCACCATCTTCCATCTGCAGCTTGCCATCTCCGGCTTCCTGAGGAGCGCCCCGGCCGCAAAAGACCAGCTCCTGATGTAGCTATTAAATAAAACGGCAGCCCCACGAATCAGAACCAGCGGAGCACCGGGGCTCCGGGGCGACGGCCCGCTCCTCGCACGGCCCTCCGTAGATGTCGTCTGGTTAGCCCTCAACCGTTTAACCGAGGAGAGAAGCCAAGGCGGCGGGGGTTCCCCGAAGGAAGAGCCAAATGCCTCCGAGTGGCGAGGACGGCACTGTCGCCTTCTTGTTGTCGGTCGTCGAGGGTCCTAGTAAACGGTTTGTCCTCAGTCATGGAACTTGTTTTTGGGGTTGACAGCTCAAGGTTAGGGGGTTAGGGTTTGGGTTTGGGGCCCGGTGAATATTTGTGGGCTAGTTTGGCACTCGCTCAGAGACGCCTCCGGTGGCGGGCGGCGGGTTCATTTATATCCTTCAGGAGAAGTGATTGGCTGAAGAATAATTGATGGGTGATTTATTGAGAAATTTAAATACTGCAGAGGAGGTTACCGAACCCGGTGATTCTAGCGCCCCGGCAAGGTGAGGCCAATTGGCTTAATGGGTGTTGCTTGTGTCATTTGGTTTGAGTCGCTCCTTTTTTCGAAATCACTCTCAACAGTTCGATCAAAGTTTTTTCCCCTTTTTCTACTTCATAAAAAGACTTCCTCTTTAATTTCACAAAATTTAATTTCGGTCTGATTGGAACGCTTCCTTTTTAATTAGCTTTAACTTTTGCAAAATTGGTTTTTTAAATTACATAGGACTAAATAATCACGAAGATACAAATACAGTGGATAATGCAATCGTTGTTAAAATAGATAGATTTTTAGGGTCTTTAGAATTTTCCTAAGTAAAACTAGAATTTAATTTAATGATATATACGTACGTATAACTTAGCAAATTTTACTTCATTCCATATTGGGATATTTCGTTTAATTTTACGGAAAAAGCAGGGTCCTTCTTTGTGATGGCTTTTTATAGAATTCACCCCCTTTCACTTCCTAAAAGAAGTAAGAACAGCGAATTAAATTAATATTACTTTTGGGAATATTCTGAGGACATCAAAATAAATGTTTCCACTAAAAATCGGCGACTTCGGAAATTTTCGATGTTTATCCTGTTTTGTAACTATATTTCCTGGACTAATAAAACACACCTGGTAAAAAACTTCAGCATCAACGAATAACTCTGTAGTACCTAGGTACATGAAATTTGACCCACCCCCAATTTAATTGAATAAAATGATTTATGCAAATTAAATTTAAAAAAGTCAAACTTAAAACATTAGCAAAGTTTTATAAAGTGTTGGTTTTCAGTGCACACTTATTGAGAATATTTCATCAACAATTTTGGACAACTATAAATTATTTAATTTTATTCAGTTAATTGCTTCTCAACAAAACTTATTTTGACAACCAATATTTCATGTACTTATTAATAAATTTCATTAGTAAAATCAAATCAAAGGTGGAATCCAATTTTCTAAAATACATATTTTTGAATCGGTACATAATCAAAATATGAATTTCATTATGAATTGGAAATTCAATTCATGAAGGAATTCCAAATTGATTGAACCTGATATTGGGAAACATTCGCATTGATTATCTTGGATTTTGCGAGGAAATAATAAACACAAATTGCTTCCGAATCGCTAAATAAACTTGCAACGTAATTGCGGAGACAATGACTGCGAGATCTGCAATTTGGACGGTCTCGGATTCGAGCCAAATGTAATTCGCAGCCTTTCCCCGCCTTCCCCTTCCGCGAGTGTCAAGTACCATCCCGGCGGCGGCGAATTAATTCGTGTATGAAATTGAAATGCAAATTAATAAAATAAACAGCGGCGTTGCACGCTACCCCGCCCGGCTGTTCAATAGTTTCTATTTCTAATATCGCGTTTTTACCCAAAGTATCTAGGTCGGCATGCAAATGCGCTGCTTCTAACCTTTCCACTGCATTTGAATATGACGGCTGCCGCAGCGATCATATTTTACTTTTTACCTGGGCTCTGTGAATTACTTGCATTCAGCGCAATTAATTGCAATTTTCATTAAAAATGCACTACGGGGTCGGGTCGTCGCGTCACTCCTTGCCTGCGCTAATTTCTTTAAAATTTCTTTATTTCCCATTCAAATATTGTCCCAGGGGAATACTGCGTCGCAGCAACAGTGCTCTCCCTGAATATTTATAAAGGTGTTCCGCAGAGGCTCCCTAGGGCAACTACAATACTTTCTGGACGAGCAGAGCTTCCTTCTATCATTCCCAGTGGCCCCATTTGCTTTGCTTTTGGTGTCTTACATACTCAATATTTTTTTTCCGGCATTAAAAGCTAGACGAATAATGAAAATTGCAGTTACGAAATACTTGCCACTAAACTTGTTTAATTTCACTGTTTTGCTGCCTGCTCGGGGAACACCCAACATACATTTCAAGTAATTTTGTTTGAAACATAACTAATTTCAGCCAGGCATGCATAGTCTAGTCAAATAATAGTTCAACCGTGCATTGGAAAGGCACCAATTTTTTTCTTGTTATGCGTGAAGGGGTCGGTCATGAATTTGAAACTGAGTTTTAAAATGCGTTTTCGGGATTGTAACACCTTCATTCGAACATTAATATTGAAATGAAGGATGCAACCAATTTTTGTTTTTTTATTTGGTAGAATATAAAATCCAATAACATTAATAATTAATAACTTTTACAAGTATAATATGTAGTACTTCTAATAAAAAACTTATAAACGTTAAAGGAAAGAAAACACGTTTTGGAAAAAGTGTTGATGAGGTACATATAAATGTTTTTTTCTTAATATAAAATTTATGGATAAAGTGCACAATACCTTTCTTATAAACTGTTGTGTAACGAATTTTTTCGACTATTTGCTTATATAAAATTCTTCGTTTGTAAAGCGTTCACAATCATTACTAATGCATATTTTGTAACAACAAATTTTAATAGCTACGACTTGAACTTTCGATAATCATATTGATTAGTGTTTTAGTTGTAACGATTTGTGTCGTCAATTTTTATATAAATCCAATTGCATTTGTTGAGGAAACTTATCCGAAATTTATGTTCGTCGTTAACCATTGAACGAAAGGAATTACATGCCTTGAAGAAAGTATGCAGGTTATATATGTATGTGTGTATATGTACGTATTCGAGCAATTTCAAAATTTTAAACGCATTTTTCTCAAAACTTTTTGCTTGTTAATTGACGGGGAATAATATAAGTAGATAGGGTAAAATAATTATAACAACTTCAACAAAATGTACGAAATAGCTACAACAGCAAAGTGAGATTCTAAATCACATTGTAATTTTACTTTTATCACTACTTCAAATTTCCTTAAAAAATAAGCGGTTATTATATGTGAATAATAATTATATAATAATAAGATTTTCAAGTACTGAACTTGACATTCCATAAAGGGGCTTGAAAATTAATATAGATATATCAGATTTCAAAAATTAGATGCACAAAAGGCCAACGAAGCATAAATAATTCACCTAAATATGCATCGATTCGTTTGAAATTATCCATGCATTTTGCAATTGTACTTTCTCTTAAACTATGTTATTAAATAATTAATTATAGACTATTATGTATTCATGTGATAGTTTGCTTAGAAATAAAATAATTAACTCATATCCAGATAATCTTCTGGTTTTCAATTTTATATAATATTACTTTAAAGTTTATTCCTAGTTTTTAGCATGATTATTGAAAATATTTAATTGCTTTTTTCTTGGTTAAAAACTTACTGTAGACATTTTGTCGCGAAACCGCTTATGTTAAGAAACCTTGGACGATAACGCCGCCATTTTTAATTGGAAAGGGAAATGTGGAAGATTTCATAAAATTGCGCACTTTGAAGACAAGATGTTGAAAAAGTTGCTGAGTTATCATGTAGTACATACATTTATTGTCTTCAAAACTGAAATTAGAAAACACAGCTTTTAAAGTTTTGCCCCCGATACCGACTTTGCCCGTATGAATTTTCACATGGAAGTCGTTCAACGTGTAATACGCAAACAATAGAATGCGGCTGTTTGAAAATTCCATTAAAGGTAACACTTAACAAAAGTAGGTATAAAATTTAGAAATCAACCATATTTCATCTTCTGAGTCATGTTTTCCCCTTAAACTAAACAAGTAGTTTACGAATTGCACTTTTGTAACCTTCCTTAAACCCTCGATGTCATTCCATTAACCCTGTTTGTACCAGAGCACGTTTTCGCAAGCACCCATCTACAGTCAGTTTACGTTATGAGAAATAATTCTATTCTAAAAATAATAAATCCGCGAGCAGCTCAGCCGGACATGCGCGCGCAGATTAGATTTGTTGCAGTTGAAGTTGCATAGCGCAAGTCCCATGGAGGAGCTGTTGAATGTTTTCACGGTTTAACCTTTGCATGGCAATCGTATCTCTCCCGCGCCAGTCATATTTCTAATAATTCGACTTGATATGCGCGATATTTTCTCAGAAGAAGGGCGGCGGTGCGCGCGGTGCTCGGCGACGGCTCCTCTGGCGACGCGACGCGACTTTCACATGGCCCCATACGCGGCGCGGTGCATGCAGCTATCTTTGTAATTCTGCTGTGTCGCCGCACCACGAACATGACAAAAGAGGTAATGACTACCGTCGCGGTCCCGCCACCCCCGTTTTATTATTTTAAATAATTCGGTATTACCCCATTGTTGCAGCGATACGAAACGCATTATTACCATCAGCAAACATAAAAATTATTGTGGGACCGCTCTATATTTCAAAGTGACTGACATTGAGGCAGCATTGTTCCCTTCCTGTTATTGTTTCGCGGGGCCCGATGCGGCGCGAGATACCACCTATCCGCCTCCACCACCCCCGCCGCCTTCGCCGCCCCCGCCGGTAGACTCTTATAGTCGTCTTTTACATAAGTAAAACTTTGCATTTTTTTCAAGCCTTTCTGTCGCTTTTATCGCTTTTTGCCTCTATTTCTATTATTGTTATTACATTCTCATTGAAATTTCCCTCGGCGGCTGTGGCGGTCGTTAGATCGACTCGATTTCAGAGTTTCAGAGCCTTTGTTTCGGTCGCTGCGGACGGGGCGGTAAGACGGAGCTACGGCTTTTTCTACTCTTTACTGCTATTTTTTTACTTAATATTCAATTACTTGGTGGACTCATTACTGCCGTACCATTTCAGCTTTTAAATTACATGTAATATGCGCTTCCCCTGGCAGCGTGCGTCACAGAATAAAATCATTTGCAATAATAATTACTGGCCGCCGATTGTCCGGAACTAACAATGGCTCCGGTCCGCTTTATTCGAACTACCAATTTGTTGCGCCTTATTATTAGTTTTACTGATTTATTTGAATAATCAGTGAATATTATTTGACTCTATGGCAGCCATGAATCATGAGCCAGTTACAAATGGTGCCAACGCTGTCTCTGTAATGTGGCAATAGGTGCAAAACAAAAGCCAACGTGTACCGGGGTGTCAGGCGAGCGATTA
This sequence comes from Tolmerus cingulatus, assembly GCA_959613345.1. Lineage (NCBI taxonomy): Eukaryota > Metazoa > Arthropoda > Insecta > Diptera > Asilidae > Tolmerus > Tolmerus cingulatus. The sequence goes on from OY390707.1 coordinate 52,797,327, forward strand.
AACTAATTGAAGACATTAACAATTATAATAATGCAGGTTGCGTTTGCCGCAACTTTAATCGAACAAAATCAATTCCTTATTGAAATTGCTAGCACCTAATAATTAGTTTAGCACGGCACCTCTTGACTATTTTTCTTCTGAAAGGTTAATTTAGGAATGCGCAACCAATAGTAAGTCGAATATCTAGTTCAATTCATTTGCATAGAAATAACGTCGTGTGTCAAGGAGTGCATGAAATGAATAATAATTACAAGTATTTCAAAATGAAGACTGAGATAGACATGGTAAAATTTTTAATAATGGAATTTGTACATAAAACAGAGAAAAACAGTATTAAATTTAACTACAAACGTATTCTTTTATTTCAAAAATAATAAAACATTATCACGGGACGATGGTTCTCGTAAAATTAAATTGTCACAATTAAAAATTACGTATTGTTTCCTTTCACAACTTTTACAGAAGGTTAATAACAATTAATTTGAATTGTATGCAAATTCCATACTCGTAATTAGTCTATTACTGCATCCTACATTTAATAGTGTCAGAAAATTAAAGTAATGAGCTTTTGACCTTTTAATTGATTCCTATCTATGAAAAATTGAATTACAAATTAGTTACAATTCAAAAAGCCAATTCAACTCATCATCTCCTCTTGGAAAGCAAGCAGATACTCGACAAACGCAACTTAAAAATAATAAATTACTAATTTTAACAACGGGTAAAGGCTGTTGTAATTATGTAAAAATTTTAGGTAGTGTTTTCAAAAACTTTGAGAAATCTATTTTTCACGCATATTGTATACTTCACAATTTTGAAATAAAATGGGAATATATAGAGAAAATGCAGGCAGAAAACAACCACTTATTAAAATTGAAAACTTAAATTTCTCTGAAAGTACATGCGCTCGGCAGGTATTCGTCGTTTTTGTTTCTAAATGAATAATTCTACAGGATCCAGAAAAACCTATGACGAAACCTCAAAATAGTCAATGCTACATTATTTCCTGTATTTTTACTTTACTTCAATGCTTTTCCAGGAATTAGAACTAGAAATATAGGAAAACATTAGTACTTCGCCAGGAAAACTGATCGGAAATCTAGGAAAATTCATCTGAAATCTAGGAAAACCTACTGAAATAATTAGTGTTAAATTCTGTTAACTTTTACTAAATATTCAATAAATTGTTCTACAAAATACGTGTAACTGATCATATTCTAGTCATTTTTATGTAGGTGAGAAATTAATAAACTTAATACAATATTGTACCGAATCAATATCTCATCTGTAACAAAGATACAATTATATTAAATATTAAAGGAGAAAATTTTAAACTTACATTTTCAAAGATATCTTTAATAGTTCATTAAAACAATTAATATATTAAATACATTGCAAAATATTGAGAGCTGGTCGGCCTCAGAAATGAGTTAAAATTGTATCGGAAATGTTGTGCAATTTCCTAAAATTCCAGCAGTACTGAAATAGAACATACGATGATACACGAATATCGTAAAATAGAATTTCTGCCAATTTAAAGTAAACTTCAGTAAATACTGCGAGCGGAGCAACTTCTAAATTATTCAGTGAATTTCAATAAAATGTCAATTAAAAATCACTAATTTTCAGAATGTATTAGAATTTCAGATTTATCAGAATACCTTCCGGTATTTCCGATAACATTATTGAAAATAATTGAAATAATATACTATAGCCGAAATGTTTGTTCTTAACTAATAGAATTTGTTTAAAAATAAAATTTCGGCTATAAGCAAGATGTTACAAATTTTAATTGTCGCTTTATGTTTGCCTTAATGTTCTAACTTTAAATAGAGTTGTAAGAGAAGCAAATACAGGGTAAAGAAAGACTGGGAAGAAATTGCTTTTACTTTATTTAATAATGAAATCGGATTTTTGCATATCCTATATTACGCTTTTAGCTGCTTAGTAATGTTAATATTTCTTGATGAAAAACTTTTTATTATCTAAAAGCTTTTTCATAACTTACTGAATTTAGAGAAACCTAATAAGGTTTGAGTAAAAGGCGTTGGCCTTTTTATAGTAGAAAAGGTCAAAAAAGTCAACGATATAAAATACAAAATTACGTAAGCCGGAGGGAACAAAATTCTTATCGTGCAGGGCCCACCCTCTCTTGGTCAACTTTTTTTATTTTTTTATTACTTTGTCCGAAGTGCGCGTATCAGCATAAATTTTCATATAACAACTGAAATAAAATCAAGTTACGAGATTCCCTCCGACGGATTGAGCAATATACCACCTCACCCGAAAATCCGTCGTATAGTTCTAAGTAAAACTGCGGTAAAGCACATTCAAAATTTAATATTCTTTGAAATTCTTCGACAATATTCGGAGTATTATATACAAAGTAAAAAATTTAATGACAAAAATCCACTGATGGATAGAGTCTGGGGGTGGACCACGCGAAAAAAGTAATGACCAGCGACGTTAAGCGCACTCCTAAAGCCCAATTTTAGCCTCGCCGTAATCATGCCGCCCCCCGTAAACCACTTTATCTGCGCAAAAAAGAAGTCACTAAACGCAGAGTGGGACTTCGGAAGGCAGAAATATTGAAAATTTAGACATTATCCAGCCGTTATAGCTCGACACACCAGAGGCAGGGCAGGCAATAGGAAGAAAAGAATTAACAGCAGCCCCAAATCGGGGCGGCCAACGCTAACGAAGGGAGGGAGGGTGGGTGGGTGGGGGTGTATCGAGGGTGGCTTATAGCGTCGAACACATAAAGCCGTACTTAATAAAAATTTATATGTCCATGAAAAAAGAATTAAAACAAAAAAGTCAAATGCCAGCACGACCGCACACACTCTCGCCGCCCGCGGAAAATACTTCGAAAGAGGCATGAGACAAGTCGCGCCCCGCTAAAAAGACTTCGCGGATGTGGGGAGGAACCCCCGAGAATCGGCTCCAGCGGGATGGGTGGCTCACAGATAAGGTGGGCAACTTCCACCAGGGGGCTCTCTGATGGTGGCAGCGTTGTAATATTGATCCATTCTGAATTTTGTATGGAGACTACTGGACGGCGCTGCTCCCCCTGTATTTATATATTCAACCCCTAATTTAAATCACCCGGGCGTCCCCATCCAGCGACCCGGCAGCACCAGCCGCGAACGCTGTTCCTGCTGCTAATGGTGGCTCCACCATAAAGCAAAGGCAAGAGTATCCTGGATCCAGGATTCTGGATTCTGGATCCAAAGCAGCAACGCAGCAGAAACAGCATCAGACGTAGAATTCGCGAGCCGCGCATAGATGAGAATAGGACGGGCACCGCACCAGGCAGTGGCAAAAATTTTAAAAGCATCCCACGAAACACAATTTCACCGCCGCGGGCAGGGCGCGGCCCCAAACGTGCCCCATTCCCTCCCCCGCAGCACCGCAACGACCCTTCCTCCATCCGCCCGGATGAAGCACTCGTCGCTCGGTTCTACGGAATCGAAGCAGAAAACCAATTTTTCTGTTCCACTTTCCTTTTTTCGCGAGTATCCATCGCCGCCGCGGAAAGGGCCACCTTCATTTACCCCACTCGGCCCCTGTCCCTGGTCTTGGCACCCACACCTGCGGCTGCTGGCTCCACTGGCTGCCATCAAACTCCCCCGCCCCACCCCACACCCCTGTGTTACTTCGCGTTCTTCGTCATCGGTGAAAGTTCGCGGGTATTTACACTTTGGGGCTGCTTTAAGGCTCCCCTTCGATGAGATTTCTTGAATTTGCCTCGACGGCGAGGAAACGACAAGTTCGCGGGCGGGCCAAAGTAGCCCCGTCCCCTCTTCCCCCAGGAACGCAATTCTGCAGCCATTGATGGCGTGATAGCCCGTCTTTTCCCGCTTAGGTAGGCTTTTTTGGGGTTTCTGATTAAATAATAAATGGCGAAAGATGTTGAAGGGTTAACAACTCCCTGCTAACATGCTTTCAAGCGCAATTCGCGAAAACGGTGGAGGGGCCAATGGCGTTCAGAATTTCAAGAATTTCATAAAATTGAATAGCGTACCTAGACAATCGGTAATGATAGGTGGAGTGAGAAATTTTTGGAATTTTTTATTTATTTCTGTTGAGAAGTTTTGAATATATTAAAAAAGGTAATTGAAACAATTAAATTGAATTAATTCTCACTTAATTTCCTAAACGTGCCTTCTTCTTTTATCGGACCATAGAACCGATGTTTTATTTTTTAACTATTACTTATTAAGCCTACTTTATATGTAGCATATTATTTCCATTTTGAAATAAGTCAACCAATTTTGGAGAAATTCGAAAAATCTCCCAAATTAATCAACAGTTTCTAAACTATAGCATAACTGCAGAAATAACTAAGGAAATTTAATAAATGACGACTCAAACTTTTGAGCAGTAGATATATGAGTAATTGTTTAAAGCCAGAATTGAGATAATTAAAATTCATTCGCCTTTTTCTACCGATTAAAGTTGAAATACAAAATAATATTAATCATAAACAGAATAAATAAACAGACAATTCTTTTAGAAGATTATCATTATTTTATTATAAAAACTTAATGTTAAAAAGAAATGTTTTTATGGTTCTATACCTTGAAATTAAAAATAGCTACCCTTATATTTATATGTTGGCTTGCTTCATTGTTCGTTCGTCTGTGTGTCCGTCAAGACTTTTTTACTCAAAAACAAATAGAAGTATCAAGTTAAAATTAAATATTTAGGCCTACAGACACATAGCCCTAAAGTGTATAACTCATCAATACCAATGACAGACTTACTCACTGATTTTTAAAACCTTTGGGGTACTTCCTCTTGACTTACAATTTTGTAATTTGGTACAAAATACGAAGAAATATCTCATAACATAAGTAAACACAAACATCTAAAAATCATTAATCCCTAAACTTTTCGTGCTAGAAGAGAAAAGATATACATATTAAGAAAGAACAAAAATTTGTTATTAATTATAAAATTTAAATTTTTTAAAGTAAAAATTAATGTGTAAGTTTCGTATATATAATATACTATATATGTATATACATATACCATATAATAAACGGAAAAGAGATTTCACGTTGCCCTGTTCAAATTTCTTCAAACTCTGCATAATGAAACATTTTTGGACACCCTCGAATATGTTCGCTAGGTCCCGAGGGTCCGCGAACCCCTGTTTAGGAAAAGTGTCGTCAAAATCGATACCAGGACAACCTGTACCATCCACCTCTGCCCGTGATTTGAACTGGCTTGTTTAATTCTACATTATTCCCTGACAAACCCGACGTATAAAAGAACTTCTAGAGGGGAAGTGATACCTTAATTGGTAATCTATTAATTAGGCATTACTAATACATTGACAGTACTTTCGATGGTATATAAAAGAACAAAAGTTATTAAACTTCAAGGAAGTATTATAAAAGTAAAGGGAATTATTTTATATTGTTTTAATGATTGTAGTATTGTCATATTGTAATAGAATTTACTAAATTACGGTCTTTGCTTTAATGCAAATACAAAATATATGCAAAATTTAAAGCTGTTTAGAAAAACAGAAGTTTTTATTGATTAAAAAAATGACTGAAATTATAATAAATTAATGATTAACTCTTGTTGCCTTCAGCTCGCTTGAAAAAAAGCATCTGCAAAAAATATTTATGAATGATTGCAATATTTTAATTCAGATTTTGGCATTATTAGTATTTTCATAAATGATAATGCCTATTCAAATATTTCGTAGAATCTTTCCAAAGAATATCACAATCCTTTAAATTGAAATTGCAGCTAAAGTAATAAACGCTACAGTAGCGTTTTTTTCGAGTAAAGAACCCTTTTTAGACCTTTATATTGGTACTGTCATTTGATAGTTTTACTTGGAAAGTTTACCGGGAGTTTTGAAAATGGGTAATTTAATATGTAAGTTTCGTAGATCTATAATGGAGAAAACGCGCGTTGAAGTACAGTTTACGGCGATCGTACGCCACAACTATTGATTTAAAGAAAAAAATTTTATTATATAAATTGTAGGAAATTACCTCTAGTTTCATTATGTATGTATATAAATGTTTTTATCGTGAAATGAGTCGGAAAGGAGATATGGTCAAAAAACTGCTTTTAGGCACCATTTTTCCAATATGGCGGCGGGAGCGGCAAAAATACGAGGTGGCCAAATTGAAATTCACAAAGAGCACATCGAAATTTATATATAGTTACTCATTTTTAAAACTCCTGGTAAATTTTCGAGGTAACTTTTGATTTTAGAACCAAATTACTGTACTATGTACACTCGTATACCTATAGTAAATAGCAAAATCGGACTCAACTGGAAGTAAAAGATTCGCCGGACAAAAATTAGTAGGTATTAACTACTATTTTTGAAAAAGGACTGCATAATAAAACTGGATTTGTATAGCTAACTAGACTTTTATTTAAAGTTTCGAGATGAAACATTATATTTAGAAACTTAAGAACACGCTAAGTTTAAATATTTAAATCCAAAAATATACAAGATAGAATCCTACTAATTTTTTATAAGGCAGAGAAGCTTTACATGTCTTTGATGAATTGGGTGATATTAATTAATTAGTAGCCGTCTGAGGAACTTCAATGAGAATCGAAAATATAAACTCCTTCCGAGGCCGGCCCACTCCGGCTCAAAAAGGCGCCACATAAGAAATTCATGCAGTTTGATATCAACTCCGCGCACAAATACTCAACTATTTCCTGGAGTAAATCTATTCCCATAAAAAATTCAGGAGCCCGATAAATTCGTAAGCAGCCGCGCCGTGGTGCGTCCACCGCGAGTGGAGGCCCCGCAAACGAGGAGTCCTGCGACGGGCCCGGCCCATTTATTATCAAAAACTATACTCTGCTTGTTACCGCGTTAGCGTGTTGCGTTGAGCCAGTAGAGGTCATCAAATATTAACGTCGTTTTAAGTATCCGACGATGTCATTTTTTTTTAAAAGGGGTTCGCGGCTCTTCACGATAACCGGTAATTTCCCCAAATATGTTTAACCTGGCTGGAAGCAACATGGAGCGCGGTATCACACAAAATCAATTTAAAATCACGTGAAAGCCTATTGAGCGGCTCGGTAAAATCGTAATGACAATGAAGCTGTCGAAGGCAATAACCATTCAGTAAAGGGTAATTTATAGAGATGCTTTTAATGTCTGAATTATTTATTACAAAATTATAGCGGCCTTTTGAAGAGAAGAGCGCCGCACAAACTCGGTACTCTCGGCATCGGTTTGGAGCACAAAGGAAGCGGCGCTTGTGTACATACTGCTTTTAGCCAACACTACCCTTATACTACCCTTAATGATAAAGCAAACATAGAAAATCTAATAAATGCGAATTTCCAATGTCAAACGATTCCCGGTATGCTTTGACCGGCTCCTTGAGCACAGCTTCCAGAAAAATGTAACTTATTTTCTTTTATTAAAAAATTTGCGGTTTAGACTCGTATCCCTCATTCACTCCTTTAAAAAACCTTGAATATAGTCAGCCATATTTGGGGTTGATACAGTGAAAAATAAAAGAATTATATATGAACTGTTTCTTCGAATTCAAATACACTAACTAGCCTTGTACCAATTCTAAAGAAATGATATCATTTAATGATAATAATTTCGAAAACGAGGTTACTATCAAATTCTACATTTGAAAATTTGAAAGCAATCATTTCGTTGCCAGAATTCTTTAATTCGTTGACACTTAAGTAATAATAAACAGAAAATGATAAGTAAATAAAATTCTGCTCATCATTCATTTCATTCTTCATTTATCTTCATCCTCAAATATGTATGATATACAACACATGTCTTTTTGTTACCACAATACAATTCCTATAAAAGCCAAATAGAACTCAATTAATATTTGGACAGTTGGAATGATATTTTAGAATGAAATTTAGATTCTAAAATTTAGAAGAAATACTTGTATTGGCATTTAAAGCTACTTTCATTTGAAATGATGTTGATGAAAACTTATTTTTCCCATTATTAATTATTCTCGAAAAAAAAGTCAAATAGTATGTAATATCACGTTTGAAAGTGCACAGATTTCTTTGCTCTATAGCACTTCTTTATCAGTAAAACTTGAAGTATTCTCCAAAGTATGTAAAAAATGGATTTCTTTAGATATTGTGGCAGACAAACATTTATAGGCAGGTTCAATTTGATCAAGTGCGGTCCGAGTTAGTAAAAAGTGCAAGGGCATGCAATTTCGAAAACGGCCTAGGTTTGCTTCGAAAAAATTAATTTAGCATTTCCGGATTTAACTCATACTATTCAAAATGATTATATACTTCATAATTTTGTATTTAAGAATTATCATGCAACGACATAATACTCCTGACGGATTTTGGTGAAATCTTGTAGGTATTTATGGTTCCATCACTTTGGACACCTTTTTGCAAAAATATGTCGCTTGTTTATATTTCTTATTTGATAAAAATTATGGAAAAATACATATTTAATTAAAAATGTTACACCGGATTTCTATAAATAATTCTACACGAGTGTTAAAAATAAAAAGAAATTTTACTTGCTTTTATTTTATCATTAATAAGACAAATGCAGACTCGTTACTCCGAATACTTCGTTCATTTCAAGGATTTTCGAAGAATTTTTTAGAATAAAAAGTTGGAAATGTCCTTAATGTATTGCATTTGCTTATTTTAGTATATAAATTGCAATAAAATTTTCTTGAAATATTGAAAACAATCTGACTGCAAAATGTCAATTTTCGAATTTTCAAAGTTAAATATATTATCTCGGAAAGTACACACCGACACATTTTTGGCATACTCGAATTCATACCTTTGAGTACAAATGGACATTCCTACTAAGTTTTATCAAAATTCGTGAGGAGACCTCAAACTGGATCTGTTCTCATGACACTTGAAATTAGCTCGATTATTGAAGAAAAAGTGTGTGCAATCTGGAAATATTTAAACAATGTTTAGAAATAAAATTAAGTGGCCGAGTTTGCTTGATGGAGTTCCGCAGTTTTAAAACATTGCGTTGGGGCACGTATGTAAATAAATATTTTGGAATTGTTTCGTTGTGGCATGCACTCGATCCTTTGCGACAATTTGCATGATTCTTTCCTTAAATAAAAATAAAACAGAGATTTCTTGATTTTCCTAAAAGCAGTTCACTCTGAGTTGTGCTGTTGAGTAGTACTAGTCAAATTATTTTTAAAATATGTTTTGTTTTTGATCTGAACAAAATGTTTAAGTTAAAGAACTTTTGAATTGTTTTGCAGTTTAAGAGTATTTTATTAAATTATAGTGTTTATCCAGAACGGAAAAAGGCAGTCAAATTTGGGGCCTAAATATCAATTTTATATGAAAAGTTTATTATGGAAGATTTTCTATTCAAAAACAAATGAAACTGCAGTAGTATACACTTTACAATCATTTGATTCCTAGAGGAAAAAATAACAATATCCTCCTGAAAGTATTAAGCATTAATGAAAATAGTCAATTCATGAACACACCCCAAAAAGCGAACCTGTTGAAAAAAGCAGCGGACCAAGGTGACGTGTCTGCAAGATTCATATACATATTTATATTTTCTTAGACGTAGGAGAGGGGTAGGGTATAAATAAAATTTAAATAAAAATTAAATAACCATTCAGTCTGGAACTTCCTCAACCATATTAATTAAAAGTAATAGATTGTATAATTATATACTACATTTGTTTAATGATAAATATAAAATTTTTTTAGCTTTAAATTTTTGGCAACACACTAGTTGGAAAAAAACCCCATAGGCATACGAATATTTATTGCTACTTTTAACAAGTTTTTAGCTCCCATCCCGGTTTTTCTTCTGATTCTTTTTATCGTCTGCATTTGTTCTGTTTTACTTTTACATTTGGTTTGATCTAAGAGTTCGAAATGTCGGAATGATTTGTGTTAGATTTAAAGCTAAAATGTTGCAAAGCGTAGGACATACAAGTTATAGAAAATATAATAGTAGAAGTATCAGTAAAAATAATTTGTTTAAAAATACTATAAGCAAAGATACTTTATACTGTAATTTAGCATTTTTTATCTAACCTTAAACTCAGCATGAGTTTGAAAAGTCTGAACAAACAAACAAAAGCTAAAAATTATAGTGCTTAAGAAATAATTGATATAATCTTAGTAGTTTCCGATGTACATAAGGGACCAGCAAACTTAAAAGATATAGTTTTGGTTTTGGGAAAATTGATCTTATAATTTTAATCAAGGCCAAATATCCATGATTTCTGAAGCCGAACGATTGCGCTTAAAAATAAACCACTTCTTTAAAGATGAAGGATTGCTTAAAAATTTCTTTGAAGTTACTCGTTAAGAAAAACCATCGTAGCGTACACATACTTAAAGCAATGAGTGCAGCAAAAGGTTAACCAATTTTTATAAATTTAAAATAAAAATTCGTTATTCAAAGTCTTTAATTTGTTATCAGCTTCGCTGCCCCCTAAAATTGGGGTGGTGCACCGCAACTGATGTCAATTTAATTTTAAAGCTATCGTATCTCAGAAAATCGGAAATTGTAGGTTGGTGTCTCTGCTAAGTATATTTCAAGTTACTCGGGGAATTGTTTCAAAGTTTACGTTTGTGTAATTTACTCAACCCTGAAGAAACAAACGCCAGATAATGCAACAAAATTAGCAAATCTAATTAGATAAAACAAATTACCGCCTATTTCATGCCAAAATCGCTTGAACCGAAATGCGTTTTTGTAAAAAAATCATTCTGTTTCCTAGAAGTTTTCAGAGTTGGATCGCAAGCTCCGGATTCCATTTCAGACACATACCGCTAGAATCAACAGGTTGCCCCGAGCTTTCCAAAATCTGTCAGAGCGAAAAGAATGAATTTTCAGGAAAATTACGATTTTCTCGGCGTTTCCCCCAACAAATGCGTGTTTAAATTTCACTATTCTTAACTGAAATTCAACTGTAACTCACCGTAACCGCTGCAAAACGCTGAAAAACTGCAAACACACCTCCGAGCGTTTTCGCACAAAATTCACCACGAGAAAGCACTTTTCGCAGCGGAAACACTCCCCACTCACAGCGGCGGAATAACGGCGCCCAAAATTACAAGACAAATTAAACCGAAATTAAGAAACTGAGGGAAAACTCGGCGACGGCGTCGGCGGCAGTGGTGACACTTGTTGGAGATGAGCGGCGTGGACCAGCTGCGTTGGGGTGCATGCGGACGCGTGCGAGGGAGAGCGTCGCGGGCGCCGGGCCGGCCGACAAGGACGGAGCGCGACGGTGACGCCGTCGCGAGGCCGACGCGTCGCATCGTGGCGTAGACAAAGCTCTCCCGGAGCGCCGTTATGTGGGGAGTAGGAGAAAGTGGATGCAGTTGGCGCAGCGGCGGCGTCCCGTCACGGTTCTTGTTCGAGTTGTTTCCACGCTGGCGACGCTCAAAAAGTCGGCTGCCCTCTGCGCGGAATTCTCGCCGCTTTCCACCGCTGGCTTATGTCAGAAAATTGATTCTTGAGCGGCTTAATAAGAAAATCTCTAAATTGTAAAAACCCGCGAATAATTTTTGTTTTCCCACTATTAGTATAAATTTAAAAAACCAATCACATTAATAAATTAACACAAAAAGCTCGGCTCAAGGAGAACTATTTTAAAAAAAAAAATACTTTTCGAATCTATACAATTTTCGGCTTAAAAACACTAAAAGAAATAAATATTTTCTAACAATCATTTAGGATTATGTACATATGTATATTAAATTTTATAATTTGTTTCCCTTTCCCAGGTATACAAACAGAAATATACATAAATATTGTACATATTCATAATTTGCTCTTTATAAAGTATGTACGTTAGGAACTTCAATATAATAATTATCCAATATTACGTAAGTTCGAACTATTCTAGAAACGTATAAAAAGTTTAAAATAAATTTGTTGTCTTTTTGAATACATCCTTTTGAAAATAGTGAATGCAGTCCATGCGAAATTACATTCAAAACCTCACTGAAATCAATGAACGATGGAAGTAGCGTTTTGGTTTTTTAATTTTTACTTTTAAGATTATAAAGACTATATATTTGCACCTGATTAAAGAACGAATTGTTATATTATTATTTTCCACGGGATTTCAGCAGAGAAGGATTTTCTGGTGTACAGCAAGTCTTAAACGATATTTCCTCGAAAATAAAATGATATTAACATGCATATTCGCTATTTTTGAGTTCACACTCCCCACAAATTTCATAAAAATCCTTAAAAAGACTTCAAAGTCAATCTGTTCAAAAAGCCGTCTTAAAACATACGGGAAAGGATATATTGACGATATTTTTTGAATTATTTTAAAAAACAAGCCGACGATAGTGTAAAGTCTCCACTACGGCTATGAAACATCAAAGTCAATCTTATAAAAACTTCCTATTTCTATTGCTCAGTGGAGAAATGTAGTACAACAAAATAATTCAATCCAAAAGATACATTATCTGTAGATATGTTAAATGAATTGATACATTACACACTCGTATATGATAAATTATTAATTATGTCGTATCATAGGTATACAATTATTATCTGTGGCCGTATGTTATGAAGACCCCAACTTTCTTTCCTCTAGAAATAATTGAAAATTAATATAGATTTTCGTATTTGCACCAAGACGTTTTGAGTTTCGATAGCATAAGTGTTACAGGTGATTAAAGTGAGCGCATACCCAATTACGAGAAGGTATTAATCAAAATAGAATTTCAACAAAATCTTACTGATTTGTCCTGCGAACTTCGGTGATTTGAAATTAACAAATTAATTTGTTTATTAGGTATAACCAAAAACTCGATAGATTGGAATGATAATCTGCAAGTAATTAACTTGATTTTGGATCTTTGTACCATCAGTTTTTTCTTAAAGAATTTATAGAAGATCTTTATTTATGAATATTAGTTATGTCCTGTTCGCTTAGTTGCCCAATTTTACTATAAAGAAATGTTGTATTGGTTCTGAAGTTTTAGTCCTTGCCTAGAGCGTAAAAATGAGCAGCTTTAAAGGACTTTCTTTAAAATCGCAAACGATAAAAGTATCAAGGATAATGTTATGAATATTTCTGATACCAAAATATGTTTAATGAACCACCCTGCTCCACCGTGGCGGCCAGTTCAATTCCTCCCGCCAAAGGAGCCGTTGGGTTGGCACCCGTCGGAGGACGTCTCCGCAGGACACCCTGACTGAAGTGAATGTAAAGTGGAGAGTTATCGATTGCCGAGGACTGCACGAACCCGCACGAGTGCTCCTGTCGTCAAATACACCATTTTTCGTTTAGTTTTTCTGTGACTGTTTAGGGCGGTTCCGCAGACAAGACTTGTAGACGTGCAAAACGGGCAAACAATAAGAAGAACAAAGAATCTGAATCTCTCCATCAGTATAATTACTCGATTCGTTTAGTTGTAACGTCCCCGAAAGCAATACGATTGTAAAATATTAAAAATCCGGGAGCGGCATCGAATAAATCGCCAGAAAAAGGAAATCCTTCTTCCGAAACGAAAAGTGCTCCTCGCCTGGCCTGTGTCCCGAGAAGTGGAAAGGGAGCGTAGCCCAGTGCCTCAATCAAACTGGATTTGCCTGCAATAAAAACGATATTGGGACGATAGAGGTTGATTTTTGTATTTGTTGTTTTTTTTTATATTTCTCTCCGGGAGTTTTCTTCAAATCGACACGAATTTTGTGGGACAGACACAGGACACAGGTCCTGGACTTGGTGGAAATTTCGGAAATTGCCTGGTGAATTTTGGTGCGGTATGTGAGATCCTAGTGGTGCTTTCCGGGGAGGTTGACGAAAGGAAGAAAAGAAAAAAAAAGAAAGGAAGACGATGACGACGAGTTTTCTTCGGCCGTTTCTTGTTTTTCACGTAACCCCCAGAAGGGAAACTTAAGGTGCCTAGGTCGGATTGTCGTACGATTAAAAATTAATATAAAGTAAAATCGAAGAAAAATCGCCGTTTTGTTGCTCCGGCCAGGCAAGAAGATGTCCTTTATGCAACTCCCTTTGGGCCTTGGCCCCTTGGCCCCCTCGACGGAGTAGTTTCCGTGCGTGAAGAATGTTGCCCGTGGTCCAGTTGTGAACTCTTCTCGAAGAAACAATAATTATTGTTTTGTCCCCGTTTTGCACCAAGAGCTGAGATCATTTACAAGACTTTTTCATGATCTTTAAGTGATCCTTGATTTGGTCGATTTATTATTTATTAATTATGTTTTGGGTTTTCTTGTATAATATTTTCTAGCTGTGTATCCGTGATAACAAATAAGATATAACTGTAAAATAAAATCGAAGAAAACTGTAGAAAAAACTTATAAAATCGAATGCATTTTAGTTGGTGAGTGTGGTCGAGCCGAAGAAGCCGCAAATTGAATTGGAAAGGAGCCTTCCCCCCTCCACTGTGCAGTTGTACGTATCACTCCCGTTATCCTGCTTTGGCCGCTAGATTTTCCAGAAAACAAAATAAAAAATAAATAAAACACGCGCTTAATTGATCCCCCACCCCCTTAAATTTCTTACAGTTTTTAGTTGATTTTTATTATTAATAATAAAATCGCTACTCTTCGACGGCCTCCTCGCAAAATATGTGTGTGCCTTTCGCTTGAAGAAAAATCACCGGAGAGAAATCACGCGAGTGTTCGGCTCAAAATGGATTAGCACCCAGTCATAGGTGAGTGCCGTTATTAAACTAACCGTTAACTTCTTAATCCTCCCCTCTCCATTTATCAAAAGTTATAAAATGTCCAATTGTGGAATGAAAGAAATTAGTTTTATAAACAAAATTGTAAATTGTTCGTACTGAAATTCGAGGGTATGTAGGGCGGATTCTGGTGAAAAATATAAAAAAATAAAAATGTTATATATTCGCCCGATAACGGTAGAAATCTTCTTCTGCTAAATTGCCCTTTGACAGGTTGGCGTTCGCAGCAGCATGCTTTTTGGTTATCTGGGATACGTGTGTCGTCACTTTATTGCCACCCCGCCCAAAAAAGGGGCCCGACCCCAGACCAAAGCAGCCTCACATCGCAGCATATCTCTACCCCCTCTCTCTCCCTGCAACCCCCACCCTTTATTCGTCTCGTCCGCACCTTCGGCTTGAGGAGGCGCATTGATTAGCTACGGCGGTGGCTTAATTTGTAGAAAATCAAAAAAAATAAAAAGGACATTTTCGCGTATCGCGGTATTTGGGAAAATTTTTCTGGTTAATTAAAAACAACGGTGAAAAACGTGTGCGCTAAGTGAAATAGCCCTCCTTGGGCTCCACTGGCTTTTCCGCTTGTCGTACATCCCCTCCCCCTCCTGGTTCCCCCTCCCGCTCCGCCTGGTAGCACGGATTTCTCGTGGTGGTGTGCTGTGAGTGTGTGCGGGGCGGCTCTCGGGATGGTTTGCACGGAGTCGTTTAAGTCTTTTTCGGTGGATACCTTCGGCCCCATCCACAGTGGCTTACGTAACGTCCTTTTAGGTCAGGTTCACATTGCACGCAAACGGGGCTGGCGGGTGCCTGCTCTGCTCCTCGCCAGGAGAACCCACCTCCACGCATACATTACAAAACAAATTTTTCGGCATATATTAATTCGAATATTTCGCCACAAAACCCTTTGATAACCAGAGCGAAAGTTTTAATTAAGCAGCACAGCGATTCCGTCTTCTTGCAATTTTGAGCGGCGAAAGTTTTTCGCCACGTTAATTGATATCTCGCTCGGTAATTTTTAGCCTGCAGCCTGTGATGTGATACCAACCCCCTCCCACCCCCGCTTTCATCCCTCTCCAACGTGTAATTCATCATCATGGTGCTGCTGGGGAGTCGCATCTGCGCCCTGTACCCGCGCTCTTCGTCCTGAGAATGCAAATTTCATACTCGCGCTTTTGTATTTATGGACACAAAATTTACGGCGAATTAATTAAGTGAAAATGCGTTTTTCTTCTTCTTCTTCCCGTCCGTACCATCATCCAAACCTTCAGCGCGAATTACGAGAATCTCCCACAATTCGCTCTGCACAGCCTCCACCACGGCGACGATTGGGGGGAGGCTGCAGATTCTCGACACCTGACGCTGTCCGACGCCGCGGCTTTAACTGTACACTCGCGGTGTATGGTGTATGCTGGTATAACATATTATAAAATCAGCTAACAGTACAGTCCCGGTATCTCGCTCTTCATGCGGCGGTCCATTGATTTTGAAACAGTGCACACTCGGCTCGATGCTGCCTCTGCCGATGCTATCCACAGCAGCTTTATTTAATTGTCGGCAATTTTTTTGTTTTTTATATGTATAAAACTTTTGCACTTTTCCATCCACGAGAGAAATTGGATTTTGGAAAAGCGGCAGTTGCACAAGAAGAAGTGCGCGGATAAAGAGCAATTCCAATTTACTGTAACACGGGTAGTAAAAATAACTGCTCAGTGATAGCCCGTTTTTATGTTTCATCAAAAATAACAAAATTGCAGAGTTGATTGGGTTATTTTTAAAGTACACTCCCTGAATGAGGATGTGCGGCTGATTACATAAATATGAAAGTCAGCATAATTTTGAGATCGTATCCTCTAGATATGAGGCATACAAACCTCCGCTTTTATTGCATTTTTGGCAAAACTGAATCGAAATAAATGTCTCGTTAAATCAACTAAATACATCCAACTCTATGTGTGTAAATACATAGATATGTCTATAACTGAAATGTCAGTCATACCTTCACTAAAGACTTTTCTGATCGAAAACCTACAGAGGATATTAATAATACCTATTATACTCGTATTGTAGTTTATTGGTTTTTCTGCTTGAATATTAAAGACGATAAAACAATCGAAAACAATTTCATGTAAATTAAATAAAACACTCAAATATGTATAAACCATTGGTAACCAAGCCATCCAGCCTAACTATAAAAGGGAAAAATACTACCTTTGTCGAATAAATGAATGACTACAACAGAAATTGCTACTCCAGTGAATAAAAATAAAACGGATGAAGTGCACTCCTTAAGTTTAAAAAAAAATTAAATCAGGAAGAAAAGGAGTAGCGACAGAAAACCACAGCTTACTTAATGAGACATCATGGAAATAAAGCGATTAAGGTGAAATAAGTCAAACGGATATAGAACGCGAGTTCCATGATGGCAAAACACATTTCAAAAAATTATAGAAACCTGCAATATATGAAGTATATATGATTGATGATAATAATAATATCGCAGAATTTAATTTGATTTTTCAACATGACAATGCCTCACTCACTCACTTGCTCACTTGCTCACTTGCAACCACGATGTGAATTCAACCCGAAATGTCAAAGTAAGTTATTGACAATAGGAATGATCATGGATTCTAAATACGAACAAGTATAACTCATCATCAGAGTATGAAGGTAACTGACCAAGGATTTCAAAAAATGCACGAAATAAAGTACTAGGCTCCAAAAGTTTTATCATTGTCCATATGATTAATTTTATGAAAAATCCTTATTAAAACTGGAAACACTTGTTTGGAGCTCAAATATTGAAACGATCCAAATTTGCAGCTGAGAATACTATATTATGATTTTATATTGGAAAGTCTCCAATTATCAAAAACCTTAAATTTTATTTGAAGAGCATGATTAAATTTGAATTTCTAAAACTTAAGATAAAAAACTTACTTTACTTTCTTATTTCAACAGTAGTGAAATTATGCAATTATGTCCTCTAAAATTAAATAAACCCCTCTCAAAAACATTACCTACTTTTTCTAAATAATTAACTTTGAAAACTGTTATACATCTCATGAACTTTTCGTTATGTTATTTTTCAGTTTTAAATTGTTTTCTAACATAGCAAATAACGTTGGGACAATTATTTTATTAAAATATATCATATGGGTATAGAATATATCCATATAATATGTTGAATAACCAACATGTTTAGTTGTTTTTCGAAACTTTTTTCTATAAGGTAGGAATGCCTAAGTTGTTTTAGTTGTTTGACATAACGCTTTGCAAGATGTGTGTGTAATTTAATGTGGCGGATGAATTAATAGTGTATATAATAAATTTAAAAGTGAAAAATAAACTAAAACTTTTATGAGTTCAGAATAAAATATACATATATTTATAACAATCAATATATGTACATACTTATTTAAATTTTTGTTACACTATATATTTATCTTGACTCATCCATTGCAGGCATTGTCAAATCATCATCAATTTTTGACTGTTTAACTTTTGGACCAACAATTTGGTATAAAGAAGTCAAATTTCCTCAAAACCCCCATACGTATTAAAACCCTCGTAGACGCTGACCCTTCAGAATGAGATCAGGATCAGGTCAGTTGTTCAATCGAAACGTTCCTCAGTTTCATTGCTTTTTAAAAGTTTGCCAGTACAACTCCACCGAAGAAAGGCCTGCGAACAGAGCCAAACAGCGACCGCCCCCGACTATTTAATTTTACGGCGATCGTTTCGCAGCCAGTGGCACTTGAACGAAGATGCCATAACACTTCACACGGCTGAACAGAAATTACCATAAATGCAGAAAGTCATTAAGTCCTACGATTCGCACGCGAGCATTAAGAAGGAACGAGTTGAATAATGCTCAAAAGTGAAGGAGCTATTTACTTTTATTAGAAAAAAGGAAGAGGAACCTAAAGGGGGCCGCAGGGCAGAGGGCGGAGGTAATGAGACCGCCCCAAGGAGCACCCTCTCGACTCCTTTCGTTCCGATTTGGCCGACGCCGCGGAGATGTTCGGAGATTTTGAAACCGATGCCAGGTAATTAAGCGATGCAATAAATAACCGGTACAACAACGCATCGTGCATATTGAGCCCATATCCGGGGCAAATCGGACAAGTGGCGCAGAAAATTAACAGAGGCCATCACTCAAGAGCACCCCCAGCAAATCAAGGGTGGGTGGCGGACGAAGGGCGGTGGCTGATAGCATCGAACTGTGGAGGGGATATGGACTAATGATAGGGCGATAATATCCAGGATTAATTAGTTGATTTATCCTTGAGGAAGCGTTCGCTCGCTTTATTAAAACAAATGGAGGACGAAATATCGTCTGATTAATCAGTTCCTTCGGTTTCAACAACTTTGTCATCAACGTCCAAATTAAAGCGAAAATCCATAAACTTTGGCAGAGCGCCTGGCTTCTGCAGTGTATCGCACAAATTTATTGCGTTTGTGAAGAGAGATCATTAATATCCGGGAATTTCGGAAATTTTCGATTTTTGGTCAGGCAATTTATGGCGGCCTCATTTATAGTAACGCAAAGTTAATGCATACAGGCGGTTGGGCATCGAAAAGTTTGTACTAGATGGGGAACTGCGGCGGTGGTGGGAAGGAGGTCCTAGACCTGTTTATGCTTAATTGATTCGATCCAAATTTCATGGGATGATATCCTCCCATAATACAAGACCCTAAATTAGCCTAATTAATTAAATTGTTCGCTCTGTGTAGGCAGTCATTTTGAAATTATCATAAATATCAACTAGCGTCTGATTATATTTTCAATTCGCGGAAATTTAAAAAAATGTATAATTAAAAACTTTTTATTAAAAATTGCAACATATTCCTAAAAATACCTTATTAAGGCTCGCAGCTCGTTATTAACAAACATCCATCAACCAAAAACCAATAATCATAACTATATTCAAGGGAGTATAATTTCAAGCGGGCATATTTATAATTGTTATGAAAAAAGTTAGCAAATATTTCACTTTCAAAGATCTTTTTATTACTTTATTGTATATTGCGGTTTAGAATCTCCCACCTTGCTGGCCCTTGGAGATTTTAATCCTAAACCTCGTTTACCCAGAGGACAACAGATGCTTTGTCCTGTGAATCTCAGCACTAATTATGGTTTTGAACCATCATGGTTATGTATAGGAACTTCAACCGTTCAGTATTTAATATTATTGATTTTATTTGTAATACACTAACTTTAAGAAAAGGTTTGATGCGATTTTGATCTGTGCGATTTATTTTATTACTATATTTTCCATTTTGTAAAACAGATGATCTTTGCAACTGCTGATTAAATAAATAAATAAATAATTTATTAAGTATGAATCTATCCGTTCAAGCTAAACAAAAATACAGCAACTGTAAAATTTAGACGAAAGCCAAATAATTAATTACTTAACCTCAAGCAATAGAACTAATTTCGATAGAAATAGATAGATTATTCCGATAATATGTTGACATTTTAAAAATTAAAATTTGAGCGTCAAAGTAGTTATTTGAAATTTCATGCATAAATATACAGTTCCACGAAAACGGACACGCTGAATATGATCGGGATAAATTAAGCGAGGTGCAATTACATTAACTACATCCAATTGGATACAATATCACAATCAATTCACTTCTTGGGAAATTTGGTCAAAAGCATGTGTAACTGGTGCAATTTTTAACATGTATTTTCCTATTTTGCAACACTAAAATTGAACAAATTGGAAATTGGGCCATTGGTTTCCTCTATTAATGAATAACTTTTTGAAGATTTTATTTTTGTTCAATTCCAGTTTGCCAACTTATAGAGGAATGTGAAGAAGGCATAAAAGGAGTCGAATATTTAAGCCCGTAACGAAGAGGGCTAACTATTATACGTATATGTAGTAAAAATGCATTGCAAAAGGGTGCGACGATTGGAAAATCCTTAATGGTTGGATTAATTTGAGAATATAAGGTTTAATTATATTCGTTACATTGAAACTGTGAACCTGTTTTAGATTCAGGCGGTGAATTTAAATCAGTTACTCCAAAAATTGCTTTATGCCCATTTTCATAATTTCTTTGTATTTTGATCTGCAGATTTGAGAATACAATATACATGCCTATGTTTATCAATATAATAGGTACTATATAAGCAATGAAAATGTTAAAACAGCACATAAAATTGAATAAGAATTTGAGTGAAAAATAAAAAAGTGGAGAAAATGATGATTATGATGCAATTTATTATCATACGTTTTATCTTTTAATTTAGCCGCTCCACTTTTTTTTTAAAGAAGTAACCAAATAATGGCACGACTTCATTAGTCTAAGGACACGTCCTTCTGCAAACTATTCCTTGCAGAAAAATGAAAAGGAAAAGAATCTAGATCTCTCCCACAAGTTGGGTTTCTGCTTTTCTCCTCAAACAATGCTTAAGAAAGCAATCTCGGTTCCTCATCACTTAGCTCATCGCATAATCTTATAACCTGCCAATATCTTACCATCTTAGAAAGTGTGTAGTAGTTCTAGCCACTAACCGTCTTGGAGTGTCCCGGAGGAGCGCTGCGGCACTTAGGCACGGATTCGAGCGGGGTGGATATTCGGTCGTGTGAAATGTTTATTTAGCATAATTAGCTGGATGTGACGCATGCGTCCTGCTCCCCCGCGGCTGTCCCGTAATGGGAGGCTGTGATTTTTGCCCTGCAAGCTCTCGTCCTGCCTGGAGAGTCTGCACACCGCCTTCCATCGCAGTCCTCCTTGCAGGGCGCTCCGCATCCCGGCGAGATACTCGCAATCATTTTCACACGCAGGACCACTCGTTGGGGCGCATAAGTGCTTTCAGCTGTTTTTGTTTGGAGACGGTAATGACTAATGAGACGTGTAATTGGAACTTGTTTTTTTCACGTAATTTTGAATTAATTAAAAGTTAATGGCTTTGAATAAGAATCTGCTGAGCGTTGCCTGCCAGTCTTTTAGCCTCGTCCTTGTTCTCGCCCCCTCACCCCTTCAACCCTCGTTTGTGCTAAACTTTGCAATTTTTTCCAGGAGGAATTATGTTGGGGCGGGGACGAGGATCGAGGGTGCTATACGTTCGCTAGATTGCCGTGTGAGCTCACATAATTTTATTTGAGACGCAGGAAAGGGGCTCTGTTGCGTTAATGACAACGTTAGTGGCCAATTGGGAATTTTGCGTGTGCACAGAGTAAACGGTATTAAACTAAAATATTAATTGAGATAAAATATTAATAAATGCAGAGTAGAGGCAACTTAGCAGAGTGAACAATTAAGACTTTGAATGCAATCTTAGTTTCAATGTTCCTAACTATCTTTCTTAGATACTTAGCTTTTAAACACATAAAGTAGAAATATACGTTTTTTTGTATGTTTTATAACAGCCAACTCTCCGCACCTTCGTCCAAGTGGGTCTCGAAATAAATAGACACAGGAGCAGAATAAGGATAAAATAGAGGACAAGCTTTTGTATGAAAATCTGTCAATTCAAAAATGGCAGTCGTGCAATTTAGTATTTATTCTGTTAGAGGTAAAGTGAAGTAGGTATACCTACACTTCATATGTAGGTTTCAGCACTTCAATGAAATAACCCCTGAACTTATAATGCAGTGGGCATCACTGGTTTCCCTGAACTTACTATAGAGTGCATTAACCATTTCCCGCTAAACCTTCAGTTGGAAATTAAAGTTTCTGCAATCTGCACGTCCAGCACTGCCTTGGAGTTAAAAGTTTATTTAAAATCATTTAATCTGCTTCATTAATGTTTGAGTATGATCACTAAACAGTTCGTCGTCCTAAAATATAAAATTGTTTAAAATTCACCGCAAAAAAGCGTAAGGAGTGCGGAGAAGTGCGCCGATCTGGATGTAGTTGAAAAACTTGTTAATTTCGTGCTCAGGGTTAGGATTAAATCGATTTTCATCGAAATTTGCGGGCTGTGCGGCAATTGGGGGCATTATTTGAACCCTCAGTAAGTTGCAAAATGTTGTGTTCTCACTTTCATTGCAAACGGTATGAGATTGAGTCAAGCACAAGCCCTCCTCTCCCAAACCCTCCCAAATCATCTGATGTGTTTCCTTCGAACTTTTTCAATGAAGTTAATTTTGGTTCGATTAGGTAAAGCATACATTTTAAATTGAATCCTGAAGGTAGGCGGCAAGGAAAATTAAAATTAATCTGTGATCTTGCGATAAGAATAAAGTTTGACACTATCGAAAAAATCCTAGAGATGTACATATATACCTACGCAATTTAAGTAGGTAGTTGAATGGCGAATATACAAATAAAAGCATCATTCGAAAACTTAAATATTGATTGATTTTATCTAAAGAAAAGCTTTGAAATGATTTTTCCACTCTCAAGAAATGTTTACAATTGTGTTTTTGAAGAAATACAATCATATATATTTTATTAAATATATTAACATGCATGCACGTAATTCTACTAAATATATAATAACAAATATTACAACATAATTAAAAAAACAAGAACAACTTTGTTCGTTTTAGTTCCTTAACTCTCGAACAAGAGAAAATCTCACTCATTTCACCAATCACGCTCACAACTTTATTATTCATTATATGCTGCCCAAGAGTTATTAATGAACTTAAGGTGGTTTAAATAGTTAAACTTCTTTAAAACTAATGCCGTTTTTAACCTTTCTAATTTGGGCTTTAAACGTAGGTGTTTCGATCATTTAAAAACATTTGAAAGTTTTTCTCGCAAACTATATTCCGTGCTTAATTATATACAATTCTTATTGTTTAAAACTGAGAACAAAATTTCCGACAGTGTAGATATGATGGAACACTCATACAAACGTTCATCCTTTATTTTATCTTCTTAAAGCATGATTTTCCAAAAACGCTGAAACCCGAAATTCGTAATTTCTAACCAAAAGGTTAAGTTCTAATTTTCATGATGTTAACTAAAAAAAATAACGGAACTCCCTCCCATACAAACTTTTGCCCCTATATTAAACCCTCAAGGCATAAATTTGCAAAAGTCCTGAAGTGCGTCTTTCTTAACTTCTAACTTAAAGATCAAATATCAATTTTCATGGATTTAACTTCAAAAATGAATTCATGCTAGCTTAAAATTTCCATTCCCTATTTTACCCCTTTAATAGAGGAATTTCGTAAAATCCTTTTTAAGTGCCTACGTCACAAGAGAAACCTGCTGTTCAATTGTTATGTAAATCATTTCAATGGTTTCAATGGTTGATGAATCAGTCAGGACATGTTATTTTATATGTACATACATACATATATAGAATTGGAAAAACAGGAAAGGAAATAGAATAAAAATATGCAAACTATAGAAAAAGTGGTTTAATTATTCAGCATTAATCGCAAGGGAAAAATATTACAAATAAATACATGCATTGTTGCAGTGAAATAAAAATTCGTCCTGTCTTTTACACGGAATTTATATTCGCTTGTGAACTGATTTTTAAAAAATTGGTGCAAATAGAAAAAAAAATCTTCTTTGAATTAAACAAGTAGCTAACAATTCCACTTAGATCCCAGTTTCGCGTTGCTCAAATTGAAAATAACCAATGTACATACGTAGTTTCAAATCAATTTTTGAAACTAAAAATGTCTTAAGGTTTCACGGACGCTTTGGGATTTTTGAAGTGACTGCTCGAATCAAATCAATTTTTGCATTTCTAAAAATGAAATAAAAACGTAAAAAATAAGCTGTTTGGAGTCCAAATATAAATACTAATAAAAGACAATTATGCTTATTATACTGATTGTTAAGTTGAATACATCTATACAAATATGAAAATTTATGGGATTTTAGAATAGGGTCGGTATAAATTTTTGGTGTAATACGTTAAAACTTGAGCCTAGGTTAAATCAGAAGAAAGTTCGAAAATGTTCATCAAAATGGTATCTTAAAAGTTTGTTCTTCGTTTTAAGAAAAATATGTTAAACAAAGCAATTTTTGAGATTTCGTGATTAATTGTTCTAAATGGAATAGTAGAGTTAGTAGTAATATAAATTTTGCTCTTTGACAGAATCATTGCCAAATAGTACGTACAAAACGCACATGTTTTGTCCGTCTATATTGATTTTAAAAACCAATGTATCACTTACCTAACTATAGTATTGACATATTTTATTTTATTATTATTATTTTACTATCAATTACTTCTACCATAAGTAGAAATCCCGAAATTTCGTACCCTTTTCAAAAGAAAATTTATGTAATTGTTCTCCACATAGAGTTACAACTACATATTCCAAATTCATGTTTTGAGCAAAATTTTTTGAATTTAGTTGTTAGCTCCGTATAACGAAAACTACTTTTATGATTGCAACAATTGTTGGTTCCTATTTTCAAAAAATAATTTTAAAGTACAGGATCGCCAATAAAAACTTTTCCTGCATAAGTTATAAATAAGATATTTTCATTTTTCAAATTCTAAATAAATAATCTGGTCACCAAAAATAATTCAAGAAAAATAGCATTATTAGAATTTTATGAAACTATAAAGCAATGCAATACAATTCAGAAATACGGAAATTATTCTTTACTTACAATTTTCACTTGCTTTTTGTCTCCAGAATTAATAAACTAAGAGAATTCATTTGGGAAATCGTGGTAAACTCTCCCACAGAGAAGTTTCGGGGTGAACTCAAAATTCCAATCTTGAAAATTCTTCACTCGTTCGCGACTTCACTAAATCAATCAATCAATCAATCGAAATACAAAAACTGAAATTGATATTTCAAAATTCCCAAAAGCATCGAGGACACACTAAGAAGCCAAGTTTTCAGTAATGAAAGCAAAAAAAAAAAAACAGAAAAGCGTAAAGCTCGTCAAAATCCAAGGATGAACAAATTTATTAAACATTCAAATAGAATGGTAGCAAATAAAGGCGGCGGGAAAAGTAATCACAATAAATAACATAACAAATAAAACAATTAAGTCAGGGCCGGCTTATTGCTAGTAATAAAATTAATACTTTAATTCCGGGGCATTTATGAGATTTCGAAGGAGCTCTGGGCAGGCAGCATCCCTGAGGTCCAGCAGGACGCTGCTCCCAGTGAGAACGAAAGCCTGGGAAGGCTCGTGGGGCTCAGGAGGTTCGGTGGGTTCGGTGGGTTCGGTGGGTTCGGTGGGTTCGGTGGGTTTGGGTAGGTTTGGGTTGGGCCTCGGCTGGTCCAGGCTCAGCCGTTCGAGCTGCTCGTAACGCTGAAATCGAAGCTGGCATCGGCGGAGCTGCTCGTCAAAAATCCCTTGTAGGGTCTGGGTGGTGAGGGCGGTGTGACGTCATCTGCGGAAGACAATAAACAAGACGCTGTAGACAAAGGAAATCCGAGGCCCGAGAACGGCGAAAAACAACTTGGAAAAATAAATTTCCGGCCGACTCCATTTATCGGCTCGAATGTAAAACAAATAGCGACAAAGTTTGCATTTACAGCGATTTTATTGTTTTGGCTCGAACGGAGGGCGGGCGACTCTTCTGCTCGATTATTCGCGACGTCCTCGATGGTCTCGAGCTGCTCCGGGGCTGACTTCTGTTGCTGTTAAATAACGAAAGCAGTTTGCGCCACCACGCCACGCCCGGCCCCGCCCCCGCCGATTGTAATCAGTGATTGATATTTATGGTATCAGCGGCAGTTCCCCATAGCGAAGTCTGTTTTTAATGGGGCGACGGGGAGAGCGGCGTACTTTAACGCGCTATTGCAATTGAATATTGATAAGCCAGAAATAGGCCTTCCACCGTATATAACAGCCGGAATTATATCATAAAGCTTTCGGTGCCTTCTTTATCGCCCCTATTCCCCGGGAATTTTAGGGAGCGCGCCCTCCACGAAGAAACTGCAATAACTCAGCAAAACCCTGCAATTCATCCTCCTGACTGCAGAGAGTACAAATAGACCCTACAATGACTTGGCAAATTGAAAGTTGGCATTAAGCACAACTGCCTCCAGCGAACGGTGTTAGGAAAGGGTTGGATTTTCTAACATTAAATGCGCTAAAATATTGCGCGTATTTTAATGTGGGTGGAAGGTGGATAGTCCCGTAGTTGAACAAATTCCCTAAAATTACACACTGAGAAAAAACACATTCAAAATTTGGCAAAAGACGTACCTACGAGTTCGCTATTTTGAAATACAAACTGGAGCTAACTACAATTTTTTTTTATAATTCAATATAAATATAATTCAAAATTGCCACCTAATAGTAGTTCATTTTGTCGCAGATTATAAACGCGAACATAAAATTACTCAATTGGCTTCTCTTTTCATATAAAAATAGGGTTTGAAGAACAAAAACTGATATCTTTATCATTTATAAAAAATCATTAAAAAATGCCAAATTGTACTCGGACCTAGTAATATGGTATAATTGAACTAAGCTTCGAAAATTGTTGAAATCTTCCTTGAAAATAACTTTTTGATAAAGCTATTCATTCATACAGTTCAAGATAAATGAAAATCATAACAAGCTCACGAAAAATCACGTTCGTTAAAAAGTTAAAAGAGATCTACATTATAGATATTATGGTATTTTGTATTTCTAGATTAATATTCAACGCATAATACATATTATGTTTCAATTCTGTTCCTGTACACTCATTTTGCGCATAATATTATATTCGAGGACACTTCATTTATGGTATCTACGAATTAAAACATTTTATTGTAATATTTCTCTATGTTAACTCACAATTTTAATTTTAAAAGAATAAATGTGATATTTTAAAAATACGTTTTAATTTCATGGAATTGAATATAGAGAAATACTATATTCATGTTAAATATGAAATGTTGACGCTATCCATTGAAAACATCGCAATGGAATCATAATTAAATTCAACATTCAGCACTATAATAAATTTAACGTTGAATTAAATTCGGAAAGGGTAGAATAAATATTTGAAATAGGTCAGGGAATTTGAAAAATCAACATTTCTCAGATATTATTACCACTTTTCACATCGTTAATACAAATTTCTATGCATTATTTTACTAATTTTAGCTTTATTCTTATAGTACTAAAGTACTGTAAATTCATTTATTTTTATTAATAAAAAGCGACGAAGTGCATGTTAGAACAGATCTAATATAGGGTTTCGTAAATTCTAGTCAAAAGCTTTTAATTTACTTAATGTAAGCTGACCAAAACTATTTTAATTGATAATTTTAATCAAAAGCTACAGTGCCTAAGAAAATTAAAGTTTACCCCTTCCTTTCATTAGCGGAACGCAGACTGTATATTTCAGATTTTGCTAATGTTAATTTAAATCTCTGTACCTACAAATTGGTAAGCAATGTAAATAAGTCTAAAGCTTTAGAAATTGTAAGGCTGTAATAGGACGTTATAAAGGTTTATGTTTTACTACAGAACTTTTACTAATTACTAATCCCAATCTGACATTATCTCTACATACATACATACATAATCAAATAACATTTCGTTGCATAGTTTTTTTAAAATGCTACAAATCTTAATATATGTATGTAATGCAATGAAAATTGTTTAGCTGTTTACCTGTTACCTGTTACCTGTTTGTTTTGTGATGAATTTAAATAAATCTATGAACGAAAGAAATAATTTGTTTTATGTATTACATTAATTTGTAGGTACAAGGAGTACAAAATACCGTTATGAACACAAAACTATTCAAAATGTACTGCGGTTAATGTTTTATTGATAAACCTATAAAACTGTAGTGGCAAAGACAAGACCAACCTACAATAATTCGCATCTATGCATAAAGTTTATAGGGTGTATTTATCGCACACTATCCAATAAATTATTCAAAACTCGACGCTCATTTCGTGCACTGTGGTAGTAAGTAACCACCTTTTCTGTTGTCGATTTACTGTCCAAATATCTAAAATTAAACACACCGCTTCGACGTTATTTCCCCAATGTTTGACGGGTGATAAAAATCGCAGCTAATGGCGCAACTTTGCTCACTTATACCAAAATTTATCACGGCAAATGATTTGTTGAACAAGCCAGTCTCTGGATCCACAACCACAACAATTGGGAAAGTTGTCTCCATTACATTGGCCATCAGTCTCCATATTTTGGATCAGATAAAACGCGATTCGGGCTGCAGACCCGGCTGGGTCCGGGTCTGTCCGGAACTGAGGCCATACAAACTACAGGGAGCTTATTAGGCAACACAAGTTCGGTGCCACATGGCATCCGGTCTATCTTATCAGGAAGTGATTCCGTCACGCGAGCCGAATGACACGAGTCCTTCCCTGCTAAGGGCTGTGCTGGACGCGGACCCATTGCCGGTCTTCTGACCCCTCCACAGGCTTGGCATGTAGTTGACCAAAATGACCGCTGTCCTGTCACCCGTTAAAAGGTTAACAGAGCGTAATAAAAACGTGATTAAAAATTAATCACGTTACACTCTCAGAAATCTTTACTTTTAAATGTTCACAATTAATATCATGCAGAAAATTCTGAAAACTATAAACATTTAAATTCTAAGAGGAGTATCCGATAATACATATATGTATGTAGAATAAAATCTTGTATGCATTTGTGAAAAAGTTTGAACATTTTTAGACTTAATTATTAAAGTCACCATTCCCAAACCACTTTAATCACGCGTTCTTTTAAGATATAAATTGTCATTAGATTTGAAGTTTGAATCTGCTTGCAAATTATACGAATACTAAATAAATATAAATATTTAAAATATCACTTACCACTTAAAATGCCATCGAAACTTCAATAATAAGAAAACCGTAGTATATCAAATTAACCAAGAGTATTCTAAAGATGCTGCTTTTTCTCTACTTTTCGTGTTAAGTGATTTTTAGATTGCCCAAAATTTGTGTCTAAGGTTTTTTTAGCAAAACTGATTGTTAGTATCATGTATCTACATATATGACGAATTAGAAAGGAGGTAACCCAGAAGCGGTGCCATTATTTTCTATAAATTTTATTTAGTTGCTTTTCTTCAGTACGATCTAAAGGAAAATTCTTCGGTCCAATTTTTGGAACTTGGCCGAAGTTTGCTCCTCTTGCTAAAAAGACCTTTGTAACAATCTTTACATTAGTTAAAACAATTTATTTATATTCAAATAAATATTGAATTATAAAAAGTCTTTGACTTTTATGATCATGAGAACACTTACATATATGATCAAGAATTTTATTTTCAAAAACGGCCAAATACTAAAATTGACGACCTCATGGTCCTCCAAAAAATTCTAACTGGATGAAATATGAAGATACGTCATTTTATGATATATTTTCATATTGATAGACTAGCTCATTCACTAATCTATAGGGTACTTCCCGTCGACCTAGAATCTTTAAATTTGTTTGTTTTTAAAAACGAGTTTCTAAAATTAGGTGTACATCCAAAATACGAATATGCTCTCAAATTGTTCAATATGGCGAATCAAAACGCTATAAAGCTACGTATCAATTATTACGAAAGTCGATATTTTTACCTAAAACTAAAAATTTGATAGCTTTGTTTTGTTAGGTTTCTAAGAGAATACCGAATAAATCTAAGTATATTGTTATATATGTATGTAAGTTAGATTCGTTTTTCTTTTTTTTAATTAATTTATCGCATCACGCTATCAAATGCTAAGTTGCGGCATGATTAAGCTGTCGATATAAAAATATAGGTTACGTGACATGCCCTGTGTTCATGATGGTAATTTGATTGGTTTTAGCCAGGAAACGAATCCTTGCTCACGTCGCCAATTACTTTCACTAATTAGAACGTTACGAAGCGAATGGCGTTATCGAAGACAGTTCTGGAGCTTGACGCAACGGTTCCTTCCAACCCGTAGAAGTGGTGTTTAAAGTTTTATAAAAGCAAACAGAGGATCTCTCCATTGCACCGGAACGCCCCAGGGACAAATTAATGAAAGTTGGGAAAAAGTGCCACGATAAATCCTTATCGAGCTCGTTTCTCATGCCACCGTGGCGGAAACAACAGTTTTCCAGGAGAACACGACACCTTCGGCATTTATCAGACTGTGCCCGGAAGTGCAAAGCATTATAACAATGAAATTTAATGTCCGCCCTATCGGGGCCCCATCGCTGGGAAAGCACCCCCATTACCGCGGAAAAGGTGGAAGTGCACAGCAGCACTTCCGACCGAACGGTGACCGCAGAACGAGGACAACACCGAAAATTTTCTTAAGTGCAAACTTACCGAAGAGCCGCCTGAATTCGTCGAAGTCCGAGGGCTCGTTCACAGTGGGGCCCCATCGCTCAGGGTGATGAAGGTCCGCTGCGGACTTTTTATCACCAGCGCTCCGCCCTGAAAGGAAGCAGTCCAACGGCGGAGCCTCGTTGGCGCGGTGGTGGCTCCTCTTCACGTCCAAACTTAAAACGGATGGGGCCTTAGTCGGGTAGCTGCCGGCGGCTTCTTGGCGCTCCTGCTCCTGCCTCTGCCTCCCCGAGTTGAATTCACCTTCCCGATTTTTAGGACGTGCTGGCGTTGGGAACGACAATCCAGCGCTATCCACGTCCCCGCGATCGAAATAATCATCGTTTAATGTAATTGCTTCCTTCGAAAACAAATCACATGCAACATCCGGTGCACCCGGGAAGTGGAAGGTCCTGGCTGTGTTCGACTCGGTTCGGTGCATTTTTCTCGATTGGGTCTTGTTCCGGAAGGACTCCGGTTGCAGATTGTTTTCAAAGTTTGATGCCATCTCGGATAGTGGTGGGGCGCACGATAAATCAATTTTATCCTTGCGGCGCGATGAATTTTTTTGATTCGTACAATTTATGGTTTTCGGATCACCGTCACCGTACCCGCTCGCTTTTATCCCAAAATTGATTTCAGCGAGCTGGTCTTGCAATCCTTTGTAGATATTAAAAATTTTCCTTTGTAGCGACTCCACTTGATTTTCACGGTGCTTGTTAAGGATCTGCATAATGCAATGAAAGAAAAGAGAAAAGATATGTTTAAAGTTTTAATGCTTTAGAATTGAGGTATCGCATACTATTAAGCTGCCAATTTAACTAACAACTATTTTTCATGGACTTTAAGGACTTTCAACATATTTCTATGTCAAATTTTTATTATGTAATCATAACTTTTTGTGAGATATGCAATTCTGAAATATTGTGGAAAAAGCACATCAAAAGCATGTTCTACTACTAAACCAATGAAAATAAAGTTATCACGAAAAACATGGTTTCATAGAGGCTTACGTAAAGTATACAGAGTTCCACAAGTTATACGGCGCTAATTTTAACAAAAATATATTTTACTTTTAATGATAGTGCTAAATTAAATTTTATAACTATCATCTAAAATAAAATACCCCTTTTCTAACAGGTCTCTTGTTGGAAGCTCTGTTTAGCAATATTTTTCAAATATTGGTTATAATCAAATTAGGATTGTAAACTAGTGTTATGATCGTGACCCAGGAACCGAAGCATATTTGATGTTAAAATATCAATGTTTTTTTCAATAATTTAGTCTAATCTCTCTAATCTAAGATGATCGATTGTTCCACAGTTACTACTATTAAACATTAGGTTTTGTAATTGAATTCATCATATCAAATAATTTTTTTTGAGTCTTTAAAGGGGTTCAGAGAAAGAATGAAAAAATCCGATGTGTTAAACTTTTCTCGTTTTTTTTTCAGACGTCATTCGCTCTCGCAGCCCAGAATAAATATTACATATTTAATTGTTTTGCAAGCATACTTAAGGAAGAGCTAAAGTTAAGAATTGGAATAAAAAAACATACGTAGAAACAATCAATAGTACTTTCACAACTGCATTTTTTCAATTTAAAAGTAACCAATTACTGTACATAATGGGTTTACAACGATATATCGATTCATTTGAAAAAATCAAATGCGATTGGTCGAAGGATATTTATACAATTTGAACTACTTCTAAAGTAAATATTTCGTGTATAGCATGCAATCGAGTAAAAGCCTTTTCTGCTTTAACGTCATGGTAATTGATAGCGACAACATTATTCCTTGAACTACATGGTTTTATGTTACCATAGCCAGCATGTGGAATTTGTTGGATGAAAAAGAATTTAGTTTCTTAGTTTGCTATGGGTGTACGTACCTGCACTTTAGTATAATATTCTATAAAGTTGTGCGAAATCATAATAATCTCAAAACTAATTATTGAATTTTAAACATTTCGTGTATATTATCAATTTAAGTACTATTACAAGGTTCTGTTTGTGAGTTACAACTAACAAAAATCAGGCTAAATATTTAACTTTCGGATTTGAGAGCTACACACTCAAGCAAATATATGCAAAAAAGTGGTTGAAAATGAATTAGCATTTTCGGTTACCTACCTTTCAAAAAGGGTTCTTCAAAGATTTGCAATATATGTAAGTTTCATCTAACAACTATTAAGCTCCTGTTCTCGATAAGAAGCCAAGGTATATATAGAAATTAATAAAATGTTTGAACACTATAAACAAATTATATTTTATTTGTGCTATTTTTTTCTAAATCTGACGATATGTTAATATCATTTTACGTTATTGGAATAAATTAACGTGTTTTTAAAACAAAATTCGAACAATAGAAAAGCGAGTTAAAAAGAAGCTATATCAAAGCCTTATAAATTTTCGCGAAGGTTCAATTGTTAAGAGAAATTGGAACTGCAATTTTTTTCAAAAAATTAATAAAATAAAGAACTGACTAAAAATGAACTAAACATGATCCGAACATATTCGGGGCACGTTTAGAAGAAAGATTTTAATTTAGTAATTTATCGTCCTTTGCTTTGTAAGTATACTTGGAAAATTTGAAATTAATGGTATGTAATTATAAAATCCAATTTCCGGATCAAAATGAATCCATATACTCTCACAATGTTATCTAACATCCCTTTACATGATGTGCAAATTCGATTTAAAACTTCATTAAAGGAAGCCTTACTGGAAAAAGGACTTAATTACTTCGTTTTTGATTATTCGCTTGACAAATTCGCGGAACGCAAAACTGTGCATCGACTGCTTTGAAAACATATTGCCAATATTTGCCCTGTTCCAGTCCGACATTACCTTTGAAATCACCGTTGACACAGCATCCAGAAGCAGCCCCGGAAGTTAATCCAGTTCAGTACCTGATCATCCCCCATTCAAGCGGGGCGAAACGAAAACTAAGCGGAAGCTGAGCGCCAGGACGCCAGCGGCAGCAGAAATGCAAAACTCGTTAAGAAATTAATTTGAATTTGTCGAGCGTCGAGGCGCTCAGCGGCGGATGCACACAAAAAAGATTTCTAATTACCACCAACTTTTCCTTCTCGAGCTGGGTAAAAACCAATATCTTATCATTTTCCAGTCTGCTCCTCTCGAGTAGGCTGATTTTCTCGGAACGCTCCTTCAGTTTTTTGTTCATCTTTTCGACCATCGCCAACTCAGCCTTCCCTTGACTGTAGAAAAATTAACAGAGGAAGTCGATGAGAGCCAATCCGGAACCGGAGCTGGTCGTTAATCTTTTAATCTGCGATCGGCACACAGGCCGAGCTCAAACTCAAACAATAACTCGGCCAATGAAGTTTTATATCTCGGCCGGGTTACATGCGCTTACCTCAGGAAATCCTGCAATCTCTTGAGCTCATCCTGCAGATGACTGCACTGCTTCTCCAGGTCCTGCGTTGTGCACTTTTCCTGGGAGGTCGCATCCTTCAGGTCGGTCTGGAAGGACAGGAAATTGTGAGGATCCGCCGGGTGGCGCTTTCCCGTGCATCGCTCACCTGAAGATGGGAGACCTCCGTTTTGAGCAGGCCAACCTCGTCGCGGCACCTGCACAGCTCCTCATGGATGCTGAACTTTTCCTGCTGCAGCGTTGCACATGCCTTCTCGAGTGCACTTTAACGGATAATTGAAAATGAAATGAGCGAGCAAATTTGCCTTTGATTTGAAAGTTTGCTCTCGCACAGGATCACGTCCCGGGTCCCACCCACCGGGCACCACCCACCGGTTTAGGGAAACTGGCGCGCTTTAACGGCGCCCCTAATGCGCTTTAAAAGCATCTTTGCACCGGGCGGGGCTGCAGGGGAAAGTTTAATGACACTTGAATGAGAATCACCCGCCTTTCGGAGGCTGCGGTCCGGACTCGGTGCAGACGCTGTTTGTTCGGGGCTACCGGGAACACAACCCTGCCACCCCCCGGCGTCTGCTTTGGCGAGCCGGGCTGCCCTAATGTTTGCATTTTAAATAATTTTAAGGTGATTTCATTGGGGCCCTCTGAGCTGTCGCAATTTTTATAGACTGTACTTGCTCTTGGTTTATACAGGATTTGATATGCACAAACTATCGAGCTTAGAAAATGATTCTTAAGTTGAGTTCTAAATCATTAATTTGTAATTACCGACTAAAATTAATCTTTGGAAAAACTTTAGATACGAAGACTTGTTAAGGAATTTAACAGGCATTACCACTAAACTGACTAAATGTATGCCTGCTCAGAAACGATATTAAGAAATATTTTAAAACAGTTAGGTATAATATCAACAATCTCTACATTATAGTGAATAGCTCATTATACTAGTTCTGACATCCCTAAGATAAATAAAACGAGTACCTATAGTCTTATATGTAGTTCCTCATCCATCGAACTATATTTGGAAAGGTTCTTTCAGTGAATGATAACCTAATCTTCGAGGTTCGAGTATGGACCAAAAAAGGATATCAAGAACTTTCAAAATGTGAAGCAAGCATCAGATTTTCCTAATTATAGAAACACAATAGAATCTAAGTAACACCCAACGTTGAAAGAACTACTTAAGTATCTCTCAACTCAAAATCAAACATAAGAAATTTTTCATTTTACGAAAGCTGTGAAGTGAAATCTGGACTCTTACATAAAGCCATCTAAAACCTAAACTCTTATAAAGCTCCACATAAATTTGTCTTAAAATTTTGAACATTTTTTTATTCCGTTCTAAACCAAAGTAAATCTAAGTATCGCGATTATAAAAGCTTCTAATGGTTATACTTATAACCAAATCTTTCAGTAAAGAGAAGTAAATATCTTATTTATAATATTTAATGATGTATGTTTTTAACGAATCACTGAAGCCTAAAGGTCAGTATACAATACGAAATTACATAATATCAAGACAGTTAAGGTCAACGCATCGATCCCACATAGCGTTGCAACCAAGATCGCCTTGGCTTCCTTAGTAAACAAAGACAACTACTTATTATAAACTTGTGCATGAGTTGCATCTTTCGAGCAACTCGGAATCCAGTTTTCAAAGATGTAGACCCCAAAGAGAGAAATCGCAGATTTTGCAAGTTTTAAACTAAAAGCGTTTACGTCAGGCTTTGTGAAATTAATCAAACGCAATCCCATCACTTTGCACTCTGTTGCTCATTGAAAAAACTGGGAGCAAATCCATCCCCAAGAGGAGGGGGTGTGAAGACGAAAATCGAAAAATTATGGGATGAAATTTTTAGTCAGTGAACTTCTGCAGCAATATGCTGCGGTAGTGTGAACTCATCAAAAGTTCGATCATCCCCCGGCAGCCCCGAACCGCAGTAATTCTCTTGAAAAATGCCGCCAACATTTTTTATCAGCTAAAAATTTGTCACATATCGTTCTCACGAAACGCTCCCCGAAGTCCCTCCCCAAAATCCGCAGCGCGCCAGAGATGGCAGCGATTGCATTTACATAAAAGTCCCCTTCTTCTTGGCATTAAGCCGCCCGCTGGAGGGATAATAAAATCGCTTACGCGGGGATTATCCGCGGCGTACTCACTCGCAGTTATCCCGGAGTTTTTCGTGGCTCTGTTTAATTTCCACCTCCATCAGTAATCGATCGAAGTCGCTGGAGTCGACCTTCGTCTGCGAGGCCTTGTCCCTGGACGCGAAGATGCGTTTGTCCGTCTGGCAAGATGAATTGCGTAACTTTACGTAACGCTCCTGAAAATCGAAAAAGAGTTAACGCCATATATTAATTTTTTTTTATTGTATAATATTGTTTTTCAAAAAATTGTTGATCCTCTCCTACGCCTACTCCTAAAACTCATCTTTTCTTTTCGTAGTATGGATTAAGGTAGGATTACACTAACCTACTAATCAATATTAAAATATTTTAAAATTATAGCTCAAAATTTCCTATGATTTCGGTCTCTATAACCATTTAAAATCATAGTAGCAGGTACTCACATGAAATTAACACAAATTAATATAATTTGCTAAACTTTAAATGCGTTTATCTATTTCAAAAGCGTTTTCTTTATTTTCCTGTACTTAATAGCATTAGCTTTTACTGATTTTTGTTTTTTATTCAACCATAAATGAAAAAATTGCGTGCATTGAAACTTTTTAAAAAATTTTTAATTTCTATTTGAATCAATATATGCAGTAGTTAAATCAAAAAATAGCAACCAACACCTGACCCTTTTACTTTTTGTTTACATATTTCTTAAAAACGTGATGTAGAAATATTTTTATTTGCAAATCTAGGGTGACTCAAATAGATATACAAAACGATTAATAAACTAAATTAGTTGTAATGGTAAACATTCATTAAGTTTTAATTCATAATCCCAAACACAGATTTAATTTTATATTTCTAACAAGACTAGGATTTGCAACAAAATTTGTTTGTTAAATTCTGAAGTTAAATGTAATTTTAAAGAAAACGCGCACTAGAAAATCCAATAATATTCTAATCTCTTCAGCTTTCAATTTTTGTTTTGGGCTAATTGTTTTTGACAGATTTTCAATCAAGTAAGAATAAATTGGAAAAACAATTAGTATAAAAAATGAACCTCAGACTAAGTAATAGTTAAAACTGATCACATTTTTCTAAAAAACAACCAACAACAATAATATTGAACAATTCTTTTATTGCACAATATGCGATATATGTTTTTACAATAAACTAAAAGGAAGCCTTCCGATAGTCAAAGAAAAATTTGAATTATTATTTTATTTTTGAGTAGAATAAAGTGCTACTACAAAATTGTTTGGTTTTATTGAAATATAAATTAGTCAATAGTTGTTTTAAGGATTACAATTGTTTTCCAGTTAGTTTTTTAGACGTATACCATTATCCCTTAAAAGTTTAAGGTACGAAAATACATACCTATGTAGATAAATATTATTTTCTAAATTGGACCTATTTGTTATGAAGATGTTCGCGGACAGTAAGAAAGTCATTTCATTGGCATCACAGTAAAGATGAATGCTAAGCATTCACGTCCGCGGACGTGTTAAAAAGGAACAAGTTTCTAGGAAAAAAATCAATTTCAAAAATTATGAAATACCGCTGAAATGCGTCATTAAGGGCTGTAATGCGGAGACACAATGGGAGCCGTCGGGTCGTAGTTAAGGGTGAATCAAACGTCTCATTCGAGAAAATTGAATTAGGGCCAAGCGAGTGTAAGATTTGCCTGCATAGTCCCTTCCCCGCCCCCGTCACTGGAAGGGTGGAAATGCAATTTAGCGATTTTTCTCGTTTGCAGCTCCTCCTCCCAAATTGGATGCTGCCCTGGCAGCGGCCCTTCGACTGGCAGCGAAAGATGTCATTTGTCAAAAGAAAGGAGTCCTCCGGAGGAGCTCGAGCGGATGCAGCGTCAAATCGTCCGCCCCCGATTGCGAGTCCTCAGCCCTTGCATTCCCATTCTCTGCCAGGACTCGGTGAATTTTTCCTAAGTGCACTGCAATAGCAATTTTCGAAAATTTCACCTTTCAACTTGACTCCGAGTGTTTTCTTTCTGCTCCATTTTCCCGGGGCGCTCAGTGTTTCCTGTTTATTCAGGCGAAATGTGCTAATGCAATTTAAAAACATGCGAGGGGCACAGGATCTCGGCTCGGACCCGCTCAGGCATTAAAATAAAAGGGAAGTTTCGCAATAAGTGGGGCACGGCGCGGCTCGAAGCTTGGGGTCACTGAAGATTCAGCTCCAGACTGCTTCGAAGGAGTCAGAGCCGACCCCGGCGCAACTACGAGTCCTTTCTTAGCTCCTTGGCAAAGGCGGGCTGCGCTCCTTAATGGAAGCAATTATCGTGACACACCGACAGAATTATGGCTCTACAACATTTTGAGATGTCGAACACGCACTACGAGATGCGGGAAAATATTTAATTATTTTTATTATTATTTTACTTAGTTCTCATGTATTAATTGATAGAGCTGTAAAGATATGAACTAGACGTCGACTTTCTATAAAAATATGTTCAGAAAGCTCATTAAAAAATAAGGATAGAATCTTCCGATTAATGTTTTAAAATTTTTGTTCTTTTGTAATTATGAAACGAAGGTAACTTTATTCAGAATTATATGTTTTTAATGCCTCTATTTTCTAGAATAATGTTGAAAACATTGCAAAACTTGGTATATTGATTTACGTATCTCGAACTTATTTTAAAAAGCTATACCAAAATTTAAGCTTAAATTTAAATCCCACAATAATAATATACCAACTGTTACAAAATATACTTTAATTAGAATAGAATAGGTACAAAAAGTCTTCTTGCGTCAAAGGTTTCAACTTTGTAACAAATAAATTAGTTAATCATAATAAAAATTGTTTTTCTGAATATTTAGTACCATACCTAATTTATGAATTACTTTTACATACATTAACTTCGTAAAAAAAATCAAAACATTTTAAAATACCCGATTAGGAAGTTGAAGTTCATTTAATTTAATCATAAATAATGCTTGCTCTTTAAAAACTCCAATTTTAAATTGCGGAACTCGAAAACAACTTTTCAAAAATCCCCAATTCCTAATCTCCAATAACCTTAAACTATTGGGCGATTCATTTGTCCTCAAATCGAATTACTTAATATTCATATTTATTTATTTATTTACAGGCATACTAGTGGATAGAACCGTAATTGGCTCTTCACCTATTTGCAATCAAAAACAGGTTCGTATACTTTTTTGTTGTTTGTTATTTAAGATTTGACAAAATCAATCTTCAATTCGAGGAAAAACTTTACCACCATAGATATTTAATTAAAAATCAGCGGGCGGGGTTTACCCTAAATCAAATACGTAGAATCCATAATGCACATTAGTTTTTAAGAATTTCGTTGCCTGTAGAATGAATAACCCAATTTTATTACAACATTTAGTGTAAAGATATATATGAATATATATTTTAATAATACAAAATGTGATGGCCATTGTTGAAGAAGTGGCTTATACATGATAACTCCAAAAATTGTCTATTATGCTGAAATTTTAAACATACATTCGAAACAGTATTAATTCATTTTACCTTATCGGTTAGGGGAACTATGAGAATTTAAAAAGAAATGTAAAACTTATATTTTTCTATCCATCAAATGCCAATAATTTTGTGAGAAATTCTATCTTTTTTCAATGACTGTTATTAGCAATAATTCTTTTTACCACTTTCTTCACAGTTCGACTATGAATTATAATAGCTTTTTACATAAAGACATTTTTTCGGATCAGTATACAACACACGTTAAATTGTATGCCATATTAGACCTCGCGCTCAACGCTTTTAGCTTTGGATCATTAAACAAAAATTTTATTTTCACTCTTTTGCATTCAACAACATTTAAACAATTTCGAAAAAATTCCTTTGTATTAAAATGAGTTTATCATTTTATTTAGTTAATAATAATTGATTATTTATAATTATGTACATATAAATATCATCAACAAATATTATATGCATATACAAAAAGTATAGAAAACTTGTTCCAAAACCTCATATTAATATAAATATGTAGGTATATTAATGTGGGTTACATATTTTATAAGTTGTTATAGTTTGCACTTACACATGTAGTTAATGAAAAGTCAACTTTCTTTAGGGATATAACAGAATACATATGAGTTTACTTTACGTAAGTATCTAGTTTGAATTCTATATTGAAAATGTATATAGGTATATGTATCTACAAATAAGCCAACCATTGAAAATCAGAAATTACAAATAAAATATGCGATTTTGTTCTTTCCGAAATATTAATTAGCCATTGTACATATAAGTACAGATAATTTATATTATATGTTCATGCTGAATTGGAACTTGGGCATGAGCATTTGAAAATTTGAAATAAAGTTAAATTGCCTCGAGGATGAAGCTATTTGACCTCATTTTATGAGCACATATTTTAATTTCGACAATGGCATGAAACGATCGCCATAGTTGCACAAAATGTATTGAAAATGCTCGTTTCAAGGGAGTCATTGCACCTGCAGTCATCGACGTCGAAAATAGAATTATCGCCCTCGACGCGGGCACCGTCATGACCCACTTAAGCCCGAAATATCCCAAATATTTATGTGCTGATCAAACGAATACTATCACCGCGAGTCCTCTGGTTTTTTGTGCTCCACCCCATTGAAGCCGGGGCTGTGAAAAAGCGCATTTCTTGATATGCATCTATTTGTTGAAGCTCGTTACACTCCCAAATTGCATCCGGCAGGAGTCGAGGGGGTGGGTATTGCAGTGTGGATGCAGTTCACATCCTCGGCTAAGCGCTAGAGAAAACAATGTCAAGCACTGCCATAAAGCCGGAGCTCGAGCCCGGCGGAGGATTCTTCTATTTTTTATTTATTTTTTTTTTTTTGCACTAGAGAAGGACGAGAGCCTCCCGTTTCGTGGCCCTCGAAAATATGATTCAGTTACCGAAACGAACCAGGACTCCTCCATCCCGGACTGACAGGGTGTTTTATAGTTCTATTTGTTGCTCCCCAAACGACGCTTGCGGATAAGGGCGCGTCGGATATCCCGATGTATCTGCAGTAGCGGGTCCAGCCCCATGCTGGCATTGTGCTACACTTTCGTTATCTGAACAGCCCCGTGAAATGAAACGAGGACAATGGCTGGCATTAGTTTCATTTTTTATTTTTGCACTGTCGAATATTTGTTTCCATTTCACACCCTCCAGTGCATGTCCTCCGCCCCCGCGACCTACGGCGCCATCTACCAACCCTATTATAAGAACGCAACCCTGTGGGGTTGTGGATTCGATTGTGGTCTTGGTAGGTGGGTTAGAGTGCATCACGACACTCAGCGAACAAGCTCTAAACTTAAAATTAAATGTTTTGATTAAAATTCGCAATAATTTGGCCAACAATTTGTGAAATTGTACGCGTTTATTTATGTATCGGACCACACTCCCGCCCTCCGCACCACCGGGTGAAGTAGGTGTGGAGGACACACGTTGAATAGGGCCTGGTGTAGAACCCCACACGTCGCATTCCACGCAGCCCAAAATGTGGCGCTGGCGGAGTGGAACCCGTCCCAGGGACACTACACAAAATAAATTACAGCTTCCAGTCGTTCACTGCAAAATTTATGTTAATGAATGGCCGGGAAAGTTTCACGTTACCGCAAGCATTCAATGACGTAACTTTGTGAAGTTATGTGATAAGTTTTAAGCATTAAAACTGCAGTTTTAATCAGCCCCGCTACAGGCCCACGAGATAACAGTTAGTTAAATATTTCGAGCGTCGCGCGTCATGCCGCGATCCTTCTTCCTTTTCACTCATTTTATGCGAGATCATTTCTCATGTGGCGGTTTATTAACTTTTTCTGTTGTGACTTTTTTAATATTTCATGCGGCGCCATCGGGTGCCGGAGTTTAAACATGTAGAATACGGCATGACGCGTTGCCCGCCGTCCATTTACGCCATGGCGGAATTATATGCTCCGCTTTATAATTGAAAAACTGTCCAATTCCTCAGGGGATTTAAAAAAAAACGGCTTCAATTAAGAGAAAATTCCTATCCAAATCAACCCTTTTTCTCGGAAAATCCAGGAAAATGAAAAACGAGAACATTTGGTAAATTGCAATGGCCTCAATAAGCAATGAATGAATGCGCCACTATTTTACTGCCGGTCGACGCAGAGGAACGCGCAGTGGTAAATTTTTTAATTCTCTTATAGCATTAAAACATTTTTCAATTCCCTTTTCTAAAACGCTATGAACTATAAAGATATAGATTTATAAGAGCGTACTCAATTCTTTACAATTATAAATAAAGCTGTTTTAATATAAATATGTATACTTTTGCTACTTGGCAGGGTCGTAAATTGAACATAATTAAAAGTAGAACACCACAGGCATAGTTTTATGACTCATATTAAAGTGGAGAAGATAATTGAAATATACTTTAAAATAAGTTAAATTTAATTAGTTCCTTTTTATAAAATTCGAAAATAAGCAATGTCTGCTATGTGTACATGTATTTCCAAAATTCAAAAGACCCCCAGCGGAAAGAGTTATTACTAAGAAAATACAAGCTTTAAGGGAAGTACACATGATCGAAGATATCATATATGTGTGTGTTAAACTTAAAAAGTAATAAAGTCTTTCTATAATCTTAGAAATATAAACATTGATCAACAAACCCTAAAACCAGGCAAAACCTTTTCAATGTTTTTTGATGGTCTGAATGGAAATCTAAGCTCAAAAATTCTTCATTGCATAGATTTTCGAGATTTTTTGATCTAAGATGCAAAAAGGATGGTTTTACGCCGTATTCACGATTATATTCCAACGCGTATAAATTTATCTTTTTTTTTGTTCACAAATCTTGCTGTGGCTTCTGAAGTGCTCTTTATGCAAAATGCACTTTGAATTATTCAGGTGTGTTATTTCTGGTTTATCCGAGAACAAGTAACATATTTGATAAATTCAAAATCCGTTTTAAAGCGAAAGGACTCCGATAGAACTCACCAAAAATGTTAGGGAAAATATACTCTGATTCCAAGTCTGAATTTTCGTCAAATTTTGTCGGCTTTTGCTACTTTAAATTAAATAAGTTATGAATTTATGCTATTTCGAAATAAAGTGCTATAACATAAATAAATTTATAATATAACACTACAATCAGACATGCGAGATCTCTTATGTTGCTGTCCAAATTTATAGTTTTCGTCTTTCGATATATATAAGTATTTTATCAGAAGTAGGGCCTTTGCAAAAGTTCAGGCTTCTTGCATTTTTGTAGAGTTTTCAATTCTTTAAATCTTATGTTTTCTGTTCATTTTAATTTTGGTCCAACGCTTATCTCCAAAATTGGAAAATGATTCATTACGTTTAAGCTTATTCCGATTTCTCTGTTTTCTGGAGGTAATGCGTCATTTTAAAGAAACAAATATAAAACAATCTGTGTGGACTGCATATATTATGTTTTGCGTATGTAAGCTACTAAATAAATCATATTAAGTTATATCTTCAAGTAACAGCAGCTTTTGCTGATTGAATGTGGATGAGTGCATATTTCAGTGCAATCAGGATATGTTACTCCTGCAGTTTTAATGAATTCACTTAACAAAATGGCGTTCCGTAGTGATGGTAAGTCACAAAATGGATTATGGAATTAACGCGGGTCCATTTTTGGTTAACACACGCCTGAAATATTCAAAGTTCATAATCTCCCAAAAAGAGTGACTGAAGGGCATTTGCAGTTGCCAGTTTTTAATGGTGATGTGGATGCGCAACCCGGAACCACACCCGGGGAAGATATCACCCGGCATCCGCTGGCCCGTGTAACGACCGTGAAGAATGCGATCAAGTATTCATCTGCACACACATCCCGACCGGAGTGTCTATTCTGCGATTAAACCGACCGTGGGCTTATCCATTTAATCAGACAAAATGCGGCTCAGAAGCCGGGAGCAAACCCGCGTCGGAGGTGGCCGGGTCCGGCCCAGTGGCTGCAATTAAATTTAATAAATAATAAGCCCGGAAAGCTGCAGCCCCACCTAAGCCGAAATATTTTCGACTCTAGTTAATGAACGTTCGTGCAGGCAG
The DNA here is from genome assembly GCA_959613345.1 of Tolmerus cingulatus. Taxonomy (NCBI): domain Eukaryota; kingdom Metazoa; phylum Arthropoda; class Insecta; order Diptera; family Asilidae; genus Tolmerus; species Tolmerus cingulatus. Next base: position 52,841,742 of record OY390707.1, read on the forward strand.
GAAGTCCCATTTGGTCAAGTCGAACCGGGCCGTTCCCGGCAATCCCGGCAATCCCGGCACTCCCCAGGACCTGCTGGGTGCACTATGCGCGCCAGTGTCGCCGCCCGAAAACCCCGGCGGCGCGGCGGGGCGTTCTGGAGTGCATGCATGCTTTTCCATCTACTTCGGGGCACCAGGGGCTCCGTTCAACCCCCAGCGGTGGGGCGCCTGTCGCACATCTGCATAGGGCAGGGCCCCATCCCCTGGAAGCCCTATCTATGTCCAAAGTTTACTGTATCGAGCACAATACGTACCTGCACTAAATTGCAACTTGATGCAGTCGGGGCTGCCTTGTTCGCTGTCGCTGCAAGTCGTTTCATGGTTTGTTGGATCTCCGACAGAATTTTGTGGACGTTTTTATCGTCTAGAAAATTTGAAAGAAAGAAGAAACTTTTCTATGAAAATGACGACGACGGGGACTTCGGGGCTTCGGAGGCTTCTTTTCACTCGCTGCCACATTGCTCGGTGCATCGCTCCCCGGGCTCGGAACGAAATTCCAACGAGAAATCAAAGCCTTCCGAGGAGCCCCGCTTCCTTATTGCATAGTCCTTGTCCTTACCTGGCAAAGTCCTTTGCAATTTTGCCTTCAGCTCCGAGAATAGGAATTCTAGAACACGTTGCGGCTCATACAGAAGCGTGTTGAATTGCTCCACCTCCAAATCGTCCGCCGAAGAGCTAAAGGCGGATTTTGTCTGGAAGAAAGTTATTAAGTGTAAAAAATAATTATCTACCTTGGTTAAAAACGTTTTATAATTCCTTACATCGCAGCTAGGCATTAGCTAATTTCAGTGTAGACAAGTGCATTAAAAGAACTAAGGTAATTTTGAAGCAATCATTAAAAATTCTATTATCGTCGAGAAGGTTCCAAAGACTAATAGTTCAAATTTAATACAATAATCACAATAGTAACATGGATGAAAAGTTTAGAATTATTAATTCAATGTATTTATCCTTTTAAATATATCTGATGAGAAAACATATAAAATGAAATATTTACATATATTTAAGAAACTTTTAAACGCGTTAGTTTTCAGAATTAATTACGTTTAGATGATGTTAAAACATTTTTTATATAATAGTTATCTTTACTAATTCATTTAATATTTAGCTGAGAAATTGTCACAGTAGTAATTACTACAATTTTACACTTAACGAGTTTTTGTAACTGGTATTCTTTTTTCTAGAATACTTATGTATATCAATGATTAGTCTAGAATCTCATGAGTAAGTTTTCAATATGACGGTATATTCAATTTTAAACATACAAACTTAATAAAACTATAATAAGTTAGGCCTTTGGAGGCTCTACTTTTAAAAGCGAAGTTTAAAATTATGGATTGAACACAACATTTTGAAACCCCAACCTTCAAGTGATTTTCAGAAAAATTAATGCAAAATCTACATATGTAATAAAAGACTTGCAACAATTACTTTTTATACAAAATATAAGATAACCTTTATTCCTTTGAGAAATGTCATTCTTTGCCACATAGGAGGATTAGAAAATTATACGTTAAAATGAGGATCTGTATATAAAATAATACAATTTGTTTTTGTTCTTAAGAAAAATTCACGATTTTTCCTACTGTATGGTTTTAGACATACATATTTATAGTTGTTTTAATACAAACTAATTATACACACCTTTTGCAAATACACAATAGTGAATTCAACAAATTGTTCGCTTTGTCGATTAAAGCATAATAAAATAAGTACACAAAGTGAAATCACTTTTATGAAAATATAAAAAACCGCAAGATCGCATTATTCATGTTCAATAGTTCGTAACAAATGCGCTTTTCACGCAATTCCAGACTAATGAATTTAGAACATGAAAATAATTAGCTTAACTAAACATTGTTTTAATGTATGCAATGCTGTGAATAAAGTCATGCAAGGGAGCACTTTCATAAAATTTGAGACTGTATCTCAATAGAAGTATGTTTTTGAAAATATTATGAAAGAAAGTAAAATTATTAGTAAAACTTTTAGATTATATTGTATTTATTATTAAATTATAATCTGTGTCGGCTATTTGAATATTTTATACCACACCTAGGTTTCGTGTATAGCAATTAAAAAAATAATCTAAACACGAGGCTAAAATTATTTTCCTAAGAAGTTGTATAGATTTTACAAATTTGATACACTGGGTATGAAAACTTTCGATAATAATTTTGCACTTTGAGTTTACCCCGGTATTTATACAAATTTCTATGGAAATTTTGGTTTAGGTAATCTATCAATATAATATCATTTGATTTCCGAAATATTTTTCCCTAAGCTTTAGCTAAGTGTTTTTAGAATGGTTTACCTAGAAATCTGGAAAACTCAAAATATGCAGGAGTATAATACCAATTTCGCAACTTATGTACACATTTTTTAATACTTTTAAAGTATTTTTCTCTGTGTACCTTTACTTCAAAATCAGTTTCATTCATGATTCCCTTCATTCTTACAGGCATGCTAAATCTGGAACGAAGGCGTGAATTTTTTCGTCAAAACAATCGGCATGAAATCGATATGTCTAACAGGTGTAGGTCTGACTTTGGCCCGATTTGCTCATCAGTTAGCAAAAGGAAACGCTTTGCTCATAAGTGGGGCTTTACAAATCCATTAAATTGCTGTTGACCCTAAAAACACTTTGCCGGCTGTTAAACATCATCCTGCCGCCGGCACCTCCACAAGTTCAGCAATTATCGCCTTATCGAGCCGATCAAAGGAGTTTTATTAACCATTAATGGGGGCAAATAGAACGGTGCGCGGCGATCCACCCTTGAACGAATGTCACTTGCCAGGACACGCAATTCCCGGCCCCGCAGTCACAAGTTTCAAATTCCTGGCCCGCTAATTAATTCATAGCTGACCCGGACCTGCCCTTTCCGTGGCGGGACACTACCACCAGCACGCACCACCTGCCGGGGGGTGGGAAAAGCTCGCCGCCTATGTGTGGGCGTTACAGGTGGTAGTTTGAAGAGGTATTTCTTTTTTCTTTTTCCTTTTAAGCAAGGCCTTACATCGAGGTGCCGTTATGAAAGTCATCGTCTAATTACCTGTTAGCAAAGCCATTAATTGGCCGGCGGTTGTTGCGACCCTCTCCCCACCACTGGACTAGTTGAGTCCCGAAGTTTTGATTGATTTCGGGTGCGGCTCAATAAAGATAAGCAAACACTCGTCCAACCTCTGACGATGGTCGCTAATAATGTTGACATTTGCTAGACGTGGGCGGGAGACGGTCGTCAGCAAGATGTGCTTATGCCAGAAAGGACAACATGCGGGGTATGAGCTGACTTAGGTGGTTTTGTGGGAAGGACATGTTTTTTAATTAAATTATTGAGTGGGACTTCTAATTACGAAGTGAAATCTGCTGATATAACCTGAATCTTGTCATATTTTAGTTACGGTCAGCACTTAAAGGATTAGGCTTTATTTACATACCACTTTGTGGGCTGCATTGAATGTCGCAATTATAGAGGACTTGCCTCATACCACAAGATTACTTCTTAGGCAGTAAAACCTCATTTAAATTTTGCACCAACCATTACTATAATAAAGTGTACTCTTCGCTTGTCACAATAAAGAAAAGAGTGTAAAACTATCAAAACTTTTCATTACAAAAAAAAACTTGATAAATTTGTAATCCACTGTTAAAACACGTACTAAGTATATTTAAAAAGCATTTTATTTTTAAAAGATATTATTTAATAGATCACTTTGTTGTTTTCCTGCTTGAAATATTTCAATTTTGAACAATTTCTTGTAAACCGAGCAGGCTTAATTTTGAATGTATGTATAGTATAATGTAAGATCTTTCTAACGAAGTCCAAAATGGCGGAATATCTTTTTCTTGACGAACGTCTTCATTAAATGAAAGGGTTTTACGTGTAGAATCAACTAAACTGTTGTAGTTTGGTAGTAGATATGTATGTGGCTATTGCATTATTTTGTCATGTTTGAAAACTATAAAAAATAGGTTCATTTAATTTGAATTAACCTTAAAATCTCAGAATGAACACTTTTTTTTCAGCTAAAACTACCACAAATGTGGTTACCTAAAGTTTTATATATAAAAAGTGCCAAACTCAAATTTTAGATACAAAGTAATGTTATAAATATTATAGTATTCCGGAGAAGTGTGTTAGCTAATGGTTAAAATCTGCCTTGCAACTAATTGGCATTTAAACCATAGTACCTATTCAAATATAGATTCATAATTCCCTAGCAATAATGTGTTCAGCAGCAGTTAGTAAAGGTGAAGGACGTTAACAGGAAAGGCGCAATTCAAGGCTAATAAGGCGGGGGTTCGCAACGTACTAAATGTGTAAATTAAGTAAGCCCCGCCATAAAGTCTATGTTACTTGTGTAACTACGTACTTTTGATGCGATAAAAGCCCTCTCCGGGTCATAGGGCCTTTTGCCTTGCCGGGTCGGACCCGCAAGGAGCCGTCGCCTTATCGTGTCAATTTCGTCCGGGAATGCAATAAATGGAATCGGGAGCCGCTTGCCATACGCAAATGCAATATTTTCAGTGAAATGCAAAGTTCTTAAAATACCTTTGAACGTGCACTGAGAATGGCGTCCCAGCTCGGAGCCGGGGCCTTTGGTCCGCAATAATTGCAGTCGTGTCCTGCCATCGGCGCAGTCCTAATGGGCTGCGTCATGCAAGGTCTAAGGATCCTGGGGGGTGGGTTCTTCGGCTTCGCTCCCTTCGAATTGGCCGCCGCCCTGGTGGTCATTTCTGGCGCCTGGTCGCGCACAAATGCAAAAAAAAATCGGAAACGAAAACAAAGAAAAGAAAACAATTTTTATTTCCACCACCTCCATTTCACCGTGAATATGCTAATTCCAAGCGACTTACGGTCTTTCCACAATTTACGTTTGAGCTTCTTAAGAAAAGTCCTCGGAATCGGTGCAATTTTCCGGCAATCCAGGCTCACCTCATTACAGCCGGGTCGTTAGAGGGTTCGCCCGGCGGGTCCTGGCAGACACGACAAACTTACTAACGAGTTACCTAAAAAAGACGTCGGACAATAATTTGATTTTCGAATTTTAGAGCCAACGAGAGTATCGACACTGGCCTGACGGGTTGACGTTACTCCCGGGTGATTGACGTGTAATTATAGTGAGGCAGGCGATGAAAATCATTTTCAACTGTACCCGGTGCCGGGGGCATGGGCATGTAACCCGTTCGCAGCGCAGCCATTTCGAGCTCTGTCCCGGTTTAATTAAAACTTAATAGGACTCCGGCAAATGAGGCGATAAATCGATATTGAGCCGAATCGAGCCCCGGTCGAAGGAGACTTCTGGGTAATGAAATTTTTATTTAATAGAGGTATTCGATCGTAAAGTTGATCGGGTCTTTTGGAACTAGTGCTTTGGTGAATATTTGTTGCGCGTTAGGGAATAGTAGATTTTGTACAAGTCTCAGGATTTTTGAGATTGAAGAATTCAAAATAAGTTACCTCAATTACTTATGCGTAACCTTTCCTTCACTTACTGTAGAAAATAAAATGTTTTAAACTTAAACCGTTTTTCGTCAATCCAAACCAGGTTTTACGATAAATAAAAACTAAACATTTGAGTAGATAGATATGTATAGTTTTAATGGAGCAAGCATTCAAAATGAATTTTTGATTAGATCCTAGTGAATTTTTACTACAGTGACACTGCTAAAATGTTAGTAAAACAATCTAGCTAGGTATATTAATTTTATTAGAAATCCAATGAATCTAGAAAACTACGAAGTTCAATTCAATAACAATAATTTTCATGGAAAATCCAGTGCAACTGCTTCGGTCATCGATAGATACTATTAACCAGGAATTCTTGTGGAAATCGAACTCACATCCTTTAGCAATTGAGCTATCGAAGCACTGAGAGGATTTTCGTAGATTCTACAGAAAAATTGTGTCAGTGGCTGGAATTCAAACCGGTGTACAGAATGTCGCGAGATTTATGTAACCGACTGTAATAACATTTAAACCACATATTCTTTATAGTATTGTCTGACTTTTATCAAGGGATGTTTTGATAAGATACCTCATTATATTTTATAAAGTTTTAAACTCAAAATTTCAATATCGAGTCATTTTTACAGAGAAATTTTAACATTTTTCCTCTATGTTACATCTTAAATAATTATTATATTACAATTTATAAAGAATAATGTGGTTTACAGCTTATAAAAATTAGTTAAATAGATCTTATGGTATGAATTTTTTACACAAGTTTGAAAAACGTATTTTCTCGAAAAAGGCAAAATAAAAAATGTTTATACGCCGTCGTGAATTCGCTTCAATTCAATTTGTCCTTACTCAAGTAATAATAAGAATGTTGACATGTGGGCACATTTAAAATATTCTTAAAAATACAAATAATTAATTTGGAAAACAAATTGTTTTGTTTTTGGTTTTCATCTTTTAAAAACTTGAAGTTCGTGTAGCCTCTAACAAAAACTATAATATAAATTTATAGCGAAAGCGTGTTATCAACGAGCTCGTACGTATATTTAAGCATGGATTCTTAATTATTTTAATTCAACTTTTAAAAAAGGATTCTTTCCCAATCACTTCTTACCTCTTTATAGTGTATGAAAATATGCTTTAATATTAGTATTCACAAAAAATCCCAAATACTAATTTTAATGAAGTAAAAGAAATGCTTAATATTTGTTATTTTCCGAGTTGGGGTAGTAAAAGATCTCGAAAATCCTTAGGTTTGCTGAACCTTTAAAATTCAAGAAATGTGCGCTATATTACTTAAATTATTGTAACAATCGTAAACAGTAAAAGTTGTTTAGGGTCCATACTTCCAGTAGAATGGAAAAGAGTTTAATGTCTGCCATTTCGAACCATTGCATATCGCCCGAATGCCATGCACCATGCACTTTTTGCACCCCCTAGAAAGCGATTCCACAATGAACTTATCGACGAGTCTGAAATTGAGCACTTCGATTGAACTCCGAAAGTGCTCGACTAGCATTAGGAAGGTCGCTGTTACTAGGGTCAAAACGGAGTCATAAAAGGAGTCGTTGAATAGAAACGAGAAGCTCGAAGCACGTCTCTTCAAAGGCTCAAAGAACTTATTTAGTAAAATCAAAATCTTCATCTGTCTGAAGTTCAGAGTATAACTTGGGAATGTGACTTTGCAGGACTTTGTAGCAGTGAAACTTGCAACTCCGTTTGGTAAATTTTGTTGGAATTAGGGTCGGGTCGAGGAGGCCATTCCAATTATGCTTTCTATGGGTTTGAAATAGGAAAATAAATTTCCGAGGGCCGCTACTGAGGAGCACCCCGAAAGGGTAAAACTTTCGAATGCATTGAAGCGTAAATGCATCCCCTTTCCCCCACCCCGTTCGTCGACAACTCTACTGCCCTTCCCTGACTCAACGTTTCGTGCATCGAGAGTTGAATAAAGTGCACAAAATTTCACTGGAATAAAAAACAAAATTGCGAGAAGCAGCGCAGCGATAAGGAATGTTTCTGTAATTGCGAGCAACATTTCTCGGACAAGTTAACATTGTTTGCAACAAATAGGACATTCAAATTATGCAAATCGGCTGCCGCAGTAATCATGCATTCGCCAGGACCGGCTCTCCCGATTATTGCAATGAGTTCCTAGCGTGGCTCTGGAGGGTGCTTCCCACATCACGAGATGGTGCAGCACGCTCGGCCCCAGCCTTAGGAATAAGAGCCCCAAAAAACCACGGGATCAGAGTAACTCCACTTAGTGACGTTGTGGTCACCGAAACAATCAGCGAGTGGGCAACTTTTGGGGTGGTATCATATACTAAATACTCCAGCGCATCCGCCCCCTCCTTAGAAACCTGTTCTACATTCTGCACAGATCTAGTCCAGTTTGACCGAGTTAAAGATCCTTCGCGATAATTAAAGTCGATAATCTTTCGGGGCCACGGATGCACTGAGCCAACGCCAACCCGGCGCTTGCACCCGGTAAGCTGGCGAGTGTCACCTGAAAAATTATTGGTCCAGGGCTGGGCGTCCCCCGGCCCGGCATACGGGTGCAAATTAATGCCATAATCCGGTCGTAAATATTTAATGAGCACTCTCGATGTAGTTCCATTTCGCCATTAACGCGGCACTGGCTCCCATTTTAATTTCACCTGTTCAGCACTTTTATTTGTTCCCCTGTTTTTTTCACCAATTTTTATTTTTGTTCGCTTTTTGTTTTTTTATCCCAAATTGGAAAACGTAAATTGCTGTGGAGCACTTCCTATCTGATGCTGGGCCATTTGCAGTATTTTCACCGATTTCGAGCAACTATTGCCAAATGTTGATCAAATAAAATGCAGACTATTTGGGACTCGGTGCAATAATTGTTAATGTTTTTTGTTCGATGTGCACTCCGCCAAAGTGGACTCTCAATCGAAAATATTTTTCGAAAAACTACGGACTTACGGTGAAGCGATTACACTTTATGGCCCTAAATTGGTTCCATATTTACCGACGAAGGACTTTCTGCCGGCCTTCCTGGCCGCGGGCTGCAGCACGTTCGCTTTAGAATTAAATGTCCCATGATTAACTCCTAACTTTACAGCGGCAAGTCTTTTTGCTGAGTAGTTTAACAACATTTACGTCATAAGCTAAGTTATTTTTACTGCATCTATATTTTTACATTGCCTCGAAGATCAAGTGGGTCAACTCGGGCATAACCTGATAACACTGAAAAAAGCGCACGACCGTATACAAAGTAAAGTATTATATTTATAGCACCTAATATTTCAGGGATAAATAGGGTAATATAGGTGTCAGTTCCAATTACACTAGGGGATCATTTTCGATTAGTATTTGTTAACTAAAAAATATATTAATTTATTTATTTTGTCCGTACAATGTTAGCCTGAAAAATACCACAATTATTTTCTTCGTAAATAAACAAAAATGACCTAAATCATGCGTTTCAACAAATTGTTAAATGCTATCTTGAGTTAAGCCTTTTTCGAAGGTGCTTTGTTTAAATCCTATTTCTAGCAGCCCTATTCTAAAATCTTTTGAATCGAAGCGAAAAGAGCATAAAAAAGCACTTTTTCGGACAAAAGGTTTTTAATAAAGTCCCTAAAATTGTTATAATTCCTTTCATTAACATTTGACTTCAATTAATTTTGTCTTTTAACATGATTAAAATCATCCCATGGTTATATACTGAAAATTTACTTGAAATCAAAGGATAATGAAATTACTTTATGAAAAATTCAGAAGCTGTATTAACGATTATTTGTCCAAAAGGTCTTTTGAAAGCTCTTTTTAATTTTACTTGAATAGGGACGGTACATGCGATTTTCCGATGCGAATCGAAAATTTTAGGCTGAACCGAAATTAGTACTAATCGTTCGTGTACGAAAAAATTTTTATGGAAGTGATTTTATCGGTTTAAAAGAGTTCGTAAGCCAGTTATGTGACAAAATATTCTCATGTTGTTTAGATTTTATTCGTGAAATGTTATCTTTATCTAGTGAAATAAAAACGTGGTAGCTTGTCCAGAAATGGTGGCTCTGACCCCTCCGATTAATTTTCCAAATGACAATTTTGTGGGTTTTTCAATGAAAACATAAAAATTTTATATTTACATAATAATTGAGATATTTGGCTGAAATTTATTCCAGTTGCAGTATACATATTACATTTAAACATGAATTGAATCTTGTTCACATAACGATTGCGACTGACATTTTAAAGTTGACAAATTATATGTAAAAAGCGTTCAAGTGTTCGTATTGAAATACAAAGTTGTTATTTCCCTATTAGAAAACCCAAAGACAAATTATAATTTATTATTTCTATTGCACTGTGACAAGGTAAATTTTGCTTGCTTTGTGTGTATTTTTATCCAAAAAATTGATTCTTGTCTTGGTCGAATATAAAAGTTATCGAAATTTTTTTAGTCATGGGTCTGGGTTGCGACATTTTGCAGATTTCAATGGAAAAAACTCATATTGTGTACTGGACTTGCTTAGTAATTAGACATTTAAAATTAACTAGAATTAAAGTGCTGTGTAATTACTTAAAACACTACAGTATAAACAACCACTTGAACTTGTCGGGCTTTTTACAAAAATCCGTCTGTCCTGTCCTTATCATAAGTGTTCTAATTTTAGGCTAATCTAATTTTCTTGAGTAGCCGTTTTGTCTCGTAAGTGCATCACAAAAAACGATATTTATCTGCCTACAATCATTGTCTTTTAAAGATTAAACCACTTCCCTGTACGTGACTAAAAAAAATTAAGAATCTCTTTATCAGTTGGGGAATTTCGTGCTTTATGGAAAAATCGGTAATTATGACTTAATGCACGTGAAAGGTAAATTGCGAGAATATTTTGTTATGTCGATAAGCTTCTTGGGTTCAATTTCCACTACCAGTTGCAACACCAAGCAGTCTACCACCCTGTGACCAGCGCCACTTCGACGCAAACTTCTCTAGTTACCTGTGGCTCTAGTTGCAGCCCAAGTCGCACAAATCTCAATGGACTGTCTTCAGGTATTTGTTCGTATCGGACGCTACTCTTCTTCTTATCAAACCGAATCTTGCATGACTGGTTGAAGGACAATTGTACTACTACAGATTTTATAACCACGATATCTTGCTAGAAATAAATAAATGCATAAAACACTCCCAAACAGGTTGACGTTGATCAGTAAGGCGGTCAAATTATCGCCGCGTCGTTGCCGCTACTGCCAGTCGTAGTTGAAGCTTTCATACGTTGCATTCAAGTCGCTCGTCGCGATTCGAAAGCGGGTGTTTATAAAAATAGCGATCGGTTTTCAAGTGAAATAACTCTGTTGTGATACATTCGAAGTTCTTAGACCGTGTTGCTTATTTAAGTGAAACATAAGCAAAATAAATTTTTTGAGAAGAAAAAGCACGCTACTGTACTTGCGTCTTACATAAGTGTATGTACACATTCTTATATTTTGTTAACCCTGATAGTGAAATTGTGCGCGAAATTTAGTGTACTAAAAAGAGCGTGAAGGCAAACAGCTGAAAATTATTTAGGTGAGTTACCACAGATCGAAATCTGACTGAAATTATCGAATGAGATAAATGTACCTGTGGTGATAATACAAAAAATATAAAGAAAATTAGCGAATGAGGTGTATGATAATAAAAAGGTATATGATAATAAAAAAGTATGAAAAAAGCGTGCCAGATAATTTTACTAGTTTGTGATTAGCAGGAAAAGCAATTAAGTTAGAGCATTTTCGTAATTCTGAAATTGTAGTAAATTGCTCGTTTAGCTTAATATTCTTGATTAATTTCAGCTCTGCGGCTATCGCATTTTCGAGTGCGGCTTTTGCTGGCTTAACGAAAGTTAACCTCGCAAGCACTCGACTTAATGTGGTTGGTTTTGCCCCAGCTGTGGAAAACGTGGTTAGAATAATTTGCCTGCCCTGAGTCAATAAGGGTAGTACTCACAGTTTTATTATTTTCATTGTTGTTTCTATGACAACCGACATTTTACACATTTTACAATGATGCAACGAAACCTGAATGCATAAATTTCAAATGAATCATTTTATTTAAGACTGGCGTGGAATGTCTCAGCCCAGGCCCAGACTTTACGACGATAACAGAATGTTTGTCAACACTCTAATTGGATATTTAAAGGAGACGGGTTAATGGGTTCTGCTTTTGCCACTCAAAGGTCACTTCTTTGATAACATTTTCCAAGACTGTTTATTACTATTTAATGATTCAATTAAAATACATAAATGTTGCCAGCAGCCTATACTTGAAGCAACAACATGTAAAAGAACTGATTGAAATAAAACTGAAATTCGCTATTAAATATTTACTGAAATTGATTACCTTTTACGAATTTAATCCAACAATATCCATATTTATGTGAGGTGGTATGAATGAAGTGTGTAAAACACAAGTTAGTTTTTGTATTGTATAGAAAAAGCAACCCCCTTACAATCGCTCTGGGGTTGAATTTTAGAAAATACTCAAATACATTTCTACTATTTGCATTGTAGAGTATTTATGCAAAATTTCATCGAAGTCCGACCAACAAACATTTTTTTTCCAATGCAAACACTGTTTTACACTTATGTATGTACATATTATATTAATTTATGTACAATAGCTTTGACTTCAGCGGTTTTGGCTCAGTGACGATGAATTATTTTAAGGTAAATGTATTAGTATTCCGTACCTTACATATTATGTGTGTTGAAACATATGTTGTATATGTATGTAGCACTAGATACTTGTATTTTTATATACTTAAGTATCATACAATTATTTTACTTATCATCTTATACGTTTTTTAATACATATATATAGCATATACGGTGGAGTCGAAAATTAAGTAACAACGATAAGTTTGAAGAAAAATTATGATTTTATTACAATAAGTGATTTATTTCAAAATAAAATACAATTTTTATATTAATCTCTTGCTATGGGTTTTTTTTGGAACTTCATTTATTAAAAAATTAAATGACTTTGAAAAATTATCTGTATGGAAAGTACCTCTTAACTTTTGAAGATTTGAATCTGGTTTCTGTTTCTAATTAAATACTAAGTTTAATATTTGGTTTGCTACCCTTCTTCTCTGATAAATTGTTATAATCGATTTGGTACACTTTTCAAAAGTTTTCTTAAAACTTGTACACCGATTGAGTTCCACTTTTCTTTCTGAACTGCCTTAAAGTCATTAACATTCATCCATCGACTCTGTTCAATCCTCTATCGATATAATCCCATAAGTGCTCGATAGGATTCGTGTCAGGGTTTTGAACCGGCCACTGTGGTACTCCAATATGTTCCCTCTGAAAATATTCCTTTGCCACTTCAGAAGTGTGCTTAGGATCGTTGTTTTGTTGAAAGAAAAGCAAACCTTATATACCCAATTTCCTAACATAAGTCGTAAGTCGAAATTCAATTTAATGAATGCTGTTTTCTAGAAAATATTTCTATGCGTCATATAAGGAAAATCATTTGGGAAATTTAACAAAAAATCCTGGGATAATTGGCCTCAGCAGTTACAAGAAAACCTTATTTCACCCATACAAATTATAATTAATATTTATTTATTTCATGTAATACTAGCTAAATACATACATCAACAAGGGTTTGCAAGTAGAGCTTCACGAAAACCTTCATTCATTTCTAAGCATATAATAATAAATACCTTATTTTAATAAAATCATACTTTTTCTCCCAATTTGTCATTGTTAACTTACTTTCCGACTCAACGTAAGTGATAATGAAAATTAGGTATTGGCACCTGCTTCATATGATGTTCGGTTTTTCGTCGAAAAACATATTCCACGATAAAACGCAATTGATCTTGACAGAGTGTTTTAACGTTAATGCATGGTCAAATATATATTAATAAGTACATGCTTGAAAATCATAAAATTTTACAATGAAACGTTTTTTCGAAAAAAATCAAACCTTCTAAAATATTTCTTCATATTAGGACGTTTCCGACTTCTGTAATGAACAAGTTGTTCATGGTGGTATTTAAAGTATAAATTAGACAAAAACGTAATTCCTAAGAATTGAAGGAATGACTACACTGACTAATTTCAAAGCGTATAAGTATTGTCAGTAGTGTTCATGCGCCTTCGTTTTAAGGTATCTTATCTACAACTTTTTAGTCAAACATAAATAAAATAAAATTCGTGATAAATAGTACCCTATAGAAAAGCTTTTGTACATTTTGTCCTAACATTTTATTTTTTTGAGTTCATTACATTATTAGTGCTATATCTAAGAACATGTAAAATAAAACTTTAGATAGTTCAATGTTTAGCTTCTTAAAAAATGTTTATTAAGCTTACATATACGGCCAAGATAGATATAGCCAAAGAAATGATTGCACAATTTTTTTCTAGATGATTTCAGTATAGCACGTAGACTTTATAAATATGTATTTATGTATATTTTGTTAAAAGGTTGTAAATTGCTTGTTAGTCCATTTAACCGTAAAAATGATTTTGTTTTAAAATAATCCAAAATGGGGGAATTGTCAAACGATAACTCAAAAGAGTTTAGACTTTAGTTAGAATTTAGACATATATTTTTTGGAACAGTGCGACAAACGATAACTCAAAAGAGTTTAGACTTTAGTTAGAATTTAGACATATATTTTTTGGAACAGTACGACAGAATTTAGAGTGCACGTCATTTTGAATCTTGCGCTCAAGCCTTTCCGGAAGTGTTTCCGGAAGTTCCGCCATTTGGAATTATTTTTAAATGAAAAACAACTTTTTAGACTTAGTTAATAAATGTATGAGTCAACAATATAAATATTGTCACTTAAATAACTAGCATTTCAAATGCTGTATGAGGTAATTTCCTTAAGACAAACTATATGAAATAACTATAGGTGAATATAATATATTAATAGTTAGTCCTAGACGCTTCTTTGGTTTTTTATTGGTTTTGTCGTAATAAGGTCTGTCCATCTAAAAGGAATCTTCCCTTACCAGATCTTCTGGAATCACCCATTTGGAACGAAGTGATCGATGTTGGCCTTCCTCGGCAAATTTCCAAAACTTACAGCAAAGGCAATCAATTTTTCAAACTCCTCTCATTTGAACCTTCGCGAGTGCCTCGATGCAAAAGCACTAAGAGTTCCGCGACCACGACCATTGGAAGTTTTCTTGAGCTGGCTTTAATTAAGATAAACTTTACATTTGGCTAGTTGGGGTGCACTCCACTAGGGGCGTCCTTGGCAGCGATATACAATTTCCACTCCCATTGCCATTACCAGGGCGGGGTGCGGAGGAGCGACCGTTGAAAAAGAAACGCTGTAACATCGCCCGCAACTCGTCCCATCCATCGTCCAGGGACTCCGCTGGCCCGGAGCCCCAGTGTAAGACGGCGGATGTAAATTGGCATGATATTTGCACAAAGTTATATCGGTTATGCAATAGACGCTGCAAATACGTCAATGTCCTTTCTGAACCAGCCCAGCATCCCCCGCCCCACTCGCGCCCTTACATCGTCCGACCGAAGGGTGAATCTTTCATGGGCTGCTTCGGAAGGGCGAACTTGTTCCTCATTCATTCGAAATGACTTGCCCCGGGGCGGAGGGGGCTGCAGGGTGGCGACCTACACCATGATAATTGCGAGCCTCGTCCAGCCCCACGAGGGCTGCAGGAGTCTCGGATGGCTGTGGCAGATCCGAGATTATTGCGCGTCTTGACGTGGCCTAGAGAAGCCTCGTAACCCGTGCTGCTTATTAAAAATGAAATGACGGGCCTCCGTCAGTCCCTCCCCCGTCTTCCCGACTCATCCGGAAGGTCTTGGGCTTGTAAAATTCCAGGGCAGGGCCGGACTTTTATTGACAGAGTCCCTGCGATTGACATCAAGCGAAGCACGCGGTGTGGCGGTGGTTTCGCAAGGATCCACCAGACCCAGGGATGCTCGAGGGTTGCAAGATTTACGACAACACTTTCGTCCTCCGCACAAAAGTTCGAATTGCGTGGCAATTTCGCTGCTTTGATGCCGCTCTGCGGCAGGTGAATAATGCAAAATCTGGCCTCGCTCACTGTTACCGGGTTGGGCCCCGGCCGTGAAGCGCACGGGGGCACGTGAGCACAACGCACTTTGACATTTTGCGGGACGCCTCCGCCGCACCCCCCACGAGTGGGACAAAATCGTTATCCTGCAGATCCTGGAGCTGTGCTCCGCACACAAAATGCCAAAAGGTCCTCAATCTTACGGCGGAGTTCTCACCTCCACGCATCCGCACAGAGGGCTCCACGAAATTATTGTACGCATCCCGCCCGCACCCGAGTTTACTTTGCCATTTTCGAGATTTTCTGGTCGAGCAGCTCGAACCCGACTGACCTTTTACTCTGCACGAGCAAAAGCACGGATTTTTTATGCCTCCTCTTCCTAAATTGGAATTAATTTTTTCTTGTGCTCATCCTTCGCGACGCAATGGTCAGAGCATAATTCGGTGAAATTCTTCAGAAGCGTCCAAAGCTTCAATTTTTAATGTTCTAGAACACTAAAGCATTGAATTCGATTACTATGCTACACCTTCGAAGGTAAATCTCGATTATAAAACTTACTATCGCAGATTAGGTCAATTTAATACCAGGAACCTTCGCATCACTACAAATTTGAAGCAATTGATCAATTCTAGATGCACTAAAAAAAATCTTTTTATAAATCATTACTTATATTCATCAATACATTTATATCTAAATATTACCTCAACCTTCATACAACATTTTTTATAAAAATAACTTATTTCTAACCTCTGACGCAAATAGGAAGCTGTTTATGTAGCCATGAATATGTATTTGTGAGTTCCATTAAATTTAAAATTTGCTTCCTTTTAGTTAGAAATGTTTATAAAAACGGAAGCAATACGTAAGGCGCTAAAAAAGATATTGTATTTTAAAAAAGAGACCACTTATGATTAATTCAATTATTATTTACTATTGAAAACTGTAGAGGGACTTCGCAATAAGAAAAATACCAAGTTACCTCAATTTTTTTTTGGTTTCAAAGTTCAAACAATTATCATTATTCTACTATTGACTGTATATTTATTTTGAAATAATTCTATTTCAAATTACCTTCATCTACATAAATCTAAATCTACCTTCACCACAACACAGCCCTTTTTATTTAATTGAATCACTCACCAACTTAAAAATTGCAAAATAGTATGATATGCTTTGGATATGGCAAGATAATCTGGAACAATTTAGAGCTAGTTTTTTGAGAATTATCCTACAATTACGAGTTTTAAATGAGCTTAAGTCGTCGTATAACCAAAAGTTTTCATATAAAGTTATGAAAATGTATATATATTATACTGGGTCTGTCCTTTAATTCTAACTTTTCACCTAAGGGTAAAACAGGTAAAAACTTTTTACGTGAAAATGTCTTTTAACTTGAGAGAGGCAAAAACTGAACTCTTGAAAACATTTCTCGTTTTACGTTATTTTCCCAAATTTTACGCAAGGCAAGTGTAAGTTTGGATAAAATCATCGATTAGGTACTTTCCATATTTGTAATCTATCATTTTTCGGCAGACAAGTGATTTGCTTTTTGTTAAATACGGATTACACTCATATTTTCCTCTGATTTTTTGATATTGAAAATTATACACACAAGGTTTTAATTGTTCACCCAATTTTTACTTAGGGTTTTCTGTCAACTTCTGATAAACATTCGCACATGATATAGTTCAAATGACAGATTAAGTATAGAAAAAAGTTTTCTTATAAGTTTAGAAAGAGTTTCAAATAAGTTCGGTTTGTATTCGAACGATATTTTATCCCAGATTTCTTTTGGAATATGTTGAAACTGCAAAAATCTTTAAAATGTCTCCGATAACGTCAGTGTCAGTCATTCTACTTGTGGTTTTCGTTCGTTTCCTTTAAGAAAAATTGAACTCTTTTAAGATGCGGGGCGTTTCTGCTATAGCACCCGCGGGCCGCGCGACATGCAAAGCATAAACGTGTGTGGCGTTTTTTATCGCCTGCACCCCGATAGCGTTTCAAGTTGCAACAGACCCACGGAGGCTGGGTCACAAAAGAAAAAGTCGTGCCCGCCAGAGATTCTATAAATTTGCCAGGAGTGGCAGCCCTGCGAGGCGAAGAGTGCGGCTCAAAGTGGCTTTAATTGCTAAAAGCGATTACTTCCGCACACAACTGCCCTCCCTGCTGCGCACCACTTCCGGGAGCGGTTCTGCAGTTCAATAAAAAGCCTGTTAACTAGCGCTCGCCAACAGGACGAGATTGAAGCACCGTAAATCGAGCAGGTGGAGCTGATTTACGGGAAGAACCTCCGCCAAAGGTGGGCTCCCCAGTCTGGGATTAGCGAGTCATTGGCTGATTCACCGAGCAAATGATTGCCCTGATTCGAATACTAATTAGCGGCTACGGGCCCCACCAGCCGCAGCCCCGGGCTGAAAGTAGTCCCGGAAGCGGCTTGGGAAGCAACCCGATTATATGAGCGACGGCAATTACACGGGAGGAGCACCTACTCCCTTTCTATAGAGATATAACCGTGGATGCACCCACGCCTCACCTTCTACCACTATCACTATAAGTATTGTACTATAGCATAAAATGGTGTCTTGCTTCAGCATGATGAAATTGTTACACACACAAGAAGGAAAGCGTATAGGTGCTATGCTTAAGCACTGCAATTTGATCTATAAGTAATAACCAAAACCAAGAGTTAATTAAAAACACGTAATCTGCATATTTTGAAACAACATTTTTGTATGTGTTAAAATTTACAAGATTTTCTAAAAAGAAAAGTGTATCAATAAGATATATTGAGGAAAATTACACCTCTACAGCTTACACCGTTTTATAACTTCCTTATGCCATATATTGATTTAGATTATTATGCTCTTTCAAAAAGGACTTCACAATAAATGTTCGTTTTAGAACTTAAATTTTGGCATTTTTTACAAGAAAGGAATAAAATATACAGGATAAAAGCTTTTTGCCATTATTAGGCATATATTTAAGTATATAAAAAAAAATTCGTTTCTTCCACATCATATATAATAGAAGAGTTTGTCTGTACTGAGTACAGGATAACAAAAACATGTTTCGGCGCAGCATCCCACTCTACATCAACTCAACTGAGATGCCCGATTAAAAATCTAAAAAAGGAATTTTACTTTTAATTTTGTAGAAAGTTGTTTATAAAAACTAGGTACTTGTTAAATTCTGTAGCCTCCATTAAAAAATTCTTTGCGCGGGAAGTGTTGGAAAAGCCAATGATACTAAAATCTTAATATAAACAAATGTATGTTAATTTAAACTTAAATAAAGTTTAAACTATTGTTGACTATAGGACGGTTACATTTTATTGGTTTTCTATTTTTTAAAAACTCAAGGATAAAATTTTGTTAATCAGCTGTATCGCAAAAACAATAGATAAGATAAATATAATAAAACTTGTCGCCATAAATTCGGGTTACCCTTTAAAAACGCTGCTTGAATTTCAAAAGTGTTTACTACTTTAAAAATTCATAGTCGCCATAACATTTTGTATATAAAATATAAATCTATTGTGTTCTTATTTCGATATTGAGGTAACAAGACTTCCTTTGATTGACATTAAGCATGTAGTGTAGACTGCTGGGATAAAATAATGTTTTTATATATTGTCCTCAACAATTCATAGTGTACGTGCGTTCTAACCGCATTGTAACAATGTTTTATTATCTCGGAATAATTGAATGGGACTTAGCAGAGGCCTTGGGTTTCTTATTGTGAAATCTTCCAGTAATCATAAAAAAAACCCTGGAAGAAGACTACTCTCTTCTTAACAATCAATGAGGAATTTTTATAAAATTGTTGTTTCACACTACCGACCCCCGCAATTAAATCAGACTCTTAAACAAGTAAATACATCCGTGAAGCTTCGTGCATAGGTTAATCGGAGCAATTATATTTTCCCTATGATTACTTGCTTGATTACGAGTGCGTGAAACTTATATAACATGTTTAGTTTACATTAAATATAAAGATAAACTTGTAAGATGTTATTAATTGTCTTTGGTAGCCGGTAAATATGAATAAATTAATTCCGAACAACGACAACTGGCAATTTTGAAAGAAACACAAAATTTTATTTTTATAAAAATTCTTTATGCATAGTTTTGTTTCGAATAAAAATTATTGTGTTTTTTTTTTTCCTCAAGTAGGCATTAAAATAGTAAATTAATTAATTAAAAGAACGGATTTGGTTACAAACCTCTTTTTATTTTTCGTGATGTAGTTACCCACAACTCAAAACGTTTGATTTGACTTTTAGACTCTTTTTTCCTTGAACAAAATCATTGGGAATAGATCAACTCTGATCATACCTGCAAGGCCAGGGTTAACTTTTACTTTGCTTATTTATTCTTCAACGAAATTCCTGGTTATTTTAGTATACATATATAATATTCATAGTAGCCATGGTTTCTCCACTTGTCTTATCTGGCCAGCATCCAGCCAGATCATGAAAATTTGACATTGAACTATAAAGTAATGATGGCCACTTCTTATAATAATGATTTTAGATTCCTCAATCGTGATATAATCATACAAACCTTAAAGACTTGCAACAAAATATCTTCCATGTATATAAAATACATACAATAATTTGATGATTTTCTGATATTAACGTTCACACTGGTATACTTTCCCTTTTCAAACAAAGTTTAGAAAATATAAAAAAGTCTTAGTTACTATAGGTATAGAAGAAAAAATTTTAGTTACTGAACAAAAAGCAACAAAATTGAAATTAATCAATCAAATTCGTAATATTTAAATAACTTTCACGGGTTATATTAAACAATATTTTTTAATTTATGTACATATAATGGGTGTTTTAAACAAATTTTAAGTAACCTTGTCCTAATTTATGCAAGTAGAATAAGTATCATATTGTAAAATTGGACAAAACAACATGTAAACATAGCAAAAATCTGCTATGGTTAACGGAAAAAAATATTTATGTATATGATGCTAATATAATTTTGATTAAAAAAACCAAGATTTTGAGCCCAAAATTTGAGAAAGCCCAAATTATAGAATTAATCATTTCTGCAAATTTATACGAATATATATGCTGTTTTTTAACTAAGATTTCTCCAATATTAATCTTCAAATAAATTTTGATTGACAAGTAACTTAATTAACCACAATTCGTAATGCTTGCAGATAAAACCGCAATCGAGATGAAGGCCTAGCAATAGAACCCCCGGTATCCCAGAGAGAGAAGGGCGTGTGTGTGAGTGTGTTTCTGTAGTTTGCGGAACAGTCGCTGCAAAGGATCGAACAACTGCTCCCAGCTGAACACCGGGACACGTCGGGTCGCATCAGGACCAGCGCCGCAGCATCCAGGTCCAGAGGGCGCACAGCATTCAACCGACCGCAAAACCTTCTAAGATTGAAACTGGAAGAGCCACAGGACTTCAGTAGATCGGTGCAACGAAATGGCTGGCGAATCCTCTAAGGTAAATATATAAGTGGGCTCCGCTCGTTACTGGGACAGCTCCGGCCCCACTGAGCCCCGCCCGGAGCCCCAATCATAACTAACTCGTGCGGTCGGGCGAATTTCTCCACTGCTCCCTGCCCGATCGCCCCCTAATGAAGTTGTGAGCCGGGCGGGCAGTGGGGCTAAGATTTTCGAAACTTTCCCGTGCCGTTGAGCTTGAATAGTTCCCAAAGTCCCCATAATCGCAGTCTTGAGTTCATCCCTCTTGTTGAAAGGGGTTGCCTAGGAGCCGGGGGGATGCCGGCAAACACGAACCGGGCGCAAGGTGCGGACGCATAAATTCGTTAGCCCGGGCCCACTGGTCGACCGCAGATGAGCGACGGACCGGGAGACCTGCCCGGGATAAGTTGAGACATCTATTTACATTGCAAATAAACATTTCTGTAAATATTTAAAATAAATTCACCATCAGTCCTAATTCAACGATGTCGAACAATATGTGCGACAACATGGCTGGCTGTTGGCTACGGGCCGGGATGGGGCTTCATGGGGAGCTCCGGCCCGGTGAATCCGGGCGCCTGGAAATGCCTTCGTTCGCAACATAAACATAACCCGAAACAACTTACACAAACAACTCCGGGATCCACAAATACATCGTTAAGACGCCCTCAAAATGCGGAACAAGAAAAAATGCGAAATGCCCGAGTTTATCTTTGCCGGCGGTTTCTTTTACGAGCCCCAACACTTTGGCTTTGATACTTTTTATGCTGTCAAAGGTCGCTAACAATTGGAGCGATAGGGGGTGGCATGGGCTTATTGGAACAGCCACCGGATTACGATCTGGAACGGCTCCTTCTATCTCCCTCCCTTTAAATCTTACCCTTATTTTTTTCCTACCTCCACCCAAAAGTATATTTGGCAATTTTCTAGACGGAAGTTGAGTGCTCTGTGAGCCGAAACCGGAGCAAATAGTATACCTTTCGCGGTGATGGATTCCCCTGTAAATCAAGGTGATCAGCAAGCACGACTAAAGGGGTGCTTTGTTCAGCCAAATACTCTTCTGCTTACCTTTCACCCCAAAATGGACAGACAAGTCACACAAATGAGATGTTTTGGTGCGTTGAAGGTTTTAGGGGAAAAAAGTAACAAATAAACACAAATCTTAAGATGCAAAACGAAAACAAAAAATTCGTACAATCGAAAAATTCACATAGTAGTCAAATTGAGAGAATCCGCTTTCATCACAACATATGTATTAAATCTAAGGAAATTTACTCGACAAATCGAAACAGCTACAAACACAAAAAACCACAAACAAAACTGAGTCTCAAAGAGTTGCAAAGGAAATTAAACAATTCATCCTTCCATTTTCGAAGAAGGTATCTGAATTCATCAAATTGTACTCTAATTTTTTATTAACCGACAGGCTTAAGGTCATATGTTTGTTACGTTAAAACTCCTTTCTATAACACTAACAACATTGAAACATTGGGCTTTTCTGATTAAATATGTTTTTCCGATTAAACGTCTGAAACAGAAATTCAATATCTATTTAATTACCAATTGATTGAATAAAATTAAAAACAATAGGTAAAGAGCCTTTATTAATTATTTCGAAATGCTGAATTTTCAATGATATTTTTAAATGGACAAAATGAATTAAAGGCAACTTGTTTTTAGTCTGAAAATTAAAACCGGCTTTGGTAAATTCAACAAGTAAAAATGTAATTCCATGAAAGCGATTCAGTAAATTTCAACTTGTTTAATATTTCACAAAATTGAAACAAATTGCTTCTTGTACAGTTTTGTTCAATACATTGTTAATTAATTAAAAAAGGTCGTGATGGAGGTTTGAAATATTTGTCACGATATTTTTGTATCGCACAAGTCTAGCTAGACTATAATATGAGGAGTAACTGAATCAAAAGACTTTAAATATTACTAAACATAAATTTCGTTATTTCATACCAAATAAACCACTAACAAAAAAAAGTTTTAAATATATTTGCTCTTGATAAAATTCATATAAATGAAGTTTTCACTTGGAAGGTAATTAAGTAACCAGAGAAATCAAGGTAACCAGTAAGAATGCAAATATATTTTTTAAATGTGACTGGCTCTCCAAACAAATTACGGAATCATAAACTATAGTCAAGAATGGTCTCTGCAAAAGAGTTTTAGCAAGCCAAAATGGATGCATTCTAATTTTCCTTTAGACACGTAAAAATCAAAAATTTGCAGGTTTCCAATACTCAATTGCAGGAAATCGAAAACCTCAAAATATCACGGATTTTAAAATGTAACATTTTTTACACAAAACCTACATTGATGTTTGCTTCGAAGTTTCGCTTAAAATTTTGTATTTGGCTTCTTTTAACTTTCATAATCGCTAAGTCGATTTAGAAACAAATGTATGATTTTTAGTCATTTTGAAAATAATGTTTCACTTATTCGTAAGTCCTTAAAATGCTGCCTAATTTTTACAAATAAATTTAATTTGGTGATTGAGAAGTATGTTTTTAAAATGAAAAAACATGTCAACTTGTGAATTCCCCTTGGTAAAGCTCGGAATTTTTATCAGCCTCCACTAAATTTATCAATTTGGAGCGAGTCATCACTTTGCAATGAGGTGCTCTGTGGTTTTAAGGAATTAAAGAGACACGAACCAATTAAACACATATAAAGTTGTTACATTCAACGTGACTAGTGAACCTTCCTCACATCTCCATTTGCAATTTATTTCCGTAGGTAACAATTTAATTGAAGGTAAAGCTTATGCAGTACAACAAAAATGGCGTTTAAATGTGGAAATATTCAATAAAAACCACAAAACGTGTTCAAAATACCAGAAAGGGTAAAACGATTTTGGCGAATTAAAAGCGTTGTTAATCCCGCTGTTAAATTTAATTCATGAAATTGTAATCCCTCTGTGGAATCTCTTAAACGCAAGAATTGGGGAAATATTTTGAAATTGTTCGAACATTAAAATATATTGCATTTGCCATTTGTGGCGTAGTGCAGGAGTTGTGGCATTTAAAGGATTTTTAATACGTGGTGGATAAAACTAAATCCGCCCAAGAGGGGGGTATAAACCACCAGGGGGTGGCTTAGGGCCGATGTCCATTAAATCTCGTAAATTTCGGATTTATCCGATTCGAGCTGTGTGAATGAATTGATGGATTAAAAAGCGAGCCTGCAAGTGATTTGTATGTTAAGCGCTGGATTGTCCCATTGATTTTGAATATATCTCTTCTAAATAAAGCCTTTCACTGCAATTTTTCGCGGTTGTGTAATATTTATTTTATTGGAACTCGCCAACCACAGCAGCCAGCCGTTCGCGTGTTATGGCGGCTTACGGTGAAGCTTCGATGATCTCACCCCCGTCTTCCATTTCGAACGGCCAAGAGCCTACTGGACAGATACCGCCACTACCACCGCCGCTGCGTTCAACACAAGTTCTTCAACCACTGTCGGTTTTTCCAGGTGCGAATTTTTCAATTGTTACCCAATCATCTTTACATCAAGATAAAATTATTAATTAAGATTAAGGTAGAGGTAGATATTTTGCTTTCGTTTTCATTTCGTCCAAAATCATTTTTTGCACGCTATTTTATTCGGTTGTGAATTGGCCACGAATTGAATCTGTTTTTGGGTTCATATTTTATGTTCTTAGGGATGAGGAGGATTCATCTGTTATTTAGAAAAAACAAAAGCAAAATTATTATCGTAACATGTGTTTATATCTGACCGATCAAAAATTATCAATTTTTGAATTGACTAAAGTATTTTGCGTTTATCTACAATTCTTGTAATGCTACAGTTTTTTTATTCTACTTTCTTAAAATTATTTGATATTTTATGAAATTCTATTATTTTACACATCTTGATATTGTTAACATTTGTTATTGCCTGCTCGTTATTTCCACCAGTTACTTCTCCTCATTCAAAATTTCATATTCTGACATTTTCACTTTAAATATTTCATTTTTCCTTACCTTCCTTACTGATTTCACAAAACGCATTTACTCAAAGATATTCTTTGTATACTCTTAAGGGTAAATTATGGTATGCTATAATATGCACAATGTTGCAAAGGAAGTGAACTATATTTCCATCACTAAAAGTACAATTTTTATATATATCTCGAGTTTTTATACTCTACTATTAAAGACTAGCAGTGCTTTTAGTAACGTCACCAATGTGCAAATTTTTAATTAGGGTACAAATTATGTTTAAATTAGTTATTTTTGTATCAGTACATAATTTTCAAACATATATTTGATTCAAACAGTTCAAAACTTTGAAAAAAATACATGAATATTCCGATATTAAGATTACCTACTTTATAGTTTGTTTAAAATTTAGTACATGCGAGTGTCTACATACTTCAAATTAAATTGTGAAAGAAACAATTTGCTTTAATATTTAAATAAGCAGGTTTATTCGCAAACTTAAATTCTCTATTTTAAATTTAGTGAGCAGTATTTTGTTCGCTCTAATTATTTCTACTCTATAGTTTTATATTATGACTTCAATTTTGACTTTCTACACTCACTGAATTATATTATGTATGTATGTAGTTTGTGATTCGAACAAAAGCATGTACCCTATTTGAAATCATCCTTCACCCTTTTAAACACGTTTTCCTTACTCTCCCCTAATTTTTTACTGCTTTTTCTGTAGTAAGGAAACCTATTTTTAACTTTGACAATTTCTTCCAGAAACGTTTGTGTACATTTCAGAGAAGTTTTCGTTTGATGTTTGGTTTTGTTACCGTTGGTGCTTGTAAAAAGTGATTTACCGAGTTTTGGTTCTTCATCCACCTGAGTTTTCTTCACCCAAGATTGTAGTTTAAAAAAATTAACTAAAATTTAAAATTAAAATCAGAAGAATATAAAAAAATTAACAAAAATGTCAAATGGCATTTTTGTGACGTATTTACGTTTATTTTGTTTATTGAAAATACTCACATAGTGTTTTCTTTTTTATCTATTTCTTTTTTCGTGTGGCTTTATCGTTCGTTGATTTTATTGTAGAGTGAGTATTTGCCGATATAAAATTCTTCATTACACTTATAATTTTTTTATTATTTACGAAGTTTTTTATTTACGTGAAAAAATGTAAAATGTTGCTAACAAAATTAATATCTTTCAACATAATTTGTACGTAGTGTCCAATTTGAGTGAGGACGGATCTTACGATTATGTTTTTGGTGGTCCTCTGCAGACCCCGCCTTTATCTTCAACACTCAAGCTGACCTCGCCACCTATTAGACTGAGATCTGATGGTAAATTGTAATTATAGTAAACATTTAATCATTCTATTTAGCATCAGGACTAACAACTAACTCTACATTGTAATCTTCATTTCATTTGGTGTTTCGACGCAGACGGACCACATGGTAGTAATGTAGAAAATGGACGAAGCTATCGACGCTCCTTTGGTTATGCCCCAAAGAGACCACGGCCCGTAGTGGAACGCGAATCGAACGCTTCCAGTAAGGGTCATGGGGAGGACGAGGCTACACTTCGGCAGTTGCTTCTTGAGTATGTACAAAACCTTTAAACTTTCATTTTGTTCACACTTATTTCCTAAATTTTATTGCAATAATAAGTACATTGTTTTTAATAATCGAAAGAAAACTACATTTTGAAGTTCTTTCCCATTTTTTATGTCTCCCATCTTTAAAACAGCCATTGCATTTTTGTAAACTACATTTTTTGTATTATTAACATTGAATGAGTTCATCGTTTTAGAGAACCCCGCAGGATCATTGCTCCATCACATTCATTTTAACTGGATTCTATTGAGCATGACTTTCTATGCATTTCGTTGTTAATGTTCGATATTCATTGTTTGCTCTCAGTTAGTCTTGACTGTTGTTGTGTTTTTAAAAATACAGGTAACTATTGCATTTATTAATTCAGTATGTTCAATGGCGTACATCAGCCTACTTCTGCATATAATAATTTGTTTGATACAAGTACATTCCTTTAAATTAAAAATTAAAATAAGAACATATATTAATAAAAAAGGAAAGTTTTAAGAAAAACTGACGCTTTCCTATCAGCAATTTTTGGCTCCAATTAATTATTGATTAGTGAAAATTATATCTAGTGCACCTTTTCATTACATCGCATAAATTGTTCGAGCATTGTAGCCTCGACTTTTCACTAGCCAAATGCTCAAGTAATTTGATACATATAAAAGAGTCAATTTTGGACAAATAAACTGAGCATGTAGACATCACATTATAGCGTGCGCACATAAAATAACTTGTTTTAAAACGCAGAAAAGCACTGCAATGCACCTGTGTGTGCATGTCAATAACGCATGAGTAAAGGAAATGTTAGTGCCTCTTCGAAATTTTAGTGCTACTTGCAATTTAAAATTTCAGTGCCACTTAGAAAAATTAAAAATTTAAGTGAAGGAAACTATTAAAAATAAGTTTTATTAGAATAAATGTTGGAACAGTACAATTTTGCGAGACACTTAAATAAACATATAGGTCTATGCCAGTAAAAATAATGTGCTATGAGGAACTTAAACTCCTTTTCTGCGAACAACACTAGTAAAATAATAATAAGTTATTAAAATCGTGTAAGAACATCATCTTTAGTAAATAATTGAGGTATCGTAGATGTTCTTAGTAGGAAAATTTTAGGAATGAGTTCATATCAGAAAAAACAAAACTTGTAAAAGTTCTCATTATTGGCCTAAAAGAAATCTAAAGAGTTGTAACACAATTTCAACACACTCACGGAATTTCTGGAAACGTTCAATCGCTTATTTTTCTCAAGGTATTGAACTTTAAAATTTCGAAAAATTACGTTTTTCAGTTGCAAATTTGTCTGCGCATTTCATTGAAAATTGGGAAGAATATTGACCCATTGAAAAATTGGAAGAAAACTCGACTTTTTCGCCAAATGCGTGCTTATCGCGCAAATTATTTCTCTTGTTTTAGTTTTTTTTTTAATACTTTTTCAAAATTTCGTTTAACAAAATGGTGGACAATTTTCTTATTTAAGGTTATAACATAATTTCCAACAAGGTTTTTGGGAATATGCTAATAAAAGCGACATGAAGAAATCTTAAATAAAATGAAATAGAAGTTCTCTCCCAAGCTTTATTTTATTCTTTTGATTTAGTATTGAAATTAACTTTGATTGATTTGATCCGCATCTTAAAACATTTGAATTGAATCTATTTTTCTCCTTCAGAAAAAAGGCTTTCTACTTCCAAAGCAATAATAAGACTTGTAATTTTGTAGAATTATTCCTGGTAATATTAAAATATCTTCAAAACAAAACAATTAAAGAAAGCACAGCTATATTTTCTTTTAAAACGTTAAATTTCATATCAAATCAATTCAAAAATCATTTGTGGTTAATTTTTTGGAAATAAATATCTCGATATGGTTTCTTGAAAAATTTAATTTGCGTTACAAATTAATTACTGCTTCATATAATTTGTAATTCTTAAAGAAAATTTTAAGGTAGTTATATTTTGTTCTTCTTCATATGTGATTTCATCATCGACATCATTTGCCTTAAAATCTAATTAACGAGTTAATCAAAGCGTAGGATGATAAAAGTGTATTTGTTAAAGAAGTTATTAAATGATGAGTTCCTTTCAGAAAATGTTCCTTGGTTTTGTACTTGTTCAATTTTTCAAAATAAATAATCTTAGTGTAAAACACAAATATTTTATTAAAGTATTTAAAATAAAAAAAATATTAAACTTTTGATATAAGCAAATGAGTAGAAAAAAATTCTCGAAATAGTAAAAGTAAGCTACGAGGAAATGAATTTGTTTTTGTTATGTTGGAAAATCCAAAGCTGCTTATAAACAAACAAGATTTGTTTCTCCAGGCATGTACTTAAAATCTTATCACAGGAAGTCGGCTGATGTATGCAAAACCTTCACCTGTTTAATATATAATTGTTGTTTTTATGTATCCAGTTATTCATGTGCTTGCTGATATGACAAACAATTTCAGCGATATTTTTCTATTATTTTGTTAACATAACTATCGAAGGAAATGTTGAGTCGGCACAATGGAGTGTGACCAAACTATGAAATTTATGCACATTAAAGATGAAGATTAATAGATCCACAAGAAAGAGACCAGAGTTCAGCAAAAAATTTTGTGCAATAGTCACATCACAATCATTTCACTATTTTTACATTTGGAATGGAAATGAAAATTTTATTTGTTTTATCATATGTATCACACAGTTTTCTAATTGTTTGATTTGATTATTGCATAATTCGAGCAAAGATTTCATTCAAATTTAGTTATTTGGAATGGGAATGCGTTTAGATGTCCGAACCGTAGCAAATATTTTCCTTATCATATTTTCCCACATGCACATTTTTTATTTATTAATTTAAAGTAACATATGATTTTTTGACTATTATTTTTAAGATCGGCCAGATATAAAAATACGAAGTTACCTAACCTTTAAACAGAATAATTGCCATCATATATAATATAAATTGTAATGTTAGCGATGGTTCACCTCCAGTTTCCATAAAATTCGGTTGTATAAGTAAAATGAATTGTATCGAAGTGGGCATATTCATGCATCCAAAAAGTTATCTTTAAAAAATGTAATTTAAATCCATCTAATTTAGCTCATCACTGATAAGGCTCCGGTAATTATGATAACAAACTCAGTTCTTTTCAAATATACATATGATATAAATAATACACATACAACTAAAGAAACATTTTGTGTTATAAACATTTTCAGAAGGTAAATCAACAAATTTATATTCCTTGCTATCAAAGATCTGAAATTATTATTTAAATTATGCTCACAGAAGTCTTCCTTGTGAAATTAAAGATCGTAAAACAGATAACTTTCCTTGCTCTTTTGTTATATACATAACCAGCAACCAGCTGTAGAAGTTAATGTTTAGAATAATAATTGGAGTATATAAATATAATAAAGTGAAATAATGTACCTATATTAATTCATTAGATCCCTTTTATCGTTTCTCTAGCTCTACATAAAAAAATATGCATAAAGGATTTATATTTCAAGATATTTATTTGATTTCTACAAGATTGTGACCTCGTGTCGAGTACTATCAATAAATAAATACAATAGTAAAACATATATAAAAATGAAATGAACAAGGAAAGGATGGAAGAGATTCAATTGACCATTGTATTTTCAGTATTTTTATATTGCTTTTATTCAACATGAATAAAAATATATGTATGTATTTAGATAAAAATACAGTAGAATAACAAAATGTTAAATATATCCTAGCAAATGATATATTTATGTATATACTTACATTATTTGCACAACTGTATTTTAATGACAATAATTTATTCAACATGTTTAAAATAGGAACCAAAAATTTTATATCCGACCGATTTACTCATTTTTCAAAGCAAACCTATATTCAGTTTTATATTTATTTGAACCCAAATTTTATAGATTTACTTTTGTTTTCAAAAACTATTTATCTTAATTAATAACTTTCGATGTAAATATCACGTAAACATTTGTTTTGTGCATCCATTTTAATAAAAAAAGCGCAAAAATCAAAATAAAAATATAAGTCAACTAGAAGAAGAAATAAGTAAGCCATATTTCTTCCACATCACGTTTTATAATATCAAATTCTCTTTTTTTCTGTTATAGATATGCATAAATTGGTCAGATTATAGAGCAGTGCGATATAAACACAATAACCTGACCACACTAGTTTGGACATACGACATTCACCAACTAAATAAAGAGAAAAAATGTTTTCCAAAATGTTGTTGTTAATGCAAAATAACAGAATCAGGTTAAATTAAAAAAATAAAAGAAAGGAAACGGAATCGAAAGTAAATAAATAAAATTAAAACGCAATATGATTATGCAAAATTTGTATAAAGCGTAACAGTAGAGAAGAGAAGAGATAGTGAAAGTTATAAGCAAAAACAAAAAAGTTAAAAATAATCAGTAACATAAAAGAAACAAGCTCTCATCCCTTATATCATCATCTCTCATCATCCTATTATAAATCCAGTTCATCAAAATGATGGGCACTATGCCTCCAAGGTACATACTATCAAATATTAATATGAATCTATTTTTTGTTTATCGTTTTGTACATTTGGATCGCTAAAGTTCATTCATTGCATTCTGTATCATTCGTTCATTCTTTCACCCAAATCATGTGTAATTTTCCTATTTATACTCATAATGCATTTGTTCCATAAGTTCACTCATACTTCTCGCTTTCAATATGTCGAAAAGTTTTAAGATCACTGAGATTTTCTGAGCTTTGATCGTTCATTTCAGGCAGATTAAAAGCACTTTTGATCATATTTTATTATAATACATAGAAATGTTTCATCCGTTTGAACCTATATATGTATATGTAAGTTTTAACCAATGCCAACCACTTCTTCACTTTCGTGGTTTTTATTTCCTTTTATTTTTTATTTTATTATTAAATAATTATGCTTTTAACAGCGACTACTTTGTGTACATATTCTTTTCCTGCATTTTATATATTGCTGATATTTTATGAATTGTTCAACATATTTATATATATAAACATATGTACCTACTTACTATTTGTTACATATACCAGTATGTATTGTACATACATTGCGTAACTTTAAAAATTTTTAAATATCTAAAAACTTAAACGGATTGTTTAAACTTTGCTTTTACTTAATAATCATCGAAATAATATGTGTGAAATTATTTTATAATAACCTATATATGTTTTATTTTTAATATTAATCTGGATGTATAAATAAAATATACATAATTAGGGAAAACTACAAGGACTACAAAACGACTTTACAATACACTGCCCAATTGTAAATAGTTGTATATAATTTTCCAATTATATTTAACTTATCTAAATTAACGTTGAAGAATTTCGGTTTTTTTCTAGTCCTAAAAACAAAATTTTGATAAATTTTGAACATAACTCTTGCATTTGGAAACATATCTTACCAATTCACGCATTGCTGTAAGTGTAAATAATTTTATCTTACTTTAACTAAATCTCCGCTCGATGTCTTGCGACATCTTTACAAGAATTTATAAGAACTTGAGTGAACGCACCTCTTAAGTAACGTTGAAGTCTATTTTGAGGTGGAAGGTCTAGAACATGCTAAGGACATCTCAAGGAATCGATTGGTTTAGTATTTGCTATGTAGAATCCGAAAAACCTCTATATTCAAAGATTCTTAAAGTTACTTTGTTTTTTTATTTTGAACTTGTTAAGACCTTAATCCTAATGTAGTCCGTGTTTGCAATCCCTTGAAGATTTTCAACTTAAAAAAGCCTGTCAAAATGCCGTAATATAAATATAAATCGAATTATTATACATAATCAGATTATAATCAGAACAGTTTAGAGAAAATTTTTGTCATCATACTATTAAAATTATAGATCCAAATTTATCGATGCTCTCCACACCCCAACAAAAATGTGGGAATATTTATTATGTGACTCAATTTTTACAGTTTTTCCTCAAAATATACTCATAGATACAGCAGCATTTGACCTGCTTTATCTTAAGTCGGTCAAATGAAACTCTCTCTGTATTGCAAAACAAAGACACAAAATTGAATAAAAAGAATTAATAAATGACAAGAGCACTTCGCCAAATCATCTCCATTTAAAATTATTTTGGAATTGTTCTTATAAAGTTTTAAGAAGTTTTACAAAGTTCAGAGAAACTTCGTAATTCTTCATGTGACTTGAAGCGTTTCGTATTTCTGTTGTAAATTCACTTCGTGCCGGAACAAAGTTATGTAGTTTTTCTTCGAGAAAGAACAATTGGATCTCTTTACTTGCACGTATAAAGCCTTATGTCCAATGGCTAGTTTATCAAAAGAACTATAATGCTGTTTGCAGTAGACAGAAGCAGAACTTCAAATATAAATTTCTAATAAACATTTTCCAATAAAAATTTATCACATAATATTGACGACAAATTTTTATTGGCATTTGTAGTATTGATGAACATGACAATTCTAAAAACAATGAAGAAACTTATCCTTACACTTTAGGATTATTTCGAAAGAAAACGAACACTCTGCAGGAACAGAAAAAATCTATAACTCGCTCAAAGAAATTGCCGAATATAGTTACATTTATATTTGTAACCCCGCATAAAATAGATAAATTATAGAATTACCGATGGCATTTAAGGGTTACACCTTCTTCATGGTATGTTAAAAATAACATGTAATTTACATCGAATTTACTATTTATATTCCACTTCTAAAAATAATTGACAATATTATCGAATCCCTGCTGTAGTTTTATGCGTAAGTGTTAAAGATTGTAATAGCATCCACAAGTAAAACAACCAACAATTCTGAATATTGGAAAATTGAGTTCTATATTGAAAAAATGTTAGTCCCAGTACTAAGCCTTGGGGAACTCTTGTAGTAATGATTCTTTCCGTCGAAAAGGCAAAGTCAATTAAGACTTTGAAAATTCGGTCACTCAGAAAGTTTTTAACTATACAGGTGCAAGTGCCTCGAATCAACTTATACAACATCTTTGTGGCGGTTTTAAAATATAAAAATTTTAATTTATCATTTTTGATATAATATACATAGGTAGGTAGTCATCATACCTATTTTAATTTAATTATTATTTGTTTGGTCTTCTGAGGGGTATGCAATATAATTTAAAAGCTTGACCAATGTTTATATTGATGTCTAAAGTACAAAGCGAATTCTGACCATAAATTTCAAATATGTCGAACAATTCATAACTATATCCTGTTCTTTTTGGTTTTATTGTTAACAAGCGAAAGTCCTTAAACTCTTGTGTATGTTTTGACATATGTCATATGCCAATTATCCCAATTCGATTTAATCGAGACAAAAGCTGCTTCCATATCTTAAGTCCATTTTGCCGTAGCGTGTGCACGGTGCACTTTCGACGAGTGTGCACTAGTTAGGTGCATAATTTGCATATAATGAGTGTTGGTGGATGTCATATGTCAAACTATAGAGCCCGAAGAGTCATGAATTAGGGGTGTTCCCCGATTGTCCCCTCGCGCGCTTCACGGATGCAAGTAGTGCAAGAACTAATATTATGAATCTGATTTGCGAAGTTTGAACAAAGCGCTGCGCCATTGTTCTCGGTTGGGGCGTACTTGAGCACGAATAAATAACTTAAATAAATTATTACCCCGTGTAAGGAGGGCGAGGAAAAACTCAGCGATCTTAAACTTTACGGCACAGCTAAATCATTATTATGACACATCTGACAGAGTGCAAGGAGAAGGCGTACTTACATATATCTGCCGTATGTGTGGGTTTGCGTGTTGTCTTGGCGCAATATATACATATATATATTTTTTTCTTATCCTACCTATCATTAAAAATACAATTTCATTGTTGACGCTCTGCATACAACAACACGTGCAAGGGACTATCCGCTGCCAAAACTAGACCAGGAATATAAATTCTTTTATTTTAATGCAGCTTTGTGTGAATGGGGAGTTTATGTGGGACGCGCGCCGTTTTTCCAGGATGCCACATAGGCGGATCATATCCAACTGTACTTTGGCGAAAGTGTGATGTGTGAAAACTCCTTTTGCTTTGTTCCCGATCTCCTTGCTTTTTTTTTTCTTTTTGTTCATGGGAACATAGGCAAGCAGTGCTCCCGTGGCCCCGTCCCATCCGCCATATTCCTTCACACCGTCCTAAGAAGTGAAATCCTTTTAGCAGATCAACTTCAATTTCTTCAGACGACATTCCTTCTGTGTGTCTGCCGTGTCCCACCGTGTTGCCATTTTTATTCCTTTGAATTGTCTCGCGTTCGCCCAGAGTGTCAACTTTTCACGTTTTCTTCATTATGATTTTTTCTCTCTTGAGGTTTTCCTGGTTTTTAAGATGCATTTTTCTTAGATTTTCTTTCCAAGATATAATATATATATTTTTCCTTCTTCTTCTTATTTAATTTTCTTAAGAAACCCCCCTTTTTCCGTTCGGTTCATTCTGATGCACTTTTGACAGCCAGCCAAAAGCTAACATTATCCTAAGACATAATTACAAGCGTAGTTTGGTTCGTTTAAACATTTTTCCCTCACAATTTGACTTAGTTACCATTGGAAATTTGCCATTTCCATAAGCATATAACTACAACTATATGCCGGTGAATTGCTGTAGATTGATCTTGTCCCAGTAAACAATTACACTTTTTTCTTTTTTGATTTTAACTATTTTGCTACAATTTACAATTTATTTAATTTTGAAATTCTGCTATATAGTAAAAACTTTCAGGTAATTTTTGCAACTTGTCGTTTAACATTGCCACCCTCATACTTACAAAGAATTAATAGAGAAACTAACTTGAAATATGTATTTCTGATTACTACATATACAAAGGTTATCGAAAAAAGTCAAAACGTTTCTCATCAAAATTTAATTAAAATTAAAAAATTATTGTCTTCATTTACCTATACAATAATTAATACTTTTCGGCTTATAAAACTTTGTGGTTTTTAACTACAGTTTTGATACGGCGCAACTTTGATGAATATTAATTGTTGAAAAACATCGCCCAAATATTTTGACTTTACAAGTTTTTTCCTCCTAAATCCCTGATTTAAAAAATTATATTTTTTAAAATTCCAGTACCTAATGTTGACTTCACTAAAGCATTAATAATGAAGAAAGTACGACTGAACACAATTATTTGAGTTATTCATTCATTCAACACCTTTATTTACCTTTTTAATACCCACTCATTTTTATTCGTGGTGTCAGTAAAGAAATTATTTAAACTGTAGCGTGTAATTTACAAAAATAAATAAATACTCGTAAAAGTAAATCGAAACGTGGCATTCTATTTGAACATGGAACTTTTGATTACAATTCCGGCGAAAACGCAGCAATTTTAAAGGGAAACAGGAAACGTTCCAAATGATGTAACAATTAGCTTTATATGTAACAAAAATATCTTTGTTGACGTAAGCCGATTAAAGTTTTAATGTAGATAATGTTTTATTAATTATGTTGAAAATTCAGATCTAGATCTATCCTATAAACTGAAGTTAAACATTATTCAACACTTTACCTTTCGTCTTCCAACTTTTTAACTGAGCGCTCAGCATTCTGTTGCGGAATTATAAACTTTCCAGCCTGAGACAGCATTTTTAAATGCTCGAGTGCTCCTAAATATACCAAAACGATACATCAAATTCATCATTCTCTACAAGCGTACCTTGCTCTCTAAGGACCAACTATTTTGAGCTTAACTTATAATTAGCGCAATCCATTGATAATCCAGTTGTTTCATTCATTAAGAGTTCTTCTTCAAATTCGTGAAATTAAAAGCTAAGACAGCGTGCTTACGTCTAGTTACATACACTTTCGATTTCCTTTAAAGGAGTTATAGTTTTCCATCTGAAGTAATGAAAACCATTCAAAAATTACACAATTGTTTAATTAATTCAAAATTATCATATACTGAAATGATATAAATTGATCATACTACTTTAAAAATTTTAAAAAACACGCTTAAAAGAAAGGTCGTTTTAAAGAAAAATTACATTGAGCCACATGTGAACCGCCACTTGGAGAAATTATGCCGCATTAAATCCCAAATCAGAGAGGAAAAAACTTTTGAATTCTTTCCCAAAAAGCTGTCAGAATTAAAAAGTGTAAATCCACACAGCCTCCTCACAGGAAATGCATACCCATTTCCTTAACCATAAATGCTTTTACTCGTCTACCAGAGAAAAAATAAATATGAAATACAAAAGTAAAGTATTTTTGTTAATGCGAAAATCGAAAATCCTTTCAGCTTTGCATAAACAGGCGACGAAAGAGCAAAAACAAAAAAAAATTACCTGAAAGTTTATTGAATTTTAAGCAAATATACGGCCGGTCGTAGCGACAATTTTGGCGGGGCGCGCCCACCCCCACGGGAGGCTCATTTAAAAAATTGAAAAAGAGAAACGCTTCCTTTACATGCAGCTCTTTTTTGCACAGAAATATAAAACAAAAATATATTTAAAAGAGGAGAAAAGGAACAAAATTGGCATTTCATGAATATAAATTGTATTTAGCTATTTATTTATGAACTAGGCAGCGAGCGAGCCGCGATTTATTGGAGTTTGAAGAGACCTCCGTAAATCGCGGTGACTGCTTGCTCATTTAGCGATTTATGCATGACCGAGTCTTCCTTTTGTTTCAAACTCTCCTTTTGTTTTCGATGCGCTACAGAACTCGACAGTACTTTTGAATTGTTTTCATTTCAAGAAAATTTTGCAATATGTTTTTAGTAGGTACGCTTTGATCGCAGATACTCTAGCTAAAATCTTTCCCGTATTTTCGTACTCTTCTTGTATTACAGTTTGCAAAAGCAAGTTAGCGTTATGAGTATGAATCTGTCTGCAAAATTAGATGAACTCCAAAGAGGCGACAGACACCTGGAGACGACGGTCGCCTTGTGTGAAATCCGATCACAACTTCAGGAGTTAACGAAATCAGTGGAAAGCTGTCAAAGTGAGGTATCGGAGGTGAGTACCCTTAGACAGTACGATAACGATTTATAATTGCACTTTATTATACATTCTACACTCGAATGCAACCGTAGAATGGTCGGTGATAAATACAAAACTCATTTTTAATTTTATTAATGATGAAACAATATTTTGACTGAAACCATAAACCCCACTTCTGACACACAAGAATTCTTTCATATGATTGTTAGATACATATATATTTTTTGCAAGATTCTCTTTAAGGAAATACTCCTAACTACATTTTTTAATTCACTACTATTTTGCATTCAAAGTAGGTACAACCCATAAAAGTATCGTTAGCAAAAATTGCAAAAATTAGGGATCCAAGTAAAGATCAATAAAATTGATTATACTCATAATATTCATCATTATCATTCAAGAAAATCATTGCTTTTATTTTTAATTATTTCCTTAGTACTTTAATCTATGAAATATGTATGTAACATCGAATTTCATTTCGTTTTATACATATGTATATCTATTTTTTCGAACGAGATTAATCTCCTTTCAATTATGATGACGTTATGTCGTTACGATTCAAAACCAACAAGGTCTGTTTTTTTGTATTTAAAGTATGTAATTTTTCTAATAAAAATGTTGTAATTTTATAAAAACACAAAAGCTATATATAAAAAAAAAATCAAAATCTACTTATCTGCAAAGGAAATAAGTAATTTCATTTTCAGTCACCAATTAAGTTTATATAAATATGTATTTCAATATTTAACTATTATCAAATATGATTTTAGGTGAAACGTGATATGGTTGCTATAAAACATGAACTGGATACTGTACAGCAAGTCAAGGAAGAAATCGAAGAATTACGAGAATATGTAGATCGTTTGGAAGAACACACACATAGAAGGAAACTGAGACTGCTAGAACAAGTTTGTTCTCATTTAGTAAATTTTATTTAATACTTTCAGCATATTTACATACATATAATCCTTTTTACTTTTGCATTTATCAAGTTTTCTATGGTTTTATATTTTTAAAAATTACTTTTAATAAAGATTATTTCTTTTGAAAAACAATTATTTGGTTTGATTTGAATGTTTTGTGTGTGATTGGCTTGAAACCTGTTTTGCATGTTATATTTTTTAAGGTCTTCAATGAAAAGAGAATTTCTATAATAATTTTAAAAT
This sequence comes from Tolmerus cingulatus, assembly GCA_959613345.1. NCBI lineage: Eukaryota > Metazoa > Arthropoda > Insecta > Diptera > Asilidae > Tolmerus > Tolmerus cingulatus. The sequence continues at coordinate 52,880,399 of OY390707.1, forward strand.
AATTGGAAACGTTAATATCATACCTTTTGGAATTGAATTTTAGTTTTAAATGCAGCACTTCAATTTTTCTTAACTTCCGATTATGCAAATTCTAGTATCAGGAAATGATCTTATCAAAATGATTGCATTCCTGCATTCAATTAATCCTTCCGACAGACGCTGACGTTGAAAATTGACATTATTTATCTCTATATTCTGTATATATGTTATATCAATTAAAATCTCCATTGAATTAAAAGTCAATTATTTTGAATTGAATGGAAGCTTCTTTATCATGCGAATTCTGATTATTTTATTCAAGAAATGCAACAGATTAATAATGGTAGTACGTATCTGCTTAACCTGTTCTGCTGTCTTCTCTTTTCACTGAACTTGACGGCATTGAAATTTGCATATATTGTATTACTTATTTCTCAACATTTAATTGAAAGTTATTATGCTTTTGATTGTTTGATTTCCAGGTAAAGTCTGAAGCACTTACTAATGTTATCGTTTGTATATTTTTCCAGGGACTTACGTTCTTCCTTTCATACGCAATATTTGCGGCTGTGCTGGGTATGCTACAGTTTGGCTACAACACAGGAGTGATAAATGCCCCCGAAAAGAATATTGAGAATTTTATGAAGGATGTCTACAAGAATCGCTATGGCGAGGACATTAGCGAGGAATTCATACAGCAGCTGTATTCAGTGGCCGTTTCAATATTCGCCATTGGTGGTATGCTGGGAGGATTCAGTGGAGGATGGATGGCAAACAGATTCGGAAGGTAAGAGCTACTTCTGCAAACGAAGATAGTTTACATTTTTCTAACTATGATTGCGTAAACAAATCGTTGCAAAATCTGCACAGATAAAATATCTATAATATGTACGTACTTATAGCATCCAGATTCTGATTTATGATTTAACAAAATTTAGTGTATAATTCAAAAAGAATAATTTTTTAGTTGATTTACACATAAATAGTAAACAAAATTTTATTAGAATCCAAAATACTTTCCGAAGAAACGTTGATGGACGTTTTTGGGTACGATTCGTATCCACACTGTTATAACATGAGATTTAGATATATTAAAATGTTGCAATTACTGTAACAGAAATTTTGAAAATAAATGAAAACTTTGGAAGGAAAAACTGGAACGCTCGCCTGTATTCAGCCGCACACACAATTTCAGTATTTAATTTCTCCAAGAGTCAAATGTTCAAATCTTGCCACTTTTAATTTTTTCATCTATTTTGAATATAATAGAAACTGTTTGGAATTAATTAGTTTTCAAGAAATACATATCGATGGAGATAGAGGTAATTTAATGACAAAACTTCCCTCATTTCTCTATCGAAATATTTACCAAGAAAATTTGTTATGAGATATGTTTGTGTGTTCTTCTACATATTACTGTTTTTTTTTATATTGAAATAAATAACTGAAATATTGACATATTAGCATGCTTTCGATTTAGCCGATCTTCGGTGTAAATATTTTACATTAAAATAAACCTTTCTTAAAGATAATGAAAACTATCTTGAATAATTATCGTAATAAGTAATTGAAAAGTATATTTTTTGAAAAATCAGAATTATTCGTTTACAAATTGTTAAATTTGAGCAGCATCTTAGCTGTTTAGTTAGGCTAAAAACGTGTATTAACAAATAGCAATAATAGACAAGCATACTAAAATTTTTGTATATTACAGGAAAGGTGGTCTGCTGTTGAACAATATTCTGGGTATATCAGGTGCTTGCTTAATGGGCTGTACGAAAGTGAGTCATTCCTATGAAATGTTATTCCTCGGGAGATTTATTATAGGAGTTAATTGCGGTAACTATACTTTGAACAAAACTACCAGGTACTTAAATTATAGAGTTTATGTATTTATTTTGTCGAAAGGTTTAAACACATCTCTGGTACCAATGTACATCTCTGAAATAGCCCCATTAAACCTCAGAGGTGGCCTCGGTACTGTTAATCAATTGGCTGTGACTGTAGGTTTACTATTATCCCAAGTGTTGGGAATCGAGCAAATTTTAGGAACAAATGAAGGTTGGCCTGTATTACTTGGCCTAGCCATATGTCCAGCAATTTTACAATTAATATTGCTTCCGGTTTGTCCCGAGTCCCCTAGGTATCTTCTAATTACAAAGCAGTGGGAGGAAGAGGCGCGAAAAGGTAATTCAATAAAATTTTCTGAATTACTATTTAGATTTTTAAATAACTTTTAACGATATAATTCTCAGCTCTTCGAAGACTGCGAGCATCAAATCAAGTAGAGGAAGATATCGAAGAAATGCGCGCCGAAGAGAGGGCGCAGCAGGCTGAAAGCCATATATCAACGATGGAGTTGATTTGCTCGCCAACACTTAGGGCCCCACTCATAATCGGAATTGTTATGCAACTTAGTCAACAGTTTAGCGGTATAAACGCGGTATTTTATTATTCGACGTCGCTTTTTATGAGTTCCGGTCTGACGGAGGAGAGCGCAAAATTCGCCACTATCGGCATCGGTGCTATTATGGTAAGTGGAAACGATTAGATAGTGCAAAATTGGGCTGATTTGACATACGTACATATGTAGTTGAGCAAATTTTTGTAATAGAGTAGAGAAACTGCAGCATAATTAGATTATCGATTTGTTTTCTGGGAAGAAGTAGCAATGGGAAGGGGTTAGCCAATAAAAATGCATCAAATTATTGGAAAGTTATTATTCTTTAATAATACATACTATCATCAAAACATCAACATTTCTATCAAAATAACAAAAAGCGTGATTAGATTTAGAGTGTAGTTAATTTGCAATATAGTATTATTAAGTAATCAGTCACAGTAATCCCAAATCTGTGTTTAGTTTGAACTTACAGTTTACTATTGTAAGTTACTATTCTTGCACTAATCACAGATATACACACCGGATTTATAACCACTATAACCAGCATGAACCCACAACTCATAAACTAAGCACTGTACCCATATTCCAAATTATTTTCACTATCGGTATTCTAAATTAACAACATGACATCCTAACCTAAAATTTCGTGTCGCATTTTTGATTCGAAAAATATTCACGAAATCAAAGTAATCATAAACTAATGAGGTCACTGAACAGTTTAAATAATTACAATGATAGAGATATGTATATGTATATTACGTCTGATAGTAAACGAATTGACAGTCAAGGCAGCCCTATTTTACAATACATAAGTAACATTTTTAATAACTCTACGTCTTTTAATTTCAGGTTGTAATGACTTTAGTTTCTATACCACTCATGGATCGCACGGGTCGAAGAACTCTCCACCTGTACGGTTTAGGTGGCATGTTTATATTCTCGATATTCATTACGATATCATTTTTAATCAAGGCAAGTACTCAATTCATTTTATCTAGAACACTAGCTCTGACCAAACGAGGGAGTATACTTTATAAAAATTGTGTGGACACAATGGGGTTTGTATCTGGCCTCACTCGTTTTTGTGTTAAACGCAATTATTCACATCGAGTCGTAATGGTAATGGTCTCCCATTCGCGCCAGGAAATGGATAATTTATTAAATTCCCCGCCCATTTTCTTTCAAAATGTACCTGTTATCGCGCATTTGGTAATTGCCGTCAACTCGACCGACATTTTTTGATGCGACCGCCACCACCATCATCATCATCATCGTCGTCGCGGCGCTGCTCCTTTCGTCATTTCCACTTTTAATTGCTGCTCACCAGCCGGAATCGTTTATTATGCAACGAGTGTATGTGAGGGAGGACACAGTCGATAATTCCTTGAGTTTTCTTTGAGCTCTTTTCTTGTTGGTTGTCATTGGATTGTGAGGAAAGGAATTAATGATGGTTTCATTTCAACCGCTGGCTACTACTTTCGAATCCAGCTATTACCTATAAATTTAGACATACAACTACCACTTTGGTGTCGTTCAAATGGAACGTGAACAGTCTATTAATCTTATTCCGAACTGCGACAAACCATTGCCTTAAAAGGGTTATTTTTGGACGAAGGACAACTGCTTTGTGACCAAAAATTCATTTAAACTTTTAAATTTATTGACATATTTACTACGTTTTTTATGATTTTTAACTTAGCAACATGCCATTTTTCTAAATTCTTCAGTATAAAGACATTGCTTTAATGAAACTAAGTATGTTTTTAAAAATTTGCTTATATACATTTCGAGTGAAATTTTTTTCGATTTTATTTAATAAATCACAAAAATCATTTATCAATTCTCAAAATACCTTGTTATGGTTAATATATGTGCGGCGCTTATCTTCTCCAAGTTTCTCCTTTATAAAATGTCTCTGATTCTCTTCGTAAGAAGTTTTCAATAAATTAAAATTTTAATTCTTTATAAGCAAAGAACTTAAAATAAAATATAACCTTTTTATTAAGGGTGTAACGGCAAAAATAAAGGCCAAGCTTAATATGATTCTCGAAAAAATGTATTCAAATTCTATTAAAAGATAGTTTCGACGAGTACACATAGTTTAATGTTCATCTGTCAACATACATTTTGAAAAATTAATGGTTTCTCTATGCGAGTTTACGTTAATTGTAACCTTTTAATTTTACTTATTGACCTACTGATTTCAAAGCAAATCCGATTTCCGGTTTTTTACAATTTTAATTTATGGACAATAAAATACCTGCGACGAAATGCACCTTTACCATTACGAATCGACGACTCTTTCCATTTTGTGTTAAATTTTGCAACATTAGTATGTAAGTATGTGTGTAGCCTGCCAAAGAATTTAATTTTGTATATAATAATAACATTTTAACCCGTAGTATACAATAAGTGCAATTTTTGAATAGCAATAGTTAAAGTTGAAATTTTATTTAAAAAGTTATAAACTAAAGAGATGAAAAACCATCCTCTGCCGTTAATAACAAACATTTTTTGTTCAATATATTTTTTTATTTATTTTGTTAGATGAAAAATAGCAATTTTTGTGATATTTTCTATTTCAATGCACATGGCACATTTTGAGCTTGACCGCTTGAACGCTTTTTTGTAGTGAAGTTTTTATTACATTTTTATTTGTAGGGGTTTTCGTTACTTTCTTCTTAGGTTAAGTCACTGAATAAACGAACTTTTGATGTGTAAGAAGATTTTACATTGTTTTTATTAGATCTGAAATTATAATATATAAAGACCGAAAAAGTTCGTTTATTCAGCCGTCTCTGCCCCGTTTTGTGAAACAATTCTCGATTTGTCAGGCTTTTAACCCCTGCGTTTGAGAATATACAAAACAAATAAAAAAATTATTAAACAATGTTATGGCTAAAATTATAGAGAAGCAAATACAGTGGATAAGCAACCAAATTACTGAAAATTTGGGCAACATTTTTTTACCGAATTTCAATCATTTTGTAAATACCAAACTTTTCGGTTCTATAGAGAAGTTTCGTTCTTGCCATTTGGATCTCGTTCACGATTTCTGTTCTGTTCCGTTTCGTTCCTTACATCAAATTCATTTGTATTGCTGAAACAGACCGACCATTGACAAAGCAACTATTATGTGTACTAATGAACATCTACACACCAAATTTTACTTTTCGTTTTGGAAAGATTGTTTCTTTTTTTAATAATTTTACTTTAGGATTCCGTAGGGAGTGAGTATTGTCCATTTAGGCACAAGTCTACTTTGCACTAGGTTCGAAAAGCAGTTTATTACAGATTATTTTATTTTATATGAAATCTTTTTTCCATATACTTAATTTGTAAATACTTTCTCTTTTCGTTTGTTTTGCGTACATATTTTTATCATTACACTAAGCTAAACCACCTTCCCAAGTGAATTGAGCTACACCGCGAGCTTTTGCCAACACGTCTGAAATCACCAATATATATTTTTTTTTCTTTCTACATTTCTTTCTCATTCTTTTTCGTATTAAAATTTCACTTTTAAAACTTATATTGTGACGACGTTTACATAAAACATTTTATTCAGAGAATTTTAACAAATCCTGATTGGTGGCGTTAAAATAGTGTAGAACGGAAAATAAAGTAGCCAACAAAGTAAAGTTCTAATAAACAGTGATTAACCATTGTATTTATAACTTAAAGGGTTGAAAACCTTCGCATCTTTAAAAAATGTGTTATTAATAATAAGCATTTATTTATTCCAATAATGAAAATATTCTTATGCACAATTCGCAATCAAAGTATTAAAAACACCAAGCAAACAAAGCTAATAGGCACAATTTGTTAATAATAATTTGTAACACTTTAAGTTTATTCAAAATTCAAATTAAGAAGGCTAAGATCAATGAAATAATTCTATTTTCAAATTCACGGTTAGATGCACTCGCTTTTTTTGTATGTTTTAAAACTGCTGACCAACGAATTATAGCGAAACAACTTCGTATGCAAATTTCTAATTCGATAAATCTGAATTCGAATCCTTGATGATTCAAAATTGGTGTTTAAAATTTGAGACGAAATCAAAACATCACGAGCTTTCGATTTGCTAAATCAAAAACTAACTAGAATTTTTACCTTAATAAAGATCGTGGCAAGTTTTAAGTCAAAACTGATTATTAGCAAAATGAGATTTCAAACTCCAGTTAAATAAATAATTTGATTGGTTTCATATTCGTTTGGTGTTCCGAATAAAAATGTTATAAAAAAAGCCCGACGAAATCGTGGTTATTCGAATAAAGAGTGCGTAACAATATTAAAATAAAAAACAACAAAAACATGTTTTTGTTATAAGCTACCCATGCTATAGGCCGAACTTAATCAGAACAAATTCGTTATTTCCTTATATTTGTAAGCCAAAAGTGGCGATTAGGTCATTGGGTCAAATGATATAAAATTACATTTAAATGTGATATTTTTTTATATCACCCTCATATGTGCTAACTTTCAGTGCTCTCCCTTGTTATCTCGAATGTTCAATAATTATTATAAGGAAATAAAATATACTAAAAATCTATTCCTACAAATTTCGTAGTAATAAATGTATATCTTTATTAATATTTAAGCAGGCCGGTTAAAGAGCAAGTAGGGTAGAATTGACCAAAAGGGAACTATAAAATTCTTATATTTTTAATGTTATTGGTGGTGGTCTTAGCTTTTAGCGCGCATTCTACAAAACATTTCATTATTTTTAACATTACTTCAACATTCAAAAAAATTGCTATCAGAGTTAATTTAATAAACATTTTCGAAATCCAAAATTGTATAAAATAGTCTCAAGGAAACAAAATGCTTTATTTAATTTCACACTAAATGAAAACATTTGTTAAAGTTCTTTGATCACTTTGTACAAATAACATCTCACAGACACCTTAATTTTTCTTTTCGTTAATTTTCACAAGATAAACTAAAAACATCTTAAGTAAAAGCTTACCTAACTAACAGAAAACTAAAATAATTATAAAAAAAATGGAAAACAAATCAAAAAAGAAATAAAAAACCTAATAAAAGCCTCCAAATTCGAGAACCGGTTATTACACGTTTTGTATAGGAGTTTTTTGGTTATGTACAGGAAATGATCGACTGGATGTCCTATCTGTCAGTGGTATCAACGTTAGCCTTTGTAGTGTTTTTCGCCGTTGGACCAGGATCAATACCGTGGATGATAACAGCCGAACTATTCTCGCAGGGTCCACGACCAAGTGCTATGGCCATAGCTGTTTTAGTCAATTGGATGGCAAACTTTGTTGTTGGAATTGGTTTCCCAAGTTTGAAGGTAAAACACTTTAAATTACTTTAAAAACAACTATATTTAACATACTATTCAACCAACAATTTTAAAATTTGCTAACTTGAAAATGAATCTTTTTCTCGTATATTTACAGACTGCATTGGAGAATTATACATTTTTGCCATTTAGCGTATTTCTAGCCATTTTTTGGATATTCACATACAAAAAGGTTCCTGAGACCAAAAACAAAACATTCGAAGAAATTCTAGGGCTATTTAGACACGGTAATGGAAGGTAGGTTTAACCAATTTTAATTTATTTTTTTATGATAAGTCTGATACCAGAACCCAAAATGATTGCTGTGTGTGCGTTGATTTACGTAGTAACTATCATATTTATTAACTTACTTCCAAAAATTGAAGGAGGCAATCATGTTGGGCAGTAACCTAAACATAAGTGACATTATACATACAACTAAAAGCATTTAATGAAAAAGCAAAAGCAAATATTTCCAATGATAGGAGTCTTCAGAAAGTTTTCTAAAAGAGAAAACCCATCCACTTTAACCCTATCCGCTTTTCTATCCCCGTTTCTTTAATTATACAAATATTAAATTTTATTTTACTTTCTTCAAACATTGGTTATTTAATTTTCCTTTTAAAACAATTAAACAATTTGTGTAACTACAGAAGGACACTACGAGACACTAGACTGTACGGGTAAGTTGCATGAAGAGCGTTGTTCTCTGTACCCCACTTATAGTTGCCTTTGTATAGAAACTTCTAAAAAAATAAAACCATCTGAAAAGCATAATAGTGAAATTTCCTACTACACGTTTCGCTTGATTGTTGAATTTGTTATTTCTCAAGTTTTTAGAAGATGTTTCATAATATGTACTCGAAAGTAACTTCTGCATGAAGGCTTCCAGTTCTTCTTCACTGAAATTTGCTGGTTCTTTTAAACAAAAAGAAAAAAAAAAGAAAAGTAAATAAATAAATACATGAAAGCCTTCTACACAGCAGTCTTTTTTTAAATTATTTTCTTACTCTTAATTTCTTATAAGTTCAGTTTATTTATTTCATTATTTTTCGTTTTACTTTGTTTAGAGGCTTCAATTTACCGAATCAAAATCAAAGCACTTCCAGGAATGAAAATCCCCCAACGGCACCGCCTAAGACAGAAAAATCTGCACTGTGACCAGCGATTGTAAGACGCATCTATTTCTTATACATATAACCCTCACCAATTTAGCTAGTTAGCTATTAATATAAGTTCTAAAAAAGTGTATTAAGCATTACCTCTATCATTCAAAATTTCCCTCACTCATACTTCTGATGTGGGACTGCTTGAAAATGTGTCCTGAAAGTGTAACTAGAATTTTTGTCTACTGCAATGACGTATATGGCGATGACTCATCACACAATGTATGATTTTGTTTACATATTTTTAAATATATTTTTTATTCAATACTTTTGTTTTTTATTTCTATCATTTACAATATTCCCTTTTATATCATATGAATCAAAGCAGATCAAAGGTACTAAAATATCTACGATGTAAAGTTTTAAGGCATGAAAAGATTGGAAGTTAGCACAAATTCAAAAATGTACATTCTGAATAATAGTAAGAAACATTATGACACATCAAAATCAATTTATGCTTCATTAATACTTGTATTTAATAACGAACATTTGCCGAAGCATAAAGAGCTACATGTAAACGCAATCAACGAATATTCGGGTTAAAGGTAAAAAAGAAATAAAAGTACAACAAATTACATGTGTTAAAACTTTGATATCATTGCCTTAATAAAAAATGTGCAACATTAAAAATAGTAATAATTTTTTTTATTGAACTTTCCGTTGGGCCGTGCTCTTCACTGGAATTCAGAAGAATACGAGATTAATTAATTGGCTGTTAAACTCAAAATTTTATTTGTTGGCTCAAAAAGTTTATTTTTATTGAATCTAACCAGAAAAATTCGTATAATATTCTGAGTATTTTGAAGGTTTTAATTCAGGTATGCTCTCTTAAACCAAACTATTTTTTAAGGGTGTTTGCAACATTTCCACTAACATTTTCTTACACAGACAAATCACCGACGATTCAAATGTTTATGGTACATATGTCTTTTTGTATAAAATAATTGCTAACATCAAATATATAGCTAATAAATGTATTGACATAAAAACAAACCAATTTTGTTTTGAGAGACTCTTTCTCTATTACTTACGAAATACATATAAACCTAAATAACCAGATTTTTAACGATAAATATAACAGTAATAATGAGGGTTGTTAATAAATAGTCAAATAATATTAATTTCATTTGTTAATGACTGTTAACAATTATTAATTATACAATGTCTATTACCACAGTTCATTTTGAGATGTGAATAAATATTATTTGAACAGAAGTTCTATGATCGCATAATACGATACAACAATGAAACTTAGGATGGGGTACTATAAAACAGACCTTCGTTAAGTAATTACAATTATACATTTTAAGAAAAGCTATTTATAATAAGGAGAATCGTATACATACATATGTACATATTAAGAAGAAAATATTATTTATCATACAAAACCTGAAATAAAAATAATAAGTTTAGGGAGCAAAATGAGAGCAATGATAGATAAGAGCGTTCGTTACATTACCCATCTTAAAACTTAGGAACGTAAAACTGAGTGCACAAAATTTAACGAAATAATTTCCGAAAAATTCACTAACAATTACATATTTGATATAATAGCAAAAATTGAAACACATCGGAAAATCTGTATTAAGTACTATACAAATTATAATAGAAAAAAGTTTCCAGTTTATCTTCTTCTGAATAACAACATTGATTTTTATAAAAGCAATATTTTCCCTAGTTTTCTGAAATTCATGAGAACCTTCTACTACTATTACTACAATACAAAACACTACAATTGATCCAGACTAAACAAATATAGGGTAATTTGCTAAGGTTTTATCAGGAATAGGCTCAGGGTATGTTCAGTTGCGATTTTAGCGGTTAAAAACAGATTTTAGAAAAGCATATTAATATATTCTGTTGGCAAATTCACTTCTCCGTACTTTTTTGAAATACTTCATTGCGTAAACATTTTCCACTTACGAATGAAATAATTTCGTTTTGCAAGGATAACATGATTTATTAATTTATAACATTTCGAAATTCTTAATTTTTCATTATTAAGTAGAAAGCAACTAAATGTCTAGAAAAACCTTCCCCAAATCATAAAACTGCCGCTGTTAAAATTTGACCGTGAAAAGTTTCGCGATCTTTTCCTTAGGTTATTCCATGATTCTTCTTAGATTATAATAATGATAGGCTTACCACTTTCGAAGATATTTTCTAGCATATTCTTGGATTTTATAACACTCACAGCGTTCGTTTTAAAACTCTGTCACTGAGGATAATTCTTTTCGTGTATTTTTAGATTCAAAATTAAGAGGTGTCGTATTTAGCAGAAAAAATAGTTATAAATTCTCTTAATTGGATAAATTTATGATAATTGCAATACAAAGTACTTGATTGCAAAATAAATCAATAGTAGACGAAAATTAACCTAGTATGCCACATCAAAAGTATATTATTCATTGTAGTTTGAATATTTGCATACCTGTAGAATGTAGATTTATCTTCTTGATCACGAAAGCATCGCAGACCGAAATTTGAAAGCAAAATCAAAACAAAACTGCTATACTTAGACTTTCAACTCAATATTTTTTGGTTTACTTTTCGTTTCAGTTTCATACTTCATTTGCTTTTCATATTTAAGTTGACAATTTCTCACACTCCTCACCATTTTGGTTTCTTCACCCAGTCACCTTCTGTTCTATCGCCCACACCTCTTCTATCCTCTGCAAAGTCAGCTCCTTCCAGCAATCACACTGCCGAATCGTTAACTGAACTGCATAGGTAAATTTGACCAATGCACAGTATTATCGAACTCTTGTAAAGTCACCTACCATTTTTGCAAAATTGTTCAAAAAATGCAAAGGCGGAACAGAGCCAATGTCTGTTCTGGCGACATGTGGACACCTTTGTCAGGCACACTTTTCCTTACCGGAATACTTTTTGTACATAGGCAGTGATAAAAGACACACCATATATTTTCTTAAATAAATTTTTATGTAATATGTAAATATCAATTTAACTACACATAAAACATAATCGTAGAGTGTGCGAATTTCAGGAGTATGCTAAACTGCGTAAATAGTTTGGAGCCGCAAAGTATGAATTCGGGCATCGAACATGCCGCCCTGATGATATCCGAGGAAAAGACACAGCACGACTCACGTAAGATGAACAAAAATTCTAAAATCCGAAAAACTGAATTCATTAAAATCCTTTTTGACGATAATTTTGAATATTTTTGTTTTATGTTTTGGGTTTTCGTTTCGTTCTCAAAATTTTTATAACCTATATATATTTTTTTATATTTTTTGGATTGGTTTTATGTCCGTAATTGATTGTGTTAACGTCGTTTATGTGTTCTTGTTTGATTATTAATTAATATTGATACGATTGGCGCGATTTACTGTTCGTTACTTGTGTTGTTTTTTGATGGGATGCAAATACGAGTGCCATTGATTACTTGGTTACTGATTCCTCCCGTAGACTTTTTCCTTGCAATTCTTAGCGATTTGTTTATTAAGAGTGCTTATTGCCAAACGCTGGACATAAAAGAAATTAAATATATTCACGAATCTACAATAAACAGCATCTCACACTTATGTTAATGTTTAATTGTTAAAAGAAAAATAACATGTTTATTATAAAATGACTTATATATACACTAGTTGCTGATATTTCAAACAAGAAGTTTTTTAAAATCGAGGCGAAAATCGAATTCGGCGATTAACATTTTGAAGCGTTGTCTGTCCTGTCTCAAAGAGGCAAATAAATAAATTAAAAGTTTCCATCTACTGCAACAGATATATTTTCGCCATTTTTTTTTCTCAAGTATTACTAAAGACTTTCCGTATTGCGTTCTATTAAATAACGTTCAATATTTAATTAAACTATCATATTTAGAAAATTCCTGTTTTGTCATTTTCATCGAATGGTTTAGACAAAAAAATGTCATCAAGACTTTGTTAATTGACCAAAATGTAAAATGGGATACTTATGAAATAACTAGTTTTTATCTGTCCATTAGTCGAAGACTTAAATAAAAATATAAAACAGTTGTTTTTATAAAAATTTCAGTTTTTATGTTTCAAGTGGAGTACAAAACTATCCGCACAAAATTGATGGTGTTAAAATGAAACTAATCAAATAAAAACTAAGCGATAATTGTTAAAAAGTTAGATGCACATGGCAATAAGTATTCTTAAAATAAAAAACAATCAAAGTCCATTTATACGAATCCAATTCCTTTTCATTTGTAAAGCATTTTAGCAGAAAGAGAGAGAAAACCAAAATAATCCGATTCACCCTTACTTGCCTTAAAAAGCAGCATGAGTGTATCAAAAATATTTAATATAATTTAGTTTCGTTTTATGTGTGTTATTATGTAGCTTTTTGTAATTTATTTCTAACAAAATTTTTATATTTTATATTTAACCTTCTTCTAATTTTACGAAATTACGTTGGTGCATTACAAATTAACATTTTGATGAATTTGACCCCAAAATCAAAATGAACAATAAAATTAATAAATATACTGAAACTGGACATATTATTGGATATTGATGAAATTTGGCCACATTGACTTGAGGATGCTGGAAAATGGAAAATGAAAAAAAAAATTTTTAATACAAATTAATGCCACAATTGAACTTGATACTGTTTAAAAACCAAAATCAAAACAAATAAAAAACTTAAGTCTTTGGAACAACTTCGTTTTCATTGACGGTTGAAGGAATGGGACCCTATCCGCTGAGTGATAGTACTAATCTTCTGGGTCCTTCGAGTCTAGCTGGAGCCTCTACCTGTCGGTATATCAACTATGGCACCAACGTGGCTCATACTCCAGTTCCTACAAGGAAATGTTACTACAGTAGAGACAGTTTTCGAAGACATTCGGCACATGGGAGAATATGCTCGTCAGGTATTGGTCTTAAGAAAAACAAAATCACAAAACACAAAAATAATAAAATGAATCAATGAATCCAATATATTGATATAAGCAACACCCAACTATTTTTCTCACCATGTTCACCTAACTTTATTTATTTTTGGATTGGTTTGATGATGCTTACCGGAGGGAATTATATAATACTTTTGATTTAAAACTGGAAATCAAAATATTAATATGTGTATGACATGAAATATAAAAAATGACTAAGCGTTTGATCCATATCGGTTAGCCAACAAAAAAAACCACTTAAAACTTAAACTATTACAACAATATTTTACTTTCAAAGTTTCCTGCTTAACAAAAAAGACTTCAGATAATTTATATTTATATTTTACTTTATTTTAATATTTTATTCTTTCTTATCTAAAATTCTCCAAATGATTTATACTGAGTATTAAATGCAATACTTTTTTAAACATAAAAAAGAAATTTATTGTGGAAGCACATTCAGTTCGAACAATGATAGATATTTAGTTAGTTTGACTTCCAATCTTATAAGACAAATCACAGAATTACAAAATAGTATTTCCGAAAAGGCTGTTTCAGAAATTTTTATCACTAACACTAACAAATAGCGAATATGCGATTTATAATCTATTCGAAATACTTTATTTCAAGAATTTGTAAAGGTCGATAACTTCTTGTGGCCTGCCCTAACTTTGCAAACATTTTAAGAAGTTGAATTTTAACAATTCTACAGGGCATTTAATTCTTAATAACTTTTGCATTTTACAATAGAAAATAATTCTTTAAAATCAAATCCAATTGTAATCTTGTATACCTGCATATGTACATACATATGTCAAAAATCAAATTCCGAAAAATTTGATTTCCGTGTTTAAATATGTTTTAATAATAATTTGTTATGCAAAAATCACTCTTTTCACACTATCATAATCCGTAAAATATTCTCAATCTGGGGGATGTTTTTAATAGAACTCTCTTAGAAGTCTTAATTTGACGTGGTTGGTGTGGTAGATAAATATTAACAACATTAAAATATGTGGGAATACAAAACCATTTCTGGCTCAAAAACTCGAATTTTTAAGTGAATTCTAGCATCATCGAATCAAAACCAAAATCCGTAAGACAAGGAAATGATTTTATAAAATTTAAAGGACATCAGGACTAAGTTATAAAATCACCCAAGGGCCCTTACAAGCGTGGTCAATTCTTGTTAATTTTCGCCTTAATTGAGAGATAAAACACCGAATTATACAATTCAGTTGAAAAACTATCAGATGTAAAGGCTGAAAACACCTCAAATAGACGCAATAAGGACATTCACAAAATAAATATATGTAAAAAGACACAAGAAATGCAAATTAGCAGCGGTTCCTTAAGTACACACGCAATGATCATGTTGAGACACTGCCAATGATTGTCGAGCGAACGGAGCTTCTTTGGGATATGTCTGTAAAGTTATTGTTTCTTTTGTTGAATGTTTCAATGTAGCATTTTGTTTTACTAATTTTGGATTTGTACGAGACAATTTATTTTCCGTTTATTCCTTTTATTTTGAAGAGCTATTCAGAACGTTGAGAAATTGAGCATGGAAAATATTAGGAGCATGGCATGTCTTGAAGGATTGCTAAGCATGTGAAGAGACCCTTCGTGTTTTTGCATGATAATTTCAAAAAAGAGAAAAACAAATTTTTTTTATCAAAACGTAAGTTGTAATATCACAGGGGTAATAAGTATAATATATTTCAAAAATTTTTAGCTGCTTCCGAGCGTTGTTTAGAAGGCGGCCGAAATATCCAGCAGGGCCGGAACGCTGTCTCTGCGCCCCATCACCTTCGTCAGCAAGTACCTGCTTGCCAGAGCAGCGGGCCTTGACTGAAGAACGCCTCGCCTCCTGAGACAGCTAGCGTCCACTCCATTGAACAGCTCCACCCCCGTCGCCAAGGAAGTGAAGATGAGAAAATCCATCTCGATGAGCAGCAGCACCAACAGCAACCGCAGCAACAGCAGCAGCACAAGAAACACATTTTGCATATTTCACCGCACCACTATCAAGAGCACCAAAAAATTAGCCAAAAATCGCGACCACACCATCATCACCATCATCATCGGCGAAAAAGGCATCACCATCACCGGCACGATCACCACTATCATCGGTACCATCACGACACGTGTCCGCGCCGGCACCGATCGCACACCGACGTCTCGACGACCTCCGTAAACACGTGCCATGAATCGTGCCCAGATCACGAGGTCCGGGAGATCCTCATCAAGCGACCGTGCTGCAGCACGTCTAAGACAGAGCTGGTGCAGTACTTCGTCGAGGATCTTTACGGAACTGCAAGAAGAACGTCTTGCTGCACATCTTCTGATTACTGCTATCACACGGACTCTACAAGTTTGTACGGATCCCGATCATCGCTAAGTCGCAACAATTCGATCAAATCGGGCTCCGTCACAATACGTAGAAAAAAGCCACATCATCGGCAGCCCTCGTATGGCTCACTATCTTTAGGTCGATTAAATCAAAGTCATCCAAGTAGCTTAATCGGATCACTTACATCGATATTCGATAAGCCAAGGGATGGGGGAAGCGGGAAGATGGTCGTATCACCATCAAAAGTAACAATAGAGCACCAATCGAAGAGTGCTTCTAAAGATCTTCCCGAATATGCGTGTTCACCATCCCCAATTAGGTGGAGTTTTTTAGCGGAAAGCGAAAGTAAGACTCCTTCAGATTTCGATGGAGCTGCAGCTCCAGAGCCTCCTGTTGAAGGACATAGAAAATCTGGCGACCGTACAATGCGAAAATATCATGACGGTAGTCCTTTATCAAGAGGCGGCGTAGATCGGGAGGAGTCAACAACAGTCGTATTTCATCAGGAGGGAGAGGCGTACAATAATTGCTGTAATAACTATCTACAATGCAACGCTTTCCTGGACCAAGACCTTCAAATTACCAGCGAAGATATATGCGTCTATTTATCAAAGGGGAACAAGGGAGAAGTCCTTAACAATGCCGTCAACTATCCATTCCAACCATCCACCACTTTGGAATTCCAATACAAGAACAACTTTACGGTGGCAAACAACAACTCGCCAGAATTGAGACGGCTTAATAATAAAGAGACAAATCTCAGTCAAAACAATACCGAACCACTGCCAGCCGGTGATTCGCAATTGTCTCCAACCAACATAAATCTTTCGTCCAGTTCGAACAATATCAACATCATTTTCAACTCGTATCTCGAGAATAATGCGAACGAGGTGAAGTTCATCAACACGTCCCGCGAACAGGACGTGTCGACTGAGCGTCATCATTCCGCCTATCTGCCGTACACTTACCCGAGTTGCGACAACACCAACATGTCGTCGAATTCGCTGTTCGACAAACCGCTGGGAATCGACGAAATACCCCCATCCGCTGCACCCCCGCCATACCTAGCCGAAAGTCTTGAGACATCTTCTAGCCACAATCTTCTATACTATCGCTATTCATCTTATTCCGATGGACAACAAAGTTTCGAGCTTTCTACATCACCAACATCGCCGCACAGTCACCACCATCGCTCAAGCCACTCCCATCGCTGGCACCATGTCGCCGACAATCTGAAAATCACCAGCGCTCTCCGGCGAGTTCGTAAGCGGGCTAGAAAATGCGCGCAATATCTACGCAAGAAGTAGACTAGAAGATATAACCTACAACGACTATATAAAAATATAAAGAAATTATTTATGTAATTAACGATGTTTCTTCCAGTGTTTGCCCAAAAAAAAAAAAAAAAAAAAAACTAAGGTTAAAGCTAACTTAGCGATTATTGAATTTTATCACGGATTACGACTTGATAGTGATCTAGACCTAAGATACTTTAAGATTTAGATAACCAATTACGGAGCAAGGCAGGCGGACAGTAATCACGAAAAATACACTTACACCAACACACCACCCACTCACACAGTCACTAAAAAACAGGCAGAAATCGTTAGCGAAAACAAATACACGTTAGCCAGGATAAACCAGGACTAAGGACAAAACTAGCCTAATGTAGATATCGGAACTTAAGTAAACTGTACATACCTAGGGGACTATTTTTAACTAGGCTAAGGCCGCTAACACAGTTAAGGGTTGCGAATAGCTGTTGACACCGTTGGGCGGGAGCGTAAGCGTTTTAATTTCGAATTGTGCGGTAGGTAAGCAAATTGAAAAGTTTTTTAGCGTTAATTTTATTAAAATTGCGAGACATGAACAAAAGGTAAAATTCTAAATTTTAAATACAAGTAAGGAGCAGTTACGATCATTAGGTAAGGTAAGCAGTGAGTTATTTGTAAAAAAAAGTATAAAATCAATTTGTAAGAACAAAGTGTCTCTAATCCTGCCACTCTCTACTGGCACGCTCACAGGATACCCTTCGAAGTTCGTTTCTTTTATAAATTATAATTTAGTTGATTTTATTATTTCAATAGACAAAATAATAATTTCTCCATTGACAATAGGAAAGACAATTTCTTGGGTGATTCAACACTGAGGACTTGCCTATTATTAAAACATTTATTTTATCTCACATTTCTTCAATGATATATTTAAGAGTTTTATCCTTTCCTTTACTTTTTAAAGAAAAATGTTGTCCCTGGGCTGTGCCCCAGAAAATTCCTTTATGTATATAACTCTTACATTTTCTTGCTTTGAGCTAAATGACGTCTTTCCTTCTTAATCCAAAAGTCCATAGAAAACCCATACAAAAAATTCATATATGCAATGCCTTCTTTTTATTTATATGTATTCTTAAAAATGTCAATGGTGCTACACATAAATTAATTTTTTATCAGTTCTTATTATTATTTGTTGATTATATTACATTTATTTTTCCACCCATCTAAAATATTAAAATTTAAATTGTAGTGGCACGATTTTAAGCCAAATATTTCTTCTAAGCAACTTCAGTATTCTTTAACCATTAAGACGATCTTAACTGCCATTATTTGTTTTTTTTACCAACCTAAATTCGAATTCTTGTTTTGGCATTAGGATTATATTTTTAAAAATAAATTTTATACAAAAAAAATAAAATAAAAGTAAAAAAAAAGGAAATCCCTTAGCAAGTGATAATTTAAAGGATAAGTTTAAAAACAAAACTTAGTTCATATCTGTTCAAAATACAAAACGTGATCAAAATCGTGGTGAATAGCGTGAAACAGCATAAATTAATAATGATAAAATACATTGTAAATTAAAAGTAAAAAATCAAAAAAACGAAAGAAAAATCTGTATAAATACACAAAATGACTTATAATTTACTTATTTACTCGGATATTTTGTTAAAACATTTCTGTGGCTTTGTCTTTGCACAAAAAGAGTAAAATAAAATAAATTTAATAAAAAATATAGGAAGTGAACCGAATAAAGTAAAATAAAAGACCTTGTAAAATAGAAATAAAGTTTAAGTCATATTTTTTTAGGTATAAAATCAGCGTATTTGATAACACTTAAAGGATTTTTTTTACAAAATGGAAAATTCGTACGATTTACATGCCTATATATCTGGTATTACAAATAAAGCATACGATGAATGAATTAGTGCTATAGAAAGGAAGATATAAGTTGACAAACTGCCGAACTTGTACTACGTTCAATGGAATTTCCAAGAGTATGATGAATTAATGTTAACTAAGCAATCAGCCATACATGAAAAAACATTTTTATTGTTAGACCACTTATACTACGCATTTTCATTCATAGGCGTTTTCAGCTTAGAGATTAATAATAAATTTCATCAACGCTAACAAGTATTTTGGATATTTTCTCTAGACTTACTGTCATATTAATAACTTTTTATTTCGAGTATGCCAAGAATGTGATGAATGATGATATTCAACAATTTTCTTTATAGCTTCCGCTTTCAATTTAACGATTTTCAACTTCCGCTGCAACGGTTGCTTTTGTTAGATATTAAAAAGCCAGTTTAGCTATCAAAAAATTATGAATAGTGGTGTTATACTGCATAAGGTACAGAATGTTCGCCTTGAATTGGCACTGAATATTTAAAACATCTCACCTCAGATTGCAGCCTCAAATCTCGATTACTATCTTGATCTTAACCAGCCACAATATCCACTAAAAGTAGTTATCAAGACTGCAGTTCTATGCACCAAATAGTGATCGATACCTGGTTTTAAAAATTGACGAATATCAATATCAGACTCACAGTTCCAAATTTGATCGGTTTCTCAATCCTGATCATGTTCAAAATTGTATTATAAACCTCTGTCGTGATCACATCTTCTATCTCATGAAAATAGGAACAAATCATCAAACTTTCATTGTAATATTTGAGATAGCTTTCAAGATCTTTTGTTTTCAGTTAAAAACAATTTTTTTAAATACTTATTAGATCCGATGCATAGATACAAAAGTATATCTACCAAATAAACTCACTTTTTATTCATAAATCTTGGCGAACTCACTCCATTCTACATATATTTTGGTTTCCAAGAAAATAATAACTTCTCGAACTAACTTATATACCAGACAATTTGTATGAAAATATTCTCCCAAGTTAGTATTGGTGGACTGATATAATCGTTCTTATAACTAAACACTGCACATTCATTGCTTCAAAAGTTCATCAAAATCATTTTCAGAAAGCTATTCACACAAAGCACTATAAATTTAAAAACAAAAATGAAGCAAAATTGTATGAACACAAGGAAACACAAACACTTCTTCAACACTTTTCACACTTCAACTTCAAAAGAATTTTCCATTTTTGTTAAAAGTGTTAACATTATATAAATATTAAAAAATAGAGGGGGGAAAACGGAAATAGTAAGAATAGTGAGAATCAGCAAATAACAGAAGAGACTCAACGTTACAAGTAAAATTCGAAATACATAATAAATAAAGAGATGTACATACATTTACTATTATAAATATTTGACGCACTGCCAATAAGGTTTTTAATATTTTTTAAAAATAATTCAAACAAAACAAAGAAAAAAATCATTAAAACAGTAATAGCGAACAGATTAACAAAATGAGATAGATTTAGGTAAATTAAAGCGTAGATAAAAAAAGGTGAAGAACTAAACGTTTCGGTAGCTTGTAAGAAGACAATTTAAGACATCATGAAACAATGCATTACATGTACATAGTTTCGTATTTTGTTACCCCTTTTTCGTTCAGTGGTTCGGGAAGAATAATGTAAAATGTAAAAGTAGTTAAGTGAACAATTAAGGGGGAGTTGTACATTTTCGGAGCATAAAAAGTTAGAGGATTTTTTAAAAATTCATATACATAAAATCTATTGTTTCCCTTGAGGAACGAGTAATAAACGCAATAAGAGGCGCTGAGACGACTTATAATAGACGAATTAATATTAAAATATTAACTAACGTAAGAGAAAATACAGTATTGAAATTTTTTACATTAATACAAAGTATTAAGGAGATATGAAAAGTAGATAAAAATTGAAATAATATTTCGTGGAAACTCACTCACTCCAAAGTTAAAAACATACAAAAGTACTTAGGAATTAATATTCGTCAAAAGAACGTTAAAAAAAGATAAACAGACAAAAATCACAGAGCGGGAAGCAAATACGGAACGACGAAACAAATAAAAGTGATCGATAAGGCCAACATTTTTAATGTTGAGCAATGAAAGACAGGACACAGTTAAGTAGACAAGTAGTGTCTTTCCTTTTTGAGAAAAAAATTATAAGAAAGTATAAAAGTTTTTATATAATTTATTAGTAAATAAGAGCCAGTTAGCTTTGCAGTCCAATTCGTGGGGCGATGGGGCCGCTGGCTGTTCGACAAGAAGACCGAAAAATGGAAAAAAAGTGGACATCTCAGATACTTTTCTAACCAATATCCCTAGAAAAATACCTGAGTTTCGCTTGCCTAGTCGTAAAACAAAAAGAAAATAAATAAATAAAATGAAATATAAGAAAACGATTCTGTATAAATGATCAGAAAACACAGAAAGACGTTAATTACTAACATTAGAACGAACAACAAAAGCAACTATTATTAATTAACAAAAGGAACAACAACAAAATTATGTAATTACAATACACGTACGACATTGAATAAACTAGTTATAACTAATAATTTAATAAAAACAAATATAAACGAATAGTAATAATTATAAACAAAAAAAAATTATTACTGTCGATTGTTGCGTATAAAATGCGCTGCCGGCTGAATCAAGTGCGTCGTCGGCAGCTACATTTTATATCCTTCGACTTTTTCGATGCCAACTGCCGTCGGTGTCCGGTGGAAATTTTAATAACACCTTATCGGGTGCACTGATTTTTGGATTGTTCTCAATTTTATTAATTACTGCGCTTCTCATTAAATATTTCTTCTACTCAATTTGTCAATTTGGAGTGCGTCCTCTTTTTACAATGCACCTCCTAAACATCGTTATTTAGCTATCTATGGTGAAATATTATCTCTATTACCATGTTCATTATTTTGATAACTATCGAAATAACAAAAGCAAATTTTTAATCCGTATTTTTGATCTTTTGAAATTTTAGACATTGGCCTAGTGTAGTTTCCGTTGTCAGTCTAACAATAGTAAAACCTTGCATTTTGGATATTTAAAATTTCAGTAGAAATCTGTGTTATCTGATTTTCGATTTTTTTATCCTATTTTGATTTCTCTAACTCAAAGTCCTATCCTTCAAGTCTGTATTATAATAGAAAAATGATTAGTCGCTTTTAATCATACTTATCACATGATCGCAAAGCTTTACCTTCTGTTCAAAAATTCCTCACTCAATGTCCTTATTATTTTTTTATTTTTAAATATATGCTAATCTAGAAAAGTTATTTTAGACGATATCATCAAAAGCCAATTAAACTTATTTAAGAGAGATAATAACCACATAAAAGATCAATATCGGCACTAATAGAATTTTAGGGTTAATTCATAATATACATAAATAGCAAAAACCATGGGCTAAATACAAAGCCCTTAGCACCTCGTTTTTCACTGGGAGAAAGTCCTAGAATTTATCAAAAAAGGCGACGTATCAGATTGTATTCATAAAAATAAGATCGATTTCAGGGATTTAGATTGATCAGAGAGACTGAACTCTGGTTTAGAGATCGATCTAATTTTTACATTAATAACGATTAAAACAATTTGCGATTTCTCTTCCGAACATCATTTCAATCATTTGAAATGAAAGTAGTTGACAAAAGTGTGTGATTTATTTCACTATTTATAATCAGTCAAGACAAGAGATAAAAAAACGAATTTTAAGTACAATATGATCAATTTTATCAAAACTTTTAGTATAGGTGATTTTTCATCATAGATATACAAAAATTCAAAACGATCATATTTGAGAACTGAAAGGCGGAATTCGCTTATCTGGCTGGTTGATTAAACCTTAGAAAAAAGCGTAATTTCAAAATATGGATTTGATAACTTTGCGACTGTTTTAGAATCAAATAGTCATGCGAAAGGCAACCGCCACCGAAAAGGCTCTATTTCATATTTTCGTCAAATAAATTCATCTTACAGTCGCTTGAAAAATAAGGCATCTTGCTGATAAAACTAAATGAAGCTGCAGGCAACTTTAGGGAATAATAACAATTGTCTAATTAGTTATACATATGATGAGAAATGAAAAGACACGTGCCTTTTTAATCTCTTTTTGCGATAACACAATAACGAGATATGCACCTGCTGAAGTAATATATTAAAGGGTTTAATCGACGTCAAGGACAAGTAGCATAAATTACACTATTATGTGGAAGCTTATTAGCTGTAGATGCATGTCTACACGTGGATCAGATATAAAAAGAAATACAAATTTAATATTTTTTTATTTTCTCAAACATTTCTTCATTATAAGAAATATCTTAATATTTCGACAATTTGTCTATTTTTTCGTTCCCTTAACTATAATTCTTCAGTTCAAGAGGAATTTAAATTACTATGATATTACTACGCTTCAAAAAATATGCTATACATAAAAGAAGAGATAAATAATTAAATTCAAATTGGAATACATATGCCTGAATGGAAAGTGAGGACGCACCCATAATTTACCTAGCGAGTTTAAACAACAATAATTATACTGCCAATCGGAAAAGTATTAAAATCATATTACGTTCATATTTTCAAAACAATCCAAAAACAGTTTTGCACTGAAACATGAAAAACTGCCAAATCGTAATAAATAAAACAAATAAACCCTTGAAAATTACACCGGACAACGCGGCCCGTTGGTGTTGGGCGTTATTCTAAATGTAAATATATAAAAAGCAAGTATAGACTTAAATTAAAACAAAATTTATAATAAATATATATAATTATTATATATATATATAAATTCACATTTCATAACATTGTTTTTTATGGTGTTGGTTATAATTTGCGTTACGAAACGAAACATGCAAAAAAATAAATAAAAAACGACAAATAAAGGAACAACACTTATCTCGACACACATTTTTTCCCGAAGGATCAAGAAGCCCGTCTTTTTGCGTTTTTGAGTGTCCACACTTTGAAATGTTATAATAATCAAACGACGCGAACATATGTACTGTAATATTTATATACTTTGTTATAAACCCCTAGTGATTGTTTTTGTTACTTTTCACTTTTTTTGGGGATCTCCGTCAATACGACTAGTGATTGTTTTACCTGTCACGCATCTTTAGTTATCTTTGTAAAGTACTTCGACGCAATATATCCGTAGTTATCATTAAAATATATTTAAACAAAAAGAAATGAAAAAAAACCAAAAAACAATTATCTCTCGATTTACTTTTGCTCAATTTAGCAAAGAAAATAAAATACGTTAAGAAAATTTTAAGAATTTCACTTTTATTTTGTAATACCCTGTTTATCCCAAGTCCTACAGAAGTTTTCGTTAGCTCACGAATGCTGGTGAATAGATCAACCTTTTATTGTAATATCAGTTTTCCAAAGGGTAAGTATCGACTATACTAGCAACTAGTGAATTCCGCCTTCTTTATCAAAATCGTAACATATTGCCATTATTCTGGGACGCTTGAGAATATTTCTAGATTCTAACTAAATAATTCAAAAAATAAATATATTTCTAACCACTCAAAAACGACAATAATAATTGTTAATGAGTTAGGCACTTAGACTTGATGAGTTCAACATATTTATTAGCAATAGGATCGAATTTTCAACTGTTTATGAGCAGTCTAATCCTCATTTCACAAAATATGTAAATATTTGTTTTCAACGATTTCACATTTTTATTTAATTCAACCTTAACCTGTCAACACCCGCGAGTTGTTTCGACTGTTACTAACATTAAAAGTTGTATATTGAAAAAAAAAATAATTGCAGATATAATCTGAAATTGTATATTATAATTGCAAGTTTGGATCAAATTATTTATTATAAATATAAATTTCCATAGTAAAAAACTTAAGCACCTTTTCGAATTGAAATCCTTTAATTTATTTCCTAATTTTTTAACAAATTCATTTGTTACTTTTGATTTCAATTAAATTGTTTGTTCGAAATTGTCAATATGTATAATTCCTTAGAAATATCCGACCGAATTATTTTAACGTTATATGCAGAGGAATTAATTAAATTCAAAGGTAACTAAACAGAATTTGTGAGAATTCAGGAATCTTTTTAAGAAATATAGAACACAAATCATTATTTAAGAATTTAGTAGAAGACAGGATAAATAGAAAATTACAAAGAGATTTTGAGCATCTACTTTTTTTGTCATGATATTAATTATGCTATTACAAATTCGATTGAAACAATTCAGATACTAAGTAATTTGCAACATAAAAGAATTTGTATTAAATGCTGCACGAAATCCTATACTTAGACTAGCTGTGATTCACATAATCGATTTTTAGAAACTTTTAAACCCAAATTATAACTTTTCAAGTAAGCTTATCGGAATTGAACGATCCTGAAGAAATCTTTGTCTGTAATACCCCTGCCACACTGCGGACAAATTTAAAACTTTGAAATTAAATTCGCTACCCCCTATACATTGATCTTCTTCATTCTAGTTGTCAATTTAAACATTTCAAAGATTTCTTTAAATTGTGGATGGAAGAAAAGAGTCTACAGAAGGAGATGATTAATAATTGCACTAATAGTAATTATAAAACCTTTTGTTTTCACCTGATTATTTAGAAGCTTCTGCGAAAATTAAAAACGAAAACAATGTTTAATATTTGGAAGTAGCAAAATTGTTATACTAATTTTTTAATTTCCAACAAAATTGGGCAGTGAAAATTCCATTTCCAAATTGAGTTGAAATGTGGGTTGAAATTGAGTCGATAATCTAAACTAATTGGGGGTATAATATGTGATTTCGGGATATTGTAGTAATTTTGTAATAATACAATTGCATTTTCATTGTCTTTATTATAAATTCGAATGAAAAATGTATAGGCATTGGAAATTTGAAAAATAACAGAAATAATGGAAATAAAAAAGGACGACAGATAGGACAGCAAAAGGGCGATAAATACTTACAGCAGTAAATTTTATTAATACTTTATATGGTTCTACATTTAGTACAGTGTTAGACGGCAGTAAACAAAAGTCTACCCGCAATGGATGCGTTTCTTAAGAACTAGTTAAATGCTTATTTCGGAAATCTCAGAAAAACTTGTCCGCAGACCCTACATCTACGACAAAATCACAAAAATATATGAATAACACCGAATGTAAGTACACACGAAACGCACGCAGCTCCTAACCTTCCTCATCGCTGTTGTCTTCATTGGCAAGAAGTAGGCTCGTTGACCCATAGTTACGGAGTCTGTAAATATTTCCAAAAATTACCAGCGGTCCTTGCTAGCGGCTACTGGCCTAATTGCTAAGTAAACTATAAATGTTCTCCTTGCTAAGAGAATTAGAGGTAGGTACTTACGTCCTCGTCCTCTGAGACCTTCAGTCCGTCTAGGTTAATACTATTTCGCGAGTAGCCGTCCCTTTTGGACGAGGAACGCGAGTGATCATCAAAAAATTGGATGGTCTCATTCAGACTGTGTTTGCCAATTGAGCTGTCGTTAAGCGAACAGCTTTCCGCGGACCGCTTTGACGAGCTGCTTGATTTGAAATTAGCAAAATTAGAAAATTTATTGGACGATGATCGCTCGCGTTGCTCCCGCGGTTCACGCTGATGAGGATTGTCAAACTTTTGCTTGACTCTCTCGAAATCCAAATTTCGGGCCTTCGATTCGAAAATGTTATCTTCAAGATGGCTCTGTTTCGCATCAAAGTAGGACTGACTCAGATTAACCCTTTCTTGATTTGAGTTCCTTTTTGAGTCTCCGCCACCATATCCATGCCGGGCCTCATCGAATAGCTGGCGGAGATCATTTATGTTGGGCTTGCAATCAGGAGGGAGATTGGATTTGCCACTTGAAGAGGCCCCTGAACAGTGCTTGGGACTTACCGATCGTCTATGCAGTTTTCAATTTGTAGTAGTTTTCAAGGAACGATTGGAGAACAGAAAGAAGATATGGTGCAAAGCGTTTTAAAGGATGTTAAATTTTGGTCGGTGTTATGTTTACAAAGCAGCGTCCGTGGTGAGAAAATTTTGAATGTTAGTTGCGAGTGAGTTAGGAAAATGTGCCGAAAGGAAATTAAGACGTTTCGGATTCGGGTTTTCTAGGGAATAACTGACCTTGATTGTAAATGCTGGATTTGGACTTGAAGTCCCTCCGTTTGCCCCGAAAGTTCTTCGTTGGTTCGCTGAAGACGTCGCACTTGATTACAAGCTGCATCTAGCTCGTCTTCAGCGCCTGCTAGCTCTCGTTTCAGCTCCTCAACTCGTGCCCGCAGGCGTTTTACCTATAGACACCGACAATTTTCATTTTTCCAAGATATAGAGAATGTATTATAGTTTTAGAAAAAATATGGCTTATTCTGCTTAAGTTTTCTTGTAATAGTCTTATTTGATCGCTATTCGTAAATATCTTATCAAACAAAAGTGTTTATTAGCTTTTTTTAAAGCACATAAGTTGAACACATTGTGTAGTAATAATATATACAATTAAATATAATTTAATTTATCTTTTACAATTTCACTCTGGGACACCTGAGAAATTTCTTGGCAAACAACAATTTCGTAAGGTTTATAGGGTATTTAAAAAAATTTCAGGAAATAAAATACTTTAAACAGTTAAATTTCATGACTTATTTCGTACAATTATCATATAAATTAATGCACGCAACAAAAACTCGACATAAGGCACAGAATCCTATAATATACTTACCTATCGATTTTATATAGTTTCTTGAAACGTTTTGTTTTTTGTATCTACATAAGTTTTTGTTTTTTAACTTCCAGTTCTTACAACCTTCACATTATTCTAAAATCATAAAAGCGAAAAGAGAAGAGATTTCAATATGACTTTTTTCATTACAATGCAAATTCGATTTCCTTTAGAAAATTGCAATAGACAGTTCTTTTAAAGTCCCATAAAGACCTAGCTAAATTCAAAATGAGATTTATACAATATTCAACATCAATAAGAATTAAGCATTGCAGACTTACAAAAAATCAAAATTTACTAACTTTGAAAAGTAGAAGTGCACAATGTTTTTCTAAAATCGTCCTACATAATAATAAATAAACCATTATAACTTGCAAAAAGTAAATCCACAAATTTTTAGAATACTCCTTAACATAAACATACTTGAGTATGTTCGCATGTGGCGCGCGTACAAAATTTAAAAACAAATTTAAAAAAATTTTGTTTATGAGAATTTGATGCACGATTGTTTGCCCACATTTTTAACTTTAACTTTTCGTGCTTCTCATTCAATTTTTTAAAATCTACAACTTTTCAAAAGAAAACTTACCTCTCCTTCGTATTGCTCTGCTCTTCGAACCGCATGTCCCAGTTCCGTATTAGCTTCTGAGAGAAGCTTCTTCAATTTTGAGTGGGAATGTTTAATTTCTCCTATTTCCTGCAAAAAGAATATAAATCAGTAATTTCCCAACAGCACCATATCTACTAGCAACGCAACCTTATTTCGTTCAACTAACTCTTGCTGAAGTGCTCGAATTTCCACGTCAGTGTTTGGGACTGGACGACCTTTTCTGTCTGACCGTTCCTGTAAGAAATTTTATAAAGGTGTTTTACTACCGTTCCACTAACGTCTTCTAAAACTACCTGCATGTCCCTTATTTCCGTCCTTAGCTTCTTATTATCCCTTTCCAGGGCCAGTTTTTCAGTCTCTAAGCGCTCTCTCTTGCCCCACTCAGATGCATTCTCTGACTGTAATCTCTCCAACTAGAATAGGCGATTAATTGAATTAAGCAATTTTTGATAATCTTGTTAATCATTAATTAAAAGTGCATACCTCCGTCCTAAGCTCACACAGTCTTCTTTCAAGGCTTTCTCGGGCAGCCACTTCCTCTTGGAGGGAATTATTAAGAATTCGGACTTCAGCCCGGTGTTGTTCTTGAAGGGTAAGTAGTTCTCGAACGGCTTCCTGTGCAAGAAAAGCTACGCGATAAAATCTATATTTAGAACAGACAGTGAGGAATTACCTGCTTAGCAGCCCTAAGCTCCTCGTGCTTGTCTCGAACCTCCTGGATCTCCATGGTGATCTTCTCCATATTTTTGTGAAGATTGTTTTTCTCGCTAAAACAAATTGCCTTTAAAAAAGTTTTTCTCAAAGCAAAGTTAATAAACGTTTACTCTCGCTCCAGTTGAATAGTCTTATGTGCTTCATCTAGACGCAATTGAAGCATAGAAATCTTCTGAAGCAGATACTCCTCGTCGTAATCGTCTTTCGAGAGCTGTTGTATAAGCCTTTTTTCTTCCGCACTTTCATCGTCCACTTAAGTTTAAAAATTGCCCAATTCATGTACATCTTTAATTTAAAGCATTTAAATGCTTACCAAATAAGTCAGTGATATTTTTTGGCACTGCTCCTTGGAGGACGTACTCCTCGATGTCCAAATCCTTGGAATCGTTGCTGTGGCCAACAGCCTTGGTAACCTACGCACAGAGCACATAAAGTACCATAAGCAGATGAGAAATATTTTCACAAAATTGAACAAACCAATCCATCTTCGCTGTTGACGTTTTTCAGTCCATCCGAGGATATATCCGGGGAGCAATTTATCTCGCGACTATCCCGTTCAGGCTCCTCGCCGTTGTCGAGACTGCAAGAGGAATTTTTAATGTTTAATTATTTTTTCTTCTCAGGACCAACCCGACCTAATTCGGGATATATATTAAATCTACCTTGTCTTATGAAACTGGCCAGCATGCTTCATCAGGAGCATGTGAATCTTTTCCATCTCCTTCTTGAGTTGGGTAATTTGCATTTCAAGATCGCCTTTCTCCCGCTTGTAGGAATTGGATTCCTTGATGGCAGCTTCCAGGCTCGCACGGAGCTGCTTAGCCTCATCCCGAGCCTTGTTCCTCTCGTTTCGCACCTGTGGGAAGAGAATTGGTTTAATTTTTAATAGGGAAAGTTTAATTTAAAGCGACCACCCGGCTGCACACCTGCATGACTACTTAGAGTCAGATGTTGCTGCGGCCGTGGCGTGGTTGCCAGGAAAACTGAAGTTCAAAGGTGCTTTGTACGTGTTTTATTGATTATCAGAATTTAATGTTATTGCACTGCCACCCAGCATTCCTTGGACATTTCCTGGGGGGACGGGGCGGTTAAGGAAAGGGAGGATGAAATATGTTCTCAGTAAACGCTTCCTTGGAGAAATTATCGGGCAAAAAAGGATTTATGGATATTTGTTAAAAGGGAGAATAGGGAAAACGTATTCTATTCACCCCTGAAAGTTTTTTAACAGCAGGATGAATTGTTTTGAGCAGCTTTTATGCAGAAGTTTTGGAACAGCTCTCCTTTTATGCTACATAAATTGAATTATTATTAAAGTTGCACCGAACAAGTGATATGAAGGAATTGTTAAAACTTTCCAGATGTCTACAGTAAATTAAAATAGAGACCAAGTCTGAATATAATTTTGGAAACTTTAAAGTGTTAAAAGGCGTAGGAAGAAAAACAAAAGATTTTTTTTCACCATCAGAATGGTCTACGAATTTTTACTTTAGAGTATATTCTTCTTCTTATTATTAATTTATCGAAAACTGTTTTATATTTACATATAACATATTTTACCAAATTTCATATATTCTTAAATCAAGTAACAACTGTTGAATAGCTTACAAGGATATTTCACGATTAAACCGAAACTATTAAATAGTTACCGTCGGCATAAAAGTTTCCAATTCACTTATTTAGTAATGTATTATCGAATAAGCCTTGTTACTCATTTTGCACCCACTTCTAATTGTCGCATCGATTTGAAACTTCGTAAGCTTATGCATCGAGCTTGTATGTAAAATGAAGGGGGTGAGAAGTGGACTCAGAAACTTTATTTCTAACAATAAGTCCATCGAGTTAAACTTCGTTTCACTTGTTTTATTTGTAGTTGACTACATATTGCGACCAGGAAAGTCTGACAATAAAGGAAGAGGGTAATCATAGGAACTCCCTAGTGTGTAATTTTAGTTTTATAAACTACATTTTATTTATTTATTTATACGCAGTGATACATAGAATGTTTATTAGATATAACATACAATAGAAAAAGGTACTAAGCAATCGGAAAAAAATAAACAATTCTCAATAACTCAAATAATGAAATTCATTTACCAATATCTCTAATAAATAATGTGTTTTAGGAAGATTTATCAGCTGCACATCATTTTAAAGGTGATTTTAATGTAAATTTGGCAATCGATACTTTATTTGATATTTAGATAAAATAGATTCGAAAACTCTATTTCATGCTGTAAGTATCATAAACGAATTGTATCATTTCTGGAAAATTAATCTGAATAAACTACTTAATAATACATCATTATTAAATGGTACACTCAATGAAAAGTATTTGAACGCATCTAACCAAGGCTTTTAGCAAATTTGCAATTTCCTTACCTTTTGTCCTATCATAAGTGTGAATTTTCTGGATGTTTTTCTTTTAATAATAAGACATTTGCATTCTCGAAATTGTTTAGTAATCATTGCCATTGCCAGGAGTGCAGTGCTAGCATGCTCATCGTCATTACATATCCTTTTCGGAAGAAAACAACCAGCCCATTTACCTAGTTTTCGGTACTCACTTTGCTCCACTTCTCCCTCCAGTTGGCCGTGCAGTCGGACCACCACTTCATGGTCTTTTCCATCTGCGCCGCCCGAGCTCGAGCCTCCTCCAGCTCCCTTTGGCGTTGTGACTGAAAAACAGGACCAGAGTTAGCCGAAACCTGCCAACATATTATTTATTCGCAACAACCTCTCGAGCCTCCCACTCCGTCTCGCCGAACCTAGCTGACATCGATGTCCCAACACCGCCGGTGCTGGGGTCCTGGGGGCCATCGCGGTGCCGCCTCGGCGCCCCAAGTGATGCAGCGGCAGCAACCCCGCCTCCACTTTGCGACATGCCTTGCGTCTGCACGTTAAATCACTTTGTGTCCGGTGCAAATCGTCACAATCTTGTTCGGCTTCTTTTTCGAAATAAATATCAACTACCGATCACATATTTAATTCATCAAAAAACGAAGTTCACCCGCTGTTGCACTTTATTTATGCCAGCTATGTTTTGACAACACCCAACAGCCGAGTGACGCAAACTGACATTTGAAAAGGTGCTGCCATATAACATGGACGGTTTATACTTTTTGGAATTTATCTTTACATTTTTGCAGAAGGTATAAAATCCGTTAAACCTTTGATTTTTAAGCAAAATACACTTTTCATATATTTAATATTCGCCTTTATCATGAATTACTTCGGAATCGAATTCAAAAGACCTTAGAAAAGCTCATTTTAGATAAAAATTTCTTAATTAAGTTTCTAAAATCTTTAAGTTACCTTCGACTTCAATTAATTTTTTTATTCAAAGTGGTTCAAATAATCCGATAGAAAAATTCAATTGAATTATTTTGACGTTATAAGTGGAAGTTATTTGAAGCCAAAGGCTACTGAAATGAACTTATGAAGATTTTAGCAACTTTATTAAGAAATTTGTATCTAAAATGGGCTTTTCTAAGCTCTTTTGAATTCGATTCCGAAGTAATTCATGATAAAAGCGATTTATTTCTGGCACTGGCGACGAACAAGGCAACAACTGAAAAGAAATTCTACGATTATTCAACCCAAGAAATAAAAAGGATCGTGTTTCACTTGAGTTTATGTTACCGTTGTTTTATTACAAAAGGTTCCACTGCAGTATTTACCGCGCAAATCAAGGTTATTTTGATCTTTAATCTTGACTCGTGCTCATTTATTATTTTTGAGTTGAGTGGATCCCCATGCTACGAAAAAATATAATTTCAAGAAATTAAATTTCCATTTTAGAAATAACCGAAAGAGCCAGAAAGTTCATGATGGCGTTTCGCGCAGTGTGACAGCCGAAGTTTTAGTACAAGAGGGCAGTGCTGCCAAGGTGGCTGTAAGCGGCCTGCTCCAGGTCCGTTCAGTTTCTTGGCCGTGTTAGAACACCGAGCACCAGGCGGACGTTAGTGCGAGTTCGGGAAGAGAAAATGGCGAGCGTTCACAGGAGCGCGATCTGCAGCGTTCTGTTTGCGAGTAAACGGTAGAAAACGATGTGAATTTGTGAACAAAAGGACCCAGCAAAGTGTACAAGGTTGCAGGATGCTCTGCATGAATGTGAATATCACTTGAGTGTGAAAAATCTCCCACAAACCGCGGTGTGAAAGAAAAGAGTGCTCTGCACCTCCTGGGACGAAGTGAAAAGTGGCGGAGGCCCCTCTGTTCCGCGATTGCCACAGTGGTGGAAGTTGGTGTGAAAAGTGTATGAGTTTTATTATTATTATTATTTTGTTCGGCGCCTTTCTGTGCCCATTGTCTAGGTACTGGTCGTCTCCATTTGTTGGGTATATTTATCAAAAGTTAAAATTTCCGAGCTTTCCCTCCTTTTCAGTCTGTCGTCCACCACCGATTCTGGCTTCTTCGCTGTTGCCCCATTTTCATTGCCCCTTTCAAGCTCTGGGCGGCCGCGACTTGCCATCTCGGCACTCGGGTGCTCCGCTCCGCATGATTTTCGTGTCTTTCGCAGTCAGCAACAACTGGGCGCTGGGGGCTACGGCCTCGACGACAACGACAATGTTGAAATTTAATACGGCAGCAGCCATCGCGTCGCAGTTTAAAATGGCGTTTTGGCGGCAGTAGATTACCACAAATCTGTTCCCTTAGTGCGAAGAACTAGTGGTTGCTGCAGCGGCTCACCCCGCAGGCCCTTTTGGGAAAAGCAGCCCCCGGAATCCGGGACAGGCCCGGAAAATACCCGGGCCCCGCCGCTAGAAAGCATCACCTACGTGCGGAGCGGACGACTTTGTGACGTGAAACGACCCCGAAAACAACAACAGCAAGCAATCGGTCGGTGTTGCCAGATGGACTTGTCGCATCATTCCCCCACACGCATGTGCCCCGCGGAAAAATTTCTTTCAATCGTCTTCTGTCACGGGAAGCAAGGACTCGATTTCGCGATTTGCGTAAGTTTCTTTTCGAGTAAATATCCAGCGGAAATTCTTGAAATTTGGAAATTTGTCAGTTTTTTCGCACGTTCGTCAATGCAAGTATAGATTCAAAGTTAAATTTTTCACTTGTTCCAGTTTTTAGAGGGACAAGTCGCGGCTTCTGCATGTCTCTTCAAAAAAATCGGTGCGGCCCCATTCCTTTTAAGTGAACCTTGCGGCCCAGGGAAATCCCATGATACAAAAATTACAAGGTGTCCCCCTTCCGATTTCTCAAGCTTATGTGACGTCAAGTGTACGCAGCTTTGGAGGTAAAGAAAATTCAATTTGCGTTCTTAAAAACAGATCATAAAGTTAAAATTCTGTGATGTAGCAGCTTTCTTTCGAAAATTTGAAAACCGCTAAGCTTGCTTTAACAGATGTTGCTCTATTCATATTTAGTTCAGCAGTGACTTCCCAATTTCAACATCCTAACATATTTCGTAAGAATTCCACTAGTCCTAGCAACCAACTTTCTTTGAACCATTCAAAATTCGATTTGGAGGAGTTACATATGCGTAATTGAATAGTTTTTGTTGTTGTTGATGATGTTTTTTCAAACTAAAGTTATAAGATCTGTAATTGAGGAGTGCTTCTTCAAAAGTGACTATCACATTTATTATAAGCAGCTCAACCCAGCTTCTCAGAATTAATAAAACCCTATATACCAATTACTTTGCTTTTAGTAGATATTCTTTTTTCAGTAGTTTTAGAAAATTGTTAACATGAACATGTACTTCTGCATACTTTCACATACATATGTACATATTACTAAAACCCTATACATAATTGGTAAAGTATGTCATTGAATTCGAAATTTTTCGCTAAGGATTTCACATCTACGTCTCAATTATGTTAGACTTATAAAAAAATTACACAACACCAACCTCACAATATTTAGATTTCCGTATTATGCGCTAGACTAAACCAATATAGTGTGGTGAAAGAAATAATAGGTACAAGTAAAAAAGTAAACTAAGAAATTAATAATTTAACAGTAAAATATATTAACAATATAAATATTACAAGTTTTGTTAGTAGTACTACACTATGTAAAATTTACAACGATTAAATTTATTTTATCTCGTCCATTGAAAGGTTTGCCATATCAAATTTTGAATTTTTAGCTTATGATTCTGTACCAGTATATATTTTTCCATTATTCTCTGCATCACGAATATTTTTTTAACTAGATTCGTTTCAATAGAATGCTAACTTTAAAAAACCCACTTCAAAAAATATTTATGATATTTTGGCTTTCCTCTCTGACTGTTGGTTTTGCTTTTTTAACACACTTCTTTAACTTAAGTTTGCAGAAGTTTTATTTAAGAGGTAAATAAAGAATATACTTATATTAAATCTGCATAGAGACGTACAAAGACGAATATAGCTCTTGTACAGTTGGGAATACCATACCTTGTTATTTTTGCATCATTGGGCAATCATTTTGCGATAATTTTTATATAGCACTCCGTCGAATTCTTGCTTATCCTGTTTTCTCCGTTTTCAGCCCAGCAGCCGATTGGTAGGCTCCTCCCAGCACTTTGATCCGTGCGATTTGTGTGAAATTGAGTGGATCTGTTAAACGCTGAATTGTTTACACACAACAAGTGATTGTAAAATAGATTGTTTTTTACCTGAATTATTGGATGTTGTGCTAAAAGAGTGTGCGATAGTGTTTTTGTGTCCTGAATTTTTAAGGTATCCCGAGGTATTCACCCCCGAAAATCTCAAGAAACCAATCTGAACGCACACAAATGAAAACTTCGCATTTTTCGTCGTCAAATTACGACTTCCCCAGTCGCCCTCATATTCAGGGCGGTCACAGCAGCAGCAACAGTACAAATGAGAATAACTCCTCGTCGGCGACATTGACTGCGATCTTTTCATCGAATCAGAACGGCCACCACAGCAGCGCGAGCGGCCACAACCACCACCAGCAGCACCTGAGCGTCAGCGGCAGCGGCAGCTTCCAGACGCTAAATGACGATCCGTACCCAGCCGCAACTCCGCTGGCTGAACCGACGTCAACGGTTGTCTCCTCCTCCACAAGCGGGGTCCCCGGGAACTCGAGCCGCGCGGCGGCGGCTTCCACTTCGGTGGTGTCCAGTAATAGCCACAAATTGAACTCGAGCAGTGACAATGACGTTTCCATAACTTCGACGTACAATCTGAGTAATAATCATTTGAACAGTGGTGCCAGTAGCATCCAGCAGATAAATTTAGTGGACCAGCAGCCCTCCTCCCACCATCACCACTTGTCCGGCCAGCAGCACCAGCAGGTTTACGGGGGGAGTAATGGTGGCAACTTGGACAAGGTGGTTGTCAAATATGAGACTATAACCAGCAGTGTCAACCAGCCCGAAGTCAACAAGGAGTACCACGTTATTCGCAGCACTAACAAGTACCAGCAGCAGTTGCAGCAGCAGCAGAAGGCGACCAAGAGGAAGCGAGAAACAGGTAAGGAGGAACAAAATAACTACTATACATACTGTGTGTCCACAGTATGCTTATATTATATAAAATTATTAATACATGACCTCGTGGCTGAGCGCCGGAGGGCACCCTTCACTCAGGTGCTCCGCTTTGCTGGAACAGGAATGTTCCTGTTCGGGCTTTGCCGCTCTCGTTAGGCGTCACATCATCCTCCCACCTGGATGAGTAGACAATTTCTGGAAATTCCCTCCTTTTCCCTCGGCCACTTGAAGATCATGTGACTGTACTACCAGGCAGCTTTTGTCGTTGCGAAATTCTTGGGAAGGGAAACAGTTTGAGTTTCAGGCTCGGCAGGAAATACAGGAAAATTACGCAATTTTCCCGGAGGCGGGCAGTACCTTCGCCATCGTTAGTGGATATCATGAGCTAAATGGCGTCCTTCTGAAGCCCTCATGTTCATTGAATGACAATGATTTAAGGTCTTCGCTAAGAAGTTGCCATTTAAATGTTGCCATCATAATGAAATTTGAAAGGAGCATTACACAATTTTTCAACGTTGTTGCGGTATCAAATGAGACTTTATTAGACTTTGCATTTTTTGAAATATAGTACAAGTATTAAATTATAGTGCGAACATATTTTTCTTTCAAACATTTTTCATTCTAATGTCCTGATACAAATTTTCTTAAAAACAATTTAAGTAATTTAAATTTCTTTATTCTCTGGTACAAGAGTTTGTTCATTCGGAACATCTTTGAACAAAAATGTATACGGATTCTTAATTATTCAATATCGTTTTAGCTATTTTTCACCTATCAGATTTAATCAATATCATAAAAAAGTAACAAAATTAAATTAGTTGATAATATATCTGGGCGCAAGGGTAGTTAAAAAAAAACAAACAATAACTTCATATAACTACAAATCGATTGAATAATTTTCCTTTTTTGAGCCCGTTGTTGCAAAAATGTAGTTTCGAGAAAAACGTAAAATGTCGGTATTCTCTGCACATCAGAGTAATTCATTTGTATTCAAACGATTGAAATAAATATAATAAATTACTGATTTGAAATTTTGTAATACGATGTTATCAGCCAATAATAGCCTGCTTTTAATACTGGAACTACTTTTAACAAACCGGTGAGTATGATTAGGCTCACGTTCTTTTGATAATTTACTCAAAATCATTTAAAACTTGATTTTTTATAGTAACTATTATGTCTTTGATACGCACTTGTAATAATACAGAAATAACGAGAACAATTCGTAAAGTAAGAGGCTAAATGTAATTAATTAAGTTCTATTGGAACCAAAGCTACAGTATATGGTTATTAAAGTATATATAAACTAATTTCTGTTTGGCAAGTAAGATATTGAACTTTTCATTTTTTTTTTATTTTGGGACTTACAGGGCATTTCGTGAATTTAAATTTAAATTTTTCATGCACGTCATTATTTTATTTTATATTTTGATATACTTAATGCTACCCTAATGGGTTTTTTAAAAATGCCAATAATGTCGACCTACCAGTGCCGGTATACTCTCTTCCGAAGTTGGGAAAAAATTGTTTTCTTAAAATTCACCTCTTCCCCGAATTTTCTCAGAAATTTATGTAATTAATACGCCTATGTTTTATTTCTACCGAATTGCAAAATTATACATGTGTTTAATACGTTCAAGGAAAATTTGGTTCAGTATGCCGTTTTTAAGACCGAGTTTCTTCTTGGTATTTCCTATCATTTTAGCAGAACAACAAATAAAATCTTGGTAAATTTATAGATTTTGCCTCTGAAAACAATTTTCTTTAATTATAATCTAATTTTAATTATCGTTAATATTGAAAATTTCGGAAAATATAGTGTTTTTCTTTAAGCGCACAAACACTAAAGCAAACATAAATATGTATATGATGCATTTTCGTTGCAGTCCAGTTGCACTCAGCCTTTGGTGTGGGTTGAGATCGCGTCAAAGTTCGCCTTTTCTAGTGACAACGTATCTCAGTTTAAATCCGAGTAACGGCTAATAATACATTTTTACGTAACTTATCTCGTTAGGTGTCTCATTTGGCGGGAACAGTCGCAGAATTTCGATTTTTTATGCTTATTTGCAAGTTGAAATGGAAAATTGGAGCGCGCTCTGACGGGATGATGACGGGCTTGAATTTCCACCGCAATTTCCTCTGGGCAATTTTCTCCCCAGCGATGCAGCGAGAGAACAATTGTGCAAATAAAAATCTGCTGAATCAAAGTATTTGTCGTAGGTCATGGTTGTCGGGTGTTTGGAAGGATGCCGCCCTATTGTTGTAAATTTGTGCAGGGAGGGACACTTTTGGCAGCAATCCTTGTCCACCGCCATTATCCCGCTTATCTCGCAATTAATTTGACTAAATTGAATACTCTGGGGCAACACTATCTTCGGGATCAGATAAGAAAGGCCTTGTTGTATTAAATTGCCAATTAATTAAAACATATCGCGCTTGAGATTTGTTTTTTATTTTTCTTTACTGCGAAATTAACAGAGGCAGCGAGCTACAGCTACCGCGGCGAGTTTGCCTTTTTATTATTATTATTTTTGAAGCACACAAGCTTAACCCAAGCCGCGTCACAATATCGATAATTTTTTTCCGCGAAATTTAAGGCAACGCTATCGGCGCAATTGCCGTTCGAGAAGAGCACGTGGGTAATGAGATTTTAATATCTCGCGAAAATCGTGATCGCTACCGCGCTTGAATGCCTAATACCTGACGACGAAACCCCTCGCCGGCGTGTGTGCTCCCGCTCGGGCAAAAACTGCGCAATACTCGAGTTGCGTAACCAATTTCTTGAATCTACTTATTTTTTGGAGGTTTTTTGTTTCGCGGAGCTTCGCCGCCACTAATTCAGGACTTCCTCTCTTTGAAATCTCGTCCCGACTTTTCGAGAAAATTGTTTTGCTTTCTTTTTTTACCTTCGTGTTGCGAAGATAGAAACGATTCTTGGAAGAATGGTAAACAACTTTTCACTGGTGAAAATCAACCCTTAATAACTTCATCGACCCTCTCGTGAATCTTTTCATCGGGCTTCTTTCAAGGTAATTAGTGCTCCGCAAAATTGACTTGTGGGGCAACGGGTCGCTGCGGCTCAATTAACTTTGAAACGCCCTGCGACAAGCTCTAAATTCGCTTCAATTGCTTGGGGCCACCAATCGCATCCGCAGAAATTTTCGTAAGTGCGCGGGCTCATAAAACATATGTCATGTTTTTGTTAGCGGAAGCCGCCAGCAGCTCGGGCGGTGGCGGAACTACGCATCTTAAAAGAGTCCCGGGCGATGCTTTAATCTGAAAATTCGAAAGGGGGTTGGGTCCTCCTGAGACCGGGGATCCAGGCATCGTTCAAGGTGCACTCCCACGCAAAACTTGATGAAAAGCGCCCCAGCAAATTGAACATGGAGGTGCAAGAAAATGGGAAACGGATCGGGATCACAGCTTCATTCAGAGGATGTGCTGCGTAGTAACCGTCGTCAGTGCCGCTTGCAAAATTCTGGGTGGGGCCCGGGTCGGGACTCCTCTACCCCGGGAGCTGAAAGGGAATGTATTAATGAAATTTGGTGCTTGTGGGTGGCAAAGCATCCCCTGCGAAGACATGGAGCGAATGAAAAATTCCGTCTTTTGCGTGCTACGGGAATTTTTTCCTAAAAGTCAATAGCAGTTCAAGGGCACGCTACCAACCAGAGGAGTCTCCTAGGAGAGGTCGACAAATTCAAGGAGCTTGAAGGACAACATTTATTATCTGTGTGGATTTTGTACGGTATATCGCGCCCGCGTGTCCTCCGTCCCCTCGAGAAAATTTAAGGAATCTTGAGGTTATATTGTTTGCCCTTCAGGATGTTCCTTCCATTCTCTCTCCTCTCTTTCTTCCAAACATTACTGCTTAATGAATTGAAAAAAAAAAAGATTAAGGATAATAACTTAGGGTCACCAAAATACGTAACAGCCTCATAGTTGCCCTTGGTAACACGCCCACGCTAAGTGCAAACACTTGTTCTTCGTACAGAAAGTGCACGTTTTCGCTATTTATTTTATTTCATCCCCGGATATTTTTCGCAACAGTTGTAATGCCGCAAACATATGGCAACTGATGTGAAAAGGATTTACATTTTCAAAGAGAACAAAGCAGGAAAATTATTCCCCTAAGAAAGCCTTAAGGAGCTCTGCAATGCTAAACAATTTAAATTATACTTTGCAACTTAGACTAACAAGGGAATTTCTCGAGGTGTAACAATGATTTCAAGTTTAATATGTTACAGGTGATGTTAACAGAAGAATGTGAAAGTAACCCTAATTAAAATAAAGTCACAGCACGACAAAGTTATATTTTCATGAAAGCTTCACTACGCAATCTCGAGAAATTTTTACGCTAAATAGTTTTGTACTGGAAGCAAAGCTGGTCCAGAACAAAAGAACCTGATTCGAGGACATTATTATTATTATCTTTGTTTTTTAAGAATTAACTTTCAAAAGACGGGAATGTTTACACCGCAAAAAGTGAAAACAAAATTATCTTCTTGGGTTTTCAAAATGATAATTAAAACTTTCTTAATTGTTTTGTTTAGCTAATCTATAATAAATTTCTAGTATTCAAAGCATTTTTCTAGGCATTTCCGTTGTACAGATCTCCTCCCTTTCAGCATAAATCTGCAAAATGTTTTATTAAGAAATTGCAGATTGCGCAGGACAAATTATAAAAAATGATTAATAGTGCTCACATGGTATTTTGCAAATCACCATTTACATAATATTTCAGAATCGCAGACGAAAATGAAATTCTAATTCTAGCAGACAAATTTTATGAGACTTGGTCATTTTCTGACAATTTTTCAATAATGGAACTTAAAATAGATCGTGTGAGCGCGATAGTAAATTTGAGTAATTTTCCTCGAACAAAAACAATAACAGATGAAAACGCAATGTTTAGCGTACTAAAATCTTAAAAATTAATTATTATTTACTGCTGGGATCAAAATATACTTATTATTAAGCCAGAATAGTTATAGAAAAAAAAAGTAACATTTAAATTGGTCTTGACTATTAGCATGCGCAGGTATTTCACAAAAGAGGGGTACAAATTTTCCTTTTAAATATTAAATGTACTATTTGTTGTACGTTAAATTAGTTTTTAATTATGTAGTTAAAATTTTAGTAAGCTCTTCATGAATTTATATGATGTGCAATGCTAGGAAGGTATTATTCTTAATTTTGAAGGTTTGATGTATTTTTTTTTGGATACGAAATTAATTTTTACATTGATTACCTACTGGGCAGAATGTACGAGTATCTATGTACATTTTAGCTGGTATACAGTTGAGAAAGGGGAATACAATTGGGAAAGGCTCACGTTTGAAAATCTAAAAACTAAAATTCGAATACATATACATATAGTAGCTATACTATAATATACTATATATAATGGATAAGAAATATATCGGTATTTCCCAATACATAACACAATTATATTTACTCCTTTAAGTTTTGATTTTTAAATGCTGAGCTTTGTTCCTTCTTGATTTTATGTAGTTAGCTGGGTTTTAACTTTCTTAAGTGTAATTTTTAGAGGTCTGGTACCAGTCATGGTTCGGATGCAAAGTAATTACTCGTATAATTGTGGTGATACACCAAGAGCGATGAATCTCTCACCTGGCCGGATGCTGTGAAAGACAAGCCCAGGTCGATTCCCCTCGATACCTTGAGTAGATGAAAGCCCCGGCCACGGAGCGTTTCAAATTTGACTTGGCCGCTTTTTGCGATTTTATAGTCGTTGATTGGATCCGAGGGGCATCCTTGAAACGTGTGGAAACCGTTTTGAGGTTAACAGGTAGAGTGGGCAATTTGATCGCTTGCGTAATTTTGTCCATCACGGTGAGGTCTTTTGTGCGTATCCCCAGACGATTGCTCACCCCCAAGGGAGTCTATCGATTTGAAAAACTGGCGGCTTCGCGGATTTCTTTGTGTTTTATTAATTCTTTTACCTTGCTGCAAATATATAAATTCTTGGCTTCGCGGGCATGTGTGATATTTTCAATTTAAAATTGCTCCCAGGAAACGCGTGATGTGTGCGCGGCTGTAAGTTGGGAACGAATTATAAACACGACCAACGTCGTCGCACACCCAAGAACGTGCTGTTACACAGCCACTGTTGCTCTGGCAGAAATCTAAAAGAAAATTTTCTCCCGTGTGCCAAGACGAATGGCATGCGGACACAAATCACGTTCCAAGAGATTTTCTGTCATGTGTTTTGCGCGTATGTTATTCTGGATGCTGGGGCTGGGGCTGAGGCTGAGGTTGGGGCTGAGATTGGGGCTGCTGCTGGCGGCGGCGGCGGCGCTGGGTGCAGCCAAGACGCGGTGTAGCTGGTCCGCGAGCGCCAGCAACAAATGTGAACAGCCCCAGCTGCCGGCACGGTAATGGAAATAAACATACGAAAAAATAAGTGGAAAATGAAAAAAATAGCTTTATTCCAATTTTAAAATGTTCGAAAAATCCGAGACCACGTAGAAGTGAAATCAGAAAAATCAGAAAAACAGGGAAAATATAGAAAGACCAGGCGGAAGCAGAAATTTATATATTTTCGCTGTCTTGCACCCATGGATATTTTTGAACGTGCGGTCGCCATGACTAATTACACGTAGTCATTTCCCAGAGGCAGCAAAATTTTCAAAATATAAATAAATATAAATAAATATATTCTACCGTCATTGGACCTTCCTCGGTAGCTGGCAGAACTGAATATTCCCTAATTCTGCGTTCGGCAGCTCGAAATAAATTTGGTACCAATGGGATTAGTATTTCACACTTTGTAGACTCCTGCTCATTCTCGGGTGGTTTCCCTGTCCATATCGATTTGTTATGGTCTAAACGAAGGATTTATGATGTCCGGTCAGCACCACAAAGTGTCTATTTAAAAGGTTATTCGTTTCGATAAGACGTCGCTGATAACTTCAATGTTTTTTAAGTCACGTATTGGAATGGTAGGTTTAAATAAGCAAGTTTTTTGAAGAACAACCCAA
Organism: Tolmerus cingulatus; assembly: GCA_959613345.1. Classification (NCBI taxonomy): domain Eukaryota; kingdom Metazoa; phylum Arthropoda; class Insecta; order Diptera; family Asilidae; genus Tolmerus; species Tolmerus cingulatus. The sequence goes on from OY390707.1 coordinate 52,924,151, forward strand.
TAGTGGAATAAAATACAAATTAATTGGCAGCATTTCATTTTGTTCAAATTGAAAATAACAATAAATCTGCATCAAAGCTTTGTAAGGTCCTAATTAGACTATATGAATAAAAAAAAAAAGACTTTTAGACGAGTTCAGAATGGTGTACTAGAAGAGTATTTTTCGTTGCAGAAAATTGAGTTTTGGAAAAGAGACGTTGAAAAACTACCAAAACGATAGAATACCGAAAACTAAGGAGAATATGGTATATTGTAGATTAGAGATTATTTTGCGTTCGGGGGCCGAAAATTGTAATTATTATTGAAATTCAAAAAGTCATCGTTTTATGTGTATTGACCACAAATCAATTATTACATTTGATCACGAATTCATTTTTAGTTTTCCATCAGTGACTTTTATTTTTCGATTGCACGATAACGATTATTAATATATTAAAAATAAAAGAAGTATAATGCGATAACATTAATACAAAGCTTTAACTAAGTAGATGAATTTAATTTGTATAATTCCCATGAGTAATTACTTCTGTACAAAGCAGGTAGATAGGCGAGGCCTATGAAATAGTTTGCAGCAAATTACATTTAAAAGAACATAGAAAAGACGAAGAGGAAATGTAAAAGAAAATAAATATAAAAATATGTAGGCTTAAATTACTTGAGAAAAAGCAACCACCCTGACAAATTTTGAATTTTCCGTATTAGTATGACTTTTTGGGAAGCGGAAAAGTGTCGAATCGCGGTGTTTGCAATGAACAGTCCGTATTAAAAAGTTGTTTTCCCATTTCTCAAAAAGGGCTCTTGATTAATGCGCTCCACGAAGCGCGTACACTTAGAATTTCAAATTTGTTTTGCCCGGCAGCCATTGCCTTCGTCGGCGCGGTCAACTTCGCGGACATTCGAAGTCGCAGTCGATTTTTACATAAAGAGACACCTTTCACGTGCGTGACTTTTTACGCGGACAGTGGCTTACACAACGCGTGGCTGGCAGAGCTAGTTGGCAACCGTGCGTCCCCTTTCGGTCCAGTCAGTCCCGCTGGCCGGCTTAATTGGAGTACGCACGCTGGAGGAGAACTGATTAATTCAACTCTCGGAACTTTGTCTTATTGCATATGTGTTCTCGAAACGAACGACAGTATTTGTGAGTCCAAGCTTTTCATTTTTCAGCATCTTACGATTTGTCGAAAGTCTTAAAGGTGGCCATCTTTAAACGAGGTTTTTTCATAATCTTTCCATACCTGGGAACGACAGCAACAAACAAATAAAGTAAATCCGTGTTAAAGAAAAAAATTAAATTTAGCACGCTCAAAACACGACTTTAAAATATTGGTAGATTAAAACCGGCAAAACCGTGGTTAGGAATGATTGCAATTAAAGAAAGCGCAGCCACGGCCGTTGGAGCTAAGAGAGAGAAAATATTTATATTAAATTTTCAGAAAATGAATCAGCTTTGTTTCTTGATGATTATGGGAATCGTGGGATTTTATGGTTTTTTGCTGAAGTAGTTTCTTTTGGTTAGTTTGTCCGTCACAATTTTTACTAACAGCAGCCATAACACTGGTTCTATAATGACCATACAAGTCTTTTGGAATTTTGACTTTTGAATACACCACGCCGTCATCAAAATTTGATCAGATAACAAGTGAATTTTTTCAATGAGTGCTATAAATTATTTTGATTTTAAAATATTTTATATATTTGATCGTTAGTAGGTAGGTATATTAACTGATTTCGTTTTATCACATATTTCCTTTATCTGATGAGATTGTAGATTCTAATATATTTTAGAGATGATATAATTTTTAATAAAAAGCTTATATGTGTATATGCATGTAGTTAAAGTCCAAATTCAGTATTATGCACCTACATATATAAAATTGTTGCATATATTACCAAATTTTTAATTTTTCACAGTAATTATTCTTAGTTAAAAGTAAGACACACTTATTTAGGATTAAACCCAATGAATGTTCTTTTATAATACTACATAGGTACATACATATAATTGGGCTTTCAATGGCCAAATCAGTTCACTTCACATTTACAAGTTTTTGAATCTTAATATTGAAATCCCTGATACAAGTTTAAGTTTTGAAATGAATTCTTTTAAAAATTTTACATATATCTTAAACAAAGTTTATTTGAATTTTGATCTAAAACTATAAAAACTACATACGGCAACTGCTACTACTTATCAATCGAAGATAGTTATAAAATGAAAGAATTAAGAAGCTGGGAATCAGTGTGATTCGTTAAGTTTTGGGAGAAAATCGAAGAAGTACAAGCCCGAGCATTTTTGATAATTCTAATGATTCTAGAGTTATGGCTTATGACTTCTTGTTTCGATATATGTATTAATTCATGATTAGACAAAAGGCAGAGTAATTCTAAAAACCTAATTGCACCAAAAGCTCCTAATTATTAAATATTATCTGCACGTTTTGATCTATGAAAAGGGTAGTAAGCTTCCAAAGCTTCAGTTACAATCACGCAATTTTCGAATGAAACTGGTACGAGAATAACAAAGTAGGAAGACATGAGAAACATTTTAACTCACTTTAGTCTGGAGTGGAGGGTTGAACACATTTTAGCATTCTCATTTTACCTTCTAATAATTTGTAAACGTGATGTTACAGACTAGAACATGAGACGGGAGTGCAAACCAAAGTGGTTTCAGAAAGATATTTAACAAATTTTCAATTTGTGCCACACCCAGTTTTCAGGGCTTTTACAGTGACTGCGGCAGTACTACAGACTTTTGAAATATTTCAATTTGGTTAGGACTGAGGTTCAATAACTGCGAAATCGTACAAAATGTTTACGTGCAGTGAATCTCTCACGTTCAGGTGAAAGTTAATTTACTGTGGTCAGGCTACAGGTCGGGGGATTCACCGATTCAGAGTGTGGGGCTATTGACAAGCACGTATTTTGCCTCACATAATTATTCCGTGCCATTCATATGAGAATTGCTGAAATAATCCTTGCAATTTCCAATTGTTTATCGAATATAATCGCACTTGTATTAAATTGCATTCAGGGAATACGCTTGCCAATCAGGCCTTGTTGTTGCCAGTTGAGTTGTTTACTCGATTATCTGGTCAAAGTGAATGTTCGGCTGTTTTGCACATAGCCCCACCCGCAATATTCGGAGTTAAGTGCTTTTTAATTTAATGAAATGCGTTTGTTCTGGCAGCGAAACCTTCATCAAAGAATTCGTTCGCATAAATCATGTTAAAGTTAATGAAATGAGCTTTTGTCAGCAGATGTTTCCAGGCGCTGATTGCTCCACTCTAAAAATAAAGAGCGAACCATCATGTATATTACACTTTTTCATTCGGGTCCTTGAGGCCATCCATATGAGACGATTTAGCAAAGGACCTTAATACGATAAGCAGCGTCACTTACTTTGATGGCTATCTAACACTGGAAGAGGAAAGAAAGTCTATCTGCCTTAAGTGGGCACACTTCCAATGGAAGGCAGCCACCTAAGAAAATGGTGTTTCTAATCTACTAAAGTTTCTTGGCATACGTATAGCACTTGGGAGAAGCTGATTTGACATGGTCCAGAAATGCGCAGTTATTTCACATACTAATCACTGAGTTGATAAATTTATTTCTGGAATCAAATATCAACATCCAATTTAAAATGTTGTTGCGGATTTTTCTGAGTAACATTTTTTGAAATCGTGGGGGAATAATGATTTTGAAAAGTTTTTTTAATTATAAAAAATTCACCTATATGTTTTATCGAAATTTTAAACTACTTGTGTTCGTAGACTTCAAACTCTACGTTCTTTAAAAAATACATTTTATTATAAACAATAGACATCTGGTGAACATATTTCTATTCGCATACATACGAAAACCTCGCGATTACAAAAACACAAATACGCAATTAGTGTACAGACATCATCAGATGATACATATTGATTAAGATGGTAGAATTATTCAGTACGTAAGACAAGAGTAATATTTCGTCAGAATTAAAGTTTAGCAAAGAATGCGCCGGGAAATACAATTTTATCTTGTTTGTTTCACAGAATTGTGATTTAATAAAAGAACCTCTTTTAAGACAAAATATTATCTTTTCTTTTATCTATATGCCGAAAATAATATTTTTTCATGTTTATACAAACAACCAGTCAAGAGCGAACATTCTGCAAAAATCATGCGTCACGTCCTTTCAAAAAATAAGAAAATGCGTGTGACAAAGAGACAAACGGACGCACGCATGAATGGCTTTGTAAAGGTTCCATTTTTTCGACTGACACGACCTGACGGGGGTTGCACATCCAATGTGCCTCAAGCCCTTTTAAATTTCAAAACGTTTCCAGATGATACAATATTTCTTAAGAATTTTGTTTCTTGGGGTTTCTTTACTAGAAAATCGTCTGATTAATTAAAAACTACACTGGAATTTGTTAACATTCTTTTAGTTTCTAGTATAACAAGTCTAAAATCCGGAAAATATTAGTCGGAATGAATCTCTTATACATTATTTTGAAAATAATTTTTCGATCCCACAGAGAAAGATACCCGCTTGTAATTGACATTTTTTACTTAGGTTATTGGTTTTCAATTTTGAATAGTACAAAATGTCATTGACTATTCAGAGAGACAATTGGAATAGGGAAAAATATTGTTAATATGCAAATCATTCTTGTGAAAGGGTACTGTGCCCTTAACTCACACTCTATTTAATTAGTATAACTTTTAAAAAATGTGACTTTAGAAATTGAACTATAGTTAAAGACAATCTGTGTGTAAAATGCAAAGGATTTCGCGGCGTCGGTTCACCACGTCATTACAATTTCATTTATTTTAAGCGAAATTCCGAGACAAAGCACGCAACGCGGCTGTTCTGATTTCGTTTCTACAAAGAGCACAAAGCCTCGCTGCTTTCCAAGGTGACTGATACGTAAAAAGTGAGAAACAAAAAAGTACAATAAAAAAAAGTATGTTCATCTTCGCGAAGCTGTTTGCACAGCGAAATTCAGCGATCCCCGCAGAGTTATGCACAAAGCTTTTGTTGCACGGAATAACCCTTTTCTCTGTACGCCTGTCTGTGCGAGCTGCGAAGTATCCTTGAAAAAGTTTCATTTCGTCCTTTACCCTTAAACCCTCCGGCGGTTCATGGGGTAAGGGTCAAATTGGTGCGCTCCGCTCCGCCTTTCTGAAACCACCCCTTTGACAGGCACAAGGGAGTGATTTTATTTTACTCTCGGCTGTTGACCGAATTTTTAAGGCTTTAATTTGTCGGCGACTGAGAAAAGTTACCTATTTAGGACTTCTGGCGGTTGGGTTTGAAAAGGTGACTCACTTTCAACCTATCGTGTCCTTCAAAAAGTATCCCTAACCTCTTAAGCCGCGTTAAATCTGATATATAAAAAACAACTGAATTTTAACACGAACCCTGAGGTGATTTTGTGTGTAAATTTGAACCAGAGCTTCATCAAAACGCACAAAAGTGCTCTGCGCGGCGGTTATATGATTTCCGGCTAAATTTTAAGTGCCTCTCCATCGTTCCTCGATCTTTTTGGCTGTAATTAACTCTGTTTATTTAAAACATGAACTTGAGCAAGTTCCGGGGATTTTCCTGTTTATCGAAAGGCATCGTTCGAAGTTTCCACTTCCGATAGCGACATTGAATTTCAATAAAGAACTCGCTGCTCAGTTTAGTTATTGAGGAGTTGGGCTTAATTAATTTTGTGTCGTTCTCGTTAGTATAAACATTATCGAGGTCCAGCAAGCAACCGACGGGAAAAGGATAGTTTATTGTAAATTGCAGCTGGAGTCGTTGTATATGCCAGGACAACATGTTTTTTTTAATGAAGAAGGGATGTCACTGTAATGCTTCAGTAATGAAAACATATTAATTACAGGAAATCCCTCAAGATTGATGTTATTTAAATTCAGTTATTGTAAGGAAGGTTTATTTAAAGTTTTGCTATGCATGACAACATTTCAATTAGTTTTAAAAGATTTAATTAAAAGTACCTATACAGGCTATATGAACAATAAAAAATAAGCTATAGTAAATACAGTATCTATCATTGGGCCGTATAAGCAAAAATGAATGTATGGTATACTATAGTTTAAAGTTCATAATTGCTGAAAATAAGTGCAAAGTTTGTTTGTTACTCAACTATGTTAGTTTGGTTAATGGTTAGTCTATCATTAAGTATTTGACATAACTCACGCTAGATTACGTCCGTCAAACATTTTCAAAAACTCCTACCTAATGACTAAACAGTGTGCAACGATGCATGTCCTGAAAGAGGATTAGAAGTCCAACTCATTGATTTTTATTAGAATAGAAAGGATTAGACTATGAAAATGATAATAGTTCGACGTAATGCTCGCCTCCGTCAGATTTTTAGTAGTTGTATGCAAAGTAATCAGCGTAGCACGCAAGCATAGTCTACCATCAATAAACCGTTCGTTTTATCACCGCCGGTAGCTTTTTATCGGAAATATTTTTTACGAAGGTAGTGAGTCACCCGAGAGAATATAACTTTTGTAGTTTACAATTAGTCACGTTGCGACAATACCTTGAATAAATAGGAAGCACAAAACCAGCATTGACGAAAACTTGTCGCCTCTTCGGAAATGAAAGAACGCGACTGCCGGAGGCGCGCAGTTGGGGCAAGAGTCGAATAATTATGGACCTGTCTCAAATTACACCGCTGCGGTGTCTCACATGAGAATTAAGGAAGTGCGCAGTTTCACTAAACGGATGTGTTACATAACCAAATAGCTGTTTAATGCCAGCGGTTGCTACCGTTCCAGCGCTTCGTTTTATGATTAACGAAAGGACGGAAATTGCCTATAAAATTGTGATTAATTTCCAAAATCAATTGACATTTAAATCCTGCGGAACACACAGACGTCACGTGAGCACGCAAGGGGTCTTCAGATGATTGCCTCGGGCCGTGCGATCTGTTCACATGTGTGACATGAGTGAGTGTGCCTTGGAAGTTCGCCAGCACGCCCGAATGCTCAAGGGAAGGATATTTAAATTAAGGTTAACAACTACTTTATTTCCCGGAGGAGCCCGAATTTGCTCCTATCCGTCGATTGACGGCATTGCACTTGGGTCCGTGAATAGTGACGTCCCAACGCAATGGCACGCCATGAATAATATTCAAATGACACGGAACGTCTCGCTTCGGTGGCACTTCTGAAAATACAGAAATTTTGTAGGAAAAACACTGAGCCGGGTTGGTTTTTCCGCGGAATTACTTTGTCATTGTTAAATAGACCAAGGCGAGGTAAATGTGTTCCGGTACCTTCATTTCCCGGCACTGCGAACCCTTTTCTTGTTGCTTCGCGAACGACACAAATCCCGAGAAGTTGATCTCTAAACCAATTAAGCAGAATGGGAATCCGAGAAGGAAGACGACGCTAATGAGTGCGGTGTAATATAATTTAATAAAAATCCAGCCTCTCTGGTTGACTGCCTTAGTTTCTTTTAATTCCGTTTATATAATTCTAAGTTATCCGACCCCCGACACCCAGTTTTATATTATTGATATAGCAGTAGTGCTTCGTGTTGCTTTGGCTTAGTTTCGTGCCATAAATCACTTTACTAAAAGCTTTTTTAGAGTAAATGTGGGCCAAACTGAACCTAAAAGCAAAATTGTATTCACTATAAATATTAATTATTAGGGTAATTAGGTGATATACGAGCAGTAGGGATGAGGAACCCAATTATTAAATAATTTATATTTCAAGAATGATATATTTGACCTTAATAATGTCTTATATCGTTGCGCAAGTTTCAGCAACAAATTGTCCCACAGATCTTAGACAAGATTTAAAATCTGAATGAAATAGACAGCATGGTGAAATGTATTTCTATCCATTAGATTGAATTCAATTCCAAAGTATATAAATACTAAAGCGTTATATGCAAACTTTTATCAAACCCTTTTGTTCAAATGTTCAAAATATATCTAGCACTTTAATAGGTATAACTAATGTCATTATGTGCAATAAATTTACCTAATACACGATAAAGCAGACAACTTTTTCGACATTGGTTACTTCAATATTGTATAGCAATTCATGTATTCAGCACAAGTGTGGCAGTTAACGAACAATTCAAACCACAAAAAAGAAAAAAATTTATATAAAAATACCTTTTTTAATCTACAATACATTTACGATTCACGGCCAGTTACGATAATCTTATACAATACAGATACTATTGGTGTGAAATGTGGCACTTACAATTTACACAATATGGTGGAAATTTCTAACCTCGCAAAGAAAAAACAAAACAACATGAAAATTCATACTCGATAGTTACGTAACTAAGTTGCCACATATGGTTTTCATTTTTGTCATTTTTTATTGGACCATCTTCCTCATAATATGCAAAAATAAAAACAAAGCATTTGGGAAATATTGACAACTCCATATTGTTTAGGACATTTTTGAATAATTAGGTAAAATATGCGAACATAGACTAAAGTCTGCATATTCAACAAAAATAAAACTTAATGTTTTTAGCAAAAATATTAAGGGGTTAGCCCAGGTTAGGAGTATAGAAAATTCATAGAAATGAAACATTTTTGTTTCTGCAACTAACGCCCATGCTCTGTATTCCGAGTGAAATTAATTTGAAAAAAGCTTATAGCGTTATTTTTGAAATGAAATGCTTTCATAAAATTCATAATATTGTAAAAAATACATTCCGTAACCTACAACTTCATTTAATTTGTTCATTCAAAATATTCTTGTTTTTTGTGAAAAAATTAATTCAAATCAAAAATTCTTAACTGAAATGTTTTTAAAAAATTAAGAATTTTATTAAGGATATTCAATTCAAAAGGGGTTTGCAATCTCTTCTCGATTTAATTTCACTCGGAATACAAAGCATGGGCGTCCGATATATGTTGATCGTCACATTTTATCCGAAGTGAGAATCAATGGTTTTCGTATTATATAATATTATAATATAATTATTGTTATGTGAAGTAGCCGAATAGATTAGAAAATCCGAGCTGTTTGATGAAAAACTGATGATTTTTTGTTTGTTTTTAACGCATACGCTACTAATTTTGAGATATTTCAGTTTAACAAAACCTTTTGGGGTTCATGTAAAGTCCTGTGGTCTTCTAGGGTTAAAACGTTGTCGAAATTTACTAGAACGGGTGCATTGTGGAGTAGAACCGCGGACGGCCAATTTATTAGGGGTTAATTTTTTGCGGAAGTCTTTCAAAATTAAGTTGTGATATCAAATAAATCTATATAAATTTTAAAAAACGCATTCGTTTGCTGAGTGACACGGCTGACTGCACAACTTTTTATTGCTGCGGTGTAATCATTTGCGATTCTGTTTGAGGGCGCAGCAGAGCGCGGCGACATGACTCACTTGTAAATCCATCCAGATCGATAGAGGCGCGGATAAGCCGCATAGCAGGAAGAGGGTCTGCAAAGAAAGTAACCAGCTCCCATAACTTGTTCCTTCTCGAAACAATTTCATGTCAACCGCAGCGCGGGGGTTGGCGGGACCTTTTACTGGTTTCGACCCGCTTCTTCCCCCGGCCTGTGCAGCCTGCTTGCATTTCGCTGCAAAAGATTAACTCCCACCGACAGGCGGCGAAGACGGCGAAGACGTCGGAAGACGGCGGAAGAGCCGCTAGCCAGCCAAGCCGCATTCGAAGAAGGAGGCAAATTAGTCGCTCCCACGTCATGCGGCCGATTCCGTTATATCGCGAAGAAATTGCGGCTGCTGAGTGCCGACGACTGCCGTGATTTATTTTCGCAACGAAACAAGGCGAGGAGCGACAGTTCCAAGATGGGCCCCCGCGTCTGCATCATCCATTTATGAAATTATGCGTGCGACCGATTCCCAAGGCATCGTCGGTCGTGCGGACGTCACAGCAAAGGCAGGGCGGGGCGGGCGCGACTCGGGCCATAGGCTCCAAAGAAACCCCCATTTCTCCTTGGCGAATTTATTTCTTGGCAGAGAGCGGTAAAACAGAGCGACATTCGTTTTGTTTTTTTCCAACAATTTTCTTGGAATTGTGAATTTAATTAATAAATTATTGGCTAAAATATGACAGCGGCCATGGGCTGGATAGCGCACTTCGCGAGATACCGATGCCCCGAGGTTAAATGGAAATTAGTGACGGCCGGGGCGCCAGTTATCTCTAAGATGCAGTGCGAACGATAACCGGATTCACCTACACCGCATTTCTAGTTTCCATTTCCACCTATTCCGGCCACTCGAAGGTGGAGGATAAATTGTCAGTATTTTTTTTCCGCCACCGCCGCCGCCGCCGCGTTTTTCTGCGGTTTCCGACGCCCAGATACGTGCCGCGATAAAGGAGCGCTCAAGACAATGTGCTCGACTGTCGCGGAATTTCATTGTGTGCTTGCGTTACCCACTTTGGAGGCATTCATCGGAAAAATTGCAGAACTTGTCCTTAGGAGATTAGTTTGCTTTTCCAGCGGGTGCAGTGTCGCTTTGCAACTTGCAGGCTCAGAGATAGTGGAGGTGAATGACACCAGTATCTGACCGAATGTCGCCTTCGACTGTCGCTGTCGAGTGGAATCATGTCACATGTCTATTATTACAGAGGAGTCAAAGGGAACTATTTTTGCCAAGACTATCTATTGTCTGCCTCCATGTGATCCAAATAAAAGAAAAGTTTTCCAATGTTCCTCGATCAAATAGTGGACTTAGTGCGCGATACGCGGAACTTTCGAATCAAGACTAAAATGATTAGTTTGGAAATTCTCCTTATTGACGAGCAAAATGTTGCATCTGTGTCATCCTTATCACAACTCGTACAAATACTGAGTCTTTAAATGCGTCTTTAAAATCATTATGCTTGACAAAGTTTCGTCGAATCATTTTTCAACACAGCAAAGAGAAACTTCACGCGTTACACATTAATCACGCGTTACACATTAATCACGCATTACACATTAATCATGCAACAAAATATGAGCGACATAAAGTTTTAAATGAAACATAAACATAGAGAATTGTAAAACATTTTTATCCGAAGAATATAAAAGTACGATGGACCATGTCTGAGCATTCATTAATTTCAGTTAAAAAAAAATCAGAACTTATTTTAAAGGCTTCATTTTAAATATTAAATTAGGTCTGAAATTGGATATGCATGACTGGGTTTAGAGCGTGCAACCCATTAAAACATTTCATGATAAAAATGTTGCCAAGGCTTACTAATATTGCAATCTTAAAAAGTTATGAGATTACACGTAGAGCCAGGCCCTTAATAAATCTACGTTATGGTCAAAGAACGTTATAAAGCACTATGCAAATTAAACATTTGGCAAATGGCAAAAGTAGTATCTAGATGAAGTTTCTTGAAGTTGTTCTATATTGTTCTTCGCTAAACATTTCAAGATTTTAACATAATGAACTTGAAGTTGAATAACATCAGGTATATAAAAGTCATAAATTACAATTAACGATTTTCCGGATAGGAAAATTAAAACTTTTGGGGAAAACATAATTTCTTGAGTTAAAAGATTGATTAAATTTTATCGACCTGTTATTTTAACCTTTTTTGATGTATACCTAACAATTGAACCTAAGCTGAAATGAAAATAGGAGAAATTCACTATTTTCGAGTTGTTCATATTAAAGCGGATTGGTTTTAACTTTAACGCTTATCCTTCTGCTGGGAGCAAATTAAAAAGTAACAGCCGTCATCCCGTCTGCGCCAGCGAGCACCATCGTCGTTGTTTGCAAAACTGTCGGCTGCCATTCGCCCGGAACGAGCCACGGGAATTTCCAGCAGCAGGAAAAACATCTGCAGCTAACTTCACTGCAGCAGGCAGACATAAGTCACCACCCCCCGTCGCCTGGAACAAGCCCCCCCGCGCCCTGGCGCAGAAACAAAAGCGGCCAATGCACTGCACTCTCGACCCACCGGCAGCGCCACCCCGCGGCCGCGTCGTTCCGGTGACGCAAGTTAACCTGTTGGATCGATCCAGTGACCGGCGCCGAACAAAGGGCGCGCTATCGACAATTGTTGAAAATGTGCAAACGAGTTATTTTCGAGCTGACCGATGGCCGCCGTGTCCGCCATTGATCTCACGGAGGACCGCTCCAAACAATGACCGCAATTTGCATGAGTCCGCGCCGCCGATTTTCATCCCCGACCTCCCGCCATCTGCGATGCAACAATGGGTCGTTTGCGAGTGACGTGTGACGTCGCAAGACGCGCTGGTGCGATGCTGCGACCCATGCGAAATAGCGCTCCACGGGCCCCAGTTTGGGGCGCTCCGGCGTAACAAAGGCCCCGTGCGAATTTCGCTGGGATGACGGCGCACTTAAATGGGGAAAAGCCCGAGCGTGCTCCGGCGAGGGAATCTTTAAGACGGCAGCCCACAAAGGAAGTCGTTTCTGTTAATTCACGAATCACCTCCAGCCGCCTCTGCGTGCTGCGCCCGACGCCACCTCGGGGCCCGGCTTATCTAAATGGGACGCTCTTAAATATCGTTTACTCGCTGCATTGTTTCGCTTGTTTGTAGGTTGTCTTGCTGAATTAGTGTCGCCAATCAGCTTGATGTACGGCTCCCCGTGAAATATACGAGCAGTGTTTTGGGTCACTTTCCTCTTGAGGGGTAAATTGCCCAACAGGCCGAAGTTTGGGATTAGATTAAGTTGCGGTTTACATTTTACTTTTGAAAGAAGCGGAATCTTAGATTTGGCTCAATGATAGATGCTTATTAAAGTAGTATGATTGTCAGCATTCTTAAAGTATTGTAATTCTTTATCATAAGTTTCGCATAACATTTACTTATTGATTCGAAAAGGAGATTTATGATAAACATTTCAAAACTTAAAGCGCACAATACTCATAGTTTCATAACAAACGATGAAATATCGTATTTTTAAGAGTTTCATATTTTTCACTATAGATAAGATTAAAATGTAATCATACTTTTACGTTTTTGTTTCTTTGCAGGTAATTAAACATTCCACAAACCGTAAACAGAATACAATTCTTGTAAACGTAAGTATAACTTTACTCATAAAGAACAATTCGGAAACGTATGCATTTATTCGATTTAATTTTTAATGACTTTGGAGTTGAAATAATCAAGATTAATTATTTCTTAATCTCTCAAAGAGTACCAGCAACTGTGAAGAAGTTGGCGGCAATTATTTTTTTTTTTATTGTGATTCATCATTCATTCGACGGAGAATTTCTAAATGAAAATTACTCTTGCGTGATGCACGCCCAGACAAACAGACAAACATTTCAAAAATTATTGTTTTTAATCCCAGTATCGTCCCCATTATGCATATAGCAATTATTTTTTGCCAATTCCATGTTTTATGCTTTTGGCTTGTTGCAATTTTATTGTAGGTATGCGTGTAGATTAAAACAATGGCAGTTCGAGATATTAACTTTATTAAATCTGGTGTTATATGTAAAAATCAACCCCATGATTCAGCATATAAACCAAGCATTACGGGATCGCTAGTTTGAATTTAAAAATTAGGCATTGTGCTTGAATTTATTGGACTTAAATGTTTTTATTTATCTTTGTATGATGTTTTAAATAAAGGATTTTCGTGTTAAAAGAACTGCTTGCTTTTTCATCATTCTAGGGTTATGCTCTACCACCTACTCTCTTTGAATCCACTAAAAATCACTTAATACTTCAAAATCAAAACACAAAAATCTTACAAATTTTGATTTTTAACATCGGTTCTGATGAAGTAGGTATTACTCATATGAGTTAAATTTTATTTCGCGAAAATAAAATTAAAAAGCCAAAATTTGTACAAAATTTTGCGTCAAAAAATAAAAAAACTAAGTTTATCGGGTTGAATGTTTGAAGTTTAGATGAGTATACATTATGCCAATTGATGTATTTGAAAATCTTAATATACGTGACACTTTTAAAAGTTCCCTTTAAGGCAAAATTTTGTTACTAACTTTATAGGAAAATAAAATGAATACAGCTATTGGTTTTTTGACTTCAGAACTCAATATTATAAATACATATGCATCTTGTAGCTAAATCAGAAATTCAATTCTATATCTTACAAAGTAAGCAAGCCATATAGGGGTTTATATTGGAATTAATAGGCTAATAATATTAGCTTTTACTATTCAAATTTTCAAAGTCAAACTAAGCAGTTTTCTGGGACAAATGAGACAAAAATATAGTGTTCAAATATTATCACAGACAAGAAATTACCTTTGGGGTATCTTATACCCCAAATGCCTTAACAGGGTTATTTTTATCTTTCAGGTATAAAAAATAACCTTTTTTCGTCAGTAATTCATAAAACTGTTGGTTTAATAATTTGTTTTTTATGTACTTTTTTAAATTAGTTTTGATAAACGGAAATTTACTGTGTCTTTTTTTTGCATGAGTTATGCTTTTACGTCCTAGTTTAGAATATGTAAATCAAGTTTAGTTTTGTGTGTTTTACTTCGTTCACGAAATTGCGTATGACCTATTTTGTTTTGGGAAATTAATTGGCCAACCGAACTTGCAGGCATATTGCTAATTTGACAAACATGTCATTTTCCGGAGCTATTAAAATATTCGAACCCTGGCGATGTTTTCCCTTGTGTTTGTTTTGTAGCTTAAATTGTTAAAGCAAAACGTATTTGGTTTTAATTATAGTTACAATGGTATGGAAATTAAAAAATATGACCTGTAAAAGAAAAAAACATTGTAATTCAGGCATGTGTCCCGAGAGCATCAAAAGTAACGATTTCAGCAGTATCTCGAATTGCGCAACTACCCGCCCAGTTGGGTAATTAATATTTGTTTTGCATTAAATTAATGATTTTTCCCGTTCCCGATCAATTTTGCATTTATGTATATTACGAAACCCAATTGCGCGCACGTAACTTGCCGGTCCGGTGCATATACAAAATGTATGCGATCAGCCATTTATCCTGTGCGATGGCGGTTTTTTCTCAGCCCGGTGGCATCAATCACAGGGGAGGGAACCTTCCGGGGTTCCCGGGAATAATTCAGGACGGACGGGGTTCGGTATCACGCAGAATTCCTTTTCCTTGTTAATCTGTAAGGGCTATAAAAATATGAATGGGCTGTTAATGCTGAATGACGCTGATTATGCTGCGGTGCGGTGCGGTGCTCTTGATGCCGAAGATTGCCACTTCGCGGCGGAGGCTGGGCGGTTCATGGGCTCCCTTTATGAGCTGGGATCATCCGCGAAGAAGGCCCCGGAGGAATTTTCTTTTGAGGTGGAAAATGGCAATCAGAGCGTGCCACCGCTTCAGCACTGTCGTTCTCGCTTTCACTGACGTTCGGAGAAAACTTTTAGCCGCGCTGCTGCGGCCAGAGGTGGTTCGAAAAGGGGAATAAAAATCGATAGATAGCATCGGATTACTTCTAATTTGAATTGCAGGAAAATGGAATAAAATTGCAAAATTTCCTATGGATCTCTTTGCTGCGTCGGTCGTTGGTTTGGCCGAGTTTGTTGCGAACCGGTGTCGATCAACGACCTTTTCAAAGTACCCATTACGTTGCAATTTCTTTGGATTTGTGCAACAGTATACATTTTGTACACATTAAGAACTAAAGTATCTTAAAATGAGAACGGATTGAAACATTTAGCTATGGTTTACAACGAGTAAATGGCTCGCGTCACAATTGCTGGGATGAAGGAAGAAAATAAAAGCCAAGTACATTTTTACGTAACAAAACACTTTCAGAATCATTGTGGTTTCAATAAAAATACAGTAAAATAAGCTTATTCAATGACCAACCATATATTATGACGTAAATGTTTTATAAGCTTTACTTCCTTCATAACGTTTTTGGTTATCTGCTATATATCGCTTATATTACTAGTAGTATTTTGAAATAAATTAATGCGCCATTATTAATTATTCACTTGCTTTCACACGATTTCACCTTTGACGAATGTTTTGTTTGTCTATAAGTACCTAACGCATTGATCCTCTAAGCTATTCTACTCTATTTATATATCTCCTCCATATATACATTAAATTTTGTGAAAATCTGCGGCGTCAATATTTATAAAACTTAATTTTTTTAAAAGTCATATACTATATGGCGACTTACTAAAAAAGAATTGTAAAAACCAAAAAACCGTTTTGCCACGACTGATTAAGTATAACATCTTAATTGTTATTATATTATATTATTATATTCAATGGCTTTTTTGCAACATTTGTTATTTTAATAAACGCAAAACTTAGTAGGTACAACAATAACATTTACTCTTCTATTGCTATAAATATTTTGTACCGCTTCGACTGATATACACACTTACAATAACTTACAATAGCAAATGATTTTATCATATTATTTCAAAACATTTTGAATCACTAAAAAGTTCGAAATTGTGTAACTGTATAGGGGAGGTTATTAGGTGTATTCAAGCAAATTTTAAAAATTGTGAAAGTAATGATATATTTCTGATAGTCATACGCAAGTTATTAAATAAAAACCTTAATTACATATTGTTAAGCTACCACAAACAGTTCCAAATAAATTATAGAAAATAACATTGTCTGAAGTTAAGGGGGAATAGTTATGAAAATGTAAAAAGTCTGTATATAGTGAGTGATATCGAATACGCAAACAATGTTTTCAAATTATGAGTTATGAATATTGCAAAAAAATATTTAAACTGGTGGTCAAATTTTTGTATTTAATAATATTTCTTATGTGGGTAATATTTCCCAAATATTTCTGCTGAACCGCAACCGTGAAAGGTATTCGAAAGCAGATTTCACAGAGCACGGCTACTGAAAAAAGCGACTTAAGCTAATTAAAAAAATTAAGAACTGGTGCGTTTTACTTTTTCGGATTTTCCAGTTTGCGTTTGACATCACATATGTCGTTGGGGAACCAGCTTTTCCACCGATTCCCATAACCGACCCTCGAGTCGCCTTGGTCTATTGGCTTTATAGAGTTGTTGACTTTTCATAGTGCTCTCTCCTCGGCGTGACATGCTTTCATTGGTCACCGTGAAGCCGTGCCAGGAAAAAAGCGACCACCAGATCTCTGCCAGGTCTGAGCAAACAGAAACGAACGACGTAGATTAGAGGCAGAATGGCGTTCCTCGGTTGGTCTGCCAGCAGATAGAGAGTGTTTGCTGTAGAACATGGCGCGGGCATCCAAAGTCTCGCATTTCTGATTAAGCGTCGTTCGAAATGAACCCGGGCTGGACTACGAAGTGGCCATCTGTCAAAGAGGGGCCAGTTTTGGACAGGCGAGTGATGGAGCTTCCTAGCGCTGTCAGGGCGGTCACTTTTGGCGGCACTCTCTGGACACTGGACTGATGTGTAAATTTCAGCGACATCGATAAACGACACTCTCAATCTTTTAATGCTTAGGAAATGTGCCACCATTACTGGTATTTATTATTCGAACTGGTTTCCGCTCAGTTAATCTTGAACGGCGTTAGCCGGAAATAACAAAACTCGAGCTCTGCCTGTCCACGAATTGCGGGCTTAAGCAATTTCGAGTCTCTTTTTGGAGGTTCCATTTATTGCTAATGGCAGGTCTATACCGCTCACCGCCGCAGGGGAAGCGCGTGAAATATTAAAATTCAACGTGTTTTTGACACGCTTTAAAGTTTTTTTCATAATGTATACTGACAGCACACCCATTTTTTGTTTTTTTTTTCATCGCGGGTATTAAAAGGTGAGCTCAAGAACATTCACTGAGTTAATGTGGATATGACCCGTAAACAGTCACACTTTCTAAGCAAATGAGTGTTATTTCTATTCGTTACATTACCATTAAAGATATGGCTGCTTAGAAAATATCTTGGCGAATGAGGATTTGACGCAAAACCATTGGCGGAGCTCAAAGGTTGGTTATAATGCGATCATTAAAGCATTCTCAGCTTCGCAAATTGTTGGCTATTAGTTGGTTTTTTCAAAATATATTGTGAAATGCTATTTATAAACTGCTAAATGAAAAATGAGGACGAAATTGTAGGTAAATTTGGACTTTGAATTTTTTTTTTCAACAGTCTTACTAAATGTGTTATTTCATATAATATGATATTTCAATTATTATTATATAATATTAGGAATTTCGGTGGAAATCTATTAAAAATTCATACTTATTGCTATAATTTTTTATATACAACACAATTTCATTAACATATCATGGTTAAAAACATGCAGTTTATATCATTAACGGTAGAGAACTGACGGCAACCTTGTACCAAATTACGAAAATTAATCAAATATTATTCTATTGTGTAATACAACAAAAATACAGATTAAATCATATATTATACTTCATATTGATATGTCTAATTTGTTGCTAAGTTGAAGAACTTTTCACATCGTATAAAAATTTAACATATTTTTTTGGTAAAAAGCTACAAATAACGTACTGAATTATAATAGCGCACAAGGAGAGATTTTTATTATATTAAAGCAAATGCTCTGTTTAACCAGTAAGTTCTGAAGCCGTTGACAGTGAATTCGATTTTAGAGTTTTGATATCAAAATCTAATCTGAAATGCAATTCTTCCATAAATTTTGTTTGCTATATTGCAGACACCATTTTAACCCTTTAAAATTTTAGTAAAATATTGGTAACCAGTGACTCAATTAACCCATGATATCACTTTTTGTAAAGATAGGTAAAAATGATTTCAAATTTTACATTCGCTATATTGAATTTTTAATTTTGAAATAATCAATAAACTTTTGAAGATGTATATATAAAGATTTATAAGAGAACAAATTTTTGAGGAAAAAATGTATATGCATTAAGTTTTTAAAATATAAAGAAGGATCTTATAGTAACTATATAGTGTCTGTTATACGAGTAGTACCTCCTGATTGTTCTAGTTAAAATTAAAATTAAATTTTGTTATGACCAGTAAACCAACAGATATAAAAATATAATTCCATGAAAATATTGGGTTACATTTTAAGTTCTGTTAAAATTATATTGGGGCAAGTTTCTCAAATTTACGACTTTGTTGAATAGTTTTTATAAAGGGAACTTGAAAATTTATACTTTTAAGAGCTTTCTTAAAGTGCTTTCTTCACAATCTTTGCTACTTTGTAAAGAGCGTAATCAATTTTGTCCCTCGTTTCAAGAAGATAAGGTTGTGCTAAATTATTTTTAGTTTTATCAGTTGCGCAAAATGCAGTTTTTGATTCAATAAAACTATTGACACTCTGTACAACTTTTGGCCGATGGAGAAAGCTGGTGGGTTTTCCTTTTCAGTCGAGGCCGAAAGGTTAACAGCAAGATGACCTTCAGTTAACTTCCGAATCAAGCGCTCTACGTCCGTACGAGGAGCGGCTTACGGACAAATTGCCACGTTTTCCCATGTCCGTTCGAAGCAATCCACTTTTTACTCACTCCCGACGGGGACCGTAGATTGTTTTTTCAGAGAGCTGTCGCTCCATATGTTTTTGACGAAAAACAACTTCCCAGCCCGTGACGGGCAAAAAATTATCTGGGAGAACCTATCTTGCCATTAATTCAAGAAAATTGGATTCTGTTTTTAGTTGGCCGCCATCTCGGGAGCAAATTAGCAAGCGGCAATTTGCCCCTACGTGCGTTGGATCAATAACTAATTTTGAAACGGTCAAACTTTTGCTGAGCTTCCGAACTTACCCGTGAAAGTACGTAAAGCAAAATTGAGGCATTATCCTGGCGGAAGGAAGTTCTTTTTCGCGATCTACAGGTGTTGCTCCTGCTGACGAAATATTTCCGGCTGGAAGAGTGCCCAGCGGGATGGGAGGCAAAGACGTTGGGTGACCTGGTGAGGGTCATCCACGCGTCCAAATTCAATTACAATCGATCCACTCGCTGCCATTTAATTATCTTGTCATAACACATAAATCTGATTACGACGAATCAGGCTCGGGTTCCGAGCCCGCCCCCATTATTTATTGGTGGGTGACAGGGCCGCCTCAACTGCGAGCCGAGTTGCGTTACGACGAGTCGCAAAACCTCTCGAAACCATTTGGGAACCCGCTGGAGACCATTCGCCTGGAGTAACGACCGTATGCCGCACATAATGCCCTTCATTATGGGAAATTTGTTTGAATTTCCGCGAAATCTGTCCTCGCCATGGGAGTTCGACACGCGAAAGTCTGAGTGAATGGGTGGAAGGAGGGCGATCCGTTGTCCTTCGAGGGTGTAATTATTTTGTTAATTTATTCGATATAGCTTTCGCAGCAGATAATAATTCCATTGTGGAAGAAATATATTTTTGGAGCCAGGCGGGGACGTAGAAAATTTACGAGACAAAAACGAATTAAATCTGTACTTATTTCATTCAATCCGCGTCCCTGCGTGGTGTAGATTTAAGAGGACTGCCAAACATTATTTTGGCTTAATCCAGCACTTAATTGTATTTAAACAAAAAAAAAATATAATTATTTATCTTATTAGTCCATATCAGAGTCATATCAAGAGGCTGTCCATCTAGAAATATTTAAACTTCATATCTTTATCTAATTTATTGATAACATCACATTTGATTTAAATTAAAACAACAATGTATTCCGCATTTTTGCAAAAATTAAAGATATTATCTATTTGATTCAAAATAAAAATTGAAACCTTTTAATTGTGAATGTAAATCGTAATATTTTAAACTTTCTTTTACTATGCGTTGCATTAGTCGTATTTTACAATTTTTGGCAACTATTTTGACATCAAAATGGGTAGTTTTTACATTCAGCTGAAACCGGAAAAAAGCTGAAAAAGGGAAAAGTTTGGCAAGGGAATTTAATTATTTATTTTACCAAGTTTGTGGACATCATCGGCGCAATTTTATCGTTATTAAAGAAACTTTTAACCTGGACTCATTAGTTCTTCGGAATACAAATATTGAATTTGCCTTTTTAGTAATGTAAGTCTTTCTTATTATATGAAAGAGTTCCCACAAGCTTACTTGGAAATTTAAGTACTGTTTAATGTGCAGTCTCACTCGACAGTACTTAACTTTGTTAATTTTCACTTCATATAATTCACATATGAAATTGCCAAACCAATTCTTAAGCCGAACTCACATGTCCAAGGGGGAAGGTTAAATTCCTCGAATTATTAATTTATTGTATAAAACTGTGGCTGCATAACGATTACCCCGGTGATTTTCAGTTGCTTAGGGAAGTTTTAGTAAGCTCACATAAGCTTCATGTATGGTATTGTTATTGTTATAGTTTTAGGAAAATCACCAAAAGTTTTATTTATGGTTCAGTTAAGCTTCTTATATAAAATTACCAAAATATTTTTGGGTATAGTTCATCGAAGTTTTTAGTAGTTGCTATTATGAAATAGGTTTCCCTAAATTTTTGAGTGCCTTAGTGGTGCTGTTTCTAAAACATAGCAAAACCTAAAAATGCATTATATAATAATTTGAAGTTATGGATATTATTATTTTACAATATTTCGCTATATTAGTTTTACTTTAGAATATGACTTGAACATGTTGTGTGGTAACCGTTGCCAACTTCACGCTATACGAAGGGGATTGCGGGAAGAAAGCATAAAAATCGATTGCAAAACATTTCGTGTTTGGCTGTGATTCTAATAAAATGGATTTTCATTTTGGGGGCTTACTTCGGCTGTAGCGCACCAAAAAAAGCCATTTTTTTAGCGGGTCGTTTCAACCGGCGGAGCCCTGTTTTTTCGCCATTTTGCTTTTATTTCTTTTTATATCAAAAGAAAAGCTGGCGGCCCGCCTAACTGCTTATGACTTTCTGATGCAAGCCTCGAAATAGATGCAACCGAGTGGGGCCCCGCGCAAAACTGAAAACTAAAAAAAAACTATATCGCGAAAAGAGAAAAAAAGCCCGCGGTGGAATGCCTCCCGTGCGGCGGCTTTCTCGGTGCCGCCGCTACTTCGCTTTACTTTGGCCGAGTTATGCAATTACGCCCCGCCACCGGTGGCGGCGCTGGCGAGCATTTTCATTACTGGGGCAATTTGAGCCCGTAGCCGTGGTGTGCGCGTTCGTTGACATTTCGCCGCTGGGCTTAGGTGTGTCGAGGGCGGGGCGCGGCGCGGGGGCGGCTGCAACTTCGGAAACTTTGTTATATTGCACTAGTTTGACGCTAAGAGTCGGGCTCGGGCTGCCAGAAGTTCGCGATTTATTGTACACCAACGTGGGCACCATCCGAGCCGCGGAGTCGTCAGCCGACGGGGAACGTTTATCATGCGAAGTTTTTCAATTCATCTGGAAGAAAAGGCAGTCCTACTTTTTGCGACTCTGCTGCTCCACAACTTCGGAGCTTCTTCCATTACAAGTTGCAAAGGTGGTGAGGTAGTTGTAGCCACGTTTAACCTCTACGTCGTTCAGTTGAACCTGTTTAGCTGTGCGGTTCACATTATGGTTAAGAACCGAGGGTCACTGGTAGATTTTAGAAATAGGAATATTTTTAGGCTTATTCTAACTGGGAAATAACGTAGAAACACCAAGGAAATGTTCGGTATACTTACTTCTATTGTATTCGAGTTTCTGTAATTGAAAAATGGTTCCTAAAGCAGCTTGTAGCATTGAAAAATAATGATAAAAATCTGTGTAGTATTGTTCACTATTCGAAACTGGGAATTTTTACACTTTCGTTCTGCATTTTCGCTTCATTTAAACCTCTACTCCGCAACACTTTTACATTATTAAAATACAAAAATTCTGAACCATTAACATTTGTTGTAGTGTAGCATCCTCTGAAGTCGACTGCACATCATTTTAGGAATCTTCAATTCTTCAGTTGGAGTTTAAATTGTTTTCAGGGCTCCTCATCCTTGTCTGTCAGTTCGTCAAGACGCTTCTTCTCAGGAACGCTAAAACCGTTTTGTGTCAAACTTAAAACTAAATACTAAAGTACATTAATCCATATTTATATCTTAATATAAAAAAGAAAGATACGGTCTTTCAAAATACATTTTCATATTGCATTGATCTAAAATCTTGAAATTTTTCCACGGAGGAAGTCGTCATAGCACAAATATGGGAAAATAATTCAAAAATCATTAATTTCCTACTCCAACTTCTTCTTTGGAAATACCTTATTTTTTTATATCAGAACTAAAGGTTTTCCTAGTTAAGTTAAGTCAAATACGTACCCATTTGCTTATGTTTTTAGAATATATTATACACAATTCATCTTCATAGCTCAATCGTTTCCAAGCAAAAAATTGTAAAAAATTATTATCTAAAAATAAATAAATTAATTGATTTCTTCGATTTGTCATTTTACACGACAAATGCTAACTTGTCATAGTCGAAACATGTTTTCAGCTTTAATTTATTTATTTTAACGATTTTTCCGGAAAAATGTTTAAGGAAAATGTAGAGACGTTTGAATGGTTTTGACAAAAATGTCCAACGAAATACGGGCAGGGTAACAATTTTTGTTTTCATTGTTCCTCCAAGAATCCACGTTTCACAATTTTGACATTTTATTCAGAGCCTTTGATTCCTATCCTGGAGTATTTATTACCATTTTAAATGTCTAAATCTTAATAACAGATCCAACTAACATTCAAATTACGAAATTACATCTCATTTAAAATTAAAACACCTTTGATTATTTCTCAAGTCAACGCTATGATTTATGAGTTATGTCAGAAAGTTCAAATAACCTATTTTTTGAGGAAAAAGATTGGTTTATTCGTTTTTAGGTTGGGAGCTAATCGAGAAACGCTCCACGCCGTCAGGGTAACTCTATGCGGAGATTTTCAATTATTTTATAGAGTCAGAAAGAGCTTCCCCTTGAACTCCCCGCTGAGAATTAAATGGATTGGGTAATTGAAGGCAAAGCCCGTGATGAAATTTATATAACCTTTTCAACAAACTCCGAATAGCTGCTCTTGTGGGGTTGTTTATTTATGTAGTTTCATCATCAACCAGAAGTTGAAGATCGCAGCAGTACTGGCTGCAGCTAGCTAATTCATTTACTCAATTGTGCATAGCATTCAAATTTCAACAAAACGATTTTCTCTTAGCGTCTAGTTTCTTCTCGGAATGTTTAGTGAACCCTATTTAAATGAAGTTTTTGTCCTTTTAGAAAGTTTTAAATAAAATATTGTTCCTCGGGAGGAGACTGTAAGAAACTGCAGAATCGTTGTCTAAGCGATAATTCTTGATCAATTTTCTTAATTAAAAGTGATTTCATTTCCAACAGTTCTTGTTTTATCTTACATGAGACATTGGCACCGCGTCTCTTTCATATCAACGTAAAACATTCATTAAATCTCTCAAACTATTTCGAGGTAGTAGATGCTTAAAATCCAATTCTATTTCTGTAGTCTTCAATGACAGTCCGTAAAATTTTATTTGGAAAGTTTGGGATGCATCAGTGACCTCCTTTTAAGAGGTTCTGCAAAAGTCATAAATTTGTCAGTCTTGCTCTAGGTGCGCACTCGCGAAATATTAAATGAATACTTTTATCTTAGCACGATGTTGAAATGGCTGAATACCTCGGACGAAAATAGCGCAAATCAATTTTAAACGATTCTTTAAATTTTATTGTAAGTCTTATGTGAGCAGTTTTGGATCAATTTTATTTTTTAATTATTTTCACTTGAAATTGCTGGTGATTTTTTTCTTATTTATTTTGAAATATTAGCTGATTTTTCGTTTTGTTACCCAGAAGTGATCTTACATTAATTGGTAATTTTTTAAAAATATGATCAAATTGCCATTATCTTATATTGCATTTTAATTTAAAAATATATACATATATGTATATTACATATATGTATACATATATAATTTTAATTGATAAATATTTTAAAAACTAAAACATAAATGCAAATTAATTTTATTATAAAAAAAATTTAATGGAATTTTAACCTACTTTTAACATGTTCACATAGAACTAATAAGTTTATAAAATTATTTGGTGAGCAATTATATTTCGCTAAAATGTGGCATCTATTTTCAGTTTTCTCAGTGTGTTTCGTGTCAATGTCTTGTTGATATTTCAATAGAAATGGATAATATGTATTCCGTTATGTGGGAGCATTAACATTTCATTTAAATAATATGAAATGCCACCACTTCTCACTAATCTTATTTTCAAAATATGTATTCTAATTTGTCTACATGAAGCACATGTAGATCTTTAAATTACTGATAGAAAGATAATTAAGACAGAATTTCATGAAATATTGGCAACTTCATTTATCAATAATAGGAAAAGAAAGTATACCTAATGCTAAAATTTGAAATCTTTTAAAAGGGTATGAGTGCTTGAGTTTTGAATTAATATTTGTGGTTTGATAATATGAGGCTTTTATATTGATTTCCCAATTTCCTTGAGAACCACTGACCCTATCTAAAAACATGTTACAGAGGAATTTTGAGGGTTTGGAGAAATGTTTTGTGCATATAATAATGGGAAAACCTACATATAATTGAAGGAAAGAAAACGAATTTGGTGTGAGTCACCAAAAAAGGTGAACTAGAATTTTCTTCGAAGAAAAATTTACCGATTTGAAAAAGCATAAAAGGAAAAAAAACATGAGTAAATTTTACCGTACCTTTTACTATATTTTGGATGTGGGCCTCTTGATTACTTTTTAAAGTTAATAACATAAATTATTACAATAGAGTTAGAGATTTGGAGGGTGGTTTAAATTCCAAAATTTCGGCATATGCTGGAAAGAATAAATAAAAATTACTCTTATATATTTCAATATGTTATAACTCTTATTTATAGACACGTTATAATTTTCTAGTTGGTTAATGTCAGGCATTCCATAGTGCACTGAAAGGTCAAAGAAAACATTCATTAGTAGTACTTAAATACTTCTAATAATCACATGAACATACTAGTTAAATTTATGATAATTAATTTTGCTTTGAAACATATCTCAACAGTTTTCGAAGAAGGTAGTATTAGATCAAATAATATAACTGAACATTTTAGGTTCAAGTTCGAACAAAATAGTGGCACGTATAGTATAATTATTATAAGTTTTTGAAAGTTTTCTTTTGTTTTGGTTTTTTTTTTTTTTTTTTTTTTAGTTCTGAATATTTAGATTTTATTACTTTTTATTCAGTTGTAAAGCTACGCAACATTACAAATAAAATGTCGTTGCTTTTGTATTATTGGATGATTTAGTGTCACGTTTTTTATTAGCATAAAATGTGAATTCCGAAACTGGTAACATATTTATCAGGTTTTTTCCTATTAGATTACATAGTTACAGACTTGTATTTTCGTGTAGGTCCAGCGAAATAAGCCTCGAATCGACAGCTTGTTTTTCACCGCCCACTTGAATTTCTAATATTTCCCACAATGGGAATTGCGTCCCGCGCTGAACTCGACCGCTTTTCTGAGGCCCGAACCCATATCAAGTCGCGAAGCCGTTTTCCCTGAATTCGATTTCATCGAGGTGACAGATGCTAGTGACGCGGATCAGCTCCGAAGCATTGACGACATTATGCTGGGGTCTTCAAACTCGACTCGCGTCACCTTCATGCTCCAAAAATCCCACTTCTAATGTCAGAAGTGAGAAAATCAATATCGCTCCGCGTAGCCCCTAGTGATTAGCATTAGCCTCCGCCGCGAAGTAGCCACAGACCTCGGAGGAGATAAAGAGGCTCGGGCGATTTATTTATGCTGGGCTTTTTCGTTAGCTATTTGTCGCCACGTTTGCATAAATCGCGAACAACAGCGAGCATTGAGACGGCTGCGATGCTCGCCTTGCCAGTTTGCAACATTCGCAGCGCCGCAGAAGGCCCCGCGCATATTCGCGAAGCGACACGGCACGACGGGGCTGCGCTCTCGAGTGTTGTCGCGGCTTCACGTCACGTCGAGTCGCCGGCTGAAAAATAAATCAGCGGCCAAGCGAATTGATGCGTAATAAATTGATTCGCCCGATTTCGCTGTAATGGCACATCTCTCGCCGGAGGGTGGTGGCGGCGCTGATAAGATTAGGCGGTGGTTCGCAACGCCGCCTTTTTGGGGTTGTTTACTAGGCGACGCCGATAGGTAAATTGGCCCGAGACCGCTGATAGCAGCGGGAGCGGTAAAGCGACAAATCACTCATCCGCAAAAAATAGTAATCATGTCGCCCGCATAACAACAATCGCGAAGAAATACGATAGCAACGAAGACAGCGTTCTCGCGGGTGATAAATAATCCTCCGTCGAACCTCCAAACAAAATTTCTTAGAAAAAGATTCTTGTATGGAAGTCTAAGATCTATTCTTACTTGTTTGTACTTTTCGATTCTTAAATATTTGAATTGGGGGTTGTTTAAAGATCTTTAATTTCACCACTAACTCATGAACACTTTAAGATTTGATTCGTTCAAATATGTTTAATTGTCAATTCCAAACTGATACGAATCTAAGAGAGGATTTGACATCTGATTACTATTCCTTTTATTCTTTATTATTTCCCCGTATTAATTATTGCTTGTTGGGAAATGTTTGTGATTTTAATTTTTTAAATTTTAAAGCTAATTTCCAAAAATTATATGGTTTCATCAAAGAAAGTATAACCATAAAGAACTTGCATCCAGTACAAGTCTACGCTTTACGAAATTCTTGCTTCAAAGGGCCTTGTGCGGTCGGCGCAAGGGGGTTTGTACAGGGGAAATCTTGTGTTCAGCTGAATCCTGTAGATTCTGCGGACTGCGATAGTGAGATTGCTGAGAATATTCTCTCCGGTGTTTGAGCGGGTGCATGAGACGGGTAAAATTCACGCAGCCCAGCTGAGCCTTTGCTCATTGAGAGGAGCTGAACTATTTGAGTTGTCCCTGTGCCTCAAGAATTCCTAGAACCTGAATTTATTTTTATAAAATATTTTTCCGTGACGAGCTGCTCCTTATGCGCGAATTTTATCTTGAATTAATGAATTGATTAAGCTTTTAAATTAGGATATTATTACAATGTTTGCAATGTTACATATCATAACATACATACATATGTTTCAGGTATTTTATTTAGGCATATATTTATTTATTTATTAATTTCAGCTTCACCAAAAAACTTATTACTACAATATCAATTATTAAAATATTTATTTATTTCTTTATAAGCATTGACAATTCCATTTCACAGATGTAAACTGGTACAAAAATATTGCAAACACGTAAGGTTGTCAATAATCGAAATTTACAGGTAGATATCCTCATCACCAATTTCCTCCATTTGTTAAAGAGAGTTTGTGGGCATTATTTTTCCACATTATGATTTTTTAATATATTTTGAAAGAAGCCGTTACAGGAATAGTTTTATGAGAAATTATTTCTTTTATAAAACTTATATGTACGAGTTTTAGGGATTTATAATGTTAAGTTTTTCTGATTCTTTCTTGTCTCTTTTTTGCACGCTCCATTTACAATTTTTCCTTAATAATATCAATATGATATAATCTAATATTTTGATTCTGTGATCGTAACATGTATTGTTTTCATCAAACCATTCCGGCGTAACGGCTTCACATTTCTCCAGTATATATTTCTTGATTAATTTCATTTCACGATGATTTTTAAAAATATCCTCAAAAATTAAAATATGCTTCCTACACATGTTAAAAAACTCTTCCGAAGGTGCATACAAACTACCAAAATCTGATGAAGCTGAATTATAATTTTTATAAAACATAAATAGCTCTGATGGACATGTCAGAACTTCATCAGATTTTCTCATTATATCTTCACAGACATCACACTTTATTTTAGGAAACATTTTAAATATAACATATCCTATAAAATATCGCATTGATGAGAGATCTATATGGATATTAATCTCATCGAATGTGTCTTCTGGAATGTCTGCAATATTTATTTCGTTGATATTGGAGTTCGAATAATTTAAGGAACTACTTTGATCATTATTTAAAGAGGTATTGTGACTCGAAAGCTCTATTGTAAGCATAAGATCATCATCATGTTCACAATTAGATCGATTACTAAACTACATTTTAATCCAGATTTTCTTGAATCCATAACTAACGATCAAGAAAAAACAAGAAAAAAGCAAAAACAAAAGAGAAATCCAATAAAAAAATCAAAATATTCAGGTATAAAAATAAAAGTTCAGTTCAATTATATTTATATTTTTATATAAAATTATATTTATTATTATATATACTATACTATACTAAAATTATACGTCTATAATGTACAATGTACATACATAAATACAAAATTTTATTAAGGTATAGCGACAGTGGTAGCTAGACAAAATCAAAAGCATAAAATTGCGCCAGCTGAAAAACAATCCGCTCATTCAAAAGACAGAGTGAATGAAAACGCATCGATGGGGCATGGGTTTCGCAGCCGCAGAACGCAGGCCAAAGCGACGATGGTGAGCGCTCGCGCAGCGACAACGACGAGCCGATTGCTTTGCTGTGGTGAGCCCCTTGCCGCACACATACCGTCCACGTTCCGAAAAGTGTTCAGTGAGCCAAGTGTGTGAACTAATTCGAGAATACTTAGAGAGAGCCAAGAACTTGAACGGCTGAAAAGCAGCTCGCAACACACGACTGGGGTTCTATGGGGTCGGCTCACGATATGCTGAATGCTGAGTTGTATCTCTGGGGTTCTTATATAGCGACCCCAGTCGAAAATTTTCGTACAAAATTTCTTGTGCGGCTTGCAAGTTCTTTATGGTTATACTTTCTTTGGTTTCATTCAAAATAATGTAAAAGCTATAAGTTAAAGATAGATTTTCGTGCGTAATAACCAACGTAAAACCAAATTACCTTTAATAGTTTTAAGGAAACACTTCTAAAGAGAGCATACGTACTTCGAATATCAAATTAAAATTTTAAGGTGTAATTTTCACATTTCAGTCCTATCAATTAAAGTTATTTTTAAAAAATCGATATATTAATTTTTTAGAGGCTTCAGCCAATCAACTTTTCGTTTCAAGACAGTCGATTTCGATGGTAAAGTCTTAAATTATGAATTCATTGCTTTGTAATACAAAGCGCTTTTTGCACACCGGCTACAGTAATAAAACGACTTTAAAATGCATAACCTTGGCAATGTCTTGAATTGTTACGTCAAAAGTAGAATTGGATCACATGCAATTTTTAGTTATCATTGTTGCAGCAATTGAGTGATACAATATACATATACTAGAAATACTATATGTATATTTAGGTCTTATAAAATATATTACGTCTAAAGAAAATCATTTTAAAAGTAAAGGTTTAAGATTTGAAGTACGTAGTTATAGGCGACAATCAATAACGAATCAATATTAATTTATGAAGATTATTAAAAATTATCTATCGAACAGATACGTAGAATTTTTTATATGACGGTAAAAAGTTATATGTGGAAGTATTGAACGATTTTAAAATTGACAATTAAGACATTTTTGCATGATATTTATATTTCACATGCAACTTTCGATTATAGGATTTTCATTACTGGTAATTCAGAATTAATACTTAAAAATGAATGTATACATAGTAAAATTATTTATTAATTTAGATATTATATTGCTTAAAACTAAAATATATAAAGCAGCTTAAAGCCCTCCGGAACACTTAACTAACCCACATATGGCGCAAACAAATTATATAATATTAAAAGTCAATCTATTACATTTAATGTTTTTTTTTTGGTTTCTAAAAACCGATTTCAATTACAACTCATTACATTACAATATGGCTAGTAAACATTTTTTATAAAACTAAAACATTTTCTCTTCCGTTTAAGATATCTATACATGAAAATTAGGATTGTGTTTGTGTGCTTCTAAATATTGTATCAGATAGATTTTTTTAGTTTTTAATACTTATATGTATCTGAAAGGCTTATTTAACATTTTCAATTGTGCCTTATTTCGTGCACTCATGACTTAAATCTACGTACCTGTCCTATTTAATTTTTTTCAAAGTGTGTTTTTAAACTGAGAACTAAAACACTGATTGCTAATAGCTAAAACGTATTCAATACTTTCTATTGGCCTAAAATCTTGAAGTTGGAAACGAAATAAGCTCTCATAGCATAAATGAAGGAAATAATCGGAAAATCAACAATTTCAAATTTTACGGTACAGAACCATCAGGTCACGAGTCCTACTCGAATTTGTGTTTTTTTTCAGTTTATTTTGAGTATGGTTTAAAATTTGTACACTTGTGAAAAACTTCATCCGGTGGCCATTTTGATGGTTGTGTGTGGAAAGTTGCGGACACAGCTATAGGTTACATAACCATAAAATAGCAAGTACCTATACAAATGATTTCAACATGAAATTCATTTTTTGAATTTTAGTTTAGATTTATGTTGATAATTACTCATTCCTACATCATTTTATATTATTTCTTAAAGTGTCATTTATCATGGCATATAGTTTTGAAACAATATTACATCTCAATTAGAATGAATACTGTTTTCAGTATTCTAGTTTGTCGTATTCGACATGATTGTCTTATAAATATATAATAATAATGAACCAATTATGAAAACGTTGCATTGCAAATGGAATTTGAGCCATTCATCAAGTTTAATATATAATATTCATAACATTTTCGTTGCGCAGACAGTGATAAATTTGCTGATTGTCACTGCGAGGACTGGCCTCAAAAACAATCTCTCCTTGGGTGAATGAAACAAGTACAAAAGTTAAAGTCGTCGGGGAGAAGCCCTTTAAATCAATCTCCAGGCCAAGCATCTGGCAGCCCCCCGCGCATTCCGAAGACGCAGGCGAAGACGAAGCCGAAGAAATCTCCCGTGCACGAGGAGGTGGATCTCGTTACGTTGCATCAGCAGCATCGGCAGCAGCAGCAGGAGAGGAGATGCAGCGGCGTTTTGCATGCAGTTCCCTCGCGCGGCTCGTATGTGGTCGACCGCCATCGTGACGTGCGAGGCCTGCACTCGTGTGAACATTAACCCATTTTCTTGTTTTCCAATTTACAAGAGAAAATAAAAGAAAAAATCAAGAAGAAACGAAAAACGAAGAAGTATTGCACCACCACCACCGCTCCATTGAGATTGACCTCATCACGTTTCTGGTCGCAATTTTAATCGAAGTAACCGTCTGTCCCGTCGCGGGCACGCTACCGCAGCACCCGGGGCTCCCCGGTCGCAACAAAGTAACTGCGTTGGGGCCCCGCGAAAAAAAGAAGATATATTAAAGAAATTTTCTCGTCTTGACACATTTTTCACGAGTGTCGGCGAGCGGGACCGCCGCGGAGAGAGCGCTTCCTTTAGGAACGGCCGAACGCCCACGGCCATAAATTAGTTTACCTTTGAATATAAATTTCCTTGAACTTTTGCGGTTAATTGCGTTGCTTGACGACCGCCACAAAATGCGTAATTGCGCTCTGTTGGCACAGTGGTCAGTATATTTATTTAAAAAAAGAATTGAATTTTAAAAACGATAATAATTTATTTTTATTGTGAAAGTACCCAGGGAAAGTTCTGGCATTATGTAAGCATTTGGTCGATTTTAAACTTCCACCTCATCATTGTACGAAAAACTAGTCAAAAGTTTATTTATGTTTTTATTATTTTATTAGTCCGCAATATTAGGTTTCATATTATACTCATTAAACTCTTTAATGTGATTACCATATCGAAGGAGCTGCAAAGAAAAAGGTTCTCCGCCATCTCGGAGTCATCCGCCATATTCCTTCAGCCTGTTCGGATGGCAGGAAATGGTTCAAAATTGGCTTAGAAGACTCTAACCAGGCACAGAATTAAAATGAAAGCTTTTAAAATCAAATTATTTTTATTTTAAAATTATTATTAGTTTATTTCTTTGATTAAAAGCATTGCAATGAGCCATTTTGATATTGGGTTTATCGATAGCTTCTCCATAACATTTGAATTAATTTCATAACTCCAAATAGCCTAGGTTATCATCATTTCTTATTTAGTAGTGCAGTAAGCAAGATGAGTTCTAACCGAATTGTTATTATTCAGTTGTTCAATGCAGATAACAAAATTTGGAAGATGGTTAAATTGTTTAACATTCCTGGTTCTTTTGTTTATAAAATCACAAAGCGATATACGGAAATTAGCCACGCATGTAGCGGCAGGAAGAGCACGTACTGTAAGTGGTGCACGTAAGCGAAAGATTTTGGAGGATTGAATATGATTTTTCTTATCAAATACCGTATTCTTGAGAAACTCGCATTGTCTTTTCTCATGCAAATATTTTTACTGCTTAGCAAATAAACATTGAGATGTGGTCATTTTTAAGTACAAATATGTTAAATGAAAACTAAACAATTTTTTGTAAGTACTCTAATGTACGTCTTTAAAAATAACAACTTATTCATATATTTGCATACTTATTCTATTAGTCTTTTTTATACCTCGAACTCCAAAGTAAAAGTATCTTGTTAAGTATTGTATACAAATCCGGCCTGAGTTTTTGCACAGTAGACGCAACCATTTTTACATTACGGCCCAATTATGGAAATCAAAGTATGAAAGTAAATCTCTTACTCAAAATATCCGCTAAGGGTTAAATTTAATTGTAATTTAAATTGTAGAATTAAATATATACGAACTAAAATTTACTTCACTTTACGGAGTTGGTATAAAATGAATGTGACACTCTCCAAATATAAATTAGATACTCCGAAAACTCCTAGGAACCAATTGCATTTTACATTTCTCTATTTTGATATCAGAATTGAAATTAGTGAAAGAGTGTGTTTCCTCGTGGTCGACTATTCACGATTGTAAATTGGTTTGCTTTTAAATATAAATAACCTTGAACTTTCGCGGTTAATTGCGCAGCTTGACGCCTCAATCAGGTCGCCGCGGCCTGTACAGCGCCCAATCAAAAAGTGGTCAGTCTGGCCTGCCCGCATTTAAAACAGCCAGAACACAATCGTGTGACAAAAATTCCACATTAAGATAAGTTTGCTGCCCGCTGGACTATAATTAATTCATTTGTCCTGTTCTTTTCCCAATGACGCCCGTCAGAAGTTACTCTGTTTCGCGGCTGGCCGGATCCCGTCTTCCAGAACCCTTAAGCAAATTTCATTATTTTCTAGCGTTCGTTGGCACATCTGAGAATCCGGGTGTGCTCGGGATCATTTTTCTGCTGGTATTGGTTATTGTTATTAGTAACCCTTATCCCAGCCCCACTGTCGAAACGGAGCTCTTGTCAGTCGTGATAGAATTCCTCGGTTTGCCCTTTAAGATAGATCTAAATGCAATTAAGAGTTGATCAGCTCATTTATCATTAACTCACTCCTGTGGGGGTGGGGTCTTCGAAATGTTATTGATTAATTCACTGTATATAAATTTTCGATTCTTATGGGAGAATAAAAATGATAAAAAACAAGGGCAGGTGTGGCTCGGCCTGTTCTGCCGCTTGTTTTCAATAACATTGCTATTTTTAACGAAATGCTTTCGATAATTAAAACGAGTCATGGATTCAATCAATTTTTATATTTATCGAAGCTATAGCAGTAAAACGTACTCTATGATTGAGTACAACGTATTGCAGGGGGATTCGATTTAGGTTACGATAAAATTGGAAGTTTTAAAAGGTAATTACTAATACAATATTGGTTAAATTGAAACGAAATTTGTTTAGGAATAAAATTAGAAAAACATTCTCTAAATCTAAATACATATTGATTATGTTCTAATCTATATTATATAAACTAATCGTGCTAATCAATGGAAGATAAAATTCGGTTAATATTATGCAAATTACATTGAATTAATGACTAGTGTGAGCATAATTTTGTGCGCTATTTCAGTTTGCTTTCGATGCAACATAAAAACTATGATATGCTTTAGCACACTTTTGTTTTATCTATCACAATAATTGTCTTTTGTTTGCCGTAGAAAGTTGAAATTTTGTCACAATAATAAAGTTTACACTGCAGCGTATTTCCCATTTCCATTAAGTAAAAAGAAAAATGTTCGCGAATTTATAATCTATAATCTTTGTGGTAGGCTGAATAGAAAAATTGCGACATGACAGGCAAAGTGTTTAATTGCTTGATATATGTTTTTAAAAAAACTATTTTTAAATGTACAATTGCTGACCTAAAAAAAAATAGAGGTCACCGTAATGAATATTAATCTTTGAAAGTGAGAACCTGTAAGCAAAATGGTTATGCAGCGAGCGTTAATCAATTTCCAAGTATTTGCTTTTTGTAAATGAATACTTAAACAAATAAATTCGCATTCCCCTCTTAATGGCATAAATTAAAGAATTTTTAATGCGAGCACCGTCGAAGTTTATTGGAAATTGTATGCTGTTTACAAAGCACCTTAACTTCTTCGTCGAAATTAATTTGAGGCCATTAAAATTGCCCGGCAGTTGCATAAAATATCTCTTAATTGCCACATCATGTCGCCCCAGGCAACTTCTTTCCGACTTTCATCTCTTTTGCAGAATTAAAAATTTTCATTTTTGCATTTTATAGTTATTTCCGCGAAAAGTAGAGAGAGAGCTGTAAATAACGCACGTTTTCTCTATATTTTTAATTACAGATTGTGAGTGTGGTTGCGTGGATTCAGGTGTTACCACGACGGCGCCTTCCGCGGCATCATCTTCGAACGGCTCCAAGACGGCGCACACAAAAGTTGCGACCTCCGGGGGGCACGCCAACACGCAGCCCCCCAGCAAAAGGTCAAGCAGCGGGGCTGACGGGGACTACCAATTAGTCCAGCATGAAGTGCTCTATTCGCTGTCTGCTGAATATGAGGTAAAATTTTGGGGGAATCCCCAGGGATAGAGGAGACACCTTCTCATATAATTCATAACAATTTTCAGGTTTTGGAGTTTTTGGGGCGAGGCACTTTCGGACAGGTCGTTAAATGCTGGAAACGGGGCACTAATGAGATCGTCGCAATTAAGATTCTTAAGAACCACCCTTCGTACGCCCGTCAGGGACAAATCGAGGTCTCAATCTTGTCCCGGCTCAGTCAGGAGAATGCCGATGAATTTAATTTTGTCCGGGCGTTCGAGTGCTTCCAGCACAAGAATCACACCTGCCTGGTCTTTGAGATGTTGGAGCAGAATCTTTATGATTTCTTAAAGCAAAATAAATTTTCACCGCTACCGTTGAAGTACATTAGACCAATTCTCCAGCAGGTAAGTTGATCCTTTTTTATGTACATATTGTATGTATAAGAAGCAGAGAGTCGCGCTGACCTCTGACTGATAATTTCTTGTCGACGGCGATGGCGACTGTGGTTTCTAACTCCAGCTCCTTGGAAGATAGCCAACTTGCGTTACACTGAAGCGAGCAAGAAACCACCGCCCTTTTCCGCCTCAATCTGGTTAGACCCAGCGCAATTTCTGCGATATATCTCGACAGTCCGCTCAATGGATTTTCTCCTTCGTCCACAGGTCTTAACAGCGTTGTTGAAACTAAAACAACTTGGGTTAATTCATGCTGACTTGAAACCAGAGAACATCATGCTGGTCGACCCGGTGCGACAGCCGTACAGGTAAAACGATAATTAAACTCACCTTTTGATAACGCAGTCACGTGCTCGCGGTGTGGCAGTGGGATCATTCGGCATTTGTGGACGCTGAATTTGTTGTTATTTTCGGTATTCCAATTGCAACAGGAGCTATCCACTTGCAAATAGGCAAGGGGGAGAAGGGATTAAATTGTGGGACAATTAACGAATGGCTGATATTAGGTTAACGATATCAGATTCTAAGCAAAATTTCAAAGGCGGTTTATTCATTTTTTATTCGCTTATAGATTATGTTGACCAAATATTCCTAAAATAATTACCTTATCTTTTGCATTGGGTAATGAGTTTTCGTACGGATTACCAACTGAACATTATTTGTTTTCTAATTTTGTTTGTTAAATTACTTAGATACAAAATCTAAGCATCCATTAATTAAAAACTTCGGAAAATTTAAGTAGTCTCTGGAATTCAGTTTAACTCAGAGAGCGAAATATATATAGAAATATCGGTTGTAATTTTTCTTCTTATTTCTTTGTATGTTCAACAAAATCGAAACTTTTGAAAAGTTTTATATTCTACAAAAATCGCAGGAAGAGTTATAACAAATCGTTTCATATTGTATTAATTAATTTATGCTCAATCCTTAATGCTAATCTAAAATTTGACGACTTCAAATGCTATATCTTTACATCTTTTTTGTTAAAATGAGCGAATATTTACGATTTATTACAACCATTTGTAATGCGAGCATTAAAATTCATTAAAATCAAATTTCATAAAATTAAACCGGTTTCAAATTAATGTGGTTTTTGATAACAACGTTCTGCGCTGGTCAAAGCCCATCATGTAATCAAGAGGGGTTAGGATCCAAGTATTGATTACATCCAGAAAAAAATA
Organism: Tolmerus cingulatus; assembly: GCA_959613345.1. Taxonomy (NCBI): domain Eukaryota; kingdom Metazoa; phylum Arthropoda; class Insecta; order Diptera; family Asilidae; genus Tolmerus; species Tolmerus cingulatus. The sequence goes on from OY390707.1 coordinate 52,961,380, forward strand.
TTAATATTTAATAATAAAATACTTTTCAAGACCAGCTTATCAGATTCCATGTAAATTCCCTTTGTATTGAACGGTAGCTGATTGTGCTACATAGAGCATAAATTGGAAAAAGCCATTTGCCGCAGTAAGCCGGTTGCATGCTTGGGGCGGAATAAAAGGGGCAAACGTATCAGGCTAAATCCCCAAGGCGTAAATTAATATAAAAAATTAATTGGGCAAAATTGGTTCGGGCATAATGGGTGACGATGAATCACGTTAAAATCAGAATCTCGTTACAAACTCGATTTTCATCGGACGTTAAATTGTTGCTAAGATCCGAGTCACGCCTGGTTTATTTTAAGCCGTTGAATAGGGCTAAAAGCAATTTAATTCATTTACAGGGTGAAAGTTATCGATTTTGGGAGTGCATCGCATGTCAGCAAAACCGTGTGTAACACGTATCTGCAGTCGAGGTACTATCGTGCTCCGGAAATTATATTAGGATTGCCGTTCTGTGAGGCAATAGATATGTGGTCTTTAGGCTGTGTGGTGGCTGAATTATTTCTGGGATGGCCTCTGTACCCTGGATCATCTGAATTTGATCAAATAAGGTAGGATTAATTTAGTATTACTGGGGGGCTTAACATGATACCACAATTTTGTATTTGGTACAGATACATATCACAGACACAAGGACTCCCAACAGAACACATGCTAAACAATGCTAGCAAAACTTCAAAATTCTTCTACCGGGACGTCGATTCGACGTATCCCTTCTGGAGACTGAAAACAACGGAAGAGCATGAGGCTGAGACGAACACAAAAAGTAAAGAAGCTCGCAAATACATCTTTAATTGCTTGGACGATATTGGTCAAGTAAATGTTCCCACTGACCTTGAGGGCGGCCAACTAATGGCTGAAAAAACCGATCGCCGCGAATTTATTGACCTCTTAAAACGAATGCTCACAATTGACCAGGAGCGCCGAATTACCCCGGCAGAAGCACTTAATCATTCGTTTACAACTCTCACTCATCTCGTTGACTATGCACATTGCAACAATGTTAAAGCTTCAGTACAAATGATGGAGGTTTGTCGCCGTAGTGATTTCCACACGTATGTCATGCCCTATACGCTATTTGGCAGCAATAGAGTTAATGTATTCCTTAAATCCAGGGTGCAACCAACATCAACTTTAGTTACGAACTTCGTTCCTAATTCGACAGAGAACATGACTTTCACCATCAATAATCAGTTGTCGAGCCAGGTACAGCGTTTGGTTCGTGAACGTCCAATTACATACGATGGACTCTACCAAGTCTATGGTGGACGAAACGTGGGCAGACAGTACACCAATGGTCGGACAGATACCTTCCAGCATCAATTGGTTTCAAACATTTTATGCCCGCCAACATACCAAGCGATGCCGAGTCCCACCAAGCATGTTGTTGTTGGCAGTGCCGCAATGCAGCAACCACTTCAAGTATATTATCATTTTTTATTTACTTGACTTTCCGATTATGAACTGAGAACATAACTAACAGGTTCCTCCACAACAGTATGTCAATGTCCCCGTCCCTGTGTCCATGGTCGAACCATCGTCCGGACAGCGAATGCTTCTCACCAACAGAGTGCAAGCGAACAGCGTGGCTTGGGCAAACACTGGACGTCAAATGGCACTGGTACCATCCTGGCCTCAACAAACTGCGCCACATTCACTCATTGTGGACTCGGCACCGTTCTTGAACGTCGAAGAGAACTATCTGAAGCACCACCTCATCTTGCCCAGGCATGAACCGAAGAAGGAATCACCGGTACATCACTTGGTGTAAGTATCTAAAACTACTTATTTTCTACAGTATCGCTCAAATAATATCAACTTTAAGTTTTTTTTCCCACATCACCGTCGAAAGTTCATTTTTTTACCCTACTTTTAGGGAACAAAGTAGCGTTTTTTTGCCCTGAAAAATGGTTTACCACGGGAGTAAAAAAGTACATTTTTACCCGGGTGTTTGCCAACCTCGCCTACGGCTCGGGTGGCAATTTTACACCCGGGTAAAAATGTACTACTTTACTCCCTTGGTGAACAATGTACTATTTTGCAATAAAACTGATTAAGTTATACTTTGTTAGTAACTATGCCTCCCAAAAATAAATTTCAAATAGAGGTCTATATGATTTTTGGAAGAAATGTCGTCTATGTAATATACATATATTAGTTTTTTGAGGTTTATGCCCAAAATGCTCTTTTAATTGTTTCTATTTATAAACAATTTTATACAATAATAATAATTGGTCGTAAATCTAAAAATAATTTCAAATTAAAGTTGTATTTGTTTTTACAATTTAAATTCTTTAAGTTTGATCAAATCTACGCTAAATAAACATAAATTAGATATAAATTTGGCCGGTACTGTTAGCGGAAGGCTGTCCACATCCTGTACAGAATGTGGATCGTCTTCCAATAAAAAAAAAAGTAAGATGATTACATTCTAATTATTTCAAAGTAGGAATCATTCTTTCAGTGTGCCGCGCCATGAGAAAAAGGAGACCAATCAGTTGTCGCCGGTTAAGAAACGTGTTAAGGAGAGCTCACCACCGCACCAGCAGCGCTACAATCGCGCCCATATATCGCCACAATATCACAACCACAGTTCGCACAATTGCAACTATTATGCTGGTGGATCAAACAGTAATTCAAATCAAAATCAAATCCAACAGATCTCTCATCAAAAATCTACTGGTCATCACGCAGATGTCGTAAGCAGCCACCATGTGAGCACTGGGAGCCACCATCATCATGGCAGCAACAGTGGCAACATAAGCAACTCGCACAGCTCCATCCAGGGCCACTCATCGTCGTATTCATCGACGAATCATAGTAACCATAATGGGCACAGCAGCAGCAACCATCATCATAACAGTGGAGCTCCGTCGTGCAACAATTCCAACATTAGTCACAGTGCGATTGTGAAGCAGCAGACGATCACCATCCACGACACGCCCTCTCCCACAGCGGTTATAACCATATCAGACAGTGAGGATGAGTCCCCTGAGGTTCAACCCTCGAACTCCTCGAGCAAGTCGCACCATCTACAGCAACAGCAACAGCAACAACAACAGCAACAGCAACAGCAGCAGCAACAGCAGCAGCAGCAGTTGCCACAAGCACAGCCGCAGCAGCCACCACCGCAACAGCAGCAGCCAACACGGGTCCACACCCAGTCGCAGACTACGAGCTCCCAGTACCACGGCAATGGGAATCCCAACAATAGCAGTTCTGGGAGCAGCAGCAACAGACAGCGTAAGAACGTAATTTCGTGCGTGACCGTAGGCGACAGCGACAACGAGGAGCACCGTCGCAGCCCCAAATACCACGCAAATGTTAAGTACGAGACCCATTCGGGACAGTCCCAGAAGAAGAGACTGCTCGCGATGGCCCAGAACGAATGCCTGCTATCTTCGGCGAACCAGCTTCATGTGCCCAAGCAGGAGCCGGCGGAGTTCTACGAGTATCCCCAGCTGGATAAAAGATCGTCGTGGGCCCCCCCGGCTCATCACAACCACCACAAGCGCGAGGCAACCGCGTACATTTCGTCGCAACAAGCACCCCCACCGATGGCCCACACTAAGAACACGAGCTCCACCGTTGCCGCAACTTGGGGAGCTCCTATTTACCGCCAGCAGCATCAGTCCAACACCCCCATTGGCGGCTCCCCTGCAGGCGTTTTGCAGCAGGAAATCTATGCCCAGGGCGACATGTACCGAAGGCCGACTGTTTTCGTATCCCAAGCTCCATATCAAAATTACAACAGAGTCGTACCACCTCCAGCTCACAATGGCTCCAGTAGACAGGTTAGTGCTTACACCTTTCTATCGAAAATTCAGACAGTTTACAAATAAGTTTTAAATTATTTTACTTTAGTTATTAGGCAGTCAATTTGCCTTGTAAAATCATATTTTATAAATATTAACAATCCATTATTATCCCCCTAATTTTAAAACTAGGGTCTCCTTGCAATAATATATTTAAATTTTTTATGCAAAATTCGCATTACATCGTAAAGAATTTCATACAAACAATTTTCAATTTCACGACCCCCGCTCTCTTTCATGAGCTCTATAGTGAGTGACATGCCATCGTAGCATTTATAGGTTCAGATTCTATATAATTCTAATGATTTTAAACAAGGTTAAAAGTTCGATTCAAAACTAATTTTGTATAACAACAGTGAAGATATCAAGGCGACACTTCAAGTTTTGCCAAGATAAAGTTTCCAAAGCCAAACGAAGGAATTCTGTACAAATATTATACCATAAAAATTGCCAGTGCAGTACTAAATTCGTATATAACGATTTTATTAGTTCAACAGTTTAACTTTACAAAACGCGAAACTAATCTGAGGAGACTCTATAGGTTCGATTCAGCCTTTATACTGATTGGCGGGTAATTGAGTAATTGCTGTTGAGTTATTGACTGTAAAAACGAAATACTAGCTAAAACCTAACTTTTTGTGTTGTAAGTACTAGTTCTAATAATATAATACTTCCACCAGACAGAATTTTCCAAGACGGTGGTATGAAAAGAAGCCTGGAATTAGTCAACAGATTTTGAATATCATTAATGAATGTAATAAGCAAAGTATGTAGGCTCTTAAATTATTGGTATAAATGTAGACAGAAATTACTTAAAATCAAGGAGAATCTCCTGTGACAATGAGGATTTTATGAACAATTTCGCCGAATGCTTTAATAGAGGTGGTTTACCCGGGTGAACCTGTATTGCCTATTTTTGTAGTTGTGAATTTAAATTTAGTAAAATCATTTTGTATCGTTGGAAATCAAGAAAGTTAAAAACCTAAAAGCTTTATTTTACTAATGTAAGTTACATTTTAATTTTATTATTTTCGGTACTCCAGTTAATATTTTTTGAGGAAAGTCTAACAATGCTTCGCCTAAATTTGTTTGCAGGTTTTACCTTCTCACCCGCTGCCAGCGCATATCCAGTTCCCAACACAGTACAGTCAATTTGGTCCACTGAGCCCCGCCCAGGTGGCGAATAAACACGGTCACTACGGTCCGACGAACATATGGTATGGGGAGTAATTCGGAACGAGTGAGTTAAAAAAACTGCTATTACTATAAACTTATTAATCCCCTAAATGTTTTTATCTTTCCTACAATAATCAGAAAGTTAGTGGACTTACTGAGCAGATTTGATGAGATTACGACGCTGTTAAGGTGGCTGATGTTGCTGAGATCAAAACAGAATAAAAGGCGCACGGTCTAGTAACAGAGATTCACCAAAAACTATGGAGATCGCAACTGCCGGGGACATGGATGTTGTGGAAGGGAACAGTAACTGAAAAGGGAGCCGGAGCGATTGCGATTGTTTATAACCTTTGCACCAATTTTCAAATATTATTGTGATTTAGATTAGATGTTAACACGGATTGTTTTCGCGAGATTCTTCTCGGACTGAAATCTTCCTGGCGCCGGAGGAGGTTGGAATTTACTATTTAGTGTGGGACTTATGTGATTAAGATTTGCTTTGTAGCGATTAGAAAAACTTGAGTTGAGTTATTCGTTTTATTCTCCATTGTATTTTATATGATTCTGTGGAATATCAGGTTAACTGAGGGGTTTAATGCTCCAGTGCTGCAGCCGCGGGCGATGGTGTATTTTGTAGAAATTAATTTTTCGATTATTACTTTCGACTTTTAACGGGGGAGACATCATTCTGCCTCATCAATTATTTTATTGTATAAATATAAAGAAAGAAAACAACAACAAAATTTCTTCTAGCGACCAATACTAAGGTTATATCAGCAACTGCTTAGCATTAAGTGAATGGTCAAATACAGAAGTATATTCAACACAAATAATATGTTATGTGATGTAGTTTATATGTATGCGAGAAACAAAGAATTACATTATTACTGATAACCATTTGATGCTGTTAACATTTTTATTGTCATTGCTATTATTGCTATTACTATTATTACTGTACTGCATTATTAAGCTAGCAAGAATAGTTAGGGGGAAAGGCGCTCGCAGGTACATTGCATGCACATATTCACGCAGGTACTTCGTCGAACGATATCCTGACATGGCCTAAGATTCAAAAAAAATATAAATACAAAATATTTCATAGATATGAAAAATGATGTTCTTAAGTGTAGATTGCTTCATTTTATTACGTATATCTATGGATTTATTTTAGTTTTCATTATTTACCAAGCAAGAAGCAGTCGTGATAGTTTTAAGAGAGAATGGATTTGTGGGTATTGTAGATAATTAACATCTTAAAATCACCAGGGTTTTTAGGTAATAATTCATTTGTACATTTAAATATTCAGAGATCAGAGAAATTTCTCATTTTGCTAAAACAATTCGTAGAGCGATGAATTATAATGAACTTTAACAGCAGTTTTTATTTTATATATATATATACAATTAGATAAAATATGAATTTAAAATTTTATGTTAGACTATTGTGTTATAGAATTATTTCGGTTCTAGTATAACACCTGAACATTAATTAAGATGATAATAGCGTATCTGATTAATAGCATGTAAACAAGATAAAAATCAATATCCGTTAGGTTTAAAACTACTTTTATAATATTTCGACAATTCCATAACTGGAATGCAGACAACCACCTAAAACTTGAATTAGTAGCCAATAAAGTTATATTGAACTAACCATCGACATTTAGTTTAACATTATAATTATAAAAAGAAGCCTATCTAATCGTTAAAATTTTTCAGTTTAAAATGGTATTAGTTGGTAATGGTAGATGAACGGTCTTAGTTATTTTACGCAATTAGTTCGGGACCTTTTGAAAGTCCTTTTACAAACAGTGGTTTTTTCATAATACCTCTTAACAAAATCGCATGATTAAATGCAGAATTCCATTGTTTGGTTTAGTTCCTGAGTAAACAATTTTTATTTAGTTTGTTTTAACCATCGATAAAGTAATTTTGCGTTCTATTTCTTATCATGCGGAAATTGAAGAAAAGGAGCTTTATTTCTTAATAGTTAGCGTTTACAATATCTACAATTTCACTAGAAGGATTATTTAAACTAAATTAATAAAATAACAGTTTTTATTTTCATCCTGTTCCTTTGTCAAATGTCAATTTATTCCTTCGCTGAATTTTGAAGAGATCATTCTATAAATAAAATCACTATCTTACCTAAATTAGTTGAACTTTATAAAGTTTCTATAAAACTGACAAGTGAACGGTTTTTTCCCGGATGAAATTATAATTAGGTTTAGTCTAGTTTAAAAAATGCATAATTCTTCGTTTAAATGCTTCAATCTTAACGGTTTTATTAATCTTTAAAAAAAGTCTACCACAGAAATTAATATTTACGATCTTATGTAGCACCACATCTAGTCCACATTAGTAAAACTATGCTCATAAGACTTCTATCATAGTATGTAATTAAAATATCACTTTTAACTACAACGCAATATAAAACAAAACATTTCATTTTTAACTTTGTATCTAACGTACACGAAACACTTGCAGACTGAAGCTCCTGATTTCTGCACTATTTAGTATTTGGGAACTAGTTTTGATTTACTTTTCTAATATGTAAGCTAATAGGATTCATTCGATATATTTTTAATCATATTTATCGATGGTCGTCCAAAATCATAATAGTTCATTATGTAAATTTAAAGTGTGTAAAGACGAAAATTTATACTTATTAAAATTATTACGACTGCTTCTCTTGCATCTAACTAAATCGTTGTGATTGTGTACCTATTAAAATATCAAAAAAATAAAGAATTTTTCCTTAATATTTATCCTAATTGTAGACATTATTATTAGTTTTTGTGCTTGCATATAGTGATAAACTTATCGCAACTGATTACACAAACATGTTTCACTGCAATTTACAAATTAAAGATGGTAAAACGAAGCAAGTAATATTACAAGAAAAGTAGCACTCGTTGGTAGGTGATAACATTTTTGTATTGTCTCTGCTTGTATAGTGTAATGTTTGTCGAGATCCTCGAGTTTTTTTTTTTTTTTTAAAGATTAACGTTTTAAATGCATGAGTTCTTTTCGAGGTTTAATTTGTAACTTATTTCTTAATTTATTACGTTAAGTGTTTTCACTCCGATATCACTCATAGAAGCTAAGTTTAATGCAATGAGAAATAGAGAAAAACACAACAAAAATAAGAAATCTGTTAATGACTTACACACATTTTAGTCGTCTACTTTAATTTTAAATTGTGAGTTGTATAAAGTTTATTAACAATTTTGCATATATAATTTGTATGTATAAAAAGACAACGAGAAATTTTATTATGTGCTTACTTAACAATTATTGCAAGTAAAAAAAAGAATAAAGCTATCTTTGAATCAGAGAAAAATGCGAAAAAAATATTGTGTATATTTTTGAGGTTGTTTGTATAAATAGTCCTTATTTTATATAATATCAAAAACTGTACAAATAACAAAAAAGTTATTAAACTAAAATTGCTTACTTTATTAGAACTTGTCACGTTTTTTTATTTTGTTTTCTTCATTTTTCAGGTTTTTTTGAAAGTATATAAATAATATTTTTCGCCCTAATCATTTCGTTCAGAATGAAATCATTTATGTGAACCAAGTGTCAATTATACTTTACATTTTAAATTTTTACGAGGAAATAATTCCAGGAAAATAATTATAATGTGGTTAGTAAAAATTGTAGGCATGCTGCTTTAATCGTTTCAAGGAATTTCCACGAAAAATAAAAATGCATATTTTGGGTTTTTTAAATTTGTTAACATAATAACAAAATTGTAAGAACTATGTAAAAGCTATCACACAAACCAATTTTAAGTAAATTTACCAGTCTATATATAATAAAAATGCATTTCGATTGCATGACTCCAGTCATTTGGATTGTAAAATAGGTGTTTTGATAACTTTATTGTATATCATCAGAATGAAAAATTTCAGGAAAAAATATCTACAATTTTTAGATCTGTAACTCTTGTCATGAATTCACAGGTGGAATTATTGAATTATGTGACTTATTTCGAGCTTTGTTTAACTATTGTTTGTAGCTAAATCATTGAGAGAATTTTGACTACTTTTCTATTTAGTTCCAAAGAAATTCAAATCAACTCAACCAGAAATTTGTATCGCCGAATTATGTCACTTTCAGTGCTACATAAGAAACTTGAAATATCGTTAACTAGTACAAATTGTGCTAGAGGACAATCATTGTAATTAAATTGACCATTAGATCTACATATGTATCTTTTTTATTTGAAGCAAAAATTTTACCATATAATTAACATTCAATCACCAAATCTAATTTGTCTTTGACCAGACTTGCAATTTTTGATTAAATAAAATTCATTGTCATTCACTAATTACCTAATTGAAATATATTTTCGAAAATTTAAATATAATGGAAAGAATTTATTATTAGAAAAATGGTTATGTTATATATTCAGCTATTGTAAAGAGGAGTTTTAGAACTCAATAATTTTATTCTATAGTTCCAGCAGCTCTTATACTAAACATTAATATTGCAATAAAAATTGGTTCGGGTCTATTGTAAAATCCATAGGTGAAGAAGCATATGCAGATTTAATGTCGTAAGTAAGTATTTATAAAATGCGTGTTCAAATTCTCGCCTACGGTTTCTACAGTAGGTCATATTAATAACTAGTTTTGTTTTCTAAGAAAAAAAGAAATTTTACTGAGTTATTATAAACGCACATATGGATTTTGCTACATTAACTAATAATATCGGAATGATTTGTTCTTTAGTACATTTTTGCACTAATTTTGTCGTTTCACAAATATAGAATTTATACAAATAATTTTTTTGTAAATCATCTAGAAAATACGACAAGGTAAAAATAATTGATTACATATATATTAATTTTTATTACAATAATTATTTAACTGAATGAGTTTTTTTTAAATAAGATATACAATAGTAACTACAATTTTATTAGCTGTGTTATATGTGACAATTTGTATGAATGTTCTCATTTGTAATTAAGCTGGGAAGTAAACCCGCCGAGTTAAGTGAAATGGAAATTAAAGCGTTAATTATACTAAGGTTAAAAGTAAGCACATAATAAGGCTTTTCATAATCTTGTATAGAAATTAAAAAGATATTATAAAAATTTCGTTAAGATATCTAAGACAGCTAAAAACAAAAAGTATTAAAACAATCGTTTATTTTTTTTATACTAACACAATCACAAATTATATAAATTAGGAGTTGAATGAACTATCAAAATTTTAAAGAATTTAGCTAGAGTAGCTCATCGAACTAGAAGACTTGAAAAGGAAAAACATTTTATATAACAAGTAAAGATAGAACTAAACATTTAATCAAAACATTAAAAGGCTTCACTAAATTTAGTTGTTAGAAAAATTTTTGTATTTTAGTCGGAATGTGCAGTTGTATGTATTCCATTCACTGGCAGACGCGATGCGTTTGTATGAAATATAATTTAATGCTATATGATTAATTAATTACTACTCCATGAGTTATCGTTTTCTTAATATTGCGATTTGTGTAGAATGCTAACTTCAGAAAAGATCGTAAATGTGTTTTTGTAAATTTATCATTATTATCATCATATTTAATAAGATAAGAATTGTTTAAGCAATTTAATTTAATATCCTTCAATTCAGCTAAAGTTTCACAGTAGGTAAATAATTTTGGTATATGATTTAATTAACATTTTATTTTACTATATTCGCTTTGAAATTAGTGAAAATTTATTTGTAAATCTTGCAATATTTAGTATTTTGGGATGGTTTTTCGTACTTTGGTATAATTTGGAAGTATTTTAAGAATTTTGAGCTATTAGTGATAAATTATTTTAGCTGAATTGCACATAATTTTTCTGGTAGCAAATTTTGCATGTATTTTAAGTACAACAAATAATATGATGTAATTTCTTATATTAATTTAAATTGGACTGAAAAAGTTAAATTGCATGCCAATGTAATAAGTGGAACTCGGAGTTGTGTCCATCTTTATTTTTTGAATCGATTTAAAACATCAGTCACACGTCTCGTTAGACCAAAGTGGTTGTAAAAATTATCTAAAATTATTTTTAAGATACACATTTACTATCTTAATTGAAGCGAGATTAGGTTTTTGAGTGCATTTAAAATTTGTGCGAAGGATAGAAAATGATAATATTTTTGACGTATTTTCCTTGGATGTAAAAGTGTTTAAAATGAAGAAAAACATACAAGACTTTGTGAGATAACTGCAAAACAAATTTTATTTGATAGTCATAGATATTCAAGATATCTTGTAGCAACTAAAAAAACACATGCCTTAATATTCCACAATACAAACGATTTATATAAAAAAATAAAAGATAAACAAGAAACATTTAACGTGCGTACGGAATCAGTGTATGTACTAGTAGCTGATAATAAAGGATTTATAAACGTTTTTCGTCCTTATAAATTACTCTAACAATAATATAACTAACTAAAAGAGTAACTTTCAAATATCCGTTTTATGGGGTTTGTTATTGTGATTTTTAACACTTGTATTTGTAAACAAGGCAAAACATTAGATGTAAAGTAAAATTAAGTGAATTTAAACAAGAGACATTTAAAGATAAAAAAAGATATTTAAAAGAAAGTAAACAAGAGATAAGCTGAAAAATGTTTTAAAAATATTTAAAGGTTGTTGTTCCTTCTTTGACAGTCTGTCGTATCTCTTTTCACGTTGATCCTCTTTTTTCACTTATTGCAATTATTCGATTTACTAGGACTTTTTAATATTCGTGAAATTTTTGTATTTTTACGAAATGTGAAAGCTTTTAGGCAGTAGAAAATCCGAGCTATGAGAAAGACCAAAATTACTACGTTAAATCTTTGGCAAAAGCCACTAAATAGCGTTTAGCTGTACTTAAACACAGAAAAAGTAAAATAAAATAAATGGTGTGCGGGATTAATGTTGTGTCTAATTAGACAGCCACTAGATATTCTTGTTTCTTTTATGTAATTAAGCATAAAATAAATTTCGCATATGCGACAAATTTAGCACCGTCTTAAGTCGATGTGTGATGATAATCGTAATGTTAACGTACAGTCCATGTTCAGTAAAGTTACTACTGAGTGTTTTAAAATTGGTTTCTTTAAGCCAAAATACAAAAAATAAAATCTAGATGTTATTCGCTAGAGTCCCTGTCGCTTTCGACCAATTTATGTGGAGTTTTTAAAAAGTTTTGTATTTAGCGTTGTTTACGTCGCGCGCTCACTGAATGTAAAATTTGATCGTTCTGTCTCGATGTACGATTGCATAAATTTTGTACTTGAACATTTTTATAATTGCAATTTGTAAAACTCAATGGAAATCTGCTTTTATGAAATTGAATAAAAATATTTGGATGACGTCATTTCATAGTCAATATAATTGGAAAGTATATCAGATTAAGAGATTAGGACAATTAAAATTTTATTATATTTTTGATTGTAAAACTTTTCTAAATGATAAATTTTTTAAAGAAACTGAAATATTAGCGCTTCTAAAGACTGGTTTAAGTTAGTAAAGAAGTAAAATTTAATATAACAAACATCAAGTAAGTTAGAATCACTTGTCCAAATTTAATATATAGTAAACGAAATTAACGTACAATTTTAAATGGGCTTTATAATTTTTAAAATTCCACATTGGAAATTGTTAATACCGAACATTTATTAGTAACTTTCAAGTTTTAGAAACTACTATATGGGAATAATCTGAACTTTATAAAATATTTTGGAAAATATTAAATTTGTTAGTAGCTTTATTAAAAAACAAGTTTAAAGTTTAAATTGAGTTAAATTATAGATTCTTCGCATAACGCATTTTTTTTAAGTGGTTATTTAAAAGTGGTCAAAGTGCTGTTTTTTGTGTGAGTAACTTTACTTGGGTTGATATTTCTCCATGAGCATTTTTCGAGAATCAAAAATTTTTTTAAATAGACGATTTTTAATTTAAACAAAATAGTAATGTTTCTTGTATTTCACTGTTGATTAAAATTGTTCTGTACGAAAAATATCAGTTATAGATTTTTGCAGGTAAACAGCTGCCCAAGTTAATTCTTAGTTCTTTAATTAACATCTATTTGATTAATTACTAGTGAGTCCATAAATCCTTGTATGCATTTATCATTTATAATAATAATAAAAGTGAAAACAAGATCTCATGATGCGGCTCTAAAAAAAATTATAAAATAAAAGCAGATTTTGAAGAGTTTTACATTTTGCCACTTAAACGCTGCATAGTTAGATGTTTAAAAACATGTGCTTTTGTATGTTGAAGTTCTTACGACATTTATCAATTACAAAATAAAATAAAAACAAAATATTTTGATGAAAACTAAGCATAAATTAAGCGAGGACTATAAAAACTGAAATGTTCGTTCATGTTTCGTCGTTAAATATAAATTATAAGAAAGTTAATGAAAGAAGTCTATTGAACGATTAATTTTCAGCTGGATAAACAATTTTAAAGACCAAAAATAAAGTTCAATTTAAACATTTTCTTGCAACAAATGAGCTTTAGCACTACTCCCACCATTTATACCGCACCAACCAAATAGCTACCGATGATTTTCTGAACAATCATTTTGTAAATGCTGCTTAAGAAGCTTCTCAGCGTTCACAAACTTACCTTAGATATCTAGATCTATTCTACAGCAAAATGTAACGCATTAAACCGTCCAAAGAGTTGAAACTGAAAAATGTGAAAATATAAAACAAAAGTCCTTTCGTTTTTCGAGGTCGCCTAATTTCTTTCTAGGCAACATTTTTAATTCCCCCCGTTGTCAACTGAGATTTTTAGACGTATACAGAAACTTAAAGAGACTTGAAACCCCGTAGTTTTGTAGCTGGAGGTAGGTGGACCGAAGGTGTTTCTTTTCGATTTTCCTTATTACTTCTCGGAGACAGTATTTGTGACCAATTTAATTGTACATACATAGGTCAACATATTTTGAATGCATTATGAATAACGCCAACCTATTAGACTTGTATATAGGTGTACTATAGCACGACTGTATGTAAATAGAGTTTATAAATGTTGCATAAGTTTACAAACACAAAATGTATCAATTAAAGATTAACATAAATCTATTACTACAAGTGGTTTAACTGAACAAAATGGATTTTAGTGAGCACGTAAGTCATTTTTCCGTATAACTTTTATCAAACAATAACAGAAAACAAAATAATGGTAACATAATACTGTTTATGGTGTTACAATTCTTTTTTAAGGATCCATTAATAACAAAATGCAGTAGATTGTTTTATATGTAACATAGAGAAGAAATGTAATAAAATATTTTTATATTCAAGTTTATATACGACAAAGATAGGATTAATATACAGTAGACTTAGAGTGGCACATACATACACACAGATTAACAAAAATTACCGAAATCAACACCTTGATAAAGGCGCGCGTAAACAATTAAGAAATTCATTAAACAATTCAATAAGAGAAAAAACATTATTTATTGTGCAAAGGCATTTATATAAGAATATTAATGATATTTTAACGTTTCTTAACAAATTCAACACTGAACTGACTAGAGGGAGATGGCAACAATAACTTAGACATTTAGCGAACAAAAACACACGATACAAATTAAATACAAAAGTTATTTGACATTAATGATATTTATATGTAATACTTGGTGTCTAACAAGTGTTCGTTACAATTTACTCTATTATCGTGCTACACACAAATTCGTTCTAATTATTCATAGCGTCGTCTGCTTAACATTAAGCAACTCAATTTTTCACTTATATATTTACGTTCATTCTATTTTACTGTATAATTTTACTTTCATTTCATTTTAGTTGTAATAATGCTTTGTAAATCAGTTAAATTAACAATTGACTTAAATATTTCGAGGAAAGTTGTGCATATTGTACCAGAATAGTCTTAATTATAGTATGTTTTTCACTATATACTATTTCAGTGTATATTTCTTAAATATTTTTATTCAAATATATATTTGTTATGCAGAATCATTTTTCTATTATTTAAGCTTCCTTGCTTCCGCATTCGAAAATTAATTTATTCTTTCAGAAGTTCCAAAAGTTACCAGGAAAAATAATTTTTGAATTTTCAATGTAACTCATCAATTTTTGTAAAAATAATGTTGGTTTATTTGTAGAAACACAGATTTTATTTCGTAAAATAGTATTTATGAAAATACTAGATACAAAATCCAATAACATAATTTAGGCTTCAAATAAAAATTACGACGTATTATGGGACAAGGCGATCTGTGGCGTTTTGGGTCTAATGGCGCAATTACTTTTACTAATATGTCACTTATGGCACTGTCTTATTGAAACCAAAGGTCACCGATGTTAAACCTTCTGATTGATCTCTCAAAAAGTTTATTATTATGCGAGCGGAGCTAATTGCAAAGAATTTTGCATTCCATTATCGGAAAAAAATGGGTTTTCAGACTTTAAGACTTTCAAATCGTAATTTTTCAAAAATTCATTTAATTTTCATAACTGTGCAAATAAATACTTTTCACTAAAAATTTAATAAAGAACAAAATTTTCACTCAATGTGTCAATTGAAATTGAGATAAAATGTGAGTACAAATACTAAACAAGCGATTTTTCAAAAATCCCATCCTGAACGACTAAAGATCACGAAATACTGAAATAGACATATTCAGAAATGTTTTTATTTGGAGTCGCTAAAATTCCCCAATTTTTGTAGAGTATACAATTTTTGCACTTTCAAAAGTATCCCAATATTAAAAAAACTAAATTAGAAAAGAGAATTTATCCATATTTTGCACCTTCACTTATTCCAACATGGATCTTTTAGTAAAGAAATATTCAACACACTTAAACTTAAAATATTTTTATTCCACTTAAAAGCGAATTCTATTCGAACTCATCATAAAAAAATGACCCCTAAACGTTTCCAAATAAATGTATGTTCTAGAAATTGGTTTCCAAAATTTTTATCTTTCTAATAACAATTTTAGAACTGCTTCATTTATGCGTACGAGTAATCAAAATAAATTTATAAAAATCGAGCAGACATTCTTCTGTTGTAGTTAAGTTTTGCAACGGGAGTTACTGTCTGACATATTGAATGAAAAAATATAAGAACAAAATGAAATCATTTGAAAATTAGTTTGATTCAAGTTACTAATGAAGCAGAGATTAGATTGTACTTGTGAAAAACATCACTTAACTAACATACCTGGAAATACAATATTTTATTATTTACTTCTGAGTCGTCGAAAAGGTATTACACCCAACAAAATTCAATTGGTGCAAGACTTTTGCTTCAATATGTTTACATTTTTTTAAATTTTTCTTGTTTTACTTTTATTATATTTATTTATTTTAATACTTTTCCGATAAATTTATGTTGTACTGAAAGTTGCCCATTATTTTAAAAAAATGTAGAAGGAGCGATCGCTTGAATAATTAATTTAAAAAATGAAAAGAAATTAAAAATAGTTTTTCCGTACACAGAATATTCATTTTTAAGAAGTAGATGTTTACAAATTCAACAAATATCTCTTCAAATTAAACACAAGATATCCAAAGTAGAAATTTACCAGTGAATTTTTCTAGATGCGACAATGCAAATTCTTAGTAGCTAACATTATGTACAAAGGCGGGGATTTAGAAAGAATATTAGACCGAAATGAATTGGAACCTCAAACAGTACGTCTTATTAGAGGACAGAATAAAATCTTAATTTAGATTGCGTATTGCGTGTAGGCAGGCAGTGTATAACAGCAGCGGAACATTAGATAGACTAGATTCAAGAGGTGTTACTTAAGATGAAATTCACCACGATATCTTTGTACCTTTATTGTATGTGTGTTTTTAGTACTCTTATAAAAGAATTACAAATGAGAACCCTGTGGCTGTTTTATATCATAAACTTAACTAATATTATTGCAAATAAACAATTTATGTGAAAATGCATTAACTACAAAATGTAAATGAATTCTTATAAAATTTGGCAAAATAACAGTAATGCTGTGTCCAATAAAAATAGAAAAAAACATTTAAACAAATATAGTTTTATTTAAGTCCCAGATTCCCTAAGAAATTTCAGTATACCGCTTTTTGGTTGATTTGATTAAATATGTCTCAGTTGAACACATTCGACTAACTTTTTCATTATTTTTAAACGTGGCTGATAACAAAAGTGGTCATCACAAAATCGCAGCTATTGGTGAGGAGAAAGCAGCGAAAAGTAACGCGAAAGTGAGAATTGAGTTACGTTTTTGTTTTGTAATCGAGACACAATAAGATAAATTTAATTACAATTGTTCTTATACTCATAAAAGCTTTGATATTGACATAATAATTCGTGTACAATAAAATAGATTTATTTCCCACGAAAATAACGGAGGAGGGTCTCAAATTGACGCTTATTTTTTTTTTATGTTCGATTTTGATGATTTCTTTTTTAATGGAAAGGGTATACTTTGGAGTTCTTCGCCTTTAAATATGAGAACAAAAAATTGTCAGAATTTTGAATATCAGCGCCACGTCTATTTTACAGTCGAGTTCCGGTTACATGGCGACCCTAGTTGTACACTAGAACCCTTCCGGCTTCTTCGCTCATTTGTTCGCTACTCGTCCTGTTTCCTTTGTACAGTGTTCATCTTGGCACCTTGGCATCTTTTGGATGGATCAAAATTGGCTTTTGGGGGCTGTTTAGATGTTCTTATTGCGAATCTGTGTTCGAAATTTTTAAATTCAAGATGGCGGATTCAATATGGCGGCCAAAATTGTTGTACAGCGAATGAAACCGGGTACGATCATTTTCAGTTTTTGGGTGAAGGTTCCACATATTCAATTTATCCCTCGATAAAATATCCATCAGAACAAATAACCTGAATGGTAGTTGACTAAAATTGTTTCTAATTTCATTCTTTTAATGTAAAAATGTGTACATTTTTCATTATTCACTAATAAATTTATTTTGTATTTGTTAGATGTTGAAAATCCAAACCTCACTTTAGATGTAATAAAAATTCGGCGGATGAATTAGTAAAATTTATCGTCCAAAATTACAAATAACACTAAATTTTTATGGAGAATATGATATTAAAAGAAAAAAGAAGTGGATGTCCTTGTTAGTTAACAGATGACACTCGGTTTCCTGAGGCACTGCCCGAAATATCTTCCACCATTCGCGTAACTCACGAAGGCAAAAAAAAGTTTTACAAAACGATATTATATTGATTTTAGTTAGATATTTTTATTACCATTTCGAAATCTTAAAATACGTTAACAGATAAGTGTTTTAATTATTAATATTAAGTATAGAAAAGTGGAGACTTTTTTCTTGTAAAAACAATGGCAGGAGAAAGGCAGTTGGCGAGTTTGAAACAAATTCTTTCTTAACAATTTTCAAATCAGATATCTCTATATAATTTAAGGAAATACAAGCGTCATGCAAACAATTGAGATTTTGAAGAAGTGGCATTGTGAGCGGACTGTCCGCAAAGATGTAGCCACAAGGAGGGTTAATTTCTAAAATATAAAACTGTTGGGAAACAGGGGATCTACTCTAAAAGGCATCGCCTACACATTAACTAGCATTTTCCATTGGCGGGCGTCTTCGGCCTGCAGATCTTGCTCCTCCCATTCGCCCCGTAGACGATGTTGCAGGAGAACGTGAAGTAGCCGCAGGTCGACGACTTCGTGTAGTAAGTTGACGCGAAGTTCTTGTTCTCAGTGGGCGGGTTTTTGCTTGTATCCAGGCTTCCAGTAACTGACTTGGTAACCGTCACGTAGCTGTCGGGGGTTTTGAGGCTGCTGTCGTCCACGTCGTTGTTCGAATCGGACTTAGACGCCAGATTCTTTGTGTGGATCTTGTGCTCCGTGTTGATTGTGCCCCGGAAACCGTCCGGGATCTTCTCCGTTGTCACTTTCGGAGGAAAACGGAAGGTCCGACCGTTTTGTTTCTGAACGATGGAAAATTGATTTGTACTGGGGGATACTGCGGATGTTTGCTTTTGGGTGGGTGAGTCTTGTGTGAATTTTTTACTGTCTCCTGGTTTTGATGTGGTTGTTGATGTTGAACTTGTTGATTTTGATGTTGTCGTTGAATGATCTTTTTTAGCTTCAGCTAGTTTCGTTTCGGTTTCGGTTTTACTCGATTTCGGTTCAATTTTATATGTGTTGTCAGGGTAATACTCGTCCTCTTCGTCATAATCGGGCTCTTCCTCTTCATCTTCATATTCGATTTCGTCGTCCAGCTTCACCGTTTGAGTTGCTGCAAATTACAAAACTGCACTCTAATCAAAAATTTTATATAGCAGAGATAAAATGAACCTTACATTCCGATTTCGAAGCTCTCAGTTGTAAATCGTTATTATGGTATGTATTCATTGGGTATGCGCCTTGGCCGTAAGTCGCCTCTACCCTCTCTGTTATAGAACTGTACGATGATTTTAACAAAGTATAAGAAGAAAAAACCTTTTTTTTTTAAATTAACACATACCTTGGAGAGTTACCAAATTGGCTAATGGTTTGAAATAGTCCTCTGTTTTGCTCTCTATAGGTAGCTACTTGTTCTTTAGTCCCTGAAGCAGCTTGCGCGGCGCCATGGTATGAAATTCCATATCTAAATAAAATCCGAGTTAAAATTTGGCTGGAATAATTGTTGTGCCCTACTTAAAGTTTCCGTGAATCTGAGACTGACTTTGCCCGGATATAGCTCCAGATTGCGCAGCTGCTTGGCCGCCGCCGTTGAAAATGGGATTATTATTCTCTTGAGTCGCACCTTGTGGTCTAAAGCCGATTTGAGCTTGTGAAGAAGTCTGGCCAGGACCACTTGATTGTGCATCAGCTAAACCACCCTTCTCATTAGCTTGAACCTAAAATTTAAATAATTTTGTTTATCCCTTGAAAACCTGAAATTAGAGTAGTTTTCCTACCTCGCTTTGACTTTGGTGAGCGTATCCCCCGCTTTGCGAAGTGGCGGTAGTTCCGCCGGTCTTTGAATTAACTTGTACTTGGGACTGTGACTTGCCGATGCCCCCTTGTCCTTGGGATGAACTCATTGCACCGTCTTCGTTGCCACTTACCTGTTTGATGAATCAAATTTGAAAAATGTTAATCAAGAAAAGTAGAGATCTTATTCTTCCAAAATAATATTAGTGAGAAAAAGTGTTTAAATAATGATGAGGATTTCGATCTTGGAAGTCAAGCCACAAAAACTTAGCCAAACTACAAGGCAAATTAATATTTGCTTACTTACATATTTATAAAGATAATGTTTTTTTAGGAGTCATAACAATTTAAGATAATCAATCTGATGTTGAAAATCGTTATCTACATTCTCAGATTAAGCGAGTTACAAGAACTTTTGGTTTTGGAAGAAAAACATATATAAGCATTACTTAGGAAAGCCACAACTTCGAAAATAATTTAAAGCACTCTTACCTGGGCATTAGCAGCCCTATCAACATCCGATGTCATGGCGCTTGCACTGAAAGACCCACTACCGCTGTATGTTCCAGAAACTTGTGTTTGCGCAGTACCTCCATTTTTCTTTCCTTGTGCATTAGCCATGGCCTGTCCATCTTTCACTGAAGACTCAGCTTGTGAGAAAGAATCGTCTCCAACTCCAGATGCGTCGCTTCCTATTCCTACTCCACCAACGCTTCCACCAATTCCTCCGAAACTTCCGCCACTTCCACCAGTACCAGTGCCAGTTGCACCAAAACCAGTTAGAGCTCCTCCAACACCTCCAGTACCATATCCTGCGTCAATTCCGCCTCCGCCAATTGTACCAACTCCGGTTCCACCTGGACCGTACACTCCTTGTCCGCCAGTTCCCCCAGAGCCTACTCCACCAGGACCATAGGTGCCCGTGCCAACACCTCCACCTCCATAAATGCCACCAGAACCAGTTCCACCTTGGCCGAAAGTGCCTACTCCACCTGGCGCAACTCCGCCGGGTCCGATTCCACCTGGCCCAGTTCCATGTGGTCCAAAAGTGCCTACTCCACCACGACCAGCTCCACCAGGACCAACTCCACCAGGTCCAGTCCCACCTGGTCCGAAAGTGCCTACTCCACCAGGTCCAGTCCCACCTGATCCGAAAGTTCCTACTCCACCCGGACCTACTCCACCCGGACCAACTCCACCAGGTCCAGTGCCACCTGGTCCGAAAGTACCTACTCCACCCGGTCCGAACGTGCCTGCTCCACCTGGTCCAACTGCACCTGGCCCGAAAGTGCCTACTCCACCCGGACCAACTCCACCGGGTCCAGTTCCTTCTGGCCCGAAAGTGCCTACTCCACCCGGCCCAACTCCACCTGGTCCGAAAGTGCCTGCTCCACCTGGTCCGAAAGTGCCTACTCCACCAGGACCAACTCCACCGGGTCCAGTTCCACTAGGTCCGAAAGTGCCTACTCCACCAGGTCCAACTCCACCAGGTCCAACTCCACCGGGTCCAGTTCCACCAGGTCCGAAGGTGCCTACTCCACCAGGACCAACTCCACCGGGTCCAGTTCCACCTGGCCCAGCTCCGCCGGGTCCAGTTCCACCAGTTCCGAAAGTGCCTACTCCACCTGGCCCAACTCCACCGGGTCCAGTTCCACCTGGCCCAAATACACCTGGCCCAGCTCCGCCGGGTCCAGTTCCACCAGGTCCGAAAGTGCCTACTCCACCAGGACCAACTCCACCGGGTCCAGTTCCATGTGGTCCGAAAGTGCTTACTCCACCAGGACCAAATCCACCTGAACCAACTCCACCAGGACCAACTCCACCAGGACCCACTCCACCAGGACCAACTCCACCAGTACCAACTCCACCAGGTCCAGTCCCACCTGGTCCGAAAGTGCCTACTCCACCCGGACCAAATCCACCTGGTCCGAAAGTTCCTACTCCACCCGGACCAGCTCCACCAGGTCCAGTGCCACCTGGTCCGAAAGTGCCTACTCCACCCGGACCAACTCTACCGGGTCCAGTTCCATCAGGTCCGAAAGTGCCTACTCCACCGGGTCCAATCCCACCTGCCCCAGCGCCACCGGGTCCAGTGCCACCTGGTCCGAAAGTGCCTACTCCACCTGGACCAACTCCACCGGGACCAGTTCCACCAGGTCCGAAAGTGTCTACTCCACCGGGTCCAATTCCACCTGTCCCAGCGCCACCGGGTCCAGTTCCACCTTGTCCGAAAGTGCCTGCTCCACCGGGACCCACTCCACCAGGACCAACTCCACCAGGTCCAGTCCCACCTGGTCCAAAAGTGCCTACTCCACCCGGACCGACTCCACCTGGTCCAGCTCCACCTAGCCCAACTCCACTCGGTCCGAAAGTACCTACTCCGCCTGTCCCAATTCCACCAGGACCAACTCCACCAGGTCCAGTCCCACCTGGTCCAAAAGTGCCTATTCCACCCGGACCGACTCCACCTGGTCCAGCTCCACCTGGCCCAACTCCACCGGGTCCGAAAGTGCCTACTCCACCAGGGCCGTAAATATTCGGTCGGATAAGTGCACCAGGGCCAGCTTCTCCGGGGCTTTTTTCGAGTCCCACTCCATTTGTTCCCAAGCCTCCTGCGTCAGTTCCACCTCCTTACAAGAAGAAGCTATTTATCAAAAATTGTAGAAAATGCCTCAAACTTTACCCTGCGCTCCAGTCAGTATAGAATCTGGTCCACAACAGCTTCCTAAGAAATATTATTTAATGCATTTATTTTCTATTTACAAGGAGCCTTACCTGCGCCATATTGATGGACGGTTTGAGTTGGACCACCGGTTCCAACTAACACAGTCAGGCCCCCACCTTCACCTCGATAAACAGTTTGCTTTGATCCACCAGTAGTTCCAGTTTGCCCCGGTATCATGTGAACGCCCCCTGTCCCAAGTTGGCCATCAGTTATAACGGTTTGTTGAGGTCCACCCGAACCTACTAAAACTGTGAGTCCACCACGTTCGTCTACGAGAGTCTGCTCACGGCCTTCTACTGTAAAATTTAAGTTAATATTTCTCTTCTTGAGCTAATTTGGTTTTAATACCTTTCCTAACGTACAACCCGCCTTGTTGGTCCGGTAAAGTAAAAGCAGCAGGCGGAGCCTGCCCTGGTATTGTGTACCCTGGAATTCCAGCTTGATCATATCCTGGGGTACCCGGTTGAATTTGGCCAGGTTGACCATAACCTGAGATCCCCGGTGTTCTACCGGGTTGTCCGTATCCTGAACTTCCTTGCTGAGCCCCACTCTGTCCATAACCTGGACTTCCTGGTTGTGAACCCGCCTGGCCATAACCTGGAATTCCTAGTTGAGCGCTAGGCTGTCCATATCCCGGCGTTCCTGGTTGACCATATCCGGTAGTTCCTGGTCGAGTACCGGGTTGCCCATAACCTGGAGTTCCTGTTTGCGAATCGGGCTGTCCATATCCTGGAGATCCTGGTTGCGAACCTGGCTGTCTATATCCTGGAGACCCTGGTTGCGAACCTGGCTGTCCATATCCTGGAGATCCTGGTTGCGAACCAGGCTGTCCATATCCTGGAGATCCTGGTTGCGAACCTGCCTGTCCATATCCTGGAGATCCTGGTTGCGAACCTGGCTGTCCATATCCTGGAGATCCTGGTTGCGCGCCTGCCTGTCCATATCCTGGAGATCCTGATTGTGAACCTGGCTGTCTATATCCTGAAGATCCTGGTTGCGAACCTGGCGGCCCATATCCTGGAGATCCTGGTTGCGAACCTGGCTGTCCATATCCAGGAGATCTCGGTTGAGAACCTGGTTGTCCATATTCCGGAGTTCCTGGTTGTCCATATCCTGAAGTTAATGGTTGACCATGGCCGGGAGCTCCTGGTTGAGAACCTGACTGTCCATATCCTGGCGTTCCTGGTTGAGAACCTGGCTGTCCATATCCTGGTGTTCCTGGTTGACCACCAGCTTGCCCATATCCGGGAGTTCCCGGTCGAGTACCGGGTTGCCCATACCCTTGAGTTCCTAATTGCGAACCTGTCTGCTCATGTCCTGGAGTTCCTGGTTGAGAACCTGGCCGTCCATATCCTGGAGATCCTGTTTGAGTGCCAGGCTGTCCATATCCCGACGTCCCTGGTGCTCTCGGTCGAGCACCGGGTTGTCCATATCCTGAAGTTCCCTGTTGCGAACCTGGCAGCCCATATCCTGGAGTTCCTGGTTGAGAACCTGGCTGCCCATATCCTGGAGTTCCTGGTTGACCACCAGATTGACCATAGCCGGGAGCTCCAGGTCGTGCACCGGGTTGTCCATAACCTGAAGTTCCTGGTTGAGAACCGGGCTGTTCATATCCTGGAGTTCCCTGTTGCGAACCTTGCTGCCCATATCCTGGAGTTCCTGGTTGAGCACCAGGCTGTCCATATCCCGCCGTGCCTGGTTGACCACTAGGTTGACCATAGCCGGCAGTCCCCGGTCGAGCACCGGGTTGTCCATAACCAGGAGTTCCTGCCTGACCATATCCTGGCGTTCCTGGTTGAGTACCAGGTTGGCCATATCCTGGCTTTCCGGGCTGAGCACCAGCCTGTCCATATCCTGGAGTTGCTGGCTGTGCGCCAGGTTGTCCATATCCCGGCGTACCTGGTTGTCCATACCCGGGAGTTCCTGGTTGAGCACCAGGCTGTCCATATCCTGGACTTCCTGGCTGACCATATCCGGGCGTTCCTGGTTGAGTACCAGAACCTGGAGCTCCTGGTTGTGAGCCTGGCTGTCCATAACCTGAAACGCCAGGTTGCACTTGTCCAGGTCGCCCATATCCTGGGGCACCGGGCTGTGCTTGGTCGGGTTGTCCATACCCTGAGGTCTCTCCACTTGGTCTTGTTATTCCTTGTGGGCCTTGTCCAGGCGTACCTTGTTGTCCTATTCCAGTTCCTGGTGCCCCTGGTTGTCCTTGCTGTCCATATCCCGGTTGTCCCGGTTGAATTCCACCTATAGATCCTGGCCGCGCGCCAGGTGTTTTAATTTCCCCAAACGCACCGGGAGGGGCTCTAAACGGATCCGGCGGCGGCTCTAGAAAATCTGTTTAAGTGTAATCAAAATAGTTTTTATCGAAAAGCATTGTACCATAGGCTGATTGTGGTCCACATTCTGAGCAATCTCCAGATGAGAACTGACTCTGAGCCTGACCCATGCCATGTGTTCCAGCTGGAAAATTGCAAGGAATTTATCCATGCTGCATTAAAAACCTTTTTTTTAAGATTAAGATTCTTACCAACAAAAGACCGTGAACCTTGCTCAGTAGCTTCGGCTTCTGCTTTGCCTTCTTGTTCGGGATTTCCAAAATTTAAATACTGCGACTGTGTTTGCCCTCGGGAGCTGTAACCAAACAAAATGCAAACTTATTAAAACCTCGTTTTTGTACTTATGGTTGAAAAATCGACTAAGTGTGTCTTGCTTGTTATAATACAAAAAAACTTTATTTAAACAAAAGTTCTGTAAAATGAATCTTTCTTATCTTATGGTAGATGATTTTGACTTACAGTGTTATTTTGAAGATTAAGATTAAGTAGTTTGCTTTTCTTTATTTAAAAGTATAGAATCGCCTTTTTCAACAAGGACTGATTTTCGGCCCTGTTTTAATTACTAACGATCTTACCACCAAAATTAATTCGAACTGCCTTTTATATGGTATACCTCAAAATTTATAGAGTGACCGATTGCAAAGAAAATTGCGGATTAAGTGCTCCGTAACGAAAAAAAAATGCTTTCATAAAATGATCATTAATGTGTATCATCCAGTTATTTTTTCAGTTTAAGTTTAAATGTTATGTTTGTTTAACCTTTTATTTAGTTGGAAATTAACAGTTTTTAAAAAACCATGCTCTAAGAGGTTAAAACTTTTATTTGGATACTTTTGTTTCTTTCGTTTTTACAGTTGTAGTCTTTAAATTTTTAATTTGTTTTCTTTTTTTTTGTTGTTATTTTGGTCACTTTTGGTACAATTGAACAGTAGAGTTTTTGTTGTCATATAAATGTGTAACAGTCCCTTATATAATACATAAATATACCATAATTTTTTATTAAATTTCTTGGAACAAATGGAAATATCAAATCCGTTTTGAAAATTTAGAAATCAGGATAGGATAGCTCATCTAAAATAACCACTATAACTTTTGAAAATTCAAAGATATTAAGTGAAAATGTGTACTAAAAATATGTCGGTGTCACTAATATCAAATTTATTTATTATTATAATTTACTATCAAAAATTGAAATTTCGACATTTCAAATTTCTCCATTTCTAATTGAGTTCTTTCCTTATAAGCCGTAGGTTAAGTCCTTGGTCTTGTCAATTAATGAATATGTAAATTGAAAATGTTTTTATGAAAGTTAAGTAATGGATTTTTGCATTTGATATACAAATTTGAAAATGAAGAGTAGGAAATACAAAAAAAGGCAAAACGTTACGGTCCACATCTATAATAAAATGAGTTTAGACTATGGTTTTAGAACAAACCCACAAAATTTAGTTACACTTAACCGGGTGAAACCGGTTTATTCAACTATGTAGTTATAAATAAACTGAAAGTTGGTATATTTAGGTGATCAGTTATTTTTTTTACAATTATGGCAAAAGGTTTGACAAAAGAATAATATGAGTGAAGCTAGCCAACCACCTTGGACATTTATGCAAGATCCTGTCCTTAAAATGCTATCTAATTAAAAATGATTTTTTCAAGAAAAGTTAAGTTGCAGTTTTGTATACATAACTCCCCATCTAAGCTCACTGATAAGAAATCCAAGCTATTTTCAATTACATTGCGAGGTACAATACACTGCAAAAAGCTTTTTTCTAAATTTGAACTGTGAATCGAGGGCAATCGGTTTTTTGCGCGGGGTTATCAAAAAGGCCATAAGTATGTTTATGCGGTACTCGTTTTGGTAATAACCCATAACAGACAACTTCAGATTAAGGTACTCCTTAAGTAGTCCGGAAACGATTAAGTTTTTATTAATATGTCTATTCGGATAAAGCTTTTTTTTACAAATGAATCTTACAGTTGCGTGATGATTCAGTTAATTACTGATGATCACGAGATTCGTAGAGGTGGGAACACAGTATTTTACTTACTTACTTACTTTCACTGACAAAGATGCACAAGTTGAATAAAAGCTTCAGAATAGGATCAGAACTTAAGTATATTCTACAAAGTCAAAAACAGAATTACTAGACCGGACCAAACAGTGTGAGAAACTCCGTTAAATTTCAAGTCTATTCGAATTCTATGGAAGTATCCAAAGTCAAAAACATCTCAATTCCATTCTCATTTCATTTTATTAGGTACATTTAAAAAGAGGATGAGATCAAAAACAGGCATTAAATAAATGGCGAGATCATAATAAAATTAAGATTGTTGCTTCTGCACCAGTATTAAATCTGAGCTAAAATTAGGTGAAATCAAAATGAGCAGAAATATATTAGTATTAAATAAGTACGAAATCAGACTGCACTTATTTTTCGACTTGGAATGTTAGAGCCTTCTCATAAAAAGCTTCCTCCGAAATAATTATACAAACCTACTTTTATGACTTATATACTTTCTTTCAGTAATTGCTCTATAATTTAAACTTACTAATGTAAAAAAAAAAAAAAATTGTTGGCGGTCGTTATACAATTACGAGAACGCAGCGACATAGACATATCACAAAAAAGTTTTAAATTAAATGGGTCTCGAAAGGCTTGCTTTCAAATTGTATGCCTAAAACTGCATTCAAAACGACATATTTATGTATCATTTATTATTATTTACATATCCAATCTAAAATGAAAAAATGCCCATTTCGATTGAATGTTGATATGTGCAATATAAGGATGATTCTACTTCAAATCAAAAACTGTGTTTCTTTGTCAAAATGTGTGTCTATTAAAATATATGATCTTATTTTTCTTAAAAAATGCATGTTTTTAGATAAGCATATTCAATATTTATCCAATATTTTATTTTATCATTAGTTACATATTTATATTAACATTCAATACAGATATCTCTTTATTATTTACTAATAATACATAATATAATTTATTATCTGTCCAATTTGAAAATGCCGATATTTATTTACTCATTTTGTAGTAGTAAAATTGCACAATTCCTTTAATTTCTAATTACGGTAATGTCTGCATACATGAATACTAATTTCGATGGAAAATTTGTAACGTTTTCTAAATTACATACATATTTATAAATTTTAATAGAATCGCTGAAATATAGATTATTTAGTGTATACATATATTTCTCGTTTCCAACATTAAGATAATTTGTTGGTATATAAGAAATATTGTGCGAATTCCTATTTTATCTTAATCTTCGGGTAAAATTAAGACAACTTAATAATGGGGACTTTAATTTTTAGAAAAAGAAAAGTGTCAAAAGTTTTGAGATTTTATTTTTTTGGGGTTTGAAAATCCATACACCTGACTTCTACTAAAAAAATGAAATGGTACGATAAGGCTCTGTCTTCCAGTTTAAAGTAATCCGACAAAAAACTGTTTGTTTTATCAGCTATCACTTCTATTTTATGCCTTATAACTGGCTAGTCCAACCTTGACTCAAATAGGATTTTTTCTAAACCTTCTTAACGATAATAGTCTTCTAGAAACTAGGACACCGATAATCAATTTCCTTTGGGTTCACTGTGACCAAATCTCGTGATTGAACTTGCAAATATCTGTTTTTGGCGTATGGAACATAAAAAACAGCTAAAACTAATACTTACTGCCCCCTGACGCTTCGTTTCGTTCGAAACGCTCTTCGACTGGCGGCAACATATTCGGGACTTCCAACAACGGCGTTCTCATCGATTCGACTCTGGAAGATAAGAGAAGACAATCGGACGTTAGTACCACACTTCAACCACCTCCAGTTCAAGCATAGTGGTGGATTTTAATCAGACCGAACTCTTTCTAACGAGAACAAGACTATCGTCATGCTCCAGATTCCCGGCGACGGGCATCACTACTTAATGGGGTGCGATAGTCACCAGCCACTAGGAAGCACTACTTCCAGCGATCGCGTTTTAGTTTAGTTGGAGGCGCTGGGCGCCATTAGAGGGGCATTTTTACAACAGTGGTTCTGTAGGTTCAGTAGGGTCATCGCGGATTGCGATTACCAGGCTCCGGGTTTGATGGTCGATGACATAGATTTATCACTCAGCACAAAAACCGCGATCAGGCCGCCGCCGCCGGGTGAGGATTGATGAAACAAAAGTGCGTACATGGTTCCTTTCGGCACGATCGAAACTTGACACAGTTTTGATAAGTGTCGTTGCTCGAATTTGAAATTCGTTATTTGCAAATTGTTCGGATGAACTAATCCGAAAAGCTCGTCTGCGCCTAGTGATCTGCACTGCTCCTATCAATTTCCGGTCGGGTCAAACAGAGCATAACGATTGCCTCCTCGGCGAATCTTGATCGTCGATTTCATTGTTCTTCGTTCGATGCAAAATTGATCTACTGATCTGATGTCTTACCGGGATTAATGCACAATGCACCAGCGACAGCATAAACGCAAGGCATAGCGCCAGCCGTACGGGCGAATGCCTGCTCATCTTAAACCCTTTCCTCGCTAATCAACACTGATCGTCACTATCAATTCACAATGTTAAATCCTGCAAAAACACTATAGAAATCCAAATCGGTAAGGACTTGCACTTTCTACTACCGCATTATTGCGGGATCACATAGGTACAATTTTCAATTTTCACTATTTGAAAATATAAAATGTTTTCGCGAAATTCGTTAAGAAAACTATTAACACTTAGGAGTCACTCAAGGAATTAAAGTTCAATCTGAACCTCTGCTGAACTCTG
The DNA here is from genome assembly GCA_959613345.1 of Tolmerus cingulatus. Classification (NCBI taxonomy): domain Eukaryota; kingdom Metazoa; phylum Arthropoda; class Insecta; order Diptera; family Asilidae; genus Tolmerus; species Tolmerus cingulatus. The sequence goes on from OY390707.1 coordinate 52,991,172, forward strand.
GGCTGGGGCTTGCTTCTGATCGCCGCGGCTGCCCCGTTGCAAATACTCGAGACTCAGAGCAAGTGGCGATCGCTAACTGAATATTCTAGCGACTTTTGACCCATTTTAAGGAAATGAACGACTTCAATTTCCAATTCCAAAGAGTATAATCACTCCGGGTAGATCTATCCCCTCTGCACCATTCGGCACTCAATCCGGCCGTCTTGGAAGCCACTATCATGTGAGGATGTGTGATCGCCGTCGTGCGTGAGAAGCTGGATTAAGCCGATCTGAGGGCTCATTTTAAGAATCTAGAGTGGCTTAGGTCTGCTCTCCTATGTTTTATGTAATAGGGTGATTTTCAATTTTCTGAAAATTTAACATATTTAAGTTAATTAATACACTCGAAGGTGGCAGATATACTTCCAATTTTTCATTTTCTTTCTTTTTTATTCCATTCCATTTGAACATAATGAATACATTTTTAAAACCGTTTAACGATCTTTTATTTCAAAACATCAATTCAGGTTTTTGTACTTTAATCGTTTTCCTTATTGCTATTGCGCCTCTTTTTATGTATGTAGTTTCTGGTAAATGTTGTCTGTACATTTTAAAATACAATACATACATACTTTGAATATTTCATAAATGTGTATTTAAACAAAAATTGAGAAAAGGTGTTTTTATTTGAAATTTTTGCACAATTCGGCTCTTTTAGGATACATTATATGTATATATATATTTATGTATGTAGATTTAATAAGTTTAAAAACCGTATTTTACATTAAAAGCGGAGTCGAAATTTTACAATTAAATATGAAAATATTTCATACTGTTACTGAACAAACTTTCATTTTACTATTAAACTTCACGTTAAAGTGAAAAAATAATAATAGTATAAAAAATAACTGACATGTACTGATTGTCATCTATTCAACGTATGTACAAAACGAAATTTTCTACTAACATTTGCATCTTTCTTGTTTATTAAATAAAATAAAAATTAAACGGTGTACAGCTGATAATTTCAAAGTTTAAATACTTTTGCTACTGCTTTTGTGTCAATTAGTGAGATAAATCTGGTAGAAATTTCAAGTTATTCTAAATGTATTAAAACCTTTTCCAAAATCACTTACATATGCTAAATGTATTAAAAATTAAAATATTTGAAAATAAGTTTGTTTTTAAATGACTGTTTAATTTCAACACAAAATGTGTTGGTATGTAGTCTTTCTTCATTTTTATTTATTACTATTTAATATTTATCGTTTTGTAGAAAAATTAGGTTTTGGAATTGATTAAATCGAAGCAAGTGATAAGTGTGAGTTACAAGCAAAAGTTGTATATTAGAAAAGGGGGAAAAAGGCTTTAACCAATTTGTTGTCAAAAATATTATGTAATATTGTACTTGTTATGTTATAAAGTGAACTGGAAACATTGCAACAAATCAAAAAATAGATAATTGCGTCCCTGACCACTTAATCGTTTGTGCTAGAGGTCATTAACCTAAATAATGTGAGTGTTACAAAATCTGATGGCATGGTGCATTTCTCCAGAATAAATTTTATGACAAAAACTTAATGTTCATTGCTCTTCAAGATTTTCCACTTTCGTGGTGTATCAAAATGCGGCCGGCCACTTAAGATGTCTTATCCGAACGCTATCTTCATCAGACTTCGTCGCCAAGAACTGGCAGCGACTTTGGGGAGTATGTGTCGATGGGTCGTTGATTTCTTTTCCTTTTTTTCGGCTTTTATTAATTATAATTAATGAAGTGCTTATTCATTGCATTAATTGCATGCTCAACACTCCCGCCATGCAAAGCAAACTAATTGCGTTTAATTGCCGGCGCAGGGATAATGAGTGCGGCCCGAGGAAGACCCTGCAACATATTTCATTGGATTGAGTCTAAGGCGTTAATTGATTTTTGTTTTGCATCAGTACTTATTCAGATGGCCAGATAAATCATATTCCACGGGATTTTTCCACAGGGTGCAGACATAAGAAACTGCAATAAATCAATCCTGACTGCAGTTATTAATGAGGAATGTAAGGAAGGCTAAACGATAAGACTCTTTTATCAGCTCCTTCAAAGTTGCCGAAAATAAATCATGTTTCGGATTGCTATGTAGTTTTGATTTCTGAAGTGGAAAGGATTCAGTACTAGCTTTCGACATGGATGCGTGCTGAAAGACTTGGGGCATTGTTTTCATTTCTTTTTTAAGACATGCTTAGGGCAAATTAATTAGAATATAAATTAAGGCAAGATGAAAGATTAATACAAATTATTACTAATTTTATAATTAAAACAAAACAATATTTTCTCGTAAGTGAAAACGCATTATTGGTATACGGAATAACTACAGCTTATTTGTATGTGACCTGGATAAATTACAAATATTTTGGGAAATAAGAGAGCTTTAGTTTTATGATATATAGATACTAAAATACGATCTAGTAAAAATGCAAATGCATAACAAAAAGATGTACTTCATGGTTCCTTTTTAGAATCTACTGAAATTTTCTCAGATGTACATATATCCTTAATAAAAATCATATATGTAAAAAGATTTAATACAACTACACATTTATACTAATTACTCATCTTAATATGGTTTGCTCTCAATCCCTTCATATGTGTGTAGAACTGTAGGTCAGATTTTTTAATAAAACTTAGTGCGCCAGGAAAAGTAAATTGAGAGATTTGTCAGAAGGATATAATAATTTGGTTTTTGTGTTGTGTCATGGAGTATTGTTTATTGAATAAATAAAGACTTTACCTTAATTATTTTCTATCGTTGTGTAGGTTATTTTTTATTCCTACATGTGGTATTTAACCAAAGCAAAATAGTTTTGTTTTTTTTAAAATATCCGTAGAAGAACATTTATGAAAGAACACTAAAATGTTACTCCATGTGCTCGGAAAATTCTAAAATTTATGCACTGAGATATGCATATTGCCATCGAACGAGGATTATCAGTTGTAAATTAGAATAAATTATAAAATATAAATTATCATTAAAAGACAAGTTTTGAATTTAATTTGTTCAAGAAGTTATATTACATAATTGTATCGTATTTTCAACCAGAGTTTTAAATTAAATACGAAAAGAGTAAGTAAACAAAAATCCTATGGGAAATCCAAAAACGACCTAAATTTACATAAAATACTATGCGTAATGTAATTTTATAAGAAATAGTGATTAAGTTCACTCAGAAAATCCCATTTTCTGGAATGAGAAACATTTCAAATTCCTAAGAAGTAAACTTAAAACGTGTCTTATTAATTTCGCCTTGAACACTGGAACCCGCCACATATTCAGCACATTTCAAGGCCTAGGTTATACAACACTCTCCTGAGACCCTTATGTATTTGGGGCATGGTTAGTGCCCTCGTGCCATCGGCGAATTAGACTTCCAAATATCGGCTGGAATCAACTATGCGTGTTTACCTCAATAGTGCCAAGAGTTCTTATCACACGGTCTTGGACTCGAATTAAAATTTTCGGTGAACCCTATCATTCCCCGAATTTTTGGCAAAAGCACTTTGATTTAAGCGAATGCTTGACATTTTTATTTTAAAACTGATGTCATTAATTTTTAAGCTTGTAGCTGTCGCAATCGCAAGCAAAAAAAAAAATATTTCTTCTTTGAGATTTTCTTCTAAGTTAATTAAACAAAAATAATATAAGCGCATCATAAATAAATTTTGTTTTTATCAAATTAGAGTCAAAGTTTTATGATGCCTTTCATATAAATATTAATGAACGCATGATTTCTTACTGGCAGGGTGGAGAAAGGTCTGCTTTTATTATATTATATTTTTCTTATTCAAAAAATTAGTTTAGCTTTAGATAATCTTAGAAGTATGAATAAAATGAGTGCATCGTTTAAATTCATAATATTATAAATATATTCATGCGGATAAGTAACATGATAACAACAGAATATTTTGTATTATTGAAATTTACTTTGATTATTAAGAATATTGCATTTTCGCTTTATTAAGAATAAAGTAAAGACAAGGTCATTTTCAAAACCGAAATCTTTCCAAACCAAATTTATTTAAGTTAATGGAAAAAAGTTAAAACTTTCGTTTACTTTCAACTTTAACGCATAAAATAAGTAAAGTGAGGAAAAGAAAATTTTGTGGTTCATTAAAATCATGTATATATGTATATATGTATGTATGTACATACATATATAAAATCGAAAGTTTGTTTGTTTATATGTTTCTTGCTCAATTACGCCTAAACGCTGAATCTGATTAGTTTTATTTTTTTGGGTGAAGGTTCTACATATTCCGGCCCAACATGTAGGCTACTTTTTATACGCGAATTTGAAAATGGCGGACCCGAAATAACGGTCAAAAATTGAAAATATCAAGGGATTCGCATGAATGTTGGTATTTGAGGGTTTTTCGGTTTCCTTATTGCGAATCTATGTTCGAAATTTGGGAATCAAGATGGCGGTAGTATGTAGTAGTAGCAGCAGCATCGGCATCGGATACTGGCATCCGATGCGCATTTAATGCCGATGACGGCATCAACAGATGCAATTCGCTTAGTAGAAGAACCTTTTTATTTTAAGTTCATTAAGCCAACACTCGGAAAAGTTAATAATTCCAGTTACAAGTTGCAGCTGCGCTTGGTTTTGAGATTAGAGAATTAATTGCAAATAAAATTTATTTCCCGCAAATTTGTTCTACTGAATGCACTTTACTAAAGCGAAGTTGTCCTTTAGAGAAATATAGCAATGTAGCTATAAGGTTTAAAATATAAAATTAAATTCAGATACACATTTTGTTTGGATGAATGCAATAAGTCCTGTATTAAAAATTTAAAAAATAAACAGAGTAGTACTTTTACAAAATTGATTGAGTTGATAAACGACTTTAAATAATTTAAACCAAGAAAAGCTACAATTGAAAAACTATTGATTTTGAATACTCCTTATTTTTTAAATATATGTAGATTTCATAGCTTTAGTTTGTATACCTATCTTTAGTAAAGATAAAACATAAAAAAATTAATAAGAATAAACACAAATTAGGTATTAAGTTATTAAGAATCTGACATGCGAAGGCGCTAGCTGTAGAAGAACCGGGACAAATAAATCCATGAACATCCAGCGAGTGCCCGTCGCGAAAGATTTAAACACAGTGGGACTGGCGTCAGCGGCAAGCGTCAGCGGCAAACGTCAGCGACAAACGTTAGCGGCAAGCGGCATTCGAAATTTTTGTACACCTGGTGGAACCAGGTACCCCATCACACATAAACGCTGGATACGATCATATAAATTTTTTGGGTGAAGATACTACATATTCTGGCCCAACATATAGATTACTTTTTATTTTCTAATTAACAAATGGCGAACCGAAGCGAAAAATTGAAAATATCAAGGGATTGCCATGAAAATTGGTGTTTGGGGGTTTTTGGATGTCATTACGAATCCATGTTCGAAATTTATCGTTAAAGATGGCGGATTCAATATGATGCACAATGATTTTCGAGCTTCAACGAATTTAAATGAAAATTAGTACTATGGATATTTGAAGGTAGTTTCGAATTCAGTATAAAATGTTGGAACTTCATAATGACGGACCCAATACGGCGGCTAAAATATTTGTACACCGGGTGAAACCGGGCAACTACGCTAGTCAATTGATAAAATTGTAATCCTTTAATTTTGTATGAAAAAAATTAAATCAAAATCGTGTTCAAAGCCATATATTTCTACAAAAAGCAACATATAAAATTACAAAATTTCCTATGTTCTAAGTAATGCAAATTAATACTTCTACACTAAGTGCACTAGAAAGCAAAAGTTTCTACCAACTAATGTTTTCTAATTTATGTAGGCAGGTAAGTACCATTAAAATCATTGTTAATATTGCACCATTGTCGGCCTATATAAAGTTTTGTCAAAACATTTTGGACATTAAGGTGAACAAGTTAAATATTTTAAAAGACTAGACAATCTCGTCAGTGCGGAAAGAAGACTTACAGTGTACTTCTATATTTTCTCGCTATACAGCTATTTGTTCTATGCTAAGTGTTTCTATTCTATAATTATCACAATTTTTATATGCATATATTTATCTAAAAGTACTTTAAACCTACTTTCGCTTAAAAGAAAAAAAGATAGGTTTAAAAGAGAAATTAATTATATGAAGCAAAACGGCGCTCGTTTACTCAAAAGTTGTTATAATCTAAAAACTTTGAAAGGTTAGCATAAACCAAAGATATTATTTTTTACGAACTGAGTTATAATAGATAGTAATAAAACTTTTGTACAGAGCAATATTGTCTTAAATGATGGTAGAACTTATAAGTCTATAAAAACAAGAGTCCGTAGAGGGCGCAATTGTGGGAGTAAATACTACAGGCAGGTTTCAGAAAAAGGCTTTGAGTACATGTTCTCAAAATATTTTACAATAAAAAAAAACAATAATAAAATGTCAACTAAAGTTGAATCTGCATTGGTCCTCGACTGCTATTAACGAAGGAATCGCTGTGCGCGTTTTATGGAATAAATAAAAAATTTTTACAAAAGTCGAAGAGAATACTTGTTGTAGTGCTACGCCACGATCGCGTAGCTGCTGGTGAGCTCAAATGGGCTGGTTTTGCTTGAATGTGTGAAATTGTTTTTTGGCGAAAAGTCCACCGGATTCTCCTGGTAAAAGTTCATCTGAAGGCTACTGGGGTCAAAACCTGGAGTACTCAAAGGTGGTCTAATAACACTAATCCTGGTAAATCGGTCATAGTCATCCTGAGACATTGGAGTCGTTAAGTTGGTGTATGATTTTTGAGTCGTATCTTCCGTAACTATGGTTTGCTCCATTATACCATCCGGAGTTTTCCAGTTGGCTACTCCTTCCAAAATTAGCGAATTATTGTTCTCCTTCTGGAGGATTTTCGTCGCTAGAGTTGTCTTCGTTGCGTCGGACTTCTGCGCCTTCAATCTGTCTTTATCCTGCTGCTTCATGTGGTTTCGCATGCACGAGGACTCTTCGTGCTTGTAAAGGTACGATTTTAGTGCAAATGCTTTTCCGCAACGGCCGCACGAATGGGGCTTTGTGTTCGAATGCGTTTGAATGTGGGCCCTTAGGTTTGACTTGTCAGCGAATGCTTTGGTGCAAATGTTGCACTTGAAGGGCTTTTCTCCTAAAGGACAATTTTATTAATAATTAATAATTATTTTTTAGATTTATATTTACCTGTGTGGGTTCGAATATGACCTTGCAGAAGCCATGGTCTGGAAAAGCATTTGCCGCAGTGAGGACATTCGCATCCTTGATTGTGGGTACGCACGTGCATGGAAAACGCAGGCATCGAAACGTAAACTTTTTCGCAATGTGGACAACGCCTGGCTTTCTTGTCTAAAATAGATCTGAAATATAAAGCAAAGTATTTTAATAGTGTAATAATAATAACCTTTGTTTCTAAAAAAATAAAAATTTTGATATATGCTATTTTTTAAATGAAATAATTTACTTAACTACAGTGCAAAAAAGTACTCAAACCCATTTACTTTCATGTAATTTAAGTCTTAGTAAAGAATTAGAGCACCTTACAATATTTAAAAAACGCATACTTTAGTTATATTAGTGTTATATTTAAGTAGTACGTTAATAATATTCTACATCATTTAAAGCCCCAGGCACTATAATAAGATTTATAAATCGTTTTGGTAAATCTATTCTTCGGAATGGAATTAAAATTTTAAAAATTTCAAATTTTACCATAAAAATGTTTTCTGATTCATCATTAGTTTATGCCAAATTGTTAGTGATATGCTTCAAAAATTTATTTTAGGTAAGAATAATATGTTTCTAATTTTAAAGAATTATCTGAAAACGCAGACATTTATGCATAATATACATATTTTAATACTATTATTTTTGACTCCATATATCTACCGACTAATATATAGTAAACTTATCTTTAAGAAAAACGTGATGGGCTTAGGCATCCATATCATGCTTCTTCTTTGACTACTTGAGTATTTTCATAGTTTATATATTTTTATGTAATCAAAAGTAATATGTATTTATGAGTTAACTTTATATTAAAGTTAAGTTTTTAATTCTGTAGTTTAAAGCATACCTGTGAGTCTGTCGATGTCTAGCCAAGTTGGAGGAAGTAGAATATTTTTTCCCACATTCTGGACAAATGTGATGGTCATCTTCTGACGTTATTGGAGCATCCAGACCTTTATTACTGGAATGACCGGAATAGTGTTCATCACTACTGCTAGGAATACTGCTGCATGATAGCTCATCGTATCGAAAATTTTCAGATATTGTCGATCGTCGTGACTTTTTCCTGTCGAATATTTTATGACTATAGTAATTCGAGTCGTCGTCGGATGATGAGAGGAAATGCATATGATCTACGGAATTCTGAACTTTGCCATTGTTGCTGCTATCGTGTTGCATTTCATCTGGTACAGAATGGCTTTTTTTGATGACGGAATGTTCTTCAAAATTCACTTTTGCATCGAAACGAAAATCATGTAGATTCGTTTCCCAATTGCTTTGCATAATCAATTTCTTTCTGGATTTGAATTTTCTACTTTCTATGCATTCATCAAACTGGTCATCGGATTGCCTGCCCTTTTCCTTATTTATATAGTCCCTAATTTCATTTACGTCTGTTGTACTCAACCGACCTGCAGCCAGAGTTACTTCGGCTAGCTGCGTTAAATTGTACAACTCTTCCGGAATAGATGGTGTTGTGTCAACCATATTTTTTAATGCAATCCTAAAAACGAAAAAGTGTTGTTTAAAAATATATTCATGCCAAAAATGCTTGTAGCTGAAAAGTAACAATACATGAAAATACAAAATGGAGAAGTAACTCAAATAATAATTATTCGCATAATTTTTGCGCGTAATTACGTGTCCTAAAATTTAGGGGAAAAAAAAATTATGAAGTCTTGCAATTGATTTTGGCAAGCATATAAAATACTGCTTAAACATGATGCTTTAAGAGCTCTGATAAAAGTGTAAAAAGATACCTACATTGTGCAAACATAAAAATTAACTTTTTTAGTTTAGCTTTATAACTGAATTTAATTATAACCACTATAATTCATAAGTGTCTCGCACATATAGGCCAAAATTTGTATCGTTGTTATTGTTGTGCTAGGTGCCAATTATCTGACGGAAGAGGTCACATCATCAATCTTCGTCGCTTTTAAGTGGAATGTACACGTGAGATATGAATAAAAACAATTTATATGCATCTAATTAATGTGTGTACAGGATTTTTCTATATAACTAAAATTTGTAAATTATCAAATTTAATTTCGTTGTCTTAATTATGTTTAATTAAGCGCACAGCTCTTTGGGGTGTACGAAGAATCAAAATAAGCAAGGAGCTTTTTAAAATATTTACCAGAATTGTGAAAAAATTTGAAGGATATTTTTTCAGTGAAGAACGATATAAAGAAGCGGGCTTTTATCCAAATAAATTTAAATCGAAATGTTTACTCAATCGCTGATTCACTTGCTGCACAGAAACGAGTCGTTAATATATCAAAGCAGTCTCAGTGGTTTTCGATGTTCAAAATTATTGCAAAATAAGAAGATCACCGCCGCAGTGGCAGTGCGGATTGGTAGAACCAATAAATCGACGGAGCCCCGTTCATGAATATCAACCCCCGGCCACTGTTAAACTATTTCCCGGGTAATAATCCGGCAGAGTCAGAAAATAGCTGTTCCACGTCATCAGGAAAGATCAGTTCGTTGATCGCTACCCAGATGACCGCCTTCGAAGCATTCCACATCCGTCGAGGATGAACGATCGCCACAAATTCATCATCGGTTCTAAAATGCGGGAAACGTATGCTTCGCGGTCTGTTTGTGTTATTTAAAAAGTCGCTAATTCACGCTAGACCCGGACGCATTTTTGCGACAGAATTGAACCCTCAGGGAAGAATTGGCGCTACCGATCCGGACAGTGATCCACATCCTATGCCAATTTTGAAAAACGATGATTCTGAAATGAGGAGAACTTCATTCCTCCGCTTCGCATGACCACAGTACAAATTGCAAAACACGAGAAAACATTTACAACAAAATATCCGCCAAAAATCGCCGACCACTGAAATCGGCGATTCTGGCTAAAAGGTGAAACAACCTGCTAAGCACGAAGTGCGTCAACAAAATTTTTTGGCTAGTGTCCAGCTATGTTTCTTGGTATTAATTTTAGCAGTGCCATGCTTGGACTTCCTTAGTTCTGCATCATTCGACGGCTAGTTGCTAATTTTTACCAAAAACTATTTGAAAGCGACAGAGCGTATGTATCTACATAAATTTTATATTTCCTTTCTAGTAAATTACAAAAGAATCCTGTTTTTATAAAAAGATTCGTTTCTTTTGTTGCTTTCGTTGTGAGTAATACTTAAACAACCTGTAGACAATCTGGTAATCGCAGCTCCTGTGGTGGCTGAGATCAAAGTGTTTATTTGGCTTTAGATTCGAAGCGTAAACACTATGGAAAAAGTCTCGAGATTTTTCGGGACGCAGCATGCTGCAACTTCTCAAGTTGCTAATGGTTCTTCCAGCTAATACCGGCTTCCGTTTTACTTTTGAAAATTCAGAGGCACGGAGAGCCTATTTTTAGGATTGAAAATTCAGTATGACCCTCGGGCTGAAGATCTTTTACTGAATACGCTTTCGGATCTACGCGTAAATAGATAAAATCCCTCCGAAGACGTGACTTACAAACGATTTTGAATGAAGTCAGTGGTTGCGTTGTGAAGCAAAAGTTCAGGAAGTGAGGCGATTAGCATAAGTGGGAAGACTTTATGATATTACACTTGTTTCAAATAACATACACAATGAAACATACTACATACAACAGTAAAATCTGCACTCTGATTGAAATGTTTAAATTTATATTACATGCTATTTAATCTCAGTAACCGACTGTGTTGTCCGTCTACCGAGTATCGAGATCCTTTTCATATAAATGACTTGAGGTGCCAATATCGAATAGTACTGGTAAGGTTTAAGTTTGAAGTTTAACGCAATAAAAAGATATACAGCTTAAAGCATATTTTCATATTAAAAATCCCACTTACAAACTGTTCATCACAATCTATTGGCTATAATTTTTGTTTGCATACTTATATTAAAAGCAGTTCATAGATTTTTGGGGATGATTTTTTTCAGATGTTTTTAGAAGCTTGAGAAAGAAGGATGATTCGGTGACTAATTTGAAAGCAAATGGTTAAAATCAAAAGGTCCTGAAATATGTTTTATTGTACTTAAGGCGACTTATCCAAAGACATCTCCATTAATGCAGTGAGTTAAAAGCCAATTTTGATCACACTTTTCACTCCATGAGAAACATGAGCTCCATTCTTGAATCTGTGCGAATCAAATCGAAAAGAGCTTACAAATTTAAATTCTAGAAAGTTCCTTCAGATTAAAGAATAGAACTCATTATTTATACCAAAATCTCATCATATTTTGATCTTGGATCTACGTCTGTATACCAAATTTTATTTCAGGTATTTAAAGAAGAGGATATATGAAAACAGAAAAAAAAAATCGCAGCTATAAGAGTTTCTTATTTGGCTGCAAAACTGTTTAACCATTTTGCTTGACATTGTTACACAACGTTTTTAATAATAATAGTCCACGGTCCTACCACAACATTTTTAAAACTTTAAATTAAAAGCATAAGTTAGTTTGTAAATACATTTCAATAACATCAACAAACTGAGGTTAGCTTTACTTTTTTTTCACTTTAAAGAATGTAACAGATAATTTTGAAAATTTGACTTGTCCGAATCTGGACAAAAGCAACGAAATCCAAAAACGTTCTTAAAATTAAAATAAATTTTCATCACCGGCACACTAATATGTAATAAAATTATACGAGTTTGAAATAAGTAATGAATGAATCGAATATTTGGTATTTCTGCATGAATCATTAACTCAGAAATTCAATTAATTTTGTTGATTCATCAAAAAGCTTTTTGTGTTCAATTCAAAGTAAAGTGAATCGGTCAAAATTTTAATACTTTAGATAACAAATTTCACAAAAGAACCTCCAAGAAAATATTAAATGACGAAATAATATTCGTTTAGTTAATTTTACACTACTTCAAAAACGCAATACATGAGCGTAATCCTAAAATTCATTGCGTATGTGAATAAATCGGAATTCGATTAGCAGCAAGCCTCTAAGCTTAAATGATTTTGGTGGTATGCCATCACTATTGAATTTGTTCAAATATTACTTTTAAATTTCAAAATAATCATTAAACTACTATAGAATTAAAAAAGCTAGTTCCGGTGTAACGTATTTCACTTTATTAAATTTCAAATATGATTTGGTAGAGAATAAAATCAAACACGTGCTGCGCTAACCGTATGCCACGTGTTGCGTACACCCAACGCCCACTCTCAATATTGAAATGTATGAAAATTACAAATATGTTTCCTCTATGTGATCTAATTAGGGCGTGTAAAATGAAAACTTTGAACCCCTTGTACCCAATTTATCTCGTGCCAACGTAACATGTCGTCAAAACTAGTGAAACATTTATTAAAATTATTTCTGGGTGCATGTAAGCTAAACGTATTCTAAAATTATTTTTTTTTTGTATTAATGTTCTCAATCTTACATAATGAGCAAGGTGTTAACAACTGGTTGCTTCTTACCTAATTTTATAGGGCTTGCTTAATCCGGGTTAAAGTCTCACAAACTTTCGAGAAATTAAAAGAGAAAAAAAATATATTTTAAAGTTTCCCGAACACAATGTCCAAAATCGGTTTCCGGTGATGTTAGAATTTTTGAATTTCAACACAATATATCTTTATAAATTTTACTACACTGTCCCTAAACGTTCGGATTTTACAGGAGTGTCGCACTAGTGACTAGAACAGTGTCTTGCCAACATGAATTAAGGTGCCCACACGTTTTATCGCGCTAAGATCTCATTGCGAACTGATCTACAAAAATAGGACTCGCGGTCGAGATAAACAGCGTACAAAATCGTGGTGTGAACCGAGCATGCACTATGTAAAACAGGCGCAGTTCTCCGGTGATTGGTACCTCGAACTCGGAACAGGCGTCAACCACCCCTAGCGCGATCGAGAAATGTTCCCCCAAGTGGGGACCGTTGCAGCGATCCTCTAAAGTCTAAGGCTATGCTATATATCGTCGAAATAAGTCGGCTATTTATGAATTTCTCATATTTGCCCGCTGCGATCGCGTACCTGCCGCGTACCCGTGATCGCGGAGTGCCGACAATCCAAAAAGTATAGAGGCGTTTTTGAGCCTCTCCTACGTTGCGCTCAGAACTCAGAACTAGCCAATATCCAATCAGCACTCGGCCCTGCTTATGTTTATTATGTGCACGAGCACCAATTCTATTTTCGTCCTTATGATCGCCGCGAAGAGGGAATCTTCTGAAGCAGCCAGCCAACGTCTTCTATTCGTTGTTTTTCTTCCTTACGAAAATTTTCCTATTTTTAGTTAGTGGTTGTTAGTCGCACTGCAACCAACAAGTGCGAGAGGAATTTTCTTTGTATGATCATCATTCGTTCGAGTTTTGGCAGATGAAGAGTTTTCCGATCATCCTGCAATTCGGCACCCGGCTGCTCTCTGATGGCCAACGACCTTTTCAGTCTTACAGGTGGATGCTGTAAATCCATCAATTCAAAACAAATGTTTTTCGACGCAAATTTTGACCTTATAGCTAAATTCTCATGGATTTTCTCTGACGATAAATTCTGATGAACAAAAGTTTAGTTGAAATTTGTCGATAATAATTTATTATTATTTCAAGAGCTAAGAGCAGAAGAAGAGAAGGAAAAACTTTTATACATATACATATACATATTTAAGATTTTCGATGAAACTTTGTAAGAAATGCTTAGATAAGCATTCAAAACTGCACATCTAAGTTTTCAGAATCTTCTCTTCACAAATTTATATCCCTTTTATTCTAGAACCGTAATACGATTTCTGAAAGCTAGATCCTTAATTTTTCTGTTACTCCTATATGACCTCGATAAACACGAAAATATTTTTAAAATAAAAGTAAACCGGGAATCCTTAACATTTGATTAAAAGGGTTAAGAATTGTGAGTTCATTCAGTTGAAGGAAGTTGTAAACGAGAAAGATGTGGACGTTGAAGAGATTTGTAATTGTTTGTTAACGCTTCCAGTTTAGTTATTATATGGTAGTTTTTTATAAAATACAACATATCCTGTACAATCTAAAGGTAAAAGCACAGGTCCCCGTGTTGCTAATTATTTCGTTATACGAATGTAAACATTTCCCGATATCTATGTGGATAATTCGAAAATAAGTTCATAATATCCCTGGAATCAGTCGCAGTGACATTTTTTTATGTAAGCTAACGTTATCAAATTTCGATTCTAGTAGAATGAAGAAATGTAACTATGTACATGTCCTACATAGCTTTTGATGGATTTGTAAACAGAACAAAATCAGAAAGACATGCCTTGGACTGCTTCGTTGTTAATCGGTCTAAGATTCTTTTACATTTTATAAGTGATGTGCGCCATTTTGTATTCTTAAAAAATACGTTTACTTTCTGAAATTCCATTAAGATTGCAGCGTCTTTATTTAGCAATCCTTTACAGTAATTTTTCAATTAATCTTAAAGTAATGTATTCAAAAACAGATTATATACTAAGAGCAATATCAACCTAATAGTAGCAAATTACATAGTTCCATTTCAAGAACAAAATAACCCTATAATAAAATATAAACATGTGGCAACGTTATTGTAGTGTGCTATTACTGGCTACATTGCTTCTTTAAAATGAAAATAAATATATTTCTTAGCTTTTGAAAAACAAACAAAATTTAGAAGGTTTAATTCGCATTCATAAACTTTCTAAGTCTACTTTCAATTCATATTTCCAGAATTCATCTTGAAATATTTAATAAATTAAAATAAAATGTTTTTGCTTAAATATTATAGTATCGCTATTCTTTTTATTTTTTATAATTCCAACTTTAAAAAATTGAAATTGTCTATAAACTGGTGACTCTGGTGGGTCTATAAAGACAAAATGACAAAGACAATCGGTGTGAGATTCCCATGACATACAATAATATAAAATTATTAGTGTGACGGAATTTTTGTTGTTTTTTTTAAATCAGTCAAACATGTACTTAGTTTAGCATTCATTATTTGTATTTATGTACGTCTGTGGTCATGTGAATATTTTGTTATTTATAAAATAAAATTTTGTCAAATTTTGTCAAACTTTTCCAGTCTGGGTTCGAGATTTCTTCATGATGGTCATTTTATTAATAGAATAATTTAAAAAAATTAAATTAGTTTTGAATTAATGAATTTACAAAATAATTTTAAACTGCGTAAAAAAACTAATAAATAAAAAGTGTATGTATGTATATAGCTTTTGTCAATTTCAAAATGAGCGATAGGGAAATTTTGTGCAGCCAAGTTACTGATGTACATATGTATGTAGTTACATAGTATATATGTATGTAGATTAAACAGTTGGCGTAATTTCATATTTTCCAGTTTCCGCTTAGAGATGCTCCACAGGCACTTCCTGTGTCATTTGGAAAATCATTCGACAGTCGGAGATGCTTTGAGGGAAAATCCGTGCTTCACCTCTTGTGGCAGAAGCAGAGTGCTCGAAAATAAACCAGCCAATATGCGAATTTTTATTATTCCGCCGAGTTTCGCGGGTCTTTCGAAAAATCCCTGAGTCACGCGACGCCGCGGAATCCGGGGCGAAGGTGGCATTCGCGGCTGGTCCCGTCAGCACGGGCACTTGATTCCCTGACAAACGGCTCCGGGGTTCCTTTATTCCCTTTTCTCGCGGCCTCTCCAGCAGGTTGACTGGGTCTTGGAGCACGTGCCATATGTCGTCTTGCGCCAGACAAAAGTCGAGCGCTAATTATCTTGTGACAAAACTGTCCCCGGCCCGGCCCTTAAATCGAACGCGTGATGCATATGCTTCTTATGCTTCTTATGCTGCGTAATCGGCGTTAAGCCGCTCGCTTTGTTTTCTGGTCCGCCTTAATGCCCCAATAATTTAAAACGCCCCGAACACCTGTCCATTACCACCTTGAGTACGAAAGTTAGTTGGAGCCTGTCGGAGGTGGAGGAACGAAATAAATTTGACAATAAAACCCTAAGGAGCTCTGGAGCGCAGCGCGTCGCCGCAGGGCGTTTGTTCTATTTCTGCTGTCGACTTAGGGTGCCTATTTTTAGTTAGAATACGCGACAAGAACATGATCTACGTCAGGTTTCGTTTCAACTTGAGCAGCATTTGGACACCGCAGCCTCCTGTGACGAATGGGCTCCAAGGACTCCAGCCTCCAGTTTTGCAAGGTTAACAGGAGGATGAACCAAAACTTTCATTCTGGACATGATTCACACTTGGTTTTTTCTGGTTGATTAGTTGCTCTTTCTTTCTGCATATGGGATATAGCATTTTTTAAATCACAAAGTACTTTTCGCGCTAAGAATAGAAGCCAAGTTTTTGCGTCTACTACACAATATTCCTTTATAGATATACCGAATAAATTTTAAAACCTTGATGTTAATTTTGAGAAATTTTCTGTTTTACTAAATTATAAATTCGCTCAAAGAAGACTCGGTTTTGAACATTAGAAAAATAATAATATAATAATAAGTTAGTCTGTAAATTGCTAGATACGGGAAAAGAGTATAAATAAAATTGAAAAGAACTAAGTTATTAGATCTAAATCTGAGAAGATGTTTCAGAAAACACTTAGAAAATCAGTCATAGTCATTCATTTCTTGCCTAATTCTTGTGAAGCTACTTAATTGATTGAAATGAAGGAAAGATTTGCGTAGTATTTTAGTAGTTTTTTTGCAAAACAAAAAGATATATATGTTGACGTTTCGGAATAGAAAAAGTGAAAAAATTCCTTACAAATTAAGAAAAAGTAGTGGACTTTTATTGAAACAAATTTCAATGGCGGTTATAATGGACGATATGACGAGATATTTCCAACCCCAAATCCATTGACGGTATTCTTAGGATTTATCGTTATGTGGTTCCAGATTTTATCAACGGACAAAAAATGATAATCCAACAAAATTGAAAAGTTTTAACGAGTAAGGTAAATTGCATTTGTAGAGAAGCAATAAATATTTTAAGTATAATGCTTGTAGTCAAAGCTAAAACAAAAGTGAACAAATTGTTAAGAAAAAAAAAGTTATTTTTATTGCTCTTACAAATGAATTTTGTAACGATAGCAATTTTATTTGTGAGCAGGAAATTTTTATGATAAGAATATTTATAGGGTTTATTATATCTAAAATATCTCGTGTTGTTTCGACAGACTTCGTCAAAATTATTATAATGGTCGTGTCGAAGTTTAAGACTACTTCATAAAAAAATTGAAACACAATTATACCTAAGTATGAGATCTTTAATTTCAGAATTTTAAGTCATTCTTACCTGGAATGCACTAATTAATTTATGTTGTAATTAAATGTATTCAAAATAACAAATCTTCTGTCCATTTTGGAAAATTTTAATTTTGTAAATTAGTCATAATAGTGAAACTGTGATTTAAGTAAAAATTCCATGAATTAAAGAACTTTATCTTCTGGACTTATCACAATGCTACTTTTATCTCACGAAATCACCCGTTTTTAAAGCGTCTCAGTTTGATTTCTAAGACTATTTTAAGTGAAATATTTATGCCAGATTAAAACAGCCTCGGTTCCAAAATTGAAAGACAGATTTTTTGATCTGCGAATATTTCTAAAAGAAAGCACATGTGTCGCGAAAATTTGCATTGAATGAATAATATACTATTATTAATCAATTTTTTTGGTTGAAGTAATATACTTACTTAGTTTTTTTAGCTAAATATTCTCTACCATCCCACAATGCAATTTCCTCAATCAATCGAGAAAAAGCTATTCCAACTTAATAGATTTTTACATGTAGCGATGGCTGGATTAGTTTCGAAATTTCAGGACTTAAAATACAGATCTTAATATGCAGTGAATGCTATTACTAACATATGCATATATTTACTAATCACTGTTTCATGGGTTTAAAACTTGATTGAAATCAGCTAGAGAGTTTCCTTATTTAATTCTTATTGGCTGAGAATTATTGTCTACAATCTCACTGACCTTCAGAAATTCTTAACTTCCAGATTAAAAACGAAGTAGATATGTATGCATGTAATGTATAGTTTGGTTTACATAATTATAAATAAATATTCCCGGCGAAATTTTTGGTTTGATATTTGGTATTGCGAGATCCATGCCATAAATCTTTTTAAGCCCCAAAGATTATTGCTACATATATGAAAGCTCGTATGTATGTATATGTGCATACATATATAAATACATGAGTTGCATTGCCGTTTCCTATATACATACATGCATATCTATGGTATTTTATGACAAAATATTTGAATCGCGTGAATATATTTTCCAGCCAATTAATTTTGCTAATAAACGTTGAAGCGTCTCGTAAAAATGCAGTGAATACTTCGGGATGACATGGGGATCGCTCCGATGTGCTTCTAGCAGACAATCGCCGGATGCTGGGGAGATTCTATTTAGGTTGATCCCCAATGGCATCCACTTCGAATTCTAGAGATGCTCAGAAGGCGAACGGTGGCCACTTTTAATAGTTCTAAGACGGGAATTAAAATAGATTTGAAGTTCAAAACAGGTGATACCAGTCGTTGCCAACGAAATACATATTCCTAAGCAGGCCTCTTATGCTGCGTCTAGCACCACTCGGCCCCATAATGAAGACGTGGCGGTCTTCAGTCACGAGCTCCCCAAAACCCAGAAAATAAAAATGCCACAAGATTCGGCGCTTTTGGCTTATTTCACTTCCTGGCGCAAGCGCTTCGCCGCCCCTCGCGCGAACCAGCCGCGATCGGGGGATCTAAGACTTTAGCGTGATCCAGGCGCGTTCCTCTAATCCCCCAAGATTGAAGGGATCAGACATGCGTCGGGGGAAAATTCAAACAATTTCCCAATGAGTCCTCGCGCCGTGCGTGTCTAAATAATTACCCGGCTCGTAGGTTCGAGCCGTCGTGGAAATGATGACGAATGCCGGCCAAGTGTTGCGTCTTCGGCGTTCAGATCGGCGCGCACCAGCTCCCCTTTTCTGCGCAGAATGCTTGGCACGCGCCGTAGGATGTCGATTTTTTGCACAACCCGCAAAATTTATTTTTCCCCGATGCACTTTATATGCACCATTTCCAAAAATTTACAAGTCTCCGCGTCTGCGAAGGGATTGGGCTAATTTTAGCACCCGAGGAGCCGGGAGATCAACGGCCAGCGCGAACGCAGCAAGGGGACTTTCGGTTTCGGTGACGAACAACGATCCTGGAGGTAACGAACTCCGGTGCGTGGCTCGGTGGCCATGGTTCCTGCAAGATCGGCTCCCGCCGAAATGATTTATTCCCGCGGCCCAAAGCAGCGGTGGTGGTTGCCGCGCGTCATCTTTGTTGGTGACAATTCTGGCGGCCCCGCCGCAGCCACATGTTTCCCAATCCCGAAAACCACTTTGAATCGCTGGGAGCGATCCGCAGCGGACCGGGTCCGAATTCGCTTTTAGATTATCCGAACCAGATTTTGATCAGCGCCGGGATTGGTCCCCAACAAAGCGGCCCGAATCGATGATCTGATTCTGGATTTAATCTGGGCGTCTCGGGACAGAGCAGCGGGAATCTGGACGTGCATAGTTCAATACAAAATCAGACTCCTATTTTTAGAGGAATCGCGGATTCTTTGTGCCCGCCGTGCCTGATTCATGTGTCGTTGCGAGGAATCCGCTCGGCTGGCTTTTGTTTTTATCTCCACTACCCTGGCAGAAGAACACTTGTTGAACAAATCTTTTACTTTACATGCCTCGTTTCTTTAACACTTCTATTTTTATCGATTTTCCGAAAAGTTCTTTGTAGTCTTGCGTTTTTCAGCTAAAGCGTACATGGCTAATTTATAGCCCGAATTTTTGCGCAGGACTCCATTCCATTCTCTAATAACTTGAGACGATAAAAGAACGTTCAGCACTCTCAAGCTGAACAGAAAATTTTAACTATAAGGATTCTAGAGTTTCTAAAAACTACAATATTGAAATATCATTGCATTGAATTGGATCAAAAGTTAATGCAACTTGCAAATGGGATCAGATTTTATAAGAAAGGTAGACTTACATATACATGCATAATGTATTCTAATATCGCCATTGAACATAAATAAATTATAACATAGCTATAAATTTGCAAATCTGAAAGCGTTAGGTTTTATTAATATATTTAAATACATATTCTAAATACATATATTGTTTTATGTCGTACTAAAAATAGATTTCGCATAGGTAGACGCATATTTAACTATAATTATTTTATTTTGAATAGATGGATTTCAATCAAATATTTCACTTGACGACTGATCTTGTGAAGATACGCGTGCAATTGTTTTTAAAGGCTGTTTTTTGGCGAGCTAGAGTACACATTCGTGTGTTTCTGCTAATACCGCATTGCAGACGTTCCTTCTTCTATTTGTAGGGTTTACTGATTTATATTTTACTTTATTATACATATTGGTTTTATAATAAGATATAAATTTAAAATATTTAAAATATTAAAATATTTAAAACATTAAAATATTTAAAATTTATTTGTTTATAAAAGAAAAACATAAATCGACAGTTTTATGTAAAACATTAGCTTAAAGTTTAAACGAAATTTACTAATCCATCTAAGATGATTTTTTGAATTGTGTTTTATGAGAAAAGTTGCTTCTCTCATGTAAAATATATGTTTTATTGTACTTTTTGTACGGATAGAGAAACAGAAAGCAATATAAAAAACATAAAATTATACATAGAGTAGGCTATTTTTGGTAGAGAATTTCCTGTAATAGTACCTAATAAAAATATTTTAATCTGAATGTAAGAATCATCTCGGCCTAGTATAGAAAAAAAAATTCAAAATACTATAGATCGGTTAATCAATAATTCGTTGATACTTACACTGCCAAAAAGCATCAAATATTATTATTTATTTTATTGTAAAATATAAACAGGCGCTCACAAAGAAATGTTTTAACAAAATTACTATCCGTAATTGTTTGTTAAAAGCAGGAATAATGTATATTCGATATCAGACGCCAATTATTAAATTATATTATATAATATATACATTAAAATATGTTCACGTAAATGATATAAGTTCAACTTATAATTTGGTGGTTTTATTTTCTAATAATTATTTAATTAAAGGAACCTAATTTAAAAGAAGTTGTCAAATTCTCTGATAAATCTCAATAGTTTGAAGGAATTGCGAATTCTGAATGATATATTTTGATGTTTTTGTATAACTGTATCGTATTCATGTTTCTTTTCTTACTGAATTGTTATCATTAAATTTAAAACATTTTGCTTTGTTTCCAAAAGGTCGGAAAAATAAAGCTAAGAACATACAAATATGTTCTTTATTTCATTTAAGAGTGGCCCGAACGTCCTAGAGGAAAATGCTTATATATACTATATATTTCTGAATATGTTTCAAAACTTTTATTGTTAAACGTATGTATATCTTACAAATAAAAAAAGATTTGCTTGTAAAATATTAGCAGAACATAAAACATTTAAAATTTCCCGCCAATTATCTAAAGGACTAAAACCGCTGTAACAAAACGGTTATCGAATTGGTCTAAATTTTATACCATTCACAATTTGACATTTTCAACTAACTCACACGCAGAAAATGTCTTATGTCACAACAAAGTGTTTTGCTTTCAGTAGCGTTGCTGTCGGACTCTAGAAAATTTCTTAATTCCCCGCAATTACTCGAAAATGTAGATTGGGCTGAGTTGCGAACTTCGTACTTGAGTGCTAATTGCAATTTGAATCTGTTGAATCAGAAAAAACCTCGTCACCTATCGCCTGCTCACAAAAGATGCCACCTCAGCCGCTCGAAGGCATGCAGGGCCCCGTCGCAGGATACATCCCCTCTGGGCAGGAAGGAGGCCCGAGGACGAGTTCCATCTCCTTAGCAATGCTGATAGATTTCATAATTCAAAGAACTTACCACGATTTGACTGTTTTGGCTGAATTGTAAGTATTTAAATCGAAGTGTCTTTCGGAGTCCCAAGCCATATGCTGCTCCTATTTCAGACTCCCGAGGAAAACCGACATGGAACGCAAAATAGAAATCTACAACTTTTCGGCGCGGACCCGGCAGTTGTTCATCCGCCTTCTGGCGCTTGTTAAGTGGGCCAACTCTGCATCAAAAGTGGATAAGTCCGCGGTAGGCAGAGAATGCTCAAATAAAATTCATTAGCATTAATAAGTCAATTTTAGCATATAATGAGCTTCTTAGACAAGCAGTCGATGCTCTTCGTGGAGACGGCGGACATGCTCGCACGAATGGCTCGAGAGACTTTAGTTCGCGCCCGCCTTCCCAATTTTCATATTCCCGCTGCGGTCGAAATTCTGACGACTGGCACCTACAATCGCCTCCCAGCATGCATTCGCGAGAGAATCGTTCCTCCAGATCCGATTACTCCAGCTGAAAGGAAGCAAACTCTGCTTCGATTGAACCAAGTGATCCAGCATCGACTGGTTACTGGAAATTTGTTGCCCCAAATGAGGAGATTTAAGGTAAGAATATTTCAGGAATTCCAGAAAAGAATTGGTGCTCTAATTTATCAAACGCTCAAGATGTGAGAAGAATATGTTTCTAAAGAAGTGAGTTACCCCGCAAAGAGCCGGGGTTAATTAATGCCAATATCTTCGAATTAACGAAGAGAGTGAACACAAAATTTGATAAGCTGAAAAAATTGAGTTTTGGTATGCCAATGCCTTGTTTATTTGTTTATGGTAATGAACACCAGTTTTTCATATTTCATGCCATAGTCTGCAAGACTTTCTCGAGTCTTAAGTAAATGCAGAAGGGATTGGATATCTTTGTTTTATTTATTTTTTCTCGACTGTATATGAATATCTCGACACGAGTTCTTTATCTTTTGGTTTCTTGGATTCCATATATGCAAGAAAATAAAATGAATAAATGTGGCAGAAAGAACGCAATTTGCCAACCGATCGAAATTCTTCGATAAGTAATGGTTAACGCAAATTGAAAATGACCGCTTTGGAGATTTCACTCTGGGTTATTTATTTAAAATGTGTAATATACAGACATGCAAGTACAGCTCTAACGGTAAGTCTTTACTGTTTGTGGAGAGATAAAATTATGATATCACACAGTTTTCTCTTTCTCTTGTTCCATGGATGGAATATCGCACTATCGCCTAGTGCGTACATATATTTGCAACGGAGTGTTTAAGAAACTACAGACGATTTAAGGTTTTAGAAAGAAATCTGTCAACTATTAACGGTTCAATTCATATAATTCTAGAGGACGTTATCTAAAAACAAAATTGCAAACAGTTTTATATTCAGTAAATGTTGCTGCATGGTATAGACTTGGTTAAAATATTCATCCAATCTATTTAGACATTAAACAAACAAAACTTAGCATCGATGGTATCAAACCTCCAATAAGATTAAGTGCGACTACGAGAAGAAGTCTTTGGAGTCTTAATTCCAGTTTGCCACTTTGTGAAAATGCCATAAGAATGCTATGGATTTAGGCAAGCAGTTTATTTTTACTGATTTTGTGATAGTGTTTTTTTCTGGTATTATTGTACAGTGACAATACGAGATCTGTAATTTCTAAGAAACGCAGTTGAAGTTACGTATAAATGTGCCATTTCAACAGAGATAAAAGGTATGTACATTTTGATTATTTATTCATTTGGGCAATGGAAAAGCAACGATTTTGACCAAGAGAATGAAATGCCCCTTCTCAGCTTCAACCCATTCGAGAGCAAGTGTAACCGTGTGTGCACTGCATTTCCGAGCCAAAAAGATCGCAATGATCTTGAATTACAATTATAAGTTAGTATGGAAGAAATGGTCGGTAGAACAAGACAAAAAAAAAAGATATTTGAAGTCTGTAAAAGTAAAATTTGATGTTGGTTTCAATTTAGCCCCTAAAATGAGTGACCCAAAGCCAGGACCATCAGGATTGCAGAAAATAAGTAGCGATAGTGAAAAGCACCAAAAATGTTTGGATTCTGGGATAGTCTTCAAAAATATGTGCGGTCTGGAATGGGTTAAGTAACTGAGTTACCCGTGTTGCATTTCGAGTAATTCTAAGTTCTGATGAAAAGTTCGATCAACCTATTCCACAATATGCGAAATTGCAATAATTAATTGCGAAATCAATATGGCGCCCAATATTTTTGTACACCGGTTAAAACCGGGCATTCATGTTCATTTTTTGGGTGAAGATTTTACATACATATACTGGCCCTACATATAGATTACTTTTTATTTTCTAATTAAAAAATGGCGGACCCAAGCCAAAAATTGAAAATATCAAGGGATTTCCTTGAAAATTGGTGTTTGATAATTTTTGAATACGAATCCATGTTCGAAATTTACAGTTAAAGATGGTGGATTCAATATGGCGTACAATGATTTTCGAACTTCAACGAATTTAAATGAAAATTAGTACTATGGATATTTTGAGGTAATATCGAATTTACTATAAAATGTTGGAAATTCATAATGATGGACCCAATTTGGAGGCAAAATATTAGTTCACCGGGTGAAACCGCGTAACCCCGGTAGTAAAACATAAAGCACAAAATGTAGTGCAAATAGTTCTTAATAACATAATTAAAATAATATTTTCTTAAGTTAACTTTGAACTCAACTTTCAAATTGTCTTAGAGCGGGATAAAAATTAGTGAAGTAATTATAATTTTTTGTATGTTTCATGCTTATGAAATAGATAAAAAGCGGCAGAGTAACTTTTCACGTCGAACATGAATTTGAAGTATCGCTCACAGTTATGGGTGATGCTCCGAATGTTCCTTGGCGACTCCTCGACATCGATATTTTAGTAGAAGACAAAGAGACTGGAGGTTTGTATTGTACGAAATTAGTCTTTTCCTATAAGCTTCTAATTCCCTGAATCTATTGCAGATGGAAAGGCTCTTGTGCATCCACTGCAAGTAAACTATATACACCAACTTATTCAGGCCCGTCTCGTTGAGAACCAAAATGCCCTCGGCGAAGTTTACAGCTGCCTCCACTATTTTTGTCAATCGCTGCAACTAGAAGTTCTTTACACGCAAACTCTGCGATTGATCATGGACCGATTGGATGATAACATTCACGTTGATGAATATATCCCGGGCATTAAATTGACGGTTTCTTATTGGAGAGAGTTGACAAGCAAAGATCCTAAATCCGAATTGGGGTATCGTTTGACTGTTCAAAGTGATCCTAATGAGAATGCAAGACCGTTAGCTGTGATACATGTCCCATCCATTGGAGCTAAGGTAAGATTCTTAATATGTATAATGTTCTAGGAAATTGTTTGAATTTGTAAATTTATTCTGGTACTAAATGCTGTTTTAAAAATTAGATCAAATTAAAGAGCCTAATACGTGTAGTTGAAAGCTTAAGATATTATGAAAAAAAAAATCGAAATTACAATATGCTTAGTACATAGTGGTACATTTCCATAAATTCTTCATAATTAAAATCAAAAAAAAAAAAAAATTTTCGGTGCAAATTTGTGGTTTTTCTGATATTGACACTATTTGAAATCCATAAAAATTGTTCCTTCAGGACTTATCTTTTAAAAGCTAGACAAATTTTAGTTAAGTTTTATACATTTTTTGCACCATAACCGATTAAAGAAGGTAATATACAATACTTTTTTTTCGAAACATTGACCTAAGTAACAAATATTAAAATATTCGCAGCCTTTTCTAATCTAATTTAGTTAATTCAGAGATAAGAAAGACTGCAATATTTATATGATCAGTCACCAATAAAGCAATTTAAATATTTAGGAATCGTCAGAAGTTGCTGATCGTGCAGTTCGTTCCGACCTTCTCTCAATGGAGCGCCTTATCGTGCACACGGTCTACATAAGGTCACTATGTCGCCTTGGCGATTTGAAATTGGAGTTTCAATCTTTCTTGAAAAACGTTGATTGTAAGCTCATTGTTAAACATTTATCTTGATATACCTTTTCGTTACTAATCGTTCGTTTTGCAGATCACTTGCAAGGAACACCTGCTATCCTTACCATCCCCGTGCTAAATCCTTGCTTAAGGGCTGAGCAAATTCATATCACCGTTGACACACATACTGGAATGCTAAGATGTCACGTTCCAAAACATCTTGATTGTCCAATTATGCCGGAAATGCAGACTACCTTAAATGGGGATCACAGCAAATTGCCACATCTGGTCTCCGAATTACGGTTTGTTTACTTAAAATTGTTTAATACAATAAATTATTTAGAAACTTTTTAGATTTTGGATAACACACAAACGGTGTGAGAAAACGCTGCAACATCTTCCTGCGACTGCTCTTGAGAATTTAACTTTCTTGAATTGTCCAGAAAATCCACTTTTACAGCCCGGAAGACATAAGATTTTTGTAAAGCTTCACAGGCATCCTACTGTGATCTTGGTAAATGTTGCTTACATTTTATCTTGAAGGTTGTGTTATAAAAAAGTCTTTTTTAAAGATTGTGGAATTAAAAGAAAAGGAAAATTGCTCAAGCGAAATGGAGTACACATTCCACTTAGGATTTGTAAAATATTCATCAACTGAAAATGAAAACGTCGAGGAAAATGCATCAGCCGATGTTCCAAAAATGTATATAAAACTTTTGAAATTGATTGAGTTTGATACTTTTGTTGTAACACATGGTCCCGGCACGCATGTTGACGGTAAGATAATTTTATTTTTTAAATTTCACAATTAATAAAGTCACGGGCTATATCTAAGGAAACGGATCTTTTCGTTTTAGGTACTTTTTTATATTTAACTATTAATATTTTTAGACTCGATTCAGCTATTAAAGACGAAACGAAAAGATTCGTATATTGCCTATGATTGGGCCCCGGTATTAAAGCGGCAAATTAAAGAAATGATTTCCCCTGTAGATGCTGGCCCTCATAAAAGAAAATCAACATCACAAGATGGTGGGCCATCAACTAAACAAGCAAAAACTATTTATCCCGCCTATTTTATCCCGGAGCTAGCTCATGTTGTTGCGATGTGCGATGAAAAAATTCCATTCTTAACTTTAGCAAAGGAATTCTCGAAACGAAATATACCACACAGTGGGCTACAAGTTGAATCGAATGCTACTTCTTTAGTTCTCAAGTTATTGACCCTACCTCAACCTGGAGTTAGTGCAGTTACAAATGAACAGGTGGGAAAGGTAAGTAAATTATGTCTTCTATTTATGACTGTTTTTTTGAGAAATTTCAAAGTTCATATTTAATAAGCATAAATAAAAAAAACTTTTATAATGAGTCTTATATTATTACAAATTTGAAAACGGAGATAAAATTGTCACCGATTCAAAATTGTAAATTGCATAATAACTGTGCAAAATTTCAAGGCTCTACCTTTATCTTAATATGATTAAAATTCGATTTCAAATTTTGAACCAATCCACAGACAGACAGAAATTTCTAATCAAGTTAAATAAAAGCGTTTAAAAATATACAATCATTTTGAAATTGGAATTTTGAAATATTTCATAAATCCATTAAAGTGATTTTATTGGACAAGTTTTTATTTTTTTCAAAAATTTTTTCCAGTCTTATAATCTTGAAGATTATACAAATTTTAAAAAAAGAAATGTTTGTTTTGATTTGAACTTGATCACTACTTAAAAGAGTCTAATTCTACATTTGATATTTTGAATAAAGTGTATTTGATCAATACTTTATATATGATGTTTTTTTTTATTTTATTTAATAGAATTCAATTTCGACACCTGTTATCGAAAAGCACGTGTGGAACGATCTCCTCAAGCGTCTGCTCTCAGTCTCCATCCGATCGCAAATGAATAAAAACAATCAGAGCAGAACTTGGGTCATTGAGTTCGTTTTCTTCAGCACCCCTCTTCAGAGTACGCACCACAAGGAACAGGGTAGTCGACGCACAGTCTACTTGCATTATGAGTTATCGACGAATGATTTTGGGAAAATTGTAGATGATTTACTAAAAGATTGGGCTAAAATCGTCTACCTATATTCATTAGTATATGATTTTGCGGAGCACTACAAGGGCGGTAAGATTCATTTTATTATTACATTTTCGAGTCGCGTTAGTAAAAGTTTTTATTTTTTTTTTCAGAAAAATATAATATTCATAGTATGGTTAGTGTTAAGTCGTACAGTTACACAAGTTTACTTTTAGCGTATGGTCCCAATAAGGAAGTTACTTGTAACATTTATTGGTCGTCACAAATTAAAGGTTTCAAAATGGTTCGTATATCTTTTTTTTTGTTTTTTGGATTCGGCAGTATAACAGATTTATACTTTTAACAGACTTTCGTTGGTGGAATGTCAGCAATTAACGCTCATTCGATGATGCGAGAACAGTTGCAGTCGCATCTCAATCGCCACCACAGCTTAGTACATATCGTTCACATTTTACACGAAACTTACCAGCCCCTAAGTTCCATAGCTAAGTTACCTATTATACCCCAGCTGGGAATTCCTGTGAGTTATATGCGTATTTTGTAAGTAAAATATTTTAATTAAATAATTTCGTTTTTCTATCTGCAGCGGCCACAAGTTCCGGTTCTTACTTTTTGTATTTTACCACAATCGCCAACACTTTTAAGGCTTTCTTACCATGCGATGTACTGCTTAGAAGTTCGATTAAGAGGTGGAGGTTTGGTTTCTATAAGAGACGGTGCCTACAGTCGTTTTGATAGAAGTAATGTTGTAGAGGAATTTTCACCTACACAAGGACTGAAGGTTTGTTTTAGTTCAATTCTAAACGTGTTGTAAGTTAATATTTTATATATTTTGTATTAAGGGTTTTTTGTCAAAATATGTGGATGAAACCGCCGTATATCGACGAAGATCTCAAAGTGAAGACGATAATCCACCGTCCCCGATAGCAATGGAAGATAATCATGGTGGAGGCACGGGAGGATCATCTCCATTCTTAAGTAGTGGGATGAGGGGACCCCAAAGTCCTAGAGATGGTGGCTTGAGATTTGCTCCTCCCATTACGCCTCCCTCCGGATCAAATCCTCATACACCAGCGAGTCCGCATCCGATCGGGCAGAATCATCCGAATTTCAGTATGACCTCTCCTCCGGCTCCTCACATGCCCCACCCATCCCCAAGTAGTTTAATGCCTTCCTCTCCGTTGAACCCTCAGCAAAGTCCAATGGCGCATTCGCCTGGACCCAACACCCTTTCGTACATGCAAGGACACACCGACGGGAGCCCTTTCACCGCCCTTTCGCCCGCCACGTCAAACTGGCCGGGATCGCCAAGTATGCCGCGGCCCTCTCCTCGACCTGGACAAAGTCCTGAACACAAGTCGCAAGGATCTTCTGGGACGCATGCGTCGCGAGTTTTACCTGCGCGGTCTTGGGCGGGAGCTGTTCCGACTCTGCTGACGCACGAGGCGCTGGAAACTCTCTGCAGGCCCAGTCCACATCCTTGCAAAGATATCGCTGGACCAGAATTGAGCCCGCTGGAGAGGTTCCTGGGTTGTGTCTACATGCGTCGGCAGTTGCAGCGCAACATTCACAACGAGGAGAGTGTAAGTATTGTTTTTATTTATTTTCATTAAAAGTTTTCTGATTTATTATTTTGCGGATAGTGCAATTGTCTTCGTGATAGGGGCATGATATCGGACCAAAAGTATCGATACTTTAAGAATTTTTATGCACAAGCACTAATTGTTTATTTATAATAACAGTTCTATTCTACGTTGAAAATCGGTGCTGAAAAATCTGAAGTTCATATAAAGTTACAATTTTTTTTGTATGTTAAACATTAAATACTTTTACTTTACTAGACCGAAATCTAGTGAAGAAAAGTTCATATGATATATTACGGTTTATGATTTTTATAAAATAATAGCTGCCATTGGTAACATTTGAGAATTATAGATTGTGTTAACGATATTAAAAATTTACTCTCCAAAAAGGTTTTACATATCCTCGACACTGTATCCACAATTCTCACGGAATTACAAAACAATCCCTTAATGTGGAATTAGAATAAAGCTAACAATTTAGAGTGGGCAGTTACTGAAGATTGGCTGTGGAATATTTCGTTTAAAAGAAGTTAGGAAAATTTGGTAAACGTTTAAAGTAGCGTAAGGAAATGCATTTCATACGAATACGAAAATTAGAGGTATTTCATATTTCCCCGATTCAATTCATTAGGATTTAAGATAGTGCCTAACGTCTTTCAAATTTTCCAAAACTCTTACATGGTTCCTTATAATTCAGCAGTTGTCACAGTATAGTGAAATAACGCGTTATTTACTCCAATCATTAAAGAAATATGTATGCCTTTTAGACCGAATTCTGATCTACGGTTTTTTCGGATATTAGGACATTTCCCTAATTCTCTTTGATGAAAATCTAAAGTATGTATGTACACATATGGAATGTTTCAGTTTTGGGCCAGAAGTACCCGGTTGTTTCATTAATTGTTTACATATTTATGTAAATGATACAATATTTTAATGGTTTTTTGTTGTTCTATTATAACTCTATTTTACGAATATTAGTACTTTATTTTCCAGCAGTTAAGCGATTACACCTGAGTTAAGCTTTAAAATTCCTTACAAGTAGTTATATTCATCCCAGTATCTTACAATATTTGTTTTAATTAACAAAAACCAACTATAATTTTGTAGTTAACACCACTGAACTCGAACGAGCCCGGCGTTATACTCTTCAAAGTTGATGGTCTCCAATGCCAAGTGTACCTCAACCAGACCCACATGCAATCCCTTCACATAAAAGTTAGTCAGCTGATGCCGCCTGCCCCGTCGCCCGATGGTAAGCAACCCTTTCAGTGGAACCCCGATGATCTTCAGGTCCTGGAGCAGTTCTTCGACTTAAGAGTGGCTGTGCCGCCCTACAGGCCCAACGCTCTCAGTGGCTTCTGCAAGGCGCTCACCGTAACTCCGCAAGTCCTGAAGGATTTCATTCAAATTATGCGGCTGGAGCTGATGCCAGAGCTGGCACAGAACTTAAAGTGGACCGTTCAATTTTGCATGCGGGTTCCACCATCTGCAGCGCCGATTGTGCCGGTCGGCAACCCTGCAGTACTTATTTGTCGTCTGAAAATACTTTTCTTCGTAAGTTTACTTTTTTACTATGGTTAAATATAAGATGCTAAATTGGTAATAAATTCTTGCAGCTTCAAATCACTCGAATTCCCTATCCAGGAATGGATTGGAAAGACAGTCCTTCGCTGGTTCTTCCGATGATTTACGACATAAACTCCAATATAACACAGCTGGCTGAGCGGCGGGAACAAGTCCCATCCATCGCGACCAATGCTGCCAGCTGCCAACTTCGGAGGTTTGCTGAATATGCTGCGCAGCATGGAGAATGTTCTCTTTTCCCAGCCGTCCGAGATTTACTCATAAATCTTACACTACCAAACGATAATCCTCCACCACCAAATATTGGAAATCAGGTACAATAACTTTGCTATGGGGCCCTGTTTTAATTTTTGTACGAAAATAATCGAAAAGAGCTTAAAAAAACCCTTTCTGTAGAAAAATTCCAAATAGAATTTTTAAACTTGTAACAAATTAATTTCAGTTAATTTGGTTCTTAATTAATTTTTTCCTTCAATGTGGTTAAAGAAATTTTGAAAAAAATTCAATTCGAAATATTTTGATGTAGAAATAGTAGAAATCAAAGGCAATTAAGTTGAATCTGTGAGATTTTAGAAACTTTATTAAAGAATTTTTATTCAAAAAACAAAAAGCTTTCGTGAGCTCTGTTCGAAGGTGAGAACGGGGCCCTATTTCTCTAGATTTTTGCTCAAATTTCTTTTGCTCCTTAGATCGTTCAGTCGCCTGTGCCAGTAGGATCAAGTCCGGGACCAATGATGCATTCACCAATGCCACCCATGGGCCAGGTCGGCCCTCCGCCGCAGGGATATCCGATGGGTCCGAATCAAGGGCCTAATTAAGTTTTATTTAGAGTGTATAAAATTGAAGAAACGTTCACCCCTTGCAAGATGTCAGACTCGCTCGATCCTGCTTGTCTACGAAAACACCAAGCGCTGATAAAATTTCATATTTCCCCATTTTTAAGACAAAAGTTAGAAATCAAACCACCAACAATTTCACTAGAAGCAATTTGACCATCTGAAACGTGTGCTTTTAGAGCGTACATATGCAAAATTTGTGATTATAATAAAAACGTTGAACATAAAAACAGATTTTATCTTTTGTAAAATTTTATTTACATAAACAATAAAACATGAAATCTCGAAAATTATAAAACCAAATGGTAACTTTATTTAAAAGTGGTTGGACTCCTGAAGCACTGTTTAAAGGAGACATAAATAAAAACGAACTACACATATTTTTGTAATTATTATAAGATAACCTTTTCAACAATACCGTTCAGACAATGTAGTGTATATTTAATAAATTATGAATATTTTAATGTTATCATTTGTCGAAAATATATTCTTTTAATTATATTTATATCTCTTTTAAACAAAAAAGTATATTTGCTATTGGGAGACAACCGTCTTTTTGGATTACGGTCCCATTTTTTTTTTATCCTTATCTCCTAGTCATTCAATCACCCAGAAAGCATAGTCTTTACGTTAATCACCGAAGTGGATTATCACTGGTTTGCTCTATAAGGCTGTGATTTCGTTCTGAATGAAATCGTCAGCCGCCTTTTCAATTTCGTCCAGAGGTGCGGTCATAGACACTGCGTAGCGTAGTTTTTTGCCGCGGATGTAGCTGTTCGAGTTATCAAAGCACACAACATCTGAAACGAAAGCAACGATTGTATTATGCAAATTATTTCTATTTTACACGTACTTTGAACAATTTATGTATTTTTTATTTTATTAATTTGTATTAAGTCAAGACTAATCAACAAATTTAATGCATTTTCCTATTGACGCAACAGTGGAATGTTTTTCGTAGATTAAATTCGGTTTTTATTAGCAATTTTTTTTGGCGGCAATAATGGAAAATATTTAATTTCAGCCAAAATAAGATCTTTGTTGGAGTTAAAAAATTAAATAAGTTTAAGCTTATAGAAATGCGTCCCTGAAATCATGTTTCGTCACAAATTGGAAATGGAAATTATTGTAAGTGAATAAACAAATATTGTTCAATTTATAACCCTTCAACCCTTATAAATACCGAATGTAATTAATTAATTAATGTAATTAATATGCGCTTACCTTTTAACACTTCATGTGTAAAAAATATAATACAAAAAATGGGCTGCCATTGCGTGATGATTCTCAATCTTTTCAGAATCAGTTTTCATATTATTTACATTTCGTTTTGTGAGTTCGTCACAATTGCCTTTTACGTATTTCGAATTTAGTAATTTTTCGACTTTAGAGCAATATAAATTATAATAATTAACTTAAACATACATATATTTTGTATTTAATAATTTGACAGTTCAACGCTTAAAATTTTTGCCATTATTTGATTTTTTTTACAAAAAATAAATAGAATTGATTTTTTAAAAATTTTAAATATGGTAACGACATTTATAATCGTTATAACATGTAAAAGTAAATAAATTAGTTATTCGTTCGTTCGTTTTCTATGTAATTTTCAAAAGTAAGAATTATTTTCGTTTCTGTTTTATTTAAGTACTAGCTGGGCTACCCGGTTTCAACCGATGTACAAAAATTTTAGCCTTCCTACTGGGTCCGCCATTTTGTATTTCCAAATTTTTATAGTATATTCGTAATTAGTGGCCTCAAAATATCCACAGTACTAATTTTCACTTAAATTCGTTAAAGTTCGAAAATTGTTGGACGCAATATTAGATCCGCTATATTGAATTTCTAAATTTCTAAATTTCGAACGTAATAAGAACATACAAAAACCCACAAATACCAATTTTCATGGAAATCCCTTGATACTTTCAATTTTTGTCCGCCATTTTTAAATCCGTCATTAACCCAAAAAAATGAAAATGAAAACGATCACATCCGGCGTTTAGGCGTAATTGAGCAACAAACAAACTTTCGATTTAATATACTATATATGTATATCAAGATAGAATGATTAAATAAAACGGATGTGCTATTAAATAATAAAACAAACATTTTTTAATTTCGAAATGCGCCGCAAAAATTATTGCGTGGCTGTTTAAAAGCCTCGTGTCTGTTGCAACACTGATTTCGATCGCCGTTATTGATGTTATAAAAAGTTAGACGGGTGTTGAGCTGAACGACATTGATCCGAACTTTTTTATTTTACTACTAACACACAATTCATATTTTATCGCTTTAATTTGATAGTAGTAATTTTGCAATTAAAAAATTACTAGGCTTGTTGTGTAAAAGGGAATATCATGACAAGTATCTTGGCTAATTAAGACTGAGCAACAGTGATGCTGCCGGATTGAAACAATAAACAAACTAAGTACTAATGATTGATGTGGACAAAAACTACACGATAATGCGATAAAAAAAATTACCCATAGACAAATATTTGTATAATGAACATGTACGAAAAAATTCGAGATAGTCATTCAAGCTTTTATGTTTGTAAATTATCTAAACTATATTTTTATAGGTCTTTTATTAATCATTAATTAAGGTATGTTTCTAATGCAGCGGATAGGTCAATATCAGAGTTTGTCGGTTTATAAATTGGACCGTAGAAAATCGAACACAACTTGAATGCTGAGAAATATACATATATAAAAGAAAATGATAGTTGTAGTTTTAGTACCAACATCAATGAAATTTGATCATTGAGAGTGAAAATTGGCTATTTAATTGAAAGCTATTAGTTCTAGATTTTGCGAATATCCAAAAATACTTTCGATTTTTATATTTCATGCAAATTAAAGTCGAATTGGTTTGCTTAGTTTTTTACCATAATACCTAATATTTATATGTAAATCAAAAGAAATTATGCATTTTGAACCAAATATTTTTGTTTTCGGTTTTGAATACGTAGTGATGAATTATAACTCCATGTAAAATATAGGATGTAATGCACTTATTTACTTTCTATACTGCAACTCAGGACTTTAATTAAAATTATTAGGTACATATCTTAATCTTGAAGATAATTCCTCGTAGCTCTATATTTTTTTTGCTACTATTTTAATAAACCTGTTTCTGTTGAATGAACTAGTTTGTTTAACTTTTGCTATGAAACTTTTTACTTACATTTCGTGTTTCCTCTGCACGAGATAAAACCAATTTCGTCCATTTCGTGTGAGGATACCCTTCCAATCGGAACTTCAATATTTTTATCACCAGTTTTGTTATCTATACTCTTTACGCCGAATCTAATATCGTGATCATAAGTTCTGAACTCCCATCGTAGAATAGTTCCTGGCGCCGTGCACTCAAATTCGAGTTTTAATTTGCCACCTTTATTAACAGTCGTCTCCACGAAATTTTCATTATTATTATCTTCTTCGTTTCTTGTTTTGTACATGGTCTTTGGGATTCGACCACCCCAACAAATCTGAATAATAAGAAAAATCAAATATGCTAAGAGATCGTTGAATTTTCATGGATCAGTACCTTGGATTTGCATTTAGGATCGCCATCTTCATCAGTCATAGTTCCTCCAAAATAGGCAGGTAGCTGTGAGGGATCGGTGTGTTCAAGCAATTTAGGCAACCACTTTTCAGAGCCTGGCTTATATATTTGAATTTTACTAAGCGTGTATTCATCCAGAAATCGTTTAATAACGTTAAATCCTACATGGAATATTTTAGGAGCTGAAAAAGAACTAAGTAAATGGACTGGAATAAAACATTATCAAAAATCACTCACCGTTAATAATGTAACAGGTTTTCAAAATTTCTGGATAATTAAATTGATAGCTTTTTGCGAGCGATATAACAAGCTCTGTGGCAGGTCTCCACACATATTGCTTTAAGTATAAACCCTCCATGTCGAATATCACAACGAATTGTCGAGCTTGAGGTCCGTAGGTTTTACTCTTCTCATAACTGATTTTGAGGTATTCTTCCAGGAGGTAAGCAGTGTTCCTTAAAAAGTCGAACCGGGTTACACAATGCAGCATGCCCCACATATCCATTCCAGCAAAAGGGACTACCACAACTGATAAAATGATTGAAACAAATAATATTGCAAATTGTGTCGAATTTTATTAATGTCGCCCTACTTGGAGATCCCTCCTTGTCGAAACCAACTAATCCTTGAGGAATGTAGTCCTTGAGTACTTGTGGCCTTTCCCATTTATCCAAATTATCAACGTCTAGCATAGCTCTGTTTTTAAAATGCTGCAAATTTTGTATTATAGGTATTACTTAATGAATACTATAAATAAGAGGTAGAGACATACATCACGTAACATTTTTTCTGCAGCGTCGATGTCCCATTTTCGAGCTGAGTTAATAAAATAAATAATAAAAATCAGATATAGACATAACATAGGATAATTTATGATGTTCCGCCAAAAGTTTTACCTCTTAACCATCTTAGGAGGAAGAAATCATCATCTTGTGGTCTAGTAATATCAGATACAATTCGCCGGAACTGAAACGACATAAAATTGTTAACTTATAATTTGTAGGCACAATCTTTTAAATAAAAAAGAATTTAAGCTGGAATTTGTAAACCTAATCTTACACATAAAACTTTAAGTTCGACGTGTGTTTGACCGAGCTAATACGCGTTAATTACTTTTTAATAGCTTTTTAAATATATGTATCTAATCTAATGTGTTAATTGCCTCTTTATACAATATTATGAAAATATTTAAGCAAATATTATTTGTGAATAATCATATCAAGATGCCAATAACTTCAAAGGTCGTTAATTAAATTAAAAAGTAATAAAGGAATTCGTATTTTAATGAGCACAAGGCAAAAATTGTAAAATTTGCATTGATTCATTTTTTTCAGAAACTAACAAATAAAATATTTGAAAATGTTATCACATTCAAATCAATGGCGCAAAATAGAAAAATTTAAAGGGTTAATATATATTAAACTGAAGATCAAAGCGATAAAATAAAATTAATGAGCAAATTTGAAAGTCAATGTAACTATTTTGCATAGATCGATTAGAAGTACAATTTGTAGAAATAGAACTTATATTATACAGATGTACAATATATTTGGTACAAGGAAACATTTTCATATTTTTTCGACAATTTACTTGTACATAACAATTGCATTATTATCTGATCGCTTTCTAATTATTTTATTCATTT
Organism: Tolmerus cingulatus; assembly: GCA_959613345.1. NCBI lineage: Eukaryota > Metazoa > Arthropoda > Insecta > Diptera > Asilidae > Tolmerus > Tolmerus cingulatus. Next base: position 53,028,464 of record OY390707.1, read on the forward strand.
CAATTTTTAAAGAGAATCTCAAAAGTCACGTAATTAAGGAACGTCCTAACCCTACTTTTGTGTAAAAAATCTCATAGTTTTTATATGTCAACATCTAAAAGTTATAAAACCAACTATTTTCTATGACATCAATTTCAGGAATTCACAAGATTCCAAAAAATTGTTATCAGTTTATCAGTGTTATCACCCCAATAACCTTAAAATGTAACTTAAATTTTTAAAATTTAGGGCTACGTTTAAATGTTTGTTTTTATTTTAGTTGAAGCATAATATTATGATATGATACGTTTTATTAAAATAATAAAAAGTAATCACTACGAAAGCAATTTCCATTTTAAATTAGTTGTAGCTAATTGTGTTAGAAAATAAATTCCTTTGATTTATGTTATTACGAGGCTATTTAAGTGAAAAATTAGATAATTAAAATTATTTAGTTTAAAAAATTCAGTTTTTCTCTACACTTTAAACGAAACTTCAATTACTTATTGAACAATGTTTTTTATCGGTCATACATATTACTACTTAAAATTATCGGCCTTCAATTTACAGCTCCAATAAAATATTATTTTTAAACGTAAAGTGGTAAAGTCGTAAAGAACTAAAACTAAAAGAGTTGTATACTAAAATTAATAATTTGTGGTTTTAGTAGAAAATGCTTTGCACACCACTATGTAATATCGAGTCGCTAAATTAAAAAACTTGTTTAGCAGATTTACTTAAATTTTCCCCAAGTCCAAACGAGCGAACATCTTAAGGAAATTTGGATTGCAGAAATATCAAGTTCAGAATAAATGTATAATCATGTTTTTGCACTACTCCGGGCTTTCACCATATTTTACTTCATACGGTGTTGTAGTTTGAAATAAGTTTTATTGGAAAAAGTTTGATATTAAATATACTATTAATGTTTCTGGAAAAGGATAACCTTTTATTTTACGATGCAGGTTTTATTTCAGGCTCATATAACGCATATTGCTCACTTAAGTAATTTTTCCAGCAGATGCCAGAAGATTGTAATTACTGCACCAATAATCATAAGCGAGCTAATTTATTTCATTATACCAGTGCAAAGCAAGAAAACACGCTTAATCGCAGTAATTTTTTTTAGTAACAAATTAGGTGGCCAGCCCACTTTCGATTTCATAATTTCTTGGATTATCCAAGCGTACGCTTCTACATCAGCCTGTCGATCTTTAACTTTTCTATCTCTGCATTTTTCGCTTGTCTTTCTATCTGAAGGCGTACCGCCAGCTTTCGTGCAACTATAGAAACTACTATAAGACAGATAACTGGCGAAGAAAATGAAGAGGTAGAAGAAAGATGAATCGGAATAATATTCATAGTAGTAAAAATCGTAAATTAGTGGCGACGGAAACCATAAGTGCACCTTGCGTGCCCATCGGAAACTTCGTAACTTTCAGATTACACCAAACTAACATGTGGCAATCTTTTGCAACTTTTCTGAGAAACAAGTAAGAAGGCGTTTCTCTGAAATCAGGTACATGTTCCATGATTCCAAGATGTTTGTTAATTTAATTAAGCATGCTTTTACATACGCTGTACTACGCGGTTCAGTTCGTATTTCCGGAGGTTATAATGCAATTTTGACAAAATTGTAACGAGGCCAGTTAAAAACCTACTGGTAGAAGGTTAAACAGAATGTATCCGATGAAAGGAAACAATCTTCCGATTTTCTGAAGACTGAAGGTTCAACTATAGCTCAAGGACTCTGTTGGGTGTAAGAGGTAAAAAATTTGTGGGAATTGGTCAAACGACATTATGATAAGAATGTAAATCAAAAAATGCCGTCAAGTACATGAGACGGTCAGGGCGAGAAATTTATTAAAGACCAATTTCTCTGGGGAAAGCGTCACGCTACTGATTCGATTATAATGTGGTTCCTCATCTGCTGTTTGTGACTCAGAGTTGTTTCACTTGCTAAGGAATTTCGTTTCACTTCGTGCAGTTTAGATTGTTGCACAACAACAGTAATTAGTGAAAAGATTGTGGTTCAAATGAGTAGATCTATAACACTTTTAAACTTTTGACTTTTCAATTCCTTCAAGCAGAAAATATTAAATAAGTGTTAAAAATTGAAATGTATTGCTGACCAACTTGAATACTGAATGAGATAGGGAGACTAAAGCAATCCTAAATGAGAAAGAAGAAAGGCTGTATGGGATCTGGTCCAAAGCTGAATCGAAATGGAAATTAGGATAAAACAATGGCAATGTCTAGAAACTAATGAGAAGCAATATGCAAAGCATGATATTATATGGAAAACTAAATATTTCTTTTAAAAAATAAAAGAAGCAATTTGCTTCTTTTTTATTGCTTTCATAGTTCCGACCCACTAACAAAATTAACAACCATGTTATAAAATTAAAAATTGTATTATGACCTTTATAATAAGGACTAACAATTTCTTGGCCCTTGTTTTGTGATTTAATGTGGTAATTTTGCACAATCTGCTTCTCAAGACTTTGTTCAGCGAATATGTTTATTTAGCTAGCTTTGTAAGTTTCACCCGCAATTACCTACACCTACATACAAATAGAGTTTGAACACAAGCTTAGTGTTAATTCAACTTTCAATATCGTAGCTTCTATGAATTTTAAACATAAAACCAAACTTGGTTATTCTACAATAAATATTTTTTCAAAATTATTTAAAACGTAAATTATTGTAGAACAAAGAACTATAATTTAATTTAACGTTTTGAGCAATTTTTTCCTTTAACTAATGCCAGACAAAACTGGGATAAACGTCCTCTGAATTAACGTCAATTTACATAAATTTAATCTAGACTTTGCTTAAATAATTGTTCAACCTCGAACCAACCACAGTACACAAATTAAGTATTTGTTTTTTCACAGTATCCGGCGATCATTAAGCGGATCAGCGTTTTGTTTGCGCTTAGTAAATAAAAAAATATTTCGATATTTTGCTCTTTTTTATGTATGAAGAGATATCGTAGCTACAATGCACAATTTTATGAAACGAATTTTAATATAAATAGCTTAAGCGTCTTTCAGTGTTTGTGACATTTAACCTAAGTAAGACATTTGTAGATGTTAAAAGGAAAAGTTCAAGGATTTGGATTTGAAATAAGTGATCTATGTAGACTATGTAGCAAATATTTTGTTGGTACATATATTTGAAGACGTCCAAAAAATAAAACAAATAATTAGATAATCTCTAAAAAAGTGTCAGATTATTGAAATATGTATTGTACGTTAAATATAATAAAATAATAATTATTTAAGTTTTTCAAAGATGTATAACGTCGCACAATTATTTACTCATTTTTACATTTAATGATTTAAATTTGAACTTAAATCAATGAAATATAACTATTAGCTTCGAAGGGGACGTTACTTCTTAGCGTATTTGATACATAGCAATTCGGTTTTACAATAGTTTTAATACGAAATTAACCAATATTAAGTTTTTGCAGGCTTTTACACAAATATCTCCTTTAAAATATATTCAATTTTAGTATGTATTAGACTAGCGCTTTGAGAAACTAAAAATAGCTTAATTATTTCTGTTAAAATAGATGCAATATTCTCAAGAATTAATTTCCGGTTAAACAAAATAACTTATTTGAAAACGCGCATTTACCAAATCAACTTAAGAATTATCATTGCAAAGACAATAAGTTTATATAACACTTCCAATTATCTCGCACCATTAACAAGTTATTATACGCATAAATCATATAAACACAGCTATCATATCACGCACATTGCGATTTTCTTGCCCTCTTGATAATCATTGAAAAAAACTCTTTTTACATTTTATCGTAATGCAAATTTTAATTTCAATTTCTAGTCCAGTACAAGTTAAAAGTTCAAAGGATAAGCCTTTCGATTTCGATGTCTTTTATGGCATTAAAATTCATCACTTTAAACAACAAAACAGTGAAGTTGTTACAACATTGAAAAAGGATATTCATATTCCAGTTATATAGTTATAATTATAAAGTAGAAGTAATAACAAAATATTTTATCATCTTCAAACTACTCACATAAATCTACGAATATAAGTGCGTTTTACTTTTTATTTTATAATGTTTTTTATTAAACCAATATACCTGTTTTTTATCATTTTTTAACTAGAAACTAGTTTTAAATTACATCTTTTGACTCGCCATACGCCACGATGAAATAAAATTAAATAAAATGTTTGTCACTCAATTAACATTATAACCAGTAAGTTTTAAGAATTCACATATACATATATTTATTTTATATGCTAGCTTTATAAGCTTTACAATTTATAATAATTTCGCGAATTTCATTGTAAGTAATTAAAATACTCCTTTGATTTTAAACAAAATAAAAATGTTTGACCTTGTAAAATTATTCTTTATTTATTAAAGAAAGTAGAGGATCAGCTTTATAATTTTATTTTGTTTCTGTATATTTTTTAAAAGTCTTTATTATTTATTGTCTTACGCGGTGTCTGGATACAATTTTTTTTATATTAATTGCATTTCTTGACAAATGTCACCTTGACTATGACGATTTTTGCAAGCTTAATCATTATATTCGGTACTATATGTCGCTCAAAACCAGTCTTAGTAGGTACTTAGCAACTATAAAAAGTTAATGATTTTCTAATTATAAATGTTACTCTTGATTCAAGTTTTTTATGATCTTAGCTCTTCAATTCTATAAACTTAAGAAAGAATTTAAATGGAAAAATTTCTTGGAACAACAAGCAATTAAGTTTTTTCTCTCTAGAGGAAAATTTTGAAATAATCTCATTCCGGTGCAAATGTTATTCATACTAAACACAAAATATCTCTAATTTGAAAATCAATACACTGAAAAATTAAACTGAAATATAACGCTTTGAAAAACGAATTGTAAAGATCTTCGAAACACTAATCTTATTTATTATTTAAGAATGTATACTGAATAAGAAATCAATTCAATGCCCATATCTTATCTGACGATACAATTAATTTTTGCAAAAGCGACTTACTCTAGAGTCCCATTATCATTAGCATAAAATTAAATTGTAAAGAAGATTACTTTCTACTGATAAAATTGTTTAATAGTCCGTGATATCTATTGAAGCTTACACATTTCAGTTACAGAAGAAGTTTTGATATTTACCATTTTCTATAATCAGCCGAGGCTTCTATCTCGGGTCTGTTAATCTTTTCAAGTGATTTTAAAGCTGCGTTTATAAGCAGACAAAATAAGCTGGTTCTATAGGCTTAATCCATACTATAGCTAAGCTATAAAATTTATGCCTATAAATAGCACTTTGATATTAAAATCTATATAAGAGAAGCATAAAAATATTAAAATTCGACCCCTGATTATGACTTTGAAATTAAAGGCAGTGACATTTTTAAATGATTAGGTAAGAGTTAGTGTTGGGTTCACAATCTATAAGTAATGTTTTGTAAATATACGTTTTGTTTTCAGAATGTAATTTCCCGGTTCAAAACCAAACATCCCATTTGAAGTACCTGAGTTTCCCGCCGACCGAATATCCCATCATCAAGCTGTTCCAGAACACCCCATCAACCAAACAACTATCAACTATTATTAATTTTACTTTGTTTTAAAATACTTAGAAATTTTGTTAAAATCCTAATAGGCTTTGAATTTAAAACTAGAATGTTAGTAAGCCTTAAGCATCGCGTTGCCGTGGTAACAATCAATTTTTGTAGTATAAAAGGAGCGGATTCGCCTGAGAAAAGCACTCTTCCGAACAATTCGGCAAGAGGTAAGTATCACCACGGGTAGCGACTGTGGTTGATATTTATTACAATTCCTATTCCTTAGGTGTTCGGGTATCGACCGTTCACCAATTCCTATTCCTTAGGTGTTCGGGTATCGACTGTTCACCAATTCCTATTCCTTAGGTGTTCGGGTATCGACCGTTCACCAATTCCTATTCCTTAGGTGTTCGGGTATCGACCGTTCACCAATTCCTATTCCTTAGGTGTTCGGGTATCGACTGTTCACCAATTCCTATTCCTTAGGTGTTCGGGTATCGACCGTTCACCAATTCCTATTCCTTAGGTGTACGGGTATCGACTGTTCACCAATTCCTATTCCTTAGGTGTTCGGGTATCGACCGTTCACCATTCCCATTCCTTAGGTGTTCGGGTATCGACTGTTCACCAATCCTATTCCTTAGGTGTTCGGGTATCGACCGTTCATCATTCCTATTCCTCAGTGTTCGGGTACCGACCGTTCACTGTTTTGAACCTCGTATTAATACAAACATTGAGTCGAGTTACAAGTTTATCGTTTGATTTAATGTACACAATTAAGTTTAAATTCAAGCATATTAGCATCCGTTATTGTATAAATTGAGAATTTGATTTAATGTATAATTTGAAAAGAGAAATAAAATTTTTTGAACTGATTAAAAGTATATCCGAACTTAATTCTTTCATTTCTTTTACATTATGTTCTAACAACGGTCAGAACATATTTTTTGGTCCTTCGAGCCGGATATAATCAGTTCAAAAGTTTACAATGTCTCTTCAGCAACTCATAGAAAAGCAAATTCTTGCTTCAGAAAAAATTCTTAAAACATACTCAAAGTATCAGGAATTGAAGCCTTCAATCCTTTCTAAAGGTATCATTTCTGAACGGCTAACAGATTTACGAAACTGTTGGGTCACATATTCCGCTACTCATGATCAGATCATTGAACTAGCAAGCACTCTAACTACAAGGGAACGGAAAAAATATTCATATCTTACAGGAGATCTATTTTCAGACACCGAGGACAAATATTTCGAATATGCAGGTGTTTTACGAGATAGTTTAAGTGAATTTGAACCAACAAATTCATGTACTGAGACCCTGGGTGGTGGACCAATACATGCAACTTCATTAGCATTAAAGCTACCCCAAATTTCTATTCCAACATTTTCAGGCTCATATGAGTCTTGGCGATCATTTCATGATCTTTTTAGTTCTCTTATTCACAAGAATCCATCATTGCAGCCAGTTCAAAAGCTTCATTACTTAAAATCTAGTGTCACAGGAGAAGCAGAACATTTATTGCGACAATTTCCAGTGACACATGCCAGTTATGAAAATGCTTGGAAAGTTCTTGTGGACAGATATAATAACCAACGTGTTCTTGTTAATCATCAGTTAAGGTTATTAACAAAAATAATTAAAATAAATTCAGAGTCAGCTAAATCTATCAAATCACTTTTAGACAAAAGCACAGAGTGCATATTTGAATTAAAGGCATTAGGTGTTTCAACCGAAAATTGGGATCCTATTATAATACACTTGTTAACACAAAGTTTACCCTCAGAAACACATCGTATGTGGGAAGAGGATATAAGCTCACTAAATCAATTACCAAGTTTGGATCATTTCAAATCCTTTTTAGAAAAACGATTTCGAACTCTAGAAGCATTGGCAGAGTCAAAACCAGGCTCATCAAATACTATGAGCATCAAACGAAATACTATGACCCAAGTTTCGGCAGTAAGCAATACATGCGTTGTATGCAATAACTCCCATATCATAAATCAATGTCCAATATTCTTTAAACATCATACAGATGAAAGGATTAAAATTGTGACATCAAAGAATCTATGTTTTAATTGCCTATCCAACAAACATAAGATACAACAATGTTCGAGTAGATTCAGATGTCGGCACTGTGGTGGAAAACATCATTCACTTCTCCACAAAGACAAAACATTCCAATTACCAACCAACAAAAAACCTCTTGCTCAAAGACAGTCGAATCTATCTTGTTCGACTATTCCCACCGAGACTGAAGCTAATGTACACTCGTTCTATGCTAGTCACATTAGTAAAAATAGTCCAGCATTATTATCAACGTCATTAGTTAAAATACGTGTCAATTCGTATGCCCCTTATACGTTTCGAGCTTTGATTGACTCAGGATCGCAAGTATCATTTATTACACAATCTGTAGCTCGAAGATTGCAACTGAAACCTGTACAAACGTCAGTGCAGGTAACAGGATTAGGGGATAATAAGGGAACTCTTGTACGATCACAAACATCGTTTGAAGTGTTTCCAAACAACAACCATGGTGACCCAATTGCGGTGACAGCCTTAATAGTACCAACTATTACAAGTATACTTCCACCGTCAAGAATCTCAATTGAAGAGTGGGACCATTTGAGATCTTTGCCACTAGCTGATCCATTATTTTACCAACCAGGTAAAATAGACTTGCTTCTTGGAGCAGATGTTTACGGACAAATTATCCAGGAAGGATTGCGCAAGGGACCACCAGGAACACCTATAGCTCAGAACAGTAGTCTAGGCTGGATTCTTTTTGGTAACATTTCTCCCAATCAGCATGACACAGGCTTCAAGGTTTCTACTTTTATGGCAAATACACAATCTCAAGATGATGATTTGTATTGCCTTCTTAAAAAATTTTGGGAATGCGAAGAGGTTAAGATTCAAATAAAACCAAAGGCATCAGATAAGCAATGCGAGGAACATTATGCTCAAACGCACAAACGTTCTCCTTCCGGTCGTTACGAAGTACAACTACCTTTCAAGACAACCAATCCTGATTTGGGTGAATCTCGTTCAAGAGCACTTAAGAGGTTTTACAACCTCGAGAAAAGTCTGTTGAAGTCACCACAAGTATACGAACAATACAGAACTTGTATAAACGAGTATATTGAATTAGGACATATGGTGCTGGCTGACACAAACAAAACATTCGATAACTTTTATTTACCACACCATGCAGTGATAAAAGAAAGTACCACAACAAAACTTCGCGTAGTATTTGATGCTTCTGCTAAAACAAGCAACGGAAAAAGCTTAAATGAACAACTTCGTACTGGACCAACTATACAGTCAGATTTGTATACCATTCTTTTAAGATGGAGAAAATATCGTATAGTTATGTCTGCTGATATAGAAAAAATGTACAGAATGATAAATGTACACCCTAATGATCAAAATTACCAACGGTTGGTCTGGCGAAATAATCCGGAGGAAAACATAAAGGACTATAAGCTGACAACTGTTACTTTTGGGCTGACCCCAGCTCCCTACTTGGCTATCAGAACTTTGCATCAACTTGCCAAAGATGAATCAAAAAATTACCCAATTGCCTCAGGAATTCTTCTTCAAGATTTCTATGTAGATGATCTTTTGACTGGTGCAAACTCTATAGATGAAGCTCAACAAATTCAAAAGGAGCTGTGTTCTCTCTTAAAGTCAGGAGGTTTCACATTAAGGAAATGGGTAACTAATTCCTCTTTGTTACTTAACAACATTCCAAAGGAACTAAGGGAAATTCAACCTCCGTTACGGATTTCAGGTAATGACTCAGTCAAAACCTTAGGGATACACTGGTATCCTGGTGCTGATTATTTCACAATCAAATATCAGCCATTCAAGGAGTGTCCGCTTACAAAGCGATCAATTTTATCTGAAGTAGCTAAATTTTTTGATCCACATGGCTGGATATCTCCAATTATAATAACCGCTAAAATTCTAATACAATCGTTATGGCTTCATGGATGTTCATGGGACGAATCTATTCCTTCAAATTTAGAATCACTCTGGCAATCATTTTTATCAGAACTTAATCTGCTAAGCAAAATAAAAATACCCCGTTGGTTACATACCACAGGAAATCTTTTAAATGTTCAAATTCATGGTTTCTCAGATGCTTCAATACATGCATATTCCGCGGCAATATATGTAAGAGTCATTGACGAAAAAGAAATTCTTCATGTGAATTTATTAATTGCCAAATCAAGGGTAGCACCAGTTAAACCAGTTTCGCTCCCACGACTTGAATTATGCGGAGCCGTATTATTAGCGAGACTAATATCACGCATAAAGGAAGATATGAATTTTCAAAATATTGCTATGTACAATTGGACTGATTCATCAATAGTTCTTACCTGGATTCGCAACCATCCCAACAAATACAAAACGTATGTTGCGAATAGAGTTGCTGAAATCCAAGAATTAACGTCCATAAATACTTGGCGTCACGTGCGATCTAGCGATAACCCTGCAGATTTAAATTCTCGAGGTATTAAGCCCTCTCTTTTAATCAACAATGATTTGTGGTGGCATGGTCCAAAATGGTTGCAAGAACCACCAGAAGTATGGCCCAAATCAAAATTCCCTCCCGCTACGGATGAGATAGAACACAAAAAACTTTGCTTTATTAACATCAAGGACGATTGTGAAGCATTGTTAATAAAATATTCTTCATACACCAAACTTGTTCGGGTTACAGCATATTGTCTTCGATTTGTTAATAATTGTGGAAAACCAAAAGAGGACAGATCTCTAAATTTGTTAACTACAAATGAAATATTAAAAGCAAATCAAGTTCTCATAAAAATAGTTCAAAAGGAGTATTTTTCCAAAGAGTTAAAACAAATATGCACCAATCTTCCTTTATCAAGAAAAAGCATGATATTGTCATTACACCCATTTATGGATGATGCAGGTCTTTTAAGAGTCGGTGGTCGATTACGACATGCAAAATTATCTTTTTCTGAACAACATCCCATAATATTACCAAGGGAAAGTGTTCTGACGAAACTTATAATAAATTACTATCATATCAAAACTTTACATGGAGGTACTCAATTAGTATTAACAACTATGAGGAATCAATATTGGATTCCACAAGGTCGGAAAACAGTACGGAAAATTTTAAGTAAATGCATTACTTGTTTCCGATACTTCGCACCACAGCATAATCAATTAATGGGCGATCTTCCTTCGTGTCGAGTAAATTTATCTCGACCATTTCAACACACAGGTGTTGATTATGCCGGCCCAATTTCCGTAAAAATGTCTAAATATCGTGGCAATCGTTCTTACAAAGCATATATATGTCTTTTTGTTTGCATGGCAACAAAAGCAATACATATAGAAGCTGTATCAGATTTATCATCAGCATCTTTCATTGCAGCATTTAGACGTTTCATAAGTAGAAGGGGTCTCTGCACTGATATGTATTCAGACTGTGGTACCAATTTTATTGGTGCAAATAAAGAAATTGATATCGCATTTAAAAATGCTAATAAAACATTAGCTAATAAAGTAGCAGCTGACGGTATTCAATGGCATTTCAACCCTCCATATGCTCCCAATTTTGGAGGTCTATGGGAGGCAGGAGTCAAGTCCGTTAAATACCATCTTAAACGAGTTTTAAAAAATGCTGCTTTGACCTTTGAAGAATTTTCTACTCTTTTAAGTCAAATTGAGGCATGTTTAAATTCAAGACCACTATCCCCAGTCACCGAGGATCCTTCGGATTTGGAATACCTAACTCCTGGTCATTTTCTAATAGGGTCTGCTTTAAATACATTACCAGAACCTACTCAAGTATATAAGGTTACAAATATAGCGAGATGGAATTATATTCAATGTTTACGCAAGCATTTCTGGTCAAAATGGTATAAAGATTATCTAAGCAATTTACAAAATCGTCCAAAATGGCGAGTATCAAAACCGAATCCTACAGTAGGAGACATGGTTATTATTTCTGAAAACAATACACCTCCAAATTCATGGTTACTGGGTCGTATATTGGAATTACATTTTGGGTCTGACGGTTTAGTTAGAGTCGCTTCTATCAAAACCAGAAATGGTATCTTGAAAAGGCCAATTAACAAATTGCGTTTACTTCCTAAAGAACAATAAATCATATTTTAAATTTATGTTCTATTCAAGCAAAAGAAAACCACTTTAGTTACATTTCAAAAAAAAAAAAAAAAAAAAAAAAAAAAATTATTATCAAGTAGACTGCAAAAATGATGACAATTTACAGTCGTTTCCCACGGTAACGAAACTCAATAAATAAATAAATCTTTATTCAGATCGATTGCAACGTGTTATATCGTGATTTCAGAAATATTGTGGATAAACCAACAAAAAAGAAAAAAAAAAAAAAGGGTAATATATATACAACAATGAAGGAAGTGGATGCAATAATTAAGCAAATGACGAAGGAAATACGAGCCATCAGTCCAATAAGAAACCCGCCACGAGCAAGAACAATAGAACAATTTCCAGTCAACATGAAAACCATGACCAAAGGGTTTGAGGACTTGTGGATCGAGAATAAACCAGAAAGCAGTTTATTTGGAAAATTCCCAAAAAGGATGTCAGATCTTACAACTAATCGCTTCACGAATATAACTGTTTCGGAAACCATGAGATCACCTCTTTCATCAGGAAAAATAAAAATTTTAGAAAAGGCATATACATATATACATAGGTATATGTGCGTGCATTCTGTGCGCATACGATGATTATAAGCACAGAAAAGTTATTTTGTTTTACCTTTCATAAGAGTATCTCAACAATAATGGAATTTGTCAATGAAATTGATAACATTTATAATAAAATAATGTAACTCGAAATTTTAGTAATTCATTAGACAATTAAAACTTTCTTGATGGAATCGGTTTTTTTTCATATATACTATAGATGAATGTTTCCTATAAATTTAAAAATTCGTGTCTGAAAAATCATTGACCTATTTTTTTAATTAAAAAGTAAATCTTATGTGGCAGAAATGCAAATTATTGAAGTTATAATGTATGTACATATATTTAGAAATTATCCTGGTAACCTGTGACATTCAATTTAGCGCTGCAATGTACTGGGCCGCTGAGTTGCAATGGCCTTTGAGTAATTTTGAATTACATATATTATCATAATATTAAAATTTGAGTAGTGTTTATTTTAACGAAAAATTATTTGTTTGAAAACAAAAGTGCAAAATACATGCAAACCAAGTAATAAATCATTGGACAATTAGAGTCAGTAGGTTCAATTCTAAACGATATTAGCGGCGATTATTGCTTTTATTAGACGACATCATAGTTTTTTCATATACACCCGTCTTAAAATCCCTTATCTTCAGTGATTTATCTCACAATTCAATCTCATACAAAAATGTGAGCCTCAAACTATGTATAAAGCCGGTTCAAAATATAAAACCATTTAAATGTAACTCAACTTTGCTTACTGGTAATAAAATTGATTTTAGATTTAAACGGAGGTTACTCTAAACATACATACCAAAAGTACTTCAAATTTACTTATTTGTCTTCATTAAATAAAACCATCAAATATACATCCCTAAAATTTGCAATTTTGTTTTTATACTTTAATAAATTCGGTTTTTTAAATTAATTTTCATCTATAAGTCGGCAACTTTTTACAAATATTCTACTAAAATTATTAATTCTGTATTGAAATAATCTTTTGTCAATATTTTAGAAATGATTTATTTAAGATACGTAGCAAAAGTATAATAATAAAGTCTCTTATCTACATTAAATTTATCTCAACAGATGATTCATCTCAGTTAAAAGTAAACAAATTAATTTAAGCAATTGGCACGTCAGTGAAGCTTTTTATATATTTATTTTTCGAATTAAATATTAATAAGGTTCGAAGGGGCACGACAGAAAGGAAATTTTTAAAATAGTGACGCACTTCATTAACCGGTTACGTGGAATTACAGTCACAAAAAGTTGTATTAATGTAAGCTCAAACAACATGTTTGATTATATATTTTTAGAACCATACATTGTGTAAGTTTATACTACTTTATGACCATTTTTATGCTATACATATAAATATGTAAATAACTCGTCGCAATTAAATTCATGCATCTGTTCGGTTTAACATTTTATAATAATTAGCAAGTAGATACTAGTAAAACTTGATTTCATCTAAGTAGAGTGAGAATGATTAACCTACTTCTAATTTAATGGGCTTTTACGGCGAATTGCATGGAACTCGAATTCCAAAAGCTGAATGAATGTATTTGGAGTATATACAGAATCTTAAACGTTTAAGATGATATTCCAATTTCATGACGAGATTTCATTCTTAATTTAGAGACAAAATAAATTGTAGCCAAAAGTTCATCTTTGTGCAGTTTTACGCAGCACGGTGTTTTGTCATTTACTAATAAAAGACGTAAACAAAGAGCGAAATGTGCATTTATCTTGGTCGGGTCTTTCACACTTCTTTTAATAATAAAAATACAAAAATATCTTCTTTATTTAAGCTCTGCATTATCTTTGTCAACAGTCCACACAAAATCAAGTTATAAATTTTCCAGGTATTTTGCACATGAAAATTTACGAGTATGCTTTGTGAATTTTCTGATATACTTCAAAGAGGTCATTTATACCTAGTGAAGCAATAAATAAATAAACAACGAAAGCAATCAAAAGGCCGAAAAGTAAAATAAAAATTCCATCAATGTCGAAATATTTCTCTTGGGAACACTTCCAGTGTCAGTGGACCGAAGGTTTTTCCTTCCTCGAATCACGGATTTAAAAAGTTAAGAAAATTAAATATTCGCAAATTGACCGTAAAATCTCAAAAAAAAAATAAGACGCCGAAGAGAGCGTCTGCCTTGAGTTAATGTTAATGCAGGCTTTAGCAAAGTTTACCTTCATCAGTTTGAACTTCTGGTCATCATCAAGGTCAGGTTTGCGTTGAATCGTCGTCATGGTGTCAACTGTCCACTCACTCGCCAATCACTTGTTTTCACTTCTCCCTGTACACGATCCGACGCTAAAACAGGTAACCTGGAACACACCTTCGCTTAATTGATAAAATACCCGCGGTCAACGTGCGGGTGCGACCTATTTACTCACTTTCTGTCTCAAGCAAAATTATTACCCAATTTGGGGGTGGTTGTCCGGTGGCAAAACGCAACAATTAAAGCCGGCTTGGTCAGCACTGGCGAGCAACGCGCTTGCGTCAGGTGTGTTTTCACTTTCGATTAAGACTCGCAACTTCTTGGGATCAATTAGATAGTTCCGCGGAGTTGTAGCGTAACGTCCAGCTCAGTTCGTTTGAACACTTTCGGTGCTTCTGCGCGACTGACTTGGGAATTTCTTGCGCCAGCTGAAACAAGCTCGGGCTCCTTAATTATATCTTGAAACCGCATTTTCAGCCGAGGTTCAGCTTGACTAGATCAGCCCCTGCCATCTTCAGTATCTCCGACTCTGGGCATTCCCTCCTGGACCACATTTTGATCTAAGTTGATCGCGTCGCGAGACCTGCTGCTGAGTGTTGAAGGTTACGCGTTACGTCACATCAACTTGAACTCAAATTTCTGCAGTTGCAGAAAAGTACTTGATACTGAAAGCGGTGTCTTCGCTGCAATTTGTACATGCGTTCTAAAAGAGATAATTTCCCAAATGCATAAAGGTCAATGCCAACAGATTACATTATAGTATGCTGAAATTTATTTATTTTTTTTCATTCAGATTGTTGTGCTAAGAATTCAAGCTCGCACGCTGTACTATCGAGCTAAAACAATTTTATTAACGTTTTTACATAGTAAGTACACTTTTTTTATATTGCTAATAAGAACTACTATCAGTTTGTTTTTATTTGTTTTGTTTCTTTGATTTTGGGAATTTGGCGCTTTTTATTCTAATAATAGTTGTTTTTAAACCAGAAAAAAATAAATAATTAATCACACGTGGAAATATAATTGAGGCGCAATGTAGAGGCACAGGGAATATAAAATAATTTAATGTTAGCTAAGAAAATTTATTACTCATAGACCAAAGTTTACTTCTTGTGGATTTTTTCAATTAATTTAGTGATAACAATTTCTTCATAGTGGTGTGAAATATGCACAACGCAATCAATTTTTTGTGTTATTTTTTATTTATTTAGAAATTTGGGAGATGAAAACAGTGTAGTTTACTTTTTAGGTGATATATAGTAGAGATATAGTGTTTCGCGAAATGCTGATTTCATTTGTTTATTTATTTTTGGAAAGGTTCAAAATAGAAGGGCAATTTTTTGCTAAAATAGAATAATTAACAAGATTGATTTCATTTCACTTATTTATTATTTTTAGACACAGCCAAGACAAGATATTAGGTTTTTATGAAATTACGTTGAGAGTCAATTTTTATTAATTATCATTACGCAAACACAG
This sequence comes from Tolmerus cingulatus, assembly GCA_959613345.1. Lineage (NCBI taxonomy): Eukaryota > Metazoa > Arthropoda > Insecta > Diptera > Asilidae > Tolmerus > Tolmerus cingulatus. The sequence goes on from OY390707.1 coordinate 53,044,430, forward strand.
CCTTTCCATTTTTAAATTCGGAAAAAGGACCTATTTTAATTTTCCATTTATTTTTGTCAAGCAAAAAATAATAAAGCGATAAAACTAACTGAATTTTGAATCTTTAGAGATTAAAATAATTGCATGCAGCATCGATGTTCCGAATTCGCAACATTTTTACCAAAAATAATCGTAAAACTGTTACGAAATAATGAACCAATTAATTTACGGAATAGCTTAAGCAATTATATTATAAAAAATTCCTACCTAAAGCAAATTTCGTTGCCCTCCAACTTACGTCAAAGCGACCAGTGGAGGAGTTTAAGACTGAATATTTATTTAATGGGTTTTTTTTCGTTAGTAAAATATTATTTGTTTGCCTTGAAATTTTATACGTTTATGTAAAATTTAAAAATGGAACTCTTCGATGTTCAAAAAATTGTAAGAAACTGTAATTTAAAGTTGTGGGGCTTGGAGACCCACGTGAGAAAAATTCGGCTTTCAATTGTTTCTATTCAATATGAAAAACTAAAATAATTTTTATTATTTCAATAATTAAGGTATTCATAGGAACTCTCCACCACTGCGCTTTGATCGTATTGCATACTTTGAGGAATATTCAAATGATGATCTTCTAGTTTCAGCAAATCTTCACTTGAAGTACGCATAAATTCCTGAAGGTGGAGCTAGGCTGAATATTTAAAAGCTAACAGATATTGTTATTTATAGCGTGGAATAAACATTTCTTTTTATAACGGGCAGTAAATCCTAAGTACTGCATGCTTCCATTTAGGCATAATTTTCATCTTAATAATTTATGCTTTATGGCATTAGTATGTTTCAAAGCAGATATAAAAATTACAAACGATTGTAATCGCTTATCGATATAATTAACACGAAGCGATCAATTTTGACATTTTCGACAGTTTACGATCTTATAAATTGAAATTGTAAAGCGTTTTTTCAAATTTTACACAGGCTAGCTAAAAATTCATAAGTAAACATGTTGTACATAAGTGGTAATAAGTTATTTTCATAAATTTTCAATATGATCGATATTTTGTCAATATTAGAATTAAACGTCTTGACTTTGTGGACTAATAAATAAAAAATAGCTTTAGAATATCCCAAAACATATGATTATTTAAGTCTCTTGAAAATATTAACGTTTAAAATAAATATTTTTGAAATACAAATTTGAAAGAGTATCTTGCGTTGTAACTTTGCTTTCTTTGTTTTTTTTGTGGTTTATTAAAACCATCGGATTAAGAATTATTTGTTTAACAAATTCAGTAGTCATTAAGAATAGTGCGGAATCTTTTAAAATTACACTTTTAGATATTGTAAGCTCAAAGAAAGACAATTTCGCTGATATCTATTTAATACCTATAGGTGCACATCATTTTATTCCTTGCTAAGGAAAGTTTTATGAGAATGAAATTTTTCTATGCATCAGTTCCATTTTAAAATAATTTTTGATTTGATATTTTACAAATGTTAGTAAATTTGTCTAACAAATCTACTCATATTCAATTTTTCATCTTATTGTTCACAGAGCCTTTGAGATATTGTATTTCATTGTATCTAGCTCATATTCTTAATTTAGATCGCATTTGCAAATTTGTCTATTAACTTAAAAAATATGCCCCCAAAGAGGCAGCCGAGATCAAACAGCCAATTAACAACAGGTGGTAGTTGTAATTGAATAGATGCAAATGCATTTCTTTGCTATGAAAACATTTCTTAGAGCTTTCGGGGATAATGCCAAGAATTCTGAGAATTCCCACAACAAATCGCGGCTGAATAGTGAAAACTTACAAAGTTATAATAAATCTCGACAGCCGTCAGTTTGTGGCGCGGAACGTTCCACGAGAACAACGTCCATTAGCACAGAAATTCGCAATAAAAACAAAAATTGAAACCGTCACTGTAAAAAAGTATTTGTGCTACTGCGTACTCGGTAAGTCTACCAATAAAAATCCAATATGAATAAAAATAATAAAATATGAACTGTATGTTCGGCATCAGTCTCCATTCTCGCGCGGCAATTATTAATCACTCACCCTGAACGTTTTAAAAAATTTAAATTTTTTGGCTGAGGAGCGTCTTCGGCCCCTTTAGTAGTATTACTAAACTGCTGGCTCGTGGACACCGCAGCTACTCCCTAGAGGCGGATGCTGCTTTCTTGCCTCGCTTCACTTCATCTTTGATCTCAAGACAACACGGACCGCGAAAGATTTCACCGAGTGGACAATTTCTTCCCCGACAGTGTGAAAACTCGGTTGCCGCTGATCGTTGATTTCGCGTTTAACTCATCAGAGGATTTATTTTGGTCGCTCGATATTTTTCTACATTTTGCTCCCATTCCCGATTTCTGGACTGATCACGCAACGCTGTCCACTCCTGGGAGTAAGTAGGATACGCACGTCCGGTCAAGAGTACGCGTCGCGATCCAAAGGGAACTTAGTTTGCGGACTTTTTTCTCAAGGTCGTTCGCGGTTTAACCACCTGGTTCTACGAGCCCACAAATCCGGGAGTCTCGCGTGTCGGCGCAACTTTAATTTTTGTTACGTGACGGGTCCACAAAATTGTTATCACATGGCGAACAGCCGCCCAGAAGGAAGTCAACCCCCGACATCCCCACTGTCATCCCTGAAAGTGAGTTATCCGATAGTTGACACTTTTTTCCCAGCTTATAGCACTGTGATTGATTCGAATCTGATTAAGTTACTGAAAAGTGTGTGTCACCGTCGTCGAGATTAATGGCGAGATCAATTGTTTCCGCCACTTGGAGTTTTGCCGGTTGGGTGATCACCTTAGGTTACGTAACGTAGGAAATTCTTTGGGTGATCTTCCAAAGTAAACAATTGTCAGCTGGAAAATGAACAAAACTTTCGGTTGGTTAGAGGTACAATTTTAGAACATTTTGTTTTCATATTTCTGGCCGATTGTTGTCAAATACTTTCTCAGATATTTTTGGACACTCGTTTTGCCCATTAAAAATATGCATATGTATGTATGCATAACGATAAATTTTCGATTTATAAAAGATCTAGTAATGTAAGAGCAAATAATCAAAACACTCCCTCGTTTAAAATTCTACAAATCATTTTTGAGTTGTATTATTTGTCTATATTAATAAAAAAACGACCAAGTGCGACTTTGATTTATATATTATGGATTAAAAGCTACGGAACGATATATCTTAGGTTTTTGATAACGAATAAGAAGGCACAGATTAGCATGCTTCTTCTTAAAGTATTTTCCAACACTTTTTCAATTTTAATTACTGCAGAAGTTCTTCTGTCGTGAACATTTTTAAACTTAGCTAACTTTAATGCGGTTTTGAATTCTAATAATAAGCCAAGAAAGAAATGTTTTTAAAAATTTTGCATTTTGAAGATGTATAGGTACATTTTTCATACTAAAAATATTTCGCTGTAAGTTAACTAGTTTATTAATCTGACAAATCATTTATATTATAAAAAACAAACCAAACCTTAAAAGAACATATGTATATGTGCACATTAAGGCATGATTTTGTAAAAAATGAATATTTATTCAGTTGAATCTCAATCGTACAACGCTTAAGACCAATTCAACAAAAGAAGCCAATTTTAATACATATCTATCTACACATCTTTAAAAGGAATTACGTTAAATGTTAAAAAGATTTAAGAGCACAACCTCCTAAATAGTGGAGTAAATGCAACATTCGTAAGGGCATAAATCAGAAATAAATCTGCCAGTTATAAATACTAAATATAGATTAGATAGATAATAGATTTTAAAATTTCAAGTAAAAGATGTTATATAGTGTTCAAAAACAAAGAAATTTTTGTTAATTGAGAAACAAATATCTTTTGTTTTATAATAGAATAAAATATCATAATAACGAACAATAATAAAGAGCAACCAATCGGTTGTCCCAAAAATTAAATCACTATTACCACTGCAGTAAAAATTGCATTTTCATCATTTTAGTGTTTGAGAATCAAACGGCAGGGGTTAAGGACGGCCTTATATGAATAGTTTGTTTTTAAAAAAAGATAGAAGATCTATTGATTCATTATTTTGTGTGTCATTTTCATTTGTTTAAAATACCCTGGCATTTTTCAGCGTCTGTGCTTACTTGTACTATGCATTAATTTTAACATTCATATTTCGATTATGTTCTTTTAAGTATCTCATCGCCCTTAAGTTTTGATTTCGTTTTAGGTTTAAGTTGATAACATCAACATTTTCTTATTGGTTTTAAGAAGATGTGGAGTAATCGTTATTCATAAAAAAAAATAGGAAAAATAAAATTGTGAATATTTTAAATTTTGACGCGGTGCAATATAAAATGAACCCCTAATAAAATCTGGTCCCTTTAGTATGAAATCTAACTTCGTCACTATGTACTGCCTTGAACTGAGCTTTTTAACGTTTTTGAAAATAAGTCGATCGCTATATGTAGTGCGGCAACCCGGTGATTTTCTAGCTGATGCGGTGCAAATCTATTTTTGTCGGGAGCAACATGTTTTCTTTACTCTGTTGATTTGTTTACATGCCGGAGTTTTCCTCCTCTGTGTCATTGGACCACTGTTTTTAGAATTTCGCATTTGAATCAATTGTCCACATGCGCTAATAAATTTGCGCCAAACATTCATTCTAAGACCACTAAAAATCGAAAAGAAATTGGTAGGACCTTTGATCATATGGTCCTCAGAGAATGTCTTAAAGTGCTTGCTCACATCAGTGCGCCAGGTGCTTTGGACCTGAAAAGTTCTGTAAAACCGGCTCGAATTCAGATTTACGGCATAATGATGAAGGAACTGCACTCGCGACGACATCTTCACTTTATAATGACTGTCTCGTGACTATTTTAAATCGCAAATTCTGCGCCACATTTGAATCACTGTCGCGATTTCGAGATAACATAAAAGACATTTTGTAGTGATAGTGAATTTATTTATTGCTAATACTTCACGCTGAAATTCTTCAAGAATTTGTTCGTTCTATCTGTGCATAAATTTTTCTAATCGAGGTCTGCATTCGTGGCTGCTATTTAGCATGAATCAACCGCCGAAAGTGTAACAACAAAATGTCACAGGAATGTTGTGGGCGCGCACCTTTGTCACTGAGTATTTTCATAAAATAATAAATAGTAGCTCGAATTTGTCGCAACGGTTACAAAAGAAATGTTCTTTTGTTTTTGCGGTTTGAACAGCAAACCTGTTTAGGAAGTTATGTGCTAATATTTCAAAATAATAAATCGCAACGTCGGGAGTGTTATTTCATATTTGTTTCAAATAAAAGAAGTTCAACTGTTGGTGATTAGATCGTGCTGCTTTTTCTCTTTTTTAAGTCATATCTAATCAGTGATTTTCAGTTTACCTCAATGAGCACTATGAGCGGATTGCGAAGTCACTTAAAGGTTGGCATAAAAACTGAAGCACGTGTCGTCGTTCAATAAATTGATTTTATTTTATTTTACAACATCGCCTTTAATGGGCTATACATAGTATAAACTATTAATATGAAATGTAACTCTTATAATATGTATATATACTTATTTTCACATTAAGTTGTTTTACTAAGTCGAATTTAGTGAATGTCTTATTTAAAAATCTTTATGAAGAAGAGATAAACATTAGTTATTATTTTTTCCTTTAAAATCTAAATAGAAATTTTATATTACTAATTAAAATGCATGTATGTAAATTGTATTGCTTAATTAGCACTTAATGTGCTAGAAATTAAAATTAAAACGTAATATTTTATTTATCAATGAATTCCTTTTAAAACTAGAGATTTTTCTCTTTAACCGAAACTATTCAAATTAAAGAGGACAACCAAATGTATCATTGTGGGCGAACAAAACCATGCTGCACTTAAAATCCAGACGACTCAGACTGAAAACGTTCAGATATTTTAAATTGAATTTTTTTTCTCTTTAGTAGATAATAACTAAATTAACTAAATTTTCTTCTCGTATAAAAGAAACCATGAGGAATTCTGTTTCATATTAAATTTAAATTTTCAAAAGTATTTCATCAAAGAATAACAATACTAAAAATACTAAAAATAACATTTATTGTCTATTAAAAATTATATGCTTGCAAAACAAAATCTGCAAAGAGAAAAATTTTTGAATTATTACAGTCAAATTGTTTATATCCTGAGAGAAATTGTTAATTGAATTGAGATGTTCATTTACGCTTTTGGGACTGCATTTATTAATTATGAATCTGTTTCATTTCACACTGATTGTTTTTTATAAATAAACATATACATAAATTCATTTGAAGCTCTTTAGAACTAAGTTATCTCTTCACAGGTTGGCTTTTTAAGCTCGGCGTTAAACAACCTTATCCTTTCCTATCATGTTACAGAGGATTAAATAATAAAATATAAACACCCGTGCGTTTTTACACAATATGTCAATTTTATGATATCATATTGTCATTAGTGTTCTTTTTACAATGCCTTATCATTAATGATAATCATGAGTCATGTCGTCGTTGCTCCAAAATTCTTCAAACAACTCAAAAGGAACATTTATTCCGAAAACTTGCTTTCCCTAGTTTGAATTTAACGTTACTAAATATGTATTTTAAAATAATGAAATGGGCGTAAAAATGTATAGGAAAACTGCATGTTTATCTTCCAATTCAAGTTGTAGACCGCGAACACTAACTCTGTTAAACTCGCAGTAATTAGTAAAAGTTGTAGTTACAGCGGTGTAGCCGTCATATTGTTTAATGGCTTTCAATTATATTTTAAGTGGTCACAGTTGACTATTTTGCTATAAATATCTACAAAGAAAGTTGAGTCGTTTCTATGGTTTTATGATGTAGATAAAAATTTAATTTATTATAATATTTATTTATTATTGATTGACTTTTTAAATTATGAGAATTAAGCGAATCAATCTGTCGATAGTTGATGATCGGTTTCCATTTCTTCTAGGAAAATAATTGTTTTTACACGTTAATTAATTGAGATCCATTTTTAACAAGATTATTTTTAATTTTTCAAACAAGCTTTTTCCCTGTTTTTTATCTTTTGCGGAAATTAAAGCGGAAAATCGTTTTCGCAGTCCGATGAAGCTCTAATAGAAATTTTAAATGTTTGCTTAGTTTATTTCGATTGTTTGGGAAGTAAAAACATTTTGTAATAGAAAAAGTACCTTGTTTTGTGTTCGATTGGCTGACATTTTGTACATAAAAATGTGTTAAAGATTGCAAGGACGCAATGGTTTTTTAACAATTTACAACTACAGAGTTTTTAAATTACTTTTTTCCCACATCAGCGTCGAAAGTTCATTTTTTTACCCTAATTTCAGGGAACAAAGTAGCGTTTTTTTGCCCTGAAAAATGGTTTACCACGGGAGTAAAAAAGGTACATTTTTACCCGGGTGTTTGCCAACCTCGCCTACGGCTCGGGTGGCAATTTTACACCCAGGTAAAAATGTACTTTTTACTCCCTTGGTAAATTTTTCAGGGCAAAAAAACGCTACTTTTTGTTCCCTAAAAGTTGGGTAAAAAAATGAACTTTCGACGGTGATGTGGTAAAAAAAAGTATGTTTACCACGGGAGTAAAGTAGTACATCTTTACCCGGGTGTTTGCCACCCTCGCCTACGGCTCGGGTGGCAATTTTACACCCGGGTAAAAATGTACTACTTTACTCCCTTGGTGAACAATGTACTATTCTTTTTTTAATTCGTTTTGTTTTTTGTATTTCTAAAAGAAGTTTTATATTGGGATTTTCAAAGGTAATAATAATAATAATATTCACTATTCAAAATTTGTATATTAAGGACACAAAAACAAGCATATTGTAATTTTTTGAGAAGTCAGGTAAACACATTCCTGCATTTCAAAATTTTTTATACAAATTACATAAAGTTTATCATTTTTCAACCACTGATTTGAATACGTATTGAAAAAAAAATTGTTTATTTTTACAGTCTTTTACTAGATATAAAACAGTTTTATTAAAATTTATTTAGCAGCATTTATTTGAATCAGTTTTGTTTGTAGCAAAAAAGATAATTTTCTATCATATTGGAAATATGATCAGGCCTCAAAAAAGGGTCAAACAGGTAAAAGTCCCAATATTTCTCTTATAATGATTAACGAGTAGAAAATGGTATATAGTATACATATATGTATTTCTAAATATAATTATTTATTTGGATTCTAATAAATTATTCAAAAATCCTGTAAAGCCGTTTATCATCACATCCAAGTGTTTAAGTTTTCGTTTCAATAATATCAACTTCAAAGAAAAATGAAATTTTCCCCAACAAGTACTGCAGCTCAAAATAATTCACGAAAAACAAAACATGACGAAGGAACGTTTTTAAACCTCGCATTTTGCATCTATTTCGGAAGCTAAACGATGTTAAAATAAATCACAAGAGCACGTGATCTTGCTTGAAATAGCTTAAGACGTTCTGTGCTTATTTATACCAAGTGTATGCATGTACTGAATGCTGGCAAATGTCAGAAGTTTTATTTATATGTATGCAAACTTTTGAATTAGACCGCAACCGCAGAACAATACCCAGAAATTGCTGCGGCTTCAGAATTTGTTAAGTAAGGTCGTGATGACGACACCTAAAATCATAAAGTGTTTTTGGCTTCGATTGTAATTACTTTATTAAATTGCATGATCGCTGATTGCGCAAGTAGTGATCGCTTGCCAAATCTGATCTGATCTGCCATTAGAGTGGTATTGCGTCTCTTTCAACTGATAGAAACATGCACAATAGTTGGGTTTCTTTACTTTTTAATAACAGAAAATTGCTTTTCTTCTTGCACGCACTACTAAATCTCGAAAAGCGGGGGTTGGGATACGGCTTAATTACCTACAGCAATTGCACAACGTGCCAAGACTAGCACTTCAGTTTCACGAAATAATCTTAAATCTAATCAAATTTGTACCTCATTATTGTTATTGCATAATTTCAAAGGCGATTTACATCTTGAGCAAATATACAGGCGCAGCCGGTGTTCATCAGTCGGCACTTTAACTCTATAGATTAGTAGATTCGAACAATTCGTACTCCATGAAATTAGGAATAGGACCATAGTGTACTATCTGCAAAACTTCATTGAACCAAAACAGACTCATTAAAACTTCTTAATTAACTTTTGGGCTAGAGAAATTAGAAATGATGAAAGGTCCAACGTAAACACGACTCTAATTAGATGAATGTGCAAGAACTGCCGAATTAAAGGCAGAACACGTGTTGGGTCATTAGCAAGGTGATTTTTCTTATTGTGACGTATATTTAAGACGAAATAATTTGAGATTTGTCTGTATTCCGACATCTGTTGAACGTTTCAGAAAACGAATGCGTCTTCAAATTTTCCTTGGCTTCTAACAATCCTGGTTCTCTATTTCTGTAGATTTTTAAAGCTAACTTTAACAATGTCGTAAGACTCAAAAAATAAATGTCACTTACAATACTTAAGGTCAATTTGCCATTTCATGACGAAATTGCCGACATTTGTATAGAATTTTTATTCGAATTATTTAGTAAGCAGCAATGTAAAATAAATAACAAAAATTCACCTAATGACCTATCCATCAATTTCAGATGCTGGGAACTGCCCTGCTGGGAAAACGCACAAAGGTAAAATGCCGTGAAGACATCGAATCACCAAAGATGAACTCACCTCAGCAATTAATTTCATTGCAGGCCGTTAAGAAAAAAGCTTTCACGGATACGGAGCTAAGACGTAAGTCAAAATTTTATTTGTCCCTTAGAAAGTTACGACTCAGGGGAAATTGAAAAATTTTGGTAACATATGTATACGAATTATGGATTTTACGAACATAATGTGCCTTCATGCCACGACAACCTGTTTCTAGGACATATGACATTTTCGTGAGAATTGAACATAAATTGGTTTGTTTACCAACAGGGCAGACTCGTGATCATTGGCAGACAGGGGGAGCTTTGCAACAGCCTTTGTTGGCGTTTGCTTTCGTACATCGAACTCCCTGTGACTGATTATAATTAGCACACGAAGCAATTAATTGCGACTAAAGCTGACATTTAAATCCAATACGTAGTTATTCTAAGAACATTATTTTATTTTATTTAAATCCAATTCAAGACGTTCAGTGCGGCAATGCCTCTAATATAAATAATCTTTTGAGATGCTTAAAAACTAGGTGAAACTATAAAAAATAAAATGAAATTCAAAAATGAAAATAGAAAAAACTCAATAGATTTACTTAACAGAAATTCTTCTCAAATTATGTTTTAACTAAACTAAACATTTCTTTTAATAAATGTTTTGAAATATCGAATAGCACTGAAGGCGCAATTCTCGGGCCTATTTTATTTATTCAGTCTACTTACTGTTTTATTTCACTTCAAGGCTGTAATGCTTGTCACAACAATTTACTGCAAAAAACATTGTAGAAATTACAAAAAATTCTTAAATAAGTAGATATAAATATAGTATAGTCAAATATTTCCATTATTTTAATAGTAAATTAAATTACGAAAATTGGAAAACTTTTTATCACTAGATAGAAGGAATCATGTTTTATACCAAAAAGTAAACTCAAAATAAGAGCAAACAAAATTCCATGGTCCGAAGATGTAACATATCCTGGCATTACAAACTTTTTTTGGGATCAAAAACAATGTTTAAATACTAATGTGATAATATGCATAAAATAACTAGGAAGTTACTAGAAAACTAAATTTAAATAGCTATTAAAAATAAATTATATTACCTGCTATTTTATACTTAGTTTTTACAAAAGGAAAGACCAGTATTAGTAAGCTTGTTTTAAGGATGTTCTGCAATTTCAAGCTCGAATTGACCAAGCTCATTGGCTTGTCACTCACATGTGCTGTGAAGTCAGTCTTGTTAATAAGATAAGGTAATCTACTTACACCTGGTGTAGTATTGACCTTTTCAACCTTAACAGGCCGTGCGAAAGGAAATCGAACTAGACCCGCAATTCATCATTAATAAAAGTCCTTTCTTTCTCAACCTTTGACCTTTTGCAACTGGACTGACCGGCTGGAATTTGATTGCTTTAAGACGGGCGTCGCAAATCCTCGCACTAGTCTGCAGCACAGCAAGGAAAGGTTAAATGCTAAAACCTGTCATAGGGTGAATAATTCAAAACATTGGCCAGTCTTCATTTATTAGTTTTGTCGACGACGCAAAAATCTATCGAAACATTGGTGACTGACTTGTTGGCACCTTTTCTTCCCGATCCTTAACCTTGAACCGTTGTGTCCATGAAATCGAAGCTTTTATCAAATGAGGCCGCACCCTGAGTCCTGAATTCCAATTTTATTTTTATGGTATTTGCCTTCGTTTCGGCTAAACCAGCCCCGGGGAGGTTCGCCGTGATTCCAGATTACGAGGAGGTGAATGCCTGCTCCATTAGGCAATCGGCACGGCACGAGACACGGGTCTCGGCATGACCGCGCTAATGAATTGCCTACGCCGCCTCCTTTATCGACACTGTCAAGTGGGGAAGCGATTAATCACCACCGACGTGTAATTGGAATATGACCGGCACCAAAGGAATTGGTGCCGATGATCCATCCGAACTTCCTTTACTAATCAACGAATTGCCACTCGGCAGCGGAATCAAGGACTCATTAGTCCTTGGGGATACCTTGATTGAAATGTTTAATGGACAAGAAAATTCCACGAAACTAATCAAATAAAACTATGTACCTATCAAATGTAAGTGGAGTGCTACGTATGATATTTAACTTGCAGAGGTATTAAACAGCTTTCTTTTCAATTAATGAAGAATTTGTATTTTCCAATTTCCATTCTTTCATTCCTTTCGAGAATAATAATTTAAAAAACGAATTCTCATTCTTTAAGAAAGTGGAATCACTTTTATTGGTATATTTATATCTGTTATTCCATTTGATTATTTTTGTGCAAAATTTTAAAAGAAGTATTTTTTTATTCGTTTGTAATGTGCATAAATAATTTTAATTCGAATGTACTTCGAACTCCGTTCTTAAAAATTATTTCAACAAAAATACTTCGATTCCCGTCCTAATTATAGTTTTATTTCTAATTTGAGCTTGTCATATTCATCTTAACTCTAATGGCAGAAATTTTAGTATTGCCTATTTAAAGTTTTTTCCTACTACGTACTGCACCTCCATGTGTGACGAAATTTATAAATCATTTGAAAGGTACAAAAAGTTCGAGGTTTTGGAAGAATTTAGTAGATTGAAAAACAGGAATAGGTTTCTGACGTAAACTGGTTTCGTGGTTTCAATAGATAAATATGCCTTCAATATTTATATATAATATTTTATTAAAATTCAAAACCCAAAATGTTAATTTTCACAGCAACAATTAAGAACACAAAATTGCCAAAACTCATTATTTAACGCCTCTATACTTTGTTTATTTATAAATTACATTTGCTATAAAATTATTTGAATTTCAGAGAAGATTAGAAGTATCACTTTGTTTTAGTTTAACAATTATAAAATAGGTATCCAAATATAATAGAGCTCAGAGTAAAATGAATCTAATCTAAATATTTGTAGATTACAAAATGGCAAAAACAGCAATATAAGGAAATTCAATTTCTTTATGATGTTTTTCAGTTTGACAGGTATATTTTTAATTGAACGTCGGTTACCTATGCTAGTATATTAACGAATATCTTCTTGATTGTTTTGGTGAATATAGTAATAGTGAGTCTATTAAATATTTAACGTTATGTGGCTCCAGTTTAAGATGTAAATACTCAACCCTATAAACCTTCACCCCCGTAGGTTTAAAACGAAAGTTTTTTGCCAAATAAAAGACTTTTCCAAATTTGGTTTATTCTAGTCAATGACCAATTTTTCAAATTATCTTGATTTGATTTCAAATTGAAATTCAAAAGATTTATTTCAATAATGCATCTAACAATCTTTTGAGATAATTAAAAAGTAGTTGAAATTATAAAAACTTGCTTTTATTTTGAGTACTGCAAAAAAGATTAGTTATATTGTAAACCTTAGAACAATTTCTTTAACTTAAATATCAGTTCATCTCTAACCAAAAATGTTCACTTCTCTTACGGGCCTAATGGAGTGATCATGGCATTGCACATAAAGCGCGAAATAACAGAAAATGTGATAGATTAGGTTTTCGTGGTAATTTAAAGAAAAGTTTGGATGTGTAATTAAGTAGCAATCAAAAACAGAAAAAATATAAAGATATCAGTGGCAGGTGAAACCAAGATAACGCCGCGTTTAACTCTGGTGCGAAAAGCGTGGTGTGCCGATAAAACTGTCATTTATTCATCGCGCAATCTTCTGTCGGTAGTTACATATAAAACCGTGCTTCCGCGTCCAGAACGTCTTCGGTCAAGGACGAAAAGGTTCGATCTCTTCGGCACGTGGTATTTTCCGTTTTCAATTTTCCACTTTGGATGAAATATTCAAATTCGATGTCAATCACAGCGTCTTTACGATTAAGAGGGTGCAAGTAGGATAGTGAAAAGTTCGCGGAGAAATTCAATGAGTGTTCTGATTCAAAAGAATTCGTCAACTTGCAATTCATTGAGGAAATTATCAGCGAAGTATCATGAACGATGAGATTTGTAAGTTTTACGCCACATTCTTACTTGTAATTAGTTGGTTAATCTCCCGGTGGAACAAGAAGTTAAATAATTTTATCTCTTACTGATTAAGAACGGTATCAAGGTGCTGATTAGAGTCTTCACATTTTTCCAACGTCTCATTTCTGTTACTGTAGTGATGAGATAATTGTTTTATCGGAGAAGTATATATAAACACTTTCAAATGAAAGTGTTAAACGACAATTGCAGAGTAATTATCAAAACTGCGATAAAAATCACCTCTTCTGCGTCGTTGCACTTTAACGAGGACAATAAAGACGAAGAGTTAACCGCTTCATTTATTGCTTCTCCTGATAAAATAAAGCAGACTGTATATTTTTTAATATCTTAATCTGTTTGTATACAGGCGACAGCTTGACATTATTCTTCAAATTTTATTGCTTTATGTACGAACCATAAACTTAGTTATAGCATATAATGAATCGAACGTGAAATTCTCATTAGCATAGTTTCGTCAAAGTAGAATACAGGTGTAAATAAATTGCAACATTGAATTCTAATTAATTTCGCACCTCTTTCAACTAATTTTGTTCGATATTATCAACTAATAAAATTTCCGGCAAACGTTGTCACTCGAAACTCACTAATTGACAATATTATTTATGACAAATTCAAATCAGCTTATTTATTTCCACTTCCTTCATGTTTGTTACTTATGTTCAAGTGCGCATCACGCGTCCTAAAAAACTTAGAAACACAATCATGCAGATTATTCTGGATATCTTAAAGGAAAATAAAAAAAAAATAAATTTCTGTTGACGAGGGTCATAAGGTTTTATTTTTACTTTATAATAAACAAAATTGTTGTACACTTATGTCACAAAAATATTTTCTAAAAGTTTTATCTCGAGATTCGAATTGATTTGAACGTTATAGCGAGTTTTGTTTGAATTCACCAACGAAATATACATGATTTTTGCAAGCTTTAAAAGCATTTATCTTAAAACTTAATTTTTGGGTACGAGGTGTAAAAACCTGAAAGGCATAATCACTGGATCAAGTTCAAATTCATATAATATGAAGACATTAGTACAATGGAGTTAACGACAAATTGTTCATATTTTCTTATAAATATTATGTTTTTCAATTTCTAAAATTTTATTGCATACCTATTATTATTTTTTTTTCGAGTGAAAGAAAATACTCCAATATTTATTTGTATTGAAAATTTTGTAGCTCGTTTAGTTTTTATTAAAGGAAAAATTAAACACCTCATTTGTTCAAGGGTTTAACTGCATAATGTCTTCTTAAATTGTTACGTAGTCTAATTTATTGATCCCTATTCTGTATAATTCCAAAGTTTTGGTATTTTTGACTTTACAATTTTTTCATGTTTCTCGATTTGAATATTCCACTCATTCATGTCAGCAAATTCAAATTAATCTAATAATACCTTATAAATACCCAAATGCAAATCATTGTCGGAACATTTCTTAATTTTCTGTGAATTTTGTAAAACCATATTAAATGTGTATAATATACAGTGGGTGATCAACGAATTACGATCAATTCGCAATTTTTCACGATTTCGACTTTAATTATCTCGGAAACTCGCAAACATGAAAAAACAATTTTTTTTTTTAATTGAAACTAATGAATATATTCTTACTTCAACAAATTTAATCAAAAATACATTCTGTACTAATATTTAGTAAAGCCCCCCTTTGCTTGTAAAAGCTCCTTAATTCTATTTGGCATACTTTTCATATATTTTATCACTAAGTTCTTAAAATCTAAGTTGTTATCCCATACATCTCGAATGTTTTCTTTTAAAATATTAATATTAGTGTTCTGCCGTTGATACACTAAGGTTTTCAGACGTGCCCAACAATTTTCAATGGGATTCATATCCGGTGAATTGCCTGGCCATGGTAAAATCATTATTTCCTCCTCGTCAAAGAAACTTCTTATGGGTGCCGCTGTATGGCAAGGTGCCCGTCTTGCATGAATGTGTATTCCGATCTTCCAAGTGATAAGGAGTCCATAAATGGTAAAAGTTCATCTCGTAAAATGGTTTTGTATTGATCTTGACGCAGATTCCCTTCTACAAAACGCAATGGTCCTGGTCCCTTAGATGTTATGCAACCCCATATCATCACTGAGGGGGGATGTTTAACTCTTGTTACCACGCAGGCTTGATGGTATTTCTCTTGCGGTCGTCTCCTGACAAATTGTGTTGATTCCGTCATCGCCTCTAAACGACACTCGTCGCTAAAGATAACCTTCGTAAAGTTAAAAAAATGTCAATACCAAAAAGTGAAATATTAAGCGATCTGTTAGTATGAACAAATGTTATTTTTTAATTTACCTTATCCCAATCACTTTCCGTATAGTTCTTATGAAGTTTAGCCCAAGTTAACCGCTTCTTTTTCATCGCTTCGGTTATTCGAGGTCTTTTAGCGGGACGCCTACATTTTAGGTTTGCTTCGTAAAGTCTTCTTCGTACTGTAACTGCAGATAAATTGATGCCTTCTTCTCGTATTGTTGCATTTAATGCTCTAATGGGTGCGTTATGATGTTGTAGAGCGGTACTAAGAATTTTTCTGTCCATACTGGGTGTTGTCTTCCGTTTTCCACGGCAGTTTTTGCGTCTATTTGCAGGTGGAGACAGTCCTAATTTCAAATTTTTTGCAATTTTCGCTACTGTTCCGTAAGAAACGCACTCTCTTCGGGCAATCTCGCGATAAGAATAAACGTTTTGTTTCAACAGCGTTGAAATTGCAACTTTTTTCAATTCACTAATGTCTTTTGCACGTCCCATTACTAAGACTTTTAAAAAACTCTTAATTTTCACTTTAAGATGGTAAGCGTCCAATTTAACCACTTTAATTTTTGTTTTTCCAACAGAACTGCACTTGCACTTATCCACGAACAATCTCAGAATAGAATTGTTTTGAAAACCTCCGTGTATTTACATCTAATTTAAGTAGGAGGTAGTTCTACCTAAGAAAGTAGTTTAGGTGGGATGAGCATTACCTCTACTTTCTTCGAAAATAAGGGTTTCTACCTACTGAGAGGTCATTAAAGGACATGTCGTTAACCTTCAGAAGTTACCCGGATCTCATTCCGGTGAAGTTGGCAACTAATTATACTGTAATAGCATCATAAAGCAATTAGTTTTAATATTTTCTAGAAAATAAGTAAGTGATCGTAATTCGTTGATCACCCACTGTAGTCCTTCCTTTACTTAAACATACTAGTATTAAATCCAAGAAAGAGCTATACTATGCTATTTTATTTTTAGCATACTTCTCAAGTCTCTTAATGAGGTAAACTGGTTGGTTGTTTTGTTAAGTTTGAAAAATGCTCCAATTTGGACGAGCACCAGAAACATCGGTCCCAACATCCCAGGTATCAGCACGCTCCGTTCGGGCAAAATCTCGGCTTATGCAATTTGTATTTTGTCTGAAGCACCTTCTGCTCACTTCGCCCACTTCAGGGTGCTAGGGCCATCATGAATAATTACTTTTTGCCGTAAAGTCTCATTAAGCCCCGAAACAATTAAGAGTGACAAAATAGTGAGCGCTGAAAAAGTGCCTCATTTATAACCGGCGCCAGACCGCAAGGAGCGTGGCAGGACGAGATACGGCTCCAGTAAGCATCCAGCAGCTCCTCCCTGTTCATTTTTCTTAAGACGAGTTACGCCGACACGGCGAGATGTTCGTCTCTGCCTTGTAATTAGAGGCGGAAATTAAAAAAGTTGACAAGAAAAACGCGTCAGCAGATAAATGGCCTTTGGGATCAGAGGTACCCTGGAGACAGATAATTTTCCGCTTTTGAAGTCACTGGTAATAGAGTAAAAAGATTTCCCATGATTTGATGTTCACGTCTGTCGTAGCCAAGACTCGCGAAGGAAGAAAGTAGCAATTTCGCGAGATATGGTAATTTTACTTGGAAATGCCATAGGGCGGGTTTGCCACTATAAGCCTACGAATAAAATGACAAAAAAAGTAGTAAAGAAAAATATATGCGATGAGGATTTCGTGACCCAAAATTATTGAGCGCTAAGGCCACCCATCGTCCACCCCCCACAGCGCTGTTTCGCCCTTTTGTTTACTTCAACAATGCGAGGGTGGAACTCGACGAGGCGCGCCCCAGAGCGCCAAACAGTGTCAAGGTCAATGCTTTATAGATTTTCTTGGACAATATACGCTGAATGGCCATCGCGTTTGCACTCCCTTCCAGATGTCTGTCGGGGGCTCGGATCGTAGGCCTTCTGGCTGTAGCAGGCAGATTGGGGCCGGGTATTCCGCCCCAAGTGTCGAGGTGGAAAGGCATGCAGTCCGGGGCTGCCGCGCCTGCCAACTTAGCCCTGGTCGCCCGTGCCAGAAGCTGGAAGATGATTCATGTAGAAGATCGAATTAGGTGCGCTGCTGAGTTGCGGATTATCATGGCCATTGTGCTCTGGGTGACAAAGACGCCCCATTTCTTATAACTCTTCGAAGACCTTTGTCTCTCACATTCACGTAAGATTTGAATTTTTTTGTCATCAATCACGCCTTCCACTGTCGTCGCCATTGAAAGGAATACAAGCGTACGGAAAATTTCAACAAGTCACAGAAATATTTTTTAATTAAAATCCGTCACAAAGCCACCTTCACAAATAGATCAAGGGGTCGACAAATTACTCGATTCTATCCTAAAATTAGTCTCAGGATCAAATCTAATGAAGATGTGACTAGAATAAACATTTTAGGCATACCTACGAGAAGAAACCAAAAAAATAAACACATATAGGCATACGTTTCATATGTGAACATTAAGCGAATTCTGCGAATGTTTGTCCTGAGATACCCTTAAGACACAATCTCCCTAACCTTTCGACATCTCTTCCAAAAAGCTGAGATGATAGGAAAACCACCAGTTATTTGCTAAAGTGCTGCTATTTCCTTAAGTGTTTTGGGTGAAGTGAGGAATTCGGATGGGTACAATATCTGCCTGCAGATGTGGTCCACATTGGGAGCAAATTTTATGATATTTCGATATTGAAAAAATTAAAACAGCGTAAAAGCTCTTGTGTTAAATATTATCACAATTTCAAACCATAGACATTTTTGTTCTTGCAGTTTTAAGTAAAACAATATACCATGCTTCTAACATATAAAAACACAAATAGTATAGTGTTACACAAAACGTTATCTAACACAAAAAACAAAATCTACCACATACCTTAAATAAATTAACATTTTACAGGTTTTCGAAGCACCATATTTTAAAATAATATTTTAAGTACTAAAGTTTTCTTTTAGTTAGGAAACCAGATTTCATTGGAATCAATCATTGTAAAAACAACTTACTTGCTCCGGACGCCAACATATTGTCCGCTACTATTCAAGACATTGCACAAGTTTTTCGTAATCCTAGTGCGTTATTCAAGTTCGATTCCTTAGAAAGTACGTAATACATGGAATTATTGTCATGAATGTTAATGAATTAATTTAATTTTCTATCATCTTTAATAATAATATTTTATAAATGATGATGATTCGAATTTGTTTACAGATGAGATATTGAGTTGGACCAAAATTTATTGTACAATTCAGTATGATTGGGCTTTTGCTGACAAAGTAGTCAAAAGACCAGTCTCTGAGATATACAAATATTCCAAAAAAACAATGAATTAAAATATAAATAAAAGAAATAATTGCAGTAAATTAAAATATAAATAAAACAAATAATGTCACTCGATTTTGAACTGCTTATCTATAGGAAACCAGTTCTAGTTCAAATACACTCTATTCTAGTGCGAAATATTCTTAGTTTACACCTGCAATCTTTATTTTATCCGCAGAAATTGATGTAAAATTGCTAATATGTTCATAATAAATTTACATACAGTTTTGAGTGTATTCCTGAGAAGTACAACAGGTAGGAATGCTATAGTATAAAAACAAATTTTGCGCTGTACATTGGAAAAAATTAAATAAAAGTTGAATAGGTCTTTCAATTTTGCATGCATCAATTAAAATGAAACGAGTTCATACTTTTTTGATAACAGCAAAACTTACAACAAGATATCGAAATGGAAACGTCTTATCTTGCCTAAATGTTTGTTTTGTTATAATAAGTTTATTATTTTATTATTAGTCTTTTGAAATCATAATAATTTATTGCTTTCATAAATTATAAAGATATTTTGAAATTTATTTTAGTGGTGAAGAAATGCATATGAAAATGCATTTTTGGTTAACTATTTTATATTTTGCATTATACATATATTAAATTATTTTGTAAGTTTTTTCTTAGCGTAACTTTTTTTTAACTTCAAAATCATTCACGTAAAAATTTTCCTTCCTGAACATTTTTTCCTTTTTTTGTTAATCACATTTTACTCAAGGCTTCATTATTTCTTCTTTTCTCGTGCCATCGGAGGCGGAGCAAATAGATTAAAAAAGGATCCAAGAAACAAACATCATTTCCCCCGAGTGGATTGAATTTCCCTCGAAATTGCTTGTAAGACTTCGTAATATTTCGTTATTATTTCGAGCGGGACGAATTCCACGCTCCTTTGAAGTAATTGTTTTCTCGGAGAAATATTCAAAAACTAATTAACCCCGTCCGGACGCTGCACCCGAAGTCGATTAAAGCGCAGAAACGAGCAGGTCCAAGGAGCGCCAACACTTGGCCCCAACTTTGAATAGTTCGTCCAAGTGTCTGGACGCCACCGACGTCGACGTCGACGTCGCCATCGCCGCGTCGTTTGTCATGTTTTGTGAAATCAAGCTCAGCACGGAGCACCCCCAGTGTCCCCGAAATCAAGCAAACTTCTCCTGGTGGTAGTTCGATCTCAAAACTTGAATCCGTTCCAAGTTTATGTCCACATGTTTCTGGAGTGCGGTGCGCCGAATCGAGGTTCCTCTGGATGGGGCCCACCCCTGCCCGGCGCTGCGGTGGGGCCACCCACAACAAGTCTCCGAATTACGCCGGGCACTCAGACTTGATGCGGCCGGGGGGTGCTGGAGAGGTGAAAACGTGTTGAATCGTGGGAAATGTGCTTTCCGTCGGAGGAAAACACGGGCACATGACACCTCTTGGCTCAGTTTCTTCCAAACAGTGAGGCAGTCGCATCCGCAGGACCCGGGTCTCCTCTGCGTAACCTTGAACCTGTTTCGTGAGCTATCTTAACGGTCGAGTCCCAGTGCTTCTGTCTTAGACGGGGTCTCCTTTCGAGTGAAAGTGGAAGTGCTTCCAGTGGTGCTGCAGTGCTTCAGAAGAGTCTTATCGGGGACTTAACCTGGTTTCCGGTGCGGCAACTTCTTAACTTCTTCGTCTTGATGGCAGCCCCTTGCCGGGCACCGTTGATGATATAACCACCCTCGTCTCACTTATCTGGCCATTAGCCACCTGTCCAGTGTCCAGCGAGGTATGGCACCTTCGCTGTAATTAGCCAGGGAAGTCGTCACCACCCCCATCAGCTCCAATTCGGTTTGGATCGTGCATAAACCCTGACATTGAAATTAGCATCGCGATAACACCGCAGCGAACTGTAAAGGCGTGAAGGAACGCAAATTAGAATTAACCGCGCTGCGTCCTAGACGCCGTGCCGCGCTCGTGCTAGTAAAACAAACTACCCCCGTCTTGAGTGCAAGTGATTTTATGAGCCCCATTAGGTGCTCCTCTAGTGGCTTAGTGCGCGCCCCAAAATAAACATGAACAAAAAGTCCATCGCGGGGGAGATCCGAGGTGAGCTCCTGAGTAAGTTGCCTTTGTTCCAACACTGTATAAAAGTTAAGAGTAACAAAAGATCCACTCGAGGCGCCCCACGCCTCAGGGGGCTGTTTGCTTTTTGTGTAACAGCTGAAATTAAGTTGTTTGGAAACCGTCTGAATGGCTCTTGTCCACTTCGTTTCGTCTATCGAATACCTGCCATGTGCAACCATGGCCTCATCGGGTATTTCGGGAGAGCTCCAGGTGTTTCTGGTGAAATTTAGCTATTGAGAAATATTCATTTTATTTGTAAACTGGCTGCGAAACACTTCGTTTTATTATCGAAAACCAAAATCAGGCCGTGAAGCGTTGTAATCGTGTTTTTCACCTCTTTTATTCTAAGAAACCAAATCCAAACATAATAGGAATTTTAAAGATGCAATAGTATAAATATCTTTCTCTTTCATAATTCAAATAATAAACTCATATTACAAGCTGGTTAGCCATCCATAATAAATTCGCAATCAGCAAAAACTTACCGCGTCTTCAAAAGAAAATTGTCTTTGATTTAACTACGCGATGCGAAAAAGGTAGCCCGTCTACTCGTTTTTAAAAAAATGTTGCGCAATTTCGTGTTTCCAGTCCCAGAGATAAATGAGAACGATAAAATGTAAAGGGAATGTGATTTAGTAGAATAGGTTTCGCACTTTCTTAAGGGGACAACCTTTCTTTGTTTATACATACATACATATAAGGCGGTGAAATTAATTTAATTAGGCCCTTAAAGTTTGGACTTTTCTTACTAAAAGTATCATATATGTGATCATAAACATACCTAATTTTGTATAATTTCATTGGTAGATATTTTATTATAAATTTAATCTTTGATTTTGTGGTAAATAGTAGGTGATAGAAAATAAAATTCGTTCTTTTAATTAGAGGATGCAGGTATCCTGAAAAGTTAAAATAAATATAAAAACCAAGCTATGTAGCTCTTGAAAAAGAATGTTTATTTCTTATTATGTACGATTAAAAATTGGACCCAATTTTTATCATGAAGATAACTAGATTTTTCGAATAATATATTATAATAAATAATATTTTAATAAAATATACGTATTCAAAGACAAATTAAACTTTATAATCTAAACTAGGATCACACCAAGAACAATTGAGTTCAAATTAGAATATGTAATTCTTATAAAGTTTATTGAAACCATCAGAAGCAGTACAGAATATATTCAAAATTACATTTTTAGATAATATTGGTAGAATGGAATACTTCATTAAGGACTAATTAGCTATGAAAAATTAAGTTTAGAGAATTCAAATTAGTTCAAAATTTTATAAGCACCAAAGAGTTCATTGTCCAGATTATAAATTAAAATTTAATATCGAAGATATTAAAGCAGCATGATCAGAAATCCCTCAATAATAAAATTTAAGCAAATATCCATTTTCATTAGCATCTCAATAGAACTTTGAATTTATTAAGCAATGTTTGCTAAGCAATTTTTAAGCAAAATTGATAGTGTGATAGTCTAGACCTATGCTTAAAAATTGCTCATATGTGCATTGATACTAATATAATATAATACCACTTCATCATAATTGGAATAAACGTTACGTTTAAGCGTTTTGTATTTTACTTACGAATTTTGCAAACTTATTAAAATACATGTACCTACTCTATAATTTTTTACACAATTATAATACCTTATTATCCCTAAATATCGACATTTCATCAAAGTTATAACTGACATAAACATATATTAAGTAAGATACTCTAGCCACACTCTCTGCACATGTAAAATTTCTAATGAGATTCGTTGGGTTAATTCTATCAGCTTTAAACTTCATAACTACAAAATCAATTTAAGAATCTAACAATAGAATTCCAAACGTTATAAATTTTTAAAGTCGCTTAATATAATCCAAACTTCTATCAAAAATTGCGAAAATCGAACTAATTCTCGGAAGGTTATCGATTAAACAGTTTGGCGCCACAGCGTGGAACAGCGGTACACCGCAAATTTCAGCCATTTAACAGTTGAGGTTTGTTAATTTGCAATGTAACTGCCGCAGGTAGACACAACGATTTTACGCAATTTAACGAGTTAATGTCGTGGTGGTGTTGGGATAATTCCGCCGCGTTTACAACAGATAATTAAAATCGTGGGAAGGGCCTCACTCCACACGAATGTCAAGCTGAAATATTTTTGTATCTACGTGATGATTTTGAACAATAAAAGAGCTGGGAGGACTCATCCTTTCCGCGCTTTCATTCGTTGAGAGTCCTTCCGGCCGGGCCATAAATTAGACTGTCGAGTCCGTGAACAAAAATTGGTTAAATCTGCTTTCATAAAGAAAAGATAAACGATATTCCGTCACATAAATTGGCGGAGCAGGAACAGAAGCCACCCCCGTTCCAGGGGCGTCAAAGTACTCCGAAAGATGATTTATTCGATCGGAGAACCCCCGGGGTGGGCTCCACTTTCACGGCTCATTGTGCAATTACTGCTCTGATCAAATTTAAAAGTTTTCCAGCATATTCCGCCACTGACTGCAGCTTTTCTAATACAATGAAAGGCTTTTTGCCCGAGGCCTTGTTGGGTCGTCCAAGGACTTATGAGTTTGCATAAATTCAGTATTTGGGAAGGTAATTAGTTGGGAGGAGCCCCAAGGATCAATATCGATCCCGGGTGGTGCACAAACAGAATAACAGAGTGCAATTAGTGTCGACCTTATCTCCACGTTATTCAATTTGCAGTCATTTTACTCTGTGACTGATATTACAAGGATTTGGCATGAATCGCTCTAGTCTCTCTCTAGTCCTATTACCATATTTCTTATCTGATGCGATGTTGTTCGTGGCAGTCTAATCAATCTTGAACCAATATTAGAGTAGGTTGCGGGTAATTGGGATAGGTAGGAGTAAATCTTTCGAAGTGCTACTTTATGGAGCTTACGGAGTCCTTCGAATTGCAAATTAACGTAAAGTGGGTGTAATAATGATGCTTGTTGTTTTTTTTCCCTTCGACCTTTTTAGAATTTCCTAGAAGATTTTTACTTCTACCCTTTCAAGGACAGTAATTCCTCATTTAATTTTACCTTTTAGGCACGATTTGTGTTTTAATAGAATGCTCTTAGGGCTTTCCAGCTCGGTGAAACCTAAGAAAAAAAATTAATAACTTCCGTCAATAAATGTATGTAAGGACCAAAAAAGGAATTAACTTTCAGGGAAATTTCTTGTTTACAACATTAAAGATGCTTTTTAAGTTTTATTAAAAACAATCCTAAAACAATGACTTTATAAAAATCAGAGTTCAATACAGGTTCGATAAAAAAAATAATTTTATGAACAATATAGTCCTCCAAAATTTCATTACAGTTAGTTGATCTTCGGTATACCACCAATGCATAAAACCAAAATGTTATTCAAGGAAAAAGTGTTGAATTTATAGATAGATATACAATATATGTATGTATAATAGGTATATCAAAATATTTGTAATACGTATTTTAGCTTTGTGATTTTAATTGATATTGGCGTATAATCACCTTTGGAACAAAATTAGCTAGGTTTTTCTTTATCTAGCCAGAACAAAAAGAGAATTTGCTTATATTTAAAATTTATGATAACCAATAGCAAAAGGTCGAAATTTTGTAAAATAGCATCAAATTGCAATGACTTTTGTATACTTTTAGGTAAAAATTAATCTGAGAAATGTTCAGTTCAAAGTTTTGCAGTTTCATCAAAAAAATTCTGACGATTTGATCATTGTTTAGGACAATTAATAGCCCAAATTTTGAGAAACTGTTAATACACTTTAGTAAAACATAAACTTTTCTAGCGCTCTGGAACAGGAATATAATTCGCCTACTTTTTACACACCTGACAACAAGAAATTCTACTTTAACATCTCATAGCAGAGATTTTGTTGGTATTTTCAATTGAATAACAAACTATGTAAGTGAATTTTATAATTCTATATATGTACATACATACAGAACTACTATTATATGGTATTCAAAAACCAAGATTATACCAATTACGTAATAATAACATGAATAATGTTTGAAAACTTGAACTAAGCAAATTTAACGATTAAGCAATTAATTTAGACTTTTTTCTCAAATTGTTCTCAGGATTTATTATTTTATTCATGTTTCGACCAAAATGACTATGACATTTATGGAAAGTTATATTATTTTGAATTATTGCTTTTTTAAATCATTTTGTATTGTAATTCTGAAAAAAAACATTTAACATCCAGAATTCAGTTTGAGGCTTTCAGTTCTTTCTTTTTAAAAATAATATTTTGTGCATATTTTCGTTCGTTAAAAGAACGTTCGGATTATTTCTTATACACGTTTAAAAAAAGGATACTGGCTATGTGTATTTGTACGTGTTAACAATTTTACCAAAAATACTTGCGATAGAAAATCGTATATGACAACTGATTTCTTTTTGCAGAATAGACTAGATGTCCAACCCTAATCCGTCCAATTATTGAAATAAAAAAATTGATCATTTACGAAAATATTATTGCTGAAGCAAATTACCGCAAATATGATGTATTTGGTTCCAGTAATTTGGAATCGATACCTTTTCGATTTTAGAATCTCTTAAATTGATAAGCACAAAAAATAATTTAAGAGTCAAGTCAAAGGAAGTTACCTTTTCTCCAAAAACGGAGGGAATTCTTTAGGGTTTCACTAATAGGCAGAAACCACCCAATTCGTGCATTGATTTCTTTTAACTTCAAAAGTCTACCTACCTACTACCGAATTGAAATAAAATCCATTCATTATTTTGGAATCAGTCGATTTTTCAAAAAGTTTAAAGCAACGTATCGTTATACTTAGACGACATTTCGCAATTTCATTTATATATTCCAAGGGTTACCATTTATAGTTCAGTTTTCCAGACATTTTTATTTAAATAAAGATATTGAATCCCAGTCGAAATTCTTGTGGATTTCGCATTACAATGTGGGCGTGTCTAGGAGCGGACAAATAAAGCGCATAATGACAGAAATTCACAGAAGGCAAATACCAGTTCTTAGTAAAATCAGTTCAAATGTGTCGATGCCAAGGGCTTAAAATACCATTTGGCGAATGCATTCAAACGAAGAATGAGGACAACAACCTTCCCAGATTGATGCGATTGAGAAAGAGCTCTGAGCTGTGAAGATGCTGCACGACACTAACAACTGAATAGCAAAATTAAATATGCAATTTCGCCAAGCTTTCTTCACAAAATTTGTAGTGAAATCAATGCAAACAATTCAAACTCGGATGCCCAGACGGATACCAGGCCACAAAATAGGAGAGAGATTCGTGTCTTTATGGTATTTGCACTATACCTACGTCGCAAGGATATAAGGAAGATATGTGCAGTCTTAAAAGTTTTCCATGCATGTATTGAATTTTAAATTCCTTAAATGACATGTTTGACACGATTAGGGTTTATGGAGAATTTAATGTTTTGTTCTTTCAATATTTTTCGATTTGTATAGTCAGTATATTTAATATATTTCAAAAAAGTATTTAAAATTAAAACAATTAGGAACTGCTATAGTGTATTCAATACTTTTTCATAAAATATTTGGTCACATTAAATTTATAATTAAAACAATAATTTTGCAAAATTAAAAGCCAATAGAAATCGACTTCAATACAGGTAGGAAGGTAAGGAAGAAACCATAGAAAACTTTTAATTTAAAAGAAAGGACCGTATTGCGTACAAAATAACTATCACTTTGGAATTTTCTCTATTGCACCTATTTATAAGATTCCGCTAAAATATTTGAGGTTAGCTTTAATGTCTATTCCTTGCTGCACTAAGATGAGCCAAATTTAAATTGTCTACGATAAAATAATCGTTGTTAGTATACATATAGAGTAAAAAACAAGCAGTAAGCGAAGTTATAACAACATTTTAAGTAACAAAAATCTACACATACTCTACATTTTCTCTCATTTACTCTAAAATTCTAAACATAAATATTCTCTAAAGCCAATAAATTAGGCTGCTATCAACCGCTCCCGAATATTAAGTCGCCCTATTATTTATTCAAAAGGCACCATGAATTATTCTGAGCCTTAATTTGAATAGCCACACAGTGCACAGCGCGAAATTCCGTCATTACGGAAATAAATAAAAAGAAATCATTAAGTAGGTTCTGGCATAAACTCCTCAGGTTAAACGCCCAAATTTCCTAGGGGTAAATCAAATGGAATAAGTACTGAGACTAAGGTCGGAAAAAGGTCAGGAGCAACAGGATGAGATCTGAAATGAGGAATCTTTTGTTCTGCAGCTATTTTCCTTCGCTTCTATTTTTAAGATTATACTGGCTTTACAAAATTTAAGTGGTCTTCGCTTTAGATTTATATAAAAGTATTTTTGTAGGAAAAAATACAAACGAATCTCTAGCAAATATTGAAATGTACACTCTTTGTAAAAAAGTTGAAATTATAAATATTAAAGCTGTTTAGTTACCTATGTGGATTTTGTATATTCCTTTACAATTGCAAAGAAAAATTCTGTCGAGTAAAGCTGTATTTATGGGAAATAAATATTGTCTTAAGAGTGTAAAGAACACCTCCTTGTAATGAAATCCGATTCGAACAAAAATGTGTTTAGTTTTCTTGGTAAAATCAAACCAAATCTAAGCGGCCATCTCAATCTAAAATGAAACTTCTAAAAACATGGTAGTATCATTTGGTTTATAAATAGTTAGACTTTCAACTATCAAGCGATCGATGATTTTATTTCAAATGTACTTGTACTTTGTAGCATTTGAACAATTTTAAAACAAAGTAACAAGAAGTGGCTATTAAACCCTTTTAAGTAGATAGCTTTATCCAGGTTTAAAAACTTTAGAGTTCGCAATTAATTATGACTATACAAAAAAAGACAACATCATTAAAGTAAATGAAAAGTATAAATCAAAGAAGTGAAAATAAAACAAAAGTTAACCCCCTTAAGGCTTAGGAGATATAAATTTTCATAAAAATCCGTAATTTTTTAAGTTAAATCCATGAAAGTTGGTATTTAGCCAATAAGTTAGAAATTAAGAAAAACTTACTTTAAGATTTTTCTAAATTTTTCTCTTAAGAGGAAGGAGAAAATATAATACGAGATGAAATTTTGTATAGGAGTTCCGTGAAATTGTGTTAAAGCCATTAAAATTATATACCAAGATTGTGTCCAACAAGACCGTTTACTTGATGCATTTATTTTAAATTTTGTTTAGAGCTGTGAAATTTATTTTTAAAATCCGCCATTTTGGTTTTTATTCGTGCAATTCAAAATATGTATTTAAGGGGTGAAGAATAAATAAAATGAAAATGTACTAACTGCTCATGATCATAAGTATTATGCGAAATGAACCCTTAACTTTAATTTAGATCATAATCTTAACTATCAATATAATCCTTTCATCTATTACCTACTTAGCTCCGAAATTAGCCTTATAATTGAAATCTTATTTTTAGAAGGAACTCGAAACATGAATCTGGGTGACCATAAGAGTTATTTTGGAAAAAAAAATATAAGTTGAGTTACATATTTCAATGATCTGTAGAATTATGAAAATATTAAATTCTCAATAAGGTTTTTGTTTCTTTTTCATTATCTTTTTATTTGAAAGGGTTACAAAGGTGGACATCTCTGAAAATTTAACTATATAGGAGGGAAAAATTCCCTTTAGATTATTCATTCTGTATTGTCGCGAAAAATAACAAAGTAGGTATGTACATACATGTGTAGTGTACGTATGTAATGTAGGGTATATTTAGAATTTTAGAAATTTTCATTTCTCAGTGCTATCCTGCAATGGTAGGTACTTTAAACACTTACTTCTTTTAATAACATGAACTTTAATACTTGTCTTCCGGTTGTGTCACGTCACGTAAGTAGACCAGAAACTACTCAACCTGACCGTGGAGCGTATTATGGGAAAATGGGGCTAATTCCATCCGTCCTTTGGGCAGTCACCCTGACGAGGGGGAGGCAGAGGCGGCTGAAATGGAGCACCGACGAAAAATTGTCACGGACTTTTTTGGGAGGCCTAAACACATGTCTACGTAGACGGCTCCGTTGTTGTATTTTATTTAAGAAGGGCCGAGCTCGTGTAGAAGCAACCACGACGTCTTCTAAGAGTGGCAACTCGACGTGATGACACAATGAAATATTGCCGTCGGTTGGGGGCGAAGGGAAGCGACGTATCCCGCAGATGATTCCTCCATTTGCTCCACACTCGGGATGAATAGAATCTGGGGCTTCCCCGTGATGATCGGTGGTTTTGCAACAAATAACATCACAAAGTTGGGAACTTTAAGTGGCGCAAGACAGCCTCGTTACGTAAGGAAACCTCGGATGAATCTGGTCGAATTGGGTGCCTGCAACGTGATTTAGCCTTCTGCTACCGCTGGAAAGGACAAGACATTTTATGTCCTTATTATTCTTATCTCCTGAATTTTTATCGATTTGCCGTAAGCACAGGATGCTTTTCTGGGTAAGAGCACTGTAGCAGCCTCCGAAAAAGGGTACCTCATTTAATTGCGCATTTTACTCACAACGACTAAATTTTTTCTTTGTTTGCTGAAAACACAAAAGTTTTTCTTTAAGATGCCATTGAAAAAATATATATTTTTATTACTGCGCAAAGTACGATTTTTTCCCCCCGAATATTTTCACTGAAATGCGTGACAACACAACATGAGATTTAGTTCGCCCATAAATAACTTTTGGGCTTCGCGTATCGTGATGAAGGGCATAAATTATGCGAAGTAGTCAATTATTGTGCTGTTTTGAATTAGAAAATCCTTGCGAAAAACAATTTAAACTCTTAAAATGAAAAAATCCTTTCTTTCATTCAACCATTAACTTTTTCGACAATACCTATACTGTGTAAAATCCTTTTATGTAGCTAACAGATTCATCTTATTTTTAACCCACCACGCCCGGGATTTAATTTAAATAGAAAAATTAATTTGGCACACAGATAGAGGTTAATACATTATAGTTTAAAATGTGAAAATAATTTAACTAACATACTCGTATTTCAAATATATAACACAAATAACTGATCTTTACAAAACAAAAAATTATCCCAGAAGTAAAATGCTTAGAAAAATAATTATTGTAAGTCCTGTAATTTTTTTTTTGTCGACGAATAGATGTCTATTTGTTCTACCTCTGCTGCTATCCATAGAATTAAACAGTGGTGTAACTTTACTTCC
Organism: Tolmerus cingulatus; assembly: GCA_959613345.1. Classification (NCBI taxonomy): domain Eukaryota; kingdom Metazoa; phylum Arthropoda; class Insecta; order Diptera; family Asilidae; genus Tolmerus; species Tolmerus cingulatus. The sequence goes on from OY390707.1 coordinate 53,074,947, forward strand.
GGGAACTTCGATTTTGAGAGCTCATAGCAAATGGGCTTGAAAAGCTATTTAGTTAATATGATATAGAGTTTAACTGATATATTTTTTCAAGCATTTTTAATGCAAAAAAAGTCCGGAAAATTTGCCCCTTTTTGGTTGAATCCATTAAAAATTGTCACAATTTTATTCAAATCGGTCAACATTTTTCTTTCCAATTGCAAATATTTATAAGTCCTATAATTCAGGACGTGGGTAACGCTGGCATCAAAAATAATATTTGGAATGGGTTTTAAGTTTTTTTCGTGGTTTTGCGGGCTCTGAGAAATAATATACCAAAAAGGAAAGAGATTGTGTTTTCTATTATAAACTGGAAAACGTTTAAAGTACAGTGGCTCTTTGAAATTAGAAATTCTTACTTCTTTGATAATTTACGCATCAACTTCAGAGGATTAAATGAATATTCAAAAGATATTATTTTAAAACCCTCCGGTTCAAAAATGTTTGGGCTAAAAACTTTTGTGGATCTAAACGGCCCTATATTCATTGTCCAACGTAGTGGAAGTTTTCTAAATTCTTAGCTCGGTGGTCAGCAAAAATTCCTCCGCTGGCATACCTCGAGATAAAAGCAAAAGTTTAAAAGTTAAAGTTTATAGCAATTTCTATACAGCTCTGTGACTGATGAATATCTCTAGAATATTTTTGCCAGCTCTTTTATGATGCTCCACTTCTTGAGTTCCTCTTCTTAAAATTTATACGAATGCAAAGAAATCGCACTCAGAGGTCATTTCCGATCCGACCCGCGACCGTCCAACTTCGGCGTTATGTAAATAGAGCAGCACGTTTTGGGTGGGAGGACTGCAAGTGGATTTTTCTGATTTAGACACATCACAACCGAAATACTTCCACGGTCAAGGATTGCAAAATGACGACCACCGAATTTATGTATATATACATACATATTTGCCGGGCAGCGTATTGAAAATCATCTGACTATTTTTCATGCTAATTGTGTAACTCGTGGACAAGATAAAATTCTTTGGTTCTGCCGAATTTTAAAATTTATATGATGTTGATATAAGCTTTATATTTTATAGCGTTTATTTCTTGTGTTTTTCTTATTTCAATATCAGAAAAAATACAAATAAAATACATAGGTAGATACAAAGACATTAATTTTCTATATAATATGTATACTTCTCAATTCAGACATTCAGAGATTTGTTTATATTTATTACTTGTGGGCATACATTAAAAACATAAACTGAACCCAAACAATAGCATAAGTCGGACTAGAAAATTTTTAATTTAATTTAATATTGTAATAAGAAAAAATAAAACAAAACTAAAATGCCTATAGCACAAATTAAATTCAAAGCAAAAATTTGTTTAATTAATTAGTAAAACCTGATCTAAGCCATTATATATTTATTCAGGATTTGTCACATTCGAAGGAAGCAAAATTGGGGTACTTACATTAGGAATACTTCAAAGGTAGTAGCTTTTGTTTTCTTAAACAAACTTCTGAACCCCCAGGGTACCATGCACTATATTGTCCTAAGTTAAGAAAAACATTAGCAAATTAATATATAAAAATCATCTTTTAAAATATAATATAATATTTATCAGTATAATATAATTAAGCTCCTATACAAAGTTGAAAAACCTAAAAAGTCATATATGTATAATTTCATCAATATTGTAAGTATTAACGATCGTACTACGGCAACAAGGGTCAACAAAATTCTAATAAATTTTCTTGAAGTCTTATAGACTAACGTGTATTATTAACACCACAATGTTTACACAAAATAGTTTCACTAAGCTCTGGCTCTCGGAAATGTCCACAAATTGCTGGCGTATTCCTCGTTTCCAATCAAATCAATCAAATCCGTCAGACTCAAAGAAAATCATACACAAGTTTGATTTCGTGTGCTCCTCCTACAGGACTGTGGCGACCCTTGTTCCCAAGACAAAAATTTTGTTTGCAGTAATCAATTCGTTCCCGCAAATCCTGCTCGACACCAAAACAAATAGCAACGACAAAACCTTTTACTTGAATCGTTGAAACGTTGAAACCAATTGCGATTTCTTTTTTTCTACCCAACTTGAGTTAGGTGGTTCTGGTATCTTCTGTCCGTCATCAATTTGAGGAAGTTGAAATAAATGGAAACCATCGACAAAATCGCTTTATGCTGCTTTTTATTAAGAAATAAAAAATATATATGTATATAAAATAAAAAATGGTCGGGAAGGAGAAATATTAAGAAAATACTCAAGAATCCTCAGCTTACTCCAGTCACTTACAAGAGTGGAAGTTTCCTTCAGCTTCAACAAACGAAGTCAATTCTTTTGCTTCGAAAAGAGAAAAATAAAGTTCTTTATCCTCCTTAGGTTTATTGAAATATTACAGTACAAGTATTCTTCAACTTCTTTTGCAGATCTTCGAACAGCGTTCGATTTATTGGACAGAAATCGGGACGGACGAGTCACAGCCAATGAGCTCCAGTTTATGCTGAAAAACTTAGGTATCAATGTGAGGGATGAACTGATAGATGATCTGATTAAGGAAGCAAGTCACACAGGTAATTTATAACTCTAGCAAACCTTTGCAAATATCACGGCAATTGTATTTAAGTAAAAGAATATTGAGAATTTTAGAATCCGAATCCCTTTAAGGAGTTCATAGGGTAGTAGAACATTGGGAATTTTATCTTAATTACAAACCATGGTTTTAGAATTATTCATCCATTAGAATAATATTTCATATTCTAAACATTTAAAATGCTCACGTCATGGTAAAGATTGTGCGAACGCCAGCCGTTTACTGTATCCGCACAGGTATATTTATATATTATTATTATTATTTTTTATTGTCTTCCTATATGTAAAATATTGGGCAAATCGGCTGCTTATTCAATTCGAATTAGATTTATATTTAATGAACACTTATAAATGATGAATCTTGAACGTTCCAATTTAATATAGTGGAGCAATTGAGTAAATAAAGATTTTTTTTATTGTTTTAAAATCATTTTCAAAAACGGATACTTTAAAAAAATTATGTATTACATTACTTCTTTAATAAAGCCAAATCTACACCCGCGAATCAATAAAACTAGAGTCAGTTTAAAACTACTTAAAACATTTATTATAAATGAATGTGTAAACTGCGTGTAATTAAAATTCAAACGTGACTTGCCTTCTTTGGTTTAACATGGCTTGGCTTGAATAAGTTTTTGAAACTTGAAATTCTTAGAGAGTTGTGTTTTTTTTTTTGATTCACATTGTGACCAAAGCATAAATTGCATGTTGTAACAGTAACTTAACAACGATGTAATTTTAAAGTTGCAAAACTTTCATCTAAGGAAAGTGAAAATTAGAGAATAAATTAACTCTAAAAGTTAAACTATGTTTGTTATGGAGTATATAATACTTTCTAAAGCGTTACATCTTTAATGTCCTACATGGTGTAGTTGTGCATAAAAGTTCCTTCTTTTCATAAGATCTTTCATCAGATTATAAGTTGCAAATGAGCAAAAAGGAATCTTACATCAGAAACACGGGTAGAAGCCAAACTAAATAAAGGTTTTTAAACCATATCGCCCAAATTTATTACGTAATTTTCCGTTCTCCGGAGTTTTTCATCAATTAATTTTTATTATAAGGTCAAAACAATTTGTCCTTGCGAAACACAAAATTATCAATGACAGGGCCCATTTAAAGGATGCCATCAATCAAATAGTCAGTTATTATTTAAAACCAGTTATAACAAAACAAAGCTGTGCAAGATGTTTAAGAACTGGCTTAATTTTCTTGCTGGAAGGGAAAAATTTTATTAGTATAAACCACTTTGTAATTTTCTTTTCCTTTTTTTTGAGCAGAATCCTTGAATTTATCCATTTAATTATATGTACATATGTAGCCTGAACCCATAAATATTTATTTGCTTTTTATTTTATTGATGGATATAAAAACCAAAATATCCAATCCTCATTTAAATAAGATGCGCTTGTTAGATTCAAATTGTTATAATTCCTTTGCCATGAATTGTCGTGATGACCTATAAGCGCCTATCTCTGATTTTCTGGTTTAAATGCGCATATTCGCCTGTCTTGAATTTCTAAAGGTGATATCTTCCTTTATGCAATAATCCAATATCACAATGAAAGAAAGGGCTTTGGAATTTCACAGGAAAGAAATAGTTTACGAAAAATGAGAGCTATTCTGTTTCCCTCTTCTGAAGATTTGGCACGTAGGAATTTTCATATCAGATGGCATTTACCTGCAGCACCCCGGAAAAATGGAACCATAAGGCTTCAAGATAAAAAGCGTCGATTTCGAGGACAACTAGAGGGCAGGGCATAAGCGATTTCTGATGCGTTTTTAATACCATCCATTTGAATGTTCGATTGCTGCTCCACTCCACCACAGACGCCCTCACCGCCGCAGATTCTTTGAGAATTAGCAAGAGTTATGATTCTTTTGCAAAAGCTGTAACGAACCCAACTCCACGGGGAACGCAGGGCTTAATGAAGCAGGCGTAAAATTCACGAAAAATAGGCAATTCTCAGAGGGCGAATCTATCCTTATTAGTAAAAATATACGGAGCAGAGGCGTTGAGAAGGCGATAAGTAACTTCGATAAAATCTTTTTCCGAAGGGGAGAAGAATCAACAGATAAAAATACTCTGGTAAATGTTGTGTTCGAAAAATATCCCAAAGCAACTTAAATCTATAAACTTGGTTATTAGAGCTTGATTATTAGAAATGCAAACAAAAGATTGGTGATATACAAATTAAATAGGTAGGTAATTTTTACAAGCTTGGAATATGCAAATTTTTAAAACTAAACATTTTAGAGTCTCAAGTTAAAAAGTTTGGAGTAATAAGTAAATTTTAGATGGTGAGTGGAATATAGCGATTCGACATTCTAAGGAGGGTTTTTGGAGATGAGGATTGAAAATATTTAATCAATATTTATAATTTCAAAATGAAAACAAAAATATGGTGATCGAATTTTTCATTCAGATGTACAAACTTCTATTTGATTGTTTGAATTAATTATTTATCAAAAGGAAAAAGGAAGCACTTATACATATACTAAAGTATCGTAAGTAAATATAAAATTAAAATCCTCCAAAATTAGGTTTATTTAGAACCCAATTTATATTAATCTATCTTTCTAAGTTTGCAAAATACGAGTACATACATGTTTATTAATTAATAAAGCTTATCTAATTACAAGTATGATAAAATTGAAGAAAGTAATGCGTGCTTTTGGCAATTCGCCGTATGCTCAAGGTGACAATGGTTGGCCAACTGTTACGCAGTGTTGTTGTGTTTTTAGCTTAAAGTTTTTATTAATACACAGGTTATGTTTAATAATTATTGAATTATGAAATATTGCAAAATATTTACTCACTAAAAGCGATCGAAAAGGTGTATCATTAAATAACAACCTGAAAGATCACTCAAATCATGAGAAAAAGAAGATTGTTCTTATAAATAATCATTTTATTAAATATAAAAGGCTTCATGATTTATGTATTTATTACTAATTGGCATTCTTGCGTTATTGTTGGTATAAATGTGGATGAAAAAATAAGAAAGTAGGAATATACTCAAATTCAACGGTTGTTAGTATTTCAAAAATCAGATATATGTATGTACTTAAGTTATCTTAATTCACTGAGATTGAATTTATTTCAAACTGAAACTAAAACCATTTACTGATTGAAAATTTAAGCTGAGTTTTTAAGTCTCTCTCTTAAGTTTCATAGAGTTTCAGTCCATGATTGGTTGAAGTTTAAGTTAACTTTTACCATCTGATTCTATATGCGAAAATTTTCAAGTTGCGTTTTAGCCGCACCCTACGCATAATTCACTACTTATGTATGTCTATTTATTGATTTTCTATGGAAACTTTGGGTGACGAGCTCGAAGCCCTAAAAACCGGAGGCCATTGTGGAAGGTGCGGTCGCCGGCGCCCAGCCATCCTTCAAAAACGTTCACAACCCTGAAAGTAGCACACATAGCCTGGGTCTACCTTGAAGGCGGACTAAAAAATTAAAGTTTTTCCCTAACGCCATTCGGAACGTAGCGATTAGCCCCAAGGTGGTAGTTATTCGATTTGCAACGCGAAGCAATCAATTTCTACTCAAATGTGTGCACTTACTGCACCAACAACCCAATTTCGTGCAGTTGGCAGTTACCCGAGAATGGCCCATGTTTGGTAGATTTTAAATCGTTAAAGCGGAAGCCAAGGAACCCGGCAGTTACTATCACTTTCCATCTGATAATGGGTCCCAATTTATGGCGGTTTCGTGAGATCCCCTCGCTCTGATTAAGCTTGAGCATAGACTGCTTGAGGCTCGTCGAGAAAATTGTTATTATGCAACCGTTGGCTTTGTGGCTCCGGCTATTGATTTTGAAGAAGGTCAGCGAAGCCATCTTGGGGATTTTCTTGGTGGCTCACCCGACTTATCGCAGGGCACTGCAATTTTTCCGCCCTTACAAGGGGGTTTGATGTGTGGGAAAGTGCCACAAGATTACATATGGCGGTGGTTTTGGAGATTATGAGCAATGTCACACGATGAGGTTTATTTATCTATTTTACACTATTATTTACGTTTAAAGTGCCTTTAATCGTTTTTTCAAATCCAGTGTACCTTATATTAAAATAATGAAAACCCAGTTTTATAATTTTGAACTCTTCTCAAAACTAAAATTTGATACATCCCTTCTTACCCATATTTAATTTAATTACTATTTTTGTCTAACATAATTCAACGTTTTGGGATTAAAGTTAATTGGGAAAAAACACCCCAAATGAATATTAACATGTTTGTCTTATATTTTTCATTTTAACAGATATTTTGTCGCACCCGTGTTGTCAAAAAAATTAATAATGAAATTCACAACTTTTCTATTCCTGGTTGTACCACTTACACCTAAATATATGTAATGATTTTTGGCAGTTAACGAATATGCGTATTTATAAATTTCGATGAATTTTCTTAAGATTTCGATTAACGCGTTGTTATATTTCTTTAAAAGTAGATTGGTAATTATACTATGGTCAATTTACGTTGAATGATTTATGTAATATTTTACCTCGGAATTAATTTATTTCTAATTTCAACATTTGACATAATAAATAGATATTTTAAAATTGAAAATCTATTAATGAAAAATTCTCTCATATTTCAAAAAACTGAATATTTTTATAAGATTTTCTGTTTCATGGACTTATTACCCTTTCATAGTTGTTAACTTCAGCAAAAAAGAATACTACAACCTCTGTAAATTGTATTCCTTTTATATTTGACCTTGACTTCCCCTTAACGTGAAAAAAGGCTTTAACTTTCCAAATAATATTCAGCAGCTATGAAAATATGATCCGCTTCATTACCGAGCCAATTTGCCACTCATAAAACATAAATTTCTTCAACACAGCGCTTAAATGGAGGCAACTATGTGCTGCCCACCGGTTATTATGTTATGTAACATAAAAATAGTTCCCCCTAATTACATCACGTAGGAAAGGTTTTAATGAAGACATCTAGCGCTAGCTATATATCGATATCCTCCCATGATTAATGAATTTCATTAGATGCCCCCTTTCGCTTTGTAGGCCTGCTCACTTCCTGACTGATTTCCGCGGAAATCTACGTTATGTAGGCAGCGACCCAGGAACTATTTCTGAACATGGCTGGTGCAATAATGCCAATGTTGTAGGTAAGCATTGCAGAAAATATGAAATCAGGACAAATTTGTTCAATAGACCGTGATTTATCGAGACACGACCATTCATGGAGAAAAATCGAAGAACATAAATAAGTTTGTAATTCACCATAATAGGCAAAGAAAGTAAGCTTGTTACATTTTTCTAAAGTTTACATAAATTTCTTATGAACAGCAATTATATCTAAGCTGAAACAATATTTCTCTATTGTATCGGATTATAGAGAAGTAAAAAGGGTTGTAATTTTAATAGTGTAATTAGCCATTTTATGTTTCAATAGGTAAAATATGACGAAAAGGATATTAAACATAATTAACTGACAATGTAAAAATAAATATGTATATACAATAAATTAATAGAAAGGATTATTATGTAGGGTGAAAAATAAAAGTAATTGTTGTGTAGCTTTTACAAATATGTAATTTAAAGTCCTCAGAACTTACATTATCCATCTATTCATCTATTAAAATTTAAAGGTAAACTTGAATATTATAAAAAGTTCCTAAAAATAGTATAAAAAATATATATGCATACATACAGTAGTATAATAGTAAGGACTTGTAATGAAAATACACTTTTAATAATTTCATTTATTGTTATCGCAGAATGGAATATATATGTATAAGTAGCAGAAAATATTTATGACTATGATGTCAATCGGATCGTAATACCTATGGGCATTTTTCATTTTTTCTGAATAGATGAAACATTTTAAAGAATAAAAAACATATGATAATTGAAGAAATTATTTAAATGCTTCGAAAGAAATCACAATAGCTTCCGTATTTTTTTTTTATTCACATAAATCAACAAAATCAACAGTAGCTTAATTCTTAAAAACAAAACATCATTTAGAAAATTTGTTTTCGATTCTATATATCAAAATTGCCAGAATTGTCTTCGAATTATAAAAATTAATTGGCTGTATTCTTAATGGCCTAGCGTGGGAGTAAGAAAATAAAAAGAAGAGACCACATAATCTTTGCATCTTGTAGAAAGTCATTAAATAGCTTTAGTTGTTGAGTCACAACAAACAAATAAAATTCGATTCATTGTGACGCAACGCAATTATCGCGTTTTTCCTCTGAACCAAAATGTAGTCCGATGTTTCAATTTAATTAACTCATCAAACATTAATCACACGAAATAGCGTAAATCCATGCCAAGTAAATTAAACCAAAATATGGAATATTCGCAGGATGTTTTTCGCTGCACGTATATTCTTTACCTTTACCTCAAAGGATTTTCACCTTGTCCTTTTACTAGTCCTGAAGACACGAAAACTGCGAGAAATCCACAGGAATGAACTGAATTAATCTCATCAGAGTTCCAGAAACGTATCTTTGGTTCAGCTGAAACATACTGAAAAACAATTAACTTGAAATCCTTTTAATTATCGTTGCAGGAAACGGCTTGATGGACGAGGCTGAATTCCTTCAATGGGTTGCTCGAATCCAGGCGCTTCGGGAGGAGACAGAAAGCACAACAAGTAAACAGGAAGAGTTGGATGATGTAACACAAGACTTAATCGCAGCATTTAGGTAGGGCAACTTTCCAAATCCAATTTCATCAATAAAATGGAAATGGAAAAGAGAAGGTGCCATCCTGAAAGACCCAACTCAACTAACCAGAAATATTTTCAATCCGCAGGGTATTTGACCGGGATGGGAATGGCTTTATCACCCGAGACGAGCTGCAAACAGCCATGGAAATGATTGGGGAGAGCCTGACGGAGACGCAACTCACGGACCTGCTGACAATTGCAGACCTGGACAAGGACGGCAGAATTAACTACGAAGGTGAGTGCCCACCCTTAAGCTCAGAATCAATGCATTTTTAAAGCATTGCGCTACCTGCCGAACGTACCGAGAGCCTCCTGCATTTGTGTCCGTGCCTAAGAACCCACCTTTCGGCAAACAGCGAGGGCAAATAGCCCGACAGTTACTGGCCACTGGTCATTCGCATCGAAGGACACTTAATCGAAGATTAGTGCTAATTCGATTTTCTATTTAAGCGTAATAGAAGCAATTCCATTGTCCCTTCTCTCTATTGCCTTGGGCAGTAGAAAATGTCGAACCTGATGCACGAGTCCAACATCGAGGAAATAAACCTCCCGGGTATTCTGCCATAAAACCGTGTTTTAGGGCGAAATTCCACAAACTCCAGTCTGAAAGTGTGAATACGACTACATAGTATGCGATTACATCATGCATAATAATTTACTAAATTTAGGGACATACACGTTGGGCTTGGTACTGCACATTTTCGAATTGCAACAATTTCCGCTTAAGGGTTAGCTAGGATTAGGACGACCAAGGATAGGATTTTCATTTTTAGTATACAATAGAATGAGACAGTGAATTAAAATAGATGTTTTATAATAATAAAATGTTTACATAATGTTTCCGATGGAGAAAAACATAAATTTAAAATAAATTTCTTTAGAAAGACCGTTGTCTAAATGAATTTTTTATAAAACTACACAGGTTGTTGCACAAAATATTTTAATGATGTGAAATCAGTATAATTAAATAAAATTACGTGTTTAAAATAGAGTTTAGATTAAATTTGAAATAACTTTTTCAAAATTTAAATTTTTCTAGAAAAACAAACCTCAGTTGTTGAACAATCATGCCTGCAAGCGCCTCCATTATATTTACATTCCCCTAAAATACGCCCGACAAAGGTCCGAATTTCACACGATAATGTAACGTTCAACTGGTGCGAATTGACACAAAAATATAATATGAATAATAATTCTTCATAATAAGCTTTCTCTAGCTATATTCGCTGAAAGAAAGGTATATAGAAAGAATACTACACCAATTACATAGGTGGAATCTGAATTCATTCGTCTATGATGCTTTTTGTGGTCCAGCAAAAACAATTTTTGGTTTTAAATATTGAAAATTTGGAAAACGTTAGTATGTAAATAATAAACAAATTAATGCATTTTTTTTAATTGGAGCAAACGTATTGAAATCGTTTCTATGATCCTAATTCTCTTCGGGTGTTTCTTAAATTCCGGACTTTCTGCGGGCTCGTTGACCTTAAATTTATATTTTTACTTACGTTTGTCTCAACCTATGTGCAGTAGCAACTGCATGTGACACTTTTACATACAAAATTACAAGTTTGTAACATTATAAGGTAAACATTCAGGTAATTAAGAATTTGTTAAACGGTTTTTAGCAAACTACACAACCTTGATGCTAAAATTAAAGTAATTAGTTGTGCAATTCAGGAAGGGCAAATATCCAGGAAATTATTCTAGAGTTTGTAGAGTCACAGCTTGAATTGCATGGCAGCACCCGCATTACACAACGCAAGGTCCTTTGAGCAGTCGCTCTTGTAAATGAGAACCTGCTAATTGAAATTTCAAATATGTTTTTGATGGAGTTTCTGCGTGAAAAACAAGTTGAGATTTGACTTATGTAAAAGCCCGCAATCTTCCGGAGCGGGCTTCTTTCCTCCTGTAAAATAAAGTTTGCTCGTCTTCCATCGCACGCGAAAGGAGTGACTGACTGGAAAGGAAGCTGCCTGCTTAAGAAAGGTTCACGAAAATGACACGTTTAATTACGAAGGGAGCAAGGAATTCGCCGGGATATACTACAAATTAGGTGGATCTCCTGGAAGAGGCGCTTGAAACGACGTTGCTCTTAAGTGGTATCTCCGTTAGTGGAATTAGTAAATTTAATTCCTTTTGTAAACAAAATTCGTAGAATAATCGTGGTGTAATGCCACAAATGCTTGTCTTGTTTACGACGCATTTTCATTAGGGGCTGTGGAGGCGGCTCAGGTTGCTGCTACAGGTGCTCCGCGTTTTATGGCTGATAAAATTTGGTTTTGTTTCGACAGAGTTAATAAAATTCTACCGGAAGTTGTGCTCGGGTAGTCGAAGCAAGAAAACAAAATAAAAGGGCCACAGTGCTTAGCCAAATCCACCGGATATCCTTAGGAAGCCTTATTGGCCTTCGTCATGGAAATCAGAGCTTACCATCTGCTGACTGTGGAACTTCGGCGCTGGAACTCCATCGCAAGTGGGCAGGACGAAGGCTAAGGACTTGTGATCGCATTCCAAATCAAAACTTTACGACTCTCTGGAAAACGTTTCTGCGAGGAGCCATAAGCCATAAGGTTTCCCTACGTCCAATCCTTTCTGACTTCTGCTGCGACAAAGTCACCCTTCGTAGGCTCAACTCTCGCAGAACAGCTTCGATGGGTGAATAGCTCAAAGAAAACGGACAAACGTCTGTAAGACGGTCGTAAAGCGGAGTGCTTTGGTTTTACGTCTCGCAGAAAAACGAAAAGTAGCCTTGATTTCACCTCTGGGGTTTGTCGCACTGGGAAACTGATTAAGGGCTCTCTGGTGGTCATACGACTTCTGAGGAGTCTGAACGGTCCTTGCTGATAATGTAAAGGACGTTTAACTGCCTTCTAATGTTGATTCATTCGCTGACAATTGAAACCCTGTCGTAAAGACTGTCTGCGCCCATCGTAAAATATTTTCATCCTTTTAGTTAGGGACAAGTCCATTGTCATCAGGCGGTTTTTTACACTAAAACTCGCCTCGACTGTTTACTTCGGCATTACTGGACCATTACCGATGCCATATTCGCAGACTCAGGAATTACAATCTTTATTGTTAGCGATTTATGGAGAGGAAAAACTTCAATGGCTGTCTGATGGTTAACGTAGGGTCGAACGATGGACGTGGAAAAGATTTCTCTTGGCCTAATGGCGGATTGTATAGTCATTAATAAATGGTCCAAAGTTTGATGTGCACCATGAAATATCAGAAATTTGAAATTCAAATGATGGTTTATGGTTCTTAAGTTTTAGGAACGTTCATGTAGTCGTCGTTAAACTTAATGGCATTCTGAATTCATTAATAGTAAGACGAAAAGTAAGAGAATTAAATATCTCATACGATTTGGAATAGCTGAACATCCCTACTCCATAGTAAGCAAGATATTATAGTATTTCTAAATCATTTAAAAAATCACGATATTATTTTAACTTAAAATGATTGAAATTATTTAATTGCCAAATAGGTAAACGAAACACAATGAAATAATCATCTTTACCATAAATTATAACATTTAGGTAGCTACGTACATTAGGTTGTACTTCAATTATCTGTATTCCCACTTTCCTTGTATATTTCGATGAAATAAATCTTTAATATATACATATAAACCGTTATAAAAATTTGCTTGATACAATAATTATATAGAAAGAAAAAGAAAATACACCTACAAGTACGGATGTTCTTTTGATTTGAAAAAGTTCTAAACACATGAAGATCACAATGATGATGAGCACAGTAAAACTTTTATTATAAAGGTTACCTTATTAATAAATATTTTATATCACTTTTAATGAAACGTGCAAAGGCGTTTTGTTCTAAGATTGTATACAAATTAAAGCAACTTTTCTGGGCCGACTTATCATTTCGTCTCACTATTCCTACAATTTCTGAGTTACAGAGTGTACCATGGTGACTAAACGACTAAGGTTCCATGAAAGATTAGTAATGTTAGAGTTATTGGTTTAGTTATGATTTATTTATTAAAATTTATATAATTAAAATAAGCTTTATAGCAGCCGACAAAACGTTGTCTCAAACAAAAATTTTGATTACACAAAATATATACCCACTATTGTTTTCTTAAAATCTTAATATTTTGCTTAGACAAATTGCTGATCATGATATTATATAAATTAAACCACAATTAGCTTTTCTACATTTGCCAAAGTACAAACATTGTCATATTTAAACAGCTCATTTCTACGTCAATAGCTTGTCATCATAAATTATATTGAAAATATTTTCTTTCTCTCTTCCAGAATTTACGAGATTGCTGCTGTAAAACTTTCTGAGCATCACATAGATCTGACAAAGCTGCAGTCAAATAGTAGAATTTATATTTCCTAGATCATAAAGCAAAAAATACAAGAAGTTAAACAACACAACAACAGGAATATATCTAGAAAATAAAACAAAAATAGTTTGTGCGTGAAAATCTAATAGTGAGCGAGTGAAAGTGATTTCGTCGTTGTTCACCAACACTGAATTATTCAAGTGAACATTTGAGACTGGAACACTTGAAAAGGGATGCCTTCTCCAGGATTCTTTAATTTTGATTCGTTGAGAAAGGGAATGCAGTTGCACATGTAACTTTAAGGTATTATGTAAAACTATTTATTTACTTATTTACTCTTTAGTAGTTTAAATTTGAAAAAATACAATAGTAAAATGCAGTTATACACTAAGTGAAACATAACCTAAATGCTGCAAAGTTGTAGAAAACCAAAATGTTTTAACGTTATAGAGTAATTTACCAATATTGAAAGAATAAATATTTTTGGATCAAGGCGTAAGCTAAGTAACTTATTTTTGAATGAATTATAAACAACAATTAGTCGTAGTCGACGAATTTTTTATATTCAGGTATATTTTGAGATAAATACCTGGCATTGAAGTATGTATGCACATTAGAAAACTTATTTGTCTTTGAGACAATTTTAGCTTGGAACGAGCAGCGATCTTTTGTTTGAAGACTCAAGCTATCTAGGACTGCGATTCTAATTTATTCTTTTTTTGCTGAATAATTTTATGTAATTTTATTTAAACATTTTATCAAATCACTCGAACGTTTTCCACTTAAAACCCCGAAAGACAAGTAGCTATCTGAAAATTCCGCTTTGAAACATAGTTTCTAAACAATTGTGGCCTTTAATTGAATTAAATATAATAAAATGATCAAATCAAGAAAATCAAATATTTACAATGTATGTAAATGCAAAGTTAGAAAATTGAAAAGAAATTTTTGAAAACTTGAAGCAATGATTTTCAGTTGTAACGGAAACAGGAATAATTCTGTGTTTTTGTTGGGGAAGAAAAAATTGTCGGAATTATTGTATAAGAACACAATGTAGACATATTTAAGTGTCTAGATGTTGTTTTGTAAGTTTTTTTGATTTAGAATAATTTTATATTCAATTGTTTCATATGTTGCAAGCTGTATATATGTTCGATTAAATTTTGTTGATGTTTACTCATTAAGCGAAATGGAAACAAAGTTAATGAAGACAAAATAAATATTGTTATAAGATATGACAAAAGTATATTGCTGTTTTATTGTCCCTTTTGTCTAATTTCCAAATACTGTTTCAATTAAGTGTGGTAAGTATGATCCAAAACCTACGCTATTATGATAAAATATTTACATATTACATAAATTAAAAATCACTATTTCATTGATCTCCAACCTCACACATTAAATTTTATAGTTATCAGAAAACTACAATTTACTTTTTTGGTATAATTTATAAGCAAATTAGTAGCAAAACAAGCCTTAAAAATATTGTGTGAGTTCTAAAGCTATTATCGAGGCACATTATTTTCATGTCGTTCTTTTTGAGCGTTTTAAAAATAATATGTACACTGTGCATATGTATGAAGACATACATTTTAATATATACCATATATATTTTTAATAATACATCTTCCTTTTAATGCAAGAACTATTCACAAAGCAAAAGATTTTAAAAACAAATATGTAGAACAGTTCAAAAATAAAAATTAACCTCAGTTCACTTTACCCATCAACAAAATTCAAATAGGCTCTGTCGATTTTTGAAAGATTAAATTATTTAAGTATTGAAGTGCGGATGTCAATAAAATACAAAATATCATTTATGTGCATACTGTTAGTTTATTTTTACTCACAAATTAATGTAACACCAAATACAGGATCAGCAACTATTTCGTCAAAAGAAACAAGTTAAAAACAAATAAAATTTTCAACCTATGGCTGTAAGTACGAGTAAAACTAACCCTTGTGTACCTAATGCGCAGTATGTAAACCACTCGCATAATTGGTTTTTATTATACATTATTTAATTCTGCATTATTATTTCATTACTAATATTGATATCCTATTTCTAACTTGTACAATTACAATTTTTAATTCTAATTTTCCCCTTTCTTATCTAACTTGACAAGTGAGATTGCTTAGCTCGATCCACTCGCCCTTGCCAAAGTTATTTATAAAATATAAAATACATAATTGGAAACAATATAAATAATATGTGTATACTTCAGATAATATGGACGAGTCAATGTACAAATTTGGGAGATAAAATTCCTTAGCGATAAATTCAGTAATAAATATTATTGATTGACTAAATAAACGACATTTAGAATTTATAACGTATTTAATTTCACAATTATTAACTGCTTTGAAATTAAAGTTAAATATATGTATGTCGAAATCTGCTTCATGAAATAATTGACAGTTTTCCTTTTTAAATTTAAAAATGACTATATGTATTTGAAGTTGAGAATATATGAAATTCTAACCTTAGTCTCCTCAGAATATAAATCAAAAACATTGGAGGTAACAATATTAGTACACAGGAAAAATTAAGTTTACATACGTTACTTTCTTGGAACAATACCCACATATGTACACGTTATTGTTAAACTGCTGTTATATACAGTATATTTGTATAACTACGAGCACCTGATAATTGTACTTATTTTTCCTTCGTAGCTAGGTAAATTTACCATTGTTTTTTCTTTCGTTAACAAAAACTAATAGGCAATATATGTATTAAATACAATTCCAGAAGTATTCATCACATTCAAATATGATAACATACTTATGTAGTTTTATTTAGCCCCGAAAAACATAAATGAGTATGAGCATCAGGAAAATCGCATTCAGCCCTTTGAAGATAAAGCCTAAGCAACCGCGATATCACTCAGAAAGCGTAGCAAAATCTGGCTATGTAGTGTGAGTGAAGATCATTTTTGTTTAATTTATTGGAGAAAAACCTCATTACCTAAGGGAGGCAACAAAAGAAATTACAGAGAATCTATAACATTAAAAAATTGAACTTAATTTGGTACCCCCTACATAGTGAAATCACGTAATCAAAGCTGGTGTAGACACAGAACTTTGCGGGGAACAGCTTGTTTATCATTTTTATATTATTGATAATGTGAGGAAAAATTATTATACAACGTACTTATATATTATACCTACTCACCGGAAAAATGATTTTCCTTTCCCATTTCTGTATTTGCTTGTTAAATTGGCCACCGAACACTTCATGTTCATATTTCACTCAACAGCATAAATATTCCAAATAAAACTTTATAAAGTTTAATTTATTTTTACCTTTTTAAGCCTTCGTACACGTTGGCACTGTTTTTCATAAGTTTTATAAATATTAGGATTTATCTATTAACACAGATTCGGCTTCACATGTTTACAGATTTACTACGAAACTATAGTTTCATTGTTGAAGGATTCGTAACACAGAAATATTTTTAATTCATATAATCCCGAAATATAAAATATTTATAATAATTCCTTAAAGCAATTTGTTGGCGTCATCTTGAGTCCACAATTCCGGAAACTTTGTTGCCGAGTGATTTTAAACTCGTAATTCCCGCCAAAATCAGGCAATGCCGTTGATGAATTAGACGAGTTGCAGTATTCGACCGAATCAAGCCTATCTTCACCTCGGTCACCTTATTGGAAAAAAAAACTTTATCCTCCAGGAGGTATTGTCAAAATCGGCAGAAAATTGGTTTTCCCGGCTTTATGCGCAGATTATTATAAATTGCCAAATTGGAGCACCCACAGAGGTCGCTTTCCTTTAAAAAGTGTCTCAATTTTGTGTTGTTTTGTGCCGCTACCTGACGGCTCGTGTCAAACCGCCTAAAGTGTGATAAGATCACGGCAAGTTCAAAGAAGATCGCAAGGTTCAAGGCGGAAATTTTTACCCAGTTCAGATAAAACTGAATAATTGCGTTTTGTAGTTGCCCCATATTTTGCTTTCTGCGATTTATGCTCTAGACAGGAGCATCTATTTTCTGGTGAATTGCAAAGATAAAAGCCAAAAAGTGGATCCCCAACAGCCAGACGAAACGTTGATGGATTCTGATCCTGATATCGAAATTCTTGAGAAGGATAGCGGAATGTCTTCCTTAGGTGGAAGTAAGGATGAAACGCCCGAACGACGAGTAATTACCTCTTATTTCTCTAGTTAAATTAATGCAGGGAAAAATCAATTCCTTAAAAACTCGTCAATGTCACTTTCACCAGGTCGTTTCGAATTTATCGGCGATACTAATGGATTATTTTGTTCTTTTCCAGAAAGCTGAAGACGAAGAAGTCGCCGGGGTGGTCGATAACAAGCAGGAAAACTACGAGGATGTAAGTACAATTGACCCCTGAGCCCCATATCCAAATGGGAACATAACCTAAAACCGCATGCGATAGTGCGGTTGGATTTATGTAAAGACGCTCGATTTTGTAACCTTTCATTTTTCTAGGAGCCTGATGAGTCCCTCATAGAGCGGCTCTGGGGCCTCACAGAAATGTTCCCGGAGCCAGTGAGAAACTTTTGCGGCGTTGTTTCAGACTACACTGTGTCGGGCGTAAAAAACGCATACCAGTTCTCATGTAACGCGTCCTGGATATTTTTCACGAGCACGATGATCCTGTTCGCTCCGGTGATATTCGAGACGGAACGCGCCCAAATGGAGGAAATGCAGCGGACGCAACAGAAACAAGTTTTGCTCGGGCCGGGCTCGGCGCATTCGACGGCGGGTGGCCCGGCCTTGCCCCCGATGACGAGAGAGCTGTAGCTCTGCAACTAAAAGTTATAATTGTCATAGCGTCCAAATAGGGACAGGACTGTTCATTGAATAAAATTTAAACAAAAAATTTCACGAAAGTTTTGCAGCGTATCCAACGGTTTTGGGGCCCCGTCCTCAACAGTTCAGATGACATCTCTTAGGATATTTCTCCGTCGAATTGTTTATACTAATTCAACGCTTAGAAAATAAAAAATAGTTATTAAATTTGATGATTTTTTTAGTAGATTTCAAACATCTTTGAAGCGTAAAAAGTGCGTTCGAAAAATAATAGTATATTTATGTTTTCTAAGACTTCATGATATACCCTAACGAAAATGGTAAGCAAGCGTAAACTTATCTTTACTAATTGCTTGCAAATATCAAAATTTAATTTTACGAATTCCATATTCAGTTTGCCTTGATTTTCAAAATGTATATAAAATATTTTGCAATTACCAAGTTTTTTTTAAAATTCTAATATCCCGGTTTAATCATTGAATTCATATAAGACAAGTATCAAATATGTACATTAGCACGTATTTTTATCGGTACTATAAGCCTAAGTTTTAACTGTAGATCTAAAAGTAGACCTCACAAAATTTTAGACCCTTGGGGATCAGATCTGTAAATGACCCAGTTTAGTTCCCCATATAATTTGTATGAGTAAAACTGCTATCACAAAAACGCGAATTACTTATTAAAACATGTCTCCTTCTAGTATTTTGTTGAGACTTACTACCAAACAGGTTTGAACGATTAAACTCGTAAATCCAATAGTTTCAACAATATTATCGTAAAAATTCATACCAATAAAATTCTGTCGATTTTAACATTTGTACCTAGTTTAGCCTCTTCAAATTGCTAAATTTAACCCGACTCAGTGAAAATACTGAATAATATTTAAACTTTGTCGGTTTATTATGATGCTTAAAAAGCAAGAAAAAGCACTTATAATAACAAAGAAAAAAATGTTTAGTTATTTAAAAAATGGTTCTTGAAGTTAGAATACCGAAAACAACTATTTTTCATTAATTTTTTAAAGTAAAAAATAGAAAATTAGTGTTTGGTGGTTCGAGCCATAGCCACTGGTGTACAAAACTATCTAACATATTAAAATTTGGGATGATTCGGATGAAAACCAGAAATACCTGCAATATCATTACAAGAATTTTATAGTATATTCTCGAAAAACTATACCTTCGCAGAATGGGCTTAAAATTTAATGCAAGGTTGGAAGATGCTTAAATATCTTCTTGTTGTGTTAATTGGAATAAATTATGCATGAAAAATTACCAATATTAAATTCTACAATAGTAGCGGATTTAGTGTTAGTGTCTGATTTAATATTTGAGGAATTGAGGTATTTTGATTGTAATAGAGTGGCCGCCTCCCAATTTGAAATAATCACGCGTTTTCATTTATATATTTCTTGAAGTTAAAATTTCAGCGAATATCATATTTTTGTTTTTCAAACAAAATTTTGTACTGTGATAATTTTATAATAAAAATTTGACTGGAAAGTAACTTTATTGAAACAAATTAGAAACTAATATTATGACATAAGAAAAGAATCGAATAAACTTTCGTATTATTTGGTAAATGAATCAAACTTTTTAGGAAATTCCTTACTTTTTGAGAAAAACTAATAAAATTATTTTTATTTTTTTCGGAACACAAAGTGAGATTAATTTTCTTGAATGAATGCATGAAATGTTTGCAATTCAGTTTTTGCGTTAAATTTAAGGAACATAGATCCATATAGACGGATATATGTACAGTACATATGCAAATACATGGTACAGATGTAATATACAATATTTAGCCAAATTAGGTAGCACAGTCGGCACAAATATCCAGAGATACTATCCTGAAAATGTGTGAAGAACTTTCAGAAAAGCTAGAGTTTTCCATGATTTTCGAAAAAATAATAATATGCTGAAAATATATGTAAGCTATGCAAAAAGACGGTGCACCTGAGCGCTTAAAAACCTTAATCCTGTTTAATATTTTCGCATGCATTCTCGATCGATGGATCATAACTCACTTATATCTTTCTTAGTGAGTTTTATTATCGCCTATGCCAGCGAAAAGACATTCTGAATCAAGATATTTTAAAATGTTTACAGCAGATCAGTGACACTAAATGAAATAATAATTCTAACGGTTAAATTTATTTTCTATAAATAACACACTATTAATATACAAATAATGACATAATAAAAATATGTTATACTATAATATTGTGTAAAACATAAAGTTCGTTAAAAGCTAATTTAAAAAATATTGACTATAATAACTGGTGACGCTTGAAATTAATGCATTGCTGCATAATTGCCGACATTATCGCTTCCGAACTAAATATGGACACATTTGAAGCACCATTCTTGTATCTTTTCCAAAGGTCGGCGTCTTCTCGAGTCGAAATGATATAAAAATTAGTGAGATTTTGAATGTCTCGCGGGTATCTATTTAGGACAGTTCCTCCTCCACTTCCGATAATTCCTAAAATTAAATGTATTTTAGGAGTGCATCAGAAAGAATAGTAGATTCATTTCTGTTTAGAGTTTAATGGTGAATTTAAAAGGAATGCCATTATTTATAAAAACAAAAAAAAAGAAACTCACTTGTCATTTCCACTGGATTCGGTTGCGTTTTGGGAGTAATAAAAAAAGTGAAACCTGTGAAAATTGGTTTCTTTCTTGCGGCCTGTAACGACTTTTTCAGATTGAATTTATACTGTTGTTCACCTGATGGATCCTGAAGCAGGTAATCATCGTAAGAGTACGACTCGTTGGAGTTCGATTCGAGTATCTTGAACCAATCTGGGGATACGATTGGCAAACCTCTCGCTATAGCAGCAAGCATTTTCCACGTCCTACAAATCTTTGCTGTCACAAGGACTGTACTGGTCTTGGGATCGTCTTCAATCTTACAACCTAAAAAAATCAATTTTTAAGAACAGTTTTAGACTTTATAATTTAACGTAAAACTCACCTAAATTATAAAATAATAATTTTTAATGTAATGTATGTATTGTACTAAAATTAAGATTTGTCAAATCTAGTTTTAAATGAAAACTATGGGTTTAGTAAAACTATACTGTTTTATTGCAAACATACAAGTAAAGTAAAGTTGTCATCATGTTTTAAAAGCTCACACATTTGATTTGAAAAATAAAATAAGATTTACGTTACTATCGCCTTATTTCCTAAGTTTTGCTTTTATGTTATTTATTATATTCCTTTTGTTCTCGTTAACTTTACATTTTAACTAACATCAGAGAAAGTAATTAACTCTTATGATCTCGTTTCGTTAAGTAAGGAGACCTGGAATATATCTGCTGTTGTTGTGGGCTTCTTTTGTTTCTTTTATAGTTTTACGTAAAGTTTTTAAATTGAAATTTCATTAAGAATCCCGCAGCTAAGCTATGGAGCCATGTAAATGGTTACAATTAATGAAATATTAGTTAAAAGATATAATTCAAAGAAATGAAGGATTACTAAGTTATAAAAGTTCTGAACAGTATGGTTTTATAATTTATTACTACATTTATCCCTGAAACTTTTATTTGTTTTAGATAAATTCAGCTGTGGAAACATGAAGATAGAGGTAAGAAATAAAGATTGAAAGAAAGCTTATTATATTATTTAACAGGCTAAAAAACAGTAAACGAACAAACAAATGTATAGAAATTTACAAAATCAATCAAAAATTATAAATATACGATTTCTACAGAAACAAGTTGTTTACATAAATTAAAAAATTACTAGTCAATACATTATTTACGACAGTTTTCGTTGTTAACTAAGTTGTATCTAATTTAACCTCTTGTAAGTTATAAAAACTGCAATCTACTATAATTCTGCATATCTCTAAAAATAAAAATACTGTATTTATAATTAAAATCAAGGACTGTAATAATTGTGAAATTACAAAATAATGATTATAAGTAATTTGTATTTTTCAATCACTTGATAATGATTCGAAGTATTTTTTACTTATCGATCTCTCCATAACGATTACCAAGTAATTTTTATTTATATGCATTTGTTCAAAGTAAAACTCATTTAATTATTTTCCTTCTTTTAAATATGAAAAACAAAAACAGGAATAATTCTTCTTTCTTTTCATTTCTTATTATTATTTACTAACTGTATAGCATAGTTTTACCCGGTGTATCAAACTTAACTACTTAATTAAATACGCGGAATTTCAAAAATTGTGGTAGATCGTGGCAGATGGAAAATTAGTGTCAATGATTTTTCCTTACATTAATTTACACAAAATCAATTCAATTTCGAAAAAAAATCTGTTGCGATTTGGGTCCGCGACTTTGAATTTTCAAATTTCAAGCATAGATTCGTATTTGTATGATAATGTCTTGAAATCTATAATTTTTGGCCGCCATCTTGAGTTCGCCCTAATGAAATCGGTGAATAAAAATTAATCTACATGTCAGGCCGGAATTCTTAGTGAATTCACTCAAAAAATGAAAATGATATGAACAAAGAGTTTAGGCTAAATTAAGAAAAAAAACCGGTGTTCTACTAGGGTCTGAACAGGATATGCCGATCGAATCTAAATATTTTCCTAATCAACGTTTGTTCTGACGAGAACAAATTCAACCTTTGTAGTCCAGATAGCCTGAATGGGTACTGCAAAGATTTACGTAAAAAACAGGGTTTTTTCCAAAAAGGAATTCCGGCAGTGGTTCTGGTTATAACATTGAAATGTATTAATAGGATAATAATTAATAATCACTTGAACATTACCGTTATTAGTAAATCTAACTGCAACTGATATAATTAATTTTATTTTAATATAAAGTGATAATAATTTTATTTTAAATTTGAGAAGCAATTATTTTCGGTCAGTCTTTGATTACAATGCTTACACTTACTTTTTTCGGAATATAATGCATAAACACTAATAAGAAATATGTTATTTATCAATGCTATTAATTTAAAAATATGACTTAAGAAAATGTCTATATATACAAGGTTACACATGCGCTTTGGGCATTAATAAATATTACAAAATTATTATAATAAGCTACACAAAAAGATCATTTAATAATCATAATAACAAATATAGTTTTTAAAAACAGCAGTGAAAATATTTAAATAAAAAGTGCATAATCTTGCAATGATGAGAATACTGCAATTACTTTGCTGAGAAAAAGTGTATATTCAGCAAAAGTAAAACAAAATTCTATTTGATACGACTTACCGGTTTTCTTTATAATGTCTACGTAATCACTACTATCAACTCTGGTAAAACAAATGTGATGTCTTCCTAGTCGGGAAGAGTTTCGAACGCTTGGGGTGCTTGTGTAAAATAAATTTTTTCCAGTACTGTTTTTGAGGACCTTTGAAGATTAAGTTAGTGAAAACAAAAATAATAATAAAAAATGGGTAAAAGAAACATACTGCCTCATTTGATTTATTTCTTTTATCGCTTTCGTCCAAACTGGTATCACTGCTACTGCTTTGTAGGTTTGAGTATTTTTTGGGATATTGTTTTATATTTTTTGTTATTGGTATCCTTCGTGATGTTTTAAGAGTTTGTTCAGGTTGCTTTTCGATTGTTCCTTTTTCCCCTATTTTTTTTTTTAGATCACTTTCTGTATAATAATCTTCAGATATATGTGAAGGCATGGATTTTATTCTTCTACTAATTCTACGCCCTAAATTTGTGTGGTACTCTTCCGGTGAATCACCGAACTCGCTCTTTGAAGACCCTACTTCCGAAGTGATCTTTGTTGGTTTTTCTGGTGACACTTTTAATGGCACTTTTTTTGGAATTCTTTTGGATTGAGTCTTTTTTTGTGGAACCTCTTCTTTTTCTTCCTTAGCTTTGTCAGATTTATTATCGGCATTTTTTGTATATTTTTTTCGAGCGTTTTGTTTTCGGATGGCGTCGCCAGCCTTTTTCTCATTTTCTGCATTTTTTTCCACATTAGAACTTGTAGACATTTTTGCTTGCTTTACTTCTTTATCACCTTTCTTCTCATTTGAATTTAAACGCTTCCTTGGTCGGCCTCGTGGGCCTTTAACATCGCTTGAAGTTGATGGATCAGACAAAGAATTCTTCTTTTGGACATCTTTTGGAGCGGTCAAAAGCAAGTTTTGTGATTTTATAGCTTCATCTGACTTCCGATCTCTTTTCAACCGTACTGAAAGGATTTTTTGTTTTACTATATCCTTTTTATGTTTTATGGTTTTAGTTTTTTTAATAAAGGCGTTATCATCTTCGCTTGAACTATCTGCGGAAGATGACGCACGACGCCTCCGATTTTTCTTTTCTTTATAAAATAAATTTTCAACATTGTTGATAAGACTTACATTCGGTAACTCTATAACGTCTGTACGAGGTGTTGGCTGAATATCAAAAATATCATCCTCTTGTATCTCTTCTCTAGATCCATTTTTTGATGTTCCCCTACTTGTAGAACTTCTTAAGGGTGTTTCTAAAATCTTCTCTTTCTCGCCTACAAGTAGCGTTTCCCTAAGGCAAAATTCTGCATCTTCTTCATCTGATGATGAATTTAGAGCCGGACTTACTGATCGATGTGTTTGTCTATCGAAAAGTTGAGTTGGTGGAAATTGATCAAAATCATTATTAACATCGGTGCTTGTTGATGGCTTAGATCTATCTTGCAATACAAAAGGTTGTGTAGGCACGGCATCGTCGTACTCTAATGAATGAGCATCGATTGTTGCTTTAGGAGGTATTGGTAAAGGTTTTGCAAAAATAAAGTGGTCATTTTTGCGTAAATCAGGAGAATTAGTCGTTGTGCTAGGATTCACTTTCTCACTCTCAACAAGTGGCTGATTTACCACACGATTAGAGTCTGTATTAGAAACATTTAAAGGCACTGGTTCTTGAATGAATGAAGTACTATTTGTAACTACTGACTTTTTCGGTGGGAAAATTTGAGTAGGTGATAAAAGGTGCTCGTCTACATCAATATTCATAATTGGGCTAGTTTCATTTTCTTCGAATAAGTTAGGTGTTGTAGACCCACTTCTAATGTGGGTCAAATCCAAATCCGGAGTAAGTGATTCTTCTTTGATCTGTTCCACAGAATTTAAGCCGTCCAAGTCCTCCGCGGGTGCGGAGTTATTAGTTGATTCATTCCATTTAATTGATATTTCGGCGTCGGTGTCATAATTTTTATAATCGACTTCTACACTGGGTTTTTTTGAACAAGTTCCTTGCTCGCTTGTACTTATCGTAGGACTTTGATTATTAAAATCGGTAATTAAAATAGGTGAACACCTGATTAAAGGAATAACCAACGAAGTATTACTCATTTCATTGAGGGGTATGTTTTCTTCGGGATCATCCTTGAACTCTTGGGTAGTTATTCGGAATACCTCTTCATTTGTATTATCTTTTGGACTCTGTGGCCTTCTTTCGAATATTTCTTGTGTCTCTGGTATATAGTATTCATCTTCCTCGGTCATCTGTTCTATAGCCCTCCTTATATTTACATCAGTTACATTCGCCAAAAACCCGTCGTTGCAAGCGAGTTTATCAGCATGAGACGAGTTAAGTGAAGGGACGTCAGGAATTCGAAATTCGCTTTGGGAACTCAACCCTTTGGACCGAATTCTTGAGCTACCCATCTCCGAATTATGTCGTGCTGTAGTACACTCTTGAGGCGACAAAGGAATGATGTCTAAAGAGTCCCCCGATGTAAGCCCCAGGAAACCACTATCGGACTGCATAATTCAATTCAATAATTTAACTTTGCATATTATAAAACTTAAAATTCAGTTATTTACCTCTTCAATTAGACGGATTTGTGCGTCAACAGAACCAAATTTTATAGAGACAGATTTTAATATATCGTTAAATCCTCCATTGCATATATTTTCATTATCGACGTATGTTCCCGACTCAGTTAAGAAGTCGATTATTTTAATACAATGTTGCTGTACAACTAACAAAGCATGTCGCTGTTCTACAGTCTGTAATATGAAGAAAATTTGAACTGATTTTAAATTTATATAAACGAATGCTTTGTAGATTATCATTTAATCATAACGATAAAATGAATGGTTGCTTGATTTAAAATGTTATAATACAAAACATAAGGACCTAAATATTTGTGTATATGTACTTATCAGCACGCCGATTCCATTCTAATATATATTTTTTAATTTTCATAAATTCATCAACTACGGAATTTATTTTTAAAATTTCTTCACGGCATACATAATTATAATTGAAGGGAAGACGAGTATACACGTCGAACGCTATAAAAATGACCTCATATAAAACTTTTAAACAATCAGAGTAAAACGATAGCAATTTCGTTTTTATTAGGTAAAAAAATAAAACATTAACAATAGCAACGAAGAACTCCAACGCCGTCATTGTAGATTAACGTGAACTACCGTTGAAAAGCTATTTTCGCAATTAAATCAAAGAAAAAAGTACACTGAGAAGAACTTTAATTATAACTGAATCATAGGAAGTTTAAAAATAGAAAAAGCGTTTTAAACTAAAATGTATAAGACCTTATTACCTTCTACGACTTTAAACCGAATTGAAATAACGCTAATTTTTGGATTATTAACTTTATTATTTTGTCTAAAAAGAGCGCTACAGGAAACGCACACAATTACTTAATTCAGCTTATAAGATCTAATAAAGATAAAGATTTGCCTTCGTAATTGTGGGCTAAACTCTTACAAAACATTTGTGTTGTAAATATGTATATAAACAGTTTTATTTTGCAAACGAAGATAGGAATGCAATAAAAAAAAACGGTTTTAATCCAATTACCTTAATAGTATTTTATATCATACTTTAACCAAGTAGAATGTGATAAGATAAATTTAATCCAAATATGAGCCAATTACAATAACTAACTGATAAAACAAGTAAGTATATGTAGATATATATTTGAAAAGCATTCAAACTGATGAAAATCAGAAAGCAGTTTTGAGAACTTCTGCCATGGTGATATATATTTGTTGGTTCATCCTTTTAATCACGGTATCCTACCTACGAGCACAAATTGTCGAAGTTCCTGGTGGACAAATACGAGGAGAGAAAAAGGATTTCTATGTTCAGTTTGAAGGCATTCCGTACGCTGCTGCATCTATAGGAAAAGATAGATATGAACCGCCAAAACCTTTCACCACCAAATGGGAAGGTGTCAGGGATGCCACTGCACCTGGAAATATTTGCATACAGTGGGATATGTTTTATGGGACAGAAGATGACCACCTCCATGGAGATGAGGATTGCTTGTATCTAAATGTGTATACTCCAAATATTGACGGAACCGAAAAATTCGAAGTTATCGTTTATATTCATGGTGGAGCATTTATGTTTGGCAGTGGGAGCGACAACAGGCCGGACCGACTTTTGATCTACAAGAAAGTAATTTTGGTGACATTTAACTATCGACTGGGACCGTTGGGTTTCCTTTGCACTGAAGACGATGAAATTCCTTGCAACTTAGGCCTTAAAGACCAGAACATGGCTCTAAAGTGGGTCAGGGACAACATTCACAGCTTCAACGGTGATCCGAACAAAGTGATTATTACTGGATATTCAGCAGGAGCGGCTAGTGTTCATTTTCATATGTTATCCCCACAATCGCAAAATCTTTTTAGCGGTGTAGTATCCCACAGTGGTACGGCCTTTTGCCCATGGGCTTCAGTAGACGATTCTTTGCAAAAAGCGAACAGGTTAGGAGCTTACCTTGGATGTTCTACCGAAAACACCAAAGTACTAAAAAGTTGCCTAAAAAGCAAAAATGCTGCAGATATTGTTCGAGTTGTTAAAAACTTCCAACGTTTTATGTATAATCCCTTTACAGTGTTCGCTCCGACAATTGAGAAATACGGAGCTAAAGATCCTTTTATTTCTGAAAAATTGGAAAATATTATTTTAAGAGGTCGCAGTGCAAAAGTTCCGTGGGTTGTAGCTTTCACACAGGAAGAAGGAGGTTTCAATGCAGCAACTTTAATGCAAAAAAATTCGGACGGAAATGAAATTATTAATACTTTTGGAGAAATATGGCCTACAATAGCGGGAGATATGATGTTTTACAATGAGACTGTAAATCCTCGTCTTCATAACTTTATAGCTAAAAAGTTAAAGAGGCAATATTTAGGACGACAAGAGTTTTCAGTAGCAACTTATCGAAGCACACAAAAAATGTTCTCAGACATGCTATTTTTTAGAGGAATAGAAAAGGCAATTAGATTGCATTCTAAAACTCCTTGGCCGGTATATGCTTACCGCTATAACAAGACTTTTACCGGAGGAATTGCTCGATTAATGTCACATAATGTCGATTTTGACTTCGGTAATTATATAAAAAATATATTTAAATAAACTGCTCCAAAGGGTTTAAACAAAAATAAAATTGGGGTGATATTTGTTAAAATATATCTAAAAATCTATTTTTGTTGTTGTATTGTATAGGCCCCATACATGGGGACGATGTATACCACATTTTTGTGACAGTTTACGTAGATTCAACCAAATTTACCAAAAAAGACGACCAAATATCACAGGACTTCGCTCAACTTTACGGTTCATTATTGCAAATTCATAAGTACACAAAACCTCTTTTATTATTTTTATTTATTATAAACTAACAAATTTTCGTTACAGAACACCAATGTATGGAAATAAAAAACTTCCCAGGATGTATAAACGTGGTGGAAAAATAAGATTGCTGCAAATAAATGATGCGGATGATTACGAAGTTATAGAAGTTAAAAAACTTTCCAATTAAAGAGATTGTTTTGCTGTAAATTTTAACAAATAATATATGATACCTATTAATTTAAATAAAATAAAATTTTATGACTGTTCGAAAATATTAAAAGATACTATTAGGTGAAGTGCGAAGTACTATTACAGACAGATTAATATACACCTGAATTATTGCAGACTGTTTAAGAACTTGCAAGAATCCAAAAATTAAAATTCCATAATCACATTTCAATTCATTTATTAATGAAAAATATTACTTCAGTTATTTTCTTTATATTTTCTCCTACATGTCTTTTTTTTTGTTTCTCCTTCATTTTAGCAATCTTCCATTGTTACCCATAAGTTCCTCTGTATAAGAAAATTATCGCTAAAATTAGGCATCTATGCAATAAAGCCAAAATTGAAGGGGGCCTTATTGATAATATTCTTTGCTGACATTGGAAACAGTTTCAGGCATTTTTCAACACGATATTGTGGCATATTTACTAACCTTTACAAACTTACTCAAATTTAAACATTTCTCTGTTTTGTGCTTAAAAATAATTTGCACTTTCGTTCAGATAAAGAATTATACAGAAAAAAATTATAAAATTTTATTTTTCAACCTGCAACCTGTTGCAATTAAAAAAACCAAATAACTTCAGAAGAAAGTCTTATTAATAATAAGGTTATCCTAAAACTAAACACAATAAATTGTAAAATAATGGTTAAAGGATAATCAAAAATTGACCAGTAAGGTGTTATTTGTTTTTCATTAGTCATACTTCTTAAAGGTATGCCATACATACATATACATATATTTTACTTTGTCCAGCTTTTATTCGACTAAAATATTTTTGCATACGTTTTTAAGTATTTAAGTAAAAAAAATTAAATGAAGTCAGTTATGAATCTGCTATTTTATATATATACTCTTAAAAAATGTTTAAATCATACAAATAACTAAAGTCTAAAATCTAGTCTTTATTAACAAAAATATATATATAGTAAATAATCTAAAAACATTGGCAAATCCTGTATAACCTAGAAAAATCTTCTTAAAAGACGTATGTATGTCTGTTACCTCTAAATTTTTTGCTGTGAGTAAGACACGAAAAAAAATTTTCGTTTAAAAATTCACCAGAAAATTGAGCTCTTGACAACACTTCTCGTTTCACCCAATTTTACCAGACTTTATTCACGCCACCAAGCTGGAGTAAATTTAGGTAAAATCATCGAATGACTTTTATACCTGTATTCTGTCAGTTTGACTAGGCTTCATCAGTAAACGAAATAAATTTACAATATTTTCCTATTATTTTTTATATTAAAAATGGAGACACACAAGCAAAATATTGATCTCATTTTTACTTGAATTTACTTGTCATAAACATTGCACTACCATGTGGAAATTTTGACCAGAATTTTACTCAAACAGACCTAAGATAAATAAGTAAATAAGCTGCATTGACATTTTTCAATAATTGCCAATGAAAGTCAACTTTTCTTCTAATTGCTGAGTGTTGAACACAGGGTAAATGGAAATGATTTGTTCGAAACGAGTTAACAGCTGAAAACATATTTGGTCTTCACATAGTGAACTTTAATAAAATTGTAGTATTAACTACAAAACAAAACAGATGTGTCAACAGTAAATGGCATTTGAATGCTAGTACAACCATATCGGCACAACATTTAAAAACCAACATAAAATTCGAATACTGTTACTTTTATTAAATATAAATTTTTAGAAATTACAAAATTGATTTTTAGAAAATCTTTTTCTTTTAACACAAAAAATGTTAAATTTTAAACATTTCGAACTACTTTTTAAAAATTGTTCTCTTTGAGTCGTAACAAAAATCACGTGAATAGATAAACCCTAAAATTTTGAGTGCACGTCAGAAAAATAAAAATTTAAAATACAATGACTGCTGATCTTATATGTCTTATGCTTTGCTTTTTACCGAATTATAGCTGCTATGCAGTGTTAAAATGATAGGAACGTTTTCTAAATAAGAAGTTAAAAACAGACATCGTCACCTATTACGTCAATTCCGAAATTAAATACACTAAGTGTGCGTATTCGGTAGGACAAACGATTTTGCTTATACAGATTGATAAAATAAACGGTTATACATTAAAAAGAATATGTTTAAAATAATATTAACAAATATTTGTTATTTAAGCTTCTGTTTTATTTACTTTTTAAATTAAATTTATTTTAATTCTAAAGTAATATAAAAATAAGTACGATGACCGTTATGATTTTTCAATTACTACTCTCGGAATTTTCTCGATATTTTAAACAATATTTTTAAATTGTACGTACATAGTTATTCAAAAAATTTGAGGAATTCGGAGATCGATTGAAGATCACATAACCCGGCATTCTAAACGAAACTATTTCTAACACCTATTGTGAATATTATATGCTAAGATTATGAACCTACAAGTGCACTGAATTAAACTAAAACGGTAAACAGGTCTCTTCGTTATGAGAATTCGTTTTCAATTTAATTAAACATTGTAAGTATAAGTTAGACAACAAATTTACAAAAGTAACTATAGTATAATAATTTTGGACATAAATAAATAAATTAATTCCGGAAAACTTCGAGCATGCATACATTATCTACTAAAATACAATAAAATAGTTTTTTTAATACATGGAAAAAGTGAATTTCCCATATTCCAAATATTAATATGCATTAATTAAAAATGAATGATGTAAAGCTGTTGAACTTTATATAATGAAATAGCGAAACCAACAGTCCGTCTACCAACTAATCAAATATTAGGATGGGTAAACTTTTTACAGTGTTACTATGTAAAGAACAAAAGAAATTTTGAGAAAAATCATACTTAAACCATTACTAATAGAACGTTTCTTGTAGTTCGACATGGCTTCGTCAAAGTATCTTGTTTCTGTGTTTTTCGCGTCCGTTGTTTGTTTAACTGGAGCTCAAATTGTTGAAGTTCCAGGAGGCAAAATCCAGGGAGAACAAACAAATGATTATGTTAAATTCGAAAACATTCCGTACGCTAAGGCCCCCGTAGGACCTCTTAGATACGAACCACCACAACCATTCACAACTAAGTGGACAGGTGTCAGGGATGCTACTGCCCTTGGAAATGTTTGCATGCAGTGGGATCAGTTCTATGGAACAGAAGACCATCTTCATGGAGAGGAAGACTGCTTGTACCTAAACGTCTACACGCCGTCTATAGGTGGTAACGAAACTTTTGAAGTAATTGTGTACATACATGGTGGAGCATTTATGTTTGGCTCCGGAGGAGATAACAGACCAGATCGACTTTTGAAATACAAAAACGTGATTTTGGTAACATTGAACTATCGACTTGGACCGCTTGGGTTCCTATGCACCGAAGATACCGAACTTTCTTGCAACTTAGGTCTTAAAGACCAGAACATGGCACTAAAATGGGTCAGGGACAACATTCACGCTTTCAACGGTGATCCGAACAAAGTGATTATCACTGGTTATTCAGCGGGAGGAGCCAGTGTTCATTTGCATATGTTATCTCGAAAATCGCAAGGACTTTTCAAAGCTGCGGTTTCACACAGTGGTACTGCATTGTGTTCTTGGGCTTCTGTGAAAAATCCTGCAGAAAGAGCGAAGAAGTTAGCCAATCATCTAGGATGCTCAACCCAAACTACCAGATTTTTAAAAAAATGCTTAAAAACGAAAGATGCCAAAGATATTGTTCGCGCTGTGAAAATCTTTCACCGTTTCATGTATAATCCTTTTACTGTCTTTGGTCCAGCAAAAGAAAAATACGGAACTCCAGATGCATTTATTACCGACAAATTAGAAGATATTATATTAACAGGTCGCAGCGCGAAGGTTCCGTGGGTTGTGGCATATACTGAGGACGATGGAGGATACAACGCAGCTACTCTATTGCAAAAGGACTCAAATGGAAGCGAATATATTAATTCGTTAGGAGAAATATGGCCTCAAATAGCATCGGAAATGTTATTCTTCAATGAGTCCGTTCCTGCCAATTTGCATGCATCTGAAGCTCAAAGATTGAAGAACCATTACTTGGGAAATAAAGAGTTCTCAGTCGCCACTTATCGAGAAACTCAGAAAATGTTTACAGATGAGCTGTTTGTAAAGGGAGTAGATAAGTCGGTGAAATTGCATGTGAAGTTTAATCATGCACCCGTGTACACTTATCGCTACAACAAAACTTTCACCGGTGGAATTGCTCGAATTATGTCACATAATGCATCTGTTGACTTTGGTTAGTATAAAAACATAAATTTGTCGATAAATGTATTCATAGACAACAAAAACCATCAATAGAAATGGAGAAGATTTACTTTATTCTTTACAAAAATAAATTGAAAACAATAATAGAGTACATATATGTTATATAACTTTATACTATTTCTATCTAGGATCGATACACGGAGATGATGTATACCACATTTTTGTTGCAGTTTACGTAGATGCAACTAAATTTGATGAAAAAGATGATCAAATATCTCAAAATTTTGCTCAACTATACAGCACATTATTACGAACTTCTGAGTATGTATTATACTATTCAAAGTATTAGTTTAATGTTACTAACTATTAACTTCTGAACAGACCGCCAACATTTGGGAATACAAGTCTTCCAAGGGCTTACAAGCATGGTGAAAAAATAAGATTTCTTCAAATAAATGATGCCAACGACTATCATGTGATGGAACTTGCAAACTTGTACGTTTAGAGTTATAATATTCTTTAAATATTAAAAAAATATATAGTTTACGGAAGACCTGTTTCACTTTCTTTCTTTGAATCAGCAAATTTATTACCACTTAACAAAATAAAGTCATACAGTAAAACCTCTACTCCTTCCAGGACCAAATTATTGGCAAAAATATTCTTCACAACTTCCTAATTAAAAATAACAGAGTGGTTAGTGAAAGGGCGCACTATTTTCCTTATTATGCATAAGTAGGGGACAGGGCATGCATAAACGAAGGTAGGCATTCAGGCCAACTGCCTCCAAATTAAACACGGACAATAGAAGTACGTAAAGTTGTTGTTATCAGCGGATGATCATAGACAAGTTCCGACCTAGAAATTGATGATTGCATGCCATGGACCAAAGTTATACGAAAGGTGTGAATTTTGGTAGGCAAATGAACAATTTTAAGTTGAATGTTTTTTTCTTTTCCCATTGATTATCCTTGTCTTATATTACAATTTTATGGCATTATCTAAGTTATTTTCGTTAAAATATTGATTTGTGAAAAATCTACCTCTGAGGCAAGTGTCAATAAACCACATGAGGTAAGTAAATATTAACATGTGAATATTTACCACGTTTGTAAATTATTATTTTAAAATTAGATAATACATGAAAATATTGAAAAGTTGATACTTTGTTTTATTTTCCACTCATATCTAAAAAATATTATCATAATCATATCAAAGCTCTTTTGTTAATACTTACCCCAAAAGTGGGGCAAGTATTAAAAAGAACTTTTTTTAAAAGAAGTCAATATTTCCGTAGAAAGTACAAACGATATGTACGATTTTCTTATAAAATATCATAGGCAAATAGTTGGCGCTTCATTAGTTATGAAAATCGTATATCTAAGCTGTCCAATATACGCTAAATTGATAAAAATGTAAAACTTGTTAACACATGCCGCTGTCAGCTGCTCGATGCCTTGCTACAATGTTTCCTAAGTTATTAATATATGTAGCTTTGACAGTTTTTCCGTTCAGCTTAGGAAATTTCTATCGGCTCCATCGACAAATGGAAAACTGCAGGAATAATTTACGAATATTTTAACAATCTTAAAGTTCTTCTTTAGTAAGGTGCTATTTGTTTCTCATTAGTTATACTTCTTAAAGGTATATGCCATAAATACATACATATATATTTTACTTTGTCCAGCTTTTTGTTCGACTAAAATATGTTTGCATATGTTTTTAAGTATTGAAGTATACAAAATTAAATGAAGTCAATTATGCTATATATACATATATACCATATACCATATAATATAGATATTCTGCTGAAAAATGTTTGAATCATACAAATAACTAAAACGTCTAAAATCTGGTTTTTATTAACAAAAAAATATATATATAGTAAATAATCTAAAACATTGGCAAATCCTGTATAACCTAGAAAAATCTTCTTAAAAGACGTATGTATGTCTGTTACCTCTAAATTTTTTAACCGTGGGTAAGACACGAAAGAAATTTTCGTTTAAATATTCACCAAGGAATTGAGCTCTTGACAACACTTCTCGTTTCACCCCATTTTACCAGCCTGTACTCACGCCACCAAGCTGGAGTAAATTTAGGTAAAATCATCGAATGACTTTTATACCTGTATTCTGTCAGTTTGACTAGGCTTCATCAGTAAACGAAATAAATTTACAATATTTTCCTATTATTTTTTATATTAAAAATGGAGACACACAAGCAAAATATTGATCTCATTTTTACTTGAATTTACTTGTCATAAACATTGCACTACCATGTGGAAATTTTGACCAGAATTTTACTCAAACAGACCTAAGATAAATAAGTAAATAAGCTGCATTGACATTTTTCAATAATTGCCAATGAAAGTCAACTTTTCTTCTAATTGCTGAGTGTTGAACACAGGGTAAATGGAAATGATTTGTTCGAAACGAGTTAACAGCTGAAAACATATTTGGTCTTCACATAGTGAACTTTAATAAAATTGTAGTATTAACTACAAAACAAAACAGATGTGTCAACAGTAAATGGCATTTGAATGCTAGTACAACCATATCGGCACAACATTTAAAAACCAACATAAAATTCGAATACTGTTACTTTTATTAAATATAAATTTTTAGAAATTACAAAATTGATTTTTAGAAAATCTTTTTCTTTTAACACAAAAAATGTTAAATTTTAAACATTTCGAACTACTTTTTAAAAATTGTTCTCTTTGAGTCGTAACAAAAATCACGTGAATAGATAAACCCTAAAATTTTGAGTGCACGTCAGAAAAATAAAAATTTAAAATACAATGACTGCTGATCTTATATGTCTTATGCTTTGCTTTTTACCGAATTATAGCTGCTATGCAGTGTTA
Organism: Tolmerus cingulatus; assembly: GCA_959613345.1. Lineage (NCBI taxonomy): Eukaryota > Metazoa > Arthropoda > Insecta > Diptera > Asilidae > Tolmerus > Tolmerus cingulatus. The sequence goes on from OY390707.1 coordinate 53,111,167, forward strand.
AAATGATAGGAACGTTTTCTAAATAAGAAGTTAAAAACAGACATCGTCACCTATTACGTCAATTCCGAAATTAAATACACTAAGTGTGCGTATTCGGTAGGACAAACGATTTTGCTTATACAGATTGATAAAATAAACGGTTATACATTAAAAAGAATATGTTTAAAATAATATTAACAAATATTTGTTATTTAAGCTTCTGTTTTATTTACTTTTTAAATTAAATTTATTTTAATTCTAAAGTAATATAAAAATAAGTACGATGACCGTTATGATTTTTCAATTACTACTCTCGGAATTTTCTCGATATTTTAAACAATATTTTTAAATTGTACGTACATAGTTATTCAAAAAATTTGAGGAATTCGGAGATCGATTGAAGATCACATAACCCGGCATTCTAAACGAAACTATTTCTAACACCTATTGTGAATATTATATGCTAAGATTATGAACCTACAAGTGCACTGAATTAAACTAAAACGGTAAACAGGTCTCTTCGTTATGAGAATTCGTTTTCAATTTAATTAAACATTGTAAGTATAAGTTAGACAACAAATTTACAAAAGTAACTATAGTATAATAATTTTGGACATAAATAAATAAATTAATTCCGGAAAACTTCGAGCATGCATACATTATCTACTAAAATACAATAAAATAGTTTTTTTAATACATGGAAAAAGTGAATTTCCCATATTCCAAATATTAATATGCATTAATTAAAAATGAATGATGTAAAGCTGTTGAACTTTATATAATGAAATAGCGAAACCAACAGTCCGTCTACCAACTAATCAAATATTAGGATGGGTAAACTTTTTACAGTGTTACTATGTAAAGAACAAAAGAAATTTTGAGAAAAATCATACTTAAACCATTACTAATAGAACGTTTCTTGTAGTTCGACATGGCTTCGTCAAAGTATCTTGTTTCTGTGTTTTTCGCGTCCGTTGTTTGTTTAACTGGAGCTCAAATTGTTGAAGTTCCAGGAGGCAAAATCCAGGGAGAACAAACAAATGATTATGTTAAATTCGAAAACATTCCGTACGCTAAGGCCCCCGTAGGACCTCTTAGATACGAACCACCACAACCATTCACAACTAAGTGGACAGGTGTCAGGGATGCTACTGCCCTTGGAAATGTTTGCATGCAGTGGGATCAGTTCTATGGAACAGAAGACCATCTTCATGGAGAGGAAGACTGCTTGTACCTAAACGTCTACACGCCGTCTATAGGTGGTAACGAAACTTTTGAAGTAATTGTGTACATACATGGTGGAGCATTTATGTTTGGCTCCGGAGGAGATAACAGACCAGATCGACTTTTGAAATACAAAAACGTGATTTTGGTAACATTGAACTATCGACTTGGACCGCTTGGGTTCCTATGCACCGAAGATACCGAACTTTCTTGCAACTTAGGTCTTAAAGACCAGAACATGGCACTAAAATGGGTCAGGGACAACATTCACGCTTTCAACGGTGATCCGAACAAAGTGATTATCACTGGTTATTCAGCGGGAGGAGCCAGTGTTCATTTGCATATGTTATCTCGAAAATCGCAAGGACTTTTCAAAGCTGCGGTTTCACACAGTGGTACTGCATTGTGTTCTTGGGCTTCTGTGAAAAATCCTGCAGAAAGAGCGAAGAAGTTAGCCAATCATCTAGGATGCTCAACCCAAACTACCAGATTTTTAAAAAAATGCTTAAAAACGAAAGATGCCAAAGATATTGTTCGCGCTGTGAAAATCTTTCACCGTTTCATGTATAATCCTTTTACTGTCTTTGGTCCAGCAAAAGAAAAATACGGAACTCCAGATGCATTTATTACCGACAAATTAGAAGATATTATATTAACAGGTCGCAGCGCGAAGGTTCCGTGGGTTGTGGCATATACTGAGGACGATGGAGGATACAACGCAGCTACTCTATTGCAAAAGGACTCAAATGGAAGCGAATATATTAATTCGTTAGGAGAAATATGGCCTCAAATAGCATCGGAAATGTTATTCTTCAATGAGTCCGTTCCTGCCAATTTGCATGCATCTGAAGCTCAAAGATTGAAGAACCATTACTTGGGAAATAAAGAGTTCTCAGTCGCCACTTATCGAGAAACTCAGAAAATGTTTACAGATGAGCTGTTTGTAAAGGGAGTAGATAAGTCGGTGAAATTGCATGTGAAGTTTAATCATGCACCCGTGTACACTTATCGCTACAACAAAACTTTCACCGGTGGAATTGCTCGAATTATGTCACATAATGCATCTGTTGACTTTGGTTAGTATAAAAACATAAATTTGTCGATAAATGTATTCATAGACAACAAAAACCATCAATAGAAATGGAGAAGATTTACTTTATTCTTTACAAAAATAAATTGAAAACAATAATAGAGTACATATATGTTATATAACTTTATACTATTTCTATCTAGGATCGATACACGGAGATGATGTATACCACATTTTTGTTGCAGTTTACGTAGATGCAACTAAATTTGATGAAAAAGATGATCAAATATCTCAAAATTTTGCTCAACTATACAGCACATTATTACGAACTTCTGAGTATGTATTATACTATTCAAAGTATTAGTTTAATGTTACTAACTATTAACTTCTGAACAGACCGCCAACATTTGGGAATACAAGTCTTCCAAGGGCTTACAAGCATGGTGAAAAAATAAGATTTCTTCAAATAAATGATGCCAACGACTATCATGTGATGGAACTTGCAAACTTGTACGTTTAGAGTTATAATATTCTTTAAATATTAAAAAAATATATAGTTTACGGAAGACCTGTTTCACTTTCTTTCTTTGAATCAGCAAATTTATTACCACTTAACAAAATAAAGTCATACAGTAAAACCTCTACTCCTTCCAGGACCAAATTATTGGCAAAAATATTCTTCACAACTTCCTAATTAAAAATAACAGAGTGGTTAGTGAAAGGGCGCACTATTTTCCTTATTATGCATAAGTAGGGGACAGGGCATGCATAAACGAAGGTAGGCATTCAGGCCAACTGCCTCCAAATTAAACACGGACAATAGAAGTACGTAAAGTTGTTGTTATCAGCGGATGATCATAGACAAGTTCCGACCTAGAAATTGATGATTGCATGCCATGGACCAAAGTTATACGAAAGGTGTGAATTTTGGTAGGCAAATGAACAATTTTAAGTTGAATGTTTTTTTCTTTTCCCATTGATTATCCTTGTCTTATATTACAATTTTATGGCATTATCTAAGTTATTTTCGTTAAAATATTGATTTGTGAAAAATCTACCTCTGAGGCAAGTGTCAATAAACCACATGAGGTAAGTAAATATTAACATGTGAATATTTACCACGTTTGTAAATTATTATTTTAAAATTAGATAATACATGAAAATATTGAAAAGTTGATACTTTGTTTTATTTTCCACTCATATCTAAAAAATATTATCATAATCATATCAAAGCTCTTTTGTTAATACTTACCCCAAAAGTGGGGCAAGTATTAAAAAGAACTTTTTTTAAAAGAAGTCAATATTTCCGTAGAAAGTACAAACGATATGTACGATTTTCTTATAAAATATCATAGGCAAATAGTTGGCGCTTCATTAGTTATGAAAATCGTATATCTAAGCTGTCCAATATACGCTAAATTGATAAAAATGTAAAACTTGTTAACACATGCCGCTGTCAGCTGCTCGATGCCTTGCTACAATGTTTCCTAAGTTATTAATATATGTAGCTTTGACAGTTTTTCCGTTCAGCTTAGGAAATTTCTATCGGCTCCATCGACAAATGGAAAACTGCAGGAATAATTTACGAATATTTTAACAATCTTAAAGTTCTTCTTTAGTAAGGTGCTATTTGTTTCTCATTAGTTATACTTCTTAAAGGTACACTGAGAAAAAAACACTGGTGAATAGTACTAAAAACCAAGTTTACGCTAACCAAAAACTCGGCAGATTCTCAGCCTACGGTGTTTTTGGTTGTTACAAACAAATGAATTCTGTTGATTTTTGCTTAACAAATTGCACTAGCAAAATTAACCAAGTTTTGTTCAAGCTTTATAATAACCAAAACATTTGGTTGAATTTACATAGTTTCAACAAATCTTTTTGTCATTTCTCCAACCGAGTTTTAAGTTAATTTGACGAAGCTTTGGTTAACATGTTAACCAAGCCCGCTGTTAACTTGATGAAGTTTCAGGTCATTTTCAACCAAAATTATAGTTATTAGCTTAACCAAACCACTGTTAATTCTACCTAGTTTTAAATTCATATTGAACCGAGCTTTGGTTAACATGTTAACTAAGAGCTTGGTCAGCGCAATCAATATAAGGTATATTATAACCATAATTTTCTTTATTTTCTACCCAAAATTTCAGTTATTTCAATATTATATTAGTTAATATTTCAATCGATATGCAGCCACATTTTTAAAAGAAATCTTACTCATTTTTTGTATTTTTGTTCAAGAATAATCTGGGTGTTAGTACTGAAGTGAAAATGCTGAAAAAAATTATTGAGCTTCATAGAAAAAACTACAATTAGGATGAAAAATACATAAAGACATATATTTCTTTGATAAAAATATTCTTTATTACAACGTCCATGTTTACATAAAGCTTCTTAACAAATCAGATAAAAATTAGATAGATCTATTCAATTGATCATTGTAAAAATATGACAATAAAGTATAATATAGTTCAATGTATATAAATTCAATATATTAGAATTAGACAAAAAGTACGGATTCGTATTCGTATTCGGAAATATATTAGAAAATGTATTTTATAAAACAAAACTTGTTCGATTTTAAATGTTGGTTATTTTTATAAAAATTCCAATGGGACATGAAACACACACATAAGTGGGTACTGACCATTCATAATATACATAATCGCAATGTTTTTGCCTTTATACATACACACAGAAAAAGAATATTTTGAACCAAGAGAAACCATTATCCCAGGAGTATTGAATTTTAAAGCAAAACGATATTATCTTGAATTGAAAATTTTATCAGGAATCAAGTGAAATATTATCTTGGACTGAGATAATCTGGGTTTCCGTTATATATGAAACCCCGATTATCTTGAGTAACGGAAATTTTTCTTGAATCGAGATATTCTTTTTCTGTGTGTATACAAGCCAATTTGAAAGCACTCTAGATACATGTAGTTTAGGGTAGTTCTTATTTTTATTATTTTTTAATTTAATTTTACGTACCATCTAGTAACATCCGAAATAATGAAAAGAATTCCAGCAAGCTTGAGTCTTTCATTTTAATACCACACCCAGAATTTCGAAATTTTAAAATAAAATGGAATGAATGGAATTTTTTCCATTAGATATTTATTTCTTTAACCCACATAAAAAGTGCGTAAAGGAAGAACAGTTTATACGATAATTTAAGAATATTCAACAAAAGCAAACCAAGAATGCCAAGTTTTAATCGTTTATCTACATTTTTATGAATGTCAGAAATAAGTAACTGATGGAAAAAAATACAACGCAGCTAATATTTAGGTAACTGATAGAAAACAATTAATTAATATTCAATTAAAGTCAGTTACGACTACTCGATTTGATGGAATTATTTAAATCGGAAAGAAGAGTGGTAATCAAAGGACTATCATCATCATATTTCGTTTTAATTTCATAAAAAAACTTTTGAATAAAATTCCACACTAGAATGCTTTCCTTTGGATATGTTATATTGAGAACGTGAAAAAGCTTAAAACAAGTATCTAAAGCACTTAGAAACGTTTGAAATTTAAATTTGATGTTGTCAACAACTACAAAATACTCCTTATAACATGAGTCCTCTCCGAGAACGCCAATTATAAATGGTTGCAATTTGGTCTTATTAGATAAGCAAACGTTTGTTTTTTCTTGAAGTTTTGTTATAACCTCATTGGTCTCTTCTACAGTAATCATCATACTTTCCTGAGAATCCTTGATACTGTATTTTATTCTTGTCTTTGAAGATGAGGCTCTTTGTGACGGTTTAAGCAAAGCATGAAGTAAAAGGATGTATTTTACATTTGCAAGATCTATAATAGTATAATATATTGTAGATTTAATCAATTAATTTTATTTAATTAAGTACATACATATGTATAATAAATTGCCATTCAGAAAGCAAACACTCTTGAATTTAAAACAAATGAAAAACAAAAACAACTACTAAAGGCTCCAAATTTTGCAAACCATTAAACGATTCGTAGAATACATTATCCAGGTATTTTCTTATTTAAGACTACAAAGTGCAATCCTTTCTCTAAGATTTAATATATTAGTGGGATTGATAAATTTCTCACCAGTATTTTGTAAAGAATCCTTGCTTATAACTTCCTCCAATAACAATTTAGTCCGGGTATCCTTTATATTTTTCTTGAAAATAGGAAGGATAAACAGTGCAAATAATTCCCAGTTTTTGTATAAAGATCTTTCCGGGTATACATATTCAAAGTCCATTTCAATCTGAAAAATTAATTAAGATATACAAAGATTGCTTTAATGTAGGCATATTCGCATACCAGTTCGGGGGCTTTTGAATGTGTAAATAATGGCCAGAATTTAAGGATGTCGTGTATTGTCATGTCGTTATTTGATAGTATATTCTTAGTCCTATATGATCTTGTCAATAACCATTTTTCTTTTACCAAATCCCATGGCTCTCTTATGTGTTTAAGTACATTACAGACTTCTTGGATGTCATAGTCTAAAAGAAATAGGCTTTATTAAAGTACTTTAAAATGTGGGGACATAGTTTACCATTTGTTTGCTCAGAACTGTCAGAAGAATCGGTTTTCTCAGATTGGTGGCTCATGCTTGGATTAGTAGAAACACGCATTTTTTTCATCAACTTTTTCCTGTTTTGAAACCGATCATATAATTTTCCTTTCGGTGGTAGTTTACCCCGTCCAATAAAATAAGTACTCTGAAATTATTATTATTATTATTATTATTATTATATATTCGCTCAGTTTTTGTAATTCTAGGAATACTATACCTCAACTTCAGAAGGAAACATTTCGATGATCTCCTTCGCTATCTCTTTAAATTTGAAAACACTTAGATGCAGTCCGCTTTCAATAAATTTTTGTACTATTGCGTGTGTTAAAAAAGTCCTTTGATGTGGTTCTAATACCTTGTTGGTGATGTAGAATTTAACAATATTTCTTCCCTCCGCCGTACTTTGAAGAATATTAGATACTTTCTGCAATAATGGCATATTATAAAATTTAATTTTTTTTTATGTTATTGCATATTGGGTACCAGTGATAGAGATTTTTTAATACTGCTTGAAACACTTGTTATTGTTGAATTACATTCTGCTAATGTAGTAGTGCTTTCAGGACCCGCCTCATTATCCGCAATAGTTGATTGTAGTTTGCAACAACAAGTAGAAAACTCATAAGTACCCTGAAAGTACAAACGTAATTTGACGAAATTTTACATATGTGAAGCATTTTACATTCTCTTTTTGCCAATTAAAAAGATAATGCTCAAATTTTATTTTTAGTCCGACCAAGTTCTTTGGGAAAAATTCATCAATATGCCTCAATCTCATAAATTTTAATGATTCTATATCAATACCCAATGCTACGGAAATAATAAAACAGTTTAAATTTTTCTTTAGGAGTACAAAATACTTACAAATAAACACTGTTATTATTTCATCTGTCATTTTCCAACTTTTAAGAAGGTTTGTTACTTCCAAATTATTGTTATTATCCTGATCGTATAAAATATGATTTTCCGATGGAATTATAACAATGTTTCTAGATTCTGATTGACTTAAGTAATTGTTCAAACAATCCATTGTAATGTCCAAATCTGATGATAAAGGTGCCTCGTAATTAATTTGAGAATCCATTGCGGTATGTTGTGAAGCAGCTTATTTTATAGATTTTAATTCTAAATATTTAGAGTTATATGCCTATACATATAACAATAGAAATAAAATAAGATAGTTCTAAGCAAAAACTGAAGATAAATAGCCGAATTTTAATAAATAAAGGATTGATATGATATTGAAATGTTTTTCATATGCATATATGTATAATAGTATATGTATAAGAAATATGTATATATGAAGTGTATTTTATATACTTATATGTAAAAAGTAAGTAAGACTAGAAATATCGCTTTAATCTGATCATGGTTTTTCCATTTCCAATTTTATATGTATGTATAGGTGGCCCATCAAAGACTAAAATACTTTTTATTTCAGGAAAAGCACTATCTTTTCCGGTTACCTCGTACGCTACAAAATGGTCATTATATTTTAAAGAATGTTTAGCACAAACAATACAAATTCTTGTTGGATTATTTTTTAATGTAACTAATTCCATAATTTCAAACAATTCTATTAACTCCTCAGAAGATTGGGTCAAAAAAAATCCTTTTTCATAATTAGTACCTTTGTATTCTATTTTTGAGTAAGAATTTGTTTCATGCTGAGAAACATTTTCTTTACAGCAAATATGTTCGAGATAGGCGCTTTCTATTTTATGGCAATCCTGAACTTTTAATGAGTATTGTGGAGGAAAAGTTATTAACGCGGTAAATTTAAGCTGAGCCTTTAGCGCAAGAGTGTAGGCTATACTGTGGCGACTGGTAATTGCCCGAGCATATGTTTTAAATTCTTGATGTTTTGATTCAAATCTGAAGGACCAAAAACATTTTGGTGGTCCAGAATATCGGATTATGCGAGGATAATGAATGAGAAGGTGATACTTAGGCTTGAGTGTTGTATCAAATAACTGCACAAACTGATCATTGTGAAATTTTATGCAATTTTCTAATTCGTTTAGAATTTCATCAGTAAAACTTGCTAGAAGTAGTAAGTCAATTAATTTAATAAAGTTTTTAAAATACTTCCACACTTCATCTGCTTTGGGAACTAAATGTCCTATCATTAAGGAGAAAAAATGTACAAATGTCCACATTTCTCTCGCAGACATATTGAACTTCAAACTTTTCAAATTGTTAGTCGTTATGGGCTTCGAAAAATTTCCTATTTCTGTTTTTCCGTAAGAAAAGTTTTGTTTATAGCAATTTAATATTTCTAAGCTAAAATATTTCTTTGTTTCTATAAAATATGTCAAAATATGTGCCATATTATATCGGCAGACTCCCTCAAAGACATCGTGCATTAAATCAACAGCAAAATTAGTTGTAACATGAAATGATGGAATTTCATTCAAAATAGAAGCTTTATACACACCTTTTCCAGACTTAATGTCACTGTCATAGTTTTCAACAGTCCGTAATAAAGAACTGTTTTCAACAGATAGGTATTTAGTTGAAGTTTTGTCTTCGGTGCAAAATCGACAAAAATGAAAAGCCGAAAATGATTTACTAAACTCGAGTAGTTTATTCAGTCCAAGATTATCGCCCAGGAAAAGACCTAAAATGAAGAAAACTCTTGTGGAACCCTCAGGTAAGTTTAATACAATACCATCAACTTCTAAACTTTTTATCTTTTCAACCAGCAATTTAATACATGAATCATTTCCGAATTCTGAAAAGTCGTGAGCCTTAATAAGTGCTGCTAAAAATATTTCATTTAATTTAGATGTATTTTGTAACATCGGAAAGGTGTAATAAATAGCTGTCATACTCTGACTACCCGTGTGAGATCCTAATGGATTGTTTATTTCAAAATCGTCTGCGTACATAAAAAATGGAATTAAAATTTTGTTTGGGTATAGTTTCCGTTTGTCCTTCCACAACTGTCCTTGTAAAAAATTTCTAATTATGTGATTTTCTGATTCATATTTTTCAGAGTTTTGTAAAAAAATTTTCAAAGTGCCACTTTTTTCAAATATTTTCTTAAATTGAAAATCGAGTGCTACCAATGTTCCCTTGCTTAATTTTTCATCCAGTGCAAATGAACCATTTACATGAGTTTCTAATATTTTGTTATTAATTATAAATTGATTTGGTTCCTTAAAAACATCTTTTTCAGACAAATATTTCAGAAACTTATATTCTGTATTTATTTTTTGAAAAGGGTTTTTAATGCCATCCAGAAAATATTTTAGGTCTTCTTCAACGTTCTTCGAATTGAACACAATATGCTTCAAGGCAACAACCAAAGGTTCCATTATGAATTTAGTTACATTATATTGAACTAATAAAACATTTTTTCTGTTGAAATTATTATGTGAATGCAAGTCTATTGTAAAAGTAGCAGCATTTTCATAAATGTTATCAAATAAAGATTTGCTTTCTTTATATTCCAAATTCACATCCTTATGCAAAGAGGAACAAGCATTAATGATATTAGATTGAGAATTCTCACTAGCTGTAGTTTTACTATCATAATTTTCTTTTATGGGAATAGTCACATTTTTTGATATTTTGCTGCTAATATTTCCCTCAATTTTGTTCAAATCATCAGATAATTTATGCTTCCTGAGTAAATGTCTTTTATAAGAAGAAATATTTTCAAACTTTTGCGAGCACGAGGTAACACAACAAATAAATGTACTATTTGTACGATAGCCATGACAAATTTTCAAATGACCGATCAAGATTTCAACTTTTCTAAAATGTTTTCTACAAACAAAACACTTTAACATTTCGTATTGTTTACAATATTAATTCTTACATTCTAATTTTTTTAAGAGTTTCTGCGACCCTAAATTAAAAAGTTTTAAATATATAGCACGAATGCAGTAAACAAAATTTCATAAATACTTACAAAAGCCTCTTGGAACTTTGAAATGTGATGCTCGAATTTTATACGAAGCCCAATATGATGCTCATCAAATAAGCTCTTTATTTCTTCTTTTGAAATATATTTTAGTTTTTCCAAGTTTAAATTATGTTCTAAAGATGTTAAAAGAAAGATATTAGTCATAGTGTTATTTTCTATAATTTATTTAACACGTTCAACGCGGAAAGAAATTTGATAATAATAATAGCAATTTTCAACTAGTAAGTCCGATATAGTACATACATTAAATAGCTGGTGTCAATCCATTCCATCTGCGGTCAAAGGTTTTTATATTGACCTTGGGTCGAAGTCTTGTGCAGTAAGAATATCTTAAATATAGCAAATTAAATGGAAAATGAATAAACTAACATAAAACTGCAGGTATGTATTTCCTAAACGAACGATTTAAAGGCTACTGGTGTCGAACGAAATGAGTTTACCTTAATATAATATTCGAAGCGCTTTGAACGTGTTGAAGATGTGAACATGAACAATTTGCTACATATTTATAAAACTTACCAAATAATTTCTCCAGCAAATAATTGCAAAGTAGATTTCTCGAACATAAGAAAAATGTTAAACTTTGCAACTGTTTTCTTTCTTTCTTACTCTGAATTTTAATCTTTTTTTTAACCATGGATGAACAAGAAACAACACAACACTTTTCCTGGACACAACACTCTCTGCTCACGAATTGAAGTGAAATGCTTCATTTCATTAAGCGTCACGTCAGTTAAACAATCTATAGCCTTGTTTATTTTTTACAAGTTACTAGGTTAAAACAACCAAGTCTTTGTTTGTTTAGTAAGGAGTACTTATTTATTAGGTTAAAATAACCCAGAATTTGTTTCTTTTGCAAGGTTTACTAGGTTAAGACAAACAAGTTTTAGTTTATTAGGAGTAGATACAGTTGATTAATATGTATGACCTAGTAACTAGGTTAATGCAACCAATGTATTGTTTATACCGTATTAAAAAGAGACATTTGTTATTACCCAGGTTTTGTTTATTTATACAAGTGGCTTGGTTAATTTCTAAACCATGTCTTTGTTTATTATGTATTGGTTCAGATTTATTCAACCATTCAGTTAGGTTATTTCGCTATAAATATTAATAACAAAATTTTTGTTCATTCTATATTTATTCCTAAGTAAAAACAACTTATACTTTTGTCACTTTATATGAGTTATTATTATGCAGAATTATGTTAAGGTAACAAAATTGTAATATACAATATTATCTTTAATCAAACGATGTGTTAAATTACATTTTATGAATTTTTATGAATTTCTTCATCGATACTTTTAACTAAGTTTAATGGTTCTATTAACCAAGCTTACTCGTTTGAGACTACACAGATCGGTTTTAAACAAATACCTTGTTATATTGCTTAAAAATGAACTATATTAACAAATAGTTTGGTTATAAGTAACTTAAAAGACAAAGTCAAAATCAACCAATTTGTTTTTGTTCAAGCAACATAGCCGAGAAAACGGCTTTGTTGAAATACCTTGTCATTTTGGTTAACTGAACCTAATTCTGGTTGGATCAAACTGCTTTTTTGGTTAAAAAATTAACTAAATCAGTTTTGTTGTATCTACCTGTATTATTTTTCTCAGTGTATATGCCATAAATACATACATATATATTTTACTTTGTCCAGCTTTTTGTTCGACTAAAATATGTTTGCATATGTTTTTAAGTATTGAAGTATACAAAATTAAATGAAGTCAATTATGCTATATATACATATATACCATATACCATATAATATAGATATTCTGCTGAAAAATGTTTGAATCATACAAATAACTAAAACGTCTAAAATCTGGTTTTTATTAACAAAAAAATATATATATAGTAAATAATCTAAAACATTGGCAAATCCTGTATAACCTAGAAAAATCTTCTTAAAAGACGTATGTATGTCTGTTACCTCTAAATTTTTTAACCGTGGGTAAGACACGAAAGAAATTTTCGTTTAAATATTCACCAAGGAATTGAGCTCTTGACAACACTTCTCGTTTCACCCCATTTTACCAGCCTGTACTCACGCCACCAAGCTGGAGTAAATTTAGGTAAAATCATCGAATGACTTTTATACCTGTATTCTGTCAGTTTGACTAGGCTTCATCAGTAAACGAAATAAATTTACAATATTTTCCTATTATTTTTTATATTAAAAATGGAGACACACAAGCAAAATATTGATCTCATTTTTACTTGAATTTACTTGTCATAAACATTGCACTACCATGTGGAAATTTTGACCAGAATTTTACTCAAACAGACCTAAGATAAATAAGTAAATAAGCTGCATTGACATTTTTCAATAATTGCCAATGAAAGTCAACTTTTCTTCTAATTGCTGAGTGTTGAACACAGGGTAAATGGAAATGATTTGTTCGAAACGAGTTAACAGCTGAAAACATATTTGGTCTTCACATAGTGAACTTTAATAAAATTGTAGTATTAACTACAAAACAAAACAGATGTGTCAACAGTAAATGGCATTTGAATGCTAGTACAACCATATCGGCACAACATTTAAAAACCAACATAAAATTCGAATACTGTTACTTTTATTAAATATAAATTTTTAGAAATTACAAAATTGATTTTTAGAAAATCTTTTTCTTTTAACACAAAAAATGTTAAATTTTAAACATTTCGAACTACTTTTTAAAAATTGTTCTCTTTGAGTCGTAACAAAAATCACGTGAATAGATAAACCCTAAAATTTTGAGTGCACCTCAGAAAAATAAAAATTTAAAATACAATGACTGCTGATCTTATATGTCTTATATGTCTTATGCTTTGCTTTTTACCGAATTATGGCTGCTATGCAGTGTTAAAATGATAGGAACGTTTTCTAAATAAGAAGTTAAAAACAGACATCGTCACCTATTACGTCAATTCCGAAATTAAATACACTAAGTGTGCGTATTCGGTAGGACAAACGATTTTGCTTATACAGATTGATAAAATAAACGGTTATACATTAAAAAGAATATGTTTAAAATAATATTAACAAATATTTGTTATTTAAGCTTCTGTTTTATTTACTTTTTAAATTAAATTTATTTTAATTCTAAAGTAATATAAAAATAAGTACGATGACCGTTATGATTTTTCAATTACTACTCTCGGAAGTTTCTCGATATTTTAAACAATATTTTTAAATTGTACGTACATAGTTATTCAAAAAATTTGAGGAATTCGGAGATCGATTGAAGATCACATAGCCCGGCATTCTAAACGAAACTATTTCTAACACCTATTGTGAATATTATATGCTAAGATTATGAACCTACAAGTGCAATGAATTAAACTAAGACGTTTAACAGTTCTCTTCGTTATGAGAATTCGTTTTCAATTTAATTAAACATTGTAAGTATAAGTTACTCAACAAATTTACAAAAGTAACTATGTAGATTAAATCGAGGTAATAATTTTAAACATAAATAAATAAAATAAATCCGGAAAACTTCGGGCATGTATACATTATCTAATAAAATAATCGAATACAATAAAATAGTTTTTTTAATACATGGAAAAAGTGAATTTCCCATGTTCCAAATATTAATATGTATTAATTAAAAATGAATGATGTAAAGCTGTTGAATTTCATATAATGAAATAGCGAAACCAACAGTCCGTCTACCAACTAATCAAATATTAGGATGGGTAAACTTTTTACGGTGTTACTATGTGAAGAGCGAAAAAGATTTTGAGAAAAATCATACTTAAAGCCCCACTAATAGAACGTTTCTTGTAGTTCGACATGACTTCGTCAAAGTATCTTGTTTCCGTTTTTTTCGCGTCCGTTGTTTGTTTATCTGGAGCTCAAATTGTTGAAGTTCCAGGAGGCAAAATCCAGGGAGAACAAACAAATGATTATGTTAAATTCGAAAACATTCCGTACGCTAAGGCCCCCGTAGGACCTCTTAGATACGAACCACCACAACCATTCACAACTAAGTGGACAGGTGTCAGGGATGCTACTGCCCTTGGAAATGTTTGCATGCAGTGGGATCAGTTCTATGGAACAGAAGACCATCTTCATGGAGAGGAAGACTGCTTGTACCTAAACGTCTACACGCCGTCTATAGGTGGTAACGAAACTTTTGAAGTAATTGTGTACATACATGGTGGAGCATTTATGTTTGGCTCCGGAGGAGATAACAGACCAGATCGACTTTTGAAATACAAAAACGTGATTTTGGTAACATTGAACTATCGACTTGGACCGCTTGGGTTCCTATGCACCGAAGATACCGAACTTTCTTGCAACTTAGGTCTTAAAGACCAGAACATGGCACTAAAATGGGTCAGGGACAACATTCACGCTTTCAACGGTGATCCGAACAAAGTGATTATCACTGGTTATTCAGCGGGAGGAGCCAGTGTTCATTTGCATATGTTATCTCGAAAATCGCAAGGACTTTTCAAAGCTGCGGTTTCACACAGTGGTACTGCACTGTGTTCTTGGGCTTCCGTGAAAAATCCTGCAGAAAGAGCGAAGAAGTTAGCCAATCATCTAGGATGCTCAACCCAAACTACCAGATTTTTAAAAAAATGCTTAAAAACGAAAGATGCCAAAGATATTGTTCGCGCTGTGAAAATCTTTCACCGTTTCATGTATAATCCTTTTACTGTCTTTGGTCCAGCAAAAGAAAAATACGGAACTCCAGATGCATTTATTACCGACAAATTAGAAGATATTATATTAACAGGTCGCAGCGCGAAGGTTCCGTGGGTTGTGGCATATACTGAGGACGATGGAGGATACAACGCAGCTACTCTATTGCAAAAGGACTCAAATGGAAGCGAATATATTAATTCGTTAGGAGAAATATGGCCTCAAATAGCATCGGAAATGTTATTCTTCAATGAGTCCGTTCCTGCCAATTTGCATGCATCTGAAGCTCAAAGATTGAAGAACCATTACTTGGGAAATAAAGAGTTCTCAGTCGCCACTTATCGAGAAACTCAGAAAATGTTTACAGATGAGCTGTTTGTAAAGGGAGTAGATAAGTCGGTGAAATTGCATGAGAAGTTTAATCATGCACCCGTGTACACTTATCGCTACAACAAAACTTTCACCGGTGGAATTGCTCGAATTATGTCACATAATGCATCTGTTGACTTTGGTTAGTATAAAAACATAAATTTGTCGATAAATGTATTCATAGACAACAAAAACCATCAATAGAAATGGAGAAGATTTACTTTATTCTTTACAAAAATAAATTGAAACCAATAACAGAGTACATATATGTTATATAACTTTATACTATTTCTATCTAGGATCGATACACGGAGATGATGTATACCACATTTTTGTTGCAGTTTACGCAGATGCAACTAAATTTGACGAGAAAGATGATCAAATATCTCAAAATTTTGCTCAACTATACAGTACATTATTACGAACTTCTGAGTATGTATTATACTATCCAAAGTATTAGTTAAATGTTACTAACTATTAATTTCTGAATAGACCGCCAACATTTGGGAATACAAGTCTTCCAAGAGCTTACAAGCATGGTGAAAAAATAAGATTTCTTCAAATAAATGATGCCAACGACTATCATGTGATGGAACTTGCAAACTTGTACGTTTAGAGTTATAATATTCTTTAAATATTAAAAAAATATATAGTTTACGGAAGACCTATTTCACTTTCTTTCTTTGAATCAGCAAATTTATTACCACTTAACAAAATTAAGTCATACAGTAATAGCTCTACTCCTTCCATTCTTCCCATTTTTAAGCCCAGGACCAAATTATTGGCAAAAATATTCTTCACAACTTCCTAATTAAAAATAACAGAGTGGTTAGTGAAAGGGCGCACTATTTTCCTTATTATGCATAAGTAGGGGACAGGGCATGCATAAACGAAGGTAGGCATTCAGGCCAACTGCCTCCAAATTAAACACGGACAATAGAAGTACGTAAAGTTGTTGTTATCAGCGGATGATCATAGACAAGTTCCGACCTAGAAATTGATGATTGCATGCCATGGACCAAAGTTATACGAAAGGTGTGAATTTTGTGAGGCAAATGAACAATTTTAAGTTGAATGTTTTTTTCTTTTTCCATTGATTATCCTTGTCTTATATTACAATTTTATGGCATTATCTAAGTTATTTTCGTTAAAATATTGATTTGTGAAAAATCTACCTCTGAGGCAAGTGTCAATAAACCACATGAGGTAAGTAAATATTAACATGTGAATATTTACCACGTTTGTAAATTATTATTTTAAAATTAGATAATACATGAAAATATTGAAAAGTTGATACTTTGTTTTATTTTCCACTCATATCTAAAAAATATTATCATAATCATATCAAAGCTCTTTTGTGAATACTTACCTCAAAAGTGGGGCAAGTATTAAAAAGAACTTTTTTTAAAAGAAGTCAATATTTCCGTAGAAAGTACAAACGATATGTACGATTTTCTTATAAAATATCATAGACAAATAGTTGGCGCTTCATTAGTTATGAAAATCGTATATCTAAGCTGTCCAATATACGCTAAATTGATAAAAATGTAAAACTTGTTAACACATGCCGCTGTCAGCTGCTCGATGCCTTGCTACAATGTTTCCTAAGTTATTAATATATGTAGCTTTGACAGTTTTTCCGTTCAGCTTAGGAAATTTCTATCGGCTCCATCGACAAATGGAAAACTGCAGGAATAATTTACGAATATTTTAACAATCTTAAAGTTCTTCTTTACTACGTAAGGAAAGCTAAATTCATTAAATCCAAATAAATAATTTCCTCTATTTTATACCCAGCCAAACAGTAAAAAACTTGGACAACTGCACATTAGGTGCCAAATATTTTCTTATTATAAATAGCAAATTTATTTTTCAGGAAATATTTAGTGCATAATTTCAGGCAGGTTAGGATTTTATTTGGGGTATCCCTGTCTAGTCATTTTTTTTTTCAAATATTTTTGAATTACACAGTAAAACTTCATTCTTAATATTAAAAGTTAAGAAAGCTTTTTTAAAAAGAAATCAAACTCCATAATTATGAGCTTTTCGTTGACAAAGGTTGAGTTTTCGGGCACTAGCAAGGTTCGAAACCTAATTTGAGATTCTTACGGCGTCGTTAAATTTCCTTTAATAAATAACTGTCCGCAACTTTATAATTTAGATCTGTTAAATTTTAATAATAAAAAATTAAATTGAATTTACTATGATGTATAAATATTCAATAATTAAAAATTGTTTTAATCTGCGTAAATTTCTATAAATGCCAACTTCCGCGACTGCAAAATTATTTTAAAAAAAAGAAAAGAAAGGTATAAAAACTTTCAATAAACTCAGAACTTGAATTGAAGAGAAGTTAATTTTAATAATTTGTTAAGAAAAATTGTTAAGAATTGTGCTTTACATATGCAATTATATGTATATTTACATTCTACATACATGGGAATAAAAGGCGTAAGATAAGGAACATTGGATTTCCTCCAATCGCACTTGATACTCCAACAGATGTACAAAGTTTTGAACACTTATCACTTTTATATTGATTAAATAAGTTTTTTAATTAATTAAACATTTCTTTAGATACACATTAAAGTGTCAGAAAATTATAACGACTCCAACATATGTATTTCCAAATGTTAACTCAGACTAAATTTGTTTGTCAAATAATTAATCAGAGGTTAACATTTGTCCGCAGAGTTACTCTCTTCTGTCCTTACGAACCAATATTTAAATGTAATTAGCAAAAGTATGCACCCCCATTCACTTAAGATCTATCAAATATCAATAAAAAATCCTTTTGCAAAATATCGAGGACTGTGACATGACAGTCAACTTATCACCGAAACCATAAATACATAGTTGCATCGGAAGTATACCGCGGAGATATTAACAAATGACATTAAAAATGAAATACTAGAAGAACACATTTTTTTTACCTGCTGTGATTTTTAAAATACATATGTAAATTGTACATTAAATTCATGTTATCTTAAAGGCATATGAAATTTAATAAATTTTTGAAAATAAATTATGGATGTAACACTATTCCATAGTGGTTATAACTTCTTGCTACTGTCCTGTATATACTTATTACACATTTAATATTTTATACTATTACAGTGACAACACTTCAAATATTTTGGAAAAAAAATAAGAGGCATTATAAAACATCTGTTAATACAAATTTTCGGCAGTTCAAAATGATCGTGCCAAAGTGTCTCACGTCTACTCTTTTTGCGTTTATTGTATGCATAGCCGGGGCTGAAATCGTTAAACTACCAGGAGGACAAATACGAGGGAAACAACAACATTTCTATGTTAAATTTGAGGGTATTCCCTTCGCTACACCACCAGTAGGTAAACTTAGGTATGAGCCACCTCAACCATTTCGGACTAAATGGGAAGGTATTCGAGATGCTACTGCTATTCAAAATATTTGCATACAATGGAAAGAAAATTTTCATCTTTATGGCGATGAGGATTGCTTATACCTAAATGTCTACACTCCAACTATT
Source organism: Tolmerus cingulatus (assembly GCA_959613345.1). Taxonomy (NCBI): domain Eukaryota; kingdom Metazoa; phylum Arthropoda; class Insecta; order Diptera; family Asilidae; genus Tolmerus; species Tolmerus cingulatus. The sequence goes on from OY390707.1 coordinate 53,130,423, forward strand.
CGTGGCAACGAAACTTTTGAAGTAATCGTGTACATACATGGTGGAGCATTTATGTTTGGCAGTGGAAGCGATTATAAACCGGATCGACTTTTGAAATACAAAAACGTGATTTTGGTAACGTTGAACTATCGACTTGGACCGCTTGGGTTCCTCTGCACCGAAGATACCGAACTTTCTTGCAACTTAGGTCTTAAAGATCAGAACATGGCACTAAAATGGGTCAGGAACAACATTCACGCTTTCAACGGTGATCCGAACAAAGTGATTATCACTGGGTATTCAGCGGGAGGAGCCAGTGTTCATTTGCATATGTTATCTCGAAAATCGCAAGGACTTTTCAAAGCTGCGGTTTCACACAGTGGTACTGCACTGTGTTCTTGGGCTTCCGTGAAAAATCCTGCAGAAAGAGCGAAGAAGTTAGCCAATCATCTTGGATGTCCAACCAGTAGCACCAGATTATTAAAACGATGTTTGAAGACTAAAGATGCTAAAGACATTGTTCTTACTACGAAAATCTTTCACCGTTTTATGTATAATCCTTTTACTGTCTTTGGTCCTTCAATAGAAAAATATGGAACTCAAGATGCATTTATTACCGACAAAATGGAAGATATTATATCAGCAGGTCGCAGTGCGAAGGTTCCATGGGTTGTGGCATATACTGAGGACGATGGAGGATACAACGCAGCTACTCTATTGCAAAAGGACTCAAATGGAAGCGAATATAAGTTAATTTTCTACTTATTTTAATGAAGAAAAAAAAAACAAATTTTTATTGAAGATCTTTATTGTCCGCTTCGGAAGGTGGAACTAGACTTAAGCTTTTACAATTAGTTTGCTTATTTTATTGGTTCGATCGATCACGTTGCTCACGTTGACCGTAGACATATTGTCAGCAATTTTGGTGGCTGCAGGCAGGTGAGAAATGGGGTGAATGATCCTCCTGTAACGCGCGTGGGGCCAGTAAGCAGTTCCCAGAAATTAGTTTTTTTGTGGCCTCGAATGTTTGGTGCCTTAACACGTCCACCCTTAAAAATAAGGATGTCCTCATCCTTAGAAATATGGAATCTGGCTTATCCTGGTATTCTCAGCCAGGGATGATGTCGACCCATGATTTTCTGCAACAGGCTCTACTGTTGGTATGATGATCTTTTCTATTGCAGTTGTGGCGGCCGGACTATTACGTTTGTAGCATTTAACTAGCTTCATGGCGGTGGCTATGACCAGGAAGATGACTATGGCGGTGTTTATGCCGACATTAGTGAAGAAGCCCGCCCGACTTTCCTCCTTGATAAGTTGTATGTGTCCTGTGTTATTCAGGTGCAGTTCCTTCATAGTTTGGAGGGTTAGGACTTCTTCGAATGTTCTGAAGGCCGAATCGGGTTGCATAATAGGCGGGAGCGGTTTCGTACTGGAGGCTTCTTTGGATACGTAAAGCTGTTTGTTGATGGTAAGCGTTACATTATGATGCTGGATTACAAAGGTTCCCGTCAGATTCAAGGCTTCACTCCCGATGTAGATTGTTCCGTTGAATTGATTGAGTAGAATTGTTCCAGGGAAGACTTCCTCTATAGCTGGAATGTGCCTGTTGTCGATTTCGGTGCAATTAGGGGGTCTACTCGTGAGCAAATTGGGTATACAACGTGAATCGCTAATATCTATTATTTGATTTTTATTACATATGGTAAGCTTATTGCTAGATTGACATTTTTCTTTAATTCCATACATTTTATCTGTACATTGCAAGACATTTTGAAATGATAGATTAACTACAAAATTTCCTCTTTTTACAGGTTTTATTAATATTGCTTTACATAATTCAATTTTGGTATTAGGTATACTTACAATATATAACAATGTTGAGTTGCTTGTGGCAATTTTAACTTCAGCAAAATCTATAGCCTCTTCTAAATTAAAATATGGTACGTTATTCTTCTCGAACAATTCTTTGACAGTATTAACCTCGCTATTTGAAAGAACAAAAGAGTTTACAATTCCTGCCTTTGCCCAGTGTAAGGCGTAGTCAACATTTACTATCTCTTCCTTGATTAGGTCTAGTTTGTACTTAATATTCATAATGATTCCATTTTTTATTTCTTCATTTGTCTTATATGAATTCGCTAATGTGTTTACAGTTTCTGTGATATTGTTGATACGGTCGATTATTGATTTATTAATTATTACCTGTTTATTATTGTTTTTCAGTACATCGTTAATTTTAGCCTTTAATATTAGAAAATCCTCATGGTCTGGGCTTCCTGCTAGCCATTTCCATGCGGTTCCCAGGAAATCAAGTGATCGTTTTAACTTTGTTTTGGGTTTTAGTCTGTCAAGGAAGGACGTGATTTGGGTGGTTTCGTGAATGAGCAGTGGGTACATGTGGTGGCTTGTACCAATATCATTTTTGACTACAAGTTCCAGGTCTTGTAACGTTCTGTGATAGGAGTCCAGGTCTATAACATGAATCAGCTTAAGTGTGCCTACTTGTAACTTCGCGGTTCCGGTATTAAGCGTGACTATCTTCGAATTGGAGTAGTCTAGAATTTGCACCTCTGCGGAGCAAAGGGCTATAGTAAATCTGCAAGGGAAATGTTAACTTTTAATATTACTTTTGTGTACAATTTTGCCTGATTCGGTGAGAATTGTTTTTGAATAGTTTTCTTTAACCGTTTCTTTCGCGAATCTTGGAGATAATTTCGACCCTACTCGTCTGTTTTTCCTCACGTAGATTACATCACCGGGTGCATAATGTTTTATCGTCTGTCTTGACTTATTATGCGCTTCCAAGTCTTTTATTTGTTTTTCTCTTAGCCTGTCTATATTTTCTTGTCTGGCCTTATCGAAATCCTCGGGGTTAACGCTAACATTCCTACCAAAGAAGACTTCGAGAGGTCTTTTTCCGGTTGTCGAATGTATTGAGAAGTTATATTCGTATACGGCGGTATCGAGGAGTTCCGCGAAGGTTCTATTAATGCCATCTGCTTTAAGGCAGCGTAGTATCTCTGTGAGGGTCGAGTGGAACCTTTCCACTTGACCATTAACGGAGCTAGTGTAAGGGGGGGTTTTAAAGATCTGTATTCCCAGCTGATCCTCGACCATGAAACTAATTGAACTAGAGTTCAAAGATTTTTCATTATCGATTACTATTATTTTGGGTACACCAAAAGTGAATAATAATTCGCGTAGTGGTGTCTTGATGTCTTCTATCGCTTTGGATTTCAATAATTTCACTTGAGCATATTTTGAGAATTTGTCTAGGGCGGTTAATATGAGTTTCCTCTCTGTAGAGTAAATATCTATGTGTAGGATTTCACCCGGAAATTTTGGGATTGGTGTTTCTTTCAGTAGGGGTTTATTAGGGTGTCGATCGTACTTTTGCTCCTTACAAATCACGCACTGTTTGACTATGTTACTTATTTTGGCACTCATTTTAGGGAAGTAAAACTTTTCTAATAGCTGGATTTTATTCTCGCGGGCATTCCGATGTGCTCTTTTGTGCACTCTCAGAATTTCTTCGTCCTGTTGATCGGAGTTTACTAGGTCTTCTACCTTTGTTTGAGTGAATCGGACTTTGTAGTTTCGGAAGTGTAGCGGGTATATCCGCTGAACTTTCCCCATTATTTCCTCGGACGTAAATAGACCGTTAATAACGCTGGGGTTTAGATATTTTTTGAATATTGTTATAAGGTTTTCTTCTGTATAGTCCGACTGGACGAAAAGGTGCCTATGGTAGGTGGGGAATGGGATTTTAAATTGGTAACTATTTTCGTTGCCGATCTCGAGCACTATTTGATTTTTGAACGCGTTTATTGGTGCTGTCGTGGCTGGTATCAGGTCATGCGCGGAGCTCTCGCTACTATGCTGTGTAGCGGTAAGGGTGTTTGTTGGTGCTATGCGCGGAGGCCTGGATAGGGCGTCTGCCACGATGTTCATTTTGCCGGGTTTATACACCAATTCGTGATTATATTCTTCGAGTATGGCTTTCCAGCGTTTCATTTTATTGTTATTATTTTTATTACTCAGCGCGTAAGTTAGAGGTTGGTGGTCGGTGAAAATTTTGACTTTGGCTCTACCATATAGATAATTTCTCAACGAATTTAGGGCCCAAATTATTGAGAGCATTTCCTTTTCGTTGGTTGCGTAGTGCTCCTCCGCTTTGCTCAAAGTTCTTGATATGAATATAATGGGTCTATCGTTTTGTGCTAGGACCGCTCCGATCGCGTAATCGGAGGCGTCGGTGGTTAGCTGAAACTCTTTACTAAAATCGGGATATGCTAGGACTAAATCATTGGATGTAAGGGAATTTTTCAGTTTGTTGAAGGCTTCGAGTGCGTCGTTATCTAGATCGATTGCTTTTTTACTGGAGAGATTTTTAGAAATTCTCCCTCCTTCGCCCCTTAAAAGGGCTGTCAGGGGTTTCGCCAGATTTGCATATCCCTTAATAAATCTGCGATAGTACCCTGAGAGACCTAGGAAAGATCTGAGATCCTTCAGTGTCTTTGGAGGCGGGAAATTTATGATGGCTTCGACCTTTGCCGGATTTGTTTTTATTCCGTCGGCCGAGATGATAAACCCTAGGAATTCTACCTGGTTGCGAAGGAACTCGCATTTATCCAGTTGTACCTTCATATTTGCTTTTTGCAATGTCTGGAAGATTATCTCGATGTTTTTGAAATGCGTTTGCTCATCTCTGCTGAATATTACAATGTCGTCTATGTAGACGTAGCAGATCTTTCCAATATGTTCCCTCAGAATGTCATCGAGGGCTCTTTGGAATATGGAGGGCGCATTTTTTAATCCGAATGGTAACCTTGTGAACTCATATTTTCCATTGTTCACAGAAAATGCCGTTTTCTCAATGTCAGATTCCTTTAACGGAATCTGATGGAAACCGCTTTTTAGGTCGAGGACAGAGAACCATTTGCTTTTTCCCAATTGGGCCAATACCTCATTAATCTCGGGTATCGGATATTTGTCTGGGATCGTGATCGAATTCAATTTTCGGTAGTCCACAACCATTCTGTACTTTTTCTCACCTGATGCGTCAGCCTTTTTTGGTACTATCCACACAGGTGAGTTGTAGGGGGACCGTGAAGGTCTTATAATCCCATCCCTTAGCAGTTGCTGAATCTGCTTTTCGACTTCTCCTTTCAGCGACATTGGGTAAGGGTAGAATTTAGAGTAGGTTGGGGTGTCCGATGAGGTTCGGATTTCCCCCTGTACTATAGTGGTGAAGGTTAACCTTTCGTCTGGTTCAGAAAATAATTTCGGAAACTTTTTTGTTAATTCATTTATCTTTGCTATTTGTTGGGAATTCATGTGTTGCGTCCTAATATCAATTTTATTTACTGCCGTGTAGGCCTGCTGTTTTATTTTTATCTTTATTTTATTTTTTATGATCATGAAGTTATCTCTAGTGTGGATCACGGCCGACAAATCTTTTAAGCTATCATTGCCCAGTATGCCGTGAAACGATTTAAGGTTGTCTATTAAGTAGAATTTTATTTCTGCGTCTTTGAGGCCGAAAAGGTTTACCTTTGCATGGTGGCTAATTTTTATATTTCCACCAATGGAGTTTGCATAGAATGGTTGCTCGTTTGGTTTAGGGTTTGGGACAAGGCTGGCTTGTATGTAATTCTTATTTGAACCCGTGTCTATTAATATTCTGAGTACTTGGCCGTTCTTCGCTCTGCACTCAAAGTAGGGGAGCGAAGAACAATTTAATCTAAAAAATGTATATCCGTAAGGTCGAGGGAGTTATGTTCGGGGAATTCATTCTCTTGGGGTAGATCTACGTAATCCGCGAGGATTGTCCGTAGTCTTCGTCTTGAGAGGCGAGGGTGCGTTCATAGATTTCCTCCTCGGATGCGCGTGGTTGTTCGGCATCGTCTGGAGTGATCTCCTGAGGTTCTATATGGAAATTCCGTTGATATTTATTCGGTGGAATTGGTGCTTGTACCCCAGTTGGAGGCCTTTTACCGTATAACACATTTTGTACCGGCCGATTCATATAATTAACGTTTCTGGTGTGTAAAGACTGGTCTATGTCCATTGGTTCAGGCCGCGGTTGTGGCTTAGGCGCAATCGGCCGCGGGGGATTAAAATGGTAGGTTTGACCCTGGGGGTTATAATATTTCGAATTTTGCACTGGTTGTTTATGAGGGTCGAAGCGAGGCTGGGGCAAATATGCTAATTGTGGGTAGAAAAGAGGCTTGTTTTGTTGAGGGTTTGTTCTGTTAATTATGTTTCTGCGGGGAGGAGGCGGTGGAGTATTTTGGTTGGGGGCACCGCGGGGCGGCCCATGGTGAGCAAAGGCATATTGCGTCCTGAAATTCTGATTTTCCAGCTTTAAACATAGATGTAGGGCCTGGGGTAGGTCTGACGGTTCTCGAATACCGAGAAGGCGTGGTAAGTCACCTTTGAGTCCCCTGACGAAAGTGTCTAGAGCCTTATCTCTGTAGGTCTGAGTTAGCAGAGTGAGTGATTCATTGCTGATGCTCATGCATCCGATTTTATTGAGGATTACTGACAGATGGGAGTAGACCTCATGATAAAACTCTTGAATGGATTGATTGCCTTGAACAAGTGAGGTCATTTGATACTCAAGAGTTGATAAGTCACGCTTATCTGCATAGTGCATAGTAAGGCAACGAGCTATGCACTTCCAATCTAGCGGTGTGTTGTATGACTCTAACACAACGTCCGCCTGTCCCGAGATTTTGTTTCGAATCACATTCAAAATCCCGAAATATTTAGGGGTGCCTTTTATACTATCGTACAGAGCTAAAATTCGATCCACGCTCTTTTTCCATGAATTGAATTCTCCCGGTTGTCCGGTAAACTCTTTTATGCATCGCACCACATCGGGGATTTTATCTAGCTCGCCTATATTGTCACGGTATTGAGGGTAAATTGATTGATCAGTTCCGCTAAATTGATCGGAGTTTGGATTAAGTACCGACTGGACTATGTTTCTTCCTTCGCTTTGCAGAACCCGGTTGACAATCCCGGTTATTAGATTGTCCAAGGATTCGTTCGCTACGACACCACTAACGGTGGAGACTGATTGAGTAGGGAAGTTATTTCTAGCCGTTGCTGGCATGGATGGCTGAACTTGCGGACCTGGGTTTGTTTCGGGTGCGTTAAGCACTGAAGGTTTTAGGAGATTATTTGGGTTAGACATACTGGGTAAAAGTTCACTGAGAGAAAACAATTCGTTCGGGTTACAGGAAAATTTTTCTTGGGCTCGTTGTTCACAACTTAATTTCTTAGATTTCTTTTTCAAATTTATCACCGAATATCACAATATCACTTTTCACACGATCGCGATTTCGATTTCCGTTTTATATGATTGAAAAATTTCGTGATTAGGATTCTATCTATATATAAAAACAAATATTTCACTTTCTTACTTGTTTACAAATAGCCAAATTTTTTTCACTTACTTACTTAGCTTTCCTAATTTATTCCTAATATCTAGAACTTACAGAACTACACGAAGTCTAGAACACATCCCGCGTAGAGTGGCTGCTAATTCACTTAGCTCCTTTTCCTCCGTTGCCGGTTACTGGGGGGCCTTATTTCCTCTACTATGCGGTATTTCTTCCTGCTTTGGGTTCGGGAACCGATACTATGATGCTCCTTGAGGATCCTGTTTTATCCGGCTGATGAACGGTGCGGCGGTGCTTCTTGAGGACCTTAACACGGGGTTTTTCGCACAACCTTAATCAAACGTTAAATTCGCGTGCGCGGCACTTCTTGAGGGCTCTATAGCGATCTAAAGATTTTTATCTCTAGCGCGAACTAGTTTGAGGGCGAAATGCGTTTTTTTACTTTTTAGCCGAATACGTATCGGTCCCTGCTCGGGCGCCAGTTAATTTTCTACTTATTTTAATGAAGAAAAAAAAAACAAATTTTTATTGAAGATCTTTATTGTCCGCTTCGGAAGGTGGAACTAGACTTAAGCTTTTACAATTAGTTTGCTTATTTTATTGGTTCGATCGATCACGTTGCTCACGTTGACCGTAGACATATTGTCAGCAATTTTGGTGGCTGCAGGCAGGTGAGAAATGGGGTGAATGATCCTCCTGTAACGCGCGTGGGGCCAGTAAGCAGTTCCCAGAAATTAGTTTTTTTGTGGCCTCGAATGTTTGGTGCCTTAACATATATTAATTCGTTAGGAGAAATATGGCCTCAAATAGCAACGGATATGTTATTCTTCAATGAGTCCCTTCCTGCCAATTTACATACATCAGAAGCTCAAAGATTGAAGAACCATTACTTGGGAAATAAGGAGTTCTCAGTCGCCACTTATCGAGAAACTCAGAAAATGTTTACAAATAAACTTTTTTTAGAGGGAATAGATAAATCAATCAAATTGCATATAAGGTTTAGTGAAGCACCTGTTTACAGTTATCGGTACAACAAAACTTTTACCGGCGGGCTTTCTCAAATATTGTCCCACAATGCAAAATTGGACTTTGGTAAGTACTCAATCCTTAGTATAACAATATTGTCCTATTTTAAAATTAAATTAAAAACCTACTAGAACACTGATAGTTACTGAGAGTAAAGCTTACTAAACAAATTTTTCTTCTACCTAGGTTGCATACATGGGGACGATGTATACCATATTTTTGTATCAGACTACATAGATAAAACTAAATTCACAAAAACAGATGATCGAATATCAGAAAACTTTGCTCAACTCTACACTACGTTATTGCAAGATTATGAGTATGTATTTATTTAATGTTTGGACCAAAGTGAATTAACAATTATTTTCTTAGTAGGCCACCAATGTTTGGAAATATGCGACTTCCACGGTCTTACAAATTTGACCAAAAAATAAGAATACTACAAATAAATGATGCGGACGACTACAAAGTAATGGAACTTGATAAGCTCGATGCTTAGATATTAGTATTATAATTTTTGCTAAATGGGATTTTATTTAAATAACAAAATGGGAACCCAAAACTGGAATTATAATAAAAAAAAAATAATATGAAAATGGCAAAATGGTACAAAATGTTCGTTTAATTTAATTAGAAACTATATAATTACTCTCATATCATTACATTGCAATCGAAGCAATTGCGGGAACTTTTAAATAAAATGTTCAATAAAAAGGCTCCCTTTGTTTATGAATCAGTTTTTCCGACCCAGTTCAGTGTGAATGACAAATAAAAAGTTTTCATAATATAATATAATCAAATGCTATAAAGTTCAATCTCAAACGCTTAATATCAGACTGAAATTTAGTTGTAACTACAACTCTCTAACATATAATAAAGAAGTTCGAAAGATAAATATACATAGGTGCTAGAAAAAAACAGTCTTCAAGCAAATCTTTCATGAGTTTATCTTAAGAGCAAGCCAGATACAATTTTTTTTTATTTGAAAATTTAATAATCTTGACAGTAAACAAATTGTGGTACTTTATAATAAAAATTCTTATCTAATAAGATATTCGTTTGAGAATTAAAGCAGAAAATTTTTAAAGAGGTTTGAGGTAGAAGGAGGCAATTAGTCGTGTTAGAAACTTAGAGATGATAGGAAAAATTTCAGCCGTGGTAGTACTAGTTGCCGTGCTCTACAGTTTTCGCGACTGGAGTCCAATCGTTCAAATTCCCAGTGGTAAAATTCGAGGAGAAATAAAAGACGGTTATGTCGTATTTAAAGGAATACCATATGCCGAACCACCAGTTGGGAAAAATAAAATAGAGCCACCAAAACCATTCAATTCTAAATGGGACGGCATTCGAGATGGCACAGCTTTTTCCGAAGAGTGTATGCAATGGCATGAAGTTGACAATGGCTCTGGTCATCTTCGCGGGAGCGAGGATTGCTTGTACCTAAATGTGTACACTCCAAGTATTGAATCAAGTGAATTATATCCTGTAATGTTTGTAATTCATGGAGGTTCCTTCATGTTCGGAACTGGAAATTGCCAGGATCCTGCAAGAATTATGGAGTCAAAGAAAACCATCATCGTAACAGTAAACTATCGTCTTGGACCTCTAGGTTTTCTGAGCACAGGAGATAAAGAACTTCCTGGGAATATGGGCCTCAAAGATCAAAATTTAGCAATGCAATGGGTTAAAAAGAATATTCATATTTTTAAAGGTGACTCTGCGAAAATAATCTTGACTGGATTTTCAGCTGGTGGAGCTAGTGTGCATTATCACATGCTGTCGCCAAAATCACGGGGACTTTTTAATGTAGCAGTTTCACATAGTGGTGTATCGTTTTGCGCTTGGGCTTCGGTTAAAAATTATTCAGAACGAACAACAAAATTAGGTGCGCACATTGGTTGTCCTACACATAATACAAGACAACTGAGGAAATGTCTTCAACAAAAAGATGCCAAAGAAATCGTTTCTGCCGTTCCGATTTTTCAACCATTCATGTCCAATCCTTTTACTGTTTTTGGACCTACAGTTGAACCCTTCGGTGATCCTGGTGCGTTTTTAACCGAAGATGTGGAAACAATTATTAAAACCGGGAAATCCGCGAAGGTGCCATGGATAATTGGATTTGTAACCGATGAAGGCGGCTATAACGCTGCATATCTCCTAAAACAAGATTCTAATGGTAAATCAGTCATAGACTCTTTGGGAGAAAAATGGCCGAATGTAGCTAGTTCAATTTTGTTTTTTAATAGCACAATTCCTGTCGATACTCATGCAAAAGTGGCGCAGGAACTCAAAAGACACTATTTAAAAGACGAAGAGTTTTCAGTTAAAAATTACCGAAAAACATCAAGAATGTATTCTGAACAGCAATACCTGCTTGGAATTGAAAAGGCTATTAAATTGCATGTTACTTACAGTGCTGCGCCAGTGTTTATCTACCGCTTCAACCGACCTTTACCCTTTGGCCTCGGAAAAGCAATGGCTCAACGTGATGACGTAGAATTGGGTGAGTAAAATGTTTAGGTTTTATAAAATAATCGCACTTACACTAGGTACTAATGCAGTAAAAGTGATTTTTACCTTGATCTCCGCATTAAAACATTTATTTTTAATTATCATTAGATAGTAAAAAAAATCAATTCCAATAAGGCAATTTTCTTAAAAGTCCTATATTATTTTAATCTAAATCGAAAAGAACATTTCGGATTTCTGTATATAAAAAATATTATAAGCTAAAATATCTGTTTATTATGTGGCGACGACGTCTTCAACTCAACCTGTACTGAACTTTTAGTCTCTACAATAGTAGACTTGCAAAAATTTTTTGATCGAGCAGGTTCTCAGATCAAATTTAATTGTCATTTCTTTTCATCACTCATTTAAAATCAAAACTAATTAAAGCAACTAGATGACGTACCAATTCACTTTTAATAATATATTCTAACAATATATGTTAATTGAAAGAATTAATTTCTTTTTTTACATAAATATGTATAATACAGAAAGAAAAGGAATTCAAATTTAGTTTAGTAGATGAAATCATCTCTGCAAATATCTTTTGCAGGCGTGAAACAAAGTGTTTATTACTATAATTTCAAGAAAATTTTTAATTTCGTTATTTATTCCTTGAAATTTAAAAATCATGCCATAAATCCAGTTAAAGCATATACATACATATGTATACTCTTCAGTTAATTGAGTTCTTCACAAAATATCTGTCTCGACAGAAATTAGTATAATCTTTCAGAGATAAAGTGATAAGGCAAACATAAATTATTAATTTTAGCGCGCTACTGTAAACAGTGAATGTTGTGACATTTTGGGCTTTTTTCAAGCATTTCGGCAAAAATAGTAGGTGTTGCTATGTAACAATATCGTCCAAATGATTTTTTTCTATGATATGAGATCTGATTTTTACAAATTTTTGTTTCCGGAAAAATTTTAATTAGATAAATCACTAAGCGTCAACTGTGAGTTTTCATTCAGTTTGAGTTATATACAGTAAAGAGCAAAATTGAACCGAAGACAGTACTTAAGGTTCTTGCAAGTTACTCATCAACTGTAACACATATCGAAGAAAGATTTGGGTAATATGTATTGTGAAGGGTAAAATTGTCTATAGAAAGGCTCGTGCTTGTTTTGACTTTGGATTAACCATTTTATCCATCGATACATATGCACATACTGTATTTATTCGCTGCGTTCCTTTTTCCCTTGAAAACTTTCATTCTTTAGCGTTCTACTCAGAGGATTTCTAGAAAAATGTAACCCGCTCACGTTTTACGCTAGGAAGGTCCCACAAGCCCACAAGCAGATTTCTATGAGAGCTTTGCAACATCTCACGTGCTTGCCTTTTATTCATGCCGCTTTACGCGCTTTTTTTCAAATCCCACTTCAGGACCTCTTCTGCCGCGTCTGCTCTATACGCCCACATGAAGCATTACAGTAGCATACAAAAACGTGGGCAACAGCGAAAGTTCTACACTGAAGTCGGATCCCTGATATCAAAACCTTTCTTGCTGAAGATTTGCTCTGTTGAAACGTCTATACATTGTTTTTGCTACATCTTGGTATTTTATAATCTCTGGTTGCAATTAATGAGTAACTTTCCAAAAATTATTTAATTGTTATTGTCGCTGTAGAAATAAATGAAGATAAATCGAACAATAGTACGCATTCAAATGTATTAAAAGAGATATAAAGCGTACAAATATGTTATATTCAGATGGCCCATGAACATTATTTTAAACTTACTTTCTCAAAATATATAATACTCACTAGCATCATATTATCGTAGAAAATAAAAACATTAGGTGATGATATTCATATTTTGTGAATTTTGCGGAAATTATATGATAAGTAAGAACTTTTCAATTGTTTGCGTACAAATTGTTCTAAACTTCTATGCAATAAGAGCGATTCACGGAACATAACGAGATAATAATGTGAATAATCTGTCAAATCACTTTTTAAGTACAGACAAGAACTTGTTTTTAAATTAAATAACAAATAAGCGAACTTATCACATATAGTGACATCGGGCTATCAAATCAAGTTACAGATAACTATTTTTAAATTATTATCCGATTCATAACTTGGTATATTTATTCAAAGAAGTCTAGCAGTCTGAGCAAGTTCGTCACAATGACCGGAAAGTATTTTGCAGCAGCTGCGCTTTTCTCGGTAATTCTTAGTTCCGAAGCTGTTAACGATCCCATTTTGGAACTTTCATTTGGGAAAATTCGAGGAAAAGAGCGTGAAAATTTTTACGAATTTAAAGCAGTTCCATATGCAGAGCCACCGATAGAAGAAAATAGATTCGAATCGGCTAAGCCGTTTTCATCCAAATGGGAAGGAGTTCGAGATGGTACATCGGCACCAAATGCTTGCATGCAGTGGGATGAATTTTATCCAAATTTTCTCCATGGAAGTGAAGATTGTTTGTACTTAAATATTTTTACACCGAACATTCAAGGTGACGATCTCTATCCGGTAATCATTCATATACATGGAGGTGCTTTTATGTTTGGTAACATCAATATGTACGATCCTGTGAAGATAATGGAAAGTGGAAAATTTGTTGTTGTATCATTAAATTACCGTCTCGGACCACTAGGATTTCTTAGCACAGAAGATAGTGAAATTTCTGGCAATATGGGTCTTAAAGATCAGCTTCTTGCAATTAAATGGGTAAAAGAGAATATAAAAATGTTTAAAGGTGATCCTGAACAAATTATTTTGACTGGATTTTCAGCAGGAGGAGCAAGTGTACATTATCACTTACTTTCACCGAAATCTCAAGGACTTTTCAAAGTTGCGATATCGCATAGTGGAACTGCACATTGTGCCTGGGCTTCAATTCATAATCCCTTGGAAAGAACCAAAAAGTTAGCAGCGCATCTCGGCTGTCCTACAGATAACACCAAATTACTAAAGGAGTGTCTTAAACACAAAAACGCTTCGGATATTGTTAGTGCAGTGCAAATATTCCAGCCATACAAGTATAATCCCTTCACTGTTTTTGGTCCTACAATTGAAACTCCAGATACACCAGATGCTTTTATTACAGAAAGTTTAGAAAGTATTATTAGAAATGGTAAATCTGCAAATATACCATGGATAGTAGCGTTCACTACAGACGAAGGGGGTTACAATGCAGCAAATTTTCTCAAAAAGGATTCTGATGGAAATGCTCCACTTGATTCTTTTGGCGAAAAATGGTCTCAGCTTGCACCACTGATGCTTTTTTACAATGAACTTATACCAGTTGCTAAGCACGCCGAAACTGCTCAAAAAACAAAAGAAAAATACTTGGGAAGTGAAGACTTTTCTACAGAAAACTATAGAAAAATGCAAAAAATGTTCACAGATCTATTATTTCTGAATGGCATTGAGACATCCATAATATTACACGCAGGTTTTAATGATGCCCCTCTATTTGTTTATCGCTATAATCGACCATTGCCTTTTGGGGCAGGCCAGTTAATGGCTGAACGCGATGACATCGAATTTGGTGAGTAACCTATCATTATTTAATTATTGAATTACAAATGCTGAAGAGTAAAGTGTAATTAGGTTCTCGTACATTTAAAATGTTCACGGCAGAAGAATTAAAATTAATACGTAAATCATAAAAATGCAAGTAAATGTTCAATCACACATGCATAGTTATACTATAACTGATAATTGAATGACTATCTAATACAAATATCAGATTTTCGTATAATGTAACTACTCGTTGTGCCATCACTAAATTATTACGGAATAGCGCGCTGATTTATTACTATCACTTTAATTCTTATTTCCTCCGCACTACAAATTTACTATTTCTAATTACTAAAAATGAGTGCACAGTAATGGCACTAAATGGAATATGGATACATAATAGTGTACTGCCAATAAAGATGAATACCAGATATAAATTTTCCTTATCGACCACAGTATACAAAGCTTTGTGTATCAGTAACAACAGTTTTTAAGTTGTAGTAAATAAATTACCTAATCAATATATAATATACATATTAAGTGTGTAAGCACAACGAATTTTAATTTAAAATACTGCAGATAGCTGTTTTAATCGTGTCTGTTCACCAATAGAGAAACAAGACATTTTTACTCGGGCATAAAATTGCCACCTAAGCTAGAGACCACTAAAAATTTCCCATTTTGTTCTAAGTTAAATATATTTATTTTTATCATACCACCACAAAAGTTCGCATTTTCTCCTCGTTTCAAAGGCGCAAAATACAGCAAATGCCCTCTATTCTCAATTAGACATTATTTGAATACGTAAATCTTTATCTTATTATGTATGGCAGCACTAACCCGTTCGCATCAATTGCCAAACATTCAACAAAAAAGAAATATCCATCATTTGTTAATTAATTCTTTAAATAATATAATGTTTATTATTTTCTAAATACGCACTTATTTCCACAGGAACTGTTCATGGAGATGACTTCTATTTGCTATTTACACCTCCATTCATTCAGCCTACATCATTTACAGAAGATGACACACAAATATCCAAAAAGCTTATTAATTTATATGATTCTTTTATCAAGACTGGGTAACAATACTTTAAAATTGAGCGTCTATAATTATAATAATTAAATTCTTTTCAGCTTGCCAAAGTACGGGGACGTTGAGATGCCTGCAACCGTAAATCCAAATATGTTAAACATTTTTCAAATTAATGAGCTTAATGATTACAAAGTTATACGATCCGTGTCTATAATGGAACCACAATAAAACTTTTAATTACATATGTACATGTATAGACAAGTTGTACTATAATAATCTCCTTCTAAGTTACGTCAATTGCTAGTTCTTCATTCATTAGTGCTTTAGTATAAACATTTTTAAATAAAACAAATCAATTTGCAGACATATGTTTTTTCTGATTTTTATTGCAAGAATTAATAATGCGAGGAGTTTGAAAATTTCAAGAATATGTAAGTATAATATCATATAATAAAATCTTTTCCATTCACTGATTTTTTCTATTTATTGTATAAGAAGAGTGTCTGACCTCGGATCTAACTTAAAATGAACATATTTTGTTTAAAAAACATATAACTAGCATCATTTTGATAATTAAAATTATTTTATCGATATAATTGTTTTATATATTAAATTTTTGGGAATATTTTAAAGTAGGTATACGGATTCATTCCAACTGGAATTTTGTATATCTAGAAAAATAACCATTATACGAAAACTTTGTCGTAGACAAAAGAGGGCATCTCTCGTTCCCAAAATCAAAATTCAAGACAGATGGATAGTTTTTAATAGTAGATATTATTTCGCCAACCAAAAAAAAATGTCTTTTCGAGAAAAACGCGCTTAAAGATTTACCAATACGACGGAATTCTCGCAAGATTGGATAATAGGAAATAGGTACTTACAGCACCTTAAGCATGGATTTATAAAAGCAAATTGATTAAATTTATACATAAAATTACTATTTCTGTAAAAACATCCAAATGTCATAATGGAATTATAAATATTGTGGAAAACCATCTCAAATTAAGAAGGTAGGTATACCAAAAAAGTTATTTTCTCTGGAAGTTGCGAAGCAAAATAAATGAGATATCAATTATTCTTTTATTTTCTCGTCGAAAATACTAAACAGAATCATTATTCACTCTTATTTAAAAAAAATAATGACGAAGATCAAGTTCGGTAAAAACCGGTCAACAATGCGTTAAAAAGGCAAAGCCCTGAATAAGAAATCTTAAATAATTTTTTATAATGGCGGCCATATTCAAACAGCTTCTGAAATGTTCTTAAAACTTAATATGCGAAGAGTCTTTGACATTCAAGTTACATAAACTATCATCTACAAAAAGATAATCCCACCAGTCCGACCCAACAAAAAAGCTTGTTTTAATCCAATGATTTGGCTTATTGACTTAGAATCACTTTACAGATTCTACTAAGCCAGGCAGTGTGTTTGAAAACGTTGAGATGGTCGGAAAGTTCTTTCTTGCAGCTCTGCTGCTTCCGGAAATTTTTAGTGCTAAAGTTGCATACGATCCTGTTCTTGATCTTCCTTGTGGAAAAATTCGAGGAAATGTGCGCGAAAATTTCTATGAATTCAAAGCAATCCCTTACGCAGATCCGCCAGTAGGTGAAAATAGCTTCGAACCACCAAAGCCGTTCTCCTCAAAGTGGGACGGAATCAGAGATGCTAAATCGTCTAATAAAATTTGTGCGCAATGGGATCAATTTTATCCCGATTTGTTACACGGAAGTGAAGATTGTTTGTATTTGGACGTTTTTACACCTAGCATTGAAGGAGATAATCTTTATCCGGTCATTATTAATATTCACGGAGGTGCCTTTATGCTTGGAAATAATGGACTCAATGATCCTTCAAAGATAATGGAAACAGGAAAATTCGTTGTTGTGCAAATGAATTATCGACTAGGACCACTAGGATTTGTTAGCACTGAAGATAATGAAATTTCTGGCAATATGGGTCTCAAAGATCAACATTTAGCAATAAAGTGGGTAAAGGAGAACATTCATCTTTTTAAAGGCGACGCTGAACAGATCATCTTGACCGGAGACTCGGCGGGAGGAGCCAGTGTACACTACCACTTATTATCTCAGAAGTCAGAAGGGCTTTTTAAAGTGGCTATATCACACAGTGGAACTGCGCTTTGTTCTTGGGCTTTGATTCATAATCCCTTGGAAAGAACTAAAAAGTTAGCAGCATATCTCGGCTGTCCTACAGATAATACCAAATTACTAAAAAACTGTCTTAAACAGACAAACGCCTCCGTAATTGTTAGTGCCATGCAAATATTTCAGCCGTATATGTACAACCCTTTCACAGTTTTTGGCCCTTCTATAGAGTCCCATGATTCTGATGATGCTTTCATTTCTGAAGATGTTGAGAAAATTATTAGAGATGGCAAATCTTTAAAAGTACCATGGTTAGTATCTGCCACAACAGATGAGGGATGTTACAACGCAGCAACGCTATTAAAAAAAGATTCCGATGGAAATGCTCCAATTGATTCATTTGACGACAAATGGCCTCAACTGGCTCCGCTAATGCTTTTCTTCAATGAAACAGTTCCAGTTGATAAACACATCGAAACTGCGCAGACCTTAAAGGAGAAATACTTGGGAAGTGAAGGTTTTTCTACCGCAAACTATCGAAAAGTTCAAAAAATGTTCACGGATCAATTATTTTTACTGGGAATTGAAAAAGCAATTAAGTTGCATGCTGCTTTCGGCGATGCACCTGTTTTTATTTATAAATACGGCAGACCTGCGACTAAAGGTATAGGTCAACTGATATCTCAACGTGATGACATAGAATTTGGTAAGCTTGTGTAGACTCGATGCTACGAGAAAATTAGTTTTATTTCAAATTAAGTTCCATTTAAAAGGAGAATTGCCACCCCAGCTTCTTTGAATGTAAATTCATAGTTTCTAGTTATCATTCAAATCAAATAATGCCTAATTTGAAGGACTTTAAAGTTGCGATCTTGCACCCTGTTTGTAGTTTGAAGGTGGAGAACATTTGAGTGAAATAAGTATTATTTAAGTTTTCAAAAAGTTAAAGAACGTATCACAAATTTAAGTTGAGTGTGCATTTAATGCCAATTCAAAAAAGTTTGTCTACATTTTTCTCGAAAATAATGTATTATAACTAATACTTCCGATATATCGAAAACTATTGAGTTAGACACTTGTAGTTTTTTTAAGGCTAATTTTTTCTCGACCGTAAAACCTTTATCACCTTAAACTAAAACAACACAATTCCACTAACAATTTTCATTGTTTAAGACTACAAGAGCACTAAATTTGAATTCATTTTTCCATGAACCATTTCACTTTTCTCATTACACATTTTTTAAGAATGCTAGTTACCTGCACGGCAACTATCTGACTATGTCAATATCAATACACAAGTAACTCGCTCTCTACGAGTATATCATCTATAAAAACTATGTTGAATTTACTCAACTGAAAAACAAAATCCTGAAACTGTTCTTTTTTTTAATCTTTTAAAAGTATGATATGTAGGTATAGTATGATTTCCGAATACGTGATGATAAAAATATAACTTATGACAACATAATTGCTGTGTTTGTAGGCGCTGGTCATGGAGAAGATTTCGGCACGTTTTTTACAACATTTGGGGAACCTGGAGATGAGGAAGAAAAGTTTATCTCTAAAAACTTTATCAACTTGTACAATTCTTTCATAACAACTGGGTAAGTATGTTGTAATATTCTGATAAAAACAATGCTCAAAGGTTTCTTAAATATTCCACAAACAATTACACTTTCCCACCATTAATATAATAATTAATGCCTTTGAACATTGACGAATTACAAAATTCCTCTGAACATTTGAAAATTGCACTTTCATTTCAATTATTTCTTACAGCTCACCTATACATCCCTAATTGTAATGTAATTTGAAAAAAAACAATAAAATGCATATACAACATATTAGGGAAAAAAATCTAAATTGCTTTTTAAAATTTCTTAAAAATATAATTTCTACATGTGAATCAAAACTTAATATTTAAATTACTTTCGCTTAGAAGTAGTGACGTAACTTTGTGCGAATACAGAAAAAATGAATAGCTGCATACTGAATCCACAATGTTGTTATAACACTCATGAAATAATGTCTAGTAGAAGTTTTGTTGATCATTGTTTTTGCTTATTCATACTTTATCTATTCTAAAATTAAGCCCGCGGTATTCCGAATTTATAAACATTTCTTTATTTCCAGAGTACCAAAATATGGGAAGCTTGATATTCCATCAACTACCGGCAAAAAAGAGATGAACATTTTGCAAATTAATGGACTTGATAATTATGACATAATACAAACTGATACTTTAACTTAAAGTTAAAGAATTGATTGAATGTATATGTATTTATAAATCAATAGGACATCCTTGAAGATCGAAATGAAAGCTCAAATAAATTTAATAAATATATTAATAAATACAAATTAGATTAATAAATATTAATCTATTACTATTCCGAGAAATATCTGTGAACCATCTTTTCTGCAACACTTTAGTTTGTTGCTAGGTCGAGTAATAGCCAAATAAAATTGATCACTTCAAAAGAATTATCTCGTCTTATTTCAAAAGTTTAATAGTTTATTTTTTTCTGGATATGGTCTTATTATTTTCACATTATGGCCAAAAATGATTAAACAAATAAGAAATGATAGTTATTGACATCAATTGAATTATTTAAACGCTAAATAAATATTCACGCTTCCTTCTTAAAAATTAATATCCAAAATTAAAATAAAGTAGTGAAAATGTATCAACAATGCGTTAAGGAAGTAAAGCACACAACAGTGATTTTAAATAATTTGTTGTCTCAGTGATATACATATATTAAGACTTTATTTCTTCTTTACTGTCAATTTGCATAGTTATAAAAAAAATATGTTGAATACGAAATATCTACAAGGAAAAAGAAAAACATTACAATTGTTGATATCATATACAAATTTACGTATCGTTAAATTTGAAAGAAAATTATTAAATTGGATTTTTTCGTTTTGAATTACATAATGTTTCAAACTCGATGAAATGAAATGGGGTTTTTTGGCGAGATTCATGGATTTTTGTTTGCTAACGACATGCTACGTAAATTTGTTCCTTTGCTTTGGACTTGAGGCGTTTCATGTTTACATAATATACATTATAACTTGTTCACTTAATTTAGTACTTTCATTAATTATTATTTATTATTCACGCGATTTTGTAATTTCTCTCAAAATTGATAATTGTCTGGAACAATTGTGCAAGAACTTGCATCGGCGAAGTGTCAAAATTAGGTCCCCAAAATGGGAAAAAATTTGAAGTAGCATCCAAACTAAATCTCATATCGCAAAATTCCTTTTGCTCACATTTATCCTAAGAACTTTCTATTTTACTTCATAAGAATTTTCACCAAAATAACTTCCCGGGTGCTCTTGGACAAGGACAACGTTAAAAATAAAATAAGAGTAATGCTTATTTATTTAAATTATGTGAGTATTACATATAATATTTCGAATAAAATGCAAAATTTAAGGTAGTGAATAATTTATGTATGAAATTCAAATGTACTGAAATTCCTTGGATTTCCTCTTAAAATTGCCTTTAACTTGATGGCTACACTGAAGTTTCCTATACTTACATACATATATGAAAATTCACAGATGAAAGATTTGGGTACGCTTGACTAGTTTTATCGAATTTCCTTACGTTCATGAACTAACTTTGTAATATAAAAAATTTTAAAATAGCGAGCTCTTGTTCCACTGTGTTTGCCGCATTTCTCGCCGTCGTTTTTCTTCATTACGTAATTTAAATAAGAATTCGGATTTAACACCAGTAGAAAAAAATTCTCTTTTTTTACTAGTAGTTAATTTTTTTTATTTTATTTTTCTGAAAATGGTAGTGAAGGGAACTGCATTTTATAACTAGAGTGAACATTATATGTAAGATGATTTTCTAAATTCATTACCAGTTTGCCTTATTGAGTCATATTTTTGAATCAGTGCGAATCAGATCACAAAGAGCCCTTTTTGGAGCAAAATTTCTTAACATAGTTGCTAAAGTTAAACCGCAATAAACTTGTCTAAATATTGGGACAAATTCATACTTGCGCAAACACATTCGCCAGTGGATTGAAATGGTGACCGTTAATTTTTAATATTTTTGGCGAACGCAATTGACATTTCATCATGAGAAGTGGTTAGAGGGAATTTTAATTTTATTTGATTGAACCCTGTAAAAGTAAACCTATTCTCTATTGAAAAAGCAATCTTTTGATCAAAAGATCCATCATCTTTTTTTCTTGTTTTACTTTTCTTTTGCTAGCGCTACCACTCATGATAAAGGTTTTCCATTCAACTGGCGTTCGCCGATATGCTTGGGAAGAGTTAAGCAAAGGAAAAATTTGCGGAAATACGAATTTGCGCCAAAGGAGTGGCCCCTCAACGTCAAGATAACTCGATTGGATTTTTCTACCGGATTATTTCAAGGACTTTCGACGGAAAAATGAATTGAAATCAAAGATACTGAAATAAATTTGATGAAAAATTAAGGACATTATTAAGGAATTTTTGTCCAGAAAGGATTTTATAAAACCTTTTTGATCCGATCCGATAGGGCCCATTGCATATACATATATCAATCTCTTTACATGTAAATAAGTAAACTTACCGAATCATCTATAACAACATCGCAATCCGATCCACTTCCAATTAAATATTTTCCTAACTGCAGATTAATCTGGTTGTTCCGGATTTCAAGAACCGCCAAACTCTGAAACATTAAAATCATATAAACATTGTCGATAACACGACGAATTAAAAACTTACTTCACTATTAACGACCCTCATCATAAAAAATAATATACATATAGCAAAAAGACACAAATTTAAAAGTTATATTTACTTAAAAGAATAAAAACGGAAAATTACTAACAGATTCACTATTCACAAACAGTTGAATTGACTTGACAGTCAGTTGAAGTGAAGTTTCATTTCAGCGCCATTCTCTGCTTGGTGCTGCCCGATGCGAGAAATTGGGGCGGCAAAATTAAAAACTGTATTTATTTTTAATTGAATCCCGTACATTCAAATTCTAATTTCCGTGAATGCGACATCAAATAATAATTTCTCTGTGGAGAGTTTCTGGAATAATACTCTGCTTATTGAAAAATTCTCTGCGAAACGTCAAAATGCTCAGTTCCGGAAATGCGATTCCCACCGTTGAACAATTGTATTAAAAATTCAAAGTCATAGAGTACATTTATGCTTTTGCTATAATTCGCACATAATTTTAGCCACAATAGAAGGATGTACATGCAAATTCAAATTGATTCGCCGCATTATGCCACTTAATTTTATTTTTTAGTTTTTGTGCCATTTTACTCGGTGTATCAGAATTTGCATGAAAGGAAAAGTCATTTTCATAATTTAATATTATAACGAAGCTGCTGCCCAAAATTTAAAAATAGTGTGAATTTTAATTAAGTATTTATGTGATTGAGAAGAAACTCTATGGGGATGTTATTTTTAACCTTCTCAGTGACATTTGACAAATTTTAAATCTGCATCGTCATATTCTTATAACAATTTTGGAAGGAATAATGAATGTTTTTGAGTTAGCAGATACAGTAAGATAATAAGAATTTCTAAATTTTTGCATTAGTACATTTGAGCTGTTAAAACCTCGCTAATCAAACGCAGACATAAATTAACTTTAGTTGGCATGTTAGTGTATGTCGCAAATACTAGTTATTCAAGGTTCTCAGACTCTGATAAAATTCAAAATTAAACTTGAAAAGTAAATAGATCTACCCCAGGAGAGAGAAACTGGGATTAAGCCCGAAATTCTCAAGTTTTAAAAACTTTTGTTTTCCACATGGATCTAATAAGTGAAATCTTAGCATTTAAAAAGTCGCCCCGCTCTCACTTATTCAGCGCCACCACATCCAGGTCGGGGAAATCATAAATCCACGATTCGTTTTGTAGATTTGTACACACAATAAACATTTATTTGTCGAATAAAATGATACAATTCTACGCTACGCTCAATAGACCTATGTTGCATCAACTGACATAAATAAAAATCATCTCTTACGCGTAAAAACATTTCAATGAAGACTTTGGAAAAGAGAATCACTTTCCGACCTAGGTGAAGTGGAGATCATGGTAAAATTCTAAAAAACTTGCTGTCTTCTGGTGTCGCGACGGGAAGTATTGCTGGCGAGCTGGAAGGTGCTCTCTCTCCCTCTCCGGCGGCGGCTGCTGTGAATGGCACCGGGGCCTACTTCTGGCCCTCGAGTTCTTTAATTTCCCCGAGTATTTGCTTCTTCCGTTTCACCTTGTCCAGCTGGTCCTTTTCAGGCTTTTTCAGCTCACCGGACTTCAGCTTCGCCTCTATCGCCTCAATCTCACGGATTTTCTTCTTCAGCTTCTTCAATTTCTTGGCAAGTTCAGTTTTCTCGTCGAGATCGAGGTTTTCAACAGCCTCCGCCACTTTGGTCACCTCTTCCTGGACCTGCACAGGCTTCGCCTGAGCCACCTTCAGAGGACTCTTCTCCTTCAGGATCGGGGTGCCCTTCCCGCTCGCAGTAGGTTTGCTAGCCGGCAGGACGATTACACCTGAGGCTGGATTTGTTTTGTTTTTCTTCTTAAGCTCTCGCTCCCGCTTCTCCTTCATCTGCTGGGCCACGATGGGGCACATGCCAGGGGGCAGGTCCGGCTTCTTGGCCCACTGCTTGCCCTTGCTCTCATACAAGGGGACCTCCTCCTGGGGCACGTACCCGTCTCTCACTCGCCGCGCCTTCCGCCATGTGCCGTCGGGCCGCTGTGACGCTGGGATGAATTTGCCTGCGAATGGTCAGACGATCAGCGCTCCGCAGCAGAGGCACTTAACCTAGAGCACCTCACCTTCACTATCGGTTAAATATGTTGTCATGTCTCATAAAAGGGGACTTTGCGGGAGAATTCAATTGCAAATGCTGGCAGAGATTTCCTGTTGCTCCGGGGAATTCGAACGGCCTACGTCTCCAGAATTAAATGCTAAAAACACCAGGACTGAAAATGTCAACAACTACTCGCCATCTTTTATTCCCCAATATGACGAGTGAGCTTAGAGCTTCGCCATCATTTATTACAGCTACTTCCCAATTCGGGAACTTTTCTATCCAGGGTCGTCCACTGGAAGACGTCATTTCCGAAACACGTTGGCGGAAGCTTTTGAAATAATTTACTAGCTTAATTTGAGTTGAAGTTTTGAAAATTTTATAACTACATATATAAATAAATATAAATCGCCATAAAAAAATACAAAAATAAAAGTAAAACCAACTCCAAAAATCCCAAGCCCTAAAAGAGATAAAATAATTATATTAAAATTCCTCCGTTACTACTTTCAACATTAAATACAACACTGTCCTATATTTTTGAAGTCGGTTTGAAAACCTGACTGATATTAATCCAATACTAGGTAAACAAGGCAATCTGATTGCCTTAATTATTTAGCCATCTTATTATTTTTAGAGACGATTTAGTAATGCCCGATTAGGAATAGTTTGGAGAAATTGGCTCTAAACCGGATAAATTTTGGAGACCAAATTTTGGCTTAAAATAGTTGCAAAATTAGGCAAGTAAAATTTGCATTAACCCTAGATAAGATGTTGGCTGCTATAAATAAATGCTAATTTAATTGTGAGTTTGAATAGTAAATTACAATTTATATTAGAGACAAAAAGAAACAGTAGCAAAAAATTAAAACAATATATGTATGTATGCATATAAAATTAATCACACACTAAATTTGCTTTATGCAAAAAATCATTATTTATCGATTTCAAATCAAATTTAATTCAAAAATATGTTTACAATTTTTTAACATTTGTTACAATATGTTATTTTGATTTCCCAAAAAGCTACGGATATCTTTTCCGTTGTCCGCATTCCTTCGTCAGAATGAGACAATTGAGCTCCTTTTCAACAAAATCTCTCGTAGCATTCCATGAAATTCGAGCTAAAGCACATCCAAGGTAGAAAAATATCATAAATACTTCCTGGTCTTGTAAACGATACATTTCTAATTTCCAACAAACTGAAATCTTAAAGCAGGCGGCATTTAATTCATTATTTTATTTATTTCATAGATGGCATTACTCGGTGCCGATTCATAAGGTAAAATAACTCATTTTGGGAATATTAACCCTAAGCTTATTGGTACACCTTAATAATATAATATAATTAGAATAAAGAGAAAAGCGCTAAAAACCCGATGAGTATTTTTTTTTGATTTTCGACTACATATTATCATCTAGTTGCTTATATTTTCCTTAATTTACAGTAACAACCAAAATGAATCAATGACGCTACAAATTCTGTTAGTTATTAATCTGACGTAGACAAGTGTCCTCATTAATTTGGAGATTAATATTATAATATGTATAATTGTCGAGTTATAATAATTTTCCAATATACTTTGCCCAATACAATATGTTTTATTTCTGCAAATAATGGCTTACAATTAATTTGATATATACAAGTATCATCATCTAATTTGTAGAGAAATAAATAATAATTTTTTCCCTAACTAACCGATATTTTTCGAGTTATTTTCGAGCACAAAAGTAGTGAAATTTGATAGTTTTATTACATAATTCAAAAAGCGTTAATCGGAGTCGACGATTTTTCGCTCTACAATATAATGCAACTATTTTTATAATATCTGCACACAGTTAAATAGTAACTTTTAAAAACCTCAAGTACCATCATTGGTTTAATTTTGCCATTGTATACATACGTATATTATATATGTATGTTTTTAAGAGGTTTGTTTTCTAATAAATACTTTAGTTGTATTTACGTGCATCTTAATGTCATATCTAGAATTATAGCTAGAGATAATAATAATAATTCAACTATATGCTGAGTGTTGCTTTTAATAATATAATGTATACTCCTACATAATTTTATTTTTGAAAAATATGTTTTTGCTTCCGGTTGAGTTATTTATATATGTAAATATTTGCGGTTTGAAGTGTTTTACATGTGCAGCAAATAGCCTAAATAATAAATAAATCTCAATTTAATCTTAAGGATAAATTTGTGTGCAGGTTACCCGCAAGGCATAAGATTTTTAGACTGCTTCTCTAAGTCAGCCCACTTCAGCATTGAACTGACACGCTGTTGAAAACACAATGTTTTCAATGTTAAATATTCAAGGGTACTTTAAGTAAGTGGATGACCCCCGGACAAGAATCTGCCAAAGAAATCGATCAATTCTTTGTACTTATATGAAATGGTTTTCCTGTCTACGGAATAACTTGTTGTCTTCAATTATGCACTTCTCTTTGTTTACATTTCTTTAAGGTTAAATTAAGTCAATTTCCGGAGGCAGTTCCATAACAAATTTAATTCATGGTATCCTGTGATAACCTGGTATTATATTGTACCTATAGGAAATATTCCAAGGTATGCATGTCTACAAATTTACATTGGTATGCATAGGATCAAAATATTCACCTTAACTTCTTTTGATGAAATGTGCGTAGGCTTGTGGAAGTTTACATGATTATTTGTGCAGTTGTTTTGTTATAGAAATTGCGTGGGATTAAAGCTAATTTTAATAAATTATTTAGATTTGTCACATGCATTAATTGAAGTTTGGAGCCATTTGGAACTTTAAAACATATCTGTCAACAATTTTTGTATCCAAAATCCATGCTCCAATTTGAAATTAAAGGGGTTATTTATTTAATATATGTGTATGTAGGGCACGCACCTATAATATAATTTTACTATTCTCAAAAAATGACATAAAAGAATTACATAATTAAAAATAATCTTTAGGAGTTAGTTATTCCAATTCTCCCAAACAACATGAATGCTGCATTGACGTCTGTTGCCACTGCTAGTAAAAGGCTTACTATACGTATAAGCTATTAATTATTTTAATTTGAAAAAGATACCGGGAATTCTTTAAATAATGCTCTATAAGTTATAACTGAATTAGAGCAAACAATAAAAAACTCCAAGAAAATCGAGAAATCACTATTTTTAGGCTTAGGCCTCTAAGGACATCAGCCGACTTAGGGGAATAATATTAACAATAGAAAGATGACAATTTTCCTTTTAAAATAATGCTGATTGTTCTAGGAAGAAGATAGCCCTCTTAACCAAAGAATAGATAGAACATAAACAAATATCCTGCTAGTTAACAATGGATCTCATCGTAAATATAACCAGCAAAACTCAGAATGGTAACTTCAAGACTTGTGTAACTCTTAAAAAGCCTTTTTAATACTTACATATTCAAATAAATATTCCAAGAATACTGTATTTAGTTAAGATATGTTTAGATGATTGGTTCGTTCTTAAATTAATAAGAAAGCTGACTTTTTTATGTAGTATAAACTTCCTGGAATTTGTAATGAATTAAATTTACAAATAAACTTGAGTAACTATCCAAGTATACTCGTATGCTTTTATATATGCATTATATTAAGTATCTCTACCATGTCATACTACTAATTAATATAATTTTTATTTCATAAGTGATAAACCCTGAGCTGCTATTACAAGTAATTAAAAATGATTTTAGTTCATGAAGAGCCAATTTATTGTAATAATAAATTAATAATGAAGCTTCCTTTGCTATTATCTATTGGAGTTGCGATGAAGTAATTACAAATGCAATTTTTTCTTATACCAGGTCAAATGTGATATGAAAAAGCATTTTCTACATTCTAAAGACATTTTTATTTAATTATAAATCTTGTATTATATATATAAATACATATTATATATGGATAGATATATAAAAATGTAATATTTCTCCCCCTATTTCAAATCATTTTGTGAACCATGAGAATCTTGCAAAATTTATAGCAATAGTGAAGCATGTTCACCCCTTCCACTGCATCTTTAAACTTGTTGGTCCACAATAATCGAATGAGAAATGCAACATTGATAAAGAATTTAATAAAGAGTACAATGAAAAAAGTCAGTTAAGCGTAATTTTTTTGTCGAGAATTATAATTATTTATCATTTAACTTAGTTTTTGCCATCTACTCAGAATAAAAGAAGACTTTGCTTTGTGGCGTTGAAGCTTACAGTGAAGAATTTTTAAAAAAAATAAATAAATAAAAAATTTAAAAAAATACTTTCCCATAAATATGTAACCAAAAAGAAAATAAAATTATGCTTTTCTTTTACTCCATACGATTTTTAATAAAATAGTACTATAATTGAGCATCTCATTTTTAATTTCTAGAAGTATTTTTAATTACAATAACTTCGTCAATTTAGTTGCGCTTTATGTCCACTGAGACTCTCCAAACAATTACATACGTTTTTCTGGTATCTGCACTTCACTCTTATTATGTTTTGTAAGTTTACTAATTACTTCTTCTGAATTTTAGGAATAATCATTAATATCTACTATTAACAATAAAAAACGTAGAAATATAAAAATAGCTTGCACTTGGAAAAAGATATGAATAAGCAAGCAATTTACTCTAAGTTACAATTTGAACTTCAACATTCGAGGTCTTTATAGTATGTGCAAAGAACAAATGGGGTGACTTACCTTCTGCTTCCCCAAACTGAAAATAAAAAGCCAACTAAAAGGTATTGGTTAAGAGCAAAGAAAACTATCCCCTTATAATTTCTTAAAATTTTATTTATTACAATCGATGTATTACGTCTAGAATAAATATGGTTCACCTTCACCTTAAAACTTTACAATCATTTTATCAAATATAAATTAATAAGTACAATAAAATAAACATCTATTCCTTTATAGTTTTTTTCCATTCATTTACCCATTCCAACGTTAGAGCCCATTTTTGGTTAAAAATAAATAACATAACAATAAAATACTTCAAAAATAAATTGTATACTGATATCGAAATGTATTATACAAAGTGCTTTTTTAATTTATGTTTATTTCATTAAGATTTTGCCCAATGTAACAGCAATAAACAATGGTTGAATACATTTTTTTTACACAATTTTGAATCTTTAGATTTAAAGTCCGAATCAGATAGATTTACACATTTTATACATTTAGAGTTGGTAAAATGCAAAACAACTACATGGGCGATATGTGGTATATAGAAAGTGAAAAGATACCTAGTTGTTTCTCTTGCGGCCCAGGTTGCAAATTTTGAAGTAGCAGAGATTCATGTCTGTAAGGTAAAATAAAATAATTATTATGATATTTATCAATCGAACAACATATGGTTAAAGTCAGAAAGCAATTAAACAATTATAATAATGTAATTAAATTTTACTTCATATTTACTTTATATGTAGGTAGTACTTTAACAAAAAATCTGCGAAGATCAATGGCTATAATATTAACAGAGGTGATAATGAAAAGAGACTGGAAGAATTATGTCGCATGTTTATCAAGTGAAATTAACTGGGATGAAATAAATCGCTCCATCAAAAAAATTTTATAAACAACAAGATCATTTCTAATAAATAAATAAGTACCTAGATATAAAATCAGTTGATAATAAGAAAGAAAGAAGATTGTCAATGAATATGTATTATAGATCATATGTATATACATATAAGTAAATCATAGAATTCAAAATTGTCCACTTCTAGTATTTTTAAAGATTGATATTAGGACAGTTGTTAATATATTTCCAGTAATAACATACTTTTGATAATGGGGCTGTTTATAATTGTTAGACCGATGACGACAATTTTGCTACCATAAATGTAGGTGCTTTCCTTAATCGTTTTCGATAAAGTTTTCATAAACGTATCAAAATAGTTAATCAAGCGGATGGCGGTTGTGGTTTTGTTATGTATTTAATTTAATTGAAGCGATAGGCTCAGTATTTCGTCAATTAAACAGCCCATTAAAAGTTATCTTTTTTTTCCAGGTGTTAGATCGTTTTATGTACCAAAAATTAAACAGTATAAATTTGGCTTTATTTTTGCAACTACAACTATATCATGCAGTTTAATGACAATAAATATTTACATTCTTGTTGAGCTGCACGGTCCGCAGAAACATTCCACAAAAATTGTAAAAGAAAAAAACAAATAATTCGATTAGTTCAAATTCAAAATTATTTAAAATTTTTTTAATTACATTTTCCAACTAATTGTAAAACAGCACGTGAGATGTGGGAAGTGCAAAATAGGTAAAGCCCAACTAGTTAATTTTGATCAAATTTAGTTATTAAAAAGGACTTACTGTGTGAATCTCGTTTAACCTCGTTCGGTTTGTAGGACTTATCAATTTTGGTTCGCGGTGGTGCCATCCTCTTCATTTGCGTGGACTGAAGCAGCGGGGCATCGAATTCGTTTGGAGATAGTTTCGCGTACAACTGGGCTTTTCTAGCTTCTTCCATAAGTTCTCGAGCTTCATCCATAAGTAAAGGCCAATTGGCGCGGAGTTCCTCGTCATTATCGACGTACTTCCTCTAGAGGTACAAAATAAATTAGATTTGAATACGAATATGTTTGTCTAATTTGTCCACCATTTCATTGTACGCCTCCTCAGAACTCGTAAAATCGTCTATTGGAATCATTTCTCGCGGCGCAATTCTGTAGAAGCTGGAGATGTGCATGGCGGGAATATTTTGTCCCATTAACGCCACCAGTGCTACGATAAGGATTTGTTTGCACAATGTCGCCATAAATGAGTAGACTGTCCGTCCAAATAGGGGCTGTGGGAGGAAAGTTTTATTTTAAAATTGTGCAAAGCCATTGTGTAAATCATTCGATATAATCTGACATGGGGGCTTCAATGAATGAAGGAGAAATGTTTTCAAGTTATGTGTAAAAAGGTACTACGAAGAATTGAAGAATTTTTTCTTATTTCATTGTATAAGATTGTGATTAAAGTGACTTTAGTCCTTATGCTTCCTATTCTGAGAAGCTAGTTAATTTTGTTTAAAAATAATATACATATTTTATTAAATTTGTAGGCGTAGATCTACATACTACAATCTAGAGTTCACCATAAGAAAACACTTAAAACGAAAATACACAAAATATAAGTATGCGCGTAGGAATATAAAAAGCATTTAATTTAATTACTAACAGAACTATAATTTCGAACAGATTAGTAGTGGGCGGTCAAATAAATGACAATATATATTTAAATGTCTTTCTAGATTTCCATGCAAAACATTACTTTTTTACGAATTACCTTACGAAAATCCAACAAAGATTTTAATACCTCATGTCACACAATATAAAATAAAGAAAGATTAATAATAATCAAATATTTTATTCTGCGGAGTCTACAAAATACATTAAGTAAATTAAAGTAGTTGTCATTCTTATCTTAACTTTTCCTTGCAATGGGCTTCTTCTCAATACCTGGGACTTGAAGTAGACAAAAAAACAAATAATGATACAAAATACACTACATTATTATTCGTTTCCTTTATTTTGTATGACAAAAAAGAAAATTATTGATAAAAGAAACGACACTTTTACAAAAGAAACTGTGTATTGATGAATAGCATTTTAGTAAGACTTATAAAAAGTTTAAGTTTAAACCTACACAAATAATACATATTTTCGATATTTTGAAAAAGGTATGGGTATGGAATTTTGTTCTATCATGGAAGTCTTTCTTGAAAGTTTATCGAAACACAAAGCATACTATTTCAAGAAGCATTATACAAAAGTAACTTCAAACATATTCAGGTATTTAGGCCTAAGCGTGAAAAGCCAACATTTTATTTACTTTTTGCTTTTAAAAAACCGAGTTCAAGAAATCTTAGGCTTGGTGAAGCTTGAAACATGACTTTTATATAATAAAAGATTACGAAATACTTTATTTGAGAAAGTTCACTTCATTGATGACCATTATGGCTTAAACAAAGTACAAAATAAAGTAGAGCAAAAGTAGTTATATGACTTCAATAGTGACTATGCAACGTGCCAAACACACTTCTGTGTAAACTTTGGAAAACTTATTGGAACTTATTCACATTCACGAGTCGAGCTCAAACGGAAATCGAACAATAGAAGTTAAACTGCTTTATACTTTCTTTAACGTTTACCTCAAGTTACAAAATAGTCTCGTTGCACAGACGCTTTTTAAAACAAATAGTTAAGATTGATTTTAAAACAATAAAAAACTTGTCAAACTTGAAATAACAAAAGTAATAAAATTATTTTCTCCTCTGCATTGTTGATCTGAAATGCTTTATATAATTTGACTATGCCAAATATGCGCACTCTAAACTTCATACGAAAATCAAAATCAAAAATTATTTCGGGACCAAGTTATCTGCAGGTTTGTTGAATTGAACACTCTTTTACTTTTACTAATTCTTGAATTGAATTCTGAAAGTGTACATATGGATATTAAGGTAAATATAAACGGACTTGTTTAAGCAATAGTTTTTTATGCTAAGAATATGCTGTATTATTTTCTTTCCAGAGTCTTTCAAAATGAAATATATCAATTTTATGTCAAGTATAAGAGCATTCCACAGTGATTGGGACATCTCTATATTGTTCATTCGATCACAGAAAATGTTCAAAATATTATGCTTTGAAAAATTGTAAAAATATTGCAAGTTTGTAAAAATCGAAATACCACATATTCCCTCAAATAAATAAAATAATGCAATTTTACTTAATAACCGAGATACCGAAATAATGTTTAAAAAACTTGAGTTTAAGACCAATAGAATTAAAAAATGTCGTCTAATATTTGGCGCAAATCAGCAAGTGCTATTCAAATATGTCTGTATAATAACATTATGATAACTTATTATATGTACTAATTGCATACTTAAATAATACGGTGTTTTGATTATGTGCTCTAGTATATCATTACAGAGTTTTGTTTTTATGCGATTATTACAATCAAAAGAATATCTTGTGGTTATTTTTTTTATAAACGGTATGAATTCATTAACAGCAATTGTGCAATAAATCATTTTATACTATCATTACTTTATCAAACGCTCTCACATTGAGCCCAGGATTACAGACAAGGTCACGCACTGATAATGATAATTCAGTGCCTCACTGGAAATGCGTTTGATAATAAAGTGAAGAATGGAAATTTCTTCAGGAAACCATTCAACACAAGATAAAAGGAAGTGAATTAAACACAATTTTTCAAAAACGCTACAGGGATAATTTGCTTAACAGTTGTTATCAAGGAAAATTAATAATATACCTATCAATGCGCGTTCGGTTCAAAGGGTCAAATTAATTCAAAAATTAATATTAATTCAAAACCTAAGCAAAAATTGCACCTTGAGAAATTTTTGCAAAACAGATTAACCCAAAGGTTAATTTCTTACCTTTATGTAGCCAATTGTCGGATATAACGTCTTAAAATTTCTTCCCCAAAACTTTCCTTAATTGTTGTATTTGTGAAACCCCAATTTTCTGTGAACCGCTAAATTTGAGTAATAAAAAATATTCTTTAGCTTCGATACTTTCTTGCCAAACCATGAAATTTGTTCTTTGTAATTTTCACATCTTGACTTTTTTACTACCGAACACCCCGACAGAGCGAAATCTTCGGCAAGGTCTGTAAAAAATTTTGCAGGGATGCTCCTAAATTAAAACCAGATGCGAACTTTTGATGAAGGCGTTTCAATAAAAAATTTGTGATATCTTTAATATTCGCAATTCTACCTTTAAGTTAAATCTACACTTTGCATATTTTAACTACTCCACGCGAGTACTTTAATACAAATTAAATTTAATTAGGACCGTGAAGTCTCATAAATGAGAAACCAAAATAAGCAGGTACATTATAGGGTATGTGAGTTTCTTAGCAATGATGCCTCCAGAATTGTCCAGTACATCTGTGGTAAATATCTATTGTTTTTAAGCAATTGTAGAAATGTCACTGCTATTTAACAAAATGTAGCCAAGAGCTGCATCATACTTCAAATACGTAAAAAAAGCTACAATGCATAGAAATTCCCTTATTTTAAGATTTATTAGAGTAAAAAAGAACAAGTGATGTACTGCTTAAGGTAGGCATCATACTTCCAGTTTACAAATGGTTATTAAATATGTAATAATATGGATATGCTTGAAGGAAAAACCTTCTCCGTATTTATAAAAGAGGCAGTGAACCCTTTGGATTTATTTTTGACCTGACGCAAATCGTAGGTGAACATATTTTTCTCTGTGAATTTCATTATATTAGATCTACATATCTTGCGATCTTAAGTTTCATTCAAAAATGATATATTAATATTGATGATTCCAATGAAATCCAAGGTATTTCTTCTTTATTCATAGATTTATGTGAGCAAAAAGGATTTGCAGAAGGCTGAAAAGTATGCACTTTTTTAAAAAAAATGCACATTTTTGATCAAGGTTCTGTGCGGCTTAGAAAAACAGTCCTTGAATGGCACCAATTACTTAAAGACCATAATTGTTCTAGCCGAATATACATACTTGTATGTTATCACGCCGTACATTGATCTTTGAGAGGTCATCTTATTTTGAAATTGCATCATAAATTACTTTAAACGTTGAAGACTAATTAGCAAAATATTTCACTAACAAATTGTCGAGACAACACTTGAATAGTTTTCTAATACGGTTCCGTATCTTTCATTTCGCAATTAAAATATGTGTACAGAATCTAAATTAATAACTAGACAATTTATTTATGTCTTATGAGAAATGAAAAAAATAACGGCCATTTCACAAAACTTAAAATATAAATATTAGTTTTAAAAATCTTGTTACGGGTTACAGTGTTTTAGATTTATCTTGAAATTATTTGGGAACGTTGACTTTTATTTTTACCATACCAATTTAGCGAAAAGCACTTTAAGTGCGGTTTTTGGTAAATAAAATTATAATGTTAGATGTTATAAAGCTTTAAGCAGTTCTTTATTAAATCAAGCCTTTAACTGATTTGATATCCCATACAAAGTTTAGGTTAGTTTAGTTAGTTTATTAAATACCCAATGGTAGTACCTTGGTATGCTGTAGAAATTTCAACAAATATTCAGTGAAAATAATGACAAAGACAACTTCTTAACATTATTAAAGCTAATGATAAATGCGCCCAAAGAGCAAACATGTTATGTCACCACATAGTACAAATTTTTGATATTAGTAACGTTATTTTAAGTTATATCTAGTAGAAAAATCACTTTTGTGGCATATACGTTAATCTAATTGCAAAGCAAATTTTAAAGGAAAGTGAATCATTTCCTTTATTGTTCATAAATGTCATATCTTTTTACCTTTTTAATATCTAATTCATTGAATTTTAAAGGACAAGTGGGATGTTGGCGAATGTACCTATGCATATATCAGAATCCTTTATAAATGACCAAAATTTTACAATTTTTACTTTTGTATTTCTATATTAAATCTGCAAATACAAATGTAGAATTATATTTTAACGTACCTACATATCTTCATTTAATTAACTTTTATATGTAGAACATCTTCATTGTACGGGTGAACTTTAAAGTGACTAATGGTCATGGTTACAGTTAAGCTGTCTGTTTGTCTTTTATATGTAGTAAGCAACATTATGGAGGTATTTTCATTCAATTCGGCTTTTGCCATATATTCACGAATAGCGTACTCATTTCTGTATTTTAATTGCATTAAATTCGTTATCTGCTACTTGGAAAAGAATATGTTTTTCTTGAGCTTAGAAAATAATAATTACCTACATACAAAATGCGATACACAGCGAATGTAACAAAATGTAAATAAATTTTCCCGGCATGTGGGTCTGATTAGCTTCTTAGGATCATTTATTGAAATCCAAAATCCTCTTATCAATAACTGGATTTGTGTTTAATAATGTTTACTTTGCCGTAAGTGAAGAAATACTGTAATTATGGTAAATTATCAACTGATACGATAGGTCAAAATTTAGTAAAAACAAAAAGGATATTTTTTTCTCCCGAGTATACGATAAGGAAAATTCATTTACACTAATTTAGAAACGGTAAAAAAATGTCCTTGGTTGGTCACAGGAAAAAGCAAACTTTACGCACCTGATAAAATAACCTGAAGGTTCACTTTTCGAGTCACACTCAAATAATCTTCACCAGCACACAATATATATTTTTTTTTAAAAAGACGTTAGCTTTTCCGGAATCTTTGTCCAGTTAAGTGTACGAAAAGCAATCGAAAAGTGCAAAAATTTTCGCGAACACTAATTGCTTTGATAAGCGGAAAATGGAAAATGAACCACTAACCGTCAATGTCCCCACTTTTATAGCAACAGGTGTGTTCAGTTGAGAACTCGCTTTTTACACAGCCGCAGAAAATCGTTACGTCTTGAAGGAAAGCTTGAAAATTCAACTTGAGCTTTTCGCAAAATAAATTGCTCAAGAATACCGCGCTCACGAGGTGACCACCACACTAATTAAAGCCGCCCTCTTCAAGGAGATGTTTCTTTAACGGTTGCGATTTCAAGAAACCCGTCTCCAAAAAAGCGTAGGATTGATCTGTACCGGAGTCTGACGCTTACTGACTTAAAGATTTTGAATCGGTGCAGTTTCGAATTCGCTGATTCGACTTTAGTTGTGGATGGGGCAAGATTGTTTAGCCGACCTTATCTGGTTCTCTAATTTTTTTAGTGTTCGTGGAAATTCGCCTCAAGCTAGAAATGCTCCGCTTACAGGAATGATTCTGCAAGAAATAATTATCAAACCAAAGTCGATATTTTTTGTGTTTTCTTGGCGGCTTCTACAGCGCTTTTTTAAAACTTGACCTCGATACTTCATCTTCTAGACAGAACTCCTCGACATATGTATGCTATTGCATAAGAAATTTTTAATAATTTGTAACATGAGAGAAGAATGTTTTTGTTCAAGCTTTTGGGTCGAATTTTCAATCAATTATTAGTGTGAGAAGTAAATTCAAAGAACTCGACATACTAATTTTTTGCAGGTATCTTCGTTGGTTTAATGTACAATTGTATGTATATAAAAATAATGAATATAAATTCTGTAACACAAGAACTTGAAAATTCCAGGAAATAGCTTCCCAACGACGAATTTTATGGTAGGTGGAAGCTTTTCTGGATGTTTTAAACAAGTTCGACACTTTTGAAGAATCTTTGCCAAATATTGTAAACATATCATTTTCATGGTTGTTTGAAGTTTCACAGAAATCTCACGAAAGATTCGAACAACATAATTTCGAAAACATCAGCTAGACTATAATGCTTCAGTAAAACTTAGTAAGGTTCTTACTTTGACCACAGTACGAAAGCATTGTGCCTACGATGTAAATCAAAACAGATAACATTTTAAATATTTTACTATTATTGTTATTTTCAAGCTCCCACCTGTACATTACCATGTGCAAGCTCATTGTTTAAGTTCAAATTAGAACACTTCTAATTTAAACAACGTTTGTTAGCTCCGAATTTACGACAAACAACTTGTTTTCGATCAATAATTACTACATATTAGCATCTTACGGTTTTAAAAAGAGCAATTTTCGACAATTTGGATCTAAGTTCATGTGTGTGTAAAATTCATGTATGTATGTACATATTTATGTATATATAACAATTGATAATTTACTTCTGAAATCTACAACGCATATTGTGAACTTACAATTTAACGTCCGAGATTTACATACATCAGAACTTCTTCGGATTTCACTAGTTTAAAAAATATATATTCCTCCGTACCTCGCCTAATCTTAAAAAAATTGTTTCTAAGAGAGAAATTGTCACCAGCCCTCTGCACGTGACTCCAAATAAGTTTAAGTTCAACAAACTTTAAGAGTAAGTTATTTACGGAATATATAGTACTTACATAGTGTTTTTCAAAGATAATTCGAGTTGACTGATTTTTATAAATTATGCTGTTCTATCTATGAAAGAAAAAAAGTGTAAAAAAACTAGACACGTGACGTGACGCCTAATCAAAGATTTCAGAAAATATGTACGTAATAATAAATTCGTTAATTTAGAGGAGGAGTAACTCATTTAAACGCGTGACTTTTTTTTTTATCATATAATGCCCAAATTGACCCAAAACGGCGCGACGGATTGCAATAATTCGCGTACTTTGATTTGATTGGAATGATAACACCAGACGCGGGCGGCCGCATGCGGATGTGATGATAAGGGGTAATTGACACACTTGAATTGATTAGATGCAATTTAGCAAGGAAAAATCATTAGTAAGCTGTTGATAATGCCAATTAATATGTGATTTATACTCACGCTCTTATCGCTAGCGACAAATCGAACGTACATTTACAGGAGGAAGTACGTTAATTCATATTTACATACTTGAGAAAAATCATAAAGGGAGTTCCCAAATTCGGTGAATGTTGTGATTTGGCCCCTACGCAAAAGTAATACTAAAATTATTGTTAATAATTTTACGTATTGCAACACTTTATGAAGACTAGGAGAAGTAAAACTCAAATTTAGTACGCTCCTTCCTTCCGCGGCAGGATATTCACATCCCAAGGAATACTAGATTGAGTAACTGTGGTCCTTTCTGTTAATACCAATATGATTATTATTTTGTGTCTATTTCAAATATTTTATTGATACATAATCAAAACACAATGAATTTACTTTCTGACAGCATTAAAATATGTAAGATATCTAAATTTTGAGACAATTCTTTTTTATAGAGCGAGAATGTGGGCGGCTTTTAAGTTGTTTTGAAATATCTAAAGATCAGCAATATACCGTGTACCAGATGCCATCCTACAACTCTTGTATATTAATTTAGATTTAAGATAAAAATGCCCAGGGTTATTTTTTTAGTCGAAAATATATTCTTACTAAAAGCCGAATAGGTATTTTCCAAGCTTAATTAAAGAGCCTTTTGAGGTTTTATTTTAATTGTTTTTAAAATACACAATGAAGGCTCAAATATATTATGTATGTACATACTTTTGGTATAAATTGGATAATTAGTGACCCGTCAAATTATACTAAACATTGTACAATTTAAAAAAAAGTTTTGGTGCGCTCATTTCAAATCAACTAGAGAAGGCATCTTCCTTTTAGTTTTCTGAAATAGTTTATTTTTCCTTTCCTCTTCATCAAAAATTTAATACTGAAAATATAGCAAAAGCTCGCATCGTTGGTGAACTACATGCGCACATTGAGCTTTACGAAACCCTCGCCGACCTCCAATCTCAGTTCTAGTGAAATCAATTCACATGATCGATTGCAAATTTATCGAATATTCGAATCTGTATTTCGCGTGATGTCTCAGGCAATTGATGCCGAGACCAGCCTCCAAACGCTGCAGTTAATCAAAACGATGCATCTCGAAAAAACAAATCGAAAAAGCATTTATGAAATGAACCCTGATTGATTTAATGGCTTCAATTAAAAAGCTGCGATCAAGCCTCTGCGTCTAGTGAGGCGTTCCGATCTGCCGCCAAGAAGACGAGCTGACTCCACCGAACTTCTGAAAATCGATTAGACCGCGGCTCCGCTGACGTAAGGACCTTTTTGTTTTTGACCGCTCTAATCACAATGCCATTGGAGTAATGGAAAGCAATGATTCGTTCATAAATATTATTAATATTGTAAGCGGTATGCGTTTGAATCAGTATTAAATTTTCGATGAATGGCACTGATCAATCACACAATCGTTGTTCGGCGGTAGACAACATGGCAGCACCTTTACCGGTCATAATAATATTTTAGAAGAATCGCTTATAAAAACTTAAAATATGATAATTCTTTAACGGTATGAGATACTCGTGGAAATACATTAAATAATCCCCAATTCTCTTTTTGTTTATATGAAAAAAAGTTGTATCATTTTAAATATAAATATGGGGTATGTCCCTTATCGCAGAATTGCAAATGCATATTTTGCACTTTTGGGATATTACGCAAAGAGATACTGGATGCATTCTTGACGGTAAACAAAATAATATAAATAAACAATAAATACATTGTATGAACGTGTTATTTATTGTACTATGAATATCAGTTGAAAGAAGTTTTTTTCCATCTCTTAAATTATTATTGTGGCTATTTATTGACGAGATATAAGGATGCAGTATCAAATTTTGAATTGTTTTGTAAACATTTTCGACTTACAAACAAATAAGTAATAATTATTTTATTTTTATTTTAATGTTAATAAAATATGTATGCCCTTACATATCAATAAAATAAAATAAAACAAAAAGGACATGCCCTATTGCCCATATGTTTTTCATAATTTTCAAAAACTACTTATATTTAGTAGTAGTAGTAGCAGTAGTTAGTAATTTTATTGATACCAAACGTTATTCGAGAATTTATTTATTGCATTTTTCTATAAGATAGAAACCAAATGAATTATTCATATAAAATTGAATTACAAAAAAAGGAAAAATTAAACACAAGGTGACACTAATATCGGAGTGTTTTTATTGGAATACCCATTTAAAATCAGCATTCACGCAATGAGGTTCAGAATAAAATTTCAGGATTCAACATTCCTGTGCCTCTTTGAATACAATAGATTAATATATAGAAAATCTTTAAAATAAAGTTACATTTTATCTGGCTAAATGTGAATCATGAGTCAATTTTTGGACCCATATCTCAACAGATTAGTCAGTTTAAGAATTAATTAATTAATATGTACAATTCCAGCTTTGCTTTATCAGTCGAAGAGGGTAAAAGAAAAGTTCAAAGTAGAGAATTCTGAATCATAAGGCTTTCAGAAAGTAAGCATCAGTTTGTTTAAACAAAACAATATCTCAAAACGGTTCATTGCGACTATAATTAAAAGAGTTAAAGATGTAGTAAAATTGATAGGCGATGTAAATTGTTTATTTATAGGTAAAACAAAATTCTTTTATGTAAATAAAATAAAAATTTCTTTTTATTTCTTTTAATACTTAGTATGTCTTTCTTATTTTTAGTTATAATATTTACAATTGGAAAGCATAAGTGATAATTTGCATTTCCATAAAAATAAAAATATAAAACCACAAATCGTACATACATATGTGCATGCATGCATATACATACATATAATATGTATAGATATATATTTGGAATTATTGTTTTATACTTTAGAGATTACCATGATTTGGTTTAGTTATTTTCCAAGCTGGTTAGACAGCAGTTTGAACATGTATATAGGCATAAATAAATTTGATGATGGGTTTCAAAGTTCGTAATTTTTCCCAATACAAACTTTATAAAGTCAACATCCTCCTCAATTATGTGTCAAATGAATCACATTATCCATAACGTCAACAACAAATTTTACTTGCCTAAATGTTTGAATAATTCCTTAAAACACACCTATAAAAAAGTTAGTTACATAGCAATGTAAATATGTAACACAATTTGCTTTTCTATTTCCGCTAGTGTTCGAAATTTACTTGTTTGATTTGGCTCTACAACACAATTAAAGGCAAGATAACTTTCTGAACGGCAAGAATTTACAAAAAATATATACCACAAATTGATTCTTCCCCACCTACACTTTAGGTTCAAAAACAGCCACCCACCCACCCATTTACCTTACCCGCTTAGAGCAAAAAATCCTTTTGGTGACCGTTCTCTGCTCAAGCGGAAACAACAAGATCTTTTTTATCTCGCAATTTTGAGAAAAGGTTTGCACCTCAAAAATATTTCTACTTTTGCGTTACCGCCTGTATTCAGTTCTAGTAATTTACATAATTTCCGCACTAAAATCCTTTTACATCGCGACGTGATTACTTTTCCAATTTGCGGAATGAATCCCTAAAGGAAGAAGTCAATCAGAAAAGAAACATAACAATGACCGCGGCTGCGGGGTCCTGTGTCGAACATTTCAATATTTCCAATTTGTATAATTTACTGAAAGTTATTACTCACACCAAATTGCTATCTTATCCAAACTTATGAAGAATAAGAATTCGCCCCTTTTGAAAGTTTTCGGGGGAATTTTATTTTCTAGTGCAATCGAATGAAGTTAACGACTCTCTAGACGAATTTTCTTCCGAATCGAAGTGGTGTGATATTCTTACGGCGCAAAAATAGCCGATACTGTTTAATCTTGTGATCATTTAACATAAAAGTTCACAGCGATAAAACAAGTCTAATTTATTTTAAATTTATTTTTTAATGGGAAAGGCAATTAGATGGAACAATCTAATTGGCCAGTTTATGGGGAGTTTCTCTCATTCACGTATTCGAATATTTTTAGGTGACCCCGCTGATATGAATATGTTTTTGGGCCATAGCTCGTAATAATTACTGCATCAACGAATTGCGTCATATTTCGCAACATACAATTTTGCGTAGACGTAGAGCTTGTGGAGATCTAATCGAGCACAGGCAGTGTACAAGATTCGAAAGTATTTATATCAGTTAAGAGAACGAAATGTCGCAAGAAGGAATTATCAAAGAAATAAGTACAATAATCTCTATACTAGCGTAGGTAGACTATGTACATATGGATGTGAGTAAAATTAGGAAGCTCGACAACAAAAACACAAACATTCAGGACGACATAATCCATGGAATATTTACATACAGTAAAGAACTATGCACTAATTGTAAGGAAAATGGGTCAAATGGGTCCCGGCGGAATTGGTTGAAAAATGGTTATTTCGTTCTAGTTAATCTTACTAAAAAGTACAATCTTATCTACATATGGAAAAAACTTTATAAACCTTATTAGAGAAATTAGGGTAAGCACCGGATGTTCGATAGCACATACATATATCTATGTAGATGATACAATGAATATGTATTTTAAAATTATGCATGCTCAATAAGTAATGTACAATAAATATAAAACAATCTATTCTATATCTATTTATTTATTTTTATTATTTTACTTATTGATAGACCTGAGCGGATAAAGTCCGTTGCAAAATTGATAAGCTTTCAAGCTATTACGAAATTTGGTTGCGATTATAATAATATATAAAATCTGGTAACAATTATAAAACATTTTAAATAAGTTTTGCATATGTTTAACTTTCCTCTTATGACTGTGGATAAATAAAATAAGTTATTAAAGTTTTCGATTTAACGCTTTTTAACTTGCTGTGTATAATAACTATTTTAGTATTATTTATTTTGTGTTAACCTTCGTGTGTTGTGAGTACACAAACAACAATTAAAAGATCCTTTTATCGATTTTTCTGTTGTATATTTATTTATTTTCCCTTGATTCCTCGTTCGTTTTGAAAAATTGATTGAAACAGAATGTGGTTTTGTTTTTCTTGAGGGAAACTGAAAACATGTATGAGTACAATTAGCATATGATGTAGAGAAAATTAACAAGGAAATATAATAAAGAAAAAGAAAGCTACAATAAATGCAAGATCATAAAATGCCAGTTTCTTATTTTTATGAGTACAATTCGGGAGCAATTTTTCTATTTAAGTAATAATTTAATGATGAACAAATCGATTTAAAAAGAACTGTTGCCCCCCCGTTAGTGCCATGCCAAACAAAGTTAAATAAAGTAAAACCGGAATTATTTAATCTCGGTATTTATAAAATTGAAGAAAGCTTTAGGAAGTACTTCCGGTCCCTTATGACTCCCTACCACCACGCAGCCCTCTGTGAGTTTTACGTGGTAGCAGCACCAACTTTCATCCACTGAACTGTCGCCGCTGTTGGTCAAGTGTCAAAACAAAGTGGTGGAACGTCATTTCGCTTTTGGCCCCGTCTGGCCCGCAGATTTACGTTCTGATTCGTGATAAGGCCGTGCAGAAGCCGGCTGTTTGCATAATCGCGTAAAAGCCATGGGGAGCGCGTCTCCCAATTAGATGCAGAACCGAAGCGACAGGGTCCTGCTTTTGAATTTTTTGCAGTAAACAGTTCCATTCCTGCCAGGCCGAGTGGTAAGAAATCAATTTTTCTGCGTCGATCCCCCAATTAGCGGTCTGCCTAATTGCGGCCAGTTGCAGGAGGCTGACTGAGCCATGGCATCGACGATGCAATTGGAGTTCTCGCAGGCGATGTCCGACTTCAAGACAATGTTCCCGGAAATGGACCGGGACGTCATAGAGGCAGTGCTCCGGGCCAACCAAGGAGCCGTGGACGCAACAATTGACCAGCTCCTTGCAATGAGCACAGATAATCAGGTAAATCTTATCCGATGGGGTTTTTCGTGCAATACTAAGCTCCTTTACTTTTGGTAGAATGAGAGGTTGCGCAATGAGTTAGAAAAGTCTGGAAACAATTCACCCACTCGAACCGCTACCCCTGTCGCAACGGAACCGCAAGTGGAGGTCGTTGATAAAGTTGATGCAAAGAGCATCACCCTGAATTCGTGTCCGCAAAATAGCACGCTGCTGGTGAACACCGGCGCCTCACCAAAGGTAAAAAAGGTCGGTTCCTCACAACAATCCACCCCCGTTAAAGGCGAGACTCAGAGGAGATGGAACCCGCCTCTATTGGGACCTCTACCTCCGGGATTTTTACGATTGACGAATCTCGACTCGAACAGAACTGACTACGACCTCCCTGATGAGCAATTTGCCTTAATGCTGCAAAACGAAGAGTTCATGAATGAGCTGCGCTGGAATCAGGAGTTCATGAACGCTCTAGAAAAAGAACAGCAGGAAAAGGGGCGCACTGAAGATGATGCCGTATTCAAGGAGC
The DNA here is from genome assembly GCA_959613345.1 of Tolmerus cingulatus. Taxonomy (NCBI): domain Eukaryota; kingdom Metazoa; phylum Arthropoda; class Insecta; order Diptera; family Asilidae; genus Tolmerus; species Tolmerus cingulatus. Next base: position 53,175,418 of record OY390707.1, read on the forward strand.
GCCTTAAGCACATGGGTAAGGTGTCGAGGAAAAAATTTCTTCAAATGGCTAGAGTTTTTACGTGGCAGCGAAATAAAAAGGCCAGTTCCGCTCGCCACATCGATTCCCTGCCGCTAAAGGAGGAACCCAGCGATGATGAGGATCTAGGTGGCAAAAAGTAAAATTGGCTCCTGAATCTTATATCGTTGCGATTTTTATTGTTGATTTTTTGTTTTGTCTCACATTGAATTTGTTTTTTAGGTCTAGGAAAATTACGGATATATTTTATCAGATATCATTAGAAGGTGTGATTTGCTGGTTGTGTCGTTTTTGACATGAACTAAATTTGATTCCAAAAGAACAAGACTTTTTGTAGACTTTTAACGATACGATAATGCTCGACCGGAGGAAGACTATATGTAGGTTAAGATAGGCGTAATCTCGCTCGATTTGGTTTATTGCTTTTGGGTGTCTTTTCAGCCAATCGATAGGCAGATTTTTGGTGTTACAGTGATCCTGAGATGAGAAATTTTACTCATTTGGAAAAATAAAGCATTTTATGCCTATAGGCAGCTACTAAAATACGAGACTGGTAATAAGAGTGACTTCCTTTCTATAGAGAAAACCTGGTTAATATCACTGGAAAAGTAGTTGACTTTAAGACTGCAATAAGCATGGCTAACGCATTTATTAATTACGCGTCGAGCCCTCCTTCATGAAAACGTGTCCATTACGCGGCAGCTGACGCCCCATATGATTTTGTACTTGTTAAAACTTCCAAAAAACCCCACCTAATTCGGCACGGCTGACACGAGGGTTCACGTAAAGCTAATCGAGTTCAATTGTTTAAATATGTTTTATTCTATCGTTTTCTACAATATATTCACATATCTTTTCATTTTATTTTCCCATTTAAAGGTAATAGTATAGATTTATTTAGATGATTGGGGAATTCTGACATTTATGGAATGAACAGTGCGCAACTAAATTATTTTCTCTACCTTTATTTTTCTTTAGAAACAAAATCCTCCGATCCGGATCCGTACTTCATATCGAAGGAATTCTTAATCCAACGAACCAAAGAAGTTGGTTCAGAGATCTTGATTTTGTTTTCACAGTATTTTGAATACGTAAACCATTCCGCCAAATTGTCCATCGACGTTGTCCTTTTACTCTCTATGACTTGGGCACTTTAGCTTCATGGTTCTGATGATGTTCATAATGTGTTTGACCGACCTCTTCAGAGATCGCCAAGGGATAACTTATTTGCATGTACATCAACATTTCAAGAACCTTGATTTTCGTCATTCTCCGTTTTTAGTGATCTTATCTTCAACTTCATAACAGGTTAGCTCTCAATTTTAATTTTATTATATCTAAAAATGAATTTACTTTCATTTTGGGACACTGTAACATTCTTAATAATCCTCGATCTATTTGCAACTTTATGTTACCGCAATTAGTGCAATGATTTTGCAGAAAGCAGACATTTAAAGGGAATATTCTCTAATAACGCAATATATAAATATAATTTCAGTCACATTTAAAGTGAATAATTTATTATAACATAACTTATTCCTTAAATTTTTTTTGTAAATGAGTGAAGAATTGCTTAAGCTAGCATTTGTAAGGGCCAAGAGTGAAGAAAGAGGGGAATTTAAGCACGAGACACTTAGGAACACTACTAAAAAAAGAAGCAATAAATTACCGGTATTTATTGAATTAAACACTTCGTAAAATAAATAGGCTTTTATAGATGCATTGGAAAAGTTCTGTAGTTTGGAAGTGTTTTTTTAATAGCTAGGGGGATGAATTTGAAAATTATCCAGTTTTGAGGTGTTTCATTAAAATCAAATTTGCTTTGCCACTATATACATAGGTGTACTTACTAATGAGAATGTTAAATAAATGACTGATAAAGAATCAAGGGGATTTATAGTGTTGGATAAATTTGCTAGTGAAGTCCATCCATGCAAAACGAGTGAAACATATGCATAAAATTGATCTTCCATCCCTGCCCGGTAGAAAGTGATATTTTAACCAGTGAACGATTCAACTAGTGCATTAAAAATTATATACTGTAAAGTGAGAAACAACAAATAACTAATTCAATTAAATGGATTTAGTCCATTAGGTCCCAGTTCTATAAATCTCCCAACACCAGTTTTGCGTGCAATATACCTAACTATATTTTTTATTTTAAAGCAAATGAGATACAACAAAAATAGTTCGAATATTTGAGAATCTCAAACCGTAGAAATACACCCACTAAAGTTGCGAGGATTATAATGGCAACATTTACGAAATCATAAGCAAATTTCGTATAATTAGAAAATCCTAGTCCATCACAATTTATTTTAGCTCATTTTGCTTCAGTCTGCTGATAACAATTTTAAAGTATGAGAAGCAAGGCAATGTAAAAATTTTCAAGATTAAAAATTTCAATTTTCTGAAAGGAAGTATTTAAAAATAGGTCAAAAATGTGTAGGTCAGGAGAACGAACTTTCTTGTGGCTATTTTGTAAGAATTGAACGCAATTTATATTAAATTAAAAGTAATGCAAATTTATCCTAAAACCAATGTAATATTGCAAAATAAATGTTATAGTTTAACAAAGAATCTCATATGATGTTTTCTTTTGAAATATTAATTATGTACTTATAATTTCGAAAAGTATACCTCGTATTATTTTTGCTTTCTATTTAAGTGTTTATTTAATTAATTCTCCCTGAAGACTAAAAGTTTAGCATTTAATTCATAGCAAAAAGTTAACTTAATAGGAAATGTTTGATATTTACCCAGAAGAGGTCCAAACATTTCAACGTAATTGATTAGAAATGGTAATTAAACATGCTTTTCATAATAATGTAATGTAGTAAACATATTTACTGAAAGATGTTTAATTGGCAGCTATAAAAATGTTTTCTATTTGAGTTATTATTATATTATGCGATAAAATGATGTATAAAAAATACATTGTTAAACAGCCAAGGCGGCAATAAAACCGTTAAGCAGTTCAAGATCGTTTTTGAAAATTAAGTTGATTTTAAAGTAGAGCAACATCAGAGCACATCTTTGGACTACGTGGCAAATGATTAAAATAATGTTCAATTCATTTCAAGTATGCACGTAACATTTTTGTATCATCAACAGTCCACAGAAAAGAATTATAATTCTGGATATTCAAAAAATTGGACTAAATAATGGAATATAAAAAATGCCAAAATGTTAATTTTTTATTTATATTGATGTTCTCTATTTATACGCCAGACAAAAACAAAACAAAAGTGGTAGTTTTGAAAGCTATACAGAATTTAAAGTACCGCTATATATTATTTCTCAAGACTATTTTTTTGTCGATACGCCATATCCCCTTAATTACTCCATCAAAACCAATGAATGAGCCATAATTCTGAAGATTATTCTCACCACTAATGACGAAAAATAAAAATACCTAACTTTTTGTGCAAAATATTCGCACAAGTAAACTAGTAAAAGATAAATTCTAAATTTATACAATGCATTCGAAAACTATATAAGTTATTATAAGTTTGCTTCCATTTATTGGACCGGGACTAGAATTACTGAATTAGATTGCATTGTATCACAAATGACTGGTTCATAAAAAAATTAACATTGGTTTTGAATATAGCAAAAATAGCATTCAAAAAAATAATACAGGATTTATGGATATATTACAATTTTCAATTTTTAGTCGAATAGGTCCCTGTAGCTTCGCCTATAGGGCGCGTTTGTCGTTTAAAATATATATTTTTTCAGCGCATGTACAGACGCGCTGTTCTTAAACATTATTCAAATGGTGCAGATTCAAAGTAATATAAAAAGGAAACTTACCCCTTTTAATGACTACATTTAAGAATTTATTTTTTGCAGTCGAATGCATAATTTGAATTTTCAACAGACTGGTAAACATTAAGGCGATAAAATAACAAAATCGTATTTAGTTTTTGCAATTCTATTTTCAATTTTAATCCTATCACCTCTTATATTACTAGAAGTGAGTGGAGATTACAAATGACGTGAATATACTCTTGTCCTGATTTATTCTGTACAATTTAGGGACTACAGTGGAAATCAACATAAAATTAATGTAGACGATTCTACAGCACAATAATAGGACGAACCTAAATATGAATTTTCTTTACTATTAGCGCTTAAATTAGAGACTATCCTATCTATTAGAGGTAAAAAACTATATAACAATTTCTTTCCTTTCTACCCCTCACCAGTGGGCACCCAGACTTATTGCAATTTCCTTAATAATAGTGGCGTGGTTGGCATGAAGCCTAACGTGCGCGTCAACGTCCATCCACTTCACGTTAGCCGCGTCATCGCCTGCAGAGAGTTTTAGTCGTCCGACATTGTCGCCTGTATCGTCATGAAAATTGTATGCCACCGTTTCTATCCACGCATTATCGGTGTTTCGGAAGTCGTCTACATATCCTTTGTAGATCTCTGTCCCGCAGGAAAAGAAGTCTTCGACCATTTGCTTATTTTCTAGGGAGATATATAAAGTGTAAATATGCAAAATGAGTACCAGGCTGAACAGACACGTATCCAGAACTTGGTTTCAGTGAGATTGAGTATATTAAAGTACAAAAATATTACGTGACATTCTCATAATGGGAAATACTGTATTTTAAAAATATGTTCAATTTTAGGAGGTTTTTGTTAAGCTGTCATCAAAAATCCTATATACATATATATGTAGGTATAAAATGAAAAGTTTGCTATTTAGTCATGTCTAATTGCTTAGTTCCATATTATTCACTTTTTGAAGAAGCTACTAAATTCTGTTTTTAGTACTAAGAGTATACTGAAAGCACTAGTTTCAATCTGTTATCAAACTTTGGAAAATAAAGATCGTGTACAAACATTTAATGTAATGACTTGATCAACATTTATTCGACATCTGTTTTCAAAATCATTCCTTTATACTTGTATTTTTAACTTAACGTTTTATTGAAGTATCTCTGTGTCAAGAGCCTAAAGTTCTGCCTATAAATTTGCAGGATTGTAAAATAAAGCTCTGTCGAAAATGGACACATTGAGGTTTCTCATGGTACCCCATAACTAAAGCCGTCTGCTACTGTGAAAGCTAAACAGGTTCAAAATTAAAATGTGTAAAACCAACAAAAGACAAAACTGAAATTGGAAATTTTGAAATAGAGTTGGGGAACAATTTGCAACATGACTGTTTTATATTCGTTTTTACAAAAAGAAAATTTTCAGAGTTATTATCAATTTCAATATTTTGAGCGCTGGGACGGAATTAAGTTTATTATATCATTTTTGTCATCTTTTTGTCCTCCGTTTGCTATATTATTTTCAAATGAACTGGGCGATTCAGCGAACGTAGCAATTTTCAACTTTTTAATTACCCCTGGATACGTGCCCAGAGTCTGAGAACTTACCGAAACTATCCAGAGCCTCCTCCATAAACTCCCTTTTTAATGTAGAGCTTACTTTTTCTCCTGGATCGACCATTCCGCCGGGGATGGCCCACATTTTGTTATCATATCGCTGTATAGCTACCATTTGAAGAATCCCTCTGGAAGTTCACAATCAAGTCGACTGCAATTAACTTAGGACAATATCGTACTTATCCGAATTTGATGAACGTATAATTTCGCCAGTTCTATCCCGTCTCCACCTAGTTACAACTGGGTCTGCTGCATGATTGGGTCCCCATCGGCCGAGTAAGCCTCTCCCACGCAGCCCAGTTCTGCCGAAGGGATTCACGGGATAGCCGTCTTTTACATCATACTTATGAACATGTGAAACCCTATTCACACTTCCGTCGAGAGCGTTCCAGGCGGGTTTAAACGTGCTTTCCACAATATCAGGGTCTGCCCAGACCTGGCCGCTGATGTGCGGGGCTGTGTAACAGGGCGGGAAGTAATCGGGATATTCGGAATCCCAGAAAACCAGGTGATCCGGTACCATTAGCCTTCTCACGTTGCTTTTCGGGTAGACGTTGTTCCGACAGTTTATGTGCCGAAATATCCCCGGTTTTATCACAGAATTAAGCATCTCGTGGTAGTCTCTACTGCAAAAACTACTGACTAAAGCGACATAAATAAAAAACATCTGATAAATGTCATAACAATGACTGCTGTCAACTTGACATTGGTAAAGTTGAATTTTTATGGAAGAGTCATTGAATTTTTTATAGAACTTTTAATAAATGAGTAATTAAAAATATCTATCGAAGTCTTGAAAATATATGTATAATATTAGTATCGCATATTTTTGTCACATAATCAAATAAATTCTAATTAGTAAACCTCATAGCGCGCCGATAATGCAGTTCACAGAAGCCATTTTTGTTGCGGAAGTGACAAGTAAACGCGCGACGGCTCACAAGGCGTCCGTTAATTCTTTATAAGAGAGTATTAAAATAATTAAGTGATGTTGTCAGTACGTTTAACTGTGCTACTGATGGTTATGTTAAAAATACCAATTGTGTGGTCCGAAGTAAATAGGCCGAATGTACTTTTCGTGATTTTTGACGACCTCCGTCCCGCGCTTTCTGGCTACGGTGATAAGCTCGCAAAGACTCCAAATCTTGACAAATTCATGCGAAAAAGTTTCTATTTTACAAAAGCATATTGCCAAGTAAGTTAATCAAATGTATTAAATTAAATTACGGTTAGCAAACCCCGTCATTAATGTCACTTCTGAGAATTTATGTTATTTCTTTACACTCTGAGTTGTAAAAGTAGGACAGATTCGTTGCCTTTTTTAATAAAAGTTTGTGAATGCAAATTCGTTTTAGCAAGCTCTTTGCGCTCCAAGTCGGAATTCAATGTTAACTGGTCGCCGTCCTGATACTCTTCACCTTTATGACTTCAACAGCTATTGGAGGACATTTGCTGGAAACTTCACTACGCTCCCTCAATATTTTAAGGCTAACGGCTACCATACATATTCGATTGGGAAAGTTTTCCATCCAGGAGTGTCTTCGAATTTTTCAGATGACTACCCCCTCAGTTGGACCCAATGGCCATTTCATCCACCAACAGAGACTTTTATGAATGCCGCAGTCTGTCCTGACAATTCTGGGGTTCCCCACGCAAATCTCATCTGTCCTGTTCGGCCCACGCTACAACCAGGACATTCACTTCCTGATATTCAGTCGACAAAAGAGGCCATACGAGTTTTAAAGGTACACGAAAATAGTACCAAGCCTTATTTCTTGGCGGTAGGATTTCATAAGCCACATGTCCCGTTTCGATTTCCGCAAAAGTTTCTCAAGTATTTTCCAAGGGCTGATTTTAATTCTTCTTCCGAGCAAAAACCAGAAGGAATGCCAGATGTTGCTTGGAACCCTTTTACGGATGTAAGACAGAGAGATGATAGTAAGAAGCTCAATATTCCTTTTCCCTTTGGACCAATCCCTCAGGAATTTCAAACTTCAATTCGTCAGGCCTACTACACTGCTGTATGTTATGCTGATCATTGGTTTGGGAAACTTCTTCGCAACATTAATCTTAACAACACAGTTATAGTTGTTACTGGGGATCATGGATGGTCTCTTGGTGAGCACGGAGAATGGGCGAAATATAGCAATTTCGAAGTGTCGGCTCGAGTACCCTTAATAATTTATAGCCCTCAGTTTAAAATGGCTCAATCTAAGAAGATTGATAAGATCGTTGAGCTTCTCGATATATTTCCTACTTTGGTGGATCTCGCTAATCTACCGAAGTTGAACACCTGCACAAGCCGAAGCGAGCTCACTTGCACTGAAGGAAACAGTTTGTATACGTTGTTAAAGTCAGAAAACGTAACGAGTCACAGGTGGGCACTTAACCAGTATCCGCGACCCGGCATATACCCTACTCAGCATCCTAACAGCGATAAGCCAAAGCTGCACGAAATAAAAGTAATGGGGTACTCAATAAGGACGAAAAACTTCCGGTACACAATGTGGGTGCCTTTCAATCCAAACACGTTTACCAAGGGTATAAATAATATTTAATTAATTTAGTAACAATATTTGTATTATATGAAATGAATTCTTTTTAAGATTGGGCTACGTCTTATGGGGAAGAGCTGTATGATCATCGGGTGGATTCTGCTGAAAATGTTAACTTGAAAGGCCGTCTTCAATATGAAGCAATTCGAAAAAAATTACAAAGGCGTCTTATTTACGCTAATAACAATATATTAAAGAAATAACCAGTATTTATTTTATTTTTATATTTCAAATGATCCCCAACTGCATGTTGCAAGGGTATTTTATAAGATCCGTTTTATGTTCTGTTTCTAACAAACATTTTCAAATTTATAACCTACCATTTCTCCTATGAGTACCTAGTAACACATTTTTATCTACTTTTGTCTGTCTTAGCCGCATGAAATTCTAAAAGATTGGAGTCATGATAGAATTTATAAAAAGTTAACTAACATATACATATGTGTTTAATTAAAATGGCTGCTCTGCAGTTCTGTTTCCCATTGGGCCATGACAGGGCTCTTTAAATTACGAATGTTTTATTGTCTTTCGCACTAAGTTGAAATAAATAAGACAATAGTTATTCGATTACTACCTACATATTTCCACAATAAAACTAAACAAGTAAGAAAAGAAGAAAATAACAAACTTTTTAAAAAAGGTTTTAATTTTGATATCTTTTGGGATAAAAAAAGTTATTACTTTTTCAATATATTTTAGAAATTAAGTAAAGAGAAACTGCTACTGGTTACCTGTACGAAATTGAAATGAAATCGATGAAGTGACTTTTAAACTATAACGGTCCCATTTGTAAATATGAAATCTAGAGAAAGTCGCATTTAAATTTAAAAAGTTTTTAAATGAATCGGGTCGTAATAAACTTGCGAAATTTATAATTTTTGGCTTATTTTCTTTAGATAGTGTTAATATGTTTTTTTAAAAGAACAATTCAATTTTTTGAAACTTTCTAAATGGACTTACCAGGTTCATATGTGATCAAAAATCCAAAGCATAAATATACTTATGTATACTTGTATGTATGTATGTACATATATTCAAAACCGGTAAGAATAACCTTACGTTCGTAAATCTGTTCTTCTGTCGAACAATAATGTGGTTAAGAGGGTTAAGAGGCAACGACTTGAAAAGTGCGTAAAGCCGACAGTAAAAGGAATTTGATGGCTATAAAATTGTTAATTACTTGTGGTTCTTTTTCCGACGAATTGCAAGAATTTAGTTGTAACAAATTCCGTCTTATATCTCACAAATGAAATACTTGACATATGCAACCAATTTTGGTAAGTGTTACATTTATCCAAAACAGTCTCTGATATAAAAACACAACTCATCTGGTAAGAGTTGGCAGCTGTCGAAAATATGCTTCCGCCACAGGCCTCCCGACATCCCTCTGCAGAAGAAAAAAGTCCCATGATTAATGAGATTATGTATTTTATGGCAACTATAGTCCATGCCACCGCCCTCGCAGCCCTTCTCCCTTCTGGAGTCACTGATCTAGAAGTGAGCATCAGCCATCAAAGCGTTTATGCGGCGACGACCGCTCCGAAACCAGACTAATGTGTGAGAGACTGCGCATAATATTTTTTGGCCTTTTTATTCTACTTGCTTTTTTATGTTTTCGTCCACAAGTTGGACTTCTCTTCCAGTCCTTACTGTCGTCGGCCTCCTTTTTTTCCGCGCTCTTCCAAGAAAATGTGATTCAAGATGTGTGCGAAGAAGACGCGTGCGGTCAGCATGCCGCGCGTATCACGGTAGCTCAGAAAGACCGATGCCATTTGGGATTTCCAGTTATGTATTCACATCGGTCGCGGCGGTGCCGCTTGCTCTTCTCAAAGAGTTCGCTAATGCTGCTGCGCCTGCGCCTTCGCCGCGCGCGGAACAGGGTTTATTAGGTGAATAGTTTTTACGCTCTAATTCAAGATTGATTTCGGTTTGGCTTTTGCGCTGAACCCCGATCCTGGAAGGTAGACTTAAAGAGGTTCATTAGAACTCTCAAGTCAAAAAATAAAAATATGAAGCTGGTTGCGACTGGTGTAGTACACTTGCCAACTTCTCACTTGGTGTTCGCAAATTCAAATTTTTTGCAAACCTGAACAGGTATTCGTTATGTAATTGTACGCTGAACAGAATTGATCCGCAGTTGATGTCATTATTTGTTCCAGAGATATTTGAGATCAAAAATAGATCGCGAATGTGTGAACTAAACTACTTAAAATAATGGTTCTTTCTCCCAATTAATACGAAAATTGATAATCAGAAATTCGATCAATAAAGAATCAGTTTCCGCTATATTAACCAAGTTTTATCAATCGCAAGACCCAAAGAGGACCCCGGTTTTGTCACACTAATTTATTGTAAATCACCCTATTTCTAAAATTAAAGGATTCTTAAGTTAATAAATATTTTAAAATTTTAGCAGCCTTATTTTTTAATTAAGTTTCCTTAAATCCGAAAAGGTTTACTAGATTTCTTAATACTGCAGGAAGAATTTTTGGTATGAAGCATGCGCAGGGTATCTTGTATATGTATATAATAGTGTGAAGCAAAATTGCAAGAATTATGTAATGTCCACTTATATCTACCTTCAAAAAAATAATACTAAAGTCAAAAGATAAGGCTTGGATAAAATTCGAATATAAATCCAAGAGAATTGATCTTAAATGCAAATCTTGAAAGTTTTTATATATTTTGGCTATAAATTAGCATGCAATCATAACCAGTCTTTATTAAATACATGTATTTATTTAGGCAAACTTTTCGAGTCGGATAGTTGATCATTATTAATAAACAATTTAGTATACCTACTAATGGATTTAAAAACTTTCTAAGTCCAATATCCAATTAGAAAGATTTGACTGAATCAGAAGTAGTTTGGGCATGCCCATAAAGGCAGTGGAGCTTAAAATTGGTGGGCGTTTCAATCCAGGACATCAAGCCAATCTCATCAGCATATCTACGACTCAGTGTCCTTGTCGACTGTTATATTCACTTAGCTGGAATACCAAGGCTAAATTATAAGTGAAGGTAAATTTTTAGCAGTGCTTTTAATGGCCTGGATAATATAATATATTTGGTCCTAACATGGTGCTAGTTCTTTCGATGTTCAGAGTATACTATATAGTCCCAACATAGTTCTAATCAGGAAAGTATGATGCTATTTAGTGTTTGAACAGTCTGCCTGGTCCATTTTCCTGGTCCGCGCTAGGTAAAAAGTACTAAGTAGAAAAACCTCATGGTTATAGTAATTTAGATCTAACTTCTTTCTGACAAGGCATACGTTTAGCGTTGCTATATTTTAAATTTTTCCTGGGGTTAATTTTAAACATGTACTGAAGATTTCAATATATCAATTACAAATTGGAATTTTAATTTAATATAATTCCCAAAGGAACGGACTGATTCTGATGCTCCTCCGTTTTGAATTTAGATTCCTTAATGAATTTGTCAGGTGATTATGTAGTAATTTCCGGAAGGTGTACATACATAAATATGTATGTATGTGCGTAGCGTAAGTACCTTCTTCAAAGTGTGTAAATGTTCCTCAGCTGAGCCGGCCGGAAAGCTCATTGCCTGATAATCACCCAAACATCCTTCTTCCGCAGAAAAATTGAATTTTCAAGTGAATCGAAAAAATTTCCTCTGAAATATGCAAATGAAGTGAGTCCGCCGGAGCGGCTCAGTCGTGCATCCGCCATCCGGACGAGCCCGGAGCGCGGCTCATTGAGACGTGCGTGCAGTGCACACACTCGCGCACACATAAAAACATGTATAAACAGCTCGACGGCGGGGACCGGATATGCTTCCCGGCATCAAAAAGCAGAACCGCAATCGACATCCGTTTCCAAGTGGCCGCGTCGTTCCTTTTCTTGCTGCCTCTTTTGTTTCTGCGGGGCCTTTTGTTTCTTTTGCCTCCGCTGCGTTTCCTTTCGAACGGCAGCTCGAGGGTAGCGTCGAGCAGACGCGCGGGCACGTAGCACGCACGGCGAAACGCATTTGTGGCGCTGCTTTTAGCACTTGACCCTCCGCTCAAGATGCTGCTCATGTGCCTCGCTGAATTTATCGATCTCCTGTTCCTGGCAAGTGAGAGTTGCCCGTTGCGCGGCAGTTAATAAATTTAAGAGACGTTTTCCCATAACTCCAACAAAACGTGCGCGAATAACGAACAACCCTCGCCGGGCGAAAGAGGAAAGTCTTATTTTTAGCCGACTGATGCAAACACTGCTTATTTCCCTCCAATATGAAGAGTTTCATGAAATTTAATCTTAGTTACCTTTTCTTAAAGTCAATAGTTGTAGGGAGTCAACCATAACTTACATACATCACAACAATTAAGCAATTTTTAGAACCACCCTTCATCACCTATATATGTATGCACATATGTATGTAAAATCACATCCGTTTTGCATACGAAAGAAAATAATAGAATATACGATTTTCCAAAAAACTGCATATTCTCACAGTTTCATTTTAAGAGTATCATTTGAATCGCGCCAAATTAATTTGATTTCACAATTAATATTAAAAACAAATAATTTCAATTTCAAGTAAAATCATTTCATTTACAAATTAGGTCGACTTTGTACAATTATTTTTCCAGTGGATAACGTAGTTTAACTTATTTTGTTTGTATTCAGTTTTTGTGCTCGGAACTAAAGAAAATATTGAGCAAATAATAAAATTCAGTTTTTGTAACCCTTCCAAAATAGAGATGCTCCATAAACAAATTCACCCATATTAAGATAATGCTATAAATGAAAATATAAAATTGCAATTGAGTTCGAATAATCAATTCCATTGTCTTTGAGAAATTAAAATAATGCAAGTTGATAATGATGATAGCTCACATTATTACAACACAATTTTAAATACTATTTTATGATAAATAGTTAACTGTTGAATATTGTAGCGGATGGTCGCACAAAAATTCGCGCCTCTCAGAAAAAATACTCCACGTTTTGAAACAATTAAAATACTTTTTACTGCGTAAATTATTATTTTATAATATTCCTAAATTTGAACTAAAGAACAATGTAGAAAGCTTTTAAATATTACTATCGAAATGAAAGTGGCTGAAACAAGTAATCTAATAGTCTTTAATGAAAATATGTTCAAGTATTTATTGCACATAGATATTCGTAGAGTTATTAATTTCAAAATCAAGGAAATATTTAAGAGTTCATACAAATTTGAATCGAGCACTTTCCTGCTTTCAAGATTAAAACTCGAAAATCTGTGGAACATATTTTCAAATTTTCATATGTATAAGAGACGGAACAATGCAGTTAAATCTTATTCATTTATTTCGTAACTTTTTCTGGTTTTAATTGGAATAACAATAAAATTTGTTCACTTTAATATTATGTTTTCATAACGCATTGAAAATTGTATAACGGCCTTTGTTGCTCGGGCGGTTTATTCGCGCAAAGTTTTAAGAGAGAAAACTAGTAAGGCATACATATAACAACAGTATTAGGAATTTCATTTTTAAAGCAAATTTTCTTGAGCTTAGCCAGAACAGTATTGTCATGCAGGAGTTTGCTTACATAAATCAAATTTTAAATTCAAATTTAAATTGAAGCAGTGCAATAACAATGCAATCGGTTCGAATTCGAGGCTTTAGAAGAGAGAAAATCAAAAACAAGATCGCCTATTTAAAAGCATTATTTCTTTGGACTGGGTGTATAATAAAGTTGAAAATAAAGTTTTCCACCTCTAACCGGATGTGTCGGAGTCGCTCGGATCATCAGCACTTATTATAATTCTCGAACGACTCCAGCTTCTCACGAAAGGACCTTGATTTGAGTTAATCCCACGTCTTGCGCTGCAACTCGTGCCTTAATTTACTTTCAGTGTGCATTTATCGCCGGCGCGTCATCTGGTCAGTTAAGATATTTTGTACGAGCTGAGGATTGACTTGAGATCAAAGCCTTTATTGGAGCTGCGCAACCGAAGATCAGTGCAGGCCGTGATACGCTCGCAATTCGCATACGTATCGCTGTATTTTTTCTACGAGCCCCAGAACCGCGAAGGCGTTTTGGGTTTGTACGATCAATATGGCGATTTCAGGTCACAAATTCCATGTTGAGACTGATCTCAATGAAATAATCGGAGTAACATAATAATAGCAAGCCCACAGCCGTGATAACCAGTGAAATTTATAGGCCTATGAGCTAAAACCGCCACGGCCCCATTGCGCGTACACTCCTCAAGAGTAGTGGAGTGAAATCGAGCGGGCCAGGTTAAATGAACCGCAGGCCTGGAGTGGAACACCTTCGGCTCGACAAATCGGATTCGCCTAATTTACATAAAACGCGGGTTTCCTCCTCCAGACTTTCAGCGATTTTCTTGTATTTTAGTGGTGGACCGGCTGCGGTATCACGATTCCCCGCAATATAATAATTTTCCATCAATGGATCTCCGCGCTTACGTCACTTGGAATCGTTAAAATTGCCTCGATCGTTCCGCTTGGAAACCAGCGCAGCGCAGCGCGCAGCACCGTCGAGGCGACGTGATCGCGCCGCGCCGCGCTGCCCTGCGTCTCCGGTCCGACGTGGCCGCAAAAAATAGCATGAAATAAAGTTTGCTGAATGAAACTAATTTCAAAGCACACCTGAGATACCTGAGTTGGCTGCGGTCGCGCGATAGTAGGCAACGAATACTAGTTGCGGTGCACCCTGGTGCTCTTTTTGGATTAAATTTCCTGGCTGTAGTGCCATTCAGGTCTTGTAGCCGTTGCGCAAGCCAATTACCGCGCATGCCTTCCCTGTCGTAGTAGATTCGCGATCCGCGATCCGCGATCACCGATCCGCGATTCGAATTTCAGAGCGTGTTAATATTAAGTGGCCTGCGCGGATGCCCAAAGAGCATCGGGATCGGCTCCGAAGATGATCGCGACCAGCCAGCGCTAGAGTTCCGATCAATGGAGTATCAATTGCTTCATGTGGAATTTCACTCGCTCGACCACACTTTGATCGATTGTGGGCGCTCTGAAAGTCGAGTTATTTGCAAATGTCAATTCAAGGTGGAACGCAGTGCACAGAGGCACTTGGGGGCCCCGGGCTCCTCCGTCCAGGCCCCGGCCATGCCCGGTGCACGAGACCAACTCGTGGTGATCTCATCTCCCGTTCCCGGCTTCAATGAATTTCCATCTTTCGCGATTTAGCGAGAAGTCGGGCTAATGAATCACAACCGCCACTTAACCGCTCAAGTTGAATCAACGTAAAATTCATTCAGCAACTTTGGGGGTTTGCTCCAGGGAGCTCTTTTATTTTTTTCAAATTTCGGGGTCCATCTGACCGCGACTGCCGAGGATCAAAGCCGCGCCGACTCGCTTAATTGGAGAAACTAGGAGAAATTAATTCAATGAGATAATCGGGCCGATCTTCTTTACGCATTCGAATATTAACCCTTGTTTTTTGGTTTCTCTACTTCTGTATCGAAATTTTCGTAGTAGGTTTATTGATTTTAAGATCACTTTAATTTTATAACAATATGCTTTCTTTAAGACGAACTACACAATTAGGTCAATTATGTGACACCGGAATGTCAAAATATTTTAATTTACGATACAGTTTATAATAAAAAACGTAACTTTTTCAGAAATTCGGATCAGAATAGCACCCATTCAAAAACAACACAAGCAACATTTAAAGTGTCGAGATTGTTTATACATGTATATAAAGACATATTGACATGATCTAATCAAAATAAGTTCATATTATTTCAACATTATTTGTTTATATTTGGCTACTTTTCTTAAAATTGAATTGAGTGGAAAACTAAGGTTTTGTACTTAACTTCCTTATTTGTTTGTACTTATTCGCAGTATTATTTTATGATCTTTTGCTAGATGGTAGAGGAAATTGAATAATGCTATACTTCCAGTATAAAAAAAGGCTACGTTTTCTGATTAATGATCTATTTCTTCTGTATTAGATTAGAATAAATCAGATGATAATGATAAATTATCCTTGTGAAAGAACAAATAAAATGTTTCTGGATTTATTTAGATTATCAACAAATATAGTTTCGTAGAATATAAATTTATTAGAACAAAGTGTTGTAGCGAAACTTGCTTCCGATTTATCAAGGTGATTTTGGCAGCCATAAGTTATTATTCACCATTGGAAAAATTCTTATTTCTATAGCAGAATCAAAATTGATGACTGTACATCTAAAATATAACTACCATTGTCGGATAATTTTGATTCATAGACTTAGGATTAAGGTGGTGTTGACTCTTATGGCTTTCTTTCGCATGTCTTTAAAAAGTATACTAGGTATTCGAACTACGAGACATTGTATTTCACAAAACTGTAGGAAAAAAGTAAAATTCTCCTTTTTTTATAATTTCTACAATGTCAGTTAAAATACTCGTTTACCATGATTTTAAATGGCCCATAAAAACTAAAAATTGCGAATATCCATTAACATGGTATAAAGATGGTAAAGTGTCTGTATTAAAAGCCAGCACCATCTCGAAGCATATCTCATAAATCCAGCACAATTTACCGGGCACAGTAATCCATACGCTACAAAAGTCGTTATTTATTGCGGGAATAAAAAATGAAAATGAAGTTCGTGACCCAAGCTGTAGCAAGCGTGAACCTTTCCCGCCAAGACGAAGAACGCCGGCCGTCCACTCTTGATGGTATGCAAATGAGATCAGGTCCGCGCAGGGGAGGACGTATCATACAGCATAATGTTGGTATATGAAAAAGTGCGTTACGTTTATGACCTTGCGAAGGACAAAGTCAGTCAAACATGAATTGCACAAACACCACGTCGTGTACATCCGAGCGCAAATAATGCGGTTGTTGACTGATAAACACGTCCGCGGCTGACAGAGATCCGTGCGGTGTCGCCTGCAAGCTGCAAGAAAACGAGCTGACTCCAGGCGACCAGCTAGACCTTAGGTGTTTATTTATGTATTTCCCTAGTATACGCTCCACTGCAACTTCAAACTCTTTTTACTTTGTTTGTCCTCTTCCTGGGATTTGTTTGATTTCACTTCCAACCTCAGCTGCCTTCAAATTGTCGTTAGAGGCTGAAGCAGACACTCTGGAAACCCAGAGGTGTTGAACGGCCCTCGTGCGATACAATGCCGTATCAGGTCAATGACGCGCACGAATTGGAAGGGCCTCCGTACCTCATAATTTACTGATTTCATGTTTTAAGCGACGTAATCAAACCGAAGAAGCTTCCGAATTGATCGGTTTTCAAAGAACAATTACTATAAATATAGGTCATCAACCTTTACCAAACCCAACAGAATGTTCTCGACGAAGTTATTTGCAATTACATAAATATTGAGTGCTCCGGAATTTTTCCAAATCAGAAGTAAAATTAGTCCGATTAGTACGAAATGTTTTCTTGTTCGATACCTACAAAAAAAAGGTAGTTACAACATATTGTGGTGGCTGGTTTGTCCCGTGATTTTCTCAAAACTATATTTGTTAAAGTGGTGACAACGTTTCGGGATTGACTTCTGTTGAACTGTTGAAGTAATATATGTATCTATAAGGCGCTTTTTTTCATTTTTCGTCTTCAAATTAAACCGAGGATTGTTATCGAGAACTAAAATATATGTACATTCATGAGTTGAAACATTATTACTTAAGAAATATGAAGCATATTAAGTGAAGAAAGTACAATTTAAGAATCTTTCAAAATTATAACAAATTGCTAAAGTCTAGTTAGTAGTAGGTAATTATGCATTTTAAAATTTTTTTGTGTATATTTTTATTAATTCTGAAATTGTAAGACTTTGTAAAGAAACTAAATAATATAAATAAGACCAGTTGTAAAACATTCTAAAATACATATATATGTATGTTATGTATGCGTGCGAAACTAAGGTCACATTATCTCGCCCGCTTCAACATACATATATATATGGTAATTTAATTTTATTAAAAGTCGTCAATTTAATTTCGAAACCAATCTTCAATTTATAATTAATGTCACCAAATACACACTGAAAGAAATATTTTAATTTTTCCATCTGCATATATACTTACTTATAATTACATGACTTGAGTTTAGAAAAGGCATCTAAATCTTTATTAAATTGTTCTAAAATGTTGTTTAAATAAAAATTGCTTTTAGATAATTTGACTTTTATTGACTTTTCAATTAGACTAATTTCTATTATATATTCTAATTTGATTATGAAATATGTAACTCACCTAATTGTTATTAGATTTACTTTTCTCGCCAATTCATCTATAGTATTTGTATTGTATTGAAATTTCATGTTGAAACACTTACATATGTTATATATTTCAACCTAACCATTATATTTAGTTCATACACAGTACTCTAAATGGATGAATTGACTACTTATACAACAGCGAAATTGTCTGATAACAATTAAGTGAATCAACTTATTTAATTAGTAGGCTGAAAATCTAACACTTTCTTTAGATGAATTTAACCATTTTTTTCGGTAGTATGGTAAGTCATTTCTCTCAGTGTGGATAGTTCTATTTCGAAAAATGCACAAGTTGGCCTCCCCAGCTACAGCAGATCAGGTGAAAAGCACATGCCTCTAAATTGTGCTCAGAATTAGAATAAAATTGCATAATTTCACCGCTAGAAACTGCTGCTAATTGTGAGGTTCTCTCGAAGACCCTGTGATCACGAGCAATTAATCCTCGCCCACAATCGCCATAATAGCCGCGCACATTTGAATAATTAGTAAAAGCCGAACGAATCAGAGTCGCGCGGGGGGCTGAAAAAAACACCTCCATTAGGAGCAATGTTAATGCCTCCATAAATAGTGGCAAGAAGTTTTTAGCCGCGCTAATAATACCCAGACGGGGTAATTAAATCTACCCAAACCACCTCCTTGCGTCGATGGCCGGCCCGCGATAAGTTCGCGAACAAACGTCCAGATCGCGGGCAATTTATTCGTTGCTGGCCAATGGACGCGTCTGGCCGTCTTGGCCATGCGATCACCCATTTAATTTCGCATTAATGCAATTAACCTCAAATTGCAGCAATCTATATAATTTGGCTTAATTAAGAAAATTAACGAAACCCATGAATAACAACCACCGGCGCGATCTGGCGCGGCGTGAAAGCGGCCGCTGCTGCTGCACCTCCTCGAGACGCCGCGAGACGCCCGCCGCGGCTTTCTAGCGCCTGTTAGCTTCTTCATTCGGGCGGCTAACCCGGGCGCGTCTGCTGTCTCAAGAATAATTAGCAGCATCACGAAAGATTTCTCCAAGTGCCACAATTGACCCCTCTATAAATAGCCGTGGCTCAATTGTGTTAAAATTTCGGAAAGGCCACCACGACCGCCCCGAGCGCCGCCGGCATCTTCGCGGTGGCAACTGACAACTGCTCGCGACCTTGTCAAGTGATCGGACTCCTGGAGATCGCCGCTATGTCGCGGATGCTATTTCGGTCCTCGACGGAATGCTGACCTGGTTCCCCAGCCTTCCTGCAAATAATAAATATTTTAATTAGCAATAGAAAACCGGCGTGCCGGTGCGCGAATTTCCTGGGAAT
This sequence comes from Tolmerus cingulatus, assembly GCA_959613345.1. Lineage (NCBI taxonomy): Eukaryota > Metazoa > Arthropoda > Insecta > Diptera > Asilidae > Tolmerus > Tolmerus cingulatus. The sequence goes on from OY390707.1 coordinate 53,194,907, forward strand.
CTCCTCGCGAGCGGAGAATGCTTGGAATTCGCGGGCAATTAGTAAAGTTGTAATAACGTGCCGGAAACAGGCTTCTTCTACTTCGCGCCCTGACAAGCATCGCCTTCGCCGCGCACTTCACAGATCGAGTTTTAAAAATAGGCGACGAAAATATTGATTCACGTCCGATCGCGCGTATTATTTCTGAAATTACTAAAATAGAGAGCTTCCCAGGAATGCCAGATTTGTTGCGCAACATTTCTCCGGTTGGTGTTATTTTGAAGGACGATTATATTTTGAAAAATGGAATTTTTGGATCCAATTGAAATTAGGTTGTTCTTATTTAAGCGGAACTTCCCATAAATATTTGTAGAGCAATTTGGGAAAATGTGCACATTTTGTAAATATTTTCAAGGAGCTAAATAAGCTTTCGCTTAGTCATGGCTACAAATTGCAAAAAAGCGATGTTTAATAACTTAAAGTTAATCAGTCTCATCAATATAGAAGAGGGGGAAGAGGCCAAGTGTGCCTTAATATTAATACTTTTGCAATGTACCGGTCATTTACGAAAGTATAATTTTTTTAAAGGAAAAGTGCCAAAACGAAACAAACTGTAGATGTGGGTAAAATTTAATTCATAATTGAATATCATCCGGGTCTGATTAAAAATCTGATCTCATCCATGTACGAAGTTGCTTATTTCAATCGTTCTAAGGAACTATTATTATTTCTGAAACTTAGTACAGAATTCTCTATTTAAACTTGTCCAGGATTGAAGACAAAATTTTTTAAAATTCGAGCATAAATTTTATATGTAGAATGCCATGTTTGAACCAACCGATGAAATCAATTTGAATATTAGTATGTGATTAATCAATTTAAATTTGTAAGATCATAATGAATTTTCTAAAAACTTATAGTTTCAATTATATCATTCGTTCTTAATCCGATAACCTGAACCGTATCTAGTTTAATAACTGGACCCACTTTCAGACGTTACATTTCTCATCAGAATGAAATACATAATTCTACCTGCACCGAATCGTCTTGGTAGTAAACCGCATTCGACCCACAATCTAACTTGAAGGAATTAGTTTAACTGATTTTGTTTTGAAAATGCTCTTCACTATTTCCCCTTCAGTTTTATGCAAAATGTTTAAATTATTGGTACCATAATTTTTGCGGAAATTCACATCTGTAAAACTTTTTACGTTTGAAGTAATTTTGGGTTCAATTTCTAAAATACCATAAAAATCGCAAAAAGTAGAAATTTACAGAAGTTATTATATTTACAAGAAAAACATGTTTGTTGGAAAAATATAACAAATTGTTATAAATGGAATATGCGAAAATCAGAATTTATAATACAATTAGTAACTAAATAGTTCCAATCATAAAAAATTGTGTTTTATTTTTGCGAAATCATACATACAGCAAAAATTTGATTTCGTCTTTTTTTCTATTTATTTATTTTATATTTTAAACTGTGTTATTAAATAAATTTCTATATTTTATTAATAAAATCAATTCTTATTTCAACCAAAACGTATAGCCATTAGTAAAAACTAGTTCTCGAAACCCCAAGATGAATTCGGATTTGGTTTAATTAGTTCACATTAACTTATAAGGGAGTGTTCACTGTACCCGCATGTGAAATAATGACCAAAGTGTAAAAATGAAGTGACGTAAATGATCAGGTCATCAGGGCTAAAAGGGTTAATATGCATTCGAATAGGGTTCCGCATTTATTCATAAAATGATTCTATTTTTAAAAGGAGGTAAGTAGTGTTAGTACATAGACGTATTTATTTAAATTTACGAATTTAAACCAAATAACATAGGAGAAATGTTTGAAAATCAGTTTTAATGCCGTTTTCGGATCATGTTTAAAAATATAGTAACATTTTACTGTGTTGTATAGTACCAATAGTCCGAACTTAAAGTTATGTTTTGTATTTTTGATTTTGGGCTTTTTTGATGTTTTTGTAATCGTGATTGTAAGTAAAGTGTTTTTGGGTGAAATAACCAGTTGGAAAAATAAAACTAAATTTATCTTCCTACAATGGCAGGAATTGTTAAATACAGACTTACCCTCATAGCGATGGGCACTAGCAATTAATTATGGAGCCAATTAAACGCCGTAGCATAAAAGTCCGAGCACGAAATTTACTGTGCAAAAAGTGCTCCTATGCGCCGCAGCGAGGAGAGCAGCGCTGGTTTTCGACACTTCTGATTTGAATTCGTAGCAACATCCAACGTTGCGCCACTAATTGGGACTCATCAATTAAGTGGTTCAATTATGCCGCGGTCACTGGAGTTCAAACTGCACGAAGCGAAGGGCAATCAGCGGTTTGTCCCGAGTCGCCTTTTTGCGGGCATGAAATGTGAGCCAGTTACATCATCTTCATCTCGTCGCATTGGTTTGGACCACTTCTTGGTGGCCGGCCCGGCGAAGTTCGATCCGAGGGCAGCCGCCCCCGACATCGATCCGCGCAGCCTCCTTTGACAAATTCCACCGGCGGAACTTCCGCGGCGGCACGTACTAGCGGGCCCCGGCTGCGATGGGGCCCCATCCCAGCAGCGCCGGTGGGGTCACGCAAAGGTGGTTACCGTTGGTCTCGCCAAAGTTATGTAAACTGGGGCCCCGGAATAGAATGCGCGCCGCCTGCCCGGGCACGGGAATGGGGCCCAAGATGTCGAAACCTCCGCCAGAACGCCCAAGCAGCCGCATTTTGATCCGTGCGCCGCTGCGGGCTATTTGTGTCAATGACTCTGGCAGTTCCCACGTATCAAACTCTTCGCCGAATATTCACAACTCCGGCGACGATGACGCCGATGACGACGGGCTCCGCGATGGGATAAACCGCGATGTACTTACGCCCAACATGATCGACGAAATTATTCCGTGTGGCACGGCAGATCGTATGCAGACTCCCCATAAAAGTTGACATTGTCCGGAATCAATTAAGACCCACGCTCGACACTCGGCGGCTGCGCGAGGCGTTTTCTCCTCTTGGATATTGTTCCCAGCGAAGAAGATATCGCCGTAAAATGCGGAAAAAAACGAGAAATATTTCTTCATTTAGCTCGGCATGGGAAAAGACGTTGGGCATTTCTTTGCGCAGGTTGCTGCAATGGATTTTCGGTGCTGATTAACATTTCAGAAAAGTTTACAATTATGTAGACAACATGCAGCACTATCTCTATACACACTCCCCGCAATTATCTCAGAAACATAAACTTTAGAGCAACATGTTCTGTTTTAATTAGTTGATAAAAGTATAATAAGTGTAGGGCGTTGGCCAGGCTTACTATTATTTGACTTTAATATAACAATTCTGTACACGACTTTTTCAGTTCTTTGCCTTTTAGAGGAATTGTAATCGTTCTTCAATTTACATACAGATTTCAAATATTTCTACTTCTTGATACTTGAAATCAAAAATGCTTAAAATTCGCTATACCTTAAACTATTCTATATACTATGCAGATTTTAGTTTACTACTAATTTTGAATACCAAATTTAGTTTAAGCTTAATTCAACCCTGTTAAAAATCTAACGATATTCCACTAATAATTAATATGAAACTAATTTATTGACCAGTATTAAGTTATATTATTAGTTCAAATTAGGATAGCAGCGATTTTAATTGTACGATTGAATCGAACAAAAAATAGATAAATAAACAAAAATTGTCCTAGATTACAATATGCGTATAGATAAAACTTCATCAACATTAGCTCGCAACAGTTATTTTATATTATGGGCTATTCTAGAAAAATATATTACTTGTAAAATTTGGTATGATATGTATAGGCAGCGATGACTGATGCAATTGGCGTTTTTCTGAATAATCGACCCAATAAATAAGCATATAATTAGTTGATGCTTTTTATGTAAAATATTTCATGTTTTCAATCCAACACATTGAACTGCTGCTCAATAAACCAAAATTGAATGGTTCGATAAGCTGAAGGAGCAGAAAGGATAAAAGTAATCCTTATAAGATCTCTTACGTTTGGCTATCTGTCACACACACTTTTGTGGAGAATGAAAAGAATTCGAAATTTGAAATTTTGTATTATACTACACCCTTTTAACATATTATTTCAATCACTTCTTCAATTAAATAATAAAATGTCCTTAGTTCTCATGTGATTTTTGACTTACACAGTAGTTATACTTTCTAAATCAACGAATTTAAATTCGATCGGTCAACTATTTGTTGATAAGGCTTTGGTGCAGAATTCTGATTCCGCGGACCATCCTCGTGCCCATTTATTTAGAGCTAAGTTTCTATTTTCACACAAATATTCAAATTCTCTTTTTACGTCCGCAGCGAAAAGATACGAAATTGTTTACTTTCGTCGGCTTCTAAACCAATAAGAAACATCAAATTGAGTTGAAATCGAAGACATACGATATTTTTCGAAAAATTAAACAATTCCTATATAGACTGATATAATTGCCTGTTAGTATATTTTTTTAGTCCAACCTTGTTGACTTTGATGACGTTGAATGAATTTTACCATTGTTGATTAAGTTGCAGCTTGATTCTTGATACTAATTTGTTTGTTTTCGAAACCATAAAACGATTACTAGGTCAGAGTCATAGGCCAAGATATTTGATCCTGGAGCTTTTATCTAAATTTTCTCGTCCGAGCCCAATAGAAAAAACGTTCAATTACAAAATGGGGCGCGTCGAGGCTCCAGCGGTAGGGCAAAATCATGCGACTTCCCAAGAACGGCGATCGTCGTCACATGGAGCGGCCGGCCGTACTCACGCCGCGTAGTTTCCGGTGATAAGGCCTCCCCAGAAAACTGACCGCCCGTACTACATGTCGTGGATAAAATGGAGTTCGCGTATCTTCAAATTAACGGGCCGAGCACATGGCTGGACACATATCATTTAGCCGGACCACGATCGAATCAGCAGAAGTGGGGTTGCGGGGGCGGCCGGGGCTCCGCCGCGAAAATCTGCTGCTTCTGCTGCGGCTGGTGCCGCTTTTGTTGGCCTCCAGCTCGACGTTTCGTTTGTAAACAGACTTCCTGACAATTTTCGATTGGCCACTTCCTGTTTTTCAATTGGGCATGTGAGGAAAACACGCACGCACTATCAATCAGAATATTGTTTTTGTGGATGAACTGGCTTCGCTGGAGGTGGACAATTTCTCAATTTCTCAGGAATTCCACTTAAGTTGAGGCCGCCCCGCGTTTTGTCCACCGCCAGAGCCGTACTCCGTGCTCTTCGCCAATTCTGGGATGCATTTGGCGTGCGCGATGCAAAGACGCTAATTTACGCTTTGATAACCACGGTGAGCCTCTTAATTTTTTAATTTCCATTTAATAGCTCTCCGAAATTCACATCATGCTTACGTCCCCGTCCCCGTCTCCATCGGACCCGGGGTCAACAGCCGGGATCAATCCGGCTGAGTGTGCAAAACTGCACGAATCGCGTTGCTCGCCGCCGCGCTGCGCGCCATACCTGCGGACATGGCTCGAATAAAACAATTCGCTTAGCGAGCCATTTCCCGGAAATTAAATTTACAATCGCCACCGATATTGGGGTACGCACGAATCAATTGCGCAGCATATGCTGGCTGCGGAATAAATCACGGAAAAAAATTTCCCACGATCGTCAGCAAACCGCCATATCCGCAAGGTTGGCGGAGTGTTTACGGTCGCACTTAAAAAACCGCCCTCTTCCGTTCGAGAGGATGTTTTTTTGTGAAGGGCACTTCCTTCTCCCGGCCCTTTTCCACGAAGGTACCACGAGGGGATAAGAACCCGCATCCGTGCTTTTGTCATCTGCCAAACCCGAGGGTACCCCTCTGCTCGAAATCGTTTGAATTCGATTAGGGCCTGGGAGGGCACTTGACGAAACCGGGGAACTTGTAACCACATTCGACTTCCGCCAATCGCTGATTTTTCCCTGCACTTAAGAAATTCAAATACACGCTTCCTTTTCCTTTGAACATTGTGCTGATTCAAGGAATTTCAGGTAATTCAACATACCCAATTTGAAATTTGTTTAATTAAAGAAAATCTCAACAATTGAAATTTCTGTTTGATTTACTCGTTATACATATTCCAAAAAATCAGACTGTGACTTAGAAAATCAAAACCACGCACTTTAGACAAAGATTAACTTGTAACCGAATTCCTAGACTAGAACTAGAAGTATGTATATAAAATATGTTTTGACCGTCTTTAGGCTTGATCCTGATTGTTAAGTTAACTAAATTACAATGTTATCCGGTTTGTTGTTTTTTTTATCATTCATACATATATCGATTTTTACTTTTAATTTTGTAGTTGTCAAAATCTTTTTACTTATAGTAAAACACAATACCTAAGAACGTATACGAGTATAACATTACATAGACAAATATGTGTATACATATAAGAAACGCTGCCAGAATTGGTGTTCAATTATAATAAATTATTTGATAACTCTAAAAGGCAAATTTTCATGTTATATTGAAATATGAAGCAACTAGCAAACTCGATATCGGTGTAACATACATATGTTAAAATGATTATATCTACTATTTTTCAATAATAAAATTTCATAGTTTCATGATTCCACTAAACTAACAATCATTAAAATCCTTATGAAAATAAACTCGTCCGTCGAAGTCGTGGGCAACAACTAGTGTAAGATATCAAAGAAAACAAATGAACTTTCAACCAAAAAAGGGGCATTAGTACACGGATCAGCTCTCTTCGACTATAACTAAAATACTTATATTAACTTTATAAAATAACTCTAAGGTACCTAGCTAATTCTACGTTACGTAACTCAAATGTTTTTATATATTGAAGTCGTTTTATTGGACGATGCACACAAAACACTTCCTCATTTCTATCTTTAGCTGACTTGGCTGCTCAAAAGAATTTAAGAGGACACCTGTTTTTCGCGAAACAAGTGAAATTAAGAATTGCACAGTTTTTAAATAAAGTTGTGCTTTTTATAATAAGACCGAGGAACAAATTTAGGGGTAAACATGTCAGTCTTATTTCACAGTTGTTTACAATCGTTAATTTGTTTATTCTCAAATATTACGATGTTTATTGTTTATGCTTAGATATAATTAACATTTCTACGCACATACTTTTCACTTATTTTCCTAGATTCTTCAGTTTTAAGGTTATTTAAGGCCGTCTTGCATGATTTTTCAATTAATCAATATTTCCTAAGGAATATTGAAAAGAAAAGCATTATTTTGTTGCCATAAAGCTTTGGTTAAGTGTGGTTTTACAACCCATACTAAAGTTCTCAACCAAGATTTTGGATTTTCTTAAGTAGTACCATAAATTGCTTCATAAGTTGACGAAAAACATTAGTGTATGTATCAAATCAAACATCATTTATTTTATTCTTAATTTTTTTCAATTTTTAGAATCAGATCTAACCCTCTGTACCACGATGTTTCAAAAATATGAATGTTTTTGTATTGCCTAAAATCCTTGCCACAGTATTTCCCAAATTTTCTATTAAAATTTTCTCTCTTATTATTTTTAATAAGCTGTAAGAAATTCATTTGAATCTACATGAAATGTTGCGATTAGCAATTTTAGTTGGCTTAGTGCGAAAATGGTTCTTTAATTAAAACCGCTTTTACATAAGCACATTTAGTTGGACAATAATAGTTATTGAGACACCTATCGTATTCAGTTGGCCCACGTATTATGGTCATGTATACGTTGCTAAGTAAATACTGGACTGGTTTTTAATTAAACGCTGCGGGGATACTAATACATTTACATGTGTTATGTATGAATGGATTTGTTATAAATTAAAGCAAGTTTAACTGGAAAAACTTAAATTGTATTAAAAATATATTGATTTCATTAAATTTCAATAATAGGCTCAAAACTTTCGTAGTATGGCAGCATGGATAGTATTTTATGCTACTTCTAAATTCACTATTTTAAATATACATATTTGAAAGTTGCATCTCACTGTCGCAAGGCTTTTTTCGTTTATTGTAATAAAGTCGTAAATCTTCGATAAATGAATTACCAAGTACATTCATACACATTTAAGATTTAATGTATAGATGACTACCTTATGTTATACAACCTTTATTTATAAAATTAATTTGCATAGATTTTGTTTTCTTGTCAAATGTGCAAGCTTACTAAAGATATTGAAATTTAAGAATATAAATGTAATTACTTTATATCAAAGAAAAAAAATGTTATAATTGTACTTACATCTGTTGTTATAATTTAAAAAAATAAACTTTGAAAGTAGATACACTTATTTCAAATAGTGCACAACAGGTTTGAAAATGCTTAACTGAGTTTTTGAAGAACTCTGTAGAGGTTGACACTGAACTTATACTACTAATTGTTTTAGATATATGTACATACTACATTTTAATAAATTTTCATTATCATCGTAGATTTTTTGGTAAATTAGGAAATCGGACAAGAGTAGACAAGCATCCACCCGTCAATATCTCGGACTGGAGGAGGCAGCCGAGCCCAAAATAATTCAAAACTGAAAACAGGAAAATGCCGAATGCCATAAGCGTTTGCATAAATATGATCATCATTCGCACATTACCGCCAATAAATTAGCATTTAGCCACTGGAGACTGGCACTTAGCTGGATTTATTATTGAAATTCCCCGAAAGGCCGCGACGGTTCGGCTCATTAGAAAACAATTTGCCACTCGGCCGGATGCAAACCCTTAGCAAATGGTGTCATTGTTTTCAATTAGACTCTAGAAATTGCATACGTGACCGAATCGAACTGGCCGCGGCCCCAATATGCATAAATAATTCATAACTGGCGGACCAAATTCGGCGAATAGAAAATTGTGGCAACCCTAGCAACAGAGCGCGAGTTAACGGCACATCCGCGGTGGCCGGCGCGCGTCTTTCATCGGGTCTTGCAGCGTCCCCAAATTAATTCATGATATCCGCCCCGATTTCCCATTGATAATTTCGCTGCGACATTTATTATAAAAGTTTTCATTCATTAAAAGCTCGAGTGGCCCCCAAACGGGCGGCAGGGCCCCGTCCACAGCGGCACCCGTCGCTCGCACACTGCTAACTTATTTGCGGCTCTGTGGCCGCCGCCGGTGCGACGGTGTGCGCGTCCAGATAAATGGCCCCGCACGCGGAAAAAGTCCAAATATTGGCGGCTAAAAATAATTGCAAAAAAAATAAACACCGCTGCCGCACACTCACGCGGGCTGCGCAAAACTGATGAACGGGGTAAAAATCGTAAAGTAAATTTTAAGAAGAAAATGCTAAAAATACGGGCGTACTTGGCACCCGTTCAAAAGCATCACCGCGCGCCCGTCGAGGAAGTTCGAGGTGCGTCGAGAGGAAGGAGTCTGGGGAGCCGATCGAGGAAGGAGCACCGCGACGGGGCTGGACCGCGGGACGCTTGGGCATTTGCATATCAGCGCGAATGTTTTCAAAATACTCGACGGATCGCTCAAATTTGCCAGATGCGAACGACGCTGGGCTGCGCCTAAAATTGAACCAGCAGACGAAAGGTCGATCAGCTCGAAAATTAAGCAGGCTGCCCGCGCGCCCCACTGGGCCCCCGACGGCCCGGGCGGCTCTCAAGGAGGCAATCAATGATCTGCTCCCACCGGAAGTTTGTTAAAAATTAAGTGGAACCTACGTCAGACGCTTTTCGCACGAATTTCGAGAAAATAGCTTTTCTTGAACTGGATCTGCATGACCTAGAGGAATCGAAAAAGGTGAGTTTCGATACACCAAAAAGATACATCGAAAAATATTTCAAAAAATATATTGAGTTGCGACGACTAATTTATTACGTAGATCTTTAGAGTCCAACATACAGATATACAAGATAATAGAAAATTTGATAGTGAAATTTATTATGAATAAATACAAAATTTTAACATTTTTTGAAAAAATTATTTTTCTAAAAAACAAAATACCCAAAAAACAGCACTAAAAATGCCCACAGTTGCACGATGTAGTCTGACATTCAAAAATATCGTTTTACAGGAAAATATTCAAGGCTACCATTTTCCACGGATATTCGACTCGACTCCCCGGAAGTGATCTTCTTGTATACCCTGGATATCCTGTGATCAGGATAAGTCAAAAATTAACAAGGAGTATTGTTTTATCATCCAAAACCAAGGATTTTCGATTAACAAGTACTGTCTCCAATGAAGCTGCTGAGATTTGATTCCAGACAAACAAACAGACGTGAAAGTGAATTAAAGTAAAGTTTGTACAATATATTTGATAAGTTGATGAAGTTGTCCTGATTTATAAAGAAAATATACACACCACATACCATGTATATGTATATTTACAAAAGTGTATAAGCGTGTCTACTGGGTTTTAAAAAGAAAGTAAAATGGGATGAAAATGTTGGTGTTCAGGTAATTTCTACAGCATTAAATAGCCCCGACCTGTCCCGCGACCATCGCGGAGCAATTCGAATCCACAGAAATTGATCTTGTCTTCGCCGGTAATTACATGCTCAAGTGAAATTCAGGTTCTAGCCGATCTTCCAGCCGCGCCAAGACGAAGGCAGGAGGGCGTCTAGAAAGCGCGGAAAAAAGGCCAGCGGAAAAGAAAAAGGGCAAAAGGAGGAGGGAGCCGTCAGCAGAAAAAACCCGAGGCCTCTGATCATTATGTCCATCAACCTGTTGCTAAGTTTCGTGTTCCGAGTGGTTCTCGACTAATTCTATGACTAGGCACGACCGCGATGCGGCGTCGCGTCGGCCGCCAGAGTAAGTCCGCTGCGCGATCGCTGGACCGGCAGCGGCACGTCGCGGCTTCGGCGTCTTCGGCGTCGGAGGAGCTCCAGAACTAGCCGGGGCCGGGGCCGGGACCGGGACTGGGACTCAGCTGATCTTTCCGGGCTGGGCATGGCATTTTGACGTGAAAGTCAGCAAGCGCCTCTCCTCCTGGACTCTCGGTCGGGTTCTTATTATGATCTTCCTCCCAAGAAAAACCCAAAAGAAAAGAAAACGAAGACAAAACCTTTATTTTTTCCTACCTATGGCTCGGCGGCGGTATCGATTACGTTGTAACTAGAGAGATGGACGTACTGTAAATTGCCGTCAATTTGGACGATTTCCGGGTCATTGACTCGCGCTAGTTGCCAGCTAAAGACAACGCATTTTAATCAGCACCCAGTAATTACCGGATGCGGCCGCGAGATAGCAGCTTGACAAACGGTCATAAAAATTTTGAAGACAGGCCCTCTGCAGTTATTACCGCGTGCGTGACAGGTAGATAATAGAAAATAATATGCGATAACAACAGCCGTAAGGTAAGCGAGTGCGCCGGTATCTTTAGCAGTGTTCTCACGTCAGCAGCGGTGGCTGAATATGCTTCAATTTTCTAATTTTTCTCGTAATGAGTCTATTCTATGATGATAGGAGGATTTCCGCAAAAACAGTTCTTTGGGAACTTCGAAATTAATATTTTCTACAGAAATTCTGAATAAAATTGTAGGATTATATTATCTAACCTACACTCAGAAAAACTTTTATGGATTTGGCGGCAATGAAATGGTCATAATATTATCAATAATTATAACAGTTATAGTTTAGGCATCCCTAAGACAGATGAAAGAATATAATTTTATAGTTCTGAACTATTATTTATGGTTCTCCCCAGATATACATAGTTAGACATTTCTTCCAATGCCCATATATGTATATAATAAGTGTATGTCTGTTTAAGCTTCGTTAACAGAACTGATAGCTTACTTGGACTATGGATAGAGAAATTATTATAATATCGGTTCAATTGGTTTAAAATGAACTTCACTTAACACTGATAACGCAACGATGGTTAAACTTTATGAGACTGATTGATCTTTCCTTCATCCGTCCGCTATACCCAAATTTTTTGAGCTCTGAATTATTTCTCATAGTCTGGTATAGTCTAACATATATGTATACATACTATTTTAGAATTATTATATATGGCAGTGAATTTTACATGGTCTCTTAATAAAGTCGTCGTACCCCTCACCTTCTCCTACCAATATTTATTCTTACCCACTAAAATCATCGTAATTAAATATTTTTTGTTTACTGGAAAACTTCTCAGAAAAATTCTTTTAGATCTTTTCACGGAAAACATAAAATACGAAAAAAAGCAAAGTCCTCCATAGGTAAATCGGTCCACAAACAACCGAGGCATTCCTCACAAAACTTCAAGAAGGATAATTTTTGGCCCCACTATTTCACCTCTGATCCTTTGTACTACCAAATTTTTATATCAAAGAATAACATTTCTTAGAAAACAAAACCTACAGAATTTCAAGGTTACATAAGTCTCATAAACGAAATGAGATGGGTGCAAACTGAATGTAATAACTGAAGAATTGAGATAAACAATATTTACTTTCAAGAATGTTTTATATTATCCAATTATTAAAATTTAACCAAATATTCGTGCTACGGTTTCGCATTTTAACTTCTGAGAAGGAATATAGTACCAAACAATGTTTGTTAAGTGACTTCGTGCTTTAAAAAATCTTAAATCTTCAACATATTGACTTTTGCAAAGCCAAAACTAATTTAGGCTTCAATATTTTTCAATAGACTGATAAGCTTATTTGCTATTGTACCTACAGTAATAAAATTCACATGCAACAAATAGTTTCTTGCATTTATTTCTATAAAACATTTTTTTGATTCTAACAACAATTATTAAATCATTTTTGTAATAATTTCAAAACCGCTGAAATAATATTGCTGAAAATTTTATAAAAATACAAAGATATTATTGTAATAAAGAGTTGTAAGCCATCAAATATGATATTTTACAATAAACGTCATGGATCGATGTGGTACGGTTAAATATGAATTATAAATTAATATAAATATGTACATCTGTATATCGTCGTCCTTGAAGGGTCAGTCATCTGGCAGCGATATAAATTTAAATAAAAACGTAAAGTATTCTCATTGTCATTTTTGCGCAGATTGCTTATCAAGCAATTTTTAATAAACTTCCAAAAAATGGTTTATGTAAAACCATCTCAATTACGCTTTAAGTGATTCCTTTTCGAATCGCTTCCTCATAAAATTCGCTCAATTAATTTTACAACCACGTTCAATGAGGACTAATCAGCATATCAAAAAGCGACGGTTAGATTTGTTCAAATAAAAGAAGCACCGCCGAACTCTGATATTGCGTGGATACGCAAGTGTACGATCACAGAGATCTTCAATTTGTTTAAAATGAAAAAACGTCGTTGATGTAATGTTCAAAAATCGAAAATTCCTGGGGAAAAAAAGCCGAAGAATTTTTATGTGCTCATTTACTATCAGCCGCAACGGGTGGAAGCACAATCAAAATAAAACGCGAAAAGGCCAGCGGAATCGAATAAATCGGCGATGCGATATTTAAATTTTGAGCCGAGTCTAGGAAGAGCAGCAGCGTGGCAAACGTAACTCATATCAGAACATGACGTGGAGATGTGTAAAATGTGAATAAGACTCGCCAGCGCGATCACGACCACCGCTCGGCGGGTCCGTTCGTAGTGGTTATCAGTTTATTTTTATGCCCTGCTTCCAACCAAATAGGTTATCGTTATTGTACTTTTACAGCACGATGGCTTATTATTAGCGCAAAAGTCTCCTCATCGGGCTGTGGTTGAAAACTTTGTCCGTTGAGAGTTTTTTAACTCTGGTTCGTGGTGCTCCCTAAGACGAGGATGCTACCAGAGACAGTAGGAAAAATTTCACCACGGACCGCAGCGATCTGACCCTCGAATGAGAGGATCACCGTGACCTGATAAGAAATTGTCACGTTCACTGCTTTCAACCGAAATTGAGGCACGTGCAATTATCAATTTGAGGCGATCGCAATCGAGAAACCTCTTGAAGATTCCTCCAGTCATGGGACTCTTCTGCAGAGCGGCGCATATTCGAAGAAATTCCAACGCATGTTACCAACTGTACCCGCAGAATCTAGCCATTTCGAAATTCTATTCAAAATTCCGCCCAGAAAATGGAGGTTAATCTGCATTCGTTATACGGCGAATATGGAGAGAAAAAAGCAGCTAAACCGCAACCTCCTACCAGTTATAAATAATCGATACGAAGCAGCGCCTTAATGAAATATCATTCATAAAAGTCAAACCCCGTAGATAACGGCGTCATCTGAGTGGGATCACAACCGGAACTCAAAGTGGACACGCGGAAATTCCAAAATTTTCGGCGCGCTCGCATGACCTGTTTATGATGACAGCGATGATTTCTTTGGTCATTCACAAAATATCGCAAAAACTCGAGATTTCCACCAAAAAACAAAAAAAATATAAATTTTAACACTTTCTATAGCATCTTGATTGCTCCCCAGGGGTTCTGGAACTCATAGATTATAAAAGATCGATCTAAGACCCAGGACAGGTGCGTTTATAGCTTTTTTATTTGGGGATCAAGAGACCCGGATTGCGTGAGCTGCATGCATAAAATTAAAATTTTATTTCCAGCATATTGCTTTATTATATTGTTTAATCAAAAATTTCAAAATTCAGAAATGAAACGACGACTAATTATGTAATTAATAAGCTCCGATGGTCGAACACAATCTGTGTTTAACTACTTTGGTAAGGCCATTCCGAGGGAATATTATTGATGAATGGGTTATAAATTCGAACACTAAATTAGCAAATTGTATTGTATATTAAACTAACAATACATAAATTAATTGATACTTAATCTGAATTTAACACTTGCAAATTAGGTTATAAAAATATTAGGATGATCAATGCTTTTTTGGAAAATTTCACACTTTACCCCCTCTTCCTTATATGTACACGGCTGTTGTTTAGTTTTCATCCAATATTAAAATTGAAGAGGTTAGAAGACTTGAGTAGGTATAACATATATTTTTAAAAGAAGCTTATTTTGTTATACATACCTTTCACGTTTTCTGCTGCATTATTCTTTAGGTAAAACTATCACTTATATAAATTGTTGAAAGTGACCGTGGTTGCAAAAGTTAAAAAGCTTATTTTTCTATTCAAAATAGTTTCTGGTTGAACATTTGTAGAATAGAATCAATTCAGGCTAATTCTTACAGAAAAACAGATAAACAAAATGGCAAAAACCAAAAAGAGCATAAACCCTGTACCTTCCAGTGAAAGTCCAATCGAAATTGGTTCTGTCGATATCAAGACAAAAAGTTGTTTACAAAATTCAAATTTTGTTTTCGATTTTGCATGAGATGTATTTTTTTTGATTCACTTAATACTATTGAAACTACTAACGCAAATTCGATGACTATACCTATATTGTAAAATAGAAGATGAATTCGATTCTGGCACTTAAGCATTAAAATATGTATGATACTAATTCTTATTTTAAATAGTATTGCCGAAATCAAAATTTGATAATTGGTCAAAAAATCATGTTAATAACAATTTTTTGATATGGCATGATTATTTTTATTAGTTCCGAGTACCTACTTAATATTATAAAATACTGTTAACTACCGATTTCAACCAAAAACAATTACTCTAATAAACGACTGTTAACAATCCTTCCGAAGGTAAGTACATTAAAATAAATCTTGTAGCAACTAAATTTCATTTTAATCAATCAGTAGCTTCAATTTCTCAAGATTAAAAAGTTCTGGTTATGCTTTAATGTTCGTCATTAATTGGCATAATCGACTGATTTTAATTATTATAGAAGTCCCAATAGATCGCTTTCTGCAATAATCGCAAGATTATTTAATCACAACGCAGCATTTTACCATCTGAGGCTAACACTTTCTGACTTCGATTGAAATCTCTCACATAAATAAAGTTCAAAAACTGCAGTTCGAGGTTAAGAGGAGTAATCGACATTTTCCGTAAACATCTTCCACGACGATTTAAGTGGACAGCGCGAAAAAAAACGAAGAGAGTTACTGTGAAAAAGGAAGAGCCAATCTGCAGCCCGTAAAAAATGTGAAAAATATGCTCGAGAACTATTAGAAAACTACGGGCGAGTCGGCGGGGTCCGGATCCGGGGCCGCGCGATTGCCCGCTCAGGGGCTGCCGACTGAGCCGGGCTCCGATAGGGTGATAAGCCAAGTGGCAGCTCGCTATCAATCAAACACCGGAAGCAGTTGTTTCAGTTTCTCGATTTTTATTACTTGTGGCCGGCGTCTTGAGGCGGCCGCGAGATTACGCGACGAAGGCGCACACAGATCACAGTCTGATTTTGTTTCAGTTCATATCGGCGCGGCCAGTGCACAGTTCCTGTGTAAAATTGAACAGCGCTCTTTGACTCCGCTTCTTACTTCTGCGATACACCCAATTTCTTATGCTTTCTCATATTTTTCAAAATTCGCGAAACATGCAGATTAACATTCTATCGCTAATAGAATTTATGCTCTTCTTAAAAACTAGAAGGAAACACTTGATCTAAACACCAACTAAAAAATATTGGTAAGCTCCTAAAGCGTAATTGATTATCTATAGATTCTCTGCCCCATTTTGTAAAACAAAAGTCAATAAACTTAAAAAAAAACTATTAATTGTGGATCATAAAAAACAAAGTCCACACAGAATTAACAATTAATGATTTTCGGATTTATTCTTTCACTTGTGCCAAATTTCCAGATTGTACATACATATGTATGTAGGTATACCTATCTCCTTTTTTAGTTAGTATTCGATATTCGTTTCAAATTGATACCTCCAGCAATTTCTGAAAAAGGTTTCTTAACCCACGGAGAGATGGACAACAAAAGGATCCTATCAAAGATCCCCTTTTCCTTAATAAGTTATCGAACCCTGAAATTGAATCTAGGATGTTTGAGATTGTTTTAACATAATCTTCTTAGAAATGAATATCATGTTATTAGTTTTTTCGTTGCAAATTATAACAAATTAGACTTCTTATTATTTTAAACTAATAAAATTAAATATTTGAAGTCACGAATGTTTAAAACAATTCTTACACCTAAAGAGGGTTCTCGGTCAATAGCTAGGTCATCTGTCTTAGCTTTAGAATATAATTTTATTTTTAATGTTTAGATAGTACCGTAACTTTGACTTTAGTCTATTTTATTTTCCTCAGGAACTGTTGAGTGTCTAAAATATCTTTAATATTCAAAATTTAAATTAATAAAATTAGATATTCCTTTAAAAATTAATACCTAGTTTTTTCACAAACTTATTGAGAATTGAAAAAGTTGAAACAACAAAACACCATCATTTTTAACTTAGTTTAAAACACCACTTTCAAATCCAAGTATGTCCTATATTTTGTAAAGAAATTTTATCCCCTCTCTTATGCTTATTTCATTTTGCCATTATTTTCTAAATACCCTATTTAGTTCAGAGATACTCTAAAAACCAATGGTTCTCGATTGGTAAATCCTGGTACATCAATTGATATTAATATGTACGTTTTCGCAGTGTTAAATCTTGTTTTTAACTACTACAAAACTGCTGCACATTACGGTGTTTGACTATCAAAGTATATTTAAAAAATATACCAATCAAATCTATTCAAAAACTTACTCATTAAAATTGGTAGCTTAGTTGGTAGAAACCCCGTTCCTACAAACTACGAGTAATACTCTTTGGAGGCTAATTATTCCTTTTAGCAATCTTCCTGACTAACTGCAAAAATAACGCAAAATTTGGACACCTACTTACCTTCTATTGATTTTATCCATATAAAAATTTCATTAAATTTAACTTTTGTTTTATGTAATTATCACCAGTAATCGATAATTATTATCGGGTTTTCCACATCCCCTTGGTCTGCGACCCGTCTTCAATGTATATTTGGGGAGAGTAAAATTTTATTGTATTTACGATATTCAGATATTCAGATTCGTTCATACTTACCAATTAAGCTGTTGGTAGTCTTCTCTGCAAAAAACAAAGTGGTGATTGAAAAAGGATAAACAAGGGATCATCTGGATGTCAATGAAAACGATATGTCTTTCAGAAATTATTTTTTATTCAGTTTTAAATAATTGAAATTATTTGTGTTAAAAATCAACAGAACTTTCATTAATTGTTAGGAAGTTTTACGTTTTTTTGCGTTTGCATTTGCGCTTGCAGTTTGTTTTCTAGGATGAATGAATGAAACGAGGCAAAAAAAGAGATAAAAACGATAAATCTAAGAACTGAAGACTTGAAGTGAACGAATCGCAGTTAGCGTAGTTAAGCCTGTCCCTGTCTGTATATGTCTGTCTGACTCTCTCAATTGGAAAAAAACAAACTTTTCAAAAAAGAAAAAAATATATATATTTTTTAAAAATCTGTTTCTCGTGTTTTCATTTAGTGAAACATAAAAAAACGGAACATGAATACATCTATACATAAAAATAAAATAAATATTTTTTTTCTTGAGTTTTCGCTTGCTTTTTCTGCTTTTATATATACTTAAAACGTAGTCATTTATATATAGTATTTATATATAATAATCTTCTTCAACTTGCTACTTCGCCGCTGCGTGGAGGTCCTTCCATAGCATGAGCCGCTTTGGCCGCGTGTCGCTTTAAAAAGGAGCAGAGAAGAATGTCCTTACACGTAGCTATACATTAAAACACTTATCGTTATACAATTCATTAAATATTCCACAGTTTAACAAAAGTCCGCTCTCCTTGCTCGCCTAACGTATTCACACACGGTGCCGTAGCCTACATCTAGTAGCGCATTTGTTTCTGTTCTCTGTTCTCAGTTTCGCATTTCTCAGTAGGGTTTCCTGATGTTACCATTATTATTAGAAATTTTAATTAATATTAAGAAATAATAAAATAAAATTAATAATAATAACATTTCTAATATTTAATAATTATCTGTTTGCAGTCTTTGGTTACATTTATAATTTTAATGTTTACTCTGTTTGCGCGGCCATTGGCGTCACTATGCGTGCATAGCAACAGCAATGGCGTCGGGCGCCATTATTCTTTTTACAGTATTTCTCAAATAGTCTGCTTTCGGCCAACTGGCCGTCGCTGGTGGCGCGGCCCCCTGCCGTTCAGTAGTCAGGACTCGTGTCGAGCAGTCTCTTCTCAGGCGTAAGATCGCAAGTTCGGATGATCGTTCTACCCCCACCACCGCCGCCGCCGCTGCTACCATGGTGATGGTTACCCCCACCACCGCTAATGCCGCCATGAATGCCTCCACTGCCCCCCGTCGACTTGGAACCGATGCTGCTGCTGATCGGCGAGATTGGCAACATTGTCGTCGATCCGATCGCCTGGCAGCGACACCCATGCCGGGAGTGTCGGGCGTAGCACTTCGCACAGATGGCGACACATCCGCGCATCGGCCAGTAACACCAGAGGCATGGGAGGGCCAGGGAAAGGGCGCCCAGCCAGCCCCATCTGGCGGTTCGCTTGTGCGGCAGGCACGAGCAAGGATCGTCTGCGCAGGATATGCTGTCGCCATCGTCGCACTCCATCTCGTGGTCCTTGGCGCAGTGGTAGAACAGGGCCTTGACGCAGCACAGACAGGAGGCGTAGTCGATAACGGTTTCGGCGCTGCACAGGCAGGTCTTGTTGCAGACCCACCGTGACGGCAGTTGCCTTGGACTTTGGCACTGTTCGCAGCGACACTTCTTGCACTGCGGACAGGTGATCGAGTTGAGGGAGTCGCCGCCCCCGTTGGGACCCAGGTGGTGGAGGTCCAGCTCCTCGTGCAGGATCGAGTTGACGTCCTTCGAGAAGGGCGGCTGCTTCGTGATCGCCTGGGTGATGGGCAGCGCTGTCGGCCGATTGCTCGCCGGCTGGTGCCTGTTCGTTTGTCCAGGTAGTAGTAGCGTCGTCGTCGACGTCGTCGTTTGTGTTGGACCAAGCGACGGTGTCGAATGACCACTACCTTTATGGCTACTAATATTCGAATGTAATAGTGTGGAGGAGCCGCCACCGCTCGAAGGCGATGTCGCCCCGCCGATAACTGCATGATTGCTAGACTGATGATGACTTGGATGAGAGTGCAGCTGATGATTATGCTGCTGCTGGTTATGCTGATGCCTCTGGTTATGCTGCAGCAGGAGATTATGCTGAGTTGTGGTCTGACCATGGATGTTCTGTCCGGCTGGGTGTTGGTTGCGCGACGCCTGGTGCAGCTGCTGCGGCGTTCGAAACGGTGTGTCCACATACTCGTTGGCGAGCCGTTCGTTTTCGGGTCTCGGCGCCGCCAGTGTGACAGGCGATGCGGGGGACTCCGTAGTATGAATAATGTTCGATGAAATCGATGGTAAGAGGGTGAGGTTGACGATCGGGGGCGGCGGCCTCCGCCTCGTGAAGCTATTTGTTGATGTAATTGTTGTACTACTTAAGCTATTACTACTAACGCTAGATGTTTGGTGTTGCTGTTGCTGCAACTGTAGTGGTATGAGGGGCGCTGTTACCGGTGCTGGATGGGCCGCTAGGGCAACAATAGCGTTATTGTTGCTGCTACAGATGCTACCAACGCTACCGTTGTTTTTGCTGTTGTTGTTATTACTACTGTTGCTGTTATTACTGCTAATTACAATGTTAATGCTGACGTTACTTATGCCGTTGTTGTTGCCGCTGCTGTTTCTACTGCTGACGCCGCTAATGTTATTGTTATTATTACTGAGAATATTACTAATGTCCCTACTTTGATGAAGGTGATTATTTGTACATATTTGTTGCTGCTGCTGATGTTGCTGACGTTGTTGAATTGGTGAGACAGGGGCGCTCATCATCGGCGGCTCTGGGGCCCTTGGACGATGTACTCGAGGTAATAATTTAGGGGGCCTTGGAGGCGCCAAAGGATCGCCGCCATTTCTGCGATCCATGTATTATCCTTAAGCCTAATGTCCTCGGTACAACAACCGGGGACCACCAAAATCCGTCATCCTTAAGCAAAATCGCCTTCTGGAAAGAAATAAAAGGAAATTGTTTAAAATACTGCGGTACACATTTTAGAAGAGTCGTGAGAGTTGAATGAACTTTTGAAGTTACTTTATCGTAGAAAATTTTTGAAATGGAAAAAAACAGTTTTGGATACAAATCGGGTTTTACAATATTTTGAAGTGCAATTTTGTTTATAATTGGAGACTGAGAACAGATAGTACCTGCGGTCAATGACATTGTTAAATGATTCACAAATAGTTCCCCAATGGAACGTAATTTTGCTTGTCAGAAGTAAAACATAGCCGCAGATTTTGAAATTTGATCGTGCCATATTTATTGCACTGTTGTGCTTCATGTATTAAAACGATAAAATTATGGTTATTGTATAAATGTGTTTCGCTACCAATAACGATTCAATTCCTAAACAGCAAAACCTTAGATCTACAATGAGAGAAAAACTTTAATTTGTGTGCAAACCTAATGCGAGAATCACTTTATACTGAGATCCATCTGGTGGGAAATTGTGGCGAAACTAGTTATTAGATCATCTACATGCCAGCAAGAGTTGAGTAGCAGAATGCATACGAAAAATTACCTCAAATACAGCGAATACTAAGTTTGTTAAATATTTCACTTTTAGATTGAAATATTTCGAAAACCTGTCGTCATAAAGTATATTTTAGGTAGAATGCGAAGTTCATCAAAACCATGGGTTAAGTTATGTTGGCCTGTATTATTACACCATGGACATGGCTAAAAATTCTTGAATGTGCAAATCCACTTTAATATTGGATTTTTGAAGAGAACATAAAAGTAGTACTTGTTTCCCCGGCATTAATAAAAGTGAATCCAACAACCTATGGCAATCAATGCCATCATGAAATAACCGATCGGCCGCCGCAGCCACAACAGCAATAGGCCCTAGTCTAGTAGTCTTTGAACCCAAGAAACCTGTCTTCCAGGAACACTGTATAGAGTTCTTTGATATGTCCCACATTGACTGTGGTTGTGTGATCATTGAGCTGTGAATTTCCACATCCAAGCGGTGATGATCTCGATCTTGATTCCCGGATTGAGTCGACGAGCACCCGCTCCAAGGAAACGGCCAAGTGTGAGTCCCTCACTCACCTTTTCGATCGAGCCGAGACAATCTCAGTACCATGGCGGGATGCACGCGTGCAGCCAATGGAAGGAACCGATCATTGATGAAAAGAAGTACAAAAAAGAAAACTGATTGAAAATAAAACAAAATTACAGCGAAAATATAAATAAAAGTAAAGGAAGATCACCAGATCGTTTGGCCAGCCGCTAGAGCAGGACAAAAGGGGAAATTCACGTGTGCAACACGCACGATCGGTGTAAGGTTTTTTCCTGCACTCCTGAAGGGCTCTTTCCATAATGGCTGAGCGCTTGAGCACAGAAGTTTACCTGAGGATCAGCGCAGCCCGGCGACGGCAGAGCAAGGGAGAAAGGAATAAATAGAAGAGGTCTTGAAGAGGGCAACCTCCTCGGCACAAAACGCAAGTGGTCATGCTGCAAGGTTGATTCATTCCTCGATTCTTCCCTCCGAGGCTTCTTGCTTTTTTTCTGTGTTAAGGCCGTTTGGAGAAAGAAAAATAGGAAAGATCACTATCGGTACCCATTGTTACCAGAAGTGCTCTATTCATTGATTCTTTCTGGTTTTTTGCTGTGCTCACTGTGTCGTCGTTTTCCTTTTTTTACTTCGCTTTAATGTTATTTCTCACCTTTCAGGAAACAGTCCTAATGACGCCTTTAGCTAGAACATGAACAAAAGCCGAATCATTTGCGCAACGCAGGCTTCGATATCTAAGCAAACTATCTACATCTAGATGGGCTCGATCTGCATATTGTCGGTAATAGTTTATGATATGGGTTTTGTAATGGATCAGATTGAAACTATTGAAAATATGTATTGTCGGCTTCAGTTTCACAATCCACATTACAATTTAGTGTTAGTATTGTTGTAAGGAGATTCTCTTAACTTTCCTTTAAACAGCATATTAGAAAATAATTCACTTTTCATATTGTTGAGAGTTGGTAACAAAGAGATCGTTTTGCAAAATTATGCATTGCACTTTAATTATTTAGCTTGGAGGTCAAGATATAAACGAACTCTTAGTACAGCATTTCTATGATAATTAAAATCATGAATCTACTGCAATATTCTTCGTACTTACGCGAATAAAGAACATAGGTTCTATTCACTTCACATTTCGCCATGAAGTTCGAATTTTCTTAAACTTATGGTTATTAAATACACTTTAAAAGCATTTGCTATAGGACAACAGCACACTTGCTAAAATCATCGTAACCATTTAAAGTATTTCACACCCAACAACGCAGTGACCTACACCTTTCCTCAATGAATTTTATACTCAATTGAGGAGCAACAAAGAATTTCCTCATATGAAGATAGGAGCCACCTTCATTTAACGCCTCAGCAATTTAAACAAGTCGAAGTCTACGTTGTGACTGCTGCAAATATTTAGATATCGAAGAGGTGAAAATGAACACCAAACATTCGATGCTTCCATTTACCCCGCAGATTGTGCTGACTTTGCCAGAAAAAGTAATGAGCGTATGAATTGCAACTTTTGTTATCAAAAGACTATTAATTTAAGTAAAAATTCAGGCCTTTCCTGTTGGTTATTTTTCTTCTGAATTCCGAACGCCCATCGTAAGTACTGTGCGACTATCGAGAAATATAATATCTAGAGGAAATGAGACCAATTTTACCGTCTTACTGCAGGAAATAAGTTATTAATGTAAGTCGACGAAATTAAAGACTTCACGGAAATTAGCTTCGCATTAATCATATCGCGTATTATATAATCGAGTAAAGTTTAAACTACTCTTTTATGGATGGAATAGAAAAATTTGATACGTCAGCATAATATCAGTGAAGTAATTTTTTTGCAGTAGATTGAAACCTATAAAACATTAAAAAAATATTTAACGGCGAGAATATTTCTAGACTAGGCTAGGTTTGATATAAAATTGGATTAAGAAATTTTGAAATCTTCCTAAACAAAAAAAAACATCTTTCGGGTATATGTCTTCTGATATGCTCCCTAAAAAATAAACTAAACTTAGATATGTCTTAACTACTAGAATTTTTCCTATCTTATTGCTATTATTAATACGAATTTTCAAAATATCATGATTTATTTTTAAATGCCAACATAAGCAATGATTACTTATCTATTTTTTAAACTGATTTGTGGTTTTCATAATGCGAAAGAAAAAAACAAACAAAGTTCATTTGATCATAGTATGAGCAGGTGTATTACGCTATCAATTTAATTGTTAAAATTGTTCACAAGAGTACTTTAAAAAACCAAATTTAAACGGATGCAACTTGTTGAGTGCTCCTTTGATAACAGCTTTGATATCGCCTATGATTTAAATATACTGGAGACGAGTATAATTAGTAGTTATATGTATATGTTATGTAATGTTGTTTAAACACCCCTAAAATTGCCCTTCAAATTTTTACTCATGCAATTTGAGTTTTTTAATAAGCTCCTGGACAAATAATAAGGATTGATTCCACTAAATCACAAATAGGAATACAAATCGAACATTTTTTTTATTTATTTATTTCTTCATATCTTATAAATTTTTATGCAGAATGATTTTTTATAATAGTTTTTAAGGAAAAATCAATTGTTTTATTTTAATATAAAACCAGCCGATAGATACAGGACATTGGATATTACCAATAAATTTTCATGACTCAATTATTTTCCTAACACAGCTGAAAATATAGTGAGCATTCCTGATATTGATCTGCTTTATGTATGGATGTATGTATGTGAGTGCTAACATGTTCGTACCTATTATAATTTGCAATGTTCATAGGTGTGCGATACTTTATAACTTGCAAAAGGTAACCTCGAGGCAAATTTCGAAATACCGCACCCGAAATTAAGTGACTCCGTATGATAGTGACCCCAAACATGATTCTAACAAGCCATGCTCGCAATAAAACTACCAACTAGACAAACTGTGCACAAATATAGTCGTCGATAATAAATCAGTGTGCTAGAAGTGATCCAAAGAATTGTTGAAAAAACAACAAGATTGCCGTATCTGAAAATTTTGAACCGGAAGCAGAAATCCTTGAAACCCCACGAAAAAAGCTTCCACACGAATGTCAACAAACATGAAATATCGTTGAAAGAGTAATCTTTCCCGCCACAGTTTACTATAGATGAAACAAAAGCAAAAACAAAAAAAAGAAGCAAAAGACACAAAAAACAATGTCAGTGACGCGGCCATAAATTTCCCGACATGAAAATTCCCCAATAAATCTGGCAACAATGTCAGCCAGAAATACACTCCATTTAAATCTCGGCTCACTGTCGAGCTGCGCGCGCGTATGCGCAACGCACAGGGGGTACGTTCCGTGCGTACATTGCACGCTTCAATACGCAATCGCACAGAACTCGCGATCTCATTTAACCGCCACACCATAATTTGTTGGCGATGCGCAGCCTCGGGGCTGGGCTGCATCTAGCCAGGAGCAGCGCTGCGGGGAGGGCGTGACGGTCGTGCTGTCGTCGCACACACCCTGTGGCGGCTGCTCCCTGTTTTAATAATAGCTGAAGTTTATAAATTTTGCTCTATAAAGTTTGAATCAGGATCACCGCGTAACACTGTCATCCCGTCAAAGATAAATCGGGAGAGTGTGCGCAGTCCGCCGTGCACCTTTCAGCATGCGTAGTCCCGCACCCGGGAGCCCGACGCAACAGTGGGGAAAGGCAAAGTCCGGAAATGGAATTTTTTTCGTCGTCTTATTCTCTTTTATTACACTAACGAGCGTTTAAGAACTTGGCTTGCACTCAACATGTTTTAATTGGATGTGGAAGTGATGCTACATTTGTGGCACTTCTGGCGTGCATGTGTGCCTGTTTACTCTCGATCCGGGGCCTCAATGCTAATCCCCGGCGGTCCAGCGCAGCCTCGCCTTCTGCTGGCAGCCCCGTTCGGCGGAGCATTCGCGTCGCGCGGCTGAGACCCCCAAAAAGGGAGCTTAATCGCGACTTGTGGCTCTGCCACCGTTGTGACAGATCAATAATCGCGGCGTCGACGCACGCACATACACGCACGTTTCGGCTGGCATACACTGCAGTGTGTTCGTGTACAGTTATGCACGAAGTTATGTAGTATCAATTACGTTGCCGTCGCGACCGTATTTTTCCTTCTCCAGCATTTTGTTGTGCCGATCGCGGTCCTCCCGCTTTTGTCTATGGCGGCCCTCGGCCTCGGCGACTTCGCGCGGATCGCTTCCATGGGCCGCGTCCGCCATCGCTGGCCGCGAAAGCCGGTTGGGCCTGCGACGGACCGCGATCCCGTGCGGCACACACCACAACCGGTCTCCGCTCAGCTGCTCTACTCCGCGATCTCGGCTCAAGTCGCTGACAACTTTTTAAAGAATGAACCGATCAAGAGCACGGAATTCCAGCATACGACTTAAGCCTGAGCCGCCTTCCCCAGATCTTGGGCAAAAGGCATTTTTTCATTATCACGTTTTTGTTATTGGTCTTATTCTTCTTAAATGAAATTCTCGATCGTCTGGACTTGTTAATCTTATCAAGTAAGACGAGACTGTTGCTCCAGTGGCTATTTTTTCGACGAAGATAACTCCGCGGAGCTCTGCTCCTTGCTCTCCGTCTCTCTCGGCTCAAACTATTAAGTCGCATGTCCATTCCAGTTTGAGGAATGATCGATTTTAAACGGGAGTCTTAAGAAATTCTTGTTGAGATCTATCTTAAAATGGCTAAGACACGTACACTTAAAACAAATAATGAATGAGCACAATGTTATTTCAACTACTCTTTTTCATTACCAAAACACAGATATAATTTTGCAAATTTTGAAGCAGAGTTAGAAGAAAAACAAAATTCGGATCTACCCACATTTTATTCTAAATTTCACGTGACGTTTTTGAATTTGCAAGCAAGTTTTACAATAAAATGGCAGGATGAAAAGTGTCCTAGGTGTTGAAACTATTGTCACGCTAAGTTTCATTTAAATCTGTAGTGTTCGCGTAATGTGAGTACAAATCCCATAATATTGTTTAATATTATAAATTTAAAAACATATTTCAAGTTACAGTTTTATTATATTTATATACATAAAATATATATGTACCAGTCCTTTTCGTGTATAGAATCATGTAATAAACTTCATCATTTTGTATTATTTTTGAAAAACTTTATTTTAAAAATTATTGACTTATGTATGTAGAAGAGATGCCGATAAACAAATTCTATGTACAACTAAGCCACATTTCAATTCAATAATTTTAGCAGTTTTCGAGAAAATCGGCCGTAACAGACAGTATTTTTCTCACAAATTATTTGGGTCTCAATCTTATGAAATATGTAATATGGAGACGCAGGTGAACATTACATAAAAACACTAATAGATGTAAAATTAAAATAAATAAATTGACTAATAACTTTCAATAAACTATTAAAATCTTGATAATTGTCTTTGATATGATTGAATTTTTGAAAAAAATATAATTTAAGTTTTCCTAAATTTTGTGATTTGCAAAACAAAATAAAAAGTTTTGCTGAATTAAGTACTTTATGATATTAAATTAGAATACAGGAACCATTTTATTTTGCTTTATAAATAGTGGAAGTAATAGTTTTATGAGACTTACTGAAAGCAAGAACCGGCACCACACCGCATACATTTTGAATAATTTCTTAATATGGTCCCATGTCATTTTTTAATGTGTTTATTTATTTTTCCCAATATCATAATCATGTGCCTTTTTTAATCGTTTTGCTTCTTTCCTTCTTAACCTGATAAGTGCGCGGGCATTTCTTATCGCTGGAGTAATCTCCTTGCCGCGTTAATAAGCGTTCATTTTGCAGCCGCGTACAAGCATAATGGGGTCTTTGATTTCAGATATTTTACTCCACTCAGAATCGTTGCTTATTTTAGATTATTTTAAGAGGAAAATAGTAAAAAAAAGTGAAAACAGAAAAAAATTGTGTGATACTACCACAGGCTCTGTGCGTATTGCGTTTGACCAATTTGGGGATAGAATAGAAATTATGTTTAATAAAAATTCTCCCGCAGCGAAAATTAGATACGTTTATCAGAAATTTATATTCTCACAATGATCCTTATAAATAAAAGAAAGTCCGTTTTGGAAATCGTTGACGATAACACAAGGATTTCAGAAGTTTCTATTATCATCATTACTAACTTCATTAAATATAAAGGTATTTGAATTACTTTATATTCAGATATTTATTTGCACAGTTAAACAAAATTTAGGTTTTGTATGAGTTAATGTTCTAGTAGTAGTGTCAAAAAGTGTTTAAAGAAAAACGTAAATGCTTCGGTATCGATAAGAAATATACCGGACCAATCTGAGAATTATTTAATTTATTCTTATTTGTGCGCAAGAAAATCAAAATCAAAAGAACCATTTCTTAAAGGGGTATGTTTTACAGAAATAATTGCATCAAATTTTCCATTGATAACACTTGACCTTGACCCCTACACTGTATTTTTCAATAGTCTGGAGGATTGGATGGATCTAATTCCGGCTGTTTCTGCATTGGTTTAAGAGGTTACCCTAGTTAATATAAAAATTTGATCATTTATATAGATTTTTATGTATCATAAATTAAAATATTTAAGAACAATTAGCAAAATCTAATATATCATAATTCGATCTAAATATGTACTCAAAAGTATCCAGATATGTATGATAAAAAATATTATAAGAGCTTTTGGCTCCACATCAGTTTTGTTCGATATAGACATTTTTTAATTACAAAATATTTATAATTAATGAAGGGTATATGTAGCTTTAAAAAGGCATACAACAAGTAAGTAATTTATGAGAATTAGGGACTATAGTCAAAATTATAACGTTAAAATAAGTACGTGCATTAGATTCGGGTTTATGCTGCCATATTATTAAAAGAGGAAGAGGTAATAACATTTCTTATCCTTAATAACCAGCTTTATTTTTTATTTCTACGAGGAATTTCCGAAGGCAGATTTGAAAATTCTCGCAAGGAGTCAAGGAATGATGAAACTTAGCCTAAAACTGACAAAAAGTACTTAGTACTTTTGCCGAATAATACTAGGGAAGATTATAGGTATTAATTTTAATATTTATTCTATTGTACGTGTACATTTGTGAGTTTTTGCACGGTTATTATCTTCCACTTATATAAAAAAATATGTTTGCAAGGAAGGACCTCACGTTTTTTTTCAAATTATTACCGATGTTTTCGGATTCCCTTATAGAATCGCATAACATAGTATCATCAGAGAATAGGATGATAACAGTTTAGTTTTTTTGTAATATGCTAATCCTTAAGGAATATCTACTATATTTTGCATTTTATATCCAATGTCCGATAGTAAACTTTCAATTATATTCACAATGTGTTCAGGGAAATTAGACTTTATCATTTTGTATATTAAGCCCCTATGTCCGAGATAGAAAGAGACAGTTAGAAGTATTTTCTACGTAAAAAAACGATGCCAGTAGATATTCCATCCAATTGTGATCCTTTTCGGGTAATGTATTTTTGTATTATATATTTAGGTTTAGAGCCTAGCTATTATAAGGGAAGAAGAGGTTTAATTTTAAGATGTTCATTGATCATCTCATGGGTTAATTTCTCGAATAAGAAAGCGATAAATGCCGCATGATAGTATCCATGTTTTTGCGAATAGTAAGATCAGTTGAGTAGTCGCAAAGTGAGTTTTTACTTCTTGGAACGAGTAAATGTAAAATGTGCGATTCTATCAACAACGATCATGCTGCCAGTAACATAACACCGCCGGGGCACTGGGAAAATAATCGAATTCTCTGAAAGCAGTTCCACCCGAGGCGGCGAGTAGTATCGGGCTCATTAACCTGTTTTCCTTCTGATGAAATAATATTGGCGCCGGTCTAGTTCAAGTATTGGAATTCGCCTTCAACTGAAAACGCCGTGCAACGTTTCCTCTGAAACACGATTCAACTAACAAACAAAGCAGCGGCGAGAGCAACAATAACATCAGCGTTCGCAGCGACGCTGCCAGGGGCTACAACATAAAAGCATATAAAAGCACATAAAAGCATAAAGCGGTGAGTGATCAGAAAAATCGCAAAAAATAATTGCAAAAAATAAAAGGCACCAAACGCGCTGAAATAAAATAAATTAAAAGAAGTTTTTGCTTTTCTAAAAAAAAAAAACGTCTCCGCCGGCAGGAATGAGTGCGCGCGCGCGCCTACCTGTTTTGCCTCCGCTAAAATCAACTCATTAATGAAAATTGGGCCTGAATAAAGAAGCATAAACCGCGAAAATAAAAGAAACGCTAAAACCGGGAAATGTGCGAACTCACCTTGGCTGAGCTCCACTACCACCGCGGCGGCGCGATCGTAAACCGATCGTGACACAAAACAAGTCGAGGAGTCATCGAAGAAATCTCTCCTCGACAACCCGAGATTTCTCGTTCTCGGCGTGTATTTTGGTTAAAAAGTTTTATCGTTTTTTATGCGGCCGCCGAGGTTGCTGCTGCTGGAATCGATGATTTTATGATTTTTTGCCGAATATATATGTGGCGCCAACGTGCTCGGCTGATTAACAATTTACAATAAATTAAGTAGACGAGAGACTGTGGAATTCGTATTTCTTCGTCTTGGCGCGATTTCTTGCCTTGTTTCTAGTAAATTTCGAGAGAGTGTGTAATTATAATTTCGAGTGTGTGGTTTTATTGCAACCGGGATGGCATAAGACCGCCACTGTGATGAAACGTCTTCGGCGGTTTTTGCCTCCGCGGCGCTCGGACTCGTTGTTTATCTCGTTCAAATTCAAATTAACCAGCTGAGGTGAAAAATTTAAGTTAATTGCGTTGTTTTTGCTATTGGGAAACGGATCTAAATTTTTACGATCAGCCGCAAACATAACGATAATAAAGTTGTACTTAAGGTCTTTATGAACGTCTTTTTACAAGGTTACAAGGTGGAGCTGTCTGGTAATATTTTGCAATAAATCTGCTCAAATTAAATTTTTAATTTCTACACACTGACTTGGGTTTTTCCAATCTTTGTGTAAATAACTCCAAGGAAGACCATAACACGGTTAGTCATTCTTTAGAGACCTTTTTGCTACTGAATAGTAAGGAGTTTCCATTCCGTTGAATGAAAGAAGATAGAGTATAACTTTTAATTACTCACATATCTGATAATTTTTAACAAACAAGTACTATCACTTTAAAAAATTTATTCAATTATTACTACTCGTTTCATTTAAACTATCGAAAAAACTTTGTATGGATAGAGCAAATTATACACTTCAAGAAAAAATAAACCACGACATTTTGGATTCAGAAAGAGATATAAAGTCTTAGTTATGGCTTGGAGGCTAAAATAGGCGGCTGCAAAAACGAAGACAACGGAACGGCGCAACTGCTTAGCATAAAAGATTAAAAAATGCGATATTCGCATTCTCAATGTTGTAACAAAATATTAGTTATATAAAAAATCACTAACTCACACGTTGCAAGTAAAAATATATAAAGATACGTATTCCTTTAGGAAAGTTTAATGGAAATTAAAAATATATAAATATTTTAACTTAGTATATTTTTTTATAAGTTATACAACCTTGCAAGGTCTGCATATACCTTGGTGTTATAAATATTTTTGTTGTGGGTGAATTTTTCCACCTATGCTTATAAGACAAATGTGGAGAAAGTCCCAATCAATATCACGTTGTATGGAAGCTTATTCAACGTAAAACTTAACAAAGAAATTGTTTTATGTTATACATTCTAAAGCATATAAATGCTCTTAAATGCTCGTAAGTCCTTTTATTTTTTGTATTTCGTCAAATAAACATTGATTTTCATTTCAACTATGTATTATTACTAGATTTTTCTGTCGAAGTTGGCAATCTTTATTCTACCATTTTGTTTTAGCAAAGCTAAATTTAGAATATCAAATATTTATAACATCTATCAATAGAGAAAGGTTCATGGCAAATATACTCCTTCAGTAAATTTTAATGAAATGTACAATACATAGATAGTTAACGATCTAATCTTGTATTTTTATATACATATATGTATTAAATTCCGGCGGTAAAATGTTTTCAAGAAGGCCAAAATATGGCTTTTCTACTTTTCAAGCCTATTTTTCACGGAACCATAATGTACTGGAATATTTCCATTTTCGGATTTCCGGTGTAGTTATTCAAGATAAACATTTTGCAGACTATTGTTATTTAAGAAGGAAAGGATAATTCGTGTCGTGAATTTAACAAGGTTGGGACAGAAAATATTCACGTTGTTTTCTTTACTACATGTTAGAAAATAGTATTTAAGAAGTGAAGTAGGTATCATGTGAAATACATACATATTTGAATATTTTTAAATTACAAACATGTAAGAATGTCACATTTGGCATCATAACATGACCCAGCTCTAGGAAGAGAGGATGTAAGAACCATCAAGACACTTGAAAGACATCGATTGGAGAACTACTCGCTTCTACATAAGCATTCTGTAAAAACCTTAAAAAAGATGTCAGACTCTTCTTACGTAAGAGTTACGCTGTCTTATACGTAACGTCAGACTCTTACCTCTACAACACTGACCAAACGGACAAAACAAGTGAATCAAAGAGAAACAATTTAATAACCTCTTAAATAGGATGCAAGCACACAATGACCCGCCCACTGACGACTGAGGTCGAGGTAAGCAGAACCACTGCACTACGAAAACGCACTTTCAACATCTTTGTTATGTCACGCAGCATTGCAAATATGTAGCTACGCCGCGTATTTGAATAATTCCAAACACACTTCACGCATATCTTCACGTAAGTGGCTTGTGCACGCACCGTCACCCAAAACAACCTCTTCCAAGCTTAAGTAAAAGAAATGAAGCAGAAAAAGCGAAGAGCCCCAAGATGAAGATACGCGAAACATTCCGCCAAATTCAAATCAGCCCTAGTCCAGTTGCGGAGAGCGGAAGAGTCAAATCGAAAGGCATTAGCATTGCCCACATGTCTCGGGGGCAGGAAAAAACATCTTCGCGTAATTATTCACGAGAAAACACTCCACGCGTATCGCTACTTGAGGCCGGCGAGCGCGTCCTCAGGCGCAATCTCGCGACGCGCCGCGATATCTTTACGACTATCTGCTTCCTCCGCGATGGGCGTTTACCAGAAATCGACAAGCGAAGAATTCCTGGCCCATTTCGTTTGCCCAGCGCACATATGAAAAGTGAAATTGCCGCGGCCGCAAAAATGCCTCCCTTATCAGGCGTCGTGAAGGAAGTCGAGCTAGGGAGGAAGTCAGCCGCTGATAACGCGAATAACGAACTCCTCTTTTTTTCTCACTTTGCTTTCCCGCGCATAGATAAACTAATAAACAGCTCCATTCAGCGCACGTCGGACTCGGACGGAGAAAGTGCGTTTGACGAAATCGAAACGTGCTGCGATCGTTGTAATTGCTCGTTTAGAAGTGACCCCTCTGACTTTACTTAATATAACACAAAGCACAGAACTCTTTTCTTGATAACAATATGTTATTCATACATTAAAAGCATACATAATTACCTCAATCTAAAATATATAAGTTTTCCACAGCATATTCAAAATACATGTAACTCCGACATCAAACCTGTAACTTCTATTAAGGACCATAGAATCAAAACGACGCAGTTATACATACATATATCAAGTAATAATACGTAAGCCGAACTAACAACTGTAATATACATATGTATGTATGCATGTGTGTAATGAAAACAGTTAAGGGGTCAAAGGGAAACATTGACCTTGACCCACACGGCCAACCTGGGTTTTGCTTGTTAAAGTTAATCTTTTATTACTATGGTTATGAACGTTATGCGATCGATGTATGTGCCGTAAATTTGACTCACATATTTTCTTATGACTCTGATTTCAGCATTCATTCAACAATAGCGCTTTTATTCTGATAAAATAGAAATTTCACAATAACGAAAAATTTACAACTTTACAAAAATGGCTATTATTTTCAACATTTGAAAGTTAAGAATATCTGAAGAATTCAAAAAAATTATCAATTAAATGTTTATTTTCGTTTTATTTCTGTGGTTTAAAAAACACCATTATACGTAGTTTTATTCTTATATACATATGTAATACACAGATATTATAATGAAAACAATCCATAATATGTTGCTTAATTGCTGGTGAAAGAAATGAGGAATATTTTCTATTTCTATTTTATTTAGCAATATTTAATATGCCAACGCAACTCCAAAAAATTTGTAATAATTTAATTATCTAGAGTGAGCAATGTAAAAATTTTATTTTTGAATGAAAGAGGGCTCATAAAAAACAATAAGGAAGTACTTTATTGTTACATTAGATGATGCACTCATAAAAAGAATGCTTAAATTTTTAGTTAATTAACATCATTGGCAATAATTTCAAACTGTTCTCTAAAAATATATCCCATACAAATTTTTCAAAAATTTAACTGAAGTGTAGGCATTA
The DNA here is from genome assembly GCA_959613345.1 of Tolmerus cingulatus. Taxonomy (NCBI): domain Eukaryota; kingdom Metazoa; phylum Arthropoda; class Insecta; order Diptera; family Asilidae; genus Tolmerus; species Tolmerus cingulatus. The sequence continues at coordinate 53,229,253 of OY390707.1, forward strand.
TTGAGGCCTTAAAAAAAACCCAAAACTACTTTAGTTTGGAGCAGAAATAAGTCAATATGATCTTTAAAAGAAAGGTAATACCTAAAATACCTAAACAATACATAAATTTATAATAAAACTGTATAATATTTCAAAGTCCCTAAATTTAGCTAAATTCAACAAGATTGTAAGTGTAGTGTTTATGGCGAGGAGAGGACAATCTATTTCGCCAATCAATAATTGGTGTATATAATTAAGGAATTAGAAATCTCACATCAGTAGGTACTCCAATTTCTAATAATAGACAAGTTTGTACTTTCTGATAATTATTGCACGGCAGTAAGGCATTCTCTTCTATTTAAAATAGGTTTTAGATATCCCATATACAAAAAGGTTAAGACATAAGGGCTTGATAATACCTTACATGAACACCACTGCTTGATGAGAAAAAGTATAATATTAACCTTTTCTATATTATTGTATTATTATTATTAACTCATTTCAGTTGTTCACTCATTTCGTATTCGATAGAGGACGAACTAAAAGTTCGATCGCTTAAAACGGTGAGTTATGATAAATTCATAAGTGGTAGGTACTTTGAAAAGAACCACGTTTACATGGGTACATTAAATTGGACAAGTGCAATGGGATTGAATTCTCAGAACCCAATTAAAAGTGGTCGTAATATCAGTTGTATATAAAATAATATATTTGAATTTTTAACAAACCCAGAAAGAATTTTCTTAGATTTCAGATGAACTTTAGTGGAGCCTAAAGCCGTAAAGTTTCCTTGTATTTCTAGTTATATTTCGAAATACAACTGAACTTTAGTTCAGTTTTACTTTAGTAGAAATGCAGGAATTAATTAATTATAATAGAATTCTACTGAAGCGATTTGTTTTCGCTGTAATCTAATTAAATTAAATTTAGCGGATATTATCTTCGCAATTATTAAAAGTTATTTGAAATAACAACAACATAATTGATATTTCCAATTAACAATAGCGATGCCAACGGACATATTGGAGGAGGATCTGACAGCTCTAATTAGTAAATGCGTTATTGACAGCGGCAGTATCCAATAGTGCTCGAATTTAAGCGATTTTGCAACCGAACTGGTGCGCGAAACCGAGAAGTCTGCTCATCCGCGGAGAATGCCAAATGCAGACAACTAAATAAACGAAATTATTTCAGCGCACAGGTAAAATGCTAAAGTGCACCGGAAATACAAAATGGCAAAATACCAACAATAAGTCAGCCCAGCCCGGCGGCGCCGCGCCTCGCGCTTCACGGAGTGGCAGCCGCGGCGCGGACCAACCGCCGCGCGCGTTTCCGCCGGCAGCCGCCCAGACAGCCGGGGAATTGAGTTTCCCGCGGCGGAAAATACGCCGGATGTGACGCGCTTTGGTGCAGTTTTTCATTTTATCGTTTTCACGGTATTTTTTGAGGCCGCAATCTCCCTCGCTGTAAGTAGCGCAAATCACAGCTCAGAGAAATTATTTCGGCAATTTAACTGCCTGCCACCCCCTTTTTCGCCATCGCGCAAAAAAATAGAGATGAGATAAAATAAAAATAAAAAAAATAAATGTGAAGCTGTCTCGCTCCGCGGCTTGCTCGCGATTTATTTAGGTTTTTTGTATATTTCTGCCGAGCTGTTTACAAATCGGAATTTATTTCATTCAAGAAATCCAACCTGAAGAATTTATTCGGTTTCGGCCGCCGCCGTTTTGGTTTATTTTCGTTGGGTGCGCGCAGCTTTTTTGGTTATTTTCGGTTTTTTAGCGGGCTTGCTCGCGGACTGTTAATGACTCCCATAAGCAGAAATAGCTTTCGCGAATCGCGAATCTGTTTCGCGACGTCGATGGGTCGCCCGGGGCGGCCCGGGACCGGGAAGGCAGGATCTTGCGCTTCTCCTGAAGTGGGTCTTTGGGGGAACCGCCAGCGACACGCTGCGACGCACACAGCGTGGAAAAAATTCGAAAATTTTCTCGCTTCGCTGGTCACTGGTCCAGATGAAATTGGGCACTCGGGGAACTCCTCCGGGATTCCTTTCCTCCAACAATGGCTTATACTCCACCAGCTGTTTTTCGCTTTTCGAAAAAATATTTTTCTCAACCGGTTGGGTTGGTGTTTTGTGTTTTCTCCCTCCGCTCGATCCGACTTTTGAGTACTGTCGCGAATTGCGGATGAGGACTACTACTTAAGTATGTTTATCTTTCGCGACGGTGAGCTCTACGCAGATTTATCTACTTTTTAGTGTCCCAATTCATGAGGGAAACCATCGAAAACAATTTCCTGAGTATTTTGAATTTTGACAAAATTAAATTTTGTTATTGAGTGCCACAGGTCGATGTTCTATATTGTGTACAAAACTCAATTCGTCCGGATTTTGGATCTTTGGTGTTTTCATTCTTGTTCAAAGTAAATTCGTTTCGAAAATTCAGTCCTCACAAAAATTGCCCAAAATTCGAAAATTATTAAAACATTATTTTCGGCCATATACATTTCTAAAGAAATTAAACCTTAATATTTTAAATATGTAGATACTAACTATTCTTGGCATCATTTTACGAATATTCTAAAAAGTAAGTCGTTAAAAAATATGACATAAACATATTTTGTTTGTTTTCAGAGAGATCACATAACGAAAATGAATAAGATTATTTCTAATTTAAGAATTTTATAATGATAGCTTTTTCGACGTGACCGATAAAACATTGGTCCCAAAACGATAGTTCCACTTTTGGAGCAAAATTTTTGACATTTTAATAACTTTTAAAATATTTGCACCTACTTATTTTTTGGTCTCAATCCTAATAAAATAAATTTCGTAAAGATAATAAAACAGTTACATTCTTATCAATTTTCTCTAGACTCCCTTAAAGTTTTTGTTAAAATTAAAGAAAATAGTTAAGCAAGTAGAAGTTGTTTAGGTTATGTATACATAGAAAAGGCAGTTTATATACGATAGGAAATTAATATAAACGCGAATTAGAGAAAAAACACAATTTTTATTTTAAATGTTTATTCAATCTCAAATAATGTCATATTTGAAAATTGATAAACCTTTTCTAATACGATATTTTCAGGTACATACATATATAGTTCTAGGTATAGTTCAAACATTTTACAAGTAGGTTTGAATCAGTATTAGAACTGGTTTAAATTTTATATCCCAAAGTTGCTGTTAAACTATATATACCAGATGGTCTGATTAAGAGTTAAAAGGACTCCGTCGTAAAAGGTTGGGATCTCCTTAGGTCGCGTTGCTTATGGGAACAGACTCAAGCATATACGACCCTAATAATATTATAATAACAATAAAAATAAACAAACTGACTGAACCCTCATAAACATTAAGTAGGTATAATAATTTAAAACTAATCGATTAATCGATCTTTTGATTAATCGAGGAGCGATTAAATCGGAAAGAAATAATTGATTTATGTACTTCATTGATTATTCGTAAGCGGACCGCATTTACATAAATTAAGTAAATAAATGGAAATATCTGATTAATTCTTTCTATTGATTTGTTTTTTCGTATTTGCATAACTGACGTAAAAAAATCTCAAAAATGATATCAAACCACAACTCTTTAAAATTTCATATATAAGTAATAAATCATCGATTAATCAAGATTGCAAGAATGTTATTATTTGATTAACTTAATCAGATCAATTTAATCAGATCAATTGTTGCTTTTTACTATTAATAGAAAGGTTTATTTTCAAAGACCGGAAGTTTAATTTATACCAATTCTTACAGTGGTATTTTATTTATAGCAGTTTAATTACAAAATAATATTTGCCCATAGCCAGCCTTGGGCTGGGATCCTTAACCGAATAACTTAACTATAGTGAGCTTCTCCAAAAATGCAAATACTAACAATTAAAGCGATTCTCATAGCATACAAGATGCGGGACCCCAGCAATTAGAGCCCCATTGATAAGGAGGACTGTGCCAACTTGAACTATGTAGAAATGAATGTACGCAGCAATGACAGCCAAGTCACAAGTTTATCAGCCTTTTCAAAAGCAATATGTTTATTTTCGGAACTGTTTATAAAAACCTAGACCCGATTCGTTCAAGCATTAAACAATCCTGCCGTGTGTACACGTGCGGGCGCGACTGAATTATGCAACAAAACAGAATGAACGCCTCGTTTTTTCCTAAATATGTACGTACTTCGCCCTTCATTCATTGGTAGCGCCTAGCAGCGGAGGAAGCTCTTCAATGAAAACTGCGAAACGCTCCTACGCCTTCGCGCCGAAAAAGCCGCCGAAGAACCGTTCGGGGCGGCATGCAAACGTCACCTGTGCGGCGTGTTTGTGTGTGCAATTTCGAAATGTCAAAGATACAAGAAACACCTAGGCGAAGCACGTGATTTGTTCTTAGCGTAATCAAGCGACATCAATCAAAGCGGGGAAGAGCGGCGGTGGCGAGCTGATGCTATTTCAGAAAGGGAAGACGTAGCGAATGTTTTGAAAATTCTTAAGAAAATTACTGAAGCGGAGGGAAGCTGCCCACACACACCCCCATGCCGCCCTCCGCCCAATCTCTACATTTTCTGGCTGGCTGCCGTAGAACAAGCTGCCGTGTGTCGTTCCGTTGGTGGCGTAGAGACTGCCACTTCGGTTCTCTAATTCTAGGCCACTTCTCTATCTCTACGGCGACGACGATGGCGGACTTAAGAAGATCGTCAGCGCTTTTTTTCGCTTCGTTTTCGTTTTATTTTTGTAATTTTGGCTCATTTTCGGGAATAAACATGAAAAAGTGCTTTGCGTGGCAGGGAATCGTTTTACGTCATAGCGGAGGTGTCGCCTCTTACAAGGGCGGCATTATTGAGGGCGAAAAGGCGTTTTGTTTTCTAAAAGGACAAAAAAAGGATAATGAACCGTGGAAAATTTTCAGGAAAAAATTACACTTTTATGATATTCTCTATGATATTACACCATTAATTTGTATGGTACAGCTTGGCTGCCTCGGCGTTGACCGGGATACCAATTATTTAGTTTACGTCATCGACCATTGCTTTTATTCCCACTTCGCCGATACTCATCGAGATGCATATGTATATACGTCAGTTAATTTACACAAAACATTAATCAATTGTGCACTTCTAAACCTTCCTCGTAAATTAATCTATTTAATCATGTAAACCGGCACAAAAGAGCTTCAGTAGTTACGGATAAAATCACGCTAAGACAGACCCAAGTTTTAAGTTTAAAAATGGATCATCAAAGAAATAGTTTCTTTGTAAACTTCTTACACACTATTATCAAATCATAGGCAAGTAATTAGAAAATTAATGACATTTAAGTGTAATGAAAACTATATAAATTAAAGTACTATTGCATATACATATAGAACACACAACACGCTCTCATAGATTTTAAATCCAGTTCACATATGTATGTACTTAAAATCAAATTAAAAAAGTTTATATTAAACAACCCAGAACTACTCACAAATATATTCTACAATTAGAAACTTTTATAATTTGACACCAAATTATATAACTATATATGGATAAAAGTTATATGGGAACATAGTATGAAAGATTGGTAAGTCACAATTCGCATAGGGCATTTTTTAAATAATCTCAAGTAAAATATACTGTGTTAAAAGCAGTAAAAATATCGAAAAATAGATTTACCAGTTCGACTCTTGTTGTCCATTTTTTATGGCAAAATGATGCATTAATACATTTCGTGAATGCAGGGTTCGAATGGTAGAAAAGGACTTGTATGACATGTCCAGAGTCCTCTTAAATTTAAATCACAATTTTCCAACATAATTTCCTTCACTTTTAGTTATTCTCTTTAGTTGAAGATGTTCAAGGTCGACCAAACCAACGTAAATCTTCAAACTCTTGTCGGCCTCGCGGTTAATGATTTAACGAAAATATTTTCGAAATTTACGTTTAAATATAGAGAAGTCCAGGGTCTGAAACAATTTCATGATAAATTATATCAAATGAATTATTTTGGTAACAGCGCATGACAAAACGATTTTTATTTCATTGGAAACTATGGTAGGTTCATTAACCCTCAATAGGCCCATGTAACTTTCAAGTCACATATTAATATATCCGTTTTTTAAATATGTAATTTTATTATCTTCTGCAAGGCGTAAGCGTCTTACTGCAGATAGGTTGTGATAGGTGTAATACCTTTTTAAAATCTAGACAACATATGTACGTCAACTTTTAGGACAACAGGCCAGTCAAGCTCAGTACATTTTTGTTTACGAAATGAATTAAATTTGAAAGGAAAAATATTTAAACGCATAAAACTGGAAAACAAAATTTGTTTGTGGGCAATCGACAGCCATATCGGAAAAATCCTTGCCGGAAAAAGTTCTTTTAACTTCGACTTTCCTCAATTTTGTGAAGTGACATTAAATTTCTGCAAAACTAGAAGATTTTTACTTAATTTAATTTTGGCTTATTCGAACTGTCGCGAGTTAGCCCTTCATCTGTTTTCTGTTGGACGTTGCGTTTTGGGATACCTTGTATAATATTTCCTGAAAAATCGAAGTAAAGGGGGGTCTAGAATCTTTTAATTAATAACTTATAAATTTGGTATATTTCATGTCTCGACTACATTCTAACCTGAAAATTTCAGGTCTCCCGTGTTAACCAGACCGAAGTTACAAGAGTACGAAAATTCGCTGAGTCACTTCGAGGAAAGGAACTGCAGTGCCTATTTTGTTTGGTTGATTTGGCATGGAAACTACTTCATAATACATAGTAGTATATTAAATTCTATATTTTATTAATCATGTTGTTACTATTTGCAAGTTATCAAGCTATATTACTCTAAAGTTATGATGAGGGTTGGAAGTAAATATATGTAATACTAATAGTGTAGATAATAGTGCAAATGTTATAAGCTGTTATTACTTCAGAATTACTAATAGTGAATAGATTCTTTCCTCATACAGGGTTAGGCTTTTTTTGGAGTTGCCTCCGTGGTCTACCAAAATTTAAAATTCGGTAAGATCAAAAATCGTTAAAGGGGCACCGCATTTCACCGGTATTGAGTCAAACTGGGGAAGAAACAGCTGAAAAGCACTCAAAGCGCCCGTCTCCGTTCGCTCGCGACTCGAAAGAGCCTTGTGCCCCAACTTAAAATAGTGCAGTTGAGTGGCAATTATCAAATCGCGTGATTATGCAATCTCCGTCCGCTTGATTTGACAGCACATCAAGCCTCATTGGGGCAACACGCAGCCGGGGCATTTTAAAATCGGAAATCGCATTATTGTGGCATGGCGAAGCCCTGCTGCCGCCGCGGCCGCTCGCCGCTCGCCGCCACCGCCACCGCCGCCGCCGCCTTTGTGTTACGCGCCCTGCAGTGCGGCCGGGGCCGATTCGCGGGAGCCCCGCGGAACGGATTCAGACTCGCGACTCGCGACTCGCACACTCTGACTGACAGAAACACCGCCACCGAAGCAGGCCTAGTGGCGGTGGGGCCCCGGCCAGCGGAGCCCCGCGCCGGTGGTGTTCCCGGGGGCAGCACAGGGGGCGCCGAGTGGCGGGAGGCCGAGCCCCCAACTTGGCTCATGGTCCAGGGTAGCCAGACCGGAGTGTGCAGAGCCACTCGAGTTGTCTAGAGTGCCCGTGGAGCCCCGAGGAACCTCCGACTTTATATTGACTGAACTGAGAAAAATTAATGTTTCCTCTCACTTTTTGCAGCAATCCCCTTCCATTGAAAAAAGGCCATAATCATCAGCGGCACAGGAAATATACAATTTATGCGGCTGTCGCTCCGCTCTGCCTCTTATATTTTATTTTTTACTTTGCGGGCACGCCGGGATTTTTCGTTTTCTAATTTTTTCCCTCGGCCAGCATAGTTTTCGGCGAGGAGCCTGGGCCTGGACCCGGAGCCGGAGCCGGAGCCGAAGCCGAAGCCGAAGCCGGAGCCGGAGCCGGAGCCGCAGAGTGAATGACAGAACCAGCTCCAATTTCTTTCGACTCGGACTTAGACTCGGAGGTATCGTTTCTGTTTCTTATTTTTACTTCTTATTTTTTCTTCGTGGTTATCTTCTTCAGGTATTCCTCGGTTTTCTCGATGCGGATGTTGCCTGCAGTCTTATTTTCCTCCTGCGTCTCTTTTCTTCCACTCCACCTCCCGAACGACATTTGAAATTCCGTTGAAGTCATGCTGAATGACTTTAGATTTTGTCTTTTTCGTGCCTCGAGTCTTGGTGTGCGCGCGTCCATCACTCCCTGGCACCTCGGCACCTGGGTAATCTTAAGACTGGTGCACTAAGACGTTCCATGAAAGAGGAGACCTTCTTTTGAATAAGAACATCTGGCTGAGGTTGATTAGACAGTGCCGGGCCCTCTCTACCTCTAGCTGCAGGCAATTTCATCTTAAAATTTCCACTCGAAAAATGTTGCTTCTTGTATTTCTTGAGAGTAACATGATTCATTGCCCGAAAGAACGACGTTTGCATCTTCCGAAGATTTAAAAGAATTCAGCGGAAGTATCATCTTATGCATATTTCCGCACTTTGAAGTTGCTTCAATTTTCCCATAAGATGTTATACCGGAAAGACACTGAATCTGTTCCGGTTTTGCACTTTGATTATATTTCTCTTCGGCTTGCAAGAGAAAACTCAAATTATTTCTAATTGCGGAAAAAAAGAAGCCAAATCAAGAGGTATAGAAGAAAGATTTCAAAGCATACTAAAGTTATACTAAGCATACTACATAAAATGGAACAAAAAACTAAGATATTACTTTTTTCTCGAGACTATCATCGCGGAATGAAAGTTTAGTTTTTTAAGTACATTGAACTTCAATCAAATTATTTTATTGATCTCTCTACAAACTACATCCTCTCAACACATTACAGATAATAAAATGTTATCTTCTTATAAACCCTAGAGTTGAAATTCTTTATTGTATAACTACATGATGAATTTATATTTGAAAAGAACTCGCCTTTATAAAGAAATAACAAAATGCTGCCATGTTGTAGAAAAGTTAAGTTACATGCATCCAGCAGTGTTTAATTACATGTGTTCGTATTTTCCCAATAACATCATAATTACCTCCGAGTCGATTTTCCCAGTAAAACAATTAAAAGGTACAACTGCCACTCAATGGAATTAACAATTAAATTTTACAGCATCTCAATTACTATGTTCGGTACAGCGCTGTTAGCAAACAGGTTAAAAAAAGAAAACAATTGAGAAACCTCATCTAGCAGTTCCTATGAAGTTCTTCAAAAGGCTTTGAATTTATTCCTTTTCTGGAACATGCCATTTTCCGTAATTGATGCAATATACATAATATGAAATTTATAACTTATTGAAAGAAGCCGAGCAATTGAAATAGATTCTTAGAATGTCTCCGCGCTACTGGGTATTAATATTAAAAGCGCTCAAGACGATAAATTATTAAATTCACAGGCAAAAAACTGCAGAAGCAAAGTAACAAATCACAATTAAATATAGAATGTGATGCATATTAAAAACGTGATTTTTATTGTAGCCTATGAAACTGGGTCAAGGTCAAGAACATTTCTGCAACTTTAATTAATATTTTGATTAGCCGCATTCTGCACACTCGTTTAAATGAGCTTTTTTAACTAAAAAAAGGCCATTTAAATAATTTGTTTATTGTGTTTTTTTCAAACATTTCTAAATCCAGATAATTTATAATGAAATTTTGCACGTAATATTTTAAGAATAATTGTCGCTCTTTCGTTGTATGATTTTTCAGCTTTAGTATTTCAACATTAGATTTTTATTCGAAGTTATGATAATTTATTAGTTTTTAAAAATAAAACAATAAATAGAAACATTTTTACCTTTATCTTCTACTCGACTTCGATTTATGAATTAGTTTCTTTATTCATTTTCTGAAAAGTCTTATGTTTTGCATCCATTTATTTTGGAATACAATATAAAGGAATCAATAAATACGAGTGTTTTAGATGAGTTTGTTGTTATTAATCCCTTTACGCAGCTATCAATTTATTTATTTTTAAAATTCCTAGCCATTTGTTGAAGTATGATTTTTAATATTCTGGTACATACGTACATAGGTCTCAGTGTTATTAAAGTTTATGTTACGCCGGTTCTTAAAAGTTACTAATTTTTTCATCAGTGATATCTCATTACTTGATTTTAAAAATATGTATGGCCAAAGACGCTATACTGTGGAAAGCGAACAGTTTGTATATTTGATGTTGATTTCGGCATTTCGCGGATCAGTGGAAAATGTCAGTTTTTAATGTAAATTTTTATTATTATATCAAATATAATTATAATATAATAAGACCTACAGACTACCATAACCAGGACCAGGTGAGAACAATGTTAGCCATGTAATGCAAAATAATTCATAAGAATGAATCACATATGCTTGGTGTCTTTCTACACCTAAGTTTGCCTGATTTGGAACTTATGGGATTTTCCTGATTTTAAATACTGCAGGAAACTAATAGGTACAGTATCGCTAGGACTGAAAATAAATATTTAATAAATACAACTGAAATACTCATAAATTAAATATTTTCCAGAATATAGTTATCTTATTACGGTCCTAATCAAATTGTAATTAAAACAACGTGATACTATATACTTAATATTGTTAACAATTTCCCGCTGAGCGGCTGGCTGGCAAAACGACAAAACTTGCCGTCTTTTATAATTCCAGATATGGTTACATTTCTCCATTGAGATTAACAAACTCAAAAATTGCAGGGCGTTTTGATCCAGGACATCAAGCCGATCTGATGAGTGTAGTTACGACTTTATACATATGTATGGATAACTACCTCCACTCTAAAACTCATGGATTGAATGCCAATCCTTGTTTGGCTTTATACATATGTATGTATAACTACCTCCACTCTAAAACTCATGGATTGAATGCCAATCCTTGTTTGGCTGTTCTACTAAGTGTGAATTATAAAGGAAGACAAGTTCGCATAAATACCATATTAACGCTTTGGATGCATACTTTGGTTTTAAATAAGTTCTAGTACTGTTACTTAGGATATCTAACGATGCTATTTATGTTCAAACTCAGAAATAAAAAAAAAAATCCTTAAGTAGATGACGTTATCATCACACTATGAATCTGACTTGTTATTAGGAGGGACACATTTAATGGTGATAAACGTCTCGACAAGTCCTAATGATTTACTGAAGTTTGTTCTAATCGGAACGTGTAATATCGTTAATAATGGGCTTTTTTTTTATAGAAAAAACCATACTTACTTATTGCTAATTCAGAATCCATTATAAAGGGTTAAAAATAATGATCACCTTAGTTCTAGAAAATAATAATCACCTTGGTTCTAGAAATGTTTTATCACCAGAAACGGGTGAGTGAATGTCCGAAAATTTCCGGTGGTAAGTAGCCAAAGAGGCCAGGCCACCTCTGCCGACGGTGTCTCTCAATATTTATATTTGGCGGACCCCAATAATTCACAACAAAAGCATCGCGCCAAATTTTAATTCGAATCAGCGAGACCCGGCCGAGTTCGTTTCCAAAAAACCGCAGATCGTTCATAATCAAACCGAATATTTAAGGCCATTAGTTAGCTAGTTATCATCCCACACTTTATCGCAGAGCGGCCCGAAAGGAAATGTGAACGAATGCTGATCAAGGGCAATGAATCCGAGATTACTTAACAAGCATAAACTACGCACAATAAAAATGTCAACTATAATTCACAGCAGCGGCATTAGCATTTTTTAAATGAGCCAGCTTCAATAAAAAAATAACAAAAACCGCGAAAAAGAAACATGAAAAAAGCGAAGCTCGCGCGCTTCTTGCCCCGCGCAACTGGTTTTAAGACCGCGATCCCACTCAGTACATCCAAAACCAGCCGCTCCGCCATTCACGGCGAGCAGCGCAGAACGCGGAACGCGACCGCCAGGTGGGGAGGGTAGAAAGCAGAAAAACAGCGATTTTTTATATCGGCCAGTCGCGTTTTTTAAAATAGCGCTTTCGTCAAGTGATATGCTGGAAAATCTGAATGAAAGCTAAAACCGCGACTGGAGCCGTCCGGCCCCACCGCGCCCCCAAAGTTTCCTTTCTAGCGGACGCCAGCAGCCAAAGGGCAAAGACTTCTTCTTGCAGCACCGCGAGATCGGCGACGTTGCACTTGCGCCTGCCGCCACCACGATCGCGCTCACACGGACACACCCATACCGGCGCACGGCCACGAAATTTTCATTTCTCCGCTAAAAATAGCTGCAAAATATGAAATGTTTATGACAATTTTCTGATATCTGTGCAGCATTCCTGGCCCCCGGAGTCCGGCACGGGAGGGACTCTGTCGATCGCCCCGATCGCGGAAAATCGCTGACACGTCGCCATTCATTCAATTCGCGATCGTGGAACGGCGCGGTGCAAGTGAGCAGGACGCGGTGCAGGCGTTGCAACTTTTGCAAGTGATTAAAATCAGTAACGAAATCGGTTTTCCGCAACGCTGCAAAATATCATCGCACACAAACGCCCGCAACCGCGCGATCGGTTGCTGGGACGCGCGGGACAGGAGAAGGCCACGATCGACGTGGATCAAAGCACTTCCTAACTTGAAAACGCCGCGGCCGGGAGAAGTCCCGGCGGAAGTTGCGAAATTAAACAAATGTGCATTTATGAGACGCCGATCCCGCTCCACCCCTCGGGAGTTCGACCAAGACTTCACGAAGTTTGCAGACGAATGCAGCTCTGACCTTGAATTATCATTAGAAAGCTTCAGAAGCAATAAGATGAAGATCAACTCCACATCGTTCCACATTGATCGTAAAACACCCCTTCAAATTTATTACTTTATAGTGAATACTCTCCTACGCTTTCGATAATAAAATACATTATTTTTAATGGAGCTACAAGCAAATTACATTTATTGATATTTCATGTCATTGGAAAGCACTTGAATAAATAATATTTTTAGTTTTTTCATCTGGTGAAACAATGAACAAATTTTTTGACTCGTAATTTTTTAAATTTCAATCCACCATTCGTTGTTCATATGTTCGTTAAAATTGAAAGTGAACAACTACTCTGAATTATAAATTGAATAGATACAGCTGCATTCAATTTTATATAATGCAAGTTTAAAGAAAAATAATAAAAATAAACATTTGGAAAATTTAAAAAGTACAAATCCTGTACATTTTTCTCTTTTAAAGTGTTTTTTCCATTAAGTATTTTTTCAATCATTCTAGAGCTGAACTCATCATCCCAATCAAAATAATGTTTGAATAAATAATCTTCATTCCTTTTTAATTTAGGCTGAAATCTAACTTATGTAATTTTGAAATGTTAGAAGGATACAGAATATTGTTGTGTTGTATGTTCTGAACATTTTTGCAATTTGCTAAAATGCTTTTAATGTTTTATACCCTTATTACATCAACAACTTTTCATCGAATTCTTTTAAGAAGAATTAAGTCAAAGAGGTTAAAACAGAGAAAAAAAATTAACTTAAAAACATCTTAATTTTGGAGTGTATGCAATTCTCCAAAAAGGAAAAGTAATACATACACTAACTTTATTGACTAGAATGACACGTTAACACATATTTTCTATGAAATTTCCTCACTTGGTTTTATAAATGTTATAGCACTAAAATGTTTTATACATAGTTAGTTGAAGTTATAATCAATACCTTATTCCGAACTTTTCTCTAGAAATTTTGTATATACTGCTTATTTTTCTGATTGTTCTTGCAGTCTTTGGAAATTATATATGATACTGCAAAAACATGTTAAACGACAAAATCGACAATTTGTAGCAAACCTTGTATTAAAAGAAAATACATAATAGGATCCTTTAGAAAAATGTGTTCTTAAGGATTTTATTTGATTATTTATAATAACTAAAGCGATTTAATAACATAAAGCATCTATAATTAATATACATATTCTTTTTAAATCATAACTTGCGGTTTTATTTATAGAATTCTTTTAAATATTAAAGCACACATTACACTTTTATAATCAGTTCCAAATATTTGTGGTATTAATAAGCAAAAGCATATCGATGAACCTCAAATATTGTTTTTATTTTCACAGAGGTAAAAAATGTTTCAACTTAATTTTCTTGCCGACTAAATTGTATTGGTTGTGTGAAAATGATTCTATTGCTAATAATTAAAGGAAGCTTGCAATAAAATTTAATGCATTCTGGATTAACTGACATTTGTACAATATTCTCTGAATAGCATTTTCGATACAAATTCTTTCGAATTAAAAAGTTGGAACAAAATTCGTAAATAAATGAGTTCAGGAGACTGACGGATTATAGACATACATATATTGATATATGTACGTATAATTTTTACTGGTCTCCGAGGTTTTTCTCTTCACTTGTAATACAAATTATGTAAAGTTTTATGATATAACTTTTACCAAAGGCGTAGCAAAAATTCATCAAATATGCATTATAGTATACAACTTTTGTTTATATTCTATATTTTACATATACATTTTTATAACTATCGTAGACTATTTGGTTTTCATTGTAAGTTAGGGGCAATTACAAAAACAAAAAATAAATCTAAGATATTCTAAACCTCACTATTTGACTTTGTAGGGCTATAATTTATTGAGTGAATCTAATTTCGTAATCAATTTGGCTGCGAAAATTGTATCTATACTATACTTCATCAAACCTTGACAACTGTCATTTCATATTTTCATATTTTATAACAAGGTTTACAATATTTGGAACGTGAGTTTCATGAATAATTACATTCTATTCTATTTTCTTTTGCTTCATGGTTTTAATTAACTCTAGGAAGGGGAAAAGAAAAAAATAATGAGGCTCTACTTTCTAGTTTTGGTTGCTGGGAAAATTGAGAAGTATAATATATTATAAAACTGTCTTCTGGGTATTCGAAATTGGGTAAATTCGTAAAAATTTAGCATTACCATATTTATTAACAAATCACACCTCTTCCATTGATTAAACAATTCTTCACATGACATTGACGACCTAAATCAAATGCCTAGTTTTGAATATCATATGAACAAATATCAGACCGCTTCAAATACATATCACATACACATAAAATATTAAAATCTCTCCTTCGTAAAGTATTACACCATTTTTAGCCGGAATACAAAATTAGACAAAATCTTTACAACAAACCATTTCAATGGGTTTGCTTCAATTGTAAACTATCAGTTCAAAAGTTGAAAACTAATTTTACAACTTTAGAATTTTACAACAGAGAATTTACAAACAAATAAATTGAAATTGGTGGACTGGAAGTTTTACATGAATAGTGTAGAACATGTTTTTTCATTCTATGCAAAGCTAAATTGATACAACGCATTCAATTCATTTTTAGAAACACTCGGGAGTTGTGCAAACATAAATTGGTGTTTGATTTGTATTAACAAAGGCACTTTTAGTTTTTCACTATCATACATATTGCCACTTCCATTAGAGGATCACTCAGATCTTGATTACGTAAAAGTCTTCCGCTAGCACAAGTAAAACTTGTTTAAGTTAAGAATATAGAAACTTTTTGAATTTCGATTAGATTTTACAGAAACCTTTCGTTTGCCCTAAGATAGAAAGCTTGACCTTACACTTACACTATTATTAGGGTTAATGCTGCAGATGTAGCATAACTATGTTTTTGAAATTTGTTCGTGATAGAGGGTGTCATGGTTCGCGTTAGGGTCACCGGAGCACCGGCCGGTATGTCAGTTAGCAGAAAACGAAGATCGCGGTTAAAATTAAACTTCATTTAGACGAGATTAAAAACATTCTTTCACCTTGAAGAGTGGAAAAAAAGAACTGGGAGGAAGTTACTGCCGTGATACGGCCATGTCGTGACAGTGCCAGAGATGCCAGATAAAGTGTGCGCGGGGAACGATTAAACGGCGACGGGAAGGCGGAGGATAGAAGAAGACGACGAGGAAGAAGGCGATTGAAGAAAAAGGAAAAGCAGGCGACTTACGTTTATTTTAGAAAGCAATCGGGAGGAGCGTTTTCCAATAGTAATCCAAATAGAATGATTTGTGCTTAACTACTTTAGCCGTTGACGTCGACGTGCAGTTTCTATAGATAGCCGATGATGGCGATGACGCCGCTGCTGCCTTCGCAATTAATCCAATTAATCTAATAATCCACAAATTTGTTGGTTTACTCAGACACGGTGTGGACACAACGGAGGGAGGACACTTCATTATTTTTTTTATTTACGACTTTTTTTATTTTTTCGCTTTTCGCTATGCCGCGGTAGTAGCACTGTAGCACTGCTATTTTTAGATTTCATTCATACTGGCGCGGGCCTTTTTTCTTCTTTTCCTCATTTAAAAATAAAACATCACATTCTACTGATTTTCATGAAATTCACACACTTGGCGCGCCAGGAACCAGCACTTGGTGAATGGGCACTCGGGCGCGATGGTGCACTTTGACAGCATTTCCCTTCAGCGGGAACGGCGCGGTGGATCGATCACTGTATTTTCACTCGAAATTAATTCGCACAATTCGTGATTCGTTCCAAGGGAGAAATTTTTATGCACATAATATCGTTTTTCTTCAGTCGATCGGTTCCAGCTTCTGCAGCGGCCAGATGAGGACTTGAGGAGGTCCGAGCGACGGGTGCACAGCGCACAGCCAGGGCCCAGAGCTAGAGCCGCGGCGGAATGGCGAGGCGACGACAGCGAGTTCGACGACGACGACGGCGACGGCAGCGACACAGCGGGCCGATCGGTACTACGCGCACGACTACGTCTACGAGCGCGACAGCGGCAGCAGCGGAAGCCAGCGACGGGCACACTTCATTCTGCCAGACCGCGGGGAAATGGGATTTTGAAACAAAAATGAAATGATTCAACAAAAGCGTCAACTCCTCAACTCGACCAGGTGAAACTCATTGACAAAATCGGTGAGTTGCCGCAGCCCGCGAATACTGAACTCGATTAGCCGTTAAGCCACGAAACGAACTGACTAACTGTTAACAAGAGGAGTGCGGAGCAGTCACTTGGTCGGTGGTTCGTTCCTCCGTGTCCTTCGCGTCAGCAAATCAAGGAATCTCTGGTGGTTTCGTTCGGTTGCAAATGGTTCGTTCTTCCTAAATAAATTAATTTCGCTAATGTTGTGGACAGTGTATGTGTATAGATGCTGGAGTCTTCTTCTTCACACGAGATATTCACTCGGCAGTCCTTCCCAACCGAAATTTCTCAAGCAACTGATAAATGTTGGAATCGCTTCCACCGATGGCACAATCTATCGCACACCGGATGGGTTGCGGGACGCTCCGGGAGGCGGGAGGGGGGCATCAACACTCGCCCAACGGAAATGTCGACACAGCAATTTTTATGTGTTCGTGCACACACCGGTCCCACCCGTTATGAAACGGCTGTTCGCACACGGTATCTCTATTCATCCCAGCTAGCGGTATTGGAACGGAAATACAACACACCCAAGCACCCGCCGCACACACTCGCAGCTGCGCTCTCTCGCCGCAATTCACAGACTCACAGCCGGCCTATTCATCGCTTCGTGCGAAAATGAATGGATGCAAAAAAACTGTTTTTCTACCTTTCCATGTGTGCGTTGTGAGTCTTTTTTAAACAAAAACAAAAAATTATTTTTGCGGCTATGTACCAACACACCCACACCACATGCTCCCAATACACGTGAATTATTTAAAACAAGTTCATCACGGTGTGCACTCGGGCAGCGGATGTGTGAAATTGCCACAGAAGTAAAATGGGTGTCGTGTCGTGTCGGGTTTGGTTTTGAATCGGGGACAACCGAAGTGCGGAGGCGATTAACGACGGGTGTGTGTAAAACTGTGAGAGGCGAGGTTTTTATGAATGAAGCCGCCATAATGAATGGAGTGTACATAAACGAAAATAAGTGATGAAAGAGACTTTTTTGAATGTACGATGATAATGACAACGGCAACGACAGCGGCGGCGGCGGCGGCAGCGCACCAGCTTCGGTTCCGACGGGAGCTGCCGCTGCAATCGCTGCGGCGAATAGCGGACAAATCGGTTTTCCGCTTTCTAACCCCCTCCCTGGACATTTTTGACTCTTTTCTGCTCTTATTAAATGTTTTTCGAAACATATAAATTTATTTATACCCCCTGTCCCACGTCCGGCACTTATTAATGTAATTTTACTTTCCTGCGCTAATTTTTACCCATCCACCTGAAGTCGCCGTCACGAAAGTTCTCAGCTTGGGCTTGTATCGCATCGCGACGCAATATCCGCCATGTGTGGATGTGTCTCCCCCCATGGAAAACAATTAGCAACGGAACCTTATAGGTCAGCCATCATAACGGGAAAATAGCCCACGCGGCAAAAGGCCGAGACAAAATATCTCACTTTCCACTTTGTTGTCACAAACGAACACGATTTGTAACAATAATGATGATAAGCACAAACAGGAAATGCACTTAATCCACTTGTAATCTACTAGTAATCTACTAGCACTTCACAGCCGCACGGTTGCTTTCGATATTGAGTGCCTGCGACTTAAAATTTCAATTAATGTTAACGATAATTACAACATGAATACGTGAGGAGTCAAATTTCAATTTGATACAATACGACGATTAAGAAGTGTGATGTTGTTTTTCCTTTTTTTGAATAGATAGCTCAAATTATGAACAAAGGCCCCACCGGAATGATCATAAACAAATCTTAAACCTGGTTTAACCGACGCGCAAGCAATCTTCTGAGTACTAAAAAATAAACTTACAGTAGGTATTTTCTTTTATTATTTTAACTAACTCTGACTGTATCTAAGAATCTCTTTTTATATGATTTTATTTTATGTTATTTATAATTTTACTTATAATATCTTTAAATCAACGAGACGAGGTTTTAGAAGTACAGAGTGATGGCAGGGTTTATGTCATCCTTTGTATACTTTAAAGTCAATTATAAATATTTTTACAAATAAATAATAATACGAAGTTTCCGATTTTTAATTTACCATTTTCGTATAATACTTTGTCATTTTTCATGTAATTCTGACAACAACTTATATTTAAAAAAAACAAATTTTCTAACGAAGGAAATCTTTGAAGTTTAAAAAAAAATCTCACAGAAAATTCTTTTGCATATTACGTCAGTAAAAGAGTGGGTAATGTCAACACAACTTTTCAGATCTAATTTGACAAAACAGAGAATATGCAACGTTTGGTTAATGATGCCAAATTGATAAAAATCATTAAAATATACATATATTATTATTGGATCAGATAAAATTCACAAATTTAACAAACACACAAAATATTTTGCTACAATGTTAAATGTCATGGTTTTTGTAATGGCATCAAATAAAATATTAATGAAGGCCATCATTTCTGTTATACCCGGAACCACAAAGCTTTAACAGAAGAAGAACAATTAAAAAAGAACTAAGATGTTTGGATGTTCGGAACAGGAAATTAATATTATATTTAATAGTTGGAATTTTTTAGGAGAGTTTTCCAAATATAGTTATTGATTAGAATAATAAAAAAGAATTATATAATAGTGTTTTGGTATCAAGTCAATTTTGATAGATTAAAATAATTTAACGAAAAAGGGTAATACAGTAACGAAGGGAAAGAAGTAAACTTATTATATTTCAACGAGGATGGAATTTAACAATAATTTTAGATGTCATACAGCATTGAAGCTGTTGAAGTAGAATTAATACAAGATGTGTGCAGATTACAGACAGAAGAAATAAAATGAATAATGGAGGAAATTATTTGAGGTAACCATATCTGAATATAAATTTCTAATAGTGAAATTTGCCCCTCTTTTGCCTGTCTGCACTAAGAAACGAAAAGAAAGAAAACTTCGCCAACCTGAGGCAAATGGCGATTGTCGCGCAGATATGGAAGAAAAACAAAAGGAGAGCGCGAAGAAAAGAATTAACCGAGCCAGCAGCCACCTCCGAAAAAGCCCACACCAGCCGCTCTAATGAATTTCCGACGTGGGCCGTTTATGCTGGCGGCGGAGCCGGGCCGCGCCATGTTTGTCGAGAAATTTGAATAAAACCGACATTTCAATTCCTTCCAGCGAGCGGGACATTTCCGCTCGCCCTGCAACGTGCCGTCGGGCGACCGGCGCGCACTATTTGCGCCATTCATAAAACCAATTTACCCAAATTTCGGACAGTCATACGTCAGTCCGGGCCGCCCTAAAAGATCGCATCGAAACCTCCTTGTCACTCGGTATCTAAGATCTAAATCTAGATTTACGACTATCTTGCGGCCTCGCGACACCGGGGGTGTGTGTCGCGCGTCTTGCGGCTAAAATAACCAGGATGGCGATCCGCGTGGCGGGAGTCCTCGGGCCAGATATTCGCAATAATTAGTGCAGCAAATTCGCGTCCACCCCCGCCCTTCTGGCCGCGACGAATGCCGATCGCCGGCTGCGTCCGAGGCGGTCGTCTTGCTGTCGGCGGCGACACGGCGCGGTTGTGGAACGCGTCGCTCCGGCATGATATATGCGCGACAACTTGGCAATTTGAGCAGACTGCTGATGAGTTTCTGAACAGTAAAAAATACACGCGCGATGTAAACAGGAAATGAGATGAAAGCCGCGTGCGGCAGCGGCAGCATCTCGCAGTGTGACTTTCCACGGAGCGGTCCCGGAGCCGGATCGCAGTCAGCTTGTTTTTCTCGCCTTTTGTTTATGGAGTCGCGCTGCGACGTAGATTTAAGCGGAATCCCTGTGTATATTTGCTTTGGAACTAATTAAAACTTTTATCTGAATGGGCCTCATTCAGCATTCCGCGGAGTATTATCTAACGGCGGCTATTAATATACATATCCAGCGGCCGCGGACTCCGGCGACTGGCCCCAGTAGCACAACTTGGAAGACAGTGGCCCTCCTCTACGTGGGGCGACCGCGGCCCCGTCCAGCAGGAAACCTTAAATTTTTAACACATTCGATTCTGCAAACCTTATTCCAAAGCCGTTTGGGAGATACCAAAAATTCCCACTGCGCCCACTTTTGGGCCAAATCTTAGATGTTTATAGTTTTTAAACGGGCGATAGATTCCACATATTACCTGGATTATCGCATGTTTTATGGGAGAATAGCGCTTGGTCCGGACACCATAAGTTAGGATTATTTCCAATCGAAAAGTTAAAATATGCAATGGTTATCTTCCATGGCTAAAATATTTTCTATTTACTAAAATATGACCCTTTCAAAGAATATCATTTTCTATTCATTCGTTGCGTAACGTTCATCAGTTATTGCTACGGATAGAAGTTACCTACATTAAAAAAAGAAAATCCCGTAAAATGGTACTGTGACTTGCGTTACATAAACTAAAATGCCTGTAAATTACGCTATTCAGCCGAATATTCGTGGACCGTGAAATTAGATTTGCTGCTATTAAAATAGTGTGAATTTTTCTACTGCTTCCTTTGGTACATTTACATATGTAAATTAATGCAATGTGCTAGAAGATTGATTAATTAATTTATTTATTCTTACTAGATTCAAGCAGCATAATATTGTACACTTAGTTTCAAGATTTCTGTATTTTTATAATAGTAGCTAAGTGATTTTAGTATACAACAAACAACCAAATGTGTTTAAATCTAACGTTTTAATATTGGTTTTTTATTGATTACAGAAAGAAATATATGTATGTAGCCTTTTAAAAGATTTTTAAGCTTTTTCACACTTTTAACACGAGTTTTGAGGTTCTGAAGGTTAAAAGAGTGAATATACAATATTAATTGTATAATAAGTATTTTCTATTGAGGACTTCTTGAGGGAAATTCAACTTTAAACACATTTTTATATCGAAATTATGTATGTTTTCTGATAGCGTTGGCAGCCTAAATTATTTTGCTGTCAACCCTATATTATTTTGGGGTATACATAGTTTTCTATAACATAATAGTAAATATAGAGTGATCAAGTAAAAAAATATGCTTTTTGTCAAATCCGACCCAGTCAAGCAGAACCTTTAAGGGTCAGATTTTTATGTATTTGACGAAAAATTAATTTCAGGTGGAAAACATAATTTTTGAAGATTTTAATAAAAATTATTTAGAAATATAGTGGAAAAATATCTTTATAGAGTACAAAATTAACTTTCTGTTCCGAAAAACAAAATTAAAAATAGTGTAACCTCTTTGTTAGCCTATCCGTAAGAAAGTTTACATTAAATCCAAAATGTTCAAGTTTAATGAAAGCTGTGAACTTTGCCACTTTAGTAACCATGGCCATGACCAGAATTTCGTAAATAAAATCAGATTTATGAATTACAAATGTCAACAATTTTACAGAAAAGCTCGCAGCATTTTAGGTTGAAATTGTTTTCAATTTAAGTAAACTGAAAATGGCACGGGTCAACTTAAATATTTTTTTTGTTATTACAGTGCTCGTTACTCGATAAATTGAATTTATCTTTTCATTCAAAATTGATTAGTAGTTGTCGTCTAGTGAGCTAAGAAAACCAATTTCCCCTCCTGAACCTCCAGATATGCAGCCATTAAATTCATTTCACATTTCATGTCCGTGTCTAACGACCGTTTGCCAAATTGCCGCTGAGTGGCGAAAATCGTTTCCAGCTACGGCAGCCAATTTCCTGAGTGAATAATAGAAGTAATAAGCACGCTTTCCCGTCGACTTTCGCCCCAATTAAAAACCAATTTCCAATTACTTTTCCATTTCCCAATAAGCTCCGGTGCGGCCGCGTACTCAAGTAGCAGTGGCACGCAAATCAATCAAAGGAAACTTTCTCAATTTTCTCGCAATTGAATTGTTTGGTGGTTGCCACACAACCGCCACGGTTCCGTTGCGTCAGATGCGCAAAAGTCATGCAAGGCGGCGAATGTTTCCGCAACATGTTACAGATTGGCGCAATGGTGATGTAAAGGCAGCGGAGGGAAAAAAATCAAAAACAAATATTAATATGCAAAAACATAGTCCCAGGGGCTCCGCGATCTTTGTGGCGGGCTCTGAAAAAGTCAACCCAAGGAGATCCACCGGCTGCCGCGCTGCGAGCATCCCATGTGCCGCTCCCATGTCCATGTTTTAGCTGGATACCGCCGCCGCCGACGCCGCCGCCATCGCGTCGACATTTTTAAATTTTTTCCACAGCAGTGGCGGCGCGGCCGACGGCGGCAGTTGCGGTCGCGTCCAGCGGCCCGCTGCAATTTGAGCGCTTTTACAAATGGCACAATTTTTTTTTTTTGGTTATGGTCAAAAGCGACAAAATGAGTAAATGGACGATGGAGTGGACGCGGACGCGGGCGGGCAATGAAGCCCTCGGCTAGCTGCCGCGTTATCAGCGGCCGTTGTTATTGCCGCGACCGCGGGCGTTATCTAACTTCCTTTCCATTCATTCCGCGGCCGCGGCAGCGTCGAGTGCGCCACGTACGGCAACACCCGCGCTCAATGGACGATTATTTATAGGCCCCGGTGGGGCTGCGTCTGTGTTGGCCGCTCAATGGAGGAGTTGTACACGCGGGGGCCCCCAAGTCGCTTGACTTTTGATAGTTAGCGAACCACTTGACTCCTAGAAATGCGCGGCTGAGCGGGCAGGCGGCCGCAGCGGCGGTGGCGGCGGCGGCAACACGGCGGGAGATACCGGGGCCACCTTAGCGAAATTTACATTCATTCGCCGCGTATGGGCGTCGAGCCGTGCCGATCTATGCAAATGCACCTTCCAGCGGAGCGGAGCGGAACTGGCGGCGGAGGTATGCTCACGCTCGTCTCCTTAAAAGCCGCGGCCACGCACCGAAAGGTGTTGAACGCACCCACCTTGCGGGGGTTTGCCTGTCGCGAATTCCTTCGCCACAATTTGACAAGTTTTTGCCGTGCATGAGGCCCGCGGTGGGATCGGCCGCTGCCACAACGGCCCTGCAGACGCGATCGGCAGCGCGCCGATCGTTTTTCGGGCTGCAAGCGCCATATGGCCAACTTTATGTGGTCATTCACGTCTTGGAGCGATCTCAAGATAAAGAATTTTACGGCCGATCGCCTGCTCCTCGCCAAACTCTGCCGGAATAATAAAGAAGAAAACAATTTTTTTTGGTGGAATAATGGCGTCAACCGTTCTCAACCGACCGCGATCATCGGCAGACTTCCAGCGGCTGAAGTAAGCCAAGCACCTACGGACCGGAAGTAGAAATGGCTTAATCGCGTATGATCACATTTTTGCTAAATTTCAGTCCTTTCGATGTGGTAGCAGATGCAGCTGTGTGCGTGTGAACGCTGCACACACATCCACTTCCGGGCGCTGGTATGTGACCATACGTCCTCTGCGCTCACATGCAAAGCGCCACGCGAAGCGATCTCGCGATCTCCCAACCGAGTCCCAAGATCACTTCGCTTGCGAGCACCAGGTTCCAAGTGGAGGCCGCTGAATCTCCTGGGGTCAGCCAAGAAGCTGGAGCAGCTTAAGAAGCTGCGCAACGGGCACTTTGGCACTGATCGCCGTGAGGATCAGTAGCATCCGCAGCGGATGGTTAAGGGTAAGAAGAGCGTTGCTTTTGTCCGAAGTGACGCTTGCAAGAAGACAACTCTACTGAATTTTACCTTTTCTATTTGACTTCCTATAGTTTTCCGCCAACCTGTGGTTTTATTGTCTTTTTAAGATGAGGTTGCAAACGGAAATAAATTATTCTCATTGTTTATAACTTTGACTTTGTACTAAATGAACTTCCATCGCTTTCAAACAAATAACACTAAAAGATTTCTCCGAGTTATATCTCACGCTACAATTTTGTGCTTATCGTTGTCAATGACTCGAAAGTTCGTTTATTTCAAGCACTTTGCCGCAAATTTGTATAATTTCAGGAAATACAAGTGGATGACAATTTTTAATTTTTATTTATATTTAATTATTGTTGCACTTCATCAAAATCCGTGAGGATACCTGCAACGCAATATAAATCTACTAAAAGTTTGTAATAGTATTTATAAAATGTAAGTCCAAACCGTGACAAAATAAATCTTCCGTATGTGCTTGAGCGAAACCTGTCTGTACTCCCGCGAAATTTAAGAAAAAATAAGTATGTTAAGAAACAGTTTGTAAAATGTGAATTGAAATATAAATTCTTGAGTTCTAATGCTCATTATAGTTTAACCATCTATTCAAATGTTTGTTATTATTCAGCTACACTTTACTACCGTAATTATTTTAATTACCACAACAAAATATTTTAGTATTCATATGAATTACTAATTGGCCAATATAACTGCCCTGATATTTAAAAACTGCTTAAACAACCCGCTAGAACAATAAGTATAATGTATACATTATATCAACTAAATACGTAAAAATTATAATAAAATACAGATCTAATGAAAATTTTAAGTTTTTAAAATTGGGGGGAGGTGATGCAAATAGCCACCTTGAACCTATTCTTATAAATGGCAGCACGCTTCTCCCCTCTCTAAAGTTCAGGGTTTGAAATTTTCACCAGGTTCTCTACACAACATGTTTCAAAATGGTTCCTATCTCATCTCCCGTAAAGCAACGGGCCTTTTTGGTTCAAATTGAAAATTTAGAGCGTACCTGGCAGACCAGGTATCAGTACGGTCCTGATTTACTGTTACAGAGGTCAAGGCCCTAGGGTGAGTGGCCATTTTAGTGACTAATAACGAATAGGTGGACGGATTAACTCACCGGTCTGGAATATCGAATTGCTCCAATCGTATCTCCGATTTCAGTTCCCAATTTTCGGGATAAACCGGCTGCAGAGGTCCTGCAGGAGTGGAGAGTCACTGAAACAGATACGCGCTGTTAACGTCCTGTAATCAGACCAGATGTTTGTTCCAAAAACAAAACAAAAAACTGTCCGCCCTCACCCACTCCGCCGAGCTCAAAGCATCGACGGTTCCGGCCGAGGTGTCGCTCGATTTTTGATAAATGGCTGGACACGGCGCAGCGTCGCGAGGTGGGTTTCATATATCACGGCACTTACCTGGAAATCTCGGCTTTTCCCAATTACGAGGTGAATTAGATCAGCGGCCTGTGGGACGAAACGGGTCCCACACGCGGCGATTGCATCTAGCGCAGGTCGTGAGCGCAGCACTCCCAGACGAGTCGGCTGCAGCTACGCGATGCGATGCGAGTTGGTGGCGTCGCCTCGATCCGTCGCCGGCAGTTGGATGGCCGCCCAACTCCGTCCGTCGGGGCGCGGCGCGGCGGCGGCGGTGCGTTGCCTCGCCGGAACCGCCAAGTGTAGGTGACGAAATGTAGCGCAACAGTCGCGGCTGCAATGGCAAAATCCAGTTCAGAGTTAGTTGAGTCCATGATTGATGGAAAAGTAATATTGAAATGAGTGCGCGAAAAATCGCTTCGTTTTTCGCTGCAACTTTCACTATGTTTTCAGTGCGCGGCCAGCGAAAATTGCCGGCGAAGGATACGCCGCTGATTGCGGTGGGTGGGTGGAAATTGGTCGCGGATTGTTGTCTTGTCGAACAACAAATGCCCACCGGGTTGATTTCAGTAAATCGTTCCACGGCGCGGGATTGGCGAACAACAGCCGACTCGGGAGGTTTTTCGAAAGGGACTTTCACTCGCTCCGAGAAACACTAAGCCACTCCCTAAACTTCACCCACACTCAATTGCTGGTTGCTGCGTAAAATTATGGGTCCTTAATTAGAGTTTGTCATTTATTTTACATATTTTGCTAACATTTTTAATCGATTCGATATATTTCATAATAGATACGCAAATTAACGAAGAACAACTAACCCTCATATAACATTTAACACAGTATCGTACCACATTGTTTTCTAACACAGTAATGAAATTGCAAAAACTCTGGTATAATAAATTAGGACTAATTCTAATTTATATCTTAGTCTGAAGAATAAATTTATTATAATATAATAAAATAAATTTGAATGAAATGAGAATGGAAATCTGATCTCTTATGTTGTTTGTTTTTATCAAAAATTGTTAAATTTAAAACAAAATATTTTGTTTTAACAAGTTTTCTCCTATGAGACGGTTTCACATAACATAGTATTTTTTATAAACCTGTATACCCTGTTATAGGAGAGTTATCTGTACTAATTTAAAAGTTATCGTACATATGTATGCAGTTAATGTAAAATGGAAAACTAAATTTGATTTATGTATTGTTCATGTATAATCAGGATAGTCGCTATCGTGTTATTTATGTGAAATAGAGTTATACAAAGATGCTGACGAATAAAAAACCATGGTTTGAATTTTTCTGAACTAATGATTGACTGACTTAAAAATAAAAAATTTTAAATAGATTCCTTTAGTTCATAAAGTAAAAAGGAAACAATATATTAGCCTTTAAAAATTTAAATCGTTCTACTAAGTTTTGGAAATCTGGTGGTACCACTCATAGTTGCAAGAAAAATCCAACGTTTAAGTTTTTCCGAGGGGGTCAAATAAAACGCGTAAGTTAAATCTTCTGTGACTGAACACGTGAGGTTTTTTTTAACAATACTACTTCCGACTTAGTTTAATATATTCTATATTACACTTTCATATGATAGACCTGCATCCTTGTGATTCCACTCATATTTTAAATTGGGCTTTAAAACAGCAGGTTTTAAGAAAATGTTAATATTTTTAAAAGTAATTTTGTAATGACCATCAAAAATAGAAAAAATATACATAGAACTCTTAAAAAAAACTAATTTCTTTTGCTATTTCATTTAACCATAATCTTAGATAGCATTTAAAGAAATAGTAGCTAATAGTACATATGAAAGTAAAATGTTGAATTAAAATTCTCAAGGTTTTCGAAAGAAGAGTTCTTATTATTTGCAGAATATTTTGATTGTACTTACAAAACTTTATCAAACTGAAACACAAATAAAATCAAACTGACCCTAAATTACCTTTAGCTTAATTAATGCCACGATTTTATTGATTTTTTTTTACAGGTAGAAGTTTTTTTAAATTCCACAGTATCTATTTTAACAGGTTTTATTTTTCAGTTCTTAACATGTAAAAGGCCTCATAGGTAATAATAATAAACCTCTTGAATTAAAATAAGGCACAAAAAATGTTTTTCGAACTAAGAGGACGCATTTGCTCTTGACCTTTTCGTGGCCCTTAATCAGGTTAAAAGGTCGCTTCAAGAAAGCATTTAGTTCTTAAAAGGAAATTCGTGCTTGTCTTTCTATTGACAGTTTTATTTAAGAAATATTATTATTTTTACAATATTTCACTTTTAGGATATTAATATCTCATATTAAAGCAATTTTGAAAAATTGTTGACTTTAGAAGAGAAGGTGAAAAAGGCCTAACAGAACTTTATTTAACCTTTGGCGAAGGTCAAGCTTTACCATATATGTATCTTTATAATATGCAATTTATGAAATGCTAATCAAAATTTTGCAAATTCGGTTACACATACATAATTTATTTCTATTTGAAGTCAATCCGTATTTTACTTAATGCGTTTATTTTGAATATTCAGATTTCCAAAATTGCTGATTTTTTTAGTTTTGCAATACTTGCTGGAAGATTAATATTCTTCCAATGTCCAAGTCCCTACAATGACCGCTTCAAAATTTAGCGACTAACTGCTATGGAATTTTAAAAAAAGGAAAATAATTATATTGATCCAAAGAAACCGAATGAATCGGAATAACCGCAGCAATGTCTGCGGTGACCTATGTGAGTCACTGTCCAAACATTTCGTTTTCTGATCGTGCTTCGAATTTTCCTCGAAATCTTTACGCATATGAAATTCCACCGATTTATGTTATGTTATGTTGAATTTAGCTTCCGGCTTAATCGAAAACTTGGAAGAAGTAGCGCAATCCCTAATTACAACAATTACGCTACTAGCTTAAATAGATCTCGCCGTCGAAATTAGACGAAAGCGAGTTAATTTTAGGCCGGCCGTTAATCACTGTGCGTAAGAAGGTACGTGCACAACGTCTTGAAAAAACACTGGGGTTGCACCATAGAGCTGCCAAGCCCGAAGACGTTTCCCGTCTTCTGGAAACTTTCGAAATATTTCACCGGCCGAATAGGGTCCAGCGCCGAGGTGTTTTCTAGATAAGTTGAGCTGATCGGCCCTGGACGTGGTGCCGCGGTACCTCGCAGGTACTCGCGGTACCCGGATTAATTCCAATCGGGCTGCAGTGCGAAGATTTCAATTTGAATACCGCGAGCGGGCGGCCAGCGGTGGCGAGATGCCTTTGTGGGTTCTATCGCGATGATGAAAATCGCCGGATATCCGTTTGAATCAGAGAGCATGCATTCGAGGCAAATGGATTATTGCATGAATAAAACATCGAGGGGGAAATTTGTATTTGAATAGAATTAAATATTAGAGAGCGGCCGCGCTGTCCTACGCACACACGGAAGCGAGGGCGCGATCATCTGCGTGCCTTCCGCGCGTAACCCACTCAAATTTGAGGCCGTGCGACGCACAGCACCCAAAATAAGGTTCGGGGAGGAAAACAGATTGAATGGAAAATAAATTTCGGTCTGATGGAAGACACCTGCCCGTCTTTCATCCGCGATCAAATATTTTCGGGGCTTTAGCTCGGCCTAGGGAGCGGTGAGCGTTTGGGCGGCAAGGCTGTCCTAAAATTTGGGCAACGTGCAGGGGATCAAGGCTAGCGAGACCTTTGTGAGGGTTCCAAGGGCTTAAACCCTCACGTTCTGTGGAATTAATTGGAAAATGAAAATGTTTTTGGAAAATAACATAAAAAACTGAAAAACCGAAAAATTTTAGATGTGTATTATACATTTATTAGGTGTTTTAAAACAGCACGAAAACGAAACTGAACTGATTTTCTACAACAAGCAAGTTATGTTTTCGTGCTGCCTTTAAACATATATAGTAAAATAAAATCTTAGAATTTTAAATCGTACATTATTAGAAACGGAGAATTTCAAAATCCAAATAATTTTGTACCTTTTAGCGCCTTTTCATTGTAATTCTCAAATTTTGATTTGTTTTTGGAAAGTGATGTAAAGTGAAAGATAAAAAATGATGTTTAAAAATTTAAAGAATTTGCTTTTTATGAATTGAGATCTGAGAGTACTGTGTAGAGAACACTCTAAAAAGCATTACACAATGTATGGTCAATAATATATAATAGAATGTCAATTTCTTTTTTCAAAGGGAAAATTTAAATGTATTTGTTAATTAGACTACACAATTACAATGGATTTTCTGTTAATAATTTTATTATTTTTTGTTTGGTATTATGATTTATTTTACACGTAAATTGTAAATTAAAGCTGATCACGTAAACTCATTTTTGTAATACAACTGATAATGAAGTACATGTGGCTAATAATAATATATTATTAATTTTGGTGTTATTTGGAAAAAATTTTAAACAAGGTAATATATAGTATTTGTGAAGTGCTAGCAAACTTCTTCGCAATCCAAAAGGGACACATATGTATATATATGTATGTATTTATACATACGTAATAATTAAAATAATTTTTTCCTGTTTGCATCCTCTTCCAATAAAGTTTTTATAACTTGATTTACATATTGCATGTAAATTTCAAGTCCACATTTCATTTCATTTAAAACTTAGAAACATCTGACAGATGTAATACTTTATGTCTAGGCTTTGGATTTTTCATTACTAAAATGATTTTAAAAAAATACAAAAAACTAATTGTTTGAATATCTGAAACGAGCAAAACAAGCTATCGAATCAAGAAGTTTTTTCAAAAATGTTGAACGCACCATGAAACCTTTTGATACTCAAAGCCTACGTAAAAATCAAATAATAAAATATATTATACTATACATGTAAATATGTACATAAATGTAACTTGAATGTTAAAAGGTAGGATAAACAAAAGTTACATAACATATTTTGGTTGTTGGTTTACCTTCATATTAAAGGTTAGAGCTCTAGGCAGTGGAAAACCGCAGTCTGCAGGGATGAATGCAATTTTGTGTACAATTCAAATGACATCCAATATGTAAGAAGAGCCGTTGGTGAAGGACCCGTTCTCTGAATTCGATGGAGAAGAAAATGGGGAATGGAAACGTTTTCAATGTAGGGATATAATACCTCCGATTATGTTGCTATTTACAAAGGATGTTATTCCACTGCTTTGAGTATTTTATCAAGATGACGAGGGTAAGCTGTTTCACGGTTACTTGAAGCCATCAAAATAAGGAGAAAGTCTCAATGAACACTATATACTGTTAAATTAGTGCATCCTATACAACATACCTGCACTGTCGTCATTACAAACAAGGGATACTTATTAGAGAAATTTCTCCCACATAGAGACATTTTGTTTAGTTTATAACTTATAAGCGAATAATGAAATGTTCTGATTGTCCGTTTGTGAAGTAGAGAGTAAAACAGATTAATAAAGTTGCGTATTATGTTATTTATCATTGTACTACATGTAGTTTGCAATTAACAAGTGGCTTTACTGTGTTTGCACAGTGTATAAATTAAACATTGATAGTTCTAGAGTCGATATCACATGGTTATAAAGAAACCTTCGAAGGCTGGTTTAATGTTGATAGGTGTTACAAAGCGATAGTATAGATAATGTTAATAAATTTTGAGTAGAAAGACATGCATGAGCCTTGTCTATCTCAAACATAATAACATTCTCGAATTGCGAAACTTGGCTCCCCATCCGAACTACCCAGCTCCAGCGCGGTGGAGCACAGCAGCACCTCCGGAGCCCGTGGACTAGATTGATGATCGGGAATGAGACCTGGACAAGACCTGTTGCCGTTCGGTCAGTTTTACGTGTCCGGTGTGGCTGTTTGCGGCACCCACACATCCAAGCGATCGTATCGATTTCGAAGCTTCTCGTAATCGCACCCGTCCACCTCTCGACGGCATCGCGGCGCAACCGCGCACACAGCCAGCTGCACGGCGACGAGGCGGTCCACACATCCAGCGTCCAGGTCCAGGTGTGTAGCTGGTATAAATCCACACCGAGGACGATAAAAAACACTCTTACGTGGATTATATCCACACGATCAAACAAGAACGAAAAAAAACGATACAAAAGAGGCACTCAAAAAAAGCGAAGAGACGAGCTACTGGTCTTACGGCAGTTATATTTGTCTATTTTCTTCGTTCCTCTGTGGATCTTGTTTCCTGCCACTTCCCCCGGGCAGCCGCCCTCGCTCTACCTCGGCTTAATTCCTCCGCGCACCGCGGACGCGCCTACGAAGCAACGAATCTTGAGGCTGCCGCGCATATTGCGTCCGAATTTTATGTATGCGCGCCGCGATCTCCTCGGCATGCTGCTCGTTTTGCTTCTCCAATGTTTGCATCGCCATTAAGACTTATTATTCTTGCTGCGATGCCTTTGCTTCGGGATTATTTGTTTATTTACCCTCCCCATAACTCAACATTTCCCTTATCTTAAGCCATGCGCGCTCAAAAATATCGGCTACAAGCGCTAGTCCATGCACGCGACCAAGCCGCAATTCCTCTTCTTTGAAAACGAAAAACACAAAATTTCGTGAAATATTGTTAATGCTTTTGATTGAGTATGTCTCCGTACTAATAGATCCTTTTCGCGAAAGCCACGTTACATCTTAGCGTCATAAACAAGAAAATGTTGGCGCAAATCATTCTATTATGTATGTACATACATACATGTATCTCAAGTATCCTCTTTTGGGTTAAGGTGAGTCAGTCTTAGAAGTGTCCAATTCATACTATGTTTTTTCATATAAACCGATTTCTTGAAAGTGGTACAATCCCAATTTTTTTACACATCATTTTAATGAACTTTTGGAGTTAAATCTTAGCATTCGAATTTTTTAAATAGTGAAATTTCTAAAATAACGACGGTGCAACTGAAGCAAAAATGAAATTGATTCTTTTTCATCAACTGTAATACAATAAGAGGTCAATTTAATTAACTTCTTGCATTACCCTAGTATCATAATTAAAAACTTCGATGCTTGGTTCTTCATTCCAAAACTGCCAATCTGTTTAGATTCAACGAAAGATTGATGTTTTGCTCGTTTCGATGGCATACAGTGTGATAAATAATTTTCGTATACTTCAATCATCAAAATTCATTCCATAAAAATTGCAGTTATTTTATATTTGGACTAAAATAAAGCATATTTAAAAAGTCAAAGGTGCGTTACTAGAGCCGCGCTCTAAAGTCGCTTGAAGCCAATACAAAATTATCCATTTATTTATATCTTTTTATATTATATTTAATACATTTTTGACATACGATGTATTGTATATTTTATCCCAAAACTAAAATACTTTTATGTTTAACGCAATAAGCTATTAGAAATAGTAAGTCCATCCTAAACATGCTTTATTAGTTTTTAGGATAAATTGGGATATCTTTAAAAGTGTTCTTGATTTAAATTTATATATTCGTAAATCTTAAAACTTAATAATTTTCTAGACAAGAAGAGCGAAGAACAATTATGTTTTTATTGTAAATATGTATGCTACAATATTTATATGTCATATCCGAAAAATATATGAGTATACAATAAGCGCAGTTTTTTTTCTGGGGACCTGTAATCGTTTAACAAAATTTTAAACTTTTGAGAGTTCGTAAATATTTTATAAACATGTGATTTTCATAAAATTTGAGTTTTTCTTTTCTCTTTTGTTTCTGGCATTATAATTAAAAAGCAAGCCTCAGTGCGCAAGTATGTATAATATTAGTGATGTACATATGTAGAAGTCACAATTCGCTTCACTTTTTACAGACATTAAATCAATAATTCAAACAGATGCTTTTTCAATAGTAATTTAGTGAAAAAGTTTAGTAAAAAAATAAAAATTCTCCTTGCCAATTATTAATTTTTAAAATACATATGTATATACAATGTATATTTGAATAGGAATGAATTCTTAATTTATTTTTTTTTCCAAACTCATTATGTAATTTTATGTTACATTAAAAGAAAAAGTGCCGCGTTTTTAAGGTTCCATACCTCAAAATGAAAAATTAATTTCTGATTCCTGACTCTTCATAATATGTAGTATGAAACCCTTAGGGTGGGAGTATTACTTACACTTGTCCGTCTGATTTTCTAATGTTATACCTCTTAGGCATCAACAATTTGTGAGCTTTTTAAAACTCATAAAACATATCCCTACCTGAGAATCAGATTAAATTCAACAGAAAGTATTTAGAATTTTTTGTTTATTCTTCGATCCCAAGGCCAAGAATCTTCGAGAAGTTTTTTCAAGGTGTTTTGCCTAATCCAATAACAATAAATCGAGCCTTTTCCTCAGAATCTGTCTGAAAGTATCATTGGGCGATCCATTTAGTTATATACAATTATCTGCATACAAAAATGATTTATTTTACATGTTTTTGCAATTTGTTTTGAGAACTCATCTCGATTAATTTTATTTTAAATCAGCCTTATGATGTCAAGTCGTGGATTTCATCCACTTGAGGTGCTGATTATTACACGTACTAGCTCCAGAGACCACCTCAGTTATGGTCACTAACTTCAAATATGTTGTATCCCATAATTGAACACTCTATAGACTACGTAAATATTTTTGCAATACCAGAAGCATTTAACGGAAAAGAATTGAAAGGATAAGTTACTTAGTAGTCGAAAATATAATAACTTTACACAAAACGATTTTAGTGGAATTATGCGAAGGAAATGTATACAATTACATATTTCAATATCCAATGAATTTGAAATTTCATATAATACTAAATTGATTAAAATTATCAATAACTGGAAAATTTACCACGAGAATTGATGGTAAAATATTTTGTTTTCAATATAAGAACTATAGAACTACGTGCGGAATTTGTAAGCTAAAAAATACATCACAAATTTGTCATAATAACCAAAAAATCATTAATTCTGTAGGTATAGAAAATTGAATTGTAAAGAAGGGTTTAAAATTTCCAATGAATTAATCAATTAGTTTAACTATTTTTATATTAAATGTAACCACTGAGAGAAAATTCATTATAAATTTGCAAAAGCCTTGTTATTTAGCAATTCAAAATGGAGTCATTGAGATTTTTCATCATTCAACCCACGTAGTATTTTTCAATAGAAATATAAGTAGACCTTTTTACTTCCATATAATTTTAATATGAATGGTCGCTGATTTTCCATTGCAACATTTAAAATTACGAAGAAGTATATACATTTTAACATGATCAGTAATAAATTTTAGCAGGAATTATAATTACAGATTTTTACTTGGAAATGAATAATGTAATACAGCTTTCTAATTTGGAGCCTGTGTATAGTATGTTAAGTAACAATTTTAAATTTTAAATAAAACTATATATTTGTGATATCATAATTTAATTCTAAATCATTAACTTGCATAAACTGATTTTGAAGCCACAGAACCCATCATAAACCTTGCCTGCTAATAATGTAAAATTTAATTTAAACGTAACGAACATGTACATATGTATGTATGACGACAGTTGTTTTTAAAACAAATTTTTTTAAAGCTTATCTTCCTGTTTACAAAAATCTAATAATTAGTATAAAATGTTGCATCAGAAAACATCGAACACTCCAATTGTATTTATAAAATTAATTTTATAAGTTTGAGCTAAATACAATGAATTGCTTCGACTGTGGGATATATTTTTGTGAGATAAAATATAATATTAAATAATAATACAATGACTAGCTTAAAGATTAAAAGTTGATCATTCCGAATTTATGAAATCTCCTATAAGAGACTTTCAAAATTAATAGCAGTATAATAACTGAATTAAATAAACTAAAGATATGAAACATATATATGTTCATGGTTTATTTTATGCAATTTTGAATGTACATACATACATATCCATGTACATGTATGTATAGTATACATATATATGTATAAAAATATAATTGATCTTAATATCTATATGCAGTACTTCGAAATAAATCGTTTGAGCATAAAATCGCTGTCTAGTCTGGATATATGTTATTTTCTGAGAAAAGCGATAGTTTGTTACCAACTTTGGTGAATCTCCTAACGAATGTAAGTTTGCAATAAAGCGATAAACGCAAAGAAGTGCTGGCTTCTATAACATCTTAAATTACCTAGCAGATGAGACTGTGTTATTGGCAGTTTTATTAATTTTAGCCAATTTCGCTTGCGCAGTCCGCAGCCATTGAAGGATCCGCGCCCTTCCCGCGCCCAGCAGTTCTAACCAACTTTTAACCGCTGGCTGCTTCTTGTGTTAACATTGTAAAGATAAAGCCTATCGTAAAATTCAATTTCCATTCCTCACTGTCGAGCAGTGAATTAATCCTTTTTTTTCGTGGTTTTTGGTCGTTTTTTACTTTTGCTTTCTTCATTTAGCACACCGCATATTTCGATGCCAATTTCAAAAGGCTTTGGGTTCGTTTGTGACTCCCTGCGGTAATCCAGTTGGCGGCTGCTGGCGATGCTGGAGATGCTGGATATGCTGCTGCAACCGTTTCGTTCATGGCAATTTCAAACGTAAAATTTAAGTGTCAGCGCAAGTTGCCCAGGTACGAAAAAAAGGTCAAGATCGGGCAAAAACTGCGAACCGCAGAGGAGGAGCAGCATGAAAAAATACACCGGCCGGACATTAACTAAAGCAGATCCATTATAACGACCCCGAAACGGTAGCAGAAACCCGCTTAAGCCGGCGAAAAATCATGTATCTGTCTAAATATGATAAATTATGATTGTGTTCGCCGATTTTACAGCCTCTCCAACTCCAAATAACTTTCGGGCGAGCCTCAAATTCGAGAAATTAACTGCCTTTTGCTGCGGTTAACATTTCTTGAAAGTTGCTACTGATTATTTTTGGCGATTTTGTGGAAATCGTTTAACCGTTATGGTTTAGGTCAAATTAAGGATATTTAGGTTATCGCAGTCACGTGCTCAAATATCTGAATTTGAATTTTTGGTTCATGAGCTCCACACCACGGACCACAATTTTTTACAAAATTGTTCAAATAAGACAACATTGAACATAGTTGTTTTTGTAAAGTGTCTTAACCCATTGAATACCAAGGATTGCAATTTTTCGATTTACTCTCGGCGTTATTCTCGATTGAACAATTAAATAAGAAAATTTCTCAAATAAAAAATATATTACTTACATTTCCTAGTAGGTTGTGTTATACTCTTTAAGAATTCGGGCTAAAAATTTCAGTTACATTTAAATAAACCAATAAATATGTTCATAACATTGGAAATCTATTACCTTAAATATCTTTTTCCCACTTTGACGAAAATCGCAGAAAAACCTAAATTCTTATAATTTAAAAATATCGTATATTTCTTAAATTGTCATCATACATATTTATTTTCATTCTCAAAATATCAGTCTCAAGATAAAAACTTGAATTTTTTTTTTATTTCTGGCTATTATTTATTTAACGCTGATTGAATGATTTTTCGACATAAAAAATCATATTTTCAATATGGTGGATCCATTACAGATTGCCCTCAAAAATATTATGTTTTGTTATGTTAAAGCCGTCATTTTGAGAATTAAAACAACTATATTGACAAATTCAAAAAATATAATGTTAAAATAAAACAGTAATGTGTACTGATGTACAGTATGAATTTATAGTGAAAAAAAATCATTGAATTTATAAAGGTGATTTCAATTACAGCTTACTTTAAACGTTAGACAACACATATGTAATTTTTATTTAAGAAAAACTAATAATAATGATGTCAATAACTTTGTTGAGTTTGAATATTCAAAGAAATGAGAAACTATACTTTCCTGAGTTCCATTCTTTTCGCTCGGTAACTTTCGTATGCATATCAACATCGTCACTAGTCCAGAAAAAGGGGTGATGCTCATGTGCTCCTTTATAGAAATAGGTGGTAAGGTTTCATACACGACTAAGGAGTCAGTCGATAACAATAAAGAACAACGAGGGAGAAGTATTGGGTTAATATATTTACAAGAAGGGTCATAAGAAATTAAACAACAAGGTTTTACATTTGTAGACTTCAACTCTTGAATTAAGGTAGATACAATTTAGTTATATTGCCCGAAATACCCAATCTTATCTTGTCTTAATTCCTGGAACTTTTAGGAGACTATGGCCCTTTTCTTGTACCTATTCTTATTGAAATGGTACATTGTATCAATGTCTGTATGAACATAAAATATTTAGATCATACGCATGAATAAGATTTTCTGTTTATTTGGGTTACAAAATATTGAGGGATTTTTTAAAAATAGGTACATGAAGAATGTATCTTTTAATATCTGTAACACACGTCTCCACTGTGTTGTAAATAAATATAATATAATGCTAAATTTTTAAAACTTAAAACAAAAAAATAATATTAGATTAAATATCTGTTAGTTTATTGTTAAGTGTATGTTACAAAAACATTTCCTTTAACATATTATTACAAAAACGTTTTATGCATAATATTTTTTATATTAACAGATATTTAATATTTTTTACATTGAACAATAATTTTAGCTACAATGGCTAAATTTTCTTTATGTTCAATACAAAAGTTTAATTATTTCAATGTCGAATATAATTATTTATTAATTTTATTTGTTTCATACACATATTTTCCAAAAGTTATACTTGCAATATTAAATTTTCCAGGTCCATAATTACATACTTGAATTGATATGGCGAATTATTTCTCATTTGGCTTAAAAATTTACGTGGACCATATTTGATTCGCTAAATTGAAATTTAAAATTTTAATTCATAATGTTTGAAAAAATTTCAAGTATAGTTAAAATAAACTTAATTGAGATTTTTTTAATAATCTTTTTCATAATCTTTAATTTCAGATACCTTTTGTAATACAAGTATACATCATTAATTATACTGGTTTCTTTTAGTTAAATATATTCAAACTGATATCCAAATATGCTTCACTATTTTATTGTAAATTTAAAAAATTATTTACCTGCAAATACTGCAACACAAATTTTCTTTGGACTTATTTTTGATCACTTTTGTTTTAAAGGATTTTCTGCATTCTCATTTTAAAAATTTCGTATTATTTCGAATTATATTTAAAACAGTGCCTTTGCGCGTTTACGGAGTTTAGATTTTTTATATGAATTATATTACTCTCATTTGACCCTTTAAATACATAGGCAAAATCTACCGCCACTTTTTCATACAAATTAGCCAATCAAGGTCAGTTCCACTTTTTAAGTAATTTTCCTTTTATAAAACTGCATGAACTAAAAACTTAAAATATAACTATGAAATAAAAACTAGTAACTATAGTTCTTCTTACCTGTTTCTATGATGCGTAAATTCTGACTTTTTGAAAATTAACCTCTTTCGAAAAAACTGGTTTTTTACTAAAACACTTTTATTAATTTCCGCGGTATTCTAATTTTTATTTTTTTTAAGATAACACAGAAAACCTATTGCAAAATTTGACTAGCAAGGATTCACTACCACCCACAAACAGAAATATCACAAAACTACTGACAAAACTCACTAACTGGCTGCGATCTTTTTGAACTCCAGAACTAGCTGGGAATTTCTAGAATCCCCACTTTTGCTAACCAGGTCTAACTGCACTAAAAAGAGCCTTCCAGAGGACTCCTGTTGGCAGGATACAGAGGGAAATTTTCGCCAGGACATGCACTCGCTCAAATCCCCGAGAACATTGAGCTCGGCTCTGGCCCAGTGGCTGGTGGCTGCGAGGACCCTTCCCCGAACCCTGGTGGGATACTTGACGAGCTTCCGCACTTGCGCGGTGCCGTGGAAGGTTCCATGGGTTCTACGTTTTTTGCACTCCTGCCTAGTGGTAATAGCCCCACAAAGGGCGGGGGAGCCGCCGCGGCACGGGGGGCAAAAAGGATCAAGCTCGCCAGGAGGAGCACTTACGCCTCGAGTTGCAGCAAATAAAAATATTCGCTGGCTAGGGCGCTCCGCTTGTTTGGGTTACTTCCATTGAGGCTCGTCCTCGGGCGGGATGAATGGAGGTTTGCTGGGTGGGCCCCATCCACGGGGTTCCTACCCCCCGCCAAGGAGCCCCGCGACCACGCTCCTTATGGTTTTCTTTCTGAATGAGGTGTAAGACTTAAGACATCACCCTCCAGTGCCCGATGTGAATTTTCTTGCCTTTTTATCGCCGCATCAAATTGGTTGGAGCGCACTCCCTGCGAATGGGGCTCCCGAATTAGGATTCTCGGCGCCCGCCCGTGCTGCCCGTCCGTTTGGGGCTCTTCTGAGCAGACGTTTTTCCTTTTTTCGTATAATTGTAATTTTCATAAATGGATCGCATCAAGAAGCGTCGCTGAACAAAAAGCCGAGGGAATTGTCGCCCTCGATAGCATCGCGCCCCGCCCGGCATATGGGCGAATTGCGTAGCGCTCCGCTGCCGACAAAAGGACCCCAGACTCCGGAGCCCTAACTCGGGATGGATCCGGGCGAGTGGAGCTGCTCTTTTTGATGTTGATTTATTCCGCGGAGGAATCTGGGCTGTGGACTAGTTTCGAGTAAGCGATTCGAATCCATCATCCGCCTGGAAAAAAATTTATTTATTCAGCAAGAAGCGGACAATTTGTTTAAAAAAATTGCACTGGAGGACGGGTTCCAGGACCTTGGGTGCTCTTTCGACTCTCCTCTTATTTAAATTTGCGGCGTTTTTACATTTGTTTTCGGTGCTATTACGAATTTCTCATTTGAAATGGAGGGATGGTTCTGATTTCTAATACGCTTGAAATGATGTAAACATATTGCGCACTTAGTTGCTTAATGAGAGCGGTTTTTAAAATAGTTGTGTTTATGAAAATCAGTCGAGAAAAGCGCGAAATTGATTGTAATTAAGTTGATGCAAAATATGCAATAATTACATTCTGAGTAGGCTAGTAAATAGAATTAGAAAGTTCAATACTTTTCGATAAAGTAACCTATACACTATAGGTAAAGTAAGAAGTGATTGTGCAAGAAAATAACAAACGGTTAACAAGTTTAAGATAGGATATTTTTAAAGTACCTACATATGAGCCGTTGAAAATGATATTGTCGTAAATAAAGAATTTTCAAAAACTAATTTAACACCTAAATCATATCATCGCGTGAACTATTAAAACTTGACTAACGCCACTAGGATTTTCAACGACTATATGTAGAATGTATAATACATATTTATATTATTTCTTGTTTCTATACATAATACGGAGTTTAGATTTTAAAGACATGAACTATTTGAATAAATCAATAAGAAGAGAAAGAAGTTAGTGGTTACTACAACTATTCTGGTCAGTAAAAATTCAAGCAATTGCAACGATTGTAATTTTAGTAAAAGTTTGCTTGCTATGGACAACGTTATTAGCGATGCTTCTAAATATTTCAATGTAGTCACAAATCCTAGCAATCAGTAGAAATAACAAATATTTTTTTTTAAGGAAAGAACATTAAAGGTCAATATACAACATTATTTATTTATATAAATATTGCAAAAGTTTAAGCACTAATAATTTGGTATTTTGTCCTCTTAATGCTCTTTTCGTTAAAGTGATTAAATTTCAACTTTTTAGTTTATAAGTGACTACAATGTAGGCAAAGTTTTGAAGTCGATTTCTTTTTTGTGTTTCATAATAATTATTTTATTGTTTAAATACCAAATATTAATAATTAAAAATCATACTATTATTAAATTAGTGCGTAATTTTACTATAAGATATTAGATGAAATATTGGTATTTATAACTACAAAATGTTGTTCAGCTTACTATCAAAGTTTACTATGTATTTGTCTGAATTAGATTCTTTTTTGAAATGTGAAAAATACTTAATTAAAACACATTAAATTTACCCATTTTCATAATGACTGCTGTCTGAATAAAATTGGTGAAAATTGCCCTTTCTTTTTTAAATCTGCTTATATTTGGTGGAAATACAGATAGCGATTTACATTCGGAAAAAATTGGATTTTTATGATGATCTGTTTATTTTAAGCACTAGTGTCTTCTGGCCCTTAACTAAACTAAATTTTATTATATAACTTTTATTACACCCTCATTTAAAGAAAAACCCAATTCAAGATCAAGTTATTCATGCATGGAATGCTAACCACTTCTATTTAAAAAGTCACAACAGCGTTATTTACTATATGTGCGAATTTGGGCTTAAAAATGTTTACACATGTGTGCTTTCAGAAAATGAAAAAAATATTGATTTATTAGATTCGTCACAGTCGTTATCCGTCTTAATCCTTCTAGGGTAAATAGGAAATTTTG
This sequence comes from Tolmerus cingulatus, assembly GCA_959613345.1. NCBI lineage: Eukaryota > Metazoa > Arthropoda > Insecta > Diptera > Asilidae > Tolmerus > Tolmerus cingulatus. Next base: position 53,271,338 of record OY390707.1, read on the forward strand.
GAGCTCTAAGTTCATAAATTGAGGGATCAGTAAAATCGATTAGAACCTAAATTATTATTAATTATTTTTTTCAGGAATCAAAATTAAAGTATTTCTACTGGACTGGACCAATTGTTAATTCTGAGGACGAATTTGGAGAGCTTTTTCTGTACATTTGTTTGCAGATACTTAAATAAAGCGCATAATTTAAAAAAGACGCAAGTCCTACATTTTTTAGCCGAAGTTTACGATTACATGCGAAACTTTGTTTATGTTAACGCTAGTTAAACATGCACGTAACTAACATATAAAATTGGGTTCAAAATTAATTAAACATCGCTTTAAAACATCCTCTTTGACGTCATCTCAAACAGTGTAATGATTGGACTTGCGCCCTTCCCAAAATGAACGATACAAATAAATTTTAACTTTTTAATTGGGGCAATTACTGATTCTAAGGGAATAATTAAAGGGCAATTTATAGTAAAAAAATAAATTAAACTGATTAATATTTCACGCCCAACTTATTAATATGCCTTTTTTATAATGCAAAACCATTCAATTAAGTATGTATACCTTTACAATTTTTACTGAAAGGATTAATTTTGAGGAAAAACTTTTTTAAAACAGTATAAGTAAAACAACTTTTATGGCGCCCGAATTGAATACACATTAATTCCTTTAAATTTTTTAATATTAGTTGAAGTGAGGAATTTTCTGCATTATTACGTTTTATTCTTTGGTTTAGCTTCAAGTGCTTGCTTACTAATATTTTTTCGTTTAATTTTTAAACATTTCTGAACATAAAGTTTTTAATCGAAGCAATTGCGCATGCCGGTAAAAATAAACCGAAAGGAAAATCTTAAATAACTCTATTAGCTGGTTGAATTTTGGATTCTGGAAAGCATTTATGCATCAATTTTTGAGAAACATTATTGAAAAATTAAATACAAAATAAACTGAAATATATTTAATATTTTCGTATAAAAAGTACTAGCACAATAAGAGTTTAACAATGTAGAAATAAATAGCTTTTTCTTTGTCTCTTTCTTATAAATTTTTTTAATGACTTAACTTCAATTTGGTTTAATATATCAAAATATTTTCAATTTGAAACGAAATATAAATTATGTATCTAGAACCAAAAAAAAAAAGATATTGTTTTCTATTTGAAACTAAAACTATATTATCTTACTTTTTAATTTATTTTATTTTTTGTTTTTCTGCGGGTGTAGAGTTTGAAAATTAATAATATGTACTAAATAAAATAAAGCAGAAACGTAATTACAAATAATGTGTTAGTAGTAAAAGCCCGCTAAATTTAGTGTGCTTATAGCGAATTATTCAAGGTTAAGGATTAAAACCAATCACTTTTTTGCGAATATCTCACTTCCTATTGGTTCCTTGCAAGTTTCAGTTTTTACAAAAATTGCTTTTTACAATATTCTTTATAAAATGTAGACAAAAATGTTACTCCCGACTGTTAGTATTTAAGATATAAAAATGTATGCCCCTATCTATCGTATTTACAAAGAATTATAATCTGTATATAAGTATTTTACCTAGGTAAGTAGATGCAATGCAATGTCGAAAAAAAAGAGATACATTAAAAACAAATAAAGCATAATAGCTAAGGCTCGATCTTTCATTTAAATAGCGTATATATGTATGTACAGATAGTTTGACAACAAATTTACTGTTGGAGACAAAATATGTACATAGATATTATTAAAATAATTACTACTATTCCTTTAAGAGCTTTTGTCATTAAAATCCTACGTGATATTAAGTATATTACATTTATGAATTTTGTTGTTTTAATAACAAAGTGATTTCAGAAGTACAATTTTATTAATTTAAAAATTAGATAATAATTTAAAGTAATTTGAAATATTTATGTACCAATAAATTCAACAAATACAATCGAAAATTAGTAACGCAAATAATTTATTTTACTAAAAATTTATACGTTTCTATATTTACTATATTGACATGTTGACATAAATAAAATTCTGCTGATCAAAACTAATGAGACCGAATGCATAATTGAAAAAGATGTTTCGAAAGTTAAGAGGTTTTTCATGGAAGAGGTTTTTTAGGATGCAATTCTTGCATCTAAAATTGAAAAACTCTACTAATTGATAACGAAAAATTCTACGAAATCCAACAAGACTCAAAGGTTTGGACTCCAACCTGGCGAGCAGTAATTCCCGGAACTGATTAAATCCGCTTCCAGGACTTCAGGTAACTTGTGTTTTCATTCACAGAATTCCGAAATGCTTAACTTCAAATTGATATGAAACAAAATCACGTCGGTAGCGTGGACTCAAACAACAGCAAAGAAATCGCCCCCGGGATGGAGGTGCATTCGGGTGCATCCCTAACAGCATTTTACTCCAATGAGGTGCATTCGTTCAAGGTCACCGATGAATAAATGTCCTCAAGCCGAGGACCAATCAGTGTTCCGCAAAATCCCCAGCGAGTGCAGGAAGGCTGTGGGGCTATTTTTTAATAAGGACTGCAAGGCGGGAAGGTCGAAGGAGTGCCCGCGGCCCACGTTTGCACCGCTTATAGGCCTTGGGAGTCTGGCGGGATGTGACCCGTTGGCCTGGTCCTGGCCCCCTCTTTGGGGCCCAAACCTAAAACTGGTGCGGATGTTGAGGGTGCAGCATCCGGGCACTTCCCAAAAATTTGCGTGGGCTCCACTCCGGGCGTGACCTAGACATTGGCATTGTGGCGGTGACTCCTCCCAAAGCCACCTACGCAGATTTTCAGTGGCATCGCCATGGCAACAAGGAAAGAGCATTTTCACATTCGCAAAGAAACAGGACACGAACAAGCCACGGCACGTCCCTTTCCATGTGAGCGGGATCTGTACGTGTGTTCGGGAGTAAATTCCTGAAGGTCAAGGCCACCGGCCCGAGAGATAAATGAGTTATTTTCCGCCCTGTAATGTTTCAATTTTTTAATAAACTCGCTCTCCTTCGTAGATGTATCCTCGTCCTTAGTGTAAGACAACACGCACCGCGGGGGCGTCTATATTTACTCGACCTATCGCGGAAACAACGACAGTCTATAAAAGCGCACGTGGTAACAATAATTTTAGGATAAACGGTGTAACACCCCACCTCCTGTATTACGAGACATTTTGGTCGTGGAGGGATGAAAACGTCTCCCCGTGAATAATTCATGGGAGTCTACAGTCTTAAGAAGACACCCCCAGTGAATTTTTTGGTTATGATAATTAAGCCTCCGAGTCGAGTGGGTTCGATTGGTTCATAATCCGCTTTCGATGCAATTTCCGTCCTGCCATGCAATGAAGGCTTTGAGACAATTCAGGACTTATTTGGGGAAAGCTTTGCGAGCTTTGGCGCATGTCGGGATTGATTTTCACCGCCAATCAGAGGCGATTTATTGTGTTTTAAGTCGTTGACTGGCAACCCCTGTTGCACTCCGCGCCATTCCACAGCCATGTTGTTATTCCAATTTGCAAGAACACCTTTGTGGTTTGGTCGCTGCTCAGTACACCAACTACCCCCTTCTCCACCCTGTGGGTCATTTGTCGTAGACCACCCCCTCTTCGACTATCTACGCTAAAATGAAGTGAAAGAAGGTCGACATGGACATGGCATTCAGCGCTTAACATGCAATAAATTACCTGTAAACTTCACCCTATCTTTTTTCGAAAATTGCCAATCTGATTCCATACGTTTTAATAGTAACGTATTTTATTTTCGCTCTATTCTTGTTTCGAAAACGACAATAGACCGAATGTCCCGATGGATTTTTAATTGCAGCTAAGCAAGTTATTTTAGAAAATCAGTGAATTTCTCAGTAGCTGAAAAGGTATTATTTACTGACGTTGTCAATTACTCCTAATTTTTAATACATTTTTTTTCAAATCTAAAGATAAAACTACTAAACATTAAGGTTGGTTTTAAGTTTTTTAAAACCCTTGTTTAAAAAATCTTAAATCATAAGTTTCGAAATAATGTCTAGTTTCTGATTTTTCTAAAATATACAAGTATCTTAAAAAAATTTCGATCGAAGATTTCAATATAGAGTAAGTATTTATTAATTTATTGTAGATTAGAAAAATAAACTACGCCAGGAGGTAATTTTTTATATTTGAAATATTCATAAAAATACTTTTTAGTTAAATTTAACAAGAGAAAGAATTAAGACCGGGTCACCAATTCGGATCAATAAAAAACAAATAATAATAAGTAAATAAATGAATAAATAAATAACAATAATGATTATTGGAAGAATTGGAAATCTGAAGATCTTTCGAGCACTAATTCAAGTAATAAAAATGTAGGCATATCTAAGGGAAAAGTAAAATTGACTTTTCAGATTTTGAATTCAAATGATTACCTTAAATATCGTTTTTGATAAATTATATGCGATTCTATTATATTCTATCTACTCTATAGCAAAAATAAAATTCTTAGAAAAAATTAGTTATTATAAATTTAATGACCAACCTTATTAGTCACAAAACATGCAGTCATACAATCAACTAAAGAAAGAAAGAAATACAAAAATGCTCAATGACTAATGTGGAGGAAAAATTGAACTGAACAATTTTACAAATTAACATTAATTATGTACCATGTCATTCTTAAATAAATAGTTTTGTGGTAACTCATAATGATCTCTTGCTTTGGAGTTAACATTAATTTAATTGTGTAGCAGTAGATATTACTCAAAATTATATTTAAATATCAATTAAGATATACATATTTATGTACATGAACTTGATTTGCCTTGGATATTCTATTATCGTAACGAAGTTTCAATTTATTGGCTAGTTATCACGTTACTGTCGTACGCCCTGTAGGTAGACCTCACTATCGAATTAGCCCCACCCTGTGCCGCATCCATCTTCAAGCTGAAAGCGAGAGACTCGACTTAATGAAATTTCTGAAATGGCTTACGGTCGAGTTGTTAATTAATAATTTATAATCGTCCCCAGCACGAGCACCCGCAGCTGACGTAACCCGATTTCCCGGTCATGCAAACCCAGGCGAGAGTCGCGCTCGATCGCAACGCACCAAAATAGGGCAGTGTCGAAAATGGAAAATGGCTCTTCGCACGCACCGCCATTGGAATTTCCCAATTTGTCAATGGTGACAAAAATCAAATGCAAATGCACATCCGGCGTTTGGCAGCGCTAGAAATTCTAGCCGTGTTCCGGCCAACCCTCGTTTGGAGCGGCCCCAATTTGGGGGCCCCGCCCGCCCCCACCACCCACAGCAATAATTAATCGAGGTGTTCCAGGTTGCGATTTGTCAATGGCCACCCCCCGGCCGCGCCGAGACCTCCATGCGCGGCCCCAAACTAGGACACCGTGACGTCACTACTCTTGACCGCTGCGAATTTCTCCTCCGAAAGTCCAAAGACGCCCGAGTGCAGCAGCGCAACGCAGCGACCGCTTGAAGCAAATTTCTGAATGGATTCGGGCTCTCGAGTGCGCGGCGCGGCGACGTGATGCGTCGGCCTCGAGCGAGTGCTATTTTTATGGGGTGCAATTTATCAACGCGCCAAACTAAAAATCCGATTCTCATTACACCAATTCAGCTGGCGACCAAATTTGCTTGGCCTGCGAATGGATTGCGATTGATTCACGATTCGGAGGACGCCCTACCTCTTTCGATTTCTTTTACTACCAAAATTGTAGTAAAACGCATACCCACCCCACAATCAACTATCCCTTCTCGAAACTTTCTATTAAACAAATAACAAACAACAAAAACTATCAAAAAGGCTCAAAGCAAAATATATCAGAAAAACGTCTTTAGAATATAATATATAATTGAATTTTTAAAATGAAATTTTTAAAATTATACTTAAGAAATATTTCTTGTGAATATCACTAAATCGCTACCCCTTCGGAGCACACATATTTTGAACCCAAATTATAAAAAGTAATTCTTTTCAAACTAACCTACTTCTCTAATATCTTGACGATTATGTAATTAACTGAGTTCAATTTTTAAATCAAATTTTACGATTTTTTCAGGTTTTTCCGAAATTGCATTCAGCGTGATATTTTTTTGATCGACACACATCGAAAATGATCAATTTCTGTTCGAGTACTTAAAAATTGAGCAAAATTTTGAAAAACTATTTAAGATACATCATAATGATTTTAAATCCCCCATTTCGACGATACCTCATTTGATTAGGCAAGTAAACATTTTTTTATCTCTACTTTGCATTCACGGGAGGTAGTCTTAAATTTGTTTTCCAAAAATCTTAATATACATATACCTATAGTATATCTTTGTAGTCGATATATCTATCTATCTCATTATTTTTTGCATTAATCAGTAACTAATCCAAAATTTTACCACTTTCAAGTAATGTATTTTATAATTAGAAATTTTTAAGAAGCCTGAACTCACATTTTCCACTACGCGGAATCAAATTTAATAATAACTTCTCTATCATTATGCTCAAAAATCTAAGGTACACATGCAAAACACCCTGATTCACACCAAATTTTGAAGCAGTGCTAGTTTCATTTTTTATCACTATACCCAAATGATTTAACACCTGGTGCAAAGATTTCGACTTTATCTACAAAAATCTTCTTTACACTGAAATTTGACTTGATGGTAATTTGATAATTTTTGTAGATAATTCATAGTGGTTTAAACCAAATTTATTTTCTCACATTTGCTTTGTGCGATTTTTAGTTAAAGTATTTCTATTAATTTGAAAACGTACCTCCTGAGAAGAAATTGTACGGGTTGTCAGTCAGATAAAGCCTTTGACCGTTTATCTAACTAAATCTGATGCTAACGCCCCAAACAGAGTTAACTCATTCCACGAGGATTTACCTCATGTGGATACAAAAATGAATAATAAACGATAAATCGCCAGGTAAAATTTGTTTACGTTTCTCATGTTCCCACGGTCGGCTAAAGATAACAGCCCTAATCTAATTGAGGGCTCGCAAACTACCACCGGAGTCATTTAAATGAATCTATTGATGCCGTGAATTGGGTTATTCTGAGCTGCGCATTTATCTGTTCGTTTGCTCAACGAGTTCACATGGTGACACTTTTCACGAATAGTTGAATCTGGAACGTGTTGAACGAATTTAATATCCACTAGTCTATTGACTTTCAAACTTGGGTCAGAACGTATGCAACCCTTTGCTTTACGAAGTTATGTTATTATAACAAACCTTTTCTTCATTCATAAAGAACAGTCTGGGTCAATCTGACCCTAAATACACATACTTTGATCGTCCACCACTTGAAATTGACAAGTGTCTACCGCTTGATACAATTTCAAAATGTAGTTGAAACATTGTTTAATTAATTTTGTAGTAAAAATTAATCTGTATTTTGTCTTGAAATGATCAAGAAGAAAATTGTATATCTTAAACGAAGGTAGTTATTTTTGTCGCGACTCGTATTTTTTTTACATCGTCGGCTTTTAAGATATTTTTGATCAAACACGGGCTAAATGTCAAATTGGAGCTGTGTGTTATGGTATATGGTTAACGCAATAAAAATCCTACACACTAACTGGTTATCAAAATCTATAGTGTACTTTCTAGTAACCTATTATACAATCTAGAAATTTGGAACAAAAGGAAAGTTTTTGGCACAAAAATCGTTGATTTCTAATTGCATGGGCAATTTTCTTTCCAGTTAAATCAAAATCTTAAATATATTACGAAATAAACTTAATTATTGTTTTATGATTCAAATTTAATAGACATTTATAAAGTAATTATTCACTAAGATGCACGGTAGGAGCACTTGCGCTTGCCCATCTTTTTGCACATGTTAATTATATGGAAAACTTAAATCTCTTTACGACAGGAGTCTGAAATGTCGGGATGATTAGCGTTACAATTAGGCCTAAAACATTGAGCTATAGGATCAAAAACATATATAATTATAAAAGTTTTTTTAGTAAATAAGTACGAAGAAATCAAAAAGCCACAATTATTAAAAAGTGCCCCAAACTTTGATCTTTAAACTGCTTTATTCTCACAATCAATAAAGAGAAGAAACCGAGCCCACGAACATTCAGGAGCACCCGACGTCTGCGAAAAACTCATTTAATAAATTATTAATTATTATTGCATGCGAACATGGGACGAGTGGCATCCTGGAGCCCTAGTCAGCAAAACCGGGGCTCCGCTTGTCGACGAGGGGCTGATTGCGAAAGTTCCGCTTTGACGAAGAAGCTCCGGAAGTCAGCAACTTGTGTAATTACCTTTGACTCATTAGCCGCCTCTGCGCCCGCCCGCCATTGCTGGGTCTACCATCGCAAAATCACCAAATTAAAGGTCAATCCCGACGTAAATCTGCGGCACATCCCGGACGGCATTCGAGTCACGTACCCGAAGAACCCCCGAAATGGACGACGGGCTCCAGACCCGGAGCCAGGCCCAGGACAGGACGCCCCGGTCCCCGGGAGCTGGATGTACTTAAGTCATCATTCAATTCCTGCTCCGAAAATAGCGCCCCATTGAACAGTTCCAAGGTGCCGCTCGGGCCCCAGTCAGCCACCCCGGCCCCACGACGAGCAGCCAGCCCCGGCCGGGTTCGGGACGAGTTCCGGCCATGCCCCCCACAAAATGAATGAATGCTGAGCATCCTCCCGCGGCACACCCATTTCGACCCAATTTCGATTTGACCTACTTTCCAGCTAGATGACGTCAGCAGAGTAGGGAGTTTCTCCTAATGGAGTGGGGGTGAAACCCGGAGTTCGCCCGGCGGCAGGCACACGGAGTGGGGAGGAGTTGCTGGGCTATGTTTGTCAATGAAACGGTATATTGCCAGGGAGGAGTGGGGTGTTCCTGACGGAGCTCGGCCCGAGTTTCTGGAGTTGGTGAGTGAGGTCGTGTACCTCCAGAAATCCGTGACCCAATTTCGCTCGGTTACGGGATGAGGTTCTATTTTTAGCGGTGTTTGTGTGACCCTGCTGGGGTATGCCAATAATCCTGGAGAAGGATAGAAAGCAACTAAAAACAGACAGGAGCGTTTTCTCTTTGGCAAAAACCTTATTTCAGCATTCCTTGAAAAGGGAAGCGGGGTTGAGGGAGTTTTTCTGGATTTAAAACCCATATTGAGCCGGAAATGGATCCCGTCCCACACCCCCTCCCCACCTCTCGTATCCTGCAATTTAAGCTGATTTTATTTGCTCGAAAAGGTAAGCGTGTAGATTTCGGGGGTCTCCTGAACTGACTCCGGCATGGGTTTTCGGTGGCGTGTACATGGAGGGTTCTGGGTTTTTAGGGGGTTTTAGCGACGAAGGGATTTTGCCAGAAATTTATAGAATTTTATTTTCTCAGGATCTCGGCGAGTGAAAATAAATTGGAGGGAAAGCAGACAGTGCTATTCCTATTCGGTTTATTTTTGGTAGAAGGGAATGTCCTTGAACGAGTTTCTCTCTTTTCTATTAAATATTTCCCAGAGTTGCCCGAATTTCGCAAAGTTTTGGATTCGGGAGTGAAGGAGCCGGGGGCTGGGATTGCTGCTTTCAGCTTTGTGCTCGCTCCCCGGCTGCTTTAAACATTTCCATTTACCGTCCTGGGGATCTGCTCGGCTGGAGCTTTAAGGGACCGATTTAGTCCTGTTTTTTTTTTTGCGAATCAAGATGTTCACTTCCACTATTGACTTATGTTAAATGGCCGGGGAGTGAATACTATTTATGTTTGTTTGTATTCAGGGCGGCTCGCAGCGTATCTAGGTCACCCGTGACGTTTTCATTTGGGTTTGCCCCTATCCTCTTCTGGAGATTGAATATCGCATAAAATGTCCGGTGGCCAGGACAGAAAAACGAAAGCTTGACAACTATGGGGAGGGGGTTGATATTTAATGTTGTTTTCGGGAAGAGATTGAATGACGTACGCCTTAACCAATTTTGAAAAATTTATTCTTCAATTAGTGCCGTCATGTTCTGTCGGATTCAGATTCGGATGAGAATTGCTTCGGGCAGAATGAAGAGTTGATTGGAATTGGGTTTACGTAAAATAAATGCTTTTGTGTAGTTCTGCTATTTTGGGAAATTGTAAAATTTGATATTGGATATGTCAGACAACTGCATTCATTCATTCGTTATGAAAACAACGAACTGAAAGTTAGACGTAGATCCCGGGAATAGACACAAAGGCATCAATATCCACTTTTGTAGATTGGATAAAAGAGTAAGACGGTCATTGCATTGAGGAAACCTTATGAAAGCTTTCAAAACAAATTGTTCACCACTATGAAAGTAAATTCGTTATAATTTTAATTTGGCTTTTAAAGTTGATTAAATCACTATACATAGTACTTCTTCTTGTAATATTTAGCTGCAAGAGTAAGAATTATATAGCGTAAGATTTTTTTTTAAATAATTGAAGCTAGTTATTCGTTACAATTAAGAATTATAGCTAACAGCTATTAACGCTAAATTATAGTGTTATGTACCATACTTGAGTCAATATCTTTCCTTCACAGAAATTGGAAGAACTAATAGTACGAAATACGAGTTAGGAAATTTAAAGATCATAACACCTGTTTGAAATTGAGTAGGCACGGAATTTTTTTAATAGCATGGTTTTATAATTTATAATTCTTGTTTAAGATATTTTAAGTGTGCAAAAGAAATATGAAGTAAGTAATTATTTAAATTAAATAACAACTGAAAATTAAATAAGATTATCTGAAAGATATATTCCAATTTTCGTTAAATCAACCTAACGCGAAATGATGGAAAACTTTTATTTATCAATTCGTTATATTATATTATTTGTGTAGAAAAAAACGATTGGTATTAAAACGTGTTCTGTTAATTCAAGTTTATTCCCTTTTACTCTCGTTTTAAATATTTTAGCCAATTGTGGTTTTACTTGTCTGTCCAATGGTCTCTCATTATTATGTTATAACGAAATTTCTTCACAACTCATAGTACAGTGTCCAATTGTCCAACAAATGCAAACGTTTAACATTTACTCATTTTGTTTTGACATCAGTAATAACACATTGTTGTTAAACTGACGGGGGAGCTCTCCGCGAATACTGAATATCAATTAAAAATCGATCGAATGAATTGAATCGTAATAAGTAAAAATTCCTAAGAAAATGATTTACATTCATTAAATAAGAAAAGATACGTTATTTTTATAAAATATGAAGTACTAGTCTAATCGTGAAAATCTGCTATTAATTTAGTGTTTTGGAGAATTTACATCATATGTGCTTTAACTGAAGACCTTAAAATACAATAAATATAAGCTTATTGATATACATATCTATTGAATGTGACGCAAATCAATGGCACCAAATTATTGCATTAATTTACTATGGTTACTACTTTTTACAATCAAGAAAGTGTAGTTAAAAAACGCAAAAAGTTGTGAGCAGCGAAAATGAACTGTACATGTTTTCTAAAAAGTTGTAATCACATATGCAATATACTATAATGTTCCAAAAACATAATTTTTATATTTAGCTTTAAATAAAAATTAGTGCTTGTCATCAAATTTATGCGCAGACAAGCATGCATTTGAGCTTCAAATGAACGTTTCAGTTTGTTGTTATCAAACTAATAACTTAATATCCTGACAGAAGCAAGAGTTTAAAAATAAAGGCGTAAGGCCCAAGGGAGGTATTCAAGAGCTCCAGCGACTGGTCTAGGGGCCGCTGGAGGAGCGCCTACAATCGTTTGACCTCATTTCCAGCAAAACGTGTCAATTTTCTAACTAGTTGAGTAACTTAGGGGAGTGAAGAACAAAGCGAGCCACTCGAAAAGGTGAGCCCGACTTCACCAGCCCACGAGTCCGTGACACATGCAAGGGTTGTTTAGTTTCACGCCCTCGAGCATAACAAGTAAAAAAGAAAATATTAAAGTGGAATTAAAAGGAGACAAAGCAAGAAATGTTGACAATCCGCTCACGATTCCTGGGAATCTGGGATCTAGATGAAGACGAAAAAATATTTGCCTATGCCATTGTCAGCTCTCGTCGTCACGGCACACGTGTCTGTCCTCTTCACCTTTTGAATTACGCTGCAAACTACGCGATTTAGAGCCCGATGAAGTGCTCCACTCCACCCCCGCTGGATGGATGGGACCATTTAATTCGAACTGAAAAGGATTTCGCCCATCTCATTAACCCAGATCCGACTCAATGGACCAAATCGTGGATGGCGGCCGACGTGAATGGCGTGAATGACGCGGACGGGAGCGGACAAAGCCAGGTGGGATGTGAGCTCGCATCCAGTTGGCAACTTATGAGTCCGAGTATAAAGGAAGTAGACCCACGGGTCCGGGTTTAGTAATTTGCGTTGTGGCCCTTCCAGGACTTGAGCTACTTGCTGAGTACTTAGTGCCCTTTAGTTGGCTCTAATGAAGCCCTTTTTCTGACGCTTATCTGACACGCCCTGATCTTAGCATCTGGCACTTTTGTCCCTTTTCAAATCCTCTACTTTACGATGATTGAAAAATAGAAGAAAAGCAATATTTGCGTCTTTTTAACGTAAATGGTCTGTTTAGAATGAGCACGCCAATAACTTAATTAACCAACATTTCCAGACTATCTATTAGTTTTGTAAATGAAAGGCTTTATAAAGTGTCCAATGATTTAAAAAAGTTATGTTGTTTTCCTTTTCAAATGTTTTGGATGTGTAAAAGAATTTAAACTGCGTTGGTATTACAACAATAAACTAGGAAAAGGAATACCTCTAAATTTCATTTTCACTTAATTTTAATACATATATCATAGATATATATATAAGATGTTATTTAGAAATGAGAAACAGATACAGTTTTTTTCCTCTAAAGTTTTAATACATTATTCTACAAAATTGTTGAAAACCTTGAGTAACATATAAAGATATACCTACCTAAGTTATGTCATTATAATTATACTGCAAACCCTTCATAATGTTTATAAAATATGTATAAATTGAAAAAACACAAACTGTTGTTTCCTAACCACCGAAAAAGTGCAAGACTTTAACTAATCATCGGAGAAATTTCACCCCAGGGCATTTAAATATATTCCTGAAATTTAATAAAGACCTGCACATAAGTAACTGCAATTACAATTTTTATTATTGCTACGTGTTCATTACCAAATATACTATACAATTTTTGTAAAATTAAATTAAATAAATAAGAAAAACCAACAAAAATTTTCTTGGAGCTAAAATTTATCCATAATACCTTTTGTTTTGTGGGTTATATGATCTTTTTCGAAATGAACGACTCTAAAGAAGTCATTTTCCTGTTAAATAAATATCTGTAGGGTAAAAATATTCATATAATTATGACAAAAACTTCACATCTGATAGATGTATGTAAATTTACTAACTACTTCAAGAAGTGAATAACACACAAGTATTATTTTGGAAGAAATTGAATTTCCTTTCAAAGAAAGGGAAAACATTACACCAACATTTTTTTAATTTAAAAAATAAATTTTTTTTGTAAATGAGAACTTTTAGATTATATTTTTTCTAATATATTCAAGATATCATCTGCCTTACATTTCATCAAAGATAACATACATAGATTATACAAGCCTTTTAATATTTTCTGCAAAATGAAGTAAAAGGCTCCTCGGTACGCTCCCCTTGAGGAAGGAGTGGTAACCCAGATTGGGAGTGAAACTCTAATGAAAGAGACCTTTCCTCGTTATGTTGCAAGGATATGGCAGGAGCCTTAAAATATTTAATTATCGTTCCTTGGTAGTATCTCAGAATAACTTTATTAAATGTGGAGCGGTACGATGTGCCCATGAATTTCTGCCGTCATATTATATATAATTTATCTGAATAAGGTAAAGTTAGCCCGAACGACAGGAACTCGGCTCTTAGAACATGCTCGAGTCCCAGAACAGCCATTTGCATGCAAATTTGGTCCTGGATAAAATCCCCCCATTCTGAACAGTGTCTCTAGAAACAAGAGAGGAAACTGCATGCAAACTAATTCCCGGGAGGGGTCCGCCAGAGTTCCCGGGACGAGGTTCCATATTCGGGCCAAAATTAAGCGCCAACAGTAACAGTAATGAATTTGCATCCATTCAGGGAGCCTAATGCAATTTCATTCATGCAGTTTGCGTCATTGATGGCCGTGTCAAGGGTGTGCCGGCCGCATTCTCCCCTCCCCGAGGAAGACCTAGGTTCTCCTCTCCCCACTCCAAGCTCGGCCGAGCTAACCGAGTTCAATGAAACTGATTTAACAAGGATGGGGTGGGGGTTGACTCACTCCAGCGCCATCTGCATGGAGCCGCCGCGCCGTGCAGCAGAACGAAGACGTCATCGGGAGGCCTTGGCGCGCATAATGCACCACGTCGTGGCCGGGGTGGGGGTGTTTTATTGATCCCGAAGGCATGAATGGACCATTCCGCATAACTAGCGCCTCGTCTCGGCCCCACTCGGAAACTATTGCGCAGGTCATGTGGGTCAACATCCTTCAACAGCTCAGCGGTTCACTGGTCTCCTTGTGAATTAAATTTTCAGCTCGTCCAGGGCTGGATGGGGGTGGGCGACCTCCCTCCCACTCCCTTTCCCCTACTCCCTCTCCCGGACAATCAGAAATGGGAATTGATTCAAAATTGGGCCATCGGTGGGGCCGGGGTCGGGGCGGTGGTTCCATTAAGGCAAATTTGATTTCGGTGCAGATTTTTATGCATGTCTGCAGAATGGCACCCTGCAGATATTTCATGACTCGGCTGTCGTGCATGTCACAGGATTATTCCAGACAACGTTTTTTCATATCTAAAATTATCCCCGGAAAATTTCATTAATTAGTGAAATTGGCTTAATGTTGGGTCTGCTTCGCTGTTGTGGAGCAGACGACAGCGCCCAGAACGTGTTCTTGTTAAGAGAAATTGGAAACAAAAGGAAACTTGAACCCCGTACCCTTTCAATCGAACTAGCGAAAACACTAATTAATTTAGTACAAAACCTCCCTCGGTAAAAGTTATCATTTTACACGGAAAAGTTAGATTATTGAGTATTGAAATATTGGAGTTAGCTGTTTGAATTTCATTTGAACAGTGTTCACTTTAGTCATGAATTATCGATATACTTACATATCACGATTCAGGCGCACATGGATATGTCACATCCATATATTTTTTGTTAATAATTTCGTACATACAAATTCATACTTTGGTGATTTTGAAAATTTTCTTTTCAATCACTACCGCAGACAAAACAAAAAGTTTATGAAAGAATTACTAAAATAAAACAGCCCTGATATAAAAGAAATAACATTATGAAATTGACAAAAATTATGTTTACTTCAAAATATCATATTCAAAAACATTCCAAGAAGCATTCAGACTTTCGTAGTTTCACTAGGCTATTTGAATTAAATTAAAAAGACACATTTAATCGTTTAAACTTAAAAAGTAATTCATATTTCATTTAAAAGTTTGTCTTCAAATCTAATTATTATGAAATCTTAAAAAGATCACTTAATTTACTTACTATGAAAGTTACGAAGTGACATCAAAAATTATTACGAATTTATAATCACACTGCTTTTAAATAGAGCACTGAAATACAATGTCCTCACGATGTAGCAAATATGTCAAGTATATATTTTATAAGATTGATTTTGTTATCACAACACGACACTTTTGACACTCGTCAAACTTTTCAACGCAGACACTAACTGCTCTGTCATGGCGGACATCAGCTGACTTATCGTGGTAGACTCAGCCAGGGTGGACTCCGGCTGGTGTTCTCCATATTGGTCGCCATATTTATCCAGCGCCATCTGCACGATCAAGTGCGCTTTTGCTGGTTTTCCGGCAAGTAACAAGAACCTTCTTTTACTTAAAAGTAACCAATACAGGGTTTTCTGTTCTGTTTAGGTTTTCTTACGTGTAATTCCATAAGTTTATTATCGACAGGATTTCCTGTAGATCAATAAACACTAGCTTCTCCGCGCGTTCTTTTTCGTCTGCCGTACTGTACGAACTCATAACAGACATATTGAAGATTGTATAATATAATATCAATAAAGAAACCTCGACTAAAACATCTAACTCCATCCTTTTGTCTCCCTTTCTCTTTCGAGCTATTCATTAAACATATTAATTAATAGTCGCATTAGAATACTCGTTTAGTTGGGTACGTTTTTCTATTTAAATTATCCTTCTGATTTATTGATATTTTGTTTAAGTAAATACTTATTATTTATTCAATTCTTGTACATTTATTGTTTATTTTTAAGGAATCCTATTATCGCATTTTTGAACTGGTATTAATATTTATATTTCTTTATTCTAATCCATACCTCGCTTCAGTGGTGTCTAGTATAGGCATCAACATTGGTTTTTCGAGCCAGATATAAACTAGCGACTTATTTCAACATTTTAATATAAAAAATATTTGGAAAATATACTGAAAACATTTAATTCATACTTCGCACTGTTTCTATATTAATAGTGATATCTCCAATTTGGGAAACTTGAAACCAAATTGTAATTAATTCATAAAAAAACAAACAAAATCAACGTTTAATTCAAATACTGGAAAACAACGCCTTATTGAAAAATTGCGTAACTTTTATTGAAGGATACCGATTATAATTGAAAGGGTTTGAAATTGGAAACTAGTAATTATTTAGGTAATTATACTTTGAATTGGATTACAGCTTTACCTGCAAGCTTTAATTACTAGACAGCACCTATGGTGCAGATGTTGACGCCCACCATAGCATACTACGTTTGGAAATTAGATACTGAATGTTAACATAAAATTAATTAATCAAGGAAGAGTAAATCCTGCATCAGTTCATCAGATAATGTGAGCAACATTTATTCTGGCCTGTGATTTGTGTCCTGGATATTAGATAGCTTCGATGCTTTTATACCAATGAAATTTTATATGTGTTTTAAAATTGGACTGATTAAACAAAAATATTTTTCCTTATTTCGTTTATAATTATAGCATCCTCTGGTCGATGTGTTAACTGGAGAGTTTTCATAATACCACTAATTTTATTGTTGTTTTAAAAGTCTTGATATTATAGATTTGTTTAAATAACATTTTTACTTAAGACCCTTAACAGGGTTTAAGTAAAGAATATTTTTTTATAAACTCACACTTATTTCTTATTATCTTAGTAGGTCTCTTATTTTGCACTTGACCAATAATATTGTTTAATATATGTATACAAGCATAAAAAATCGGTAATTAGTGATAATATGACAAATTTCATTTATACAACTCAATTTGTCGGATTGGCATCAAGTTGCTTTAGTTAATTTAAGTCCAGTGTTGTAATGTGCAAGGAATTTATGGTTTATAATTGTGATGATATTGACATTGAAGATAAAAAAGAAATTTATTATATTAAAAAGCATTATAAAAAAGAACTTTTTGGTGTTGAGTTGGAACACTACAAATTACGAACCAATTTTTATGGATTATTTTACTTTGATTTGCTTCCACAATTCGCACTTCCATTTTAACGTGATCTTAAAATTCAATCATTTTTGATCTTAGAAAAAATTGTATGAAACTAATTTGATGAAATCCTCCTTATTAATATATTAAAGGTAGCTAAAAACTTCGAAGAAAGGCTATTTAAACTATTTAAAAACCTCTGGTATAAATCAGTTATCAAATATTAAATATTATTTGTTTATAAGTTTATTTAAAAGTAGTAAAAGGGTATTGACTTACCTTAAGACCTAAAAAAAAACTTGTTGGTGATATAAAACTGAAACGAATTGATTATATTCAAAAATATTTTATTCACATAAAATGCTGAAAAACTTGACAAATAAGATGTCGTATGATCCAAAAGATTTCTTCATCTTCTTACAGCTGCAAAAATCACAAATGTGAATCGATTCAGAGAATTTGAAAGTAGAAAGAGTTTCGTCACCATTGCAGCGACTTACCCTACGAAAAAATAGCCTAACAATTTTTTTAATAGCATCCGAAAAACTTCAATATTTTTCCAAAATCAGTGGACCGAGAGATCTAGGACTTTAGACGGAATCCTCTTACGGTATTTTTTTGATATTTATAGAAATAAATAAGAACACAATTAAAAAAATACTTAATTGGCGCCTAACTTAAAAACTGAACTGGAACGAAGGAAGTATTTATATGCGAAGTTTTGGATCTCTTCTCTTACAACAAAAACGAAATGATAAAGTGAAAGGTTTCGAAAATGGCTGCTGACTGAAGCTACATAATTTCGAAAAGTTTTTTAAGTTCGACCATAAGTGACCAGTCGGCCTTGATAAGATCGTCACGGAAGTAGTCCTTGCAGGCGTCTATGCTCTGTCGGGATATCTGCGAAAAGGAAATAAATAAACGTTAAAAAGCGCAGAAGAGGGTTACGAAGAGAGTAAGTAAGTAGTTTTTCGGTCGTGCATCATCGCAAAATAAATCAATCAATTTATTGCTCACTCCCTGGGGCCATTCGGCTGGAAGAGTCGCCGAATTAATGACGAAAACCTTTATCAGCGTTTACATGTGACCGAGCAGAAATGTCTTAAAGTGGCGGATATCTCGGGCCAGTTAATGTTTCTTGTGTTTCTCTAAGTGCAATCGTGTGTACGGGATTAATTAACAGCCGGAAACGGAGCAGAATTTGCGTATTACCGCGATATGGTGGTAAAAGTATTTTGTCGCCTGGGCCCACTCCCTCCGATGAGTCCGATTTTAACTGGTGAGCAAAACTGGCCGAAGGTAATAAACCGAAAGTTGCATCCCAGTACTCCAGGGATCCGTGGGCTCACAATAAACAGGCCGGGTTTATCTCAAGTGCACATAAAGGTTAATTATAGAAAAGCAGCTTTACGACTAGATAAATTCTAATTGGCCAACTTGTGAAATTGGCCAGGAATGACCATCCGTTTCGTTTTCGCGGATTCTTTATTGACCACTCCGGCCATTAAGTGGCCGGCTGATTTTGCTGATTTTATATCTCTATCGGCCGGAGAGTTTATTGGATGCGCGTACAAAGTCATTCTCGATAAATTTGCTGCTACGCGCATTAAATTAATTAAATTATAGAGACCTTGTCCATGTTCGACTGTCCCTAAGCGGTTTTGCGCGGTAGTCATACTTTTACGGCTGCTTCGAACATCCGAGGGGTAGGAGCGTTTAAATAATCATTGGTTTTACTGCCCAATTAACTACATAAATAAGCGTTCGGATTCGCTAAACAAACGTGAACGCAATAAGCGTAATCTAGCCTCTATAGCCGTTTTTGCTTTTTGAATGAAAAACTCTCTCAACGTATCTTTGATTGTCTGTTTAACTCTCTTTCTTTTTAATTAAAAATCGTTCCGAATGAATCGGCAGTTTTATCCTCGACCCAGAAAACTACATCACTATTAAATTTTATAACGCAAAATTGTACACATTACTTTTACTACCCTACCCTATCCGTAAGAAATATGTAACATAATTAAATATGACGCACAAATCCCAACAATAAAATAAAACTTCTATTACTCTGTTAAGTAATCAAGATAAGGTGCGGTGTAAAGAAGTTCCCATGCTTTATAATTTTTGAAATCGCAGAACTAAACTAATTTCAATTATCTGTACTGACAAAAATGAGCTATTTTTCAGATATGTAATAATCGCGTACGTAAAATTTAAATAATTTTACAAGTAATCTGTATTTTTATATTTTAAGATAAAAATCGATTAAAAACACGCAATAAATTAATTGCTTATCCACCCTTCTACAAAATACCTTAAAAAATCATCCTTTAATCACAGGACCACATTATGTAGTATGACAATATGAAAATAAAATCCGGTAAAAAAATTTATTTTCATTAGCATCTTTTAAGTCAAGGAAATTAAAACATAATTTTACTCATAGTCTTCTTATGATTTCTACCATACTTTTACACATCGGAATTTAGTTTTGAAAAATTCTTTCTTATTGAGCACTTAGAAGCTACGTAACAAATTAAAAGTTTGTAAGCTTTACAGCTCTGAGAATCTGAATTTTATAAATATATAAAGTTGAGCAATTGGGTCGTTATTGTTAATTTCGATATAAAAAAAATTTTCAAATTTGCAATGTTGAAGACATTTTTAACATGCGGAAAGAACTTTTGTAAGAATCACGAGGAGGTCTTTATTTTAACAATGACACATTTTAGTAAAATTTCAAAACCAAGTGTTTTATCCATATTTTTGTTGCTTTAAATAAATTGTTATTTTTATTTTTCAAAGACCTCCTAAAGAAAATAAAAAAAGGCCGAATTATAACATTTTAATAAAATTATTAGTTATTCATAGTGAATGTTTGAACAGCGGTGGAATGTACTTACTTTAAGAATTCTTTATTATTTTTGTGATAAAAACTTAATGATTATTACTAAAAAAATTGTATATCTTAAAAATTATTCATTTTATATCATAGACCACTATTTAATTTTAGAAATTAAACCAAAAGATGAATGAACAGGATTTTCCTTTTCATAAAGTTTTGCTTTTCATGTATAAAGGGCACTTTTCTTGTGATTTATGAAAGCTGCTAAAGATATCTACAAAAACGAGTTATGTTTTACTTTAGATAAAGGTAAGACTACTAAACTTCCCCCTTCCCTACCCTCTTTCTTCTAATGAAAATTTTACTCCGAAAGATGGATGGGAAAATGAGCACCTTTCTTTACCTATACCGAAACTAAACACTATTCGGTTTTATGCGGCATGAGTTTCTGAATATTTTGATGAACAGAAAATTACATTCTATTACAAGAAAAACAATTTCACGTATAAACTTCAGAAATTAGGTTTTGGCAAGCTTTTGAGATAGTCTGAACCACTGTTCGATGGAGTGCCGACGTCACGTGCTATTACATAAAGGAATCGTTTTCATATCAAAGTGACCCGAATTTGCATACCTTAATGAATACCAATTGCGAGATGATTTGTGGACCTATTGGATTCAGTGGACCGGTGCCAGGCTCGATGGGAACCGCCCGAGTGGAGCGGAGCGCCTTGAGCTAGTTTGATTGTCGTCCCGATATCCCTGAATGGGAATGGGACCACTTGAGCCCCAAGAAGATCTAAAGTGCTCTTTCTGCAGGGAGATTGAAAAAGTGCTGGAATAAGCTCAAATAAATGTCTCGTAAGAAAAGAGCCGCCTTTAGCCGAGCCCTGGCTTATGTGCGCTCCGGAGACGCCCAATTCGCTTACGTCAATTTCACCCTTGCCGGGCTCAAAGTTCAAATAGAAGCAACCCTCAGCAGGGCCCCTGCGCTTTCTTTGATGCTAAAGAAGCCGTTCACCCCGAGGGTTGACGTCATCGCTTGTGCATTAGCCTCCTTTTTCGTCGTCCTTTCGGAGCGCCGAGTTGGGGCT
Organism: Tolmerus cingulatus; assembly: GCA_959613345.1. Taxonomy (NCBI): domain Eukaryota; kingdom Metazoa; phylum Arthropoda; class Insecta; order Diptera; family Asilidae; genus Tolmerus; species Tolmerus cingulatus. Next base: position 53,292,643 of record OY390707.1, read on the forward strand.
GAAACTGCAGTCCTCCGCCGCCTCACATCCAGGCGAGGAGGGGCCCCCAGCTGCGGTGCGGAGCGCCCGTCCCGCAACCAGCGCAGACTGACTGCGGCTCCTCCGCGAAGTTGGAGTTGGAGTTGCAGACGACGGCTAGAGACCACTTTAAGGGGAAGGGGCGCAGCATAATGAAGATAGAAACGGTCCAGGAAAGCACATCCTCCCTCCCGGGGGTGGCTGGCGCATGATGGGGCTCCAGCCCCAATCCCGGGATGCTCCGTGACAATCTGGTGCAGTGAAGCAATGCAATTTACGGGGCATGATGGAACGGCGGCGGCGGGATCTTTTTGTTCACCGACTGTTTAGAGGTCCCCGTCCAATCGAATTGCTGTCCGGGATAACATCGAATTGCTCATTTACTTAAACCTGTCTTATAAAGGGAATTTCGCATTTGTAAGTCCAAGATTGCTAATCTTAGAACTAGGCTTAAGAACCAAGGCTCACGTTCTAAGTATCCACCAGACTGTTCCATTTTATTGAGTTCAATTTAATTACATTTCGGGAAAATCTTAAAAATTCGTTAGTTTTCCAGTGTTTCCTAAACAGTTGTTTGAATCCAAACAAACATAATTTGATCGGCTTTATCTCTTATACTACTTAACTGTTCACTGGGTTTTAAATAGAATATAATGACTTTTCCCAAACTCTTAGATTACTAACAAAATTGTACCTCTGCTAGACTAATTATAAAAAATCATAGATGAATGAAGAATGTACTTCTAGCACTAAAATGAGAACTACTATGTTTTATATACAAATAAATTCAAACTTAAATAAATGAAATAAACAAAACAAAAAAAAAAAAATACTTAACTGTAGTACGCCATGATGCTTTAAATTAATTTCAGTATAAATGCTATTATTACAGATTTTTTCAAATTATTCCCACATTGCGTAAAGTGGTAACATGGCCGACAAAAAACTAATCGCAAATGGAGTGGAAATTTAAAAAACAAAACATCATTTTGAAAAAGGGTCAAGAAACCCCAAAGTAATTTTAAGTAATTCGGTTAGTAAAGGTTTTTTGCAAGCCCACTTTTCATGTTCATGTAGGTAGAGTGGTAGCCTTAAATTATTTTTTCCCAAAATGTAATGAGATATCTTTATAACAAGTATTAATTATAAATATACGCGTGTACCAAATTTCAGTTCAATAGTCCTAATTAGTCGCTGAATTAAATTCCCGGAATGGAGGGACATGGTGAAATTATATGCAGCCCTAAAAAGGGCAATTCTACCATTAGTTATAGATATGCAATTTAGTCCAGAATCATCAGAATTAAATTTTTTTCTGACGTGTCCTACCATTTCAAAAGATGAGCACAGCAAAATGCAATTTAATACTTTTGAGAACTCACGAATATTTAGTTATCCATACCAAACATTTTATATTTCACGAAAATAAAATCAAATCAAAAAATGTATTCGATTGAAGGAGTTAGTATAGATGAGTAACATATATATTATAAGTTTATGTTCTTTTCACAAATTTTAAAGTCTTAATAAGAATCGTAAAAGATTACAGCAAACGCTAAAAAAACTTACCGAAATACATGAGTAAAGTATGATATTAAACATTAAAAATTTAAGTTTATATATATATATATATTGTACTCTTAACGTCGTATTTTCCGTATTAGCACCTAAAGCGCAACTGCAATTAGTAAAATTTCTGCATTCATATTTACATAAAATATAGCTATTAGATATACTTGACAAAACGAGATTAGAATTTTCGTGAGTTTCATGTAATGTTATTAGGATAGAAGACTATCCTCTTGAAGAAAATTATTGGGTATTCTAAATATAGAATGGATTCGTTAAATTAAAGTCAGCCTTCAAGTTTCCACTACGCCCTTCTGAAGGAAACGATAAGTATTTTAAAGTGCAAATTAGCCTACAAATTTTTCATAACTTAAACTTTTGACACTGCGCATAACTCGGTTTATTCTGCGAAAACGCCTCTTCCATTATTAGCATAAATGCACTAAAAGCTCGTTCCTGCTCGTGAAAAATAAAAACAATAACGATAGAGACAGGTTTTGGGTAGGTTTTGTTTAAGGCCTTCTGAATGACTGCACACTGAGCGCAAAAGTCCACAAATCATCTCACAATTGGCATTCATTAAGGTATGCAAATTCGGATCTCTTTGATATGAAAACGACTCCCGAGATAGGAGCAGCACGCCGTCAGCGGTCCAGCGGTCAAATTAATTCATTCACCTCGGCGCTGAGGAGCCGCGCATGAATGAGCCGCTGCGCCGAGTCCGCTCCTCTCACCCCATATTTCACCACAAAGGCGGCCCTGCGCGATCTTTAATTACTGCCCGGACCCCGACTGCCGATCAGAAACGTCTTGAGGTCTCCGGAGCAGCCCCGGACTCTATTCATTTTTACGGAGTTCGCATATTTCCGTAATTGGTGGGTACTCGAAGTCCGCCGCGGCCGCGAGATTTCCGCCAAGGGCAGCCGCGTCCCCACCTGGCGCGCGGCCCGCAGCTCATTGCCAATTGCGAATTAGTTATTATCGGAGGAATTACAGCAAAATAAACGATAAACGCCGCTCCGAACTGATTTGTTATCGGCGCTGCTGTGCAGCATCCACCGCGTAATTACCAGGTGGAAGTGAGGTGGACGCGGCAAAACAAATAACGAGATGCGATGCTGCAGGTACTAAATCCTCCATCGGGACATTGTTAGAAACTGGATACGCCGCCGCGCGGTCCGGCCGCAGAGGCTCCTTATTTATGACGGCACCGAGCACCTTCGCGTTCCCGAAGATCTATTGAAAGGTGAGGTGACCCCGAGGGAGCACAACTCCGGGCGGAGGAGCAGCGCCCACCGTATCGGTGGCCATCGTTAGCCCGCACTATCGATGATTTATTTCCGCAACGGGCGCGTCTTCTCGCGAATTGTAAAAAACGTGTCTAGCACTCACCTTGCTCACTAGGATATCTGTTTCATCGAAGTGCCGCCCAAACATTTTCGGGGATTCACCCGGAATAGGCTCAATTTTGATGCACACCTCCATACCCTTCCGGGCCGTTTCAACCTGCTTGTGATTCGACTCGATTGATGTGACTATTCCAATATCAACGAACTGCAAAGATAAAGGTAAAAATTTAAATTGAATTAGTCCTAAGACACATCCTCTTTCAAAATAATATTCAATCAAGCATTAAATTTATATCACAATAGTAACTTCATTATTTCATCTTCGTAAATATCGACAAGATTGTCTCAAAAATGCTAAAACCCTAAATTACAAATTACAAGCATCAACATTTCTTATGACCGTTAATGCAGTAAAATAAATTTTTTGTTAATTTTGAACTAATATTTTAAACATTTTGAAATAGTTACTAGAAATTATATTTTAAGAGACTCAAATAAAATCCTGATCTTTTAACTACCATAATTGTTTTTTGTTTTTTATATAAAACACAAGACATCTTCAATTTGAATAATTTTCTGAATCTGAATTGCTATGTGCGATGAGGAATTTGATTGCAGAAAATTATTAATTAAAATTTACTTTGTTTTTGTCTCGATATAAATTTCTTTGCACTGTTGTTTATTTTTAAAGTATGCAATTTAAAAAACATATTTCTGACCCCACTTTTTCATTAAAAACCGTAGGTGATTGAAGTATTTTCAATTTTCATTTCCAAATTCGCAAGCTACATAAAAAATGGTATCAAAAGAATTTATCATCAAAATTCTTGTTGGTATTATCAAGGCATTTTCGTAAAATTTGAAACATCTTTAAAATCACTCAATTAAATTTTTAAATTTTTTAAGTTGAAATTAAGCTTAATCAACTTATGCTTGAATGGAAAAAAACCTTTAAGTTGCTATGCACTTCATAAAAATTACACTTAAGCCTGCAAAACCAGTTTCTTAATTAATTAAAAGTAGTGTTGAGTGCAAGAGTCTTTAAGCGATAAAATCTAATCAACTTGTAAAATGCAAGTTAATTTTTTTGTAACCAAATGAAAATCATTATATTCTTAAACGGTGTTAAAAAATCGGTTGTTTTATGTACATAATGTGTATGTAAAGTAGTCGTGCATTTGATAACCTTTTCCCGATTTGAAAACATTGTTAAATTTAACAAATCATTTTAATATTCCAGCCTCCGAATATATTGCTGCTGTGTCCTGCGACACAAATCTTGCAATAAAAGATATAATTTAACTTTTTAACTAAGAAGATGGGTGTAGCCATTTACAAGGTCCAAAAAGGCCATCATACAGAATGCGAAATTCAATACTTATTTATTCAATTCTTACATCTTTTTGTGAAGGAGAATTCAATTTATTAAAGTTACGTTTGGCGTAATGACTGGGCGCTTTGTCTTGCTGAAAACAAAGCCCAGCGCCTAATTAGAATTCCGACGTTGGAGTCCAGAATCTCCCGGCCCAAATGGAAAACTACTGCGCCTCTAACTCTTCCCCGGCACCTATAACGACGGCAAAAAGGCAGCCGGCAATAAAAGAATTATCTTTCAATTCAAACGTTCAAAGACGAAATGTCATAAGTGGCGAACAGACGCTAATCCCGGAAGTCGTGTGACTGAACCAAAGGCCATAGTACTCGATTCCTCATTCACCGCACGTAGTCTGGCAATGGAAATTAAAATGATTTTGTATTCATTGGCTCGATTTATTCCTTTTCTCAATGGCCAGAATGCATAATATCCGATGCCCTACGTGAGTACTACGCTAAGAACAGAATCGCGAGCCGGCCCCAGCCCCTGAGCGTTGAACTGGTCTCGGAGTCTCAGATCTCAGATCCGCCAGGACGGACGTACGACGTAAACGGACGGACGGACGGACGGACGGACGGACGGACGGACGGACGGACGGACGGACGGACGGACGGACGGACGGACAGACGACGGACGACGGACAACGGACGGACGGTCGAACGGACGGACGGTCGAACGGACGGACGGGCAGACGAACGGACAGACGCACGGACGGGCAGGCGGGAGGCTGCTTACGATCCGGGAACCGTATGCGAAATGGCATCGTTCGCCTGTCAAATATCCATTTTAATTGGCACAAATTTTGAAATATGAATTAAGTGCAGCTGCGGCGCGGAGGGCCGCGGCTATTCCTGCGCCCGCCACTCTAATGGGCGGACTAATGAGCGATAAATGCACTTTCTGCCGCGGCGCAATGATACATTGTCAGCGTGCGCACCTTCGAATAATTTGCCTTAATGATAATTGGTTTGCACGGGGGTTCCCGGGGGACTGCGGCGGCACGGCACAACGTACCCTAGGAACGGCGCAGCGCAGCCAGACAATGTCGGGCTCGGCCAGGTGATGCCTGCGCCAGCCCCGCCAGGTAGGAAAGTAATTTGAGATATCCAGGAGAATAATCAATCCCGCGAGGAATATTATGTAAAAGATTCATCTCGCGCTGCGGCATACACGGAAACTTTATATTCTGGAGTTGATTGACAAGAAAACGTGAGTTTTAGTCAAATGTGCTGTTTTCTATTGAGGAGCAGTTCCCAGCAGTACTCGGGTACAGATGTGGCTCGAGATTTCTGCAGAACGACTTTAGCGATTTCTTCATAATTCTACTTCGCTTCAGGTGAAATTTTTTATGTGGTTGCAGATTGGAATCTAACACATTACTTAAGTATAGTGCTTCGGTTTTCCGCCCCGATGCAGGAAGAGTACGATAATCTCTACTCAATTTCATATTTGTATGATCGGCTAAAATCTGTAAGTACTTAGCGTTCCTCAAACAATAAAGCAGTAAAGGGGATTAAGTTTGTACATTGAATATTTATTATTACAAAACTTTGTGTTAGGAAGACGTCTAGTATGGAATAGAAGACAAAACAGTATTTTTTAGAAATTGTGTGTTTGTCTGTTTCATCACACGAAAACTAAGCTAAAAACAGTTTCAATCCAACTCTAGTATGCAATCCAATATAAATTAGGAGTCATGATTGTCTAGTCGTTATGAACTAAAATTATAAGCGCACACATACAAATCAAAACCGATGGTGCTATCGTATTCATTACTTCAGACCACTATTATAGACCTCCAGGTCCTGAAACGCATACATACATCTAAAGAAAATCGAAGTACAACAGAATAAACTTTCGAAAATGATTTAGAATCTACAATTGCACTTCCCCTTCTTAGAATTACACGATAGAGCTAGCATAGACCTAGTAACTAACTAACAACGCAAACACTTTTCGAACAAGTTGGAGTATGATTTTCGAAGCAGTTTTTAAGTTAAATTCTTTAAATGGGAAACACCTATTAAACGGCATTAAAGCCCGATATAACTTTAAATGCAGTTTTCTCGATGCAAAGAAAATACGTTTTCTCCGAAACTATGTTTTTAGAGCTGACGAATCAGCTACTTATGTATTTATATCATAAAACTACTCATCTAATTTAAATAATGTTTTCAAAATAATTTTTGTAAAATGTGGAATATATTCAATAACATGCCTATATTGTCCTTCAAATTTATTATAATTCCTAATCTTAACTACGTAGAAAGCAAATTCCCCAAAATAACTTTTCTTTTAGTGGTGGTCCGCTTTAAATTCAAATCTCTGTTTAGATTACAGGAAGTTATGCTTTTAAAAGCGATACAGCAATTATTTATTTTTTAAATTGCTTAAAATTTTACAGATATTAACTATTCATAATATATAGTTTTATTTTCAAATTGCCTTGAATATTGAGAAAAAAATTGTGAAGAGATACAATTTAATGGTTTTAATTTTCTTTTGAATGTTTTGTTGTCCGACTATTCAATTATTAACAAAATAATGCCTTTTTTATTTTCGATCACCAATTTCGATTTAGCCAGTGCGTGACACGTAGAAAAATATAATATATGTTTTACAATTTTTTCCGCAGTTTGAGCCTTTCATTTTATATATTATGTTATATTTTATAACATATGGATATTGTGTTTTACAATTTTCTCCGCAGTTTGAGCCTTTCCTTTTATTGTAGGTGTCAATTTTAATTTTAATACTGCGAGGTCCTTTGTGGCTGATAAGAGGTATTGTTGAGGTTGGGCGGAGCGGTTTAGCATTTCTTCAAAATAAAAACCCACTGCGTATTTCTCTGGCTAGGATTTGCGAAAAAGAGGCTTCGCGGCCACCTACAAAAAGGGTTTTATCGCAGCATCCATCTTAAAAATCGCGGCGATGGCTGCACGTTCGCGCCGGCATTCTATTTCATGCAGCCGACCCGCCGCGTCACAGCCCGTCATATTTCCCTCTTCATAACTTGCACCGGCGAGCCAGGTGTGATGCGCAGCGTGCACTAAAATTGCATTTATTCGTTTCGCGGAGGATAAAATGCGCTGAAATATGGCAAAATAAAAATCGATGACAAGTCAGCGCTCGCCCGGAGTGTTTTGCTGCTTTCGCTATTATCCCGCGGTAGACGGCGCGGAAATTATGAATGGATGGCACTCGGCAAGAGCCTCCGCGGCAGGACAGGACGTCAGCCAGACACGTTCTCCTTTTTGCAGACGTCTCAAAGTGTGCGCGTTTGGCCGCCGCGGCGCAAGATGGAGACCTCGAGGACCTTGAGAGGTTTGCATGATCTTCGGATGCTGTGCGATCCTCCGGCGACGGAGCCCGCCCTGCCGCAGAAGGTACTGAACAAATTTTTAAGGGCAAAGGGAGGAATAAAAGCGTAATCCCCAACATATGGGATGGGATCATCAAAATTTCATGCGCCGGTATGCGGGATTAGCTCTCGGTTTCATTCACAGAACTGGAAGGGTTTCGGCCCGGGAAGGTTCCCTCCTGTTCTTTTTTGATACTGCTGGGATATTGCTGGCGTTCCTTTTTTGATCTTCCCGTGGAATTTCTTCGCGGCCGGCCCGCGCATATGCCGCTGCCTCGAGTGCAGCAAGGGCCGTTTTCTTCTGGCGAACTCCTCGTTTTGCTCCTGGACCCTCAGTTATGCGGGACTGTGATTAATGGGCCGTTTTGAGTAGTTTCGGTAATTTTTAAGAGCCGCAGCTCTTGTTTTCTCCACAAAGTATCTGTTACACGGGCCAACTGCTCTTGCGACTGTCTTCGCCGTGATTTATGCTCGTAATTTGTGCCTGGCCAGTGAATTGACCTGCTCCCCGCGCTGAAGGCTCAAATAATCGCGGCTTAATTGCGGCTGTAATGCTTGAAAGGAATTCCTAAATCCGCCGTTCGGTTAACATGGCATATACTTCAATTTGGAAATTTTTATTCCTCTTTTAGAAGACGAAACGAAATTAAAGCATAATCTGCATTAAAATGGGATGATATTTGAATTTTAAATTACACAGGTAGGGTACTGACATTCGCTTATAGGTACTATAATATGCACCTGTTAACGTTCCTATCAGACACGTTGGATTTTTCTGGAAAGCTATTGAAAAAAGAGAAGATTTAACTTTTGGTGACCTTAGATGACCTTGGAACTACTTTTCAATTTTACAGAAACATTTTTTTTCTGTATAAAGTATTATGCTTACACCTCTTTCTTTACCCTTTATATATAGATTTTCTTTTTAATCAATGATGTGATTATTCTCTACTCAGACAAATGTATGTACATATGTATAAACCCCACTTTGAACCATAGGAAATTTATGTTTCAACAATTTATTCATTACCAAAGCGTTTTATTTGAAGAGGACAATCACGTATTCTTTTAAGTGTATGCCTTCTCAATTTTTATGGTTTTCATTTTAAACTTTGAATTAAACGTGACAAATTTGTACCACACATTAATGATGCAGTTGAATATTGAAAATGTTTATTTGTTTTTAAAGACATACTTTGTAATATACTTATTAAATTTTACAAGGTGTTAAGGTTAAATCTTAGTAAAGCAGCTTAATATAATGATCTGGTTGAAAATGCGTTATAGTTTTCAACAATTTATGCTTGAAAATTAATTTCCACTAGTTCTTGACGTACAGTTCTTGACCAGTAGATATTATATTTTATATTTTGGGTTCAATAGTTGTGGTAAAAAATAGAAGTCACAAATTCTAAAAAGTATGAAAAATTATTTAAACTTTGAAATTTTTTCTAATGCTTTAAATCACTGCCGAATAGAATAAATAGATTTTGTTTTCTTTATGAAGGTGAATCGACTTTCTCACCTTTTTTACAGTATTTACCTTTAGTCTTATTAAAACGAGAATAAGCATATATGAGTTAAACACAACATATGCAAATATATTATATGGTATATGTATACAACGAAAATTTTATAAAATAACAATGGAAATTTTATAAAAAATCGAACGAAGTAGGTACGCAACTTTCTATAAATATGATTGATTCGTTTCTGCCTTCCCTATTATAGTAAACAAATTTTACATTTTCAAAATAGTAATTTTAAAGATTTTGATTTTAACTAATACATATTGTGGAGACACCCATATATGATATTAAAATATCAGGAAGGATTACCAATCGAATAGTTCTGTTTTAAGCTTCTACATCCTTTAATTTTTGCATAATTTGAAATTGAAGTTGTAAAAGCGACAATCTCTCGAATTTTTTTCATGTCGCTTGCGTGACAGACCAACGACTAATCGTTTTAGCGGACTGCACAAGCCCCTTTCGAGAGGTTGAATGCGTGCGTCTGATCCAATTCCACTCGAGGCATGCACATCTTGTCGATTGGCAGTGAAGCATCACTTGACTTATGGCTCGCTCATTCGGATGACGGCCGTGGACCGCAGCATCCTAATCCGAAAAGCTCCCCGGCGACGTGGTTGTGGGTGTTGATATATGAAGAGCGCGCTGACAACAAGCTCCAAGTGGACCCCTCCGTCGCGCCGCACCCCGTCCCGCGGGCTGCATCTGTGCGTGACAGAGTCAAATTCACCGGGGAAACTTGTAAATTTAAAAACAAGATCAAAACATCGCTAATTGGGAGCAGATGATGCACAAAAAGAGGACTCTCACTAAAACCGTAGCTGGGCGACGCGGGCAGGTAAAAAAACAAAGTCGGAATAAATCAGATACCGTGGGCCGAGAGGCAATCTGTAACACCTGAAAGAGGTCTTAACTCCGCGGCGCTCGCCGAGTCTTGGGGTCTTGGGGTCTTGGATCCGCGGCGAGGATGTGGAAAAAAGGCGAACGCGCCGCCGCCGCCGCCGAGCCGCGCCGGCAAGAACCACCAACGGATGGTTGACTACTTCAGCCTGACATGAAATTACGACGACGACGAGATATTCAGTTTCTGAACGGAAGTCGGAGGCGGGTCTTTGGAATTATAAAGCGATTGCTCCGAGACAAGTTTCACTTCTTCTCCTTTTTTCGATTTCACGTCTTCGGTGATTTTGCCCTGCATCTTATCTCCGGAACGGGCCGGGACCAAAACGACCACTCCGACGCCGGCATGTAGGTGCAACTGACTAATTCATTCATTTTATCGCGGCGTGCATAAATTCCAGATATAAATTTTCGATCCGCGGACTAAGCGCGCAAAATGCCCTCGGACCCGCGGGATCGATTCAGATCTGGGTAACCAGCAGCACCAGGAATGCAAGGTCTGAGTGCGTCCTTTGACTACCAGAAAAATGCCTCGGATGGGACGAGGAGCAACAAAAAAAGCGAAAAAATACATAAATACATATATATCGAAAAGATACAACAGACCAATTCATGCTGGGAATTCACAGGAAATGATTCCATTCAGCAGAGGCACATCTCCTGCGGGAGCGGCGAAAAAAAACGTCGGGAATCCGTAGGAGCCGAGTTACACCTGGTTCCTGTCCCTGGGATAAACCAATAATTTCGGTAATTTGCCGATACGTGCGCTGGGGGCAGGAAATTACAGCGTTAGACGTTCCCACTGTTCCCAGGCCGTGCCCGAGTTAACAATTGTTTCAAATAATCACGTTAATCTGCCGGTGGTAAACTGCTACCAGGTGAAGGAAGCGATGTAATTGCGGAAGCAATAATTAACCGGGGCTCCGGAGGCCCTGCGCACATCAAGCCGCTTTCCCAAATTGATTGCGCCGAATTACCGCCGAGAGGAGCCCCGGTAATTGAGTGACTGGGGAGTTTTGGTGAATGGCCGCTTTCGTGCAGGGCGCGCATTAAATCAATCAATTTAAACTCGCTGCGCCCAAACGCAAAAACTTGGGGTGGAACCGAATACCGTAAAAACAATTTCATTTTTTAAATCTTCATTAATATTTTGGAACAGTTGTATCTCCGTGTTCACATTAAGTTCTCTTAAAAATTGACCATCTTGAATTTATAGCCTTTAAACATTTTAACATGCGGTTTGAAACGAATCCAGTTGCAAGAAAATCATATTAAATTACACATTTTAGTAGTCAATTTTAAATTAGTTTCTATACATACTTATTTACGTGAAAGCCGTTAAAAGTTTAGAATTCGAAAGAAAATCATTCTACAGACAGACAAGCAAAAGGTATATAAGTAGTTTTTATATTATTAGTCCAACAGTAGTCGCATATCCATTACTTATTTTTTATAGCAAACACTCTGGAACAACATGTTGACAAAATAGGTATTTAAAATGAGATTATTTTGTAGATCAGCCAGAAAACAACCATAATTTTATGACTACATATATAATGTTTTCAAAAAATTTAGTTAAATTAAATGTTTCAAAAGTATACGTCCCAGTAGAGCTAAAATTGATGTATGCTTAGGCAACTAACCTTTATGCTATATTATGATGATATATTTTTTGAACTGAGATTATCTGATGATTGGAAAATAACACCCCAAAGAAAATCGTCAGTGTCATTTACTGGCTTAAGGATGTTAACTAACTAAATTTTAGTATTTTTAATCAATTGTTTGTAAAAAGAGAAATGAATATTGAATTGCTTTTTGTTTAAAGTTTATTTTATTTTCTGACTCTCGAGCTTCCTTAGAAGAAATCATGACCGAAACAATTTAATAGACGAAAGCTTGCTTGTTTAAAATTAATAACATATCAGTCATTGATAATAAGTAGTATATGTTAAAGATGGCATAAACACTTTTAAGCATTAAAGTTAGCCTGCATAAAGTTCCAAAAAATACACATAATACATATTAGCTTTGAAGATAATTGAAGGTCAAAAGTGATAAAAATTACAGATTTAGGTACGTAAAAATTGCAAATCAATAAAATTTTCAGCCCTCATTTTCGTAAATTGGGATTTTTTTCATTTAGATGTATTTCGCGCTCCCTGACCTTTCATTAAAAGGCAAGTTTTTATTTAACCTGAAAAGATCACACATTTTTCTTTTCTAAGCGGAGAAGAATTAATTTTAGTGCATATCACATAGTTGGTGAAAGTGTTCGATTAAATAATTAGGTAATCATTTTGTGCTTGAACTGAACAATTCCATTTTATTTTGTTTATATGTATGTGATTGTAATTGATAATTATATTATATATTAGTAAAAGACTAGTTTTCTATAAGGAAATACTATATTTTAAAATCAAAAACCAAATTAAGCAAGGAAACTGAGTATGATCATTAACATTCTAGAAAGTTTAATGTTCATTAAGTCGCATATTTCAATCTGGGAAATTGCATTCAGTAAAACAAACCATTTCATTTTACAGAATTTATCATCACATTTAAATCTTCTGACAATATCTCTGTTTAGAAATTGTTATTGAGACTGCTTTAAGAGATAAGGAGTACCTACAATAAATTTAGTTTTTTTTAATGATGTGTGATGAAATAAAATTTGATGAAACATATGTATCTATGCACGAATGTTAAAATTAAGGTACCTACATTACATACTCCTCAAGAAAATAAATTCGAGATATTCGATCGACAATCATCGATTTGATTTTTTCTTATATAATATTTTCATTTATACTACTTTAGTTTTAACTTAATTACACTCAAATTATTTTTGTTAGAGTTGATGAATCTTTAAAAAGGGTTTCTAAATAAGTTTGTGGCTCGTTTATTTTACAAATTCGATGCAAAACCTGCAAACATGATAGGAATCTAAAATAACACAAACCAGATAAATGGACTAGACCAAAATGATCCCATTTTTCCCGAACCTCCTTTGTGGAGGCGATAAATGCGGACCCTGAGAAAGGAGGGGGCGGAAAAGAAAGACCGGAGAATATTTGAAATTCGCTAAGTGTTTATATTTACCTAAAAAGAATCATTCGGACTGGCCACATCTTGTTATTGCACCGAACGGGGCGGGACAGATTGTTGATTGTTGACACAGGTGTACTTGGCTTGTAGTAATGATCATGCACACAGACTGTGTTGACTCAGTAGTAACAAGACGGGAGGAACTTGTTTACCCTCGCCCATGAGAAATGATCATTTTTAGCGGATAATTTTTTCTCCTCCCATCCTACTTGCGTGATAACTCTTCAGTGTGCTTTGGCTTATTATTTACGTGGATTCTCTTTTTTCGAATGATAGGATGTGTAAATATGCGTAAATGTGTCACCGAAAATCGCTAGAAGAAACTTTTGTCTGCTTTGGATTTAAGCCGCACATAAAATCTCTTTTATCAGCGGAAGTCAGTTTTAGTTGTATTTCAGATTCCAATTTCAATAATTTGTAGCTCTTTCACTAATCTAATTCTTGTTCAACAACGCTGAGGCAAAGTAACACCAACACCAAAATGATAAGAAAAATGTTAGGTAAACATTCTTTTCAAAGATGTCAAAAGTAATTAGTTTTAATTTTTCTCAATCTGAATAATAAAAAAACTATATGAATCCTCACATTTGTGAAAAAAAAAATTGCAAACGATGTAAAGTAAAAATATGCTGTGCATAATAATGTTGTAGATAATATTAAAACAATTCTCGCTTGTTTTACTTGGAAATTGTTTATACATCTGTTATATTGAATAAATGTTGTCTTTTAAAGGGGAATTATAGTTTAGAAATTTCAAAATATCGAATTCCTTTCTTCATTTTCATACATGTAATTTTTAAATTTTCAAAACTCTTAAAGTTATATATTATTTAAGTAAATTTTAGGACCCAACATTAATATGTTATTTCACAAAATAGTTAGCAAGGATTATTACCCGTAGCAGAATTAAGTTGTTAAAAGTAGTTAAAAGTTTTTAAAAGTGCCTTGATAGAACTAAAGGTCAAAATTGTACACGGATTTTAATTAATTAAATCCGATTTAATATTGCATATTTAATATTTAAGCCAACATTTCATGCAAAGCATATGAGTCGAATGTAATTTAAACCGAATCAAATTCACTATTGTAAGAAGAAAATATTCCGATTTATTGATATGGCAAAATTTGCCTTCGAGCTTAGGTGGTATAATTATGGTCGCTGACGGCAGGATATTTTGTACGCTGTTTAGCTAGTTAAAAGGCAATTAAATTCCGACCTTCGAATCAAGTAGTTGTTTCTTCCGCCCAACTACTTTAAGCTACTTTAAAAGCATTTATACTATAATTTAATTGAAGTTGACACCAATTTAAGAATCGTAAAAATAGTGCTATTGATTTGGAATTCCATAAGCATTGTAATTATAATTTTACAGCACCCCTTGCACTTGCTGCACCACACTATTCAAGGGCAATCAAACGTCTACTCGGACATATTCCCATTATTCTTGGGGCACCTTCCGAGTGGTTCCAACAAAAGAATGCCAGCCAAATCCCATTTAATCTGGATTTTATTGGAGTCACCAGCAGCCGACCTTCCCGGGGCGGGGCCCCCTTCGAATAAATAAATACTTATTCCTGTAAATCGCGCATTACTGTCAAACAGTATTCGCCGGCACTAAAATTTCCCTTTTAATCGCTGATTTATGGCGTCGTCCATTACCAATTTAAACTGGTTCCTTCGGCCATTCGTCTGAAGGTGGGTGCATTTCCGGCGGCTCTCCTCCGCCTCGAGTGGCCCGCTCTTATCACGAGGCCATAATCAATTTATTCAAATCGACTATCATAAAATCTGGCGAGAGGCGACAGACCCCCGATAATGACGATGACGGCCGTGCCAGCCGTGCAGTGATCTTAAGGTGACAGCGGATGAGGAATGAGGAAAGACACGGACCCGGTCCTAAGGCGGCTCAGCTTCCCAAGCGAACGCTGGCCGGGGCTCCTCCGGGCACTTGAAAGGTGGAGGCGATAAGCAGCCTTTGATGGGATCGAGCGCGTCCCGGCTTATTATCAGTCGCCCTCGCGCCTTTCTCCCTCTAAACCGATTGGACGCAGCGGCGTTAATCCCATTACGACGGGACCCCATTTGTCGCATGACTCGGGACCCCGGGACCCGGGACCCGGGACCCGGGACCGTATCTTGTCGCGACGCTGACGGACGGCGAGACGACGGCGCGTAGGCTGCCCGTGGATCTTACCACTTCTTACCAGGGTCTCGAAGGGCTTGGCTGACTCCGGAGGCCCAGGTGGGATTTTACAACTATCCCCCACTGGAGGAACTCATGAACATGTCAATTTCGCGGAGAAATGAGCACAATTTATACTTCCTCCATATTCCTGCCTCTATGTTTTTACTTTACGACTCAAGATAATAGTTCGAGAGAAATGCACATTCGTAAGACTGAATTGCTCCATAATCACTTTGGGATAGTCTGTTGTCGGAGTTTACTGTCAATAAATTGTTAGGGGACAGTACAATGAAAATTCACTACCACTAAATTATTGCGTTTAGTCAATTACTATTTCACTATAACTAAATGACTGAAAATGCAATGCCACAACCACAAAATGGTTAAACAAGGCAATGTACCCATAAAACTTAGTCACAGAGTAAATTAACCTTCCATTTTGTGATAGGGCAAAATTTATAATAAACAAATTATGACAACCAGTTTTTTACGCCTTTTACAATAGTTGTGCTTTCTTTCGTATATCCAGATCAGTGGGAAATTTTATATTAAATTTAAATTTATTAGCACAGTCCCCCAGGTAAATTTTGAAACTTGCTTAAACATAGAATCAAATTTCTACGAAAGTTCAAATCTGGAACTGACAATTTTTCAGATTAACTTTTGAAAAATGAATACATATCATTGAAAGTTGATGCTATTAATTTATTATAAAACAAACTTTCTACGCAACAAGTTGAAGGCTGGACGATTAAAATGGATCTTCATTTATTGAGCTTGATATGAATATTAAGAACATAAAATATTGTTCTTTTAATAGTTCTGCAACATTATTTGTATGCTGTTATTATATGATAAACAAAAAGTTTCATTAAATCTAGTGGCTCGTAACTTATTAAAATCAACTAGTATAGATAAATAGTAAAATTTAAGTAAATTGCTAAGAGCAATTCTAAGTTAAATAAATATTCAAAACTCCGACTTTAATGAAATGTTTAAAAAGATTATCTGTCATAAAAAGTGACAAATCAGTAAAGAAAATATTTGTCGACCGCTTGTACTTCCGAAGATATTCAACTTTACAATTTCGAAAAGTGACATCTTTCCTTCCTAATTTTCAACATTCTTCCAAAAACATTCCTCGGGAATTATGTGGAAAACATAACTTAAACGTGTTTCTACTTCTCCCTTAAAGAAATATCGAAACAAATCATTAAATGAACTTAACATAAATAGCTCTTTCGACTTTAATCAACGGTGACAAGCACGCACTCTGTCTGGTGAAATAACAAGTTGAAAGTGTTCTTTTAACTTGTATCATTATTTTTGATTATAACTCAATTTATGAGAAATATTCTAAGAATTTACGGTCGTCCAAAACACCTGTATTCTTTCTTATATTGCTTTGATGAAAATTATTGTGCAATATCATGCAAGTTAAAACATTTTCTAAGATAAAAGAAGCTCAACGCACTAATTACCATCCCTAATTAAAAATGCAGCCATATCATATCCTCCGCTTGGCAGTAAAACGTTCACGCAAAAACGTCGTAAATATCGAAAAGGTAAATAAATATTACGCAACAGCAGGGGCAACATTTCGAGACGTTTTTCAGACCGGATGTCAGTTTTCAAAAATAGCCCACGTCTGAGAATTAGCAGAGTGAAGCGGGCCCAGTCCCGGCGATGCACAATCAAAACACGGCCGTTCGAACCGTTCGAAGAACCACCGATTCGACCGCGGACACGCGAAATCGGCTGTCTGCTCGCGGCCGCGGTCCTGCTGCTCTTCTTGTTCTTGTCTTAATAAACGCAGCGGCCGGGCCCGATGATCTGCTAACTCGCTGTTTACGGCCGCTGCAGCAGGACATGCAGTTTGTTTACTCGAGTAAAACTACTCCCGTGTTATGATTTTCGCAGATCGACTATAATTAAATTGCGACAAATTATTGAGAGCATTTCTAATTTTAACATTATCCCGCGCGACACGTCACCTTTGTGCGTCTGCCTCGTCTAAGGTGTCCCGCACCACGGCACGCATCTTCCCGCCGCCATGTCGCTGCGTGTTTATGAAATGATATTGCGTTCCCAGTTGTCACTTGTGGACATTTCTGAGTTACAACTATTTGCTGATCAAAAATAAAATAGATAGGTATGCTTGAAACCAAAACCCAAGCAAAGGGCCTATTTCAAGCAGCGTTGTCCTCGCAGACATTTTAACTCCACAAGTATCACCACTGAAGATTTTGAAGCAATTCTTCAATCGCATCTCCTCCAAAGTTTAAACATTTTTTCTTAATCCCCAAATTCAGAAATTTCGTACATATATGATATTTAAAATTATTTTCACCTAGTTGATTAAAAGTACTTTATTCTATTTGCAAAGCAAGATTCCCAACATTTTATATTTTAAGATTATTCCAAAAATGTGGCTCATACATACAAAAATACAATAGTTAATACTTCAACATTATATGGTAAATATTTCATTTCACTTTCAGTTAGGATAACGAAATAATTAGCTATATTAAATATAAACATCAACAAAAGAAATTCAAATTCTGCTTTCTAATAAATCTCCAAATAAACCGAAACTGAAAGGATTCTATTTCCATTGGTACAGATGGTAACTTGCAAAACCATAACGAAAACATTGAGATGGTATTTGATGGTATGTATATAGAACGACTATTTTGCTAATAAATATTTATTTTCGATATACATAGTCTAGAGCCCCAAAAAAATTCAATAAGATAATAAATATGTTTCAAAATTTTTATATATTCTATATGCAAAATAAGAAAGTCAAATTTTAGTAATTCTTATTAAAAAAATGAACGAAGGAAATCTAAAGTCTTGTAAAACATCTCACACTTTCGTATTAGAAACATTAATGATTCTTAGGCTTCATTATTATCAATAAAACCTTTTCTAATTTGTGCAGAATTGTAAAAGCAATTCATTTACTAACTAAACAAATTAAAATTTTTCTTGCATGTTGTCCACAAAAGTTTCTAATGCCTTACTCTGTTACGTTTGGTCAAGTATTTCTGCTTCCCTTTAGAAGGCCCTCAAAAAATGGTACGCACGTACATACGTTTCAGCATCTTACATTTATTTTCTAAGGATTAGGATAATTATCGGATGTTTCAGATGTTCGAATAATTTAGATTTTCTTACGGCATACAGTTAGAAAAATCCTATGAAAAGCTGCACTTTATACATTTTGTTGTAGAATAATTTTATCCCTTAACATACTTAAAGTTTTTTCTTGTACTACTTTTATTTTAGCATCTTTTTAACTTTATTTTGTTTTCACAGACTTAGTATGAGGCAAGATGATATTTGTTCTGCTTCAGACGTAGCAGCAAAAGTAAGCTAAGTAAAGAAATTCAGGATTTATTTAAAGATATAACGCCTATATAGTGTTTCAGCCTTGAAATATTTCTGCCTACACACAGATAATATGAATTTGTATTATCTAAATGCAAATTACAGGATGGCACATCGCAATTTGAAAACGAAAAATGTTAAGATCTTTCGAAAAAAAAACCTCTCTAGGAAAATTGTGTAAATGATATCAAAGCCGATTACTTCCTTTCGCGGCTACGTTTGAGCCAGCAAAGCGGATTCAATTTATTTTTTACAGCCGGCTTCGCTGAGTTTTCATGAAAGTAATTTTGAGCATTACCCTCATCCTAACGATTTTAATTTGAGCCATAAAGCGTTTCATTTCCTGCATCCTTGCGGCCCGAGAAGCGCTAAATCGCTCAATCCCAATCTCACCCCCATCGCATTCGCGAGCACAACTACAAGAAGAAGCCTCTTCCTCATTTGCCGTAAAAATGCCCGTTTTATCGTCTAAATAACTCGTCAGCTGGCTTCCGTTTCACATGGCCTCCGACTCTGCGCCAGCCAACCAAGGTACTGAACAGTGTCGTGTTTCTTTTTGCGACGACTGTAGTTCCGGTGATAATGACGCGCGTGCGGAAGGAAGTCGAGTGCTTGAAGCGAACAAAAAAATGCACCACTTCCTTTTTCTCGTGGTCGGGTTGCGTTCACCAGGCCAGAACCACGTCTATTGCATCCCAAACGACAAGCTATCCCAGAATTTCTTATTTTCGGGAACAGGACACCCCGTGCCCCTAAGGGTCTTAAATGACGCTTATCCCTTACTTTGGCGGTTTCCCTTTGAATCAAAATTGACCAGGGAAGATGCGATTTCTGCACGACGACGGCAGATGTGACATCGCAAAGAGGAATGAGTTGCGTCTTCCTCGAGTGCACACGATGCCATCAGGCCGCTTCCCGTCTTACGCTAGACGAAAACGTAAAAGGCACGCTTGACGGTGGCGCAAGACCTGGCAAACCGGAAGCAGTTGATTGACTGCTTTTGAGGAGTTTTTATAGGTTTGCAGTGGCAATTTTCTTTAAGGGACCCCAACCGGGCCGCAATCCGTCGACAGCCGCTCAGCGGACGCTCGACGTCGAGCCGCTCCGTTTCGAACATTCCTTATCGCCGAGGCGCCCTTATCACCGGGGAAACTGAATATCGTTTTCCGCTCGGCCTCTAATTGCCCGCTAAACACGTCCATCGCCGATAAGACGACCAGCACCGTCCCGCCCCCGCGCGGCGTCTTATTACGAACTGACCGACTCTCGTTAGACGAGAAGATAGACCCCGTCATCGGATCCTTCCGGTCGCCGCGACTTTAGACTCCCTTCATAAACTTATTTCGGTTGAAAGTGCGATAACCGTCGACTTCTTATCTCTGGTCGTTGCTTGCGCTGCACTCCACGCACCTTTGAGAAACGCCCCCGTCTTGGACCACAAACCGACCAAGCCTGCGATCGGTGCTGCGATTTATAAGATTGTGGCCACCGAAGTAATATTAAATTTGGAAATCCGTCAAATATCACCTCTTACAATAGTCAAGATCGTAAATTTTTCTTAGAAATGCACAAATTAAGGGAGCTTGCTCCTACCTTTAATGAGAGCTATAATGAAAATACAATTGGAACTGACTCGAGATATTTTTATAAAAATAATTTTATTCACGACGACAATCAAACAAAACCTATTAAGTACTGATTTAAACCTCATTAAATACCACTTTTAGAACCTTATGAATAGGAAATGACGTTTCGGTAAATTATGTGTTCTAATTGATCTATTACTTACAATTATTATTAATTTTGTTAGAAGCTTTTAAGCAAGTAATTAAATAATTCTCAGCGAAACGAAAACACACATTTTACCTGTATTCGATTGAAAATTTGAAAACGAAATGTAATAGCGAATTTTCTGTCAAAAGGTGATTTAATTTTTTGTAAAATGTTATTTATGATTAAGTACCTACTTATCTATTTGGAAAATAAATTTCCCCTTCAATATTTTTCTACTGCTCTGAAAATGAATTATTTGGAGCATATTAGTAAAATTTCCGTTTACTCTGGATAATTGATAAAAGAACTTGGACTTAGGTTCTCATAAGAATTACAAAGTTGTTGGAGGCGTTTTTTACCGATTGCTTACAGAAATTCAAAAACATCAGCAAATAACTAAGACATTATTTTTGTGTTTTTGCAAATATTTATCTTGAAGAATAATTGTTTGAAATTATTTTCGTGATATCGGTTTAGTTTAAAAGATATAGTGTCTCGAAGGCAAGAAACCCTTTTTGCTTAGTTGAAAACTAACTAATCGTGTTTTTCTCGAAACAGCCGTTTAGCCACGATTTCTCTGATTCTTCCGTGACCAATGGCGCACAAATTTTACATTTATAATAGTATTTATTCTTTTATTTACTTGTTTAATTCAAATGATTATCATGAACATTTATTTTAAAAATGTCCTTACCTATAATTATGTAATTATGAACATCGTGGAGCATATTCGTTTTAGATGATGTGCAATAAAGGTTATAAGTAACAATACTCTCCATTAAATTATGCACAGAAACGACTTAATAACAACATAAAGCTTAGTCCCAGAGAATTATTACAATAAATTCTTGAAATAATATCAAACGTTGCGCACAAAAGAAAAAATTGCAATTGCACGTTTTTTTATCGTAGAAACAAAGTGTACAATTACTGATACCAACTGTTATCAAAAGTAGTAGAGGAAGTCATCATGTATAGTCAAGAGCTCAGTGACACCGTTTTTGAGATGTAGAGATTACTTTTTAATTATCCTTTAACTAATCAAGAGTTGTGTACAATAATAAAATTTCAAATTTTGAAAATCATGATTTCATACAAATTATGTCATTATAAGTCATCATTAAGATATTAGATAGTACATGTC
The DNA here is from genome assembly GCA_959613345.1 of Tolmerus cingulatus. Lineage (NCBI taxonomy): Eukaryota > Metazoa > Arthropoda > Insecta > Diptera > Asilidae > Tolmerus > Tolmerus cingulatus. The sequence continues at coordinate 53,314,348 of OY390707.1, forward strand.
GCAATGCGAATTTTAGTAGGTATATCTTAAAGAGTTTTTGAAATTTTTTTCTAATAGAGAATGAGGAGTGCTTTATTTTGTACCTAATATCAGACGCGTTAAATAAAATCATTAATTTATATTATTGGTTAGTGCAATCATTACGTTAATTCTTTGAAGTTTAAATTAATCACTCGTTTTATTTATTTGCCAAGTTTTGAGCTCTTTTAGTATGCTAACAATGTTTTAATTTCTTTTAGGGCAGAGTCAGAATAAAAGAAAATCTCTCAGAAGGGGCCAATCAAGAATTTCGGACAATTGTAATTTTCATGCCATTTGAACCAGAAGCATTCAGCTGGCGAGCAATGACGCAAAACACGTAAATGAAGCAAAATGCTGCCTCTGGATGCTAAAGAGGTCTCAATTTTTCTGTTTCAACTGATTGTGCCCATCCGCTTTTTATCTTCCGGCCGACTTCTTTGCCGAGTTGTTTCTTACTAGCGAGGTCCAACCAATTCTAAGACTGTTCATCATTCTGCCAAGGGTATTTGGCCGGATTACAGATAAAAAGACCGTCAACAGAACCAACATAAGAAGTTAAGAACAATTATGCTCGTTGTACTTATTGCGGCTTATGGGAAATTATGACACCAGCAAGGTCAGTTCAGTCATTATTCGTCTAACATGGTCAATTTTAAATTACACGAGGCTCGAATGGAACAGCACTCGGGCCGGAAAAAGGAACCAAAAGGAACTAATTAATCAAGGAAGGCCTTTCTCGAAACCTGGTGGCGACATGCAGCAAGCAGGCGTGACTTAGCGCGATTTAGAGAGTGACAAGAATATAAACAAGGGTTGGAGGCTGCCAGAGTGCGTTCCTAACAACCAGCATCTTTACAAAAATTGGTTCCTTCTCAGCAAAGCAGAGGAAAAAATTAAATTTTATGGTTTGCTTAGGACACGCACACACTTCCGGTATGGCTTAGAATTTCTTAGTTCCGGTCTTGCCTAAATTGAAACCGGAAGAAGCACATAAGTGCCAGGGAATGGAAAGAGCGAAAAAAGAAGTAAAAACATTTTTATGCTGGCTGTTTTATGTCAGATGATAACAATAGCAATGAGTTTGCCCACGCTGATAAGCATATGCTCCTCGGATAAGCGGATCGCATACCTCTCGGATGCGTGCGTGTCTGCTCAATGGGTTCGCCAAACAGATGTCGCGGTCAATTTCGAATTTCCCTTTGAAAATGATTTCCGGTTGACTATACAAAAAGGGCTATTCAGGTTTCTAAGCCTTGTTTATATAACAAAGTAAACGGGAGGGTAGAATTATACATATATTTAAATTGATCTGCACAATTATCGGGGAAGAACCCTTAGCTACAAAAGTAAAGAAGGATACCTGATCTCGATGTAGGTACATTATATGAGTCAAAGCAAAAATCGAGTTACTTTTTTAATGAAAATCCGTACTATTTATTTGACGTTGAAACTTTTAACAATATATTCATGCATATAATGTATCTAATAGAGTCAAATTCTTTCTAAAAATCCTATTCTATAAAATAAATAAGAATTTCTATAATGCAAATCCAAAATTTCAACATGAAGTTTTTAAACAGTACCAAGATATAGCATAGATACAGTACCTAGGTAGAAATTATCTATATTAAGATTAAATAACATGGCCTAAAATTTTACTTCGAGATTTAAGTTCAGGTCATCACTAAACGTCCTTTTCCGTGCCCGTGTTAATTATACTTGCAAAATATCCTCATAGATTTCATTAAAATTAGTCAAATGAATATTACTTCATATTGAAAAATTGACATCGGGCCTGAGTATCAATAGAATTTGAGCCCTTCATGAATGCGCCTTTTCTGAACCTTGTCTTTTTCTGTCTAGTTAATTAATCCTCTTCTCCACAAAATCCCCTTAATATAGAATATATACCACATAATAATTATTTCGCAAATATGTACGTTCGTTTATTACGTAAAGTTAGATGATTTTGATTTAGCCTTGCCGATATTACTCTTTTAAGTTTGTTTAAAACATTAAAAGCAACTATTTTGTTGCGGAGAAATAATATATTTATCTAAAATGAATGGACTGAAAGTTAGTTATGAAGAGTACTTACGTCTTTACTTGGCACACAGAGCGGAGTCCCCTCCTTGACGATGCCATTCTCGATCATGACACCCATAACAATCGGATCTCGAGAATTGAAAACGAACTGTGGCAGAATCTGAAAGCAGAAAACAGAGGGCAGCATCAGTGCGAATTGATCACAATAAATTATATGAAATTACTTCATAAACGGATGAATGGACGCGCGAGGACCGCGACCGCGTAACTAGAGCGAGTGTAAACAGAGCCCGGACGCGAGTCCGAGGTCCGCGCGGCTCCTTGGGCCCGCGCACCCGAGCGATGCTCAATTAGCTGGAGCTGCGCGATTAAGATAATAATTCTGCACGCGGTGCAATTAAAGCGACTAACTGATATCGGAGGAAGTTCACGTGATCACCTTGAGATTTAATTGATATTGGCTTGCGTGCCATCTCGTTACCTGGACTGCAGCCGCGCCCAAAGTGGCCCCTTCGCGCTGGAGCTATTATGGTCCACTTGATGGAGGGCTTATCATTTATTCTAAACAGGATTCTTTATATAAAAATGAATTAAAGTAAATCGGCACTAATTTATTTTCATCAAGAAAATTGTAATTGCCAATAAAGCAAATTTCAATTAAAAGTTATAAAACTGATTTTGATACAGATATTGAAGAGTTATATGCAAAAGTCGTAAAACCCCTTTTAAATTTTCTTGCATATAAACCAGCTAAAATAATTTTCTCTCATGAATTTTGTAGCACATGATAAGTGGGCATAGTGTCCACAAAAATCTACGTTTTTTGACTCAACAGCACAACAAATTTATTTTTGAGAGACTCAAGAAAAGGAAACTATTATGTATTCTATATTAGGTATTATTAGTTTCCAGAAACATTTTCTTCAACAGTTTTCTAACATCTCTAATTAAACGATTGTTGTCGACTAAAACTTAACAAATCTCATCGAAATCAAAGGTGATGCTTCACGTGAAGATACGCCTGATCTTGACCTTGTAGGACGAATGATCAAATCAATCTAATTGTTTTTTAACATTACATATTTCTTGCACAAAACTACAACTTCAATATCAATTACACTTTACCTGACATCTCATAGACTTAAAAATAATAGGAAAGTGTTCTTCTTACCCAAGCAGCATCCGTGAAATGTTTTTATGACAAATTTCAAGGGACAGATAAAATCGTCGTAAGTTTAACGAACCGTAAACTCGCTTATTAGTTTGGAATTTATCTGATAGAATTCCGCTTTAACAACTGCGATAATGGAGCCCTGTGTCCACCTCTTTTGCGGGAGCAAAACGACAACAATGACGACAGAGCGCAGAATTGTTGGGACTAAGCCCAAAAGGACAATCGGGATAACCCGCTCGTTCTTGAGCAGCTCGACTGGCCGGCTGTTAACTTCATTACGATTATTGTGTTATGTTAATAGCGCGCAATAAATCTCGCCAGTTCTAAGTGATACTGGTAGACCATTTTCTTGATTAACGATAAAGCTAGAACGGAAATGGTGCCCTGTAGACCATCATTTATGGTGTCGATGATGTTGTATCAGTTGCCCGGCCCGTAACATGACTTGACTCGATCCGATCCTTCTCGGCGGAGCATCATTAGCTCCCCGGAGGGATTTTGAAAAGGTATCGACGATTTATGGAACAGGTTCGAAGGGACTCCTCGATACATCGGATGTCCGCCGACCCTAACTCCCCTCGGACAGTAGTGGACGGTCGTTAGTTTACATTAAGTCGTGAAATGGTGACAGTCGCTGGACCAACAATTACTAACGAATCTTGCTTACCTTCAGCTTGCATGGAAAGACGGCGATGCTCTTGAATTCTTCGCGCTTCTTTTGCTTCAGCTCTTCTCTGTAGGACATAAACTTATCAAACAAGTGGTAGATAATGTCTGCCTGGAAGATTTTAACACCCAGAGTATCGGCTAATTCTTGAGCGTCTCGATCAACTTTTACATCAAATGCAAGGATTGTGGCAAATCTGTAAGTAAAATATGTATAACTCCGTAAGTTAAAGGTAAAGAGATTAATTTTATAAATGAATATAGGAGAAGTCAGTAAATTGTAAATAACGAATTTAGAATTAAGGTAAATGATGTCCCACAAAGCTCCCTCTTAAAACCTGTGCTATTTTCTTTATAGTTTCTGATTTTCAGTAAAATATTTTTTGAAAGCTTCAATTTTGACATGGCGAAAAATGAACGAAAAATCCAACAGTACTATATTTAATTTCAGCAAAAACAAAGATACATAAATTAGTATTACATTAAATTTTAAAGAAGGTTAATAGGTTCAGAAAAATACTTTTAAGTCGGATACCAATTTGTCATTCCTTGAAGCATTTAGAATATCCTGTCTACGTATGTTCAAAAAAATTGCTTTTTACTAAGAGATTGCTGTTTAAATTATTATTAAGCTATCATTAGAAAGCAACCATAAAACCATACTTTTCTGAATATGTAAACTTTCCCAACAATCTCCAACTATTGTTTTCTAAATAAATTTACCTTTTTTAAAGATTTTTTTTTAGAGAAATTGTTACTACATCTTTTAAAAACCCAATCATATAAACATAGTCAACAAAAGCAGGAACCTATTAAATATTTTTGATATTTTCATTTACGATTGACAAAGTGATGAGTATTTTTCTGCATACAAAACAAAAGAAAAATCGGAATACAAAACGGTAATTTAAGCTTATACATTGTAGAATGTATAGCATCATTTACTAGTAGCAGGTGAATGCTTCTGATTTTTAACAATTACACATAGTGCTACTTTTGCTGCAACATTAATTAAACCAAACAGATCTAGTGCAAATTTATGAAGTTATTGTTTTTCAGCTGAGACAATATTTGCACGTAACACTATCCGCATTAAATGATTTTTATTCTATTGCAAATATCGGGGCTATAAAATGCGCGATCACTTCCTGTATCTTCAGTTCGTTCTAACGCTTGGAGAACAGTTTAACCAAATACGGCGAAGATGAAGTTGACAATTTCCTTCCTCCTTTTGGTGGTCGTGTTGCAATGCATGACCACTTCCACCGAAGCGAAAAGCATAAAAAAGAAAGCCTCCGAAGTATTTAACAAGGCTGTTAATAAGATAAAGGAGACTGTCAACAAATTGAAGGCAGAAGCAACGGCTTTCTTCAAAAAGGCCAAAGAAGGCTTGAAGCAAGGACTCAGCGTAATGAAGAAAAAAATGAAGACACTTCCTGATAAGGCTATGAGGGCTGTTTTCGAAAAACTTCACGACTCCGTTGAAAAGGCCAGGAAGAAACTGAAGGAAACCAATGAAGTTGCCGATGAGAAGTTCTACAAGGCAATGGAAAAGGCCCACGAAAAATTCTTCACTGTTACTTCTCAAATTTCTAATTTCGTCAACAAACAGAAGGAGGCTATCGAAAAGAAACAAGAAAAGGAAAAGGCTACCGAAATTCTTGACGACTTCGTAATAAGGAGTTCCGAGAAAATTGAAAGCTGTTCTGATGCTGCTCTAAGCCCTGTTAAGGACCTTTATGAAAGGACAAAGGCTGTTATTAATCATACCGTCGACAAATTAGAAAATATCATTAATGCTGCTGAAGCATGCATGGACAAGGCATCAAAGATCTTGAGTTGCGGTTCAGAATTATCTAAGACTGCTTCAGTCGAAATTGCCAAGTTGGGCGACGAACTAATGGAACTCAAATCCAAATTGCTTGGAGTAGCAATGAATGAGGTTGTCAACTTCGTCTGCATTGGCAGAACTCGTGCCGATGTTGAACTTGATAAGATGTCTGTCAAGAGCAAAATTGACGACATCAAATAAATATTAAATAAACACACTAATAGCAGCAGAGTTGAGTTTTACTATATTTTAGTTTAGTCGGTGTTTTCTAAACCAAGTATCTCAAATTAACCAATTTAATCTGCCCCAAATTGTCGATCTGTTGCTACAACACAAAAAAGGTAAAATGCAATGTACGTTTATTTTTCAAATCTTAACTGAATTTGTATTGCATTAAATGGTCATTAAAGTTTAATTAATAGTTGAGAATATCGATTTTGGTTTTTGCATATTTCAAAAATTTAACAGACAAGTTGGCTGGTTTATAGGACTATTACAACCTTGACTGTTTCTAAACTATTATTATCTTCAACTAAAGCATATTTGATTTAACGACATTTGCTGTTAATTTCTCGTTAATGTTCCTAGTATGTTTCACGGTAAATTTTATGTCTTTTTGTCCAAGTATTTCTTTACGAAAAAATAACTTGAAATCTGTAAAATATCCATTCCAACATATGGCGATAGTCATTCATTGCAGTCTACTTTACACTATTGTTACTCCTAGGTCGAAACAGACATGACCCAAGCATTAATGTTCGACGTAAAACAACAATTTAATACTCCCATTTTCTATCCGGCCACCTCGAAACCTTTTAGAAAATTCTTTCTTAACCTTGCATGATGTTAATTAGCCCTCCCCCGCTCTCAGGCCATCGTTGTTTTAGGAGAAAGTAATAAAAGTGTAAGCGAGCGAAATGTTTACGAGCGCGGAATGGGAGCTAAAGCACCACTTAGCTTAACCTTTTTACGGCTTGTTCATTTTATTGCCGAACAAAGTCAAAAACCGCATTCAAAGAGTGCTCCTGGGGGAAGTTTTCCCTGCTAGGAGCAATTGTCGCACGGCTCGGCCCTAATGAATTTTTAAGGAGCCTCCTCAAGATGCCAGAAATACCTCGCTACGGGAGATGACCAACTTCGAAATGGAAGTTGAACGTTGCGCTGGTTAAGCAAAACTATAAAAAAAGTGCCGCATAAACTGCTTATGCACGGCTTCGAGTATTTCCGAAAGTAAAAAGAAAAGCCTATTGGCCAACCGCGACCTTTGTACAGGCCGCGAAAATATCGAAAGCGGCTTAGTTGGTGCGATTTAATATCCGGAAGTCCCGGAGTCAATAAACTGCCTCCCGGTCGGCGGTTATGCAACTCCCTGCGGGAAAGCAGCGTTTCCAGCGGACTCATTCATGACTCCATTTGGCGGCGCTGGGCAGAAGTACTCGCGGCGCAAGTGAATGAATCAATGAAACGCGATGACGCCGCAGAAATGGGGCTCCACCGACCCCAACGGCGGCCGGGAACACCTACGACGGGCACCGGATTTGCTGAGCATCGGGAATTTGATTTCCTGCCAAAAGCATTGATTTACGCAGCAAAAATGATTCTGGGCTAGTTTTTGCGTTTTCGTTTTAGGCAACTTCCGCTCGTAAAAGTTTTGGCCATTCAAATTCGGTGGGTGCTGATTTGACGTCGCCGGCTACTTTTTTATCTAGTCTCTGGAGCCTTGCAATCTTGAATTTGAGGAAGATTTAAATAATCCACTCTACCAATACGAGCATCCTTTTACTTCCGTTCAGTAAGTTATTTGAGAGATCTTAGATAAGCTTAGCTTAAAGCTTCTACATTCATTGGTCCATAAAATTTCAGTGCGAGAGAATCACTTGAGATGGAGTGACGGAGGATGGATACTTAAATAAGTGTTCTGTTTTGCTCATTTTGATATTTAAAAACATAATTTTAGCTACGCAAAAATAAGATTAAATAAAGTATTAAAGTAGAAGGCATCTTTGGAATTAAAAAAAAAACGTATTTTTGTTATCTAGAGTCTAAAACTGTGATGATTTGAAGTAAAATCTTTTTCCGAAATTATATATTAGAACAGAAAAAAATTACATACGAATAAAAATTAACACAATAATTTGTCTTTTGAAATAAGGGATTGAGCTTGAAACTTGGTAACTCAAAATAAAAACCTCTAAATGGTCCGTCTCTGGTTTAGATGTTTTCTTTTATAAGCAACTTAAATTTAAATTTAATATGATTCTCGAGCAGTCTAGTACCTACTTGTTATTTTGAAAAAGAAAGAAATTTTAATATAAACTGCTGCGAAAACCTTTATTACCCATTTTTAATGAGATTTTCATTTTGCTTAGTGGAAGATTTGCAAAATTGGTCGCCAAACCAACCATACGTAAAGAATTCAGCGGACCATACTCTTTGTTATTTAAAAAGTTCAATATTAGAAATCTCCAAATACTCCATAACAGCTAATATTTCGAACGAAGACTATTACAAAAAGTTTATTTTATGTGCTCCGGGTCCTAAAAAATTCATACTTATCCCGAATCTAGCTAGGACATTAAACCGAAATTATCCAACTATAAAAAACTCCCGGGCAATTTCCCCTGGCGAAACAATTCCAGAACTCCTGAAATGGCTGTCTCGCCAAGGAGGAAACGCATCTTCAAAATGTATTCGACCAATTCCAAATTCGAGTCATCGTCGTTGGGCTTAAAACGATTCACCGAGTTGCCGCGTAATGGCTCTAGATATTGTCATTCATGAAAAAACCCACCGGGGGCCCCGAGTACGCCTCATTGAGTCGGCGCTGGGCTGGCCATTCATGAGGCGGTTTTCGGCGCAAATAATGCACATATAAATGACCAGCATCGGAGGAAGTCCGGCCGGCGAATCTGAGCATCCTGTCTCAAGTGTCCATAAAATTTCCACATGCATAAGGTGGGCGCTGAATGGACCACACCGGCCGGAATTGGCTTTTCATGACTTCATCGCGTCAGCGGTGGTCGTAAACGCCTTCGAGGAAATTCGCAGGAAGTGCCGCGTGCCTGGGGGAAATTATGTTGCTCCTAGACAGCCTGGAGTTAGACTCTCGCGGCCGTGGTGCAGCATATTATGCAAATTGCACCTTTGATTGGTTGAATGAACTGCTGACTGCGTGCATGCGACCGCCAGACGACTGATGCCAGTTTCTGAAAAGCAGAGACTGTTTCATCGGTCACCTGTTCGGAGACCGGGAATTACATAGGCGTGAAAAGTATGCTGCATCTGTTTGTGAAAACGCGCCCTCTTTCCGCGGCCTTTATGCTGTGGACAGAGTTGACTTGATTAATGGTCCACTGCCGGGGAAGTGACACTTTAATTAGGCCTGCAAATTAGCCGACCTCTCCCATTACTCAGGAGTAACAAGAAACGCTACTACTACCTGTCCGGTGAGCATGATTAATTGTGCTAAATTCAATTAGAAATTTGTTTCCCGACTCGACCATCTTGTGGGACCGTTGGTCGTCTCATCTCATTGCGAGCCTCCGTACGGCAAAACCCTGGCAACGGGAGGAGTGAAACTTGCCAGATGGGACAACTTGTCGAAGTCACAGGATGTTACGAGTTGGCCGAGTGGATTATTTAAATCCTTATGAATATTCCCGTCTATATGCTCTTTTAGCAGTTGCCTTAAAATCATTGAAATCTCACAGAAATCCGAATGAATCGCAGACTTCAATCAAAGCTCGACATGCCAAAAATGAATCAAATACTAAAACCTACTCAAGTTTTAAACCTTTGATATCGTACTACATACATAATTTTCACATGTAAAATTTTATGATCACTACTAATTTCTGTTAAAATTAATTAACAAAATTCAAAAAGTATTATAACAAATATGATTTTTTTTTCAAATTCATTATAGTGATCGCTGCAGATTACTTATACGATTTTACTTAATATAAGCGAACTTTTTAGTTCTTTCCAGTTCTCATAGTAACTGCGTGTTTTTAAGCATAGAGGAACATTGAGTGAATATGTAAAAATTGAAATAAAGTAAATATGTACTTACTGTGGCTCATGCTCAAGCATAGTTGAAGCTTTCATAACATCCCGCTTCACTACTGGACCGATGCGGATAGCAGAATACTGTAAAATAAAAGGTTAAAAATGATTATAAGTGAATTAAACAGAAAATTACATTAAAATATACTCATTAAGGGAAAAGTAAATAGAAGATATGTAGATGGATCTATCTAATGGAGAAATACTTGACAGCAAATCAACCACATTTAATAAAATCCGCAACAGTTTTACTCGAAAAACATGTTCGTGTTAAATTGACATTTATACTCTTGGTAAAGTTGAAATTACTAACGAAAGATCCTGTTTATCCCTTAAATGTTAGTTTAGAGCTGACAGCTGACTCTAAAGTTGAAAAATGGGCATTACTAATATATTTTAAATTGCCAAACTAATTTAATTAACTGCCTACAACAATAAGAAGTCTAGAAGATTATTTTTGTAGATTTTCCTGCAAATTATGCCTATACATTTTCATGTGCAAGAAAGCGAAGTATCACTCGCCTTTTACCTCGAATAATATGAATAACTTCAAGATGAAGTCAAGAGTCATTCGCCTAATCCCACACATTCCTTAGAACGACACTTCCGTGACCACCTACGGTAAGAATTCTTAGATTTCCTGTAGGAACTTCTGAAGAACTCGAAGTTCTAAAATGAAAAATGTAAAAAATGAAAATCAAGCGGATGTAAATGAATTAGGCCCGTGTTATCGCAAGCAGCGCTCTGTCGCCACTTTTGGGCTACAAGAAGTCTATTGTTTATTCAATTACCCGACAAACATCGAAGTCGACAGCGAGTTACGTCCCCGCAATTGATTTATTCGCGGCCGATAAGCCATTTAGCAATTTTTGGGCGTACTTTTCTGAATGAAGCCAATTTACGCTGTTCGCTCCATTCAAGTGGGAGGGTCCGTCGTCGTTTCGAGTACTTTCCGCCCGCGGTTTTTTTTTCTATTGTCTTTCATGATGCACGGGCCGTGACAAATTTCCGGTAGAATTTGGTTTGAATGAAACCGGCCGAATGAATGAAAACACACAATCGGTGTTGATCAGCACTTTTGATAGTGACCAGTGTTGTTAAGAGCTAAGACGTTTACGCAACTTGATTTTTTCATCTCTTTCGGCTTGATGATTGTTGCTCGTATTTGGCAACGCAATCACCTATCGCTCAAGTGACCGTTGAAATAGCTCTCAACATGACCTTGGAAAGCTTTTCGAAATTCTTCGCTGCTCCATTAATGTGATATGAATTTTTAGAAGCATATTTTTACTATAATTTCAATGATATTCGATTAAAATGAATATAGGCTTTAGTGTGCCCCTAAAAGATGAATTTGGTAGTGTTCTTCTTGCCCTAAAAATGACCATCGCAGCCCACCTGGAACCGCAAGGTTACGAACTACATATGTATAATAACCTACGACCTACTGAGCAATGCAACCACTTTGCAAGGATAATAAATGTTTACTAAGTATAATAGAAGGATATCAAAACTTAAGTGGCATTTTTACACGAAACTGAAATGGTACTGCAATCTACGGCTTTGAAAAAGTAATATATTAAGTGTAGTGCACTAGTCAACAAACGTAATGTGTTTTAATTTGATCACAGGTATGAATCCGAAAATTCGTTTTTAGATCTTATTTTCGAAAAAAAAAACAGTTTAAGAAATAGAAAACACTGCCCGGATCAAAAATCCTTTGTTGTCCTGCTGTCGAAATTAAATTTCGCTTTTCAAACTTCAGATTCCCGAAATCAAAATAAAGTTCTTAATTTTTATTTAAAACTATTATAAATAGATTTTATACATATACACCAATTAGCCCCTGAACTCTCAAAATGAGATTCGATTTCGATGTAATCCAAATTGTTATATGCTGAGCTCAGTATAAAACTAAAATTTCAACCCTAGCGTATTTTCTTATCTTTAAAAAAGTTATTGAAAAATTATAAATTGGAAAAATGTATTCCCTGCCAAGTGAGGCAAAAAGAAGCTGAAAATGGAATTTAAGGAGGAGTCCGGTCGAAAATTAAGACGGAAATGAAGCGGAAATATCTTGATGATAAAATAAAACTATAATAAAAATAAATTAAAGACAGCGGGTAAAAAAGAGACTAAAATGTATAGATGAAACTCCACCTATAAACATAAAATAAAGTCTTATGAACGAATTTGACTGGAAATCAATTGCATAGGATTCATAAATTCGATACTGGTGGAAAAGTCACTGGATGCTTATCGAATATGATTTTGGTGATATTTCTGTGTCGCTTTCCTTCATTCGAAATTTGTTTTTACCTGAGGTTTTTAAGAAGTTCTCCAAAAAAATGTGAGTAATTTATGCTTTGAAGCGAATTTATGTATTTCTTTCGTCAAGGTACTACCAATTTGAGATTCGATCGGATTCGTGAATACAAAATCACTGCTCGAACGAAACTGAAAATCGAATCGTTTCCATGCTCGAATCGAGTTCAAGAAGGCCCCTGTTTCCATCTTCATTTTTTCACCCGGATGAGCCTTCGTCCTGTTCTTGTTCTATCCGGGATAGCAAGCAGGAACAAATCGAGTGATTATATGCAGATTTGGAGAAAATGGGAAGCAGCGACGCCGGCACCGCAGGGGGTGGGTTCAGCCGGGAAATGGTTTCTCCGAAGCCCCGCTTGCGCCGCGTTGCACAACAGCGCCGCCGGCTTCTGCCCGGGGAGGCGCGCTCCTCCCATCCGCCTCCAGCCGGTTCGGATAAATTAGCATTCATAAAAATGCTTTATGCACGGCGTCGGGAGATCTGCATTCTGCAATGCCGACTTGTCGTGCAGTTTCCTTCGGGTTTCTCGCGACGACCTCCGCAGCCATGCCGCAGCCAGTTTCGCGGGGTTGGCGGCGCGGCGCTGCGCGGTGCCTGGAAGAAAGCGAGGCCACCGCGACGGCCCGGGTCGGGTGCCTACGTCGCTGCAGCGCGAGCAATTTCCGGTGCTCGATCTCGGCGGGGGGCGGTGCGGTGCGACGGATGCATGCATAATCTTCGAGAGCAGCCATTTACCTCGTCCCGGGGCGGGTGCACCGCGGCGACCGCGCGCTCCTTCCGCACGGCAGCGTCTCCATTCATCCAGTCATTCATGCGGCCACTTCGCCCTGTTCATTCAAATATTTACTCGCCCATTCATCGCGTTCATTCATAAAGCATGCTCCTCGAGTCGGAAAATCTACCACACTTCCTCCGCGGTTCGGTCGGCCGCGCAATTCCCTCGAATTTGATTAAGATCAGCATAAAAATGCGTTTTCAACGGTAACCAGCTGGCCGGTCTAAAAAAACAAGGTGACGGTGCACGGAAGAGCGAAAAACAAAAGGAGGACGCGCCAGTGCTACCGCTACGCCGCCGCGGACAATTCAAGAGGAGTCCCTGGACCCGGGATCCGCGGGGAACTCCTCCGGGGCCCCAGAAGATCCGTTTCGGTTGGCATCTTGAAGCCGAAACACAATCAAAACTCCGCCGAGCATGACAAGCGCAGCAGTAGCGCTCTTCGGGGGAATGTGTCTGGGAAGCGCTTAAAATTGTATATATATATATAATTTTTTTTATTTCTTAAAGAAATTCGAAGGCACTCAAGAACGGCGGAAAAAAGAACGATCCCAAAAAGACGAGTGCTTTTTCAAGGAAAACGTCAGTCGTGCCGGGGCCGGGTCGACTTCTTCGTTACGCTCCATGCTCCGGCGACCATTTGTGAATGGACCTGGACGGAACTGCCGCACCACGTAATTTCAGTTCTGCACAGTCCCGGCCCCTGCTCCCGCATCCCGGGCTGCACCAGGACACCTCTTCTAGCTGATCATCGTCGGCGTCTCCGTCATATTCAGCCACAATGACAGCTCCCATGTCGCAGTCACTCACTCCGTCTTCGGCGTTTCCAGAATTTTTCCCATTCATGGAAATTGCCCCGCGCATTTCATTACCCGGCCGCAATTACAGCGAGCGCCGCCGCCGCCGCCGCCGCCGCCGCAGGGTGCCGCGGGGCCACTTAAGCAAATCAGGTATCCGCGCACCTGACAACCTCCGCGCATTCCATCGGCAAGTCCATCAAACCACCAGCTGAGGAAACCGCTCGATTGAGATAATTATAAAATTGAGGAAGCGGTCGGAGAACACTCTTCCGGCAGCTGCGTTTTTTTTTTTCGTAAGTCAGGGTCAAGACAAGGCATAGTGGGATAGTCTAGATCTAGATCTCGAAAAATCTTCTAATTATCCAATTTAGTTCTCGCAGTCTTACCAATTCTAAGATCTTCTTAAACCCAAACAGTTCACACTATTCAAATAAAAACCCTTTAAAATATTACCTCAATCCTAAACTGCTAAGAAAACGCCTCAGGTAGACTCGTGGACCGGTTCTAGTTCAAGACGAGTACTTTTTAAAGTACGAACCGGCCATAATTAATATCACGTACAGCAGCTTTAAAAACCGGCACAAGACAACATTCAGCAAGATCTCTAGAAAGCGACAACTGGACATAAATGATTCGTATGGACCGGAATGCATTTCAAGGAAACTTAAAATTACCCTCTATAATGCTATACTTCAAAGAAAAAATTCTTAAAAAATTACTCACTAAATGTACCCAACTAGAATTAATCTCAGAAAAACCTCATTTGAAGTTTTTCTAGGTCTGTGTAAAGTAGAATATCCACGCCATTAAAGAGACTTGGCATCATCGGGGTTTCCTGATTAAAACCAAAGAAGTATTATATTTCAACCGTTAAAAGAGCTAAATAGAGAGTATCAGTTGTCGTGATAAGGGCCTAAGGACCAAAGTAGCAGCTCCAGATAGCTAAAAAGTAGTTTCAAGTTTCCCCATCTACTTAATTTTTACATACATATTTATAACACAGCATAAAAAAAATTGTTGTGAAATTTAAGTTATGTTGCTATTAAATAGTAACGTACAACAATGATTTAATTTTTATAACAATAAAATTAAGTTTTAATAATTTATACCAACTTTCAAGGCCAATTTTAATCAGCACAATTATCAATTCTAGATTTTAAGTTTTTTTCTGATTGATTGAAAATAATCTTTCAATTTGAGGTAACTACAAATTAATTTGAAAAATGTATAGTAGTTTTCTTTAAATCATGACAAACGAAACGCAACATCAATTGCGATTTCTTAATTCTAAAGAATTCAAATATTTTGCAGCGTATCCCTTTTACATAAAACAACGCAACATTAAAGAAATATTTTTCTAATTTCTGACTTATTTCTAAATTTTTTTTATATACCTACTATATAATAGTACAATTGATGTTGCGAGTTTGGGTAGGCAGAAAAAATATTTTAAGTGGTAATTTCCTAAAACCATTTTTATGTTTGAGCGGATTCTAAATATGAGTAAGTGGACATCATTTTTATCTTCAATTGTTTTGTTCTAAGACATTGTTCTAAAATCTCCTATAATTAACTGTACTAAAATATGCATATTGTATTTTTATTCAAAATCGAATCTATTGACTCGTTGATGATAAAGTAATAGTTTAAAATTAAGACCTACGCAATGTGTTTAGATATAAATAAATTAGTACGATAATTGACAAATTACTGCTTCATCGAAAGTTAGTAACCGTACGCTAGTATTTGTTTTCCTGATGTGATTTTTTCCGCATTCAGCATAATGAAGGCATACTTCAGCGGTTGGGTCACGGCTAAGCAAATTGTGAACTGTTCGGTTTGAGAAAACCAAATATTTTGATTTCTCTCATCGCGGCGGCCTCTAATGAGCTAGTCAAACTGGTGGGACCGATTTGGGCGGCATCACCCACATAAAGTTACGTGCTCATGCATTCTTACTGGCATTTGCCGATGCTTTGTGCTAAGTGCAAACCGAAACAAGCCACGTGAGCACTGAGCGAAGAAATGGTGGCGATCAAGTTTGCTTAGCGTTGGCAGCTTCTATTTGCACCGCAGCAACTCAATCCGCCTGTTCCACATACCGCGGCCTCGGGTGGGCTTGGGTTACATAAGTCCATTAAGCGATTCCCGGTACGCACCCCCGAAAGACAAATAACGCGCTCCGGCCCAAGGTGTTCTGGACTGAATGAAACATAAAGTATGCTCCTGTTGCGCCAACCCGGCACCAGTCCGCCACTCTATTTCATTCAGAAACGCGTGTTTCCCTGTTTTTCGCGTACTATCGCCGCCCCAGGGAACTCTTATCAAGGAATGACCTTAATAACTTAATGGGCTGGGACAGGTGCTTACTCATTTCATTCATTCACGCGCTCTGGACGGAGCGTTAATTGCGTGAAACGGCCGCGTAACTGGCGAATTGATCAACATTGTCTCGCTTTCGTGCCATGAAACTTGATGACAAGATTAGTTCGCCGAAGCAAGTGAACCACTGTAAAAATTTTAATTTGGGCATGGCTTCGGATATCCGCGCGAAGGAGGAAATTTCTCTGGAAAATATGACTGGTCTTATAGTTTTCGTGAGAACTACGTGGGTTGGGCTATTCTGCTTAAAGCTAATTTATTGGAACTATTCGCGTTTTTATAAGAAACTATTATTTTTCCAGAAATTCCAGATTTGGCAGCGTCGTTGTTAGTCTGATCTCATTAGGTAATCAATTTCACTAACTAAAGAGTTTAATTAAAATTTTTGATTTGTTATTTTAAGTGACTATTGACTTTTAACACTTAATATTTTGAAAATGCAACAATAAAATTAAATTTAAGGGTTAGGGGGATCAGAAGAAGAGGGAATGGATCTAGGGCAGTTAAGGTCATTCCTGAGAGACAACGTACTCATGCCTCAGTTTTATGCGAACTTCTGCCAGTATAGATTTATTATGTCAAACAGTCTAAATCAAATAGAACACCTCTGGAAAACAAAAAAATTAAAAAATTATGTGGCATTTATTTATTTCAGTGAGACATACAATATCTATTAGTTTACAAAGACAAAAAAAGCAGGAATCGGAATTTTAATGTAGATTAAAGAATTGAAAGCTAAGTCGATTTTTCAACTGTTGGCAAGATGAATTAAAATCAAAAATACTATGGTGCAGATTTAAGAAAATGGCGATGGATGTGACTGGTTCATGTAGTCCGTAATTAGTGCGATAGTATACATATAAAAGAACCTCTAATAGATTAGTTTACGAAATGTTCTTGATATGTTTTTATTATGTGTTTATTATTTTGAACCCCTTGAACTGAATTTTATTTCAGAAATTATTCGAAGAAGTGGTGCAATCGGCAGAAAAAGACGTCCCAGTGCGTCATAAAGTTGGCCAAGAAATTTATACAAAGAACAAACCCTTTGGACAAATCATTCCTGGGTATTTGCATATCATCAAAACCCGTGGAAGCAGCTTTGTCCGGCTCTAGTTCTGCAATCGGGGGAGTCATTAAACGAAGACAAAGCTTCCTTCCTGCTTTTATGATGTTTTTGATGGTGGCAACAAATTTCGGGGAGTGACATGTAATTAATCACTCGGAAATTGGACCGCTCAGGCAGCACCCAGACGCTGGCTGCACTTGCGTGAAAGAACTCCCCGTTGTCACTTCAAAGGATTGAATATTTCAAAATTTTAATGAAAAACAAACCGACGCTCTGACAGGCAGAAAAAGCGTCTCGAGGGCTCTCCAAATTAATGACTTTTTCTGCTGTGCCGGGAAGCCCCATCTTGGGTAACTGGAGAGTTCGCCTCCGGGGGAAAAAGGTCAAAGTATTTATGAAGTTCTCGATTTCTTAAATTGTTCAAATATTTAATCACGTCGAGAACCCGCCTCAGCACATATTTTTGCGTAAAGGTTTAAGTCACTGTTACGAAAATTATTATTTGGTAATGGCCTCGTCAAGGGCGTCACGACTCATCGGTTCTGTAATATGGCGCGATGACACATAAATATTTACATATTTAAAAACTTTGCGAAAACTTCTTTAATTTCACAGAATGAACTTAGCAATAACGTGTTTAAGATATTCTTCGAAAAATAAGCAAATCTTCTTCATTTTAATATAAATGAACATTAATTATTTTCTCAATTTCTTTATTATCAAAAATAAATACACGTAATATCTTTCAAATGAAAAGGGACGTGATTATAAAATTGGTCTTAAAATCAACAATATTTTTCAAAGGTTCCATCAACAGCACTAAAATAGGACTTTTTTTTCAAAAAAATCGTAAACTTAATTTCAATTTTCTTTCCCATTATCCTTTAGTAAATTCTGAGGAAAATTTAAGTAATTAACTATTTAGGGTAATATTTTATGAAATCTACGAACCATCCTTTCAAAGCATTGGGCATTGAAGTTTTATGAATTCACATCTCAATCAATTTAAAGCCGAGATTGATTTAGTTTAACACGAAGCAGAATTTAAAATTGGCATTTACACAGCCAGCACCGAGTCCTTACAAAACACATGACAATGTTGAAACCAAGACCTGGTTACGAAATAAACTATAGCTATTGCCAAAACATTCAAAATCACTCACCGATGGCTCTTCAAACAAGAATATTGTGACAATAAAAGGGACCGAATACGTTTGCACAGTAAAGCTACAAATATTTCAAGATATCTCATAATCAAGAAATACACCACACGGTGACAACCAGAATTATGGAAATGGTGAATGACGTCGGTCGCAACTACAGAAAATATCTGCCAGAGTCCAGAGCTTTTCAATTGCGAACAATGCAATCAAGGATGAAAGGATGTTGCACAAGTTGCTGTTTTAATTGGCATGTCCATATTCCTGCATTCTCACCAAACATGATTTGCAAATTTGATTTGGCTAGCATGAATGTTACCAGTCTAATTAATATGGCAATTAGTTTGGTTCCTTGGCTTGAAGTAGACAAAGAGTAACAAGGTAAATTATTATTATTTACTACCTTAAACTTCTATGCAATAAATGCATATTAAAAACGGGTTAAAAGGGTATTGAGATTTAAATGAAAATTAAAAATTAAATTTACCTCATAATTTAATTTTTTTTTCAAATCTTTCTATACGTTTATTTAAAAAATTGTTTTGAAACTGCGAGAACAAAAAATTAAAACTATCAGAAACTTTTCATGTTAAAAATGAAGCTATATGACTCAACGCTTTTATTCGTAAAAAAACACGAGATGTCATGTAAAGCCAAACCCTAAAAAAATCCTACATCATGATCAAGGAAAGTTATAAGTAGCAGCACCTTTCTTCATAGCTTACTCTTTATAGAAAATAGGCGATTTTTGGGCATTGAGCATAATAACTGCAGATTTGATCTTAAATTTTACAAGAAACATTTCAAGAACTTTATTTATTACAATGCCCATTTAACAAATGCTTTTTTTTCTCCTTATTTGTATTCTAGATTAGGCTGCATACGAAATTTTAACTTTCTATAAGGCTTCAGGAAATAGATATTCTAAAATGTAGTTATTAGAAACATTCATTAACCAAAATTAGTAGTTTGAAGCAAGGGAGATAATATATACATACATATATGTACATATATACATATAATTATGGATGAAAGATTTGAATGTCGTTTTTCAGCCAATTTTATGAAACGAACATTTTAATTACACTAATTGCAGCTGAAAAATTCTTTATAAAGGAGAACCAAATTAAGCCTCGTGTGTAAGATCCACAATCTTTTAATCATTATACGAAAAGAATTTCTACTGCTTGGTTATAACGTGTCTTAACAAATAAGCAAATATTAACCCAGGCTAGAAATGAATTTTAAGCATGTTATGGCTTCCAGCCGCTTCGCTAAACTTAAAAACATTAATTATCCATTTTCGCATCACTCTGTTGCGTTGGTCGGAGCTAAACAGATTTAATTTTTGCTAGCGAACACAGCTATTTATACAAAAAAATATATATATACATATATATATATATATCGCTTTAACTTGCTATAAGTATTTTTGTAAGTGCGCCCCACCCACTCGATTATGCTATAAATTTCGAAACTTTTCCATCTGGCAAAAATTCGCCCAAAGAAAACTCCGCGTGACGTCGGCTGTTCCGCCAGCACATTAATTTCCCTCTAAGCAAATCATCACCAAATTAAAAAAGACTCGCTTGCTCCGTCGCGACGCGAGATTTACACATACGCGAGGGGGAGGGGATCTGCCGAGATGAGATCAGTTTTTTTCGCTGTTTCATCACCCGCCAAAAAGACATGCTAACTTTTCGCGATTTTTCGTCTCGTCTGGGAGCCCACTCGCGGACAAAACGAGCTAAAAAGCGCGAAAAGTGGCAAAAAACATTTTCGCAAATTATTTTTCAGTCGCGTCCAAGGTCGCAGGACGCCACCGCGCTCCCCGTTGTGGAATGTGCCAAATGTTTATGAATGAACGTAATCTGCCTCAATTGAGGATGTTTCTGTTTTCTTGCCGCTTTTTTTCATTTTATCGTTTATTGTTTGGTTTTTTACGGCGTTCGCGGCAAGAGGTAGCTTACCCAGCAGAAAAGGGGCAGAACACCCCCGCGCCCGCGACCCATTCACAATTTCGCAGATTGAGGCGAACTGGTGATGCGCTTTAGTGCGATTAATAAAAATGCTCGAGACCAATTAGATTAATTAAGATAAGAAAAATTGTGCTCGCGGCAAAGCGGTCTTCCGGAAGTGGGTATGGTGGCTTGACTACAAAAGTGGGTGATCCGCCATAACCACGCTGTAAAGCAGTGTTGAGAAACCCAAGATCCGCGGGCTGTTATCAATTATATCGCTCTTCTAAATATTATAATAAATTAAAGAATAACTGCTTGACTCCTAAATATACACCCACAACTGAAAAATCGTTGGATTTGAATTGGATTATGCTTTTTTCTATTGTGTGGGTAGGTATTATGTTAGAAAACGATATGGCAGCTTCAAAAGAAATTTAAGCATTTTAAACTTCAACGAAATTTAATACAAATTGAAACTCAATGGAGGGGTTTTTGGAGTCCCTAATTCCGAATCTATCATAGCCTTTATTACAAAATAGAATCTAACATCAGCACATCGATAAAAAAAACAAAATTTAAATTGAAAGATTTTAAGATGTATGTATAAGTACAATAGACCATCTACAATATAATTTGACGAAAATAATGAAAATGACTAACTGGTATAAGATTCCCGATGTATTGTATTGTAGTATCTATTACATGTTGAAATCATCGAGCCATTGAGTTTATGAAATCATATAGTATTTTGTTCATAATTTTCTATTTCCTTTTTGAAGTTTTTACTGTTCTAAAGATTCTTTCTGCAATTTAGAAGAACTCACCCCAGCAGTATTCCCCTAACATTTACAACGAATTTCAAATCATGGCTGCAAGTGGACAAACCGAAACAGGCATATTACAGAACAGATTGATAGTCATACTACAAAATCCAATGACCTTCTATTTAATATTTAGATGTTGCCGTTGAGCAGATCTGTATATGTGATTCTGACTATTAATTGTTGTAGAAATAACACATATCGGAGACTTTCTACCCTCGTACCGTACCAAACTAGGATCTAGCTAGTTGGTATTTTTACATTAACTTTGGCAGGCTTTCGTTTTACGTACATATACAAGTTATTTTATTACCTTAAGGCCTCTTGGGCCTATGTAGCTTTGCTTTTCTGCCGCTACTTTTTGCACTCAACCGTTTTAATCCATACACAAGAGCAGCAATTGTAATATTGAATCTATACTACTCAACATGCGATGGACCAAATATAGCCATTAAGTTAAAACTACCAACGATTTCAAGGTCAATTAAATTTGGAAGATTAGCCAAAATTCGAGGGCCATACACTGAATGAAAACTGCCGAACACAAGAGCGTAAAAGGGCTAAATGGAATTTAAAAAAAATATTTTATTGGAAAAAATTAAAATTTGACAGAAGTAAAAACAATTCAATCGGGTTAAAGTATTAGTCCAGGAATGAATTAACACACCTCGTCATTAAAATTTAAAGTCTGACTCTTATACGGATTTACTTTAAAACTTAAATACTTAACACTAAACCTACCAAGACGATTCAAATTGACCGGTAATTAATGTATTTCTTGAGTGAATTATACTTTTTAAAGTTATAGATTAAGATTACTGCCAACATTTATTAACATTCATAATTATGACATATTTAGAAATTATTTTGAATTTATCATTGTTATTCCAATTTTGAATGTATTAGGCGCGAAAAATAAGTGAAATTATATGTTTGAGTGATGTTTGAGTGCTGGTAGTTTTAGTGTTAAATTCTCGGGTCTACCATCAAAATTTAAAATGTTAAAATGAAAAACTTAAATCTCGCTCTAAGTTTGGATTGGGTTTCTAAAAGATAGGGCATTTTTCGAACAGTTGAGATTGTATTTTGAAATTGTGCATTAAGGACTTTTTTAATAATTAAGGTACATATAAATGAACTGGGAAAACAATAACTTTTCACCCCACCCGATATTTTATGATAATTCGATTTTGGGCTTGCTGCGACCCGTCAATTTTGGCTATAAAACAAAGGTTGCTCATCACTGCCATAAAGTAGTAATAATGCGAGTAACAAAAGCGGAATGTGTACAGTCGTTATCACGACCCAAAACGGGTCGGTGTTTGCTGAAACACTTCTAACATCCGAAGTGCAAACATAAGCCAAGAAGCCACAAGGAGGCCGGCGAAGAAAAAACCCGACTCGCGACCACTGAAAATACACCAGGCCACCGCATGGCAACCGAGCGAGCTCCGAGTTCCATTAGCCGGGGCATTTGTGCGATAAATTCAGCACTTCCCTCGTATATTAATTTCCGTCGAGTTTACGAGTTTACTATTAGCGACTTCCGTTCGTCATGTTTCATGTCAGATGGTCAGATGGAAACAGAGCAGAATGCCAATTTGCCACGGCAGCCGCGATCTCTGCAGATTGCAAATACTTTTCAAGTAGCAGCATCCCCCCGCGGCCGGACCACTTCCACAGATTGGTTTCAAAGAAAAACATAACTTTTTCTGCTCCTTGAGCTGGCTCGGCTCTTATTTTCGATTATTGAAATTCACCACGGCGCTGATGGGGTGCCCTCCGCGGTCCAGGTAACCTGGGAGTGGTCCGCGGCCGGCCGGTGCGCCTAGTGGGAACCGACAATTTACTCATTACCCATCAGACGCAATTAAGATAAATTAGCCCAGAGCCTCCCGGTCGTAGAACCATTTGCCTCTGGAATCTGGACGCGCCTTTCGTTTACAAGTCTTTTGGCGAGCGCTTTTTCGCGATGTCTGCGCTCCTCCTGGGGGCCAGTTTATTGTTTTAAGCAAAGCAGCTCGTCTTTTCCAAGTTAATGGTTGCAGTAATAAATTTCGTCGCCTGCAGTTTCCATCAATACATTATAAAGAAAGTTAACACGATTTTTCTATTAGGATGGATGTTTAAAAAACATTTTGCGATTCTTATGTATGTTCGTTATTTATTGCATTTTACTTTTTACTAAAATATATATAATAGCAGCGCCTTTTTATTCACAATCGGGTCCGGACCAAGTTTATTAAGAAATTTTGCATAGAATTTAAATTTGTGATACAGTTACTGATATTAAACAATTTTTAGTTACTGGTTTGTTCGGTTTAAGATTTAAAGTTTGGATAAATAAAAATCATAGCCATTAAATGTGCTTTTCGCAAATTTTAAAATTTTTTGTATAGAATACTGCTTATAAAATTCAATTCAATAAAAAATTACCTAACATACCTAACTAATCTGATACAGATGCAAATATTAAAAAGAACGTAGTGTTTTTATCAAGATCGTAGAGCTCGATTTTTATTTTATTTAAGGGTCTTCGCAGTCCCTAACGCTGGAAGTATCAAGCTTATAATTTTTGCAGTTTTTAGATCTCTTTCTACAAAATTATTAAGATAAGGTATGTAATGTCACTTTTAACAAAATAAAAGAAAATTTATATATTCTTATTCCACTAACACACAATTATTTTAAATTCCACAATATTATATCATAATCCATTAAAATAACCATATACCTTATGAAACGATAGACCTCAATACGTATTTATATAAATTTATTTATTCATCGCTTTATGCCAGACTATATCAATTAGCTGTATTACAAATTGATACAGTTATAATTTGGATAAAGCCGCGCACCTACTTATTAGCCTACATAATTTTTGTAAAACATAAATATAAGTTCTGCATAATTATATTTTCAATTGCGATTTTACGAACACACAATAATCGTTGAAATTAAATTAATTGAAAACAAATATTTTATTGGAGAAATAGTAAGTTTTCATTTAATTTGTTTATGTTCAAGATTCTTAGTACAAAGTTATTAATAGAAAAAAAATGTGAACATCTTTGATGATTTTCTCACGGAATATAGATCAAATTGCGTTGGCAATAATTTAAAATTAAATTTCTCAGAAAACGACAAAAAAAGAAATAAAAAACAATTCCGCAATTTTGCTAAATGTTCTTATAAAATTACTATTTTCATTAATTTTTTACGAAATAAATGATCGTTATAAATGTAGGTAGATAAAATTTAATAATTTATTTAATTATTTCGTAGAAACTTTTAAAATTGGATCCTTAATTATTCTTTTTTTTAAATTTATTTATTATAAAATATCTATAAATTCAGATGTGGAGAAAACTCGTATTCTCATTGGCTCATATATTGTACAATACGAAACAAAAACTACTCACACTATTTTATGCCAGGTTTAACAATTAGTAGCCGAATTGTTCACAAAAAATCGAACATTATGTTATTTCGGAAAACATTTTTTGGAATAAGATTTTTAAACTAAATAATTGAAAATAGTCTCACATACCAGTCCTCTATTTTAATTTCTGAAAACACCACCCCATTCCAAATTTTTGTTATTGATATTTTGGAATCGAATATTCCATGCAAAGATAGTTTTAGGTGATAGACAAATAGAAAAGTAACCAAACATTGAATATCATATGTATGTTTTGTATGTATATTATAAATTAAGATTTTCCGTTTGTGACAAAACGTCTGCAATACAATTAACACATAAATCCAAAACATTCCTCGTGGTGCAGAAACCGTGGACAAATAAACTTGGCTTGTCGTGCCTAAAACTTCTTAATTTGTCACAATAAACGTGAAGACCGCGGGGCCCCTCGAAGGCATTGAAACGACAATGGTGCGCGTAGTGGCCATAGTTCTATTTTTCCACGGGGAGGAAGCAACAGATAAAATCGGTGGTCCGCGAGGTACTTAAGAACGTCTGTCATCTCTAATTAGCTGTCCAATGCGCACTCTGCTCTTCGGGTAAAAATAGCGCGGATAGTGTTAAAATAATTCGAGTGAATAAGGTTAAGAGGGCACTTAATGAAGCCTCCGCTGGCTCGCGGGCAGAGCGGCCTCAGTTTTGCGTAAAAACAAGAGTGCCCCATTCCGGTGGCGGCGGCGGCGGCGGCGGCGCTCGGTGGCGGTAATCGCGGTCCGCGCCGCACCGCAACACAAATGCGTTAGACGTTAGCCCACAAAAGCATTCAGAAGCGTTGGCTAGGAACTCGCGCGGCCGGCAGCCGGCAATTAGCAATTTCCTTGAGTGCCGCGAATGCCCCCCAAGATTTATATGCGTATGCACGTGTTTTGCGCTCAATTACGCGGCCGGGCGAGTGCTGCATGCCGAGCCCCAGGGAACCTTGCTAGATCCTGGCCTTGCCGCAAACTCTTGTTAAATTTGCACCTTTCCGCTTTCGGGGACTCATCTCTTCTTTTCCTATTTTTATTAATTATTAATTCAGCATCTGATTAAGCGAAAATTCTAATAAAGCCGCCGCGGGGAAGGGGTGGATAAATATAGAGTGCTGAAAGAGCCACATCGCCATTGAAGATGTTTGCCCACCTCACCTGCAGTTGCCAGGGCTCCACTGGCGGGGCCGAGCTCTGAATGGCCCCAAACTGAATGAGCCTGGCCCGATCATGACCCACACCGCGGCGGGATGAAATCTGCTCGCAATTGAAATGAATGAACGGGCGATGAATGGACTACGACCAAAAATCGATAGGTGACTGCCGTGCTGACGACGTACATTATTTTTGTTTTCGTGCCACTGTCGCGTCCCCAACCACCCACCCACCCACCCACCAACCAACCCACCCGCTCAGCCATTTCGAGCTCCTTCTCGACGAGGAAACGACGACGTCTGGGTCTATCCCGGCCCGACCCCCCTGGACGAGGCTACGAAAGAACCTTCGTGGACATTTTCATTCATGAAAAATTGGATCACCGTACATTTCGCAGCTAGCTACTTTCAAGAGGGCTAAGGCGCTTTCCTCGCTTTCATCCGCGAATCGGGGCGGAGCGCATGCCTTCTGGCCGGGTGCACGAGCGCGAGCCGAGTCGCAGCATCCCGCCGAGGACCGAACCTCCGCGAAGCGGTCTCAATTCATTTCGAAGTTTCAATGAAACTCTTCGGGCGCATAGGAAGCGCTGGGAAATGCTTCACATTTTCCCCCATTCAGCTAATCTCGGAAAAATCAATGGGAAGCTTGAATGGGGCCTTGTTCTCTCGGCAAGCGGAGCACCCGGGCTGCCCCGGTCTTCATTGATGCTCTGCTCTGGCGCTGCTGCTGCTGCCGCTGATGCTGATGTTGATGCCGCTGCCACTGTCGCTCGGCTACGTCCAACTTTTGAGGTCTTGACTCTTGAGAAGAAAAGTTCTTGCCGCAACTGCGAATTTTTAGAGCAGTTTCCTTGAACTAGTTTTTGAAGAAAGTTTTTATAAAAGTTGGGTTTTTCTAATCTGAAACTCGGCTATTTGCTCACTTCTCCACTTTTGTTTAATTCGTCCAACTTTTCCCATTCACCTTCATATCAATGAATCGCGATTTTTTTCTTTATATTCTTACGCAACTCTTTCTTATTATTTTATATTTTCACCCCTACCTCGAATTCTGCTAGAATCGAAAACAAATGAACTTACAAAAACCCATTTTTGATAAAAATTCGTTAATAAAATTTCTAAAATTCACAATAATGATTTTAGTAAGCTTTTCCGCACATAACACCACAATAATTCGATTAATTTTCTAATGGAATTATTTCAACACGAACAAATTAATTTAATTCAAAGAATATTAAAATAATTTTATGAGCATTTTAGGAACATTATTAAAGGATTTTCTAAATAATTTCCGATTCGGTTCCAGTGTAATTCATAGTAGGAATGTTGGTGAACGCACTTCAAATTTGCACATTATTTGAAATAAAAACGTAATTCAATACGAAACATTATATAAATTAGAAATTTAGAAATCAACAGAGAAATTTATTCCATTAAAATTATTAAAGTTGAAAAAAGGAGGATTAAATCTTAAAAGAAATAGACATCATTTTTTTATTTATCGTGAACTGAAATTTTTTAAAAATTGCAGTTATGAGAATTTTTTTTGGCACCTATAATTTGTCGATACTAAAACTCAGAAATTACTTTAACTTCAGCTTTAAATGGTGAAGAAATATTATATGTACAGCATTAGATAGTACTTATTATTAAAGAATTTATTCCTCCCTTTTAAAACAAGACAAATGTAGACATACATATGTACATACATATGTGTTTTTCGTAAGAATTAATATTTTGCAAAAAAAATCCCATATTTTTGAGCATTTTTGCAAAACTTTCAGTTATGACGTACTTTTCAATAAATAAAATAAAATCATCAATTTAAAACTCATTAGCAAGCAATGTCTGAAAAAAATCAAGACTCTTTTAGAAGTAGTACAAGAAAGGACTGAAGCTAAAGCAAAAACACTGAATTTAAACACATACATACATATATATATTATATTTTGACCAGAGCATACTTCTTAAAGCCTCTTAACTTGAACTGTTAAAACTTCGCTAGTCAAACGTAGATATAAATTAACTTTAGTCGGAGACTTTTAGTATATCTTGCAAAAACGATTTAGTTATTAAAGATTCTGAAGCAGTGATAAAATTTCAACTCTAACTTGAAATGTCAACCTACCCCAAGGAGATGCCAACTGGGAAGCGACAGAATCGTTACCCTTGAAAAACTCATAAATAACCGAGACTCCAGCCCATAGCAAGCACGAAATTCTCAACTAAATCTGAGAATATTTACCATTTGCTTTGTTGTTCACATGACTGTCGTCCTTGAGTGAGTTCTTAGCATACAAATAAGCCGCCCGGCTCCCATTTATTTAGTGCTCCCACACATCTTGAGGAGACGGAGAATAGGGCTAATTTCAGCAATCGCAAGGGGCGGCAAGAATCCACGAAGAAAGGTTGCCTTTGTGGGCGCTGGCAGTTAACATAACTAAGCTCTATTGACACAACAGAAGAACGACGACAACTGGAGATCTTGCCATGAATGAAACTCCTTACGTTACACTTATGCTTGCGTTCCTAGCCAAGATCAACATTGGGCTATTTGTCGACCGGCAGTGACATAACTCGCGGATTTTGGCTGGTTGATTGAAAAGAGAGTTAAACCAACGTACTCTAAAGGGTCTTGGTAGTTCTAGTGTTACTTATGTTGGACGCAATATGAATATGCAATATATGTATGTTAACAATCTGATTAGTTCCTACTTCCATACAAAATACTAAATATGGAACATAAGAAATACAACTTTTCAATGTATTTATTGAAAATTGCTTAAAAATACATTGACTTATGTTTTATTTTAGTATTTCATTTTATGTATTTATGTATTAGTACTTTACTTCCTTAAAATAGGAGCTATGCGATAATTCAAATTTGACTTGGTTATATTTATAACTTATAACGCCTACAACGTTATTATAAAATGAAATCTTGAAGAAGGAAATGTTTTTAGGGTTATCCCCCACATGACAGTACTTTGATTATTCGCATACCTCGCAGGATATCCCTGAATAGGTCCTTCAAAAATAGCTAAATAGACAGCTAAACCGCTATCTGTAAAGTATTCATAATAATTTATACATGTCCTGACTGACTCATCAACGACAACCCGAAGCTGCTGAAACTAATTACATAATATTTAGACAATATGTACGTATCTGTGTGGTGTAAGCTCCCAATTAAAAAGGATATTACGAACCTTATCTCCTAAGGGAATAAAATACTAGATACATATAAGTTTTCATGAGAACCCTTCATTTTTGAAAATAAATCTATGAAAATTAGTATTTGGTTTTTAGATTGCATAAATAAGATTTTTGGAAATTAGGGTAGTATAAGACATACAAATTTGTATAGGAGTTCCGTTATTTTTGTAGTTATTATAAAACCATGAAAATTAGTTCTTAATATTTTGGTAGGAAATTACGAATGGCGTGTTTCAGCGTATTTGGAAAATCATGCTTTAAGAGGGTAAAATAGGGGATGAAAGTTTATATGAGAGATCCATCATTTCTAAAATTGGTATTCATTTTGGGTTTCCTTTCCTATAACCCTGAAACATAGGTACTTAATTTTAAATCAATACCAAATTACGTGTCTGTTACTTTTGAAATCCCTACTCTGTTTCTATTTCCATTTATTTCGAGATCCACGTGAACGAAATAGCGAGGAAAGAACTAGTAGTATAATAACGAAATTACTGGACTACACTATTTACGAGTAGTAGTTGACTAACTTGTAATGTGTAATTGGATCTGTAAGAAATTCTTAGAAACTCCGTACAAACAAATTACTAATATACAGCCATAGTGACTACGGACTTGGCCGGTTTCTTTTATCTTAAAAATTCTTATTCCTTGAAAATGTTACTAACGAAACAAATCATCAAAAAATGTTAATTCTTTCGCGTCATTATCTATCTGCAACTCTAAAGAAACCTACCTAAATTTTCATTGACCTTCCAATTTTTGTTCCTTTCCGAATCAATTTTTGTGAATATTTAACGCGTACTACAAAGAGTCCACACGAGTGAAGTCGATTAACCTCGAGACACGACTATGTTGCTAAGTTGGCTTAACCGCCATTCCAAAAATTTAATAGGCCATTTGCTCGACGATGTGTGGGAGTTCGAAAATATTTTCATTTCTCACCAAAATCGGTGGTGGCGCAGGTAAATGGCACCCCCGGAATTCGGAGTGGCAGTGGAGCAGCATCTCCGGCTGGACCGAGACTTTCTCTGCAAAATAGAAAGGAGGTGCACATTAGGAGTCGAGCCGAAGGCAGAACCACCTCAAGACCTCTTTGCTCCTCCACGAAATCGGCGATAATTTTCCACCTACGCGCACGGTGCTCACAACATTTCGCCACTTCAACGTAAATTTCTGGCCGCGGATACCTGTCCAACCGGCTCGAAGCCGCGAGCTGGGCGACGCGCTCATAAAGTGGAATTCGCGTAGGAATCCCATTCATCCATTGATTCCATTTCAATCCGCCGACGTCGACACTTATGAGCCTCGACGACGCAGCCTCCGACTCAGTCGTAATAAATTGGTCGACTCTGAAATTTTTAATTGGA
Organism: Tolmerus cingulatus; assembly: GCA_959613345.1. Classification (NCBI taxonomy): domain Eukaryota; kingdom Metazoa; phylum Arthropoda; class Insecta; order Diptera; family Asilidae; genus Tolmerus; species Tolmerus cingulatus. The sequence continues at coordinate 53,344,635 of OY390707.1, forward strand.
TTTCCTGGTGTAGGTGTCCAGCATGACCGGACCGGAGCGGTCACATTATTCAGCCGGGCGAATTTATGTTGTCTTTTTCTGACCCGATCCGGCTTTATTGGTTTAGCATTGAGCAGGGGAAAAGGTAAAGGAACTCAAATCTTGGCAAAGTGCGATATTTATTGACTCCTGAGCTGCCGGTGCTACCCTTTGATTGCGTTCCTCAAGAACAGATGCCCACCAGGTGAGAGAGAAATAACGAACCTTAGGGCACCTTACAAATGTTGTCTAGACGGCGCGAGTAGACCAATTAGTTTTGAGATATCGGTAACAAGTGCTATTTCAGGCAGCTCTATGAATTTATTCGACGTAATCATCGCTCCCATTGGCGGACTCTTGACTAACACCTCAATTCAATGGTAATTTATTTCCATGACTCCCGAGTGGAGACTTGAATAACCCAAATGAACCAACTCGAAGGTGTAGAACGCAGTGCTTCAATGAGGTAAATCGCTTTTTACTCGAAAGGTTTTAAGAGAAATGGAAGAATAAAAGGCCCACGATCACACTTGGTACTCTAGATGCGTCTACTGTCTGCAATTAACTTTATTGTTTTATTGTTAAGAGCTCTACGATCTTTAAAAGATATAATAAAAAAAACAAGGTTTTTAATTTGCTGCACATGCGCGGTACAAATAATACAAGGAGGAACAATTAAGGTTAAGTTGCATTTCTCGGGCATTACTGGAGTGATTTAAAAAAACAAAAAAAATAACATAATGATTAATGACTTTAAGTAGGTATGGAAAAATAATATTTAAAAATCAATTGAATATTAGGTTTGATTTATATGTAAAAAAAAATAAAACACTCCTTATGAGTATTTACTGCCTGTTAAATTAAACACATCCAAAAAACTTAATAAAAATAATCTCCTACTTCATAGTTAACAAAGTTGTTGAATTTCAATATGCGCGAAACAAAAAGGTGGACTACCAAGCATCGATAATAACGTAATTTTTCTAAAAGGGTCAAATTTGTTAACACTAAACCTACCAGCACTCAAAAATCTCTTAAACATGTAATTTCACTAACTTTTCGCGCCTTTAATGTAATGTACCCTCAAAATTGAAATAATAGTGATAAACTTAAAACGATTTCAAAATATGTCGCAATTATGAATCTTAATAAATATTGGCATAAATTTTAAAAATTATAATTCTCTCAAGGAAGAAATTAAGTACCGATCAATTTGACCGATCTTGGTAGATTTAGTGTTAAAATTAGAATGTTATTTTAGAACATAGATAATACCACTATTTTATTTCATTGTACAATCTTTACAACTCTTCTTTAGCCGAATAAATTATTTATTTTGAACAGCATCCCATGATAAAAGTTGTACTGTCTTTAAAAGTAAACTGAAATTCTAAACCTTCATCAGAGTAGTAAAACAAATAGAAGCGTGTACGACATCTTAATGAAATAAAAATATAACAAAATAGAAACAAATCGATTTGGATTCTTTTAATGAGCGTGTATTAAAGCAGCAGGCGCAATACTACGCCATGATCAAGCTGCAAAATCCATGGACGCATTTATCTCGGAGGAAGAAACTCGCTTACGTATTCATCATTTGATCCGAGGATGGAAGTTCATCCGGGAAATCGCCACGTCCGTTAATATTAATATTCAAGCAGAGCCGGAGCTAGTTGTCGTCGTGTCGTTTGCTGTTGTTTCTTTGGTAAAGCTTCATTTTTTCTTTTCCCTCCATTTTGTTCGACTCCTTTTATTTTTCGCTTTATGGTCAGCACATCTCCACTCAACTTGTGCTTGCTATAAAATAAACCCAGCCTAAATGAATGGGCCTCTCTGGAGTGGACAACGTCCAGTGGTCGGGCTTAGTACTTGCCACATACCGCGGTTCTATGGGCAGTCCGAGAGCACGACTGCTGATAAAATCTTGAAATTTTGCTTTTGCAATCTTCGGAGCTGCTACTAAGACAGAGTCAGCTGCACTTCGGACTTCCGACAGTGATTTAGGCACAAGCGGAAGAGGCGGAAGGCAGTTTTTTGCTGTGTCGATGTGTTGACTTTTAACGAACTTTTAGAGCACAAATAAATACTTGAACATACATGTAAACATAGATGTATCCAAATTTTATGTTATGAAAAATAACATGGTCTGACTAGTTAACAATCATTATCACTTTGATAGAATGTAAGATAAACAAAAGATATACATGTTTATTTATATACATTACAATTTCTGTCCAAATTTAGAATTGACAAAAAAATATTATGACGCCAATATGAACTTTAATCTTTAATGTAATGACATAGTTAAATGACCATAAATTTAACCTCTTGGGCACATTTAGCAGATGAGACTTTACTTACCTAAGTGCATATGACGACTATAATTTATGACGCGAATTGCGACATTACATACATGCATCATACTATATGCATATTTCACTGATCTTTTAAAAATAAAAGTATTTTTACCAATAACTCTTACTTAAAACTTTTAATTCCAGCTTCAGTATCTCAAATTTGTTTTTGTACTTCAATTTTAGCTGAAGAATCTGAAGTAACGCAAGAATTATGTAAGTATGTATGAAAACAAGTGAAACTGGAGGACCAAAAACTAATGTTCTGTTAAATGTATGTCAGTAAACAAGAATTCTTTTATAACTTAAATTTACTGGTTTTTTATCTTTATAAGATTACATATATGTAATTTAACTTTACTGCTTTTTAATAGCATTTTTATAATGGATTAATGTTGTTGAATTTTATTTACTTATCGCTAGATTTAAGGCGAAATAATAGCAGAATTTTAAAAGGAAACTTGGAAATATAACGAAATATTAAACATTAAATTCACTTTATCAATTTATCAAAAACAGCTGTTTATCATCACGCTTGGTGAAAACAATTTGTTTTTTCAGATAATAGTCAGATAATGGATTGCATTTTTCAAAAAACTATAATAAATGCAGGACCCCTTCCCATTCATACATAGAACGTTTTTGTTTGTCTTGGTTTAGGTCAAAAGCGCTGACGTTTGATTTGAATGCGTTTTTCTTTTGACTATTGAAAGTTAAACGTGTGAGCATTCAGTTCAAACGGAGTGGTTTTAGATTGGAATGTGTTTTTCATTTGAAAAGTTAACTGTAAAAATTGAAAAGTAAATGTATTTGGATTAAACGTCCTGCCCTTTGGTTTAAACTTTGGAGTGTTTGAAATACTGCGCTTAAATCAAAAATTTAAACGTTTGATTTAAAAGTTTTTTTTCAAAAGCGTGAATTTTTCGAAATTCGTTGAAATTGAATACTTTTCGGTTGTTTTCAATGAAAAATTCTTAAATCAAACATTATTCTCTGTAAACGCGCAGTCAAACGCGCTTGATTTTTGAAATAACAATTATTTTTTCTCTCAGTGTACTATTGTAAAAATCGTACATTACTTTCTTAAGTAAATCAGGCCACCAAAATTAACAAAATTATATTTCTACCAGTTCTACAGTATGTATGTGATATGTGTTCGTCCAAAAAATTTATAATCTCAGATTTTCCATCCCACAATATCGGAAAAAAAGAAATGTCGGCTTCTATTCATTAAACAAGGGAATGGAAAAAATCGTGTGAACACATAAGCCCTTCATCCGATTTACTGCCTTTCTAGAGCTTCGCATGGTCAGATTTCGAAATCTTTCGGAACCAGAACGCGACTAAACCTCCTTGCGACTTTAATCCGGAAATAAAGTGTTTTTGCTGACTTCCCAGTGAGCTCATTTGCAGCGGAAGCGTTTTTTCGGACCTGATCCTTCTTAAACCTCTTCGGCCGGGGTTCCAGGGCTCGACGATGCGCCCCAAAACAGTGGAAGGTCGTGCCTAATCCGAAAATCCCCCCGGATTGGCCGTCGATGCAGTGACCTAGAATCGGTGCGTGCTGGCGGCTTAATCATTCGTGGTGGCTCTATTTCGCAAGTGATTCAGTCGGCCATTCACGCATATTCGTCACTCCATTCATCGAGCCGATTTTTAGTCATCGCAAATGTTTTTTGAGTCAACGCGGGGCTTGCACAAACTCTGACGCACCTGGGAGTCTGGAATCGCTCGTCTTCCGGATTTCGGTGCGTAAGCCGCGCTCACCTATCCGCACCTCGGCGCAAACATTTGCTAATGCTGCTAATGGTTGCCAGACGCGATATTTTTAGCGGCCAATTCGCACTTACGGCTCTCCCCGGTGCTGGTTCGCACCAATAAGAATTCTAAGAATTCATGAAATTAGACTTTAATTGCTGGCTGGGTTTTTTTTCGATCATTGATCTCCAGATTCCGCTGCTGGGCCGCGCCCTGCTCAGGGCCCCTCGGCGATTTGTTCGCCGCAGTTGCAGCCCAGCATGCACCTAAAAGCGCGAGATTCTGTTTATTTACGTCCGCGCGCAGATGACGCATCCCGAAAACCTCCTCCTGGCACTTTTCGTTTGGGCACTTTCAATTCGTCTCGTTTTGCTCCCTTTTCTGACCCCGATGCGTATGAAAGATAAATTTTCCTCCTTGCGGCGATATTTTTAGGCACATCCATAATAATTATGTTTTAAAGACGTAGCCGATTCTGTTTATTTCGAGGAGCGTCTGTGTTGGCCCGAAATAGACTCTGGACGTGCACCGTGTGTGTTTCGATGTATTTTTACGTGTTTATTAATTTCAGGCCTTCCTCTAATGCCGCTGACTGTGAGGAGAGAGGCATTTTTCGCATTACAGAAATCGAACGGCGAAGGAAACCATTTGCTCGATCTATTTGAACCCACCGAATTGCTGGAAGGAACGCACGAACTTGTTCCAAAGATATCCTGCGAACCGCAGAGGAAGACAGAAATTATGGCCCCTAATCTCCTCTTTGACGAGAAAATTCTTCTATTTTGGTGGAATTTTGAATGTTTCGTCCTTTTTTTAGATACGCTTACTTTCGATTTATTTAGGGAAGAAATATTCAGATACACTCGCCACGGCTCTAGTTTAGCATTTCTTCCAAACCAATGAGCAGAAACATTTCAATGGACACCAAAAATTTTCATACTCAATGGGCAATCATTTTTTTACTCGGTATGTTCAAGCATGCGTAACTCTGTTGTACTTTCAACAAAACTTTCAATGAAGGATTTTTGTATGCGAACGGAAACGCTATTCATATATGAAATATAGACAAATACATACATATTCAAATTTCATCATTAGACCTTTTCTTTTTTCGTCTAAGGACACAGGCTGATAAGCCATTTCTTGTTCTACTATAAATTCTTAGAAAGAAAATTACGATACTTTTGTTTCCTTTTACAAAAGTGTTCGGAACAAATGACCAAGTTGCCCAATATAATATTACAACCATGGTTAATACTATTTATAAATGAAAGTTATTTTTCGCGTTGTTACTCTTGTTCTCATAAACCACTAAAAGGATTCGATTGGCATTTTCACTCTTGGATAGCTTAGATTTAGCAAATCTTTAAGCTATATAAATGATTCAAACATTTCAAAGAAACACCGATTTCTATAGGACTTTCACAGGATATTTGTCCCATTATCTTAAAACACATTTTTTTGAAAATGCTTGTCTGGTTGCTCGTTGATAGGACTTTCTCTGACTAGTCAAGTATTTTGTCGAACATGACTTAAACCTTTTTTTAAAATGTGGCATACATATTGCCCAAGTACTCAAAGAGGTCATAGCAACAATTAAAATATTTCTTAATACTTGATTTCAATGAATTCTACACTAGTATTAAAATCGTTACAGCTCGCACTTGTATATAGTTGAAATATTGGAGAACTATTATATTTAAATCAGGTAATTCAGGTAAATAATGGCGACCGTTAAAAACAAAATAACTACTGAAGTAAAGGAAACGCAAATGTCTTTGTTAGCACTCTAGGAAGAAAAATTATAGAAGTTAGATTCTTTGGGTTTTGTTGAATTAATGTTATATGTTTGCAAGTTGTTGAATAATTAAATCTGGATATATGTACGTACGTCGAGTTGAAGAGACAATATTACCAGTAGACATTGCACAAAGATGCACATACTATATCATTGGAAAGTGGCCACTAAATCAAATAAGAAACAGTAGAAAAAGCTTATCACAACACCTAAGGAGTTGACCATTATCATATTAATTTCTCAAGCACACTATATATGTATTCGATTCTAATCTTTTCAAGGAATTACTTCTTGCAGTAGAAAAATTAGTATTTGATCAAGAAAATTATAAAAGACACAAATTTACCTAAACAGCAGGGCAGCTATCTTATTCCAAATCCGTTTTATCACAAAGCAAGATTTTCTTCAGTAATAATCAAAAGTAATTTAAGGACAACTTACCGGAATTTTCGATGACCGCAAGAATTCCAAAAGAGCCTCTAGCGATCCCAAAGTGGAAGCTTGAACGTAGACACCCCTTTCAGTTAACTTGATATGACTAAGCGCATGCTTAAGCTCTCGTGCCACTTCTTCTCTGAAAATAAATTATTTGTCAAAATCAAAGTATTAAACAAAAATTTAGTAAGCTTACTTGCAAATTTCTACTTCGTCTGGTTTTTGAGCAACTAACAAATTTATTCCTGCAATTGCCTTCTCCAAGTCTTTAGCAGCTATCTTCACACCTTGAGCAGCTTTAATTTCTTTGTAGTCAATATACGCATTCTGCAATTTTGAAACAAACCTTCAGTTAATTTCCAGCTCTTTAAAGTTAAATTTGGATAGGTTACCTTAACTCTCAACTCCTTCATTGGTTGTGGCATGAGAAGAGATCGAATTTGCGTGACTATAGGGCCATCAGTTCCCGCAACAATGATAGTGTCGCCCTCCCTTAGCCTGCCGTTAATTAAAATACAATCTATAGTAGTACCCAGTCCAGGGATCGCCTTCACTTCAAGAACAGTGGCCTGAAGATTCTCGCTGTACATCAGTCTCTTAGGCAGTAGGGTCTGGCAGAAATCAATAATTAAATAGAGGAGGTTTCCCATGCCTTCCCCAGTGATAGCACTGGTCGGTACCATTGAAACGTAAGTACGTGGGTCGGGATTCTCGTAGAACAGAGCCGCATTCAGACCCTGTTCCGCAAACTGGAGGATCACCTCCTTCGTGCGCTGGGTAAACTCCAGTTGGGTGTTAGCCTGTTGACCCTTGACGATGTCTCTAACGTCTTTTCTGGGCATGGTTTGCCAATCGTACAATCGATCAATCTTATTCAGCGCTACAATAAACGGAGTCTTCTTGGCCTTTAGGAGATTTATCGACTCTATTGTTTGTGGTTCAAGACCATGCATTATGTCAACAACTAAAATAGCTATATCACAGAGAGAGGAGCCACGGTTTCGCAGATTGCTGAATGACTCGTGACCAGGCGTATCAATGATGAGTAGACCTGGCAGCCGATGCTTAAAATCATTCGACCCTTTGATTATTTTGATTTGTTCCTTAATCGCATCAATGGGAACATTTGTGGCACCAATCTGTTGAGTGATGCCACCAGCTTCGGAGTCCTGAACATGAGTTCGTCGGAGTTTGTCCAAAATTTTTGTTTTTCCAGTATCGACATGACCCAAAACGCACACAACTGCGGCACGGAGGTCATCAACTGTACGTTTTTGTTCATAAGCATGACGCCGCGTTTCAATCCGATTTACTGCCTTTTCGCGTTTACTTTCTTCATCGTTCCGCTTGTCTTCTTCACTTTCATCATCGGAACTATCGTCGTCTGAAGATTCTGAGTCAGATTCAGACTCATCCTTTGACTTTTGCTGTTTAACTTTACTCTTACCATCAGCCTTTTCTTCAGATTTTTCCTCATCTTCCGAGGAACTGGCATCCCATTCATCTTTTACGACTTCTTCCTCATTCCGGTCATCAGACAAGGGCGTGGTGTCCTTGGAGCTATCTTGCTTATCTTGTGAATCTTCATTCTTTTCGTCTTCCTGTTCCTGCTTGGTTTTTTGATCCTTCTTCTTATTTGGCCTAATCCTAGTGCCGGGACGGACGGGCCGTTTTTCATTTGGATCCGGAATTTCGATGCCCTGCGCCTTCAAGGCCTCTAACATAGCCTGGGCTCGCGCACGATCTTCCTTCTGCTTTTTGCTCAGCAATTTGCCCTCAGCCTTTAAGCGAGCCTTACGCTCAGCCTCCTTTTGTTTTCTCTTCTCCTTGCGCTCCTGCTCCAGTCGAATGGCTTCAAGACGCTGTCGTTCCCGCTCCTCCGCTAGCCTTATCCTTTCCTCTTCTTCGCGCATTAATCGTTCCTCTTCCTCTTTCACTTTCTTTATACGCTCCTGCATTGCAGCGACCAACGCTTTGTTGATGCCCTTCTTTTTGTCCTTCTCTTTATCTTTTTCTTTTTCCTCATCTTTGTCTTTTTTGCCTAACAAATGAAAGATTTTTTTTCTTAAGAACAAACGTTTTTGAAAAACTTAAATTTAATTTGATTATTAAATTAGCACTATAATATAATGATCATATTTTGAATTATTGCAAATTTCAACTATCATTTCATATTCTTTCCACTTTCTATGATGAAAGCAGGAATTTTTAACTAATTAGAAAAAAAATTACCCTTGAATTGACCTATTGACTCCATGTTAAAAATGGTTAAAATTCAAACTTTTATCAAAAGACTAACATCTCCTCGATTTTTAACGTTTACAATTTTTTACAGGAGTTCAGAACTAAGAAATAATAATAAATATGAATAAGAAAAATCATTATTTTCGGAAAGACGGCGGAAAAAGTTAACGACAAAATTATTCTTGCTCATTAAAATTATGCGTTCGTTTTTCCTAATACAAAAAATTGGAATTTGAGATAAACGCCACGGACATGTTGTCGATCCTATTAGGCAATACAAAGTAAATTGCATAAGAAGTATTTAGTAATTTATGAATTATACTTGTATACAAATTACTCACTACTTTCATAAATTTCACTGGGCATAATAACGGCCAATAAATAATAATAGTTTAATCTTAAAAATTACGAATTACGAATCTAGAAACCTCTCAAATTACTACAAAGAAACCCCAACTACCAAAGGACAGTTTATTGCACAGAAAAAAGTCGCCCCCAAAAAGCTTGCTAAAATGAGCCATTATCAAACTATCGTATGTACTCAATTAATTTTTAGACAAATACTATTTCTTACAATATTTTTCAAGCCCTGAAAAGAACTTTCCTTTGAAAAAACGTATGCCTTAACTCTCCTGGTTCTAAAGTAAGCTGAAAAAGTTAGATGCAATAAAATGGGTTTTGGTAAATATTTATGATACTTTTGCGAAAGATTTGTTTTAAATCAAATTTACGATAGCAAGCTCACAAAATCCTAATATTAGGACAATATTTTTTAAATAATAATAATTATATGAATGCTGTCATTAAAATAAAAAATAAAAACAAATTTGAGTATCATATATTAATCTGCTATAAATCCTATCATGGCCTGAACAATAGGACTTCGATATTGCCTTAAGAACTCTAAATTTACTTCTTAAATTTTAACTAAATTACCTTTCTCCTTCTTTTTTTTCTTCTTATCCTTTTCGTCCTTCTTGCTTTCCAAATCCCCTCCTTCCTCTGGTTCTACTGAAGCATCCTTCACTTCATCCACCGGCTTTTCAGGTCCAACAGATGGTTCCTTCTCTGTGGAACCTGGCTGATCTTTCTCCAGTGCTGCTTTCTGCTTAGCGAGGGCTGCATCCCTTTTCTGGCGCTCTTTCTTTTCCTTCTTCTTCTGAGCAGCTGTCTTCACTGTGCTCTTATCATCATCCTCATCCTCGTTCTGTTCCTCTGGCCCTGGGGTGTCTTCCTTCTGCGCCTCTTGTTGCGCTGGCTTCTTCTTCTCCTTCTTTTTCTTTTTCAAAGTTTCCTCCTCTAGGTCCTCAGCAGTAGCCACCACGGGCTCAGCAGGCATTACAGTTTTAACTCCGGAATATTCCATTTGCAACTCAGCCAAAACTTTATCGATATCATCTTCGTCTTCGTCTTTCTTCTTCTTGTTTTTCTTGCCTTTTTTCCCCTTGGAATCGATTTCAGGCTTCTCCTTTTTGTTTTGCTTCTTGGACTTGGCTTCATGCACTTCTTCATCGTTGTCGGAGGGCGGCTGAGGGACCTCAACGTCGTCATCCTCATCGTCAGCCATCAAAAGTTCAAAGCCGGTCTTCTTGGGTACTTCCGGCCGAAGTTTGTCATTTTCTACATCGGAATCGCCATCCTCCGCGACCTCAGCCTTTTTGGGCTTCTTCTTTGAGTTCACGCTCATCTTCTTGACGCCCTTGGTCAGGTGCCCGACGTCGTCTTCGCTATCCACGTCGTCGTCCTTAGCCTCTTTCACCTTGCCGGCCGGAGCCTTTTTCTTCTCCTTTTTGTTCTTTTTCCCCTTAACACCGGCGTCCTCATCATCCGAACTAGCCACTTTCTTCGCCTGAACTTCAGTGTCCCTAAAAAAGGAAAAGATCACCAAGAATTTCTACACAAAATCTCAAAAGTGAAAGTTGTCGAGTGTCGTCGGTGAAATGAGACACGGTGGGGTAACGCTTTTGACAACTCGACATCTCTCGCTAAATGGGCCCACTTTTTTCCGGTGGCTTACTTACATTTCATCGCCGGACACTACCTCTTTCTTGCCCTTTTTAGTTTTAACCATTTTCTTCTTCGATACAACACTGTTGTTGTTTGAAACCGCAATACAATTTCCAACAAAACCTTCGCACAAAATGTGTTTGCCTCTTGCAGAGCAGATGTATTTTGAGGTTATGCAAAACGTCAAATTTTTAACATTCAAGTAGAACGTAATAGATTTCCCTGTATGTGAAGAACAGATTAAAACAGCTGATTGCTGGTTTTCATAAATATTTACTATTTGAGGTGTTTTTGAAAGAATTTTACTAATTTACTTAATTTCAGTAATTAACGTTCATCATTAGACACTATTTACGACAATAATCATCATCAAAACTGCTTCCAAATTTTCTAGCCGTATCCGAACGCACTCAAGCGTTTACCAAAGTGTCTACTCTACGAATTGGTCGAAAATGCTTGAACCAAGCAAACCGCTATACGCTTCAGTCAATTTGAAAAAACAACCGAGTACAGTTATTGCTGTTTTAATTTGAGGAGAGTCGTGCCCTGAAGTATTAATTTTATTTATTTTAACCATATTTTAAAATGTTTAATTATTTCCGACCACCTGTTTGAGACTTCCTAGCTTGGTATTTTAGTTCGTTTTTACGAAAAGCATTTTATTTCATGTTCGAGGTGCTTCATTTTGCTTTTAAAGATTATGTTTTTCAATTTGTGATTATCTCAAATAAAAATAACTGTGCCAAGTTCTAACCGAAATATTTATCAAAGGACGACTCTTTGAGATTCAGTGACCTCAGGATGGACGGCCGAAGAGGTAAAGCTTGGAATTTATTGCACCCAAATTTATTAATTCATCGCTTTTTTATTTCAGCCTTCGGAGACGACATGTCTCATCACAATATCAGCGAAAAATTAAAGGTAATTTACTTCTTTGTATGCTGCGTTTGTTACTACATGCAATAAGAGTTCCGAATAACTATATGAATACTCCTCATTTGTAAAGACACAAATTTAATATTTAAAAACATACGAAATGATTTCTTTATTACATTTTTCATAAATTTAAGTATTAAGCTTAACATACCTAAGAAGATGCAACATGTGTTCTATATTTCGTTTTTTGAGCCAGAGAATATTGGGGTATTTATGAAGAAAATCATTAATCCAAACAATCTTACGTGTTTTATACAAAGAAGCACAGTCCTACATAATTTTTTGTTATCTTAAGAGGACCTAAAATTGAACTATCCCAGTATTACTTTAGCTAATTATTATTATTTACAGAAAGAGAGAATGAAGGCTCTCAAAACCCTTGAGGCAGCAGATAAATCCCGGAACTTTAACTATAAGACCCCCAAGAGTATAACAGAATTACGAAATTCTTTCAGGACTCCAAGTAATTTACCAAAGAAAATTCCACGGACGCCCTTACAAAATAGTTTTATTTCTAGGACTAGAAAAATCAGATTATGTCCCTTATACCCGCTGTGATAACACAAACATAAGTGATTTAATTGAAGAAAACACAATCAACTTAAGCACGTCCAACACTCCAATTCGGGATGTAAACAAAATCTCATTTGAGCCAGCGGAAATGACTGGCCGGTCAACGCAGTGTTTACCAGAAAAGACAAAACATTTTAACACTACGATGACTTTAGAGCAAATCCTCTCGTCCAGCTGCTCAGAGAAAGTCCGTTCTTTGGGCGACTCTATCCGGGCTAGTATCAGCAATGGCTCAAGCCTTCCTCGAACTGCAGACTTATCAAGGAGCAGGGCAACTGACACAACGGCCACTGAGAGTAATCCTGGTCTAAGTTTTACAGATTGCCCGCGGGCTGATGACACCGGCTTCTCGAATGAAAATTTCACTCCTGCCGAAATGATGATGTCCAAATTGGTTGCGCATGAAAAGGAATGGGAGAAGGAATTCGCTGTAATTCCTGCAGCCGAGGTAACCGTACCTTCAAAGAACACCAGTCCTTCGGAGCATGGATACAATGGGAAGTTCGCGTAAGTACACCAAATTACTTAAATTCTACATATATTGATCTTAAGTTCAACTTTCTACTAATGTTTTGCTTTTTTCACCTTGCGTGCGACGTTTTAAGCTTGTAAGAGTGTTTTTTTTTTCAAAATATTCAATGTACGATATTGAGATGAAATCCAAATATGAACTGTAGAGCACTTTAAGCTACTTCGGAGGACTTTATAATAGGGCTTAAGTAAATAATTTTCTTTTTGCAGCTTCTGATTTTGATTGAGGCCAAAGCAAAAAAAATACAAAAAAAGAATTTACGAAAAAAAAGTTTATTTTCCATAACCTTAGTTTTGATTATTTTGTAAATGATTAAGAATTTTCCAATAATTATTTGAAAATAGCGATATATCCTAACATTTCAACGTATCCAAGAAAAAATAATTCAGATTGAACAAATCTGCCTACATATGTATGCCCAAACAAACATTTTAAAATTTTCAGTTATAAAATTGTCTACTTATTTGGGCATATTACCTTTTTTTTCGATATAATCAGCAGAGGAATTTATTTTATTTGTTAGTTGCAACAATTGCCTGCGATGTCCATTCCAAAGTTATATCGCTTTAAAATTGATTTATATAGGTCATTTAATTTAAAATTTTAAAGATATTTGCCTTTAGTATTAAATAAATAAATTGTACTAGTATCACAGTGTAATATTAATTAAGAATTTAGTAATTATCTGCTGTCTATTAATATGTTTAAGAATTACAATCTCAGCATTTTAGCCTCATGTTTCATATTTAGACAATTAAATGTTATAGATTTTACTGCATATGTCAACTTTTAAGTTGTATTATAATTTCAGATTGATGAACGACCCTAACTTCTCCATAGGCGCGTATTTCAATCAGCGTTCAGAGAGCATCCAGAACATAATAAGTAAAAAGAAAAGTCCGACGAGACATGCTCCAATGCCATTAATTGATGATTTAACTCCTGATCATAATCCCCAAGATTCAGCCGCCGAATGCGTATTTGATGCCCAACAGGCTCACAACGAAGCCTTTAATGATGTTCCCATTATTAAATTAAACGACGCGACTTTTAAACCATCGTCCCCGCTTCGCACTGATACAAGGCATTCACAAGAACCAAATTTGGACAAGGATGATGCGTCTTACTCAATTAGTCTTTCTGAAATTGCTGATGCTCTGAGTATGGTTACTATGATTACTATAATTTGGTTATCATTCAAGCCAAAATTTTGTTATAGAAAATATCGGATCCGATGAAACAGGCACAGAAGTGATTAAGAGGCTGCTTACAAGGAAAAGTACTAAAACTCGTAAAAATACATCAAAGCCTCTAGTAGAGAAAAAAGAACAATCTATGGTTGTGCAGGAGCAAGACAAAGTTGTGGAGAATAAATCGTCTCCGTCACGCTCCTATGCAATATCCAGTACTAATCCTGGAAATAAGGAAAACGTTGCTCCTTCGTTTCATCTTTCGGAAACTGTTAGTTTTTCTGAGTCTGTATTGGATCTATCGGAAATTAGAAAAGATGTTGCAATGAAGACCCCTCAGAGTTCACCCCAGCCAGCAAACAAATCTTCTTCAGGTAAGTTAATATCTTCAAAATAACCTTTATGTATCACAAGTCGGATTGCAGGTAAAAATCAAAATCATTTAACAAATAACAAAAACAATCGAAGTCCTTCAAAATCGCCTGGAGAATTTAAACAGCTACCAACTTATAGTGAGACTAAAAAACGCATCGAAAAATCCTCGGAACAGAATAAGGAGTCGAGAAAGCGTCCTTTCTCTTCAATTCGGGAGGCAAGTGCTGAAACCGAAATTCAACGACATGATTGTGGCGAGCGTCGGTCGCCTTCACCGTCCGTCCGTCTTCCTTCTAATCGAGATAATTCTCCAACACCGTCTGTTCGGAGTTCTGTAAGCCAAGATCTTTCACCTCGCACAGCTAGGAACTATTATTCTCCAACATTTGATAATTCTTCGGTTTCCGAGCGGAGATTTCTTGTCGATTCAACCTCCCCCGAATGTGGAAAAATTTCGCTTCCAAGCTATGGTTTGGTTTCACGGAGCGCCTCCTCGGCGACGTTGGGAGGGAAGTGTCCTGCGCGAAGCAATTCGCAGTGCTCAACTTCCAGCGAGTACAGCCATCGAGACGGAACCATGCCGCTGAAGGCCACTTGCTTAGAGTTGTCCTGGGGAAGCACTAAATTGCGAAAAGACGTTAAGAAATCTGTAAAGATAAAAAACTGGTCCATGAAACGCCTCGTTGTGCAAATAGACGTGACTGGTCCTGGGTTCCAACTTGTGAATCATGAGCCGCAACATTTATTGACCTTGCAGGCCCAGGAGTGCCGAACCATAGTGGTGAGCTTTTGCCCAACTGTTATTGGTAGCGCTGTTGGAAAGTTGCTTTTTAAACCATCCTGCGACAAAGATTTGTTCAACGCTATTTGCCTCTATGGGTACGGTGGTCATGCAAACATCGTTCCACATGGCATTTGTAAAGGACCAATTGGATCTGCGTTTCTAACGATGGGCGAGCTTAACCAGCTTCCGAATACTCTGATTAGCACGTTTACAGTTTACAACAAAGGCCTTCTTACCGGCTTTGCTGTCGTCCTGGTTGATTCCTTGGGTAAGCACTTTACACCATTCATTCGATAAATCTTTAATTTATTATTTTGTTTAGGACTTGATCTCCCCCGTTTACGGGACTGCATTGAGGTGAAACCCTCAAAGGCTTTAATTCCACCGGAAGGCTCTGTTAAATTTCGCGTAAATTTCAAACCTCGCAAAGAAGATATGAAGAAAATAATTAAAAAAATCTCCCAAGTAATGACTTTGGCAAACCTGAAAATTATAAGTGGGGACGAGCCCACTCGACAGAGGATACGAAAATTAATTTCTCAGATGAAGGATTCAGATAAAGGGAAAATCTCATCAACGTCATTAGATAAAGTATGGAACGCATTTCCCAGCGAAATGGATGTTTATGATTTGAGTTTATTGAAAGAAAATCCGGAAGTTGCACATGAACTAATTTCAACGCTGCGAACACACGACATAGCGCTTACCTTAAATCATTCAATTCTCGATGACACAAGCGAAAGCACTCTAGTTTTTCCTGATGCCGATGAAACAGTTATGTTTAGGACTATTATAGGTAATTCATCTTCCAAGGATAAGTCTCCGAATAGCCAAAATAACACTGAACATTTTGAGCGGCAAAATATTGGAACGCTCAAGTTTCAGCCGCGGAGTTTAGAAATAAACCCTTTCAACATTGAAAAAGCTTATACTATTACAATACGGAGCTTCTTTTCAACTGCTCAGAACTATCAAATGGAGTGTAACTACAAAAATGTATTCAATTTTTTACCGTGTCGTGGAAAGCTTGATCCCGGTGATTGTGTTGAAATTGAGGTGTCCTGCTTGCGACTACTCCCTTCGTCCTTAAAAGATCTTCAAATCATAGTAAGTTCGTAAAGAAGGATCAACATTATAAATTTACCTAACAAACAAATTTATTTTTCCGTTTTAGGTTTTCGCACATAACAGGGAACATATTATTCCTGTGAAGATTCTAGATATTTCTCCTCGGCGCAGATGAAGTGGAGTGAAGATCTCACAATTGTACTTAATTTTTTATGCCTTTTGCATTACAATTAAAAAATTTTGATTATACACACGTTTGACTTTTTAAACTTACCTTAAGCGGGAGATTATCAGTTTGGTGTACTCGTTTTTTTTTTTTTAACAAATTCGAATTCAATTTTAAAAGACCTCAAGTATATCAAAATTTTAAAATTTGTGAATCAAGTTTATGTCGCAGAGTGGGCTTAAATCCAGGCAATCTGAAATTATTTTCGCAAAATACAAAATGTTCGATATGAGTAACTTTCCATATATTTTAATTGCGCAAAATTTCCTGCTAAACCTAGAAGTAGGATCAATTAAAAAAAAGCATTTTAAGAAACTGACCGGGCATTTTTGTTCAGTTTAGTTTCCATCACTTGAAATTTTTAAATTATTAATTTTATGAACGTGAACATTTTGCCGAAGCAACTAAAATAATTAGAATAATTTAATTATTGCCTTTTAAAATGTCGGGGAATATTTCTTCACACTTAAATAAATTTCAAAGAAAACTATCAAATTAGCATATTTTCCTCTGCTGAAATGGATTAAGTTTGTGTTCTACTATCTATAGTTCTAATTTTTAGATATATGCAAAGTTTTATTTCACTTAGTAATTTTATAAAAAGGAAACTATTTCGTTTAATTTTATCCTTTAGAATCTAACAAGAATATCTTAGGAGTAAAAATCCCTATTAAAAAACAAATCTAACCACGTATGTAACTCTGTTCGAAACTAATGTTTTCTTCCGGAATTTTAGTTACCGCGTCATATACTTGATTTTAAATAACTAGGCACGATATCACTAAGCCTTAAAAGTTGCTTAAAGCCCATGATTACAGAAATCTTAATTTCTAAATAGTATTAATTTTGCAATTAAAACAGTCTTAATAATAATGAATTATCGCATCCATTTCGAAAAATAAAAATGAAAATATTTCGTTATAAATTTAATTCTGAATTACAATATTTATCCTTAAGAATCGGAGAATAAGTTCTACACCCAGAGATGACAACTCTAGGACAGTCGATAGTGCTGCAATTAATTATAGATAAGTACGAAATATAATTACCCGCCAGCGAGGCAGTTAATAATTCGCAATAGCCCAAAAACGCATCAACAGGAAATGTGTGACTCAAAATACAAAAAAACCATTTAATTTACCTGCACAACCCACAAGTTTCTTCTTACAAGCATAAAACGTGTTCATTTCATATTGACCAAAACAAAAGATTAATAGAAATGGAAAATAAATTATTCGATTTAACAATTCAAGTTAGTCGATTACTATCCATTTCATAATCGTTACCATCTCTGGCTATACCATTTTGAGATTGAAATTAAATACGTTAACGTTTAATTCTCATTCTATTTGTGTAATTCTATAAATTCGGCACTTAGTTTCCGTCAAAGCGGCGAGGAACACTTTGTCCTTTTGGTAGATCGGACACGTATCAAAAACAATATCACTTATTGGAAAAGACTGAATCCGGTTTTGCTCCCGCAAATTCCAAACGCTGAGGTGTCTCGCATCCTGCAAATAGGCGGCGACCAGGACGTTGTCCTGAAATGATATTTGAGTGCATCTCGACATCACGGGTGCGATCCTCGCGCCAGGAAAGCTCGCCAAACTAGTGTCAAGGATTGTGATGCCGTTCACCTTAACCAGGTTTGCGACGATGTACCGGGAATATATATAATTCGAATTGGGCCTGGTCGCGACGAGAAGGTGGTTTGTATTCTGGTCGTAGCTCATCGATAAAAAAGGACCCTCCACGGATAGTTGGACTGAAGAAAACTCATGCGGGGATGTTTGCTCATAGAACCATAAACTTTGGAGCTTACAGACGAGGAACCCTCCGAGGGGGAAGGTAGTGGATGCAGGAACTGGGCATATGTTTATAACTGGGCTAAAATCACCGGCGTTTTGGAACTCCTTGACGACATTGGTCGGATACCGAATATCGTACAAATAGGTGCTCCCGTGTTGGGAGCCAAGGTACAAATAGTTACTAAACTCCTTATTATCTATCGCGCATGCCCAAAGCGCTTTGTCGGAAGGGGTGAAAACACTTACTACAGTCCTATCGCGCACACAAAACAATTTTGCAGATTTATCCATGGTTGCAGAAATTAACAGATCTTCGGTGGAATTTAAACCGAGGTCCCGAACCGAATTTGTTGACATGTGGAGAAAATGTGTTGGCTTAAATGATGTTGTATCTATAAATCGTACTCCATACCCGGAAAATAAATTTTGTGTCGATTTTTGTGATACAATTAAATTGCTAGAATTTTTACTAAAGATCATTACTCGGCAGCCGGGCTTTTTACAAATTTCGATATTCTTTTCCATAAATAGAGTGTAGTTTACTGTAAGCTTTGACTCAGATTCTTCGATGGTACCCCGATTTCGAAGTATTTCGTAATCCTTTGTTAATTTAAGTATAACATTTTTCAATACGGTCAGTTCCGATCTATGAATATTTATATCATCAACCAGCCTCATGTTTCTTCCCCTCTCTTCCACAAGCAACTCTCGCAGACGGCAAATTTCGGTGTTGTCGACGGCGGAAATCCTTTTCGCATAGAGGAATCGTATATCGCGATTTGTTGCTTTGGCTTTGCAAGTTGGACAACATTTTAATCCCGGGGCACATTCGCTTATCCAGCGTTTAATACACGAGTGCCCGAAAATGTGTCCACATTTGAGGCATGCGGGTCGATGGGTTCCAGACATCTCCCAGTGGTCCAAGCAAATCATGCACGTTGAGCCGTCGTCATCTTCCTCGGATATATTTAGTTTTTTCGGCGGTGTTTTGCTATGTGGCCTGTGAATGAATTTATTCTCTTATTTGTGTATTTACTTGTTTATTTATATCATCAACAATATTTATTTTAAGAAACTACTAAATACAGAGAGTATGAAAAGTAAAGGTCCGAAATGATTACCTTGGGGTACACCAGAAGAAAATAGTTTCTCCAAATAAAATTTATTCTAATAAGTACCTCGACATTAAAATAAAAATTCTTCATGCGATAGCTAGTTTTTAAGTATCTAAAGATGTTTTTAATAATAGTAGTAACTGAAGGATCGTGATAGCATAAACTGAAAAAGAAGGCAGTAGTTTTAATCTTATATTTTCCAGTTTTTAATACGTTGACCTGGATGAACAAAGAAAAGAACGGCCTACCACACTCATTCAAAATCGAAAGCATAGATTTATTTTTCAAATTGAGACGCTGTCTAAGAAACTTTCGGGAACATCTTCTACTTAAAAATGTTGTAAAATTCGACAAAAACCTAGGGGGCCCAAAATGACCTCACCTTTTACGTTTCCTTGTACTGGAAGGAGTCACAGCAGACTCTGCGGGGACAGCGACTACCTCCGGATTCTCATTAGGTATGAAATTTGCGTCGTCTTCGTCTACGACTATCACGTCGTCTGCGTAATCGATCCGCTCCATAACAACATAGGCGCTGAGCGACTCTTGGTGTGGCGCTAGGTTGGGTGGTAAGACTTCTTGAGGTTCTTGAGATCCCCGCGACTCCCGCTGTCCAGCCGTCCCTTCGTGTGGCTCTGGTGGAATTTGATTATCGCCAGGTTCTGCTGCATTACTAGAAATAGCCCCACTCAAGCCAAACGCGTTAGCCCTCGCTGCGGCCCACTCGTCCACGACGACTTCCTCGTACACGGACGACATTTCGTCCTCGCTACTTCCCATAGCGCTGCGAACTCTGGATGTGTGTGGTTAAAAACTGATTCTTAGCAAATGCTGGACGTTTATTTACTAATTCTTAACAATTACCTTTCGAAAGTCTCGTCGAAATAGCATAAACCCGCCTTTTTAAGTAAAGTATAGCAAATTGTTTTGGTTTGAAATGTTGACACTTGTCTTTTGAGATTTTGTCGTAAGATGTCACATATATCGAATAGTTTTCATGACTCGCACTGTTACTCCATTTATTGGAACTAAATTTTTATCTTATTTCATCAATTTTAAAATTGTTTCGATAAATTGAACAAATTAAATTTAAATTATGACTCTCCGCAAAAATTATAAGCTTTCAGAAAACCGGCGTTTTTATTCCGTGAGACCTTACAAATGTTTTTGATAGATAAACTGTCAAATTATCATTTTACTAAGTGCGAATTTGTACAAGTGCGGAACAGATTATTTGCCCTTGGTAGTTCGACCTATAATTACAACTTTCGCTAATTTCGTACTTTTTTGGGTTATTCAAACAGTGTCCTTGTCGGATATTTTCATTAATTAACGCGCAAAAAGAACCGGTTTGTGTAAAATGTCAACGCCGCCACCAGAGGACATCCACAGGGAGCTGCCGAACATGGTGAACAGCAACAGCCCCAATCCAAGACTCCAGCTGCCGAGCCCCATCATCACGAAGCGCACAAGAACAGCCTCAACGTGAGTACCCTTTTCGATCTATCGGGCCTCGAAGCCCCAGATGGGCTGGGCCGCGGCGCCCGAACGAGGTACAGCTACCAATCGGCCGGCATGCCGATGAGGCGGCTGTGAAATTAATCAACTGTAAACATACGTGATAAACCCTTGATAATTCCTCAGTACAGTTTCAAATCAAAGTTAACTAAATTTTCTGTTATGCAAGTAGCAATTTTCCCTAGACTTGAAATTGGCAAAGGTATTGCGGGGTGAGTTGGGGCTGGGCTTGGAATTCGTTCAAATTTTAGCCACTTTATCGATATTTCAAACAACTTTTTAACGTTCCCACGCGGGTTAGAGAAACGCTCATGGCCCCAAAGCAGCGAATTTTTGGGGTATTTGACTGATGAAATTTGCCACTCCCGGCGGACTATCGCTATTAACATTTTCTTTTAAAACAGACCCAGCTCGTGTCGTGAGAAACCCCTGTTTAATAGTTTTATGACCCATAAATTCGTATTCCTTTTGCTTCGCGTTTCATTGGAATACAAAATGAAAAGAGAAAACAATAAAGTGGGATCCCCGAGTCATGTATTTCCCTGCAGGGAACTGTTAAAAGACGAATTTTCTTATAATTCATAAATAATCAAAAACATACTTGGGCCAGCTAGAGCTGTGTTAAAGACGCAGATATGAAACAGGTCTGGGGAATTTAGAGGCATCGGATTCAATCAAGTTTATTACAGCAGTTCTTATCAAAGATTCATTATTTGTACTAGGAGATATATACTTAAAAAACAACGATTTTATAATTTAAGCACGGAATAGAGATGAAATCTATGAAATGCCAATTTTACTGTGAAATTTGGTCCAAATGCTTTATAACAAATCGCTGTGATGAAATTTATAAAATCTTTATACTGTTTTCATAAATTAAAGTCAGGTGTTTTTTAGGATAATTGTGCCTTCCAAGTTGTATATTGAGGAATGTTTGTTTTCTTTTAAATTGAGGATGACGATGAATATCGATAAGGTCGAAATATAGCAATCGTCGATGGGGTAAACTAATTGTTGAAAGCTGTAAGATTAAAAAAACAAATTAGAGCCTATTAGACATGGAATGAATTGAAAACTTCATGAGAAGAACTTCAGAGAAGCATAGACCATCAGTTTGGCTTATAATTTCGGGATGTTTCCTAAGTCCGTTTCACAAGTTTGCATTTGAAAAAAACTAGCAAGACAAATTTTAGAAACTAAAAAATCTAGCGAACTTGTATCTTGGATGTTGAAAAGTGCAAAAATTAAATTAGAATAAATATTTTTATAATAGTTATCCCTTCGCTTATCAGGAATTAATATATTAATGTTAATACTAAATTTGTTTCCAGGTCAGCAAGAGCCTTAGAGAATCCGATCGAAACGGGTATCATAAAGTCCTTCAGTCGTTCGAAGGGCCATGGGTTTATAACCCCCCACAGCGGAGGAGAAGATCTCTTCGTTCACATTTCAGAGTAAGTAAACTACTTGTTTTAGTTGTCTTCAGTAGCTTTCACGGATATCTACCTATTCAGCATTGAGGGCGAATTCGTCCCAATGCCAGGCGATGAGGTGAAGTACCGCCTCTGTGCCATTCCGCCAAAATATGAAAAACACCAGGCCATCCACGTCCAAATCATCCATTTGGCCCCGGAGAAGCACACCAAATGGGAGGAGCCCTGCTCAGAGATCGGCCACATCGTTCACTAATGTTGGCTGAATGTTGTACTGGCTTAAAATGGAGAACCCGTAAAGCATAAAACCAGATGTAGCAGGATTTAATTTGTGTTTGTCCTTCGTTTGGCCGGACGCGTTTTTCGTTCAGTCGTAGAGGACAGAAGGTCTCTCTAATCCGTCAGTTCTTTAAATTTTTAGTAACAAATAAGCCGCTCCAAGAAGTCTTTAAAGTTTTTTCTACGTTTTCTACTTATCGCCGTAAGCTAACAAGTATTTTTTACCATATACCATATTTGGGTTGTGGATTCTAGATGTTATGTGTTAATGCAAGAGTCGCAAAACTGACTCTGCTAATAAGCTGCAGTTTTGTAGTGTGACGCAGTATGCACAGGCTCCTCCGAGTATTTGTCGTCTGGCTATTCATTCCGTGCGAAACAATAAAGTTTTTGAATTTGTATAATGAAGTTATTACTGTAAAATATTGGAAATTTTGCGTTTTTCAGGAAATATTAAATATTTATACGCGCAAATTGATCTTTTATTTAAATACCTCTAGTACGTACCAAATTGCTGGAATCTCTTTCATTGCCACAACAAATTTACAAATTCGATTTAAAATTTTACAATGTGATGAAAAAAAATTGTTCCACAGAAAAATAAATATATACATCAAGAAATAAAAGTTACTAAAAATATACCCTATTAAACTTATAGCGGATTTGTAAAGTATTAATTTTTTTTTAAATAACTCCTGAATTATTATTCCTATTAGTTGAATTTTGCATACTCTAAAACTTCTACACATGTAAGATTTCACAATATAATTATTTCGTAAATGTTCATATAAAGCTTTCAAAATGAACGCCATCATTTTACTGGTCATAATATTAGTATGCATACAAACCGTGGGTCGAATGAGAAAAGTCGGTTAAAAATTCAGTCCATTAATTCTTCGTTTTTATTTATTATAACCAATTAGAATAAACTTATCTTTGTAACTGATCCGTCATAAAACCAAAACCCTTAGGATGCAGGAAAAGCAGAAAATAAAACATAAAGTCAGCCTTATAATAGTTTGTTTAATATTATAAATAATTAAAAACGATTTCCACTACTAAATACAAAAATTACTTATTTAATTATTACACTGTACAATAATATCGCTTTATTCTATGTTCCGACGCTGGGTCCGGCTGTAAACGGTGTAAAACCTTCAATATTTGCTTACTTTAACCTTTGCAATAATGATTATGTCCTAAGTAAATTTTAATGCGTAAATATAAATTGTAATCAATGACAAACGCTCATCCCATCTCCAAATGCGCTTGATGTATCGAAAAAAAATCATGATCGCCTCCTTCTCGCTCGCCTCAATAAATGCGCATAAATATAAAAATACAAACACTACTCGTACAACGTTCGGCTCCGTTCAATTGGGATTTCATCATTTTTGGTAAATGTTCCATGTAAATACTGCACATGCGGGGATAATTCTAGAGTATTCGCAAAATGAGGTATTACTGAAGCTCATTATGGGCACAAAATCCATGCTTAATCCTTATTTATAGGTTTTACAAATTTTTGTGGAATGGGCAAATAGTTCTATTAAAGTAGACAATGTCCCGAAAGGGTGCCTTTAAGGTCCTATACTGTTTCTTAAAATATAGAAACGAGTATCACCCAGGGACAAATAATATGATAACTACTTGCCTCAACCACTCCAAGATTATAACTCATGTATGTAATGTCTAAGCAAAATACTGTAGATATTTTCGTGGGAGAAATATTCGTAAAAACATTCACCTCAGATTACACTTGAATCGTTCATTAATCTGTCAGACACATCAATAACGATATAGAAAACTTACAAACATGCATTCTCCACTGGGGGAAATAGAAACCCCCACTAAATTCAATAAATTATATCCTACGGCTTCTTACGCTGATGAATTTCTTTAACTTATGTAAGGATGAGTATCATAAGAAAGGGTTTAATCGATCCTAGCGTACCTGGGCACTATATCTTTTCCGATCCAGAAATCGCAATTTGGATAGTCGTCCTCGGAGAGGGCGTCCTGTCCCACATTAATTACCCTGCGTCGGGGATCGTATTGTTTCATTTCACCATGCGAGACGTAGTGGTAGAAAAGTTGTTGAATCGCCGAAACATATCTTCGTTGTTCAACAGTATGTGGTTCATAGCGTCCCAAAATGGCTTGGACATCAGCATCGACATCGGCGAGTCCAGTACGCATGTCAACTTGTGTTACCACGTAGAACGGTACTGAGGGTTGTTGTCTGGCAATAGTCAATAATGGACATACAGTTCGTATGTCTGAAATCATCGCAACTAAACCATGATACGTGGCGTTGTATCGCTTAACCACTTCGTCAGTCAGATTGAGCATTCCAATTTTACTGTCTTCAATATATTTCCTTACGACCTCCGGACTCCATTCAGTGTATTTTAGTTTGAGTTTTTCCGTATGGCTTTCATGTGCAGTTGCACCGATTATGAACCGTGGAGGTCCAATTTCTTCCTTCCAGACATCGGCTGGATGCTGCTGCAGAATATGACCGTCCAAAACTAGCCATTCATGCTTAGCCGTTGCATTTTCTTCAATGGTGGGTAAATCGGCGGGATAGTGCCTCCAGGTATCTGGGATTGCATCAAGTATATCATCAGCGGTTGCATTTCGTAAACAATCTGCATCCCGGCACTGGATCATGTCCATGTACTCCTGGTTCCTCCTTTCATAGTCGGACAGAGGCTTTCCAGGGAATATAGCCGCACTCGACGAAACCCATGCTCTCGCATACAAATCTTTCATTTGCCGTGATGTGACCAATGCTGATACAATTGTAGCTCCAGCCCTATGCCCGAAAAGAGTCACTGAAGCAGCATCTCCTCCAAAATGGGCAATATTTAACTTGACCCAATTAAGGGCAGCTATAATATCGGAGAGGGCATAATTTCCTGAAGATGGTGGATATGTCGACTTAGAAAGGGCTTCTAAAGCTAGAAATCCAAAAGGTCCCATTCTAAAATTTGGTCTGACAAAAATTACATCCCTAGACCGTGCGTAACGCGCAGAAGGTCTTAGAAGTCCTGGAGATCCCCCAGTCAGCGATTCAGCCCCAATAAGCACGATAACAGGCAGCGGATTGTCGTACCTCACATGAGGCGTAATAATGTCCAAAGTGAGACAGTCCTCGACTCCCACCTTTGTTCCATTACCCAAAATTTGTGAGCATACCTCGGTTGCGTTGTGCGCCTTGAAAGTTCCATTCCAGCAGCCCTCGATGTTATCGATCAGCTTCGCTGGCTTGAACCGATTCTCGCCGACCGGTGGAAGAGCGTAGGGGATTCCCCGGAACGCGAACGAGCCATCCTCTTTAAGACCCTCCACCATTCCGCAGCTTGTAACCGCGTCGATGTACCGCCCCTCCCTTATCGGGGCCGAAGTGAGACCCTCGTGGGTGAGGACGTACGCAATGACGCCTATCATTATCAGAAACACAACAACTCCAAGGGCTATGAGGCCATCGTCCACTGAACATCTGTAGGAGCGTATTCTGTCCAAGCACGATGCTCTGACCTCTTCGGGTTTGTCTCCCGGAGATTTCTGTGAAGAAAGAAACAACATTTCAACTAAAATATTTAAAAACAACACTAAGAAATTCTTAGCATAGTAGCAGTTATTAGACAGTTTTGTGGATCTGTACTCTCCTATTTATAGGGACTCGAAAAGTATCGATATTCTGTGATATTTCATACTTTATATTCGATATCAATAGTTTTCGGTCGACACTTCTTTCCTCGATATTTTGTAAATCTAAAATTAAATTTTTTAAAGTCTTTAAAATTCCGATATTATCGCGAAAAATAGTCCCGGTAGTAAACTATAAGTTTTAAAATATTTTATTTGAAATTTATTTCATTCGCACCAAATGCGTGAGAAATTAAAGAAGATTTGGAAATGGTCCCTTAATTGTTGTTTAATTTATCGTGATCTCAAACGTCCAAGTAAAAATTACATTATTACATTAATTTTAAACTTTTATTAAATTCTTTAGAAATATTAATGTTATGATGTAAGGAAACTTTTTCATTAGATATTTTGAAGACGTTTTTAAGACTCAACTAGGAAAAGAACAGAATCCACACAAAAACTAAGTTCACTCGCTTAAATATCTTTAAATAGTTGTCCTTAAATTTTGAAGGTTAGGGAGCTAAATATACTCTAATCGTAGTCAACCAAATCCAAGTTCTACAACTCAAATAAATTCTGGGATTCAGTTTAATCGCCATGAACTCTTTTAAATGCATTCCAGTTTTGAATTCTGGCTTTGTAGTTGTGGTTATTTTTATGCGTAAATATAATATTGCAACCAAATTTGGATCGACTATATTCTGTAAAAACTTTCGATATATTTTGAAGACTGATTTAGTCAAACCTGTTAAAATGACTGGCAAACTTTTAGAAAAAAGCAGCAGAAATCCAAATGTTTTCATTATCATTCAGATTTCGACATTTTCATTTTTTTTTCTTTATACTTGAAATTGCCTTCAATAAGTAGCGAAAAGATAAAATTGTTTTTAAGTAATATTCAAATAAAATTAACATTGAAATAGTACATTTCCCTCTATGTCAATGGAATAACTTCCCTCGGTTTCTTCATAAATTAAATAAATAAGTAATTGAAAACCACTCCTGATATTTGCATTCCATTTGCAAACTTGTGAGACTACTTGGCACAGAGAGCGAAGCATCAGGACATAAACATAAAGTCCTTGCTTGCAATCACCAGCCAAAAATTGTCGGAAAGGCACAAGTTCAATTGACCTCGTTCCGAATAGGAAAGGATTCACGGTATCTGCTTTTACGCCAATTTTAAGCGGCCAAAACTCTGTTAAAGTGGATTATTATGCAAATTTTTCAACTCAGTCATCAGGCCGTTTAATTTGCGAGCTTAATAATGTTTTTGTTTTTTGTTTTTTGGAAACAGGAATCTGATTAACACTAAATTCTGTTCTAAGTAGAAAAACGAAAAACTCACCTCATCGTTTTTGGCTTCGTCGCCAACTTTAACTTTTCCTAATCCCTCGTCGTTAACTTTGGGAGCTCTATCTACAGTGTCTTGATCCTTAAGGGAGTCGTCTAGAGTTTCCATAGATGCCAGACCAGCCTTGGTTCCTGGTCCGGTGCCTAATTCTACGTCATCATCAGTCTTTTTCTTTGGAATCATATTAGCTATGGGTAGCTTAATGGCATTTAGCAATCCCTTTTTTGGGGGTGGTTCATCATTTTCCACTGGAGGCTCTGAAATTAAAAAATCATGAAAATATTTCGAACTTAAAATTTAATACAAATATTTAGAATTTGGAAAGATATTTAGTTAGAATTTGTAGAGAACTTTCCCAATTTTTATGACATCAACAAGAGAATATTAAATTAAATATTTGGTTAATTTAGCAGTTAATTGCAAAAATTGAATTCAGCTTAAGAAAAACAAAGTGCTGAATGGAACAGTTGACTGCAGACACCTAATTCAGCTTAATAAAACTAACCGCTAAATTAAGTAAAATTTAAATTTTTTTATCAGCAGGAAAATCAGTAAAATTGAATAGACTCGGGATTACATACATATATCTTTAAATTCGGGTTTTGTTCTTGTGGAATAATGACTCAAAGTTACTTACCAACATTCACTGGTTCTCCCTTTTTCTTTCTTGAGAAAAAATTTCTTATCCTTTCCCCAATGCAGGGTCTCTTCTCCTCCTGCTTGGGTTTCTCCTCGTTGATTTTGTTGTCGTCGCCTTCGTTCTCCAGGAGCTCCCCATCGGCCCCATCGCCCTCACCACGGGGCTTTATCTTTGTGAAGAAACCGGGCATTTTGATGCCGCCAATTGGAATTTTCTTTGGTTTCACTTCGCGGCCCTCCTCCGTCACAGGATTCACCTCTACCTCCGTTTCGGGAATGTTCATGATTTCCTCGCCGTTTACTTCCTGCTTCTTTTCACCTTTGGCAGGGCCCGTCTTGGCAGCGGAGTCGCCGGTGGTTTTGGGTGTTGGTTTCGTCGTCGAATTTGTAGCATCCTCCTTCTTCTCGAGCATTTTGTCTGTTTCTCTGGGCTCCTCGTTCTCGTTCTGTGCATCCGCCTGAGGTGTCTCCTTGTCGTCTAACTCGCCCATTTTATTTTGGCGCCTTCCCTGAAAAGAAAAGTAAACATAAGGACCGTGTTAGAAAATTCTGCACACAAATGGGGCTCAGCTCCTTTCCATTGAAATTGCGGACGCGTTGATGAGTGCTAAAATGTACTTTGGGGGGCCCCTGGAGGACTATTACGCGTGCGGGGCGTATAAAATGTGCATGAGGAAACTTGAGATATTGCAGCTTTCCGGCTGGCAAAATATCCTTTGGGGGAGGTGTGAACGCAGTATTTGCAAATGATTCAAATTTGCGAGGATTTACATTTTCGGAGGTTCAGGATGAAAAGGTACACAAATTGGGGATATTCCCTCTTATATATGCAAAAAACCTTATATATTTTCGTATTTCGAATTTAAGACAGTAGGAAGGATTTCCTTCCAAGTAAAGAAAAATTTAATGAAATTGAAGTCTTCAAGAAGTAAAATAGAATTTACGGGAGAAACGGGTCTTATGAGGAACTTACAGCAGTTCTGTTTTCATAAGTGGTGATTTCGCATAAATTTTAAATACATATCAATCACGAGCACTTAATATGATATTGTCCAAAACGAAAAGAAAAAGAAAATTGGGCTTAATGTTTTATATTTTACACGGATCAAGATTGTTATTTTGCAGGTTTTTAAGTATAATAGAAATGTAAAAATGGCGAAAAGTATCGTATCTATTTTGAATAGTCTAATAGCTTGCATCGAAACTGCACATGATTTGATTATATGTAGGTGTTTTTATTTCGTGTGAAAGGTTGCATTTGAAAACTAATATCTTCTCCTACAATCCAGTCATGATTCTTAACACTAACTCAAATCTATTTAGCCTACTTCAAGCTTTTTGCAGACTTGTGGAACACTGGCCTAAGTCTGCCTTAAAACTATTTAAGCCGTGTCTTAAACTAATTTTAAACTGACTTGAGCCTCTCTCACTTCTAGCGTAAATCAGGCTCACACATTTGATTTATGTTACGTCTGGCTAAAATGTTACCTGAACTCACTTAAGCCTAATTCCAGCTTAGTTAATAACTTGATCATGCATGGTTTAAGTTTAATTTGGGTCTTAAAAACTTTCTCAATAACCGATTGCGTGTATTATTCAATTTTTATTGATTCCTTATAATGAACTCAAATATAACGTACAGCCGTTTTCTTGGTCTCTTCAAGTTCGTTATAACAAAGTTTTATTCTCATAAGAACTATACATAAAAAAAGAATCAGCTGAATCGAAAGTATAGTTAACAAAAATTCTCACTTTTTAAGTCTACTGAAAAAATGTGTATGTCACATGTAAATTGTTTGATGTTGAATTCTAGCTACTTAATATTGTTGAGGGAATCCGCAGCTTCTTTTGAGCAGAAAAACTCTTGTCCTCTTTTTTGTCTTCTGTAATCTAGAATCTTATAGGGTGCAGCTAACATGAGTATATACGTAAAATATGAATGTAAATATGTTGTCCGTATTATGTACAAGAAAATTGCTCTTGGCGAATAATACCGAGGTCGACTGTTTACGTGAAAAGAATTTCGCTCAGAAATGGAATGACGAGCTGTCTCCAGTCAAGGACACTATCAGGGCTTGTTCTATAACCTATTCCATCTTTTAACTTGCGTTTTGATTTACCATTGCCAAGGAGTTGCCTACTATGATATTATAGTGGCGCGAAAAGGAAAAAAAGGATATTGCCTAGGGTCTTCGTACAGGAGGAAGAGGTTCCATGTCATTTCTGCTGCGACAGCGCGTTTAAAGTCGAATAATGTCAACATTTGCAATTCCGCCGATGGCGGTGCTCCCCCAGGGCCCCACTCCGTCCATCGCAACGCAAGAGTTCTTAACCTCTTTCTGGTTTGTGGGAGTGAACCCTCGTACAACCCTTCAATAGCGCTATCGAAAACGATTTCCTTCCCTGTTTTGTACCCTCAGAAAGCGGCACAAGTTTTCTGCTGCTTTAATTCAACTGCTGAGTGCCACCCTGTAATCTGTGGGATTTTCAGCATTTTAAAGGGTTTCAAATAACAAAAAGTAGGGTGGCATGGCTGGCTCAATTTTCGCAAACGCACGAGTTCCAATAATGCGAAATGTTAAAAACGGTGGGAAGTTTGAAATCGAACCGTTGCTCAATTATCGCGATATGATCTCAGCAGCAGCTTTGTTTAATGGTTTTTCCCTCGTTGCTACAGAATTTTATGAAACCATAGCTTATATTAATTCACCCTTAAAGTCAAAATTTTTTTTTAAAATAACTACTACATAAATATGTGCAACATTTAAAGATTCAATGTTAGTAACGTTTTACGGGCTTGTACAACACTTTAAAGCCACTCCCACTTTTTCATTATTTGCTAAGTGTATCTTGAAAGATTGGAAGTTCGTGAAACCTAAGCTTTGTTTTAACCCTTTCAACTCGTAAATTCAGCGTCTTCGAAAACGTTACAATTGGAAAACCTGTTCAAAAAAGAATTTTCGTTTTTTTTTTTGTATTGCAAGTATAAGTAATTTAAATTTTATTTTCTCGGAATACGTTTTTTTTCGAAATTATACAAATTGATAGAAAGAATAAAATAAATAAATAACATGATACATACAAAATAGTCAAATTAAAATTTAGAACCTTTTGTAATTCTACTAAATGATATAAAAATAAGTAAATAACTCAACAACTTAATTTTTCCAATAATTATCTTTTAATAAATAATTAACAAAATGAGAATAAAAGATAGATAGTAAAGAGCAAGGCTTTTATTTAGTCTTAGAAATGAAACTCAAAAAGTTTCATAAAAATTTGAAATACTCAGTAATAATCTGGTTTCAAAATGTTACATTCTTGGTCTGACACAATTCCTTTAAAAGAAAGTTAAAGTTAAAGGGGTCGGATGAGATATTTTATAGAGCTTTACTGCCTTCAAGATGTCAGAAGAACAATTTTCAATTCAATTAAGTTCACACCGCCATGATTCATCGGGGAAGTATTAACAGAGATTAATAATTAGAGCCACATAGTTGCCGACTTCCCAATTTACGAGCACCAAAATCGGTTTATCGCCTCTTCAGCCAGTTTACATATCCATTTATTGGGAGCGCGACTTATCTTCTGGATTTCTAGGGCTTGAGATGAGTTCGGGCTGTCGCCACACATGAGAGCATGCGTGTCATCACGGAAATACGCAGCCCGCCGAAATGTGTTGTCTATTCACGCAATGGCAATTATCCCGAGTGAAGCGTCTGGATTCAACCCTTGACTCTGCCCGTAAATTTCGGGAACGGTGGGATCTGAACAAATGCACATGGCCATCGAATCGGACTCGGTACCCGCGTTCCCTGGAGCGGACGCAAAGGTACCAAATTCTGGCGGGAACCAGACCGTGTGCTCTAGGGAACTATGATTTACATAGACGACACGAACTGGGATTCATTGCTTTTTCACCAAAATCCCTGTTTATTTTGATGAACGACCGAGCCCCGACGTTATGAATGGAAATAATGGAAAAAAGCGACGAAATTGCGACTGTTTCCTGTGACTGATCATTTTAGCGAGACGTTACATCTAGCCGTTCAGTAGAGCGCTGAACTTTTTCGAGCAGAATTGTGACAAGGCGGTTAATAAATTACCATGAAAAATGAAACACTCTCTGTGTGACTATTTCACTCTTTTAATAGTTATCACAGTTCAGATTAAATAAAATGCTTTTTATAGACTTTGCAACTATCCAAAATACTTGATAGAATTAAATATTAAATAAGGAAAAGTAGACAAGTTTGCCTTAAAGCAAGCTTTTATTCACTTTAAGAAATTAAGTTATAATTCAATTATTTTGAAAACCACATACGACCAGAGTTCTTGACAAGACTAATTGAATAAGCCCAAACTCGAGATGACTACATTATTTTATTGTTGAGTTCCTGTAACAATGTTCAGCTCCATCATCAGACTTGTTCAAATTTTGTATTGTCATCGGATATACAAATCCACTCCTAAAAACCAATTTTACATTCTGAATGTCAGATTTGGACAATACATATAATAAAGAAAATATAACATCCTCCTATAATCATATGACGCTCCCGCGGAGAAAATGTGTAATATTTAAATTTAAAAATACTTGTATGAAATCTGAAATATTATATTACAAAATCATACTCATAACTCATTCTGCAAGAAGAATTTGGTAGTCTAGATTGTTTTAAAAATCTAAAGCCATTTTGTAAACACGTCAAAAACGATTGGACTGAATCAGTGTTTAAAAAAATTAAATGCTTGGTATGACCAGAAGTAAATAACTGAGGTCATCGCATTCCTCAGCCGTCCACTGCGTTGTTTGGAAGAATTTGTTTGGCCACCCACAAGGTTCCTGCGTTCGCTCGGGGCTATCATTTTTCTATTACCGTCTTTATTAGCTGCTCTAATTTCCGAATCGTTTAGATTAAATTTTCTGAGGGACCACCTGCGCGGGTGCTCCCTGGTAAGCCTGGCTTGATAGGAATTAGGCTGGATTAGGCCCCGTCGAGGCTGCGAGAGACTGCTTACTGGACCGATTCCGGGCTCAATTTTTTCCCACCCAAAAGATGCCTACAGCGAGACCCAAGGACCAAGAGTTATCTGAAACTCAATTAATTCCCGGGCGGCAGCGAAATGCACTGGTCCACTCGAAACTTTTTGTCCATGCAGCGTCCTTCTCAAGTTCAATTACTCGAGTGCAGTCGTCCATTATTCAAATGAAAGTGATCGGACCCGGCGGCGGCGATCGCAGACCCCAACCACTGGGACTCGGACCCGCCGGGCCTTATCTCTGAAAGGGCGAAGTAATTCGATATGACGATTTTTGACTTTTTGACTGTACGTCGAACCCGAATAGTCCGGAGCGGGTGTTATTCTTGCTCAATCAGACCATTGTGCAGGACCGACAAAAAGTGGTGGTGGTAGTGTCGCTTGGCCACTTTCTTCAGTGACTTGTCAGAAACGCCTGTGAATGGGGCTTTAATTTCGCCTCTTTAGATCTTTTCACTGAACAAATTGGGAATGACGAGTGAATGCCTTAAAAAAAATTGAGGCGGCCTATTGGCGGACTGTGGCTCTTCTTTTGTGCATCGACACTTCAAAGAAGCAAAAATGTCCACTCACTGAGTCGACAAAATCACAAAATATTAATATAATTGAGATAAATTGCGACCACAGCCCGGGAGCTACTACAAATCAATGCGTCTCAATCCGCCACAGAATCTGTGCGCTATAATTGAACTGCCAGCATCTCCGCGCTGACCTTCTAGCCTCGAATCGAGAAGACTGGCATAAGGCGCGCACTGGGCGAATTATGCGGGCGGTCAATTAGTCACGAATGTGTCACCGCCTTTAAATGACATGCTACCCCTGCCTTAATGCGGGGATGCCTTCTATCTGCCGCGGATCACTCAGGGATTAAATTACCCAGGGGATCAGCGCTGGCTGCGCCTTCTCAAATTAAAGACGTCTAGCCGAAATGCGAAGCCACCCTGCACCGGAGGGAGGAAACCTGCAGTTACGGTTTTCGGGGGTAATTCGATCCAAAACGTGCTTCCTGTCGTGTTTCCGACTTTAATTGATCCGCATTTTGTCAAGTGCAAAATATAATTAAAAGTTTGGGCTCCCTTGATAAAGATAATGGGATAAGGTAACGCGATTACGGTCATTTAGGGAAATTATCGTTAATTTTATACAAAAAGAAGATACGGTTCTGGAAGAAGTAGTGACTCTTACCTTCAGAAGAAGGCGGAACACAACGAACCCTCTATAAAACCATGAAGCCACAACTATTTAATTTTTGGCTCATGTTCTTAAAAAAACTGAGACAAGCGTAGACTGTGTGATCGAAATCGGTTTTTTTAGGTATAATTTCATAATGAACTCTTTTTTTGCTTTTCTTGTTTTTCGTTATTCTTTTTATTTAAAAATTATTATTATTTGTTGATCTCTTTGAGTAGTAAAAGTAAAAATCATGTGAAAATGTACTTTTGCTTAACAATTTTTTTTCTCAGATCCTGAATAAATAATCTAGGTAAAAAATCACTCCTTATTAATAAATCATAATAAACGATATTAAATATTAAACTCTGACTGTACATTAAGTATAGCTACAGTTTATATATATACACATACAACATTTTTAAAACAGCATAAAATTCATTTGGGGAACACGCAATATGCAAAATTAATTTAAGCTTTTCCCAATTAATTGAAAATTTGTTTCATTTAAATTTTGGATGAAATTAATTAAGTGTAATGAAATAAAATCCTGATATTATTTGATTGGTAAAATGTTGTAGTAAGAATCAATTAACAAAAACAAAACTTTTATTTTTTTCATTTTATTACCTTGATTGGTAAATCCTCCAACATGGAGATATAAAACAATTTTTAACACAACTATTTATTTCTTCAAATGTTATAATTTGCTAAATGCGTAAAATATGTAGTCAAAATGTTTAGATTACAAACTCAAATAAATAGTTCAACTTCTCTACTGTGTACTACTCATAAACAAATAAGCATTCTTCTAATCCAGTCTATGTAATTAGTTACCTGCAATAAAGAAAAGATACATTCGTTATAAATTATACGTTTTAGGCATAATTACAACCTCAAAGCCTCTTTCACAGTAAACCACACACCCACCCACAGAAGTCCCTCAGGACCTGCAGGAATATGCCGACCGTTGGCCCCAAATACCAAGTTGGCTTGAACCTCTCGGCACATTAATTGGTTTAGGCGCTTCTTAGCGTCAACAGAATTTGGGGATTGCACGCAATCAAGAGGAGGAGGGCCGTGGCTAAACCTTTCGAATTTGCGATGGGCGAAGTACCCAAAGTGGGCCTCAAGAGCAAAAATGATATAATTAATCGCAGAAGCAAACGCAATCGGCGCATTAATTCACTCTCCTTTAGATGTGAGCAGTAATTAACGGAAGCTCCCCTAAAAAGGGTTTCAACCTTAATAAAGTTACCTAAATTCTGAGCCGTGCCGAACTAAGCCAACGCACCTGGATGAGGTACAAAGACACAATCCCGCCATCGCCGGCAGGTAATTTAATTTCACTCCGCGCACGGTGAGTGCAGTCCCCGGGCAATTATGCTGAAAATTCAGTGATAAGATCAGCGACGGGTCGGTGCGTATATGGTCACTTTAATGTTGTTTTTATAGTGCGCAATCAAAGATAGTATTTTTTATTCGTTCTCCTCTTATTTTCCTTTTTTTGTGAATTAACAATGCTGTTCCAGTTGACACGCGGCCGGTTGGCTAAGTGCAGTGCACGTAAGGCTCCGGCTGGAATGTGGGGAACTCGGCGTTTTAATTGCAGTGCCAATCAAAATGTTCCCTTAACACGAAAGACAAAAGGATCTGATAATTTGGACAGACATTGTTTCGGGGATTTTTTATTAAGAATTCGTTTATCTGGCGCATATGGCAACAATGGCGGTGTAAGACAATGGCCGACGAAATGTGGCAAATAAACCGGCATCACACTGCTGGAAGGAGGTCAATTAAATTCTTCTGCTGGTGTGGTAATTCAATTTGTAAAGTAATGGCGATAGATGCGATCATTGATTGTGATGATATATGTATGTATGTACAAAAAATTGATTAATTTTATAAACAATGACGCATACTAATTAACTCAATACTTGTTACCTTGTTCTTTCAAAGCTTCGACATAATCGGAGTAATAAAAGGTAAATTTTGAATATTTTGAAATTAAGTTATATGTTTGTGTATGTATTGCATTGTGTTACGTATTGTTAGAACCAACAAATGTTTAAAAAACCGTTTAAATATTCAACACCCACTTATGAGCAAGTATTTCTAATAAACTTAGCATTTTGTTTTATTTTTTGTTAATAAAGAAATTTTTTTCCGGAACACTAATGAATATTTATGTACTTCATAAAATGGTAAATAGTAAAAACAAAACAAATCTTCAGTAATTTCTATATTTATAAAAGTATTTTAAGCTTTGGAGTTCACATTAAACACCAAAAATATTTTATAATACTTATCTAATATTGGTCGAAACAGCGGTGTACGGTTAAGAAAAATAAATTATTTTTTATTATAATAGATAATAATTCAGATATCCTGGGCAGTATTAATATATGGCATGTACATATGAGTGTGTGGTATGTGAAGTATAACGTATTAACGTTAATGGAATAGAAATACAACGTACAAACAAAAGCTTTCACCAATAATATATAATACCATAAAATGTTTTAAAAAACTTGTTAAAATCTATAATGCAATTAGCTCAAATTTAGTATTTTTCGGTCAAACTCGTATAATCAATAACGTTACGGTGAATAAGAAATTTGTTTAAAGTACATACAGTCATTGGAGAATACAAACAGTTCGACCACGATTTTCATATGCTCTTTAGTAGTTTATGAGGTACATAAGTAAATACGAACTCAATAAGATAATGCGAATGAATGCATGTCTAATGCATGATTTTCGGGAATAAATGAAACGAATCATAAGCACACATTCTAGCTCGTTAATGTGAATTCAAGAAACCCTTTATCAGTTCCCGAGAAAAACATGCCCCAGTAGACGCTATTCCTCGGAAGAAGGCGTTCACTTCCTTCGCTACAGTTTAAACATTTTGGAGGGACTACCAAGACTAAATTAAAAAGCGATTGAGACGAGGGAGAGAAATCGCTGAAATCGCCAGACCAAGATGCGTTGCGAGATATTCAAATGGACTTTTTTCTAGCCCTCGTGGCCACTAAACCTACAGTCGAAACAATGGGTAAAGGCCGTGGTCATAAACTTTGGAGGTTTGCTCTTTTCTTTCAAGCATCGCTGGTTACTGCTTTCTGTCTGCTTACTACCCAAAAAAGTCGACGGGAAGGTGACCGCCAACGGTCTAAATTTAAAAAGTAACCTGAAAGCGGCCAGAGCGAACATGCGGCAGGAAGTCAATTCACCTGAAAGGTTGACTGATTTCAGATCATCGACGGCGGGTCTCCTGGCCCACGGAGCCGGGGTTCTGCGGCCACAACGAAAAGGTGTTTATTTAGATGTTATCACGGCCGCGAATGATTTACATTTTTTGAAAAACAAAAACGACGCACCCCTCGCCATCGCGGGTCGTTCGGTTTTTTGTTTTTACTCAAAAAGACCTCTACCGTGTGCACTGTACATGAGTAAAAAAATAAATCAAGAGCACATCCCGAGTGTAAACTAATTTTTCCGGGCCGGAGCAAAGTCGTTAGATGTCTTGAGCCCCAGTCGAGGAGAATTAACGATCATGTGCCACAGGAAATGAAACACGCGTGCTCCGTTCAGCGGCGGCGGTGCAGTTTTATCCGATAGCACCCGGTGCGGGGGAGGGCACCGGGAAACTCACCGTCGGAGCACTGCACTGAAAAGTGGTCGGGAAGACCGGGACCGGGACCGGGACTCAAGGGCTCATGCGGGAGTGTGGCTGGAATTGGATTTAGCAGATTCGACCTACGGGCTGTGATTGCGCCATTTAATGTAATACCAGACGCAGCCGCTCGCATTAACAAATTCACCCAGCAGCAGAACGCGCAGCATAGGTCAGGGATAATCCCGATCTGGGTGCGGTGCCGGAAAATTATATGCACTCCAAAATCATAAATATCTCATGGTTTGAAAGTCCCAATGTCATGCTGTATTTTAATTTATTCGCCTTCAGACTTACAATGTCTGTTAGAGATTGCATTACATAAATAAAAACAGAATATGAGTCGGTTCTTTTAAAAATGGACTTTCAGTATAATATCTACGCAAGGAAAAGGTCCACGTGTAAGTCAGAGTAGCATAAGTAGTGAGTAGTAGCATATTTATAAATCGTCAAATAAGCACAGATATATAATATAATAAGTATACAGCCTGGTACCAAAAAAATGTTAACAACAGCGAAAAGTTTAAACTACCGTAATTTAATTTTAAAAAAGAAAACGTTATTAAATTAATATAAAAATGAAATTAAGGGAGAATTCACAAAATTTCACAATTAAAACATATTAACCAAAATTTATTTTTTTAAGAATTTAGCCCCACGCCTACCCGCCTTTATTTATAATAATCCTTGCTAATTTCCGCAGAATACTTTCGATACAACTAACATATGTATGTATTCATGTTTTCAGCTATAAGTGCACTATCATGTCACACTGCTTTCATATTTTTCTATATAGGTTTTGTTTAGCGGTATTTGATAACAGTTAAATTAATGCGAAGAGCACACTTTTGTTAATTGAATTTAGATATAGGTTTGTTAAGAGAACAACAAAGCGACCAAATGGTAACCTCTGATTGATTGTTTGCGAGAAAAATGTAATCAGAGTTCAAATTTTGAAATTTATTAAAGTGGTTATAATTTTTCACACTATAAGTTATGGTTGAATCAATACGAATGAGTCCTAAACTATTATGAGGATATGATGAGGGGTGCAAGAACAAAAAGACACGTCTTGTTTATCTGAACTTGATCCTCAGCGGTGCGTCGCATTCTAAGCACTGTTTACATTTGCAGAGGACCCTCTTGTATTTTTTTAACCAAGAGTAAATATTTTCGACTGGCTTGTTTTTCCGATTCCTTCATTGATATTAGAATTTGCGTATTGAGTGTTTTTCTCGTTTACTAGTGAGTATTTAGAAGTTTGAGTTTTTTTGTCTCAGTTCGGTATTGGGTTCGGTGTAATAAGGATTATGGGGTTTGTAGCTCATAAAAGAACCTTTATTGTTGATCAAGAGCAAAGGTGATTTATTTATGTCTCAGATATAAAATAAATATACTAATTTCGTCGTCAATTTACTAATTATTACAAAATCGATAAAAATGTATTAATAGCCCAGATCTATTATAGATATCACTGTGGGATAGAAAAAAATTTGCATCTAAACTTTAAAAAGTGTGACTTAAAAGAGATTATTTCACTAATGCGAAGAATCATTCATTTGTACCATATACTGATTTTTGAAAATTATTAATAGAAATTTTCTTCTGTAGTACTAAATTAAAATTTAACTTAGTATTGATGGTGCATAAAAAATTCATTCTTTCACTAAATCCAATTGTGATAGAATCGTGTATTTGAATTAATTGTGTGTGAATGTGGCGCAACATTATCTTAACCACGATCAATATTTAAAAGTAATAAACCTACCACTGCACTAGCTCAATTAAACTCAATATGACAGTAGATTTGAAATACTAGTTAGTAATTTAGTTAAAGTTAATTTGAAATGCAGTATTACGGATCAATTATATGAATATTCAGTGAAACCTTTTAGTGTAATAAGTCTAGAAATCAGAACGTCTGGCAAGGTTCAACGGAGCACTGCACTGATAAGTGGTCGGGAAGACCGGGACCGGGACCGGGAATCAAGGGCTCATGCGGGAATTGGATTTAGCAGATTCGACCTACGGGCTGTGATTGCGCCATTTATAATACCAGACGAGTTGCAGCGCATTAAGAGATGCATCCAGTGGGATAATCTCGCTCATGGGTGCGATGTCTGGAAATTAAATGCACTTCGAAACCATAAACATCGCCTCATAGTGAGATCGTTTTGTCGAGTTCCAGTGAATGGCTTAGGGACGACTTCTCCCCCTGGGGAGCTCCTTCTTGCGCTTAAAGCCTGATAGCTCATTAAGATATCACAAATTTGCGAGATATTCATAATTTAGCAGCTCAGGGAGTGTAATTACCAGAGATAAAGCCCGACCGTAGCCACCTCTTCGTTTTCCAACCGTCGTCGCCAGGTATTCGTGAGCGCTTTTTCCCAACTAGGAGCAGTCATCAGCCGTAATCAAGGTTATTATGAGTGGCTTTCGTACGCAACGTACGCGTGCTTTTTGCGGCGCTCCTTCGACCCGCGCACCTCCAATTAGAGCTTATTGAAGTGGCCAGTTATCTCTAACATGCCTGGTGCCTAATAGAATTTTCGACTTTGATTACCCCGCGACGGCAGGTGAAATGAAACGCTTTCATGTTTTTCTATGGCTACAACTCGAAAGATTTTCTAGGGAATTCGCCGTTAATGAGGTTCTGTTGAGGAACAAGAAAAAAACTAATGAAAGGAGTTGCTCTGTTTTTTTTCTTATGTTCATGTGGAGCTTCATAAACATGGATTGAGGGGCGTACTTTGATGTGCCATGACTGGCGACTTATTTCTAGGTGAGAATGCTGTTCGATTAAAAATTGTTTTATTAGATTCATAAATGAGCGCGCTTCGGTACTTGGAAAATATTCGAGCTTATTATGCTGCCTACTTAAGATGAACTGATTTATAGAATCCCACTGCTTCTATCTTCCATCACTATCTCGCGCTAATCCCTAAGACGCTAACTGTAAGCTCTAAAATATCGTACAAATATATGGTTTAATAATTAGAATCAGTTCTCCCAACAATTAATCTAATTAATAAAATCAAAAACAATTTTTTCCACATGGAATGTCAAGTCGACAAGCTTAAACCCTCATCACCTATGACTAAGCTAGTGATTTTTTTTATGATAGTACTACCTCTGAGACTCTGTATGATTCTTTAACATTTTTTTTTTTGATTTTGTTTAACCCATCCACATCAAAGTGTAAGTGGTACACAATGTTTTGCATCTGTGTTTTAGGGAAGATTCCAAAACGAAAGATGTCTTACATTTTTTAGAACTTTTATTATAAAAAGTGGTATAATATTGCTGCATGAATTTTGTTTAAATTTATCAACTTATTAAGATTTTTATTGATTGGAGGAACAAAATCCATGCTAAAGTTAAGAGAATGTGGGAAGCCCATAGGACTGCCGTTTCCTCACTTATATTAAAGAAAAATTAAATTGACTGTAACTGTAGGTGAAAATCCTTAAAGGCAATCAGGAAGTAAGTTTGTACAGCCAAATGGGCTTAATTTAATTTCCATTATTTGCCGCTACACATTTTCTTACTAGGAAGTAAACGTTCCACCGGATGTGAGTCCATCGCAACCTAATGAGGAAGCTAACACTTAAAGCGACCTACAAGGACAACACTCCATCCGTGCTCCACATACGTACCAATAACCAGAACTTTATGGAAGCGTAGTAAATGAATTAATTAATCTTTGTGTTCGTCGGGAATAGACCTCTTTATTTTTGCTATAATATAATCAATCATAAAAGTTTTTAGCTTCAAGGTTTCTTTGTAGGGAAAAATCGTCTATCGAGTTCTTTATTAAAAGAGCGAATATCATAATTTCGTAGTCAGAATTATAGTCTTGTTATCTCAAATCTATGATAGAACTAGCTACTATAGTCTTCAGGATAAAAAATTTTGTAAATTCTATAATGCACGTTGCTGCGGATATATTAATGAAACCATCCTGATTTTATCGGCCTTTATAGTCTTCCACAAAGGTAATATTCAAAAACTCAAAATTAATGTTTATATAATACTATTGAATAATATTATATATATTTTTACAAATAATAGTAATAGAATATAATAATATTTAAAATTAATTAATACATACATAGTTATTAATTTGTTTTTTTAACTACTTATTTTTTCCTTATCAACTTCCATTCTCATCCTCATTTATATTAAGTTTGAAATAAGTAAGAAGCTTTTTGGAAAATATCAGAAAATTTAAATTTGAAAATTGATATATTTACTGATTGCATAAGTTCGCTTCAAGTGATTTCTGGTAAATCCTTATAAGAAAATTTTAACAGAACATAGCAAAGTAAAGTGGTAGTAGTTTTATTATTAGTAAACATACTTTCTACCGAACATCGCTTTAATGAGATCATGATGTTATTCCCGTCTTTTTGCTGAGAACGAAAAACGCCGTACGGAAACTCCGAATGGTTTCAATTAAAAGTTCACTTCATTCTTCGCGGCGAATGTTACTTATCCACGTAACGCTCATAAATCGTGGAGCGCCTTCCTGGTCAAGCACCTGCAAAAATCGCACCTAAACGGCTTCATTTCTAATTCCCTCGTCCGCTGGGTTCTAGTCAACTTAACGCGGAACGGATACAGGTGATGGAGTGGTCGCTGCATTGTTCGACCATCTTCCGCTCCAAATGTATCACAATCGCATATTCCCTCGCCCCAGTGGCTGGCGCGGGGGGTAGTTTACCCGTGCACACATCTTTGGAAATGACCACTCACAGCCAGACGGTGGACTGTGTCCAGGCTAGACCCAAATAAGTGGACACGGGCATCGATTTGTCCACACGCAAAATAGTTTTCAGGCTGCTTTGGTGTCGGGTGCAAAGACGATTAATGAACCACCACCCACTTTGCATCCACAGGAACATTGAAGCGAAATAAGCAGGGTGTGGACTCTGCTGGTTCTTTTAGGCTCACAATGGACTTTCGCCGCATTTGGAGTGGCAACTGGGTGCGAAAACGACTTGTTTGGGGCCACCTCCCTAATCGCCAAAATAAGATTTTCTCATCGAACCATGTGGCGTGGCATCAATCTTGGGGGTGCTTCCTCGACCCCCCAGTTCGGCCCCAGAGTCGGACCCTACGTGGATGCGGGCTGGAAGTGGACTCTGGGCGCGTACGCCATTAGGGTAATGTGCCAGGGAAAAACAAACAGACGAAGGAAAACAAACAGATCAGTAAATTTTGAGATGTTTTTTCTGTCTCGGCAAGACAATATCGATGAGGAACGCATACTGCCCAAAGGAGCTGCAGGGAATGAAGAGGAAATGGGTTTGGGTTTCGAAACGTGTTATTATTTAATGGAAGCTTAGACCGGCCGAAATAAACGAGCCAAGTGTCTAAGACGTTTCGGGGAATAAAGAGAAATCGGATTAGCTGCCACTTTTAGAAAGATGCTCCATATTTCTTAGGAAAAGAATCTTAAATTGAAATCTCCAAATTAAATATAGCTGTATTTTCCTGCAATTGCTTGGGTTGGTTGCTGAGTGGCCAATTTTATAAAGAATCCATACTTCTTGATAAAATTTTGTAAGCTTCTGTATTACAGCTCTTTTGCACCAAATATGAACATAAAATATGTACATGACAAAAGAAATGAAAATTAAATCAATTTTGTTACCAAGAGCAGATTTTCTTGGTATTTTCAGCGTAAAATCAAGAAGAGTTATGTATATCAAATTTCGCAATGGCGTCTTATTCCAATTAAACTTAATGGCGTTGTTAAAAGAAATTGAATAAAATTAGGCCTTTTATAAAATGTTATTGCTATTAATAACAATTTACATTATATTCAAGCGAGGGATTTTTATGACACACATTAATTTAATTAGAAACTCCTTGAAAATTATCTCATAAGCCGAAATACGCCTATCAGAAATAAAATTTGAAACAAGTATAGAAAAGACTTTTCACTGTACAAAAATTGAAATACTGTGATGAGGTTTATCCCAAGCGTCTTGAATATGATTCATATTCCTATTAGCTTCA
This sequence comes from Tolmerus cingulatus, assembly GCA_959613345.1. NCBI lineage: Eukaryota > Metazoa > Arthropoda > Insecta > Diptera > Asilidae > Tolmerus > Tolmerus cingulatus. Next base: position 53,388,652 of record OY390707.1, read on the forward strand.
AAGAAGTGAGGAAACTTACATATCTATGGAACATAATTTAAATTTCAAATATGAAATAAGATTAATTTTAATTTAGATCTTATTTTCAATTTTTATACAAAATACTTGAATAGAATAGAAAACTAAAAAGCTATAGTATTTTTTACTTTAAATATTAGATTTAATACTAAAGCCGTTGTAAAAACGTTAAAACGGTCATTTTTGTACATGCACATGGTCTACCACAATTTAAATTTAAAAGCCAGGAAAAGGTAAATTTGCGCTCAATCCTGAAGGACAAAGGAATGAAAACAAACTGAATTCAAATTGAAAGCAAACTTTTGCAATCACCCGGCGGACGAAAATTCCCTCCATTGTAGTGTTATCCTGTTTTTAGGGAAAATAGCAAATACCAGAAACCAGAAGTCTACCCACCGCCGTGCATTAAGTCCAAATAAATATTTCATTTATTTTCGTGAAAGGCAGGAGTACCGCAGTCACGTAATCCTGACCGTTGTCAGGTCCATCGATTTTTTAGTTCAGTCCTTTACCTTGAATTCCCTTTTGTGACAGGAAACAAAACTCATTCCCTCCGGCTGAGCAGAGCACTCATTGCCTCTAAAACAATAGCCGGGGATAGTACCTCCTTTCCCTTCTTTTTTTTGCGACAACCTTCTTTAGGAACCCTAAGGTTAAGTGGGGTGTTATCTGAGAACCTGGCGCCCGGGAAGATTTTTAAGGCCGCAAGATGATTGAGGCGTGACTGACAGGCGAAGAGCCCGAATCGAGGGTTTTTAGATCCCAACGACAAAATCCTTCTAAAACCGATCCATCTTGACTATCTTCTTGAGTGACGGCGCGCCGCGACGCTCGTTAACCGACTTCCTCTTTCGTTCCTGCTGAAGAGGCAAAAATCGTAGAATCACGCCCGGCTCCATCCACCTGGCCGGCGTTGTATTCAAATAATCATAAAAGGCTTTTATTTTTTCCTATTCCTCCGGAATCTTATTTCGATTAAGCAGTCACGGAAAAGCAACTCAGCCGAAAAATAGTAAAAGAAATCAATAGGACAAAAAAGTTCTTCCAGGCAGGTCAATGGCTTTAATTGCTTTCTTCCCTTCGGGAGATAGAAGACGAAGGTTCAGCCGCAATTCTTCGCGGAGTTCCTATTGGGGATTACAGAGCTAGAAACGGTCTCGCGGCGCGGGGGGCGACCTCGCTTCGGCAAATCAAATCTAGATAAACTTCGGATCGAGGAGATGTGCACGTGCACGAGTACTGAGCATATATCTTTTGGCGGCGCGATAAAGTGGCCCGGCCAGACGCGGCGACGTTCCAGTCGGGCTTTTCTCGGAATCGGAAGAGCTCTTCTGGCCGTGGGCCCCATTGGAAATGTCGATGATTGGAGCAATTCCCTTTTTCGTATTGGCCCGGACTCTTACTGGGAAATGATCCGAAAAAAGAGGTACCGATACTGCGGCTGTCCCTACAAATTAAACGTGTAAATTTCCCAATTTTGTCAAATTAAAGGCCAATTGGAGGTTCGCTCAATTCGTTACGCTATATTAGGTACGCAGGTAAAGATAAGGTGCTAAATTACCATGAACCTGACTTTAAAGTGGGCACTTTTTTCTGCTAGGAAATATTCTGTCATTAACCTTACCGCACACCAATTCATGTACAAACATTTTATAGATAATGGCCCTAAGCACACTTGTCGCTTAAGTACTAAGTGCTTAGAAGTCGATCAAGTTGGTGTTTTTTGAATAACCATCCTAACGATCTTAATTTAATCGAAAACCTCCGAAAGAAGTATATTGAGGGGCATATCCAACAAACAATAAACTTAGGAATTTAAAAATAGTTGATATTTTTTAAATAAAAGAATTTTACCTTTAATTGATGCGCTAAATTGATGCCCAATAACAAATCAACATATTTTCAGTTTTTTCTTTCGTATTTTATACTAAACTTATAAAACTTAGATACACCTTCAGTTTCGTTTTCTTTGAATGGAACCAATGCAGTTTACCTTCTTCTGAAAACAATAGTATGCTGAATTGGTAACGCGTTCACTATAAGCAAGAATATTATTTAAAATAAGTTGAAAAAGGTTATTAATAAAACCCAGCTAAAACGACGGAGAAAATATAAACCAAAGCTCCAAGTTTAAGATTATTAGCACTTTATGCAAAATGGTTTTTGAATCACCAAGTCTTCAGATGGTTGCCCTAATATCCATTGGAAAAAGTTTTTCATAAAGATAATTTTAATGTTATCTCTCAAAATGGTTGTTTTAATTTTTTTTTTCGATCTTTTTTTTGGAAATGTTTAATTGTTAAGATTGTCTTTCATAGTAAAATACTCGACTTATAAGTATTTTTATCGTAAGTATTTATTTATTATATGAAAAGGAAAATCATAAATATTTTTCGGATGGTCATTATCTAAATATTTTTTTGTTAGTTTTTTTTTAACGTATAATTTGTTGTGATTGCCCAAGCCAGGTATACATTTGAAGGCAAAAATATACCAACAATCGAAGCTATATTTTTAAGAAAATGTTTTGTATCCCGATAATAAGCGTCAATTCACTCCAGAATTTTTAATCGAATTTTGAACGGAATCAAGAACATGACTGAATAATAAAGAAAATTCTTTTTATGACCAAAAGGTAGTATCATTTACTTGCTAAAAATTTGGATTCGTAAACTTATTCAATCACATCTCTAACTCTAAATGCGCGTAAAATATAACGTCTTTTGATATAGCAAACTAGTCAATTTTTGTATTCATTACAAAGTTTATTTTGCTTTAATTTTATGACTAGGTAAAAAATATTTCTTCTAACTATATTATAAACTCTACCAAAATTTTCCTTATAATAGTCTGATTAAATCCATATAACATCAAAGATAAAGAACAGTCGGAATTCAAAGGTGAAGAAACGCAAATGATATTTACACAAACCCATTATAATTTATTATATATATAATCTCTTTACATCTATTTTAAATATATCACGCTCTTTACTTGAGAAAAAGAAATTATAATACACAATTTCAATGCAACAAAGCAGTAGCAAAGCAGGAAATCAGAAAGTCAAAAGCAACTCCCGGTGGCGAGAATCGCGTAACAATTCATTTAAACAAGTGTCTCTCCCGGAAACAAATAAACTCCATTTATTTAAAACAAAGAACCGAAACCCTTTAAGGACCTATTGCTCCATGGCGTACCTCTGTGTCCACTCACGGGCATTTCTAATGGCTTCCGCTTCGTTTTCCTTCCACAGCTCGGCGACGTCATTAGCCAGGGGGTCGTCTGGATTCGGGGCGCTCAGGAGTGCCTGGATGGAGAGCAGAACAGTTCGTATCTGCAATGCTGGACTCCATTTATCCTTGAGGATATCGAGGCATATTCTGCCGAGACGGTCGATATTCGGATGATAGATTTTTGTTATAAAGCGAACTTTTGGTGCAGACATTGGGTAGTCCTCTGGCAGGAACAGTTCTAGTTTGAATAGACCCCCTTCGAAAGGTGAGTCCTCTGGACCAGTGACTACCACATGAAAGTATCGAGCATTGGTTTCGTCTGGTATAGCTGTTATTCCAGGGACGGGCTCCTGCAGAAGGCGTTGGGTTTCCTTGATAATTCGCCGCGGAAGAGCAGTCATTTCTTGTGATGAATATCGTTTCTGTAAGGCGGCAAGAAATGCTGCACGTGAGTTGAAAATTTTCTACACATACTGAAGGAGGTGGTAAGACATTACAAGGATAACAAGCACTGCTCGGAGTTCAGCGAAACATGCGAGAGAAAGCACTTTGCGGATTATTGCAATCAAAGTATTTTCTCACCGGCATTGACAACTACTGATAATCTCAGTTTCTATAGGAACTTGTGACTAAACATATGAAAAATCTCTTCCGGGAAACCTCAGCTAAATTTAAAAATGGGACCGGCACTGAACTCCCTTCGCAATTTATTTATGAGAAATCTGCACAAAATCGATACAACCCGAAATTTTGTTTACATGGAAGCCGTAGGAGAAATATTTCCCTATTATTATTTGCACACGCGTACTTGTTATTCAATGTGCTAAGTAAACAGGGAGGTCCTTCTTCATGTATGCAGCCGCTTTAAAAGCGAAAAACACCTTCGAAAAGCACCCGCACAATGCTATCTTTATGTCACCTATGCATCACAACCGAAACCTAGATATCCTTACAAAGCCCTTCAGAATTTAGACCAACTCACGTGAGCAATGGATGAAGGTAGTTAAATTTTAGATTTCCCTCGGGTGAAAAACTGGCAGATCCGCTCAAACGGACGGAAGAAGTCACCACTTGCGGAAGAATGCAAACAACTGACAGAACTCATCATTGTCAGACAGCAGAAATGTCAGCTGCCAAATTGTTTACGTCGCCGCGCGAGCCAGAGGCGGCGCTCTCGGACTTTCTCTTCGGGGGCAACTTGAACTACAACGGTCAAGAATTGCGGACGGCAGTTTCAATTCTCAAGAAAAGCGAAAACTTTATTTATTTATGCTAAAGCTAAATCAAAAGAGTTAGGTAATTCCACCCATAACCAAAACCATGTGATGCAAAGAGTAGGAGTGTGTTTTCTATGAATTAGAAACAAATAAATAGGGTAGTCCGGTAGTACATATTATACATAGTAGAGTCAAAGATGTCGAAATCTAATAATTTCGATTTATGACTAAATATTATTTACAGCCGAGGATGCAATTTCCTAGGCGTCTAAAATCTTTTTTTAAATGGTAATCGTTTGGAGATAGAAATTGCAATCAGTTTTACTTTATTTAAAAATGTAATCTTTTGAAAGTCAGAGAACAGGTCTTTATAAAAAATGTTCTAAAAATATGTGAAAGATTATCATCTTCGAAAATCACACGATAGAAACTTAGGGTGAAATCGAAATGAATAGCATATTTAATTTCATAAAAATAAACTGAAACCTTCATTTATCCTCCACTCAGCTCTTTAAGTAAGTCCTTTCGTGTTATCATAAACAAGCCATTATACCTTCATTCGGATTTTTGATCTAGAATTTAACTTATAGTATAAAAAATAGAGATATCTATTTTTTTTGATGATTTTCAATCTGTTATAAAGTCAATGGAGTTAACTGAATCCAGACTTGTTGTGTAACAGAACACTTATTTGTTAACACACTGCACCTTCACCATATTTCATACTATTATTTAAATAATTTTATTAATAAAAGTTCTAATTTTTTTCTTATGAATTTGACGGTAGATAATATTAACTTTTTTCGTGATCTAGTTAGTTTTTCAATAATTTGTTATAGTATTCGACACAAAGTAAATTTTTTAAAGTGCTTCAGTTCAATGTTACAATATTTCAAAATATGTATAACACACATACTTATATCAAAACCACCCGTAATAATTTAATGTATTTTCTCTATAATAATGGCATGGGAAAACTTCATTCAACAGCAATTCTAACTCAATTTTTGAATTTTGTTTATTCCGGTAACCATAATATTACGTCTATTCAACTTAAAATATTTTGTTAAAACATTGGCTGGAATATACACAGATCGTGGGATTCGTATGTGAGCTTAGAGAAATTAAATTACCAATTATTTTTTGCAATAATGATTTTTGTAAAAAAAAGTAGTCAGTATGAATTTATTTGTTTTATTGGTTTAAAAAATGCGTCGAAATGTAAAACGGCTTATATTTTACTCACAACGAAACCATCAAAATACCTCATCTGAAATAAATCTTTATCAAACTCTACATAGTGCATACATTTGATAGAAAGGTAGATAGATGAATATTTCAATATAAACAATATATATATATATATGCAACAAAAGTACTAATAGTTAGAGCTGGAATCTCAAGTTCTTTCATCTATGATTATTGTAGTCGAGTAAATATAACTTTCGGTTTTAGTATTGAAGATTTGGGAAAAACAGTGGATAAAGAATAGCCAATGAGTACATACATACATATGTATGTATGTACTTTTCTTCTCGATTAATTCCTCTTCAAGATTATTTTGCAATAGGTCGCACATATAAATTGTAAGTATGTATATAGCAACGTTTTTAGCAAAAACTTTTTTAAAAGTATTTTATAAGTTCCAATGTGCTAGTGAATTATGTGTCCTATCATTATGAAAATAGAGATTCCATCTTTTTTCTGCATTTAGCTAAAAATTGAATAGTTTAATAGGGCTATGAGGCACTATGCTTTAGTATTTGGCATCAATTTCGATTCGACACTTCCGCTCCTGAGAAAAAAAATTCTTCACGGTCAGATAGTCAGATAAGCAGGCAGATTCACTCCAAAAGATTTTATTTTTGGATTTAGGTAGGTAAGGTACATAACATGGTTCTCATAGTTTTTTTTTAAATGAACAGATCTCAAGTTTGAAGACACATTAAATTTAGTCAATCTTCTCAGAATTTAGTGAAATTTGGGGGAAACATTACTTTTAGCTAGAACCTAAGCTAACGTATTTTTAAAAAAATTTAATAATGAAATTTGGAAAATTGATATTTGTGATCTCCAATTTTCCCACAAAAGTAACGTACATATGTTTTTTTCGTTAAATTTCTTACCAAAAGATTAACTAATCTTACAACAACGCTTTCATGCCTTTTGTATATTTCTTAGATATACAACGAATGTCCACTAGTTTAATCATCTTGGCAAAGCCATAAGTAAAGTAAGCACTATTGTTCTCTTATTTTTCGTTCGATAGTAGATGCATAAAGTCCCATCGGATACTCTTTCAATTAAACATCCCTTAAGTAAAGCAGTATTAAAGCATGAACATTTTAAAGACTCTTCCAAGATAACCAAAAGAAGAAAAAGATTTGTTAATTGCTTTCTAGAGGAAGTAAAATTTCTCGGTAATTTTAGAAAAACGACTAAAGGAACTACACTGAAAGAGCCTTTGGAGAAACAAAACAATTTTTCCCAAAGGAAGACGTGCTTCAGCCGTAGGAATTGCCTGAATCCTTAAAGCTCGGGGGACTTCCTAGGTTCGGTGTTTCAAGAATCTTCACAAGGAGATTTTACCGCAGCCTACCTGAGGGCATAGTACCGAATTTTACAGCCTAGTTTAAACTGAAAATATTTGGATTTCGCAGTAAGCATGCGAAACGGAAAAATTTTCAGTATGCGAAAAATTCCATTTCCCATATTGCAGCGGTTGTAATACCCGCTTTTGGGAATGTATTGGTTGAAAAAAGGCTCACTTTTCTGTAGCCCGCCTATCGACTACCAACTACCGAGTAAATCACGGAGGGTTTAAGCAGACCGGCTGCGGCAGGGAGGGTTGGCAAAGTCTCACCCTAGAGATTGTAGAAAAATTGCATGCCATGCCAGGCTTCGGGAGCCAGACGCTAAGCATCCATGCGCCAACCCGACTGTCTGCACACCCTATAAAAGGACATTGTGTGGACCTGGCAGTGGCTGTGTGCGTGCCGCAGGGTAGTTTCCCGGTACCGGCGTCGGTTCTGTTTTCAGATTTTTCCCGTGACGATACACCGGGGCCCGGCCTGGGAGCAAGCAAAACGAAGCAAACAGCATCATCAACAAACAGCAATCCGTTGGCGATGTTACGATTTCGAAAAATGCCGCAAATCGTCGCCCAGAGGCGTTACTTCCTAGTAATTGGGGCTGCACTCCCGATCCTCCCCTTCCGCTTCACCGGCAGGCAAAGCATATTGACGCTGAAGAGGCCTATTATTGCGCCATAAGTTTTGCTAACCGATCACTAGTAGATAGGAAGATGGCGCTTCTTTTCCTCGTTATTTTACAGTTACTTTTTAGTTATAATCCCGTTAAAAAGAAGTATAATCAGACATGTACCTTGAGAAAAGTATCTCCGAAGCGATAAACCCCTGTGTATCCTTCGGTGGCGGTTTTTGGCTCCTCAAAAGCAAGCACCCTGCTGCCTTCCCACTCAAAATCGGAATCTATTTTCGCACTACACACGAAAGTCACACGCAAATTATCCCGTTCTAACTTGGGTCAATTCACTCAGCTTCCATCTTTGTTTCGCACTTTTGTCACAACACAACGGTACTGAACGGTTTTTCTCCAGCGGAGTTTTTCTCGGCTCCACGCAGGAAATTTTGTTTGTTTTGCATCCGTTAAAAAGGAATAAAAATTCAGACCAAGCGCGGCACCCTCACTTCGTACGACACTCGACCAGACTGCACGATTGATCGGAGCAGACTTGAGAAAGCGGCACACAACAAACCGCCGACACCAGCAGCTAGCGGCGCTGGAAGGAGGAAGATGAAGTCGGCCTGGAAAATCATGGCGTTCTTCTCTCTGTCGGCGGCGCGCGGGTCGGAGCTCCTTTTCGGCTCGAGTTTCCGCGGAATGGAAACTGGAAGTAGTTAACGCGGTACAGTCGGGAAAAAAAGTTGTACTGTAGCAATGTATTTAACGGTAAGAGGTAAGCAGAACCTATTTGGAGAAAGAAGTAGCAGGTTCATCGTTAAAGGAGGCTGCTTAAATTTATCACGAATATCCCGAACCTTTGGTATTTACAAATTTTGAGTTACATATAAGTAAATGTGATTTTAACATTCAATTTTCCGAAAAGTAGTATAGGTTTCCCACAAAAACTAGTGCTTCTAAAAAGATCCTTTACAATCCAGAACGGAATTGGAATATAAACTTGTCCCTTTGTATTCTAAATAATAATCACATACCTAATTATATATTATGACATACCTTTAAAAATTTCCTTTCTTTACTTACTTACTTTATCCCTTACCTCGTCTTTGAATCAACTGGATATGAGGACTGAAATTAATTCCAAGCCAAAAACCAAACATTTTCTTAAGTAAAATGTAGGAAACAAAGATTTTATTGTGTTATGTGTAAATTATATACGATCAACAACAAAATTGATAAAAATGTATCGGTTATTTCTTTTTTTTTGTTCAAAATTTCGATAAATTTTTTTTGATATGGATATGAACGTAAGTTTGTTGTGTAATCGTGTTTGACGATTACTTTAATAATTTTCATAACTATCCTGGAATTACTACTTACTCTAATTTAACAATATACATATATGCTATTTTTACCCGGAAAGAATATGAAATTTCAAAAAGGCAACCAAAATTGGTAAATAGCATTATAAGTAGGTGGTATATAAATTGCAATGTTGATTGAGGGTCAAAAATTGTACGATAATGCGTATCTAAATAACTACATATGTATGTGTTTGCTAAATATCAATCATCATATTATTTGTTTTTGTACTACCCCCGTCATTTGCGAACAAACCTTTCTTCAAACAGTTCATGATACATACAAGTGCTATGCCGAAGGATTATAGCTTGTAAATCAATTAAATCCATATTAAATTAAGCGTATTTGCAACACATACAAGCAATATTATATAGCTCTTAAAAATAAATTAAAAATGATTTGTTGAGTATACATGTATGTATATCTTAAAACAATTAAATTTCTGGGGTTGGCAAGGAGGCCAATATCCTGCCTTTTATTTCTACTATATTATAACTTTGTAATTTTAAAGTCTTCAATAAATCGACTAGAAAGTGTGCGAGGGAGGCACGTGGCGAACATGTGTACGAGGACCAGCCACTTAAAATTCTTTCCATGCAGGTTACTTTCAAATTTCCTCGTCGTTTATTTCTTGTTTTTGTACCAGATTACGCTGCGTAAATAAGGTTAACACACTCAAAGAAGTGTTTAGCTGAGGATGGGAACCAACTCAAACGTAGTAAGTTTTTTTCTTTTATATTCTGGAGGACTTCAGATAATATCAGTTAGTAAAATGGAAAGGAATGTGCATGATAAGGTTTTTAAGATGCTTTAAAGAATTGTTATGAAAAGTAATAATTTTTTGTTTAGAAATTGAATTGGGGAAAATATTAACGTTTACTGTAAGATGGTGGCGGTATAAAACGGCCATTAATATTTCAAAAATAACAAAACTTTATTAGTGAAAGTGATTTTGAAAGCAAAAATCGAGAACTCTTAATAATATACATATACAAAGCGTTTGAAATAAAGAAGGAGACTTTTTTTATGGAAATTACAGAAAATCTCATACATTTTAATAGGATAACTACTGCTATAAAGAGGGGTGGACAAACAACATCCTCAAAATTATGCGGAACTGAAATTTTTGCAAGGCACAAGGGGTCATGATAATGTATGGTGTATAAGGGTGAAAAGAGTGATATTTATCTCACAAAATGGGCAGGTAGGGCACCGCATCGTGCCAAAAGTACCACTGCACTGACAATGATATGGTAATGTCAATCAAGATTGAAAATTAGATAAAATTCCACAATCTTCGATATTAGTAGTGTAATGAAATATGGCTGTGTTACATAAGACTTGTGGAAAATTTTGTCTAAATAACTTCGTAAGGGTTGATATTTGGGTTGAATTTAACACAAATTTAAATAAATTTCTGCATATTTTTAAGACAAGACATGATAGAACAGAAAATGCATATGAGTCACATTGATAACATCTTCTTTGAAAGTCAATTTAATTTAAAAATCTCAGAGAATTTCCGTGGGAAATGTTTCGATTACTTTTTCTAATTCAGTTAATTTTCGCATACCTATTTTATACTTTTATATAACTTCAGAGAGCCCACAGTTTACGGCACAAGGTAGGAAAACAAAAGAATTAAATTACGATGTACGTCCCTAATTCAAAAGAGTGTATAGTAAATTTAATGCCCTCTTGAGAGTAGTAGTTTTATTACATCTTAGAAGTTACAACATGAATAAAATTTAGTGTTGTAATAAAATTTAGCAATATGTAGTTGGTTCTCTCATTTAAAGGGACTACCAGAAGAAATTACAAGACTCGTCCTTTCTTCAGTAGCCGTTCGCCTTCTGCAACGATGATTTATGGCCGGAAAATTTTGTATTTTACTGCAACTGTATGTACATCAAGGTGGAATCGGATGACAAAAGTGAAGAATTCCCATCCAGGCGAGGATAATGAAATCTGTGCTACCTCGCAGCTACTCCTCGCGACCTATACGATTATATCATCACTCATGAAGGGCAACGGAGGGCTGTGGATTTGGCTATAGTGCCGTACATTTCCATTCCTATTTTTGATATCCAGACAAAAGGATCAGGATGAAAAAAGTGTGCGGCACACCTCTCCCTGGCTGGATTTATGTGGAAGGGAATTCAGGGGATGGCGAACAACAAGATTTCCGAGGACTATCGAGGGTCCTCGTAGGGTTTTTGTTGCAGCCCATGCCACAGACACAGCTGCCTATTCACGCGGAATGCGCCTGTCCTCCTGATCATGAACTTGGATAAAAGCAAGAACGTGAGCTTGTTTGCTTTCCTTGTAATTTTTGGTCCTTGATGCTATTTATCCAGAAATACATATATTGGCTTTGCCGGGGTGCAAACTGCAAGGACAGGGCTGAAAGAAAGGGTGTCTGGTGGCGAGTAGTAAAATGGGTGGATGAGCATGTGAACTCCTCCAAACTGAGCTTCGTGTTAGTCGGTAGTAATTACTGGTTTTTGGCAGAGATTAAATATATAACTATTTTTCCCCCTCCTATTATTAATAAGGGTCACCATATATGCAAATTTTGTGCGTGAAATAGACCATGCGACTGGACAAACCGTCGCTCGAGACTTGAAGCGTGCCGAATTCACACGCAGAACTGACGGCATAAATCGCCCCTTTTTTCATACGCTTGTATGTTTATGAGCGATTTACATAGCCCAAAAAAGGGAATAAAATTCTTTCAAGGAAAAACGAAGCACGCTAAAGATTTTCCACTTATGCTGCTGGCAAAGAATTCACATTTTCCTTCCAGAAATTCTCCTCAAGGATGTGTCAAATGCCATCGTCCGAGATGCCTAAGATATTTTCGGTGAATTCCCTTCGTCTAAGAAGCAACCCTTCCCTTCAGAGATAAATACAATCCTTTAGCGCCCCAATCCCCTACTTTTCCAACTGCAAAAGTAGTGAGGGACAATACAAGGCATATGTACCTACTTTACATACGTATTTATATATTTACAACTTTCTTCAAGGCTCAAGGTATCTTGCAAGTTGTTAAGCAACTCATTAAATGAGTTTGAGGGGATTCAAAATTGGCGTCATAGTGAAATTGTAATACTTTTAGATTAATTTAATTTGGGCTTATAATTGACAATAAATTAGAATGTCTTTTAAACATTTTATTTTCAAAGGGAAGGCAGAAATATTTTTCGGCCTTCGTAACGTAATGTAATGTAATATAATGATCCAAATATTCCTATAAAAGCTTACAAAATATAAACACCCTTTTCATTTTGACGGTAATGTAACTGATTATTAGTTATAAAGTATGAACTTAATTCTGAGGCTCTTCGAGTTTACAATGTTTTAATTCCATTCCTTTTTTGATCTCATCTCACATTCAATGGGTTTCGTGGTATTGAAAGAATGAAAATAAGGAAATTAGCATAACGAGCCTCTAATGCTAAAGGTACATAATATGTGTGTTTTCTTAAAATTTCTATTACTTTTACATGTATATTATTTTAGAAACTCGAAGACCTATACGATTTTTAACAATGTACAAAATGCAACATGCTCTTAATTCCACTAAATTATTTTTAATTAACGTACAGTGCTCAATAAAATGCGTCTTATTTGAAGTGACGAAATCGAAAAATGCTCAGTTCAAATTTCTTTTTGTGTAGAATCTCAGTTAAACGTTTGTTTTATTAAGGTATTGAATATTAATTATCATATTTGACTAAAATTCAATTAGACTTTTGGACCATTATATTCACTTCATTTCACGTGTATTTTATTTAGCTTCCTTTTTGTAGTCTAACTACCAAATTTTCATTTGAGGTATATACATATGTACAAATGTATGTAAATAGCAGCTTAGATACCTACTTTAGCCGGGCGTTTTTATTCTATATTTTAATTAGTCACAAAGAAATGGCAGACGGCCAAGGCGAAAATAAGAAAGGACAAAACAGCTTCCTAAAATGAGGAAAAAATAGCCCACCCCAAAAACAAATTAAGGTACATACAAGGTTTACAACTTTCATTAAGAATGTTATGGCATAATAATTTTGCTTAGGATTAGGGTTCTTGCAATGTTATTTTTAAGGTCCAACTTTTGTGTTCGTCTTGTTAACACAATGTTAGTGTTCGTTTTGGTGTTGCTTTTGCAGTTTCACGATGACTTCTAATAATTTCAAAATAAAAGAGCTGCGGAATTTTTGTTTTACGTTATGTAGGTAATATGTGAGATATCTTCTATGGGTAAACCCTTTCTAATCAACTATTTACCAATATGACTCCGGAATTGAATTTGATTTTCAATTTTGGGAGTTTAACCTATGACCTATTTGATAGTATAAGAATTGCTGAATCTGCGGGTTCAACAAACTCAACCCGATCGAAGCAGACCACTGGCCCTGCAGTGCCACTGTTCCACGTGGTCTCACGGTAGATTCAATTACCCGGGCAGCTAAAAAAGACCCCACGGTCCTACAGGCACCATTATTCATCATCAAATTCCAATCGAGGGGAGGAATAATGCCCGGCCGGTAATGAGCTTATTTGAAAGTGTTTCGCCGCTGATTGCGCCTCTGCATTCCTCGCGGGCCCTAAAACGCAAGGGCTCCTAAGCACGTTCGAGTGTGGAAAATGCGTTAAAATGCATAATGGCAACGCGGCTCGGAGGGACTGACCAAATTCCGTCCCCCAGGCCGATGTGCAACGTGAGACTAATCGATACCCAAATAGTGGGAAAAGTGTGAAAAACGAGCAAAAATATAGTCACCAACAAAAGAAGGCGCAAAAGGCGCGGAGCGGGTCACATAATTCTCGTTCTTAGGGGTAGTAGTGTCGGAGGCGAAGCTCGAAGGCTCCTGATAAAATCAATAGTGCTCTGGGTGTTGGCGATCGCTTTTTTACTGCGAACGTGTCCCAGAATTGCACCCCAATCGTTAAAAACACTGCCAAAGAGCCAGGTGCATTTGCATTGTGCTGGGGCGCGAAAGGCCCACCCTTCGTCTGGGACTTCTTTTCCCCCGCAACGCGTCGCGCCGCTTCAATTTTACGAAGCCTTACTAGCGTCTGGAGACGGCCGGGGACGGATACTTAGGCCGCTAAGCCCATTGTAAACACTTTTGGCCGGAGCAGCCCCGAAACAGGGTTCTTCTGCTTGGGACAAGATTGGCCAGTGCTATCGATTTTTGTGTTTCCCCACCAGCAAAAGCCGCCTTCTTTCAGTTCGGGATCAAAAGCCTGGCGATGGTACGTCTCCACCCGAACCACCCGCCATATGGAGCACCCTGTGCGCACAAAGACCAGGAACAGGCCCAGACATCACTACTCAAATTATTAATGGTTGACAGCGGGGGCGGCCACCCCTTGGCCCAGTGTGCTGCCGTCGTTTTTCCACTTTCGGTGTCTCAGCTCAAGTGCCAAACCTCTCGAGCTTTAAAAAATAATAACCACCATCTTTCCCCCGGCGGGCGTCCAAGGTGAAAATGATACGAGGTGCCATGCTCCTGCGGGAGATGACACCGCACTTAAGCTGATGGTGCTCCTGTACCTAAACATGTGCTCTGGTCGCGGTAATACCGTTATAGGGCACTTTCCGCGGAATCCCTGCTACTGCAAAATGAATCATCGATTGCGTGCAATTTTCCGCCCACTCCCTCTCACGTCTTTTCACTGTCGCAGCGAATTTGCTTATAGAAGTAAAACGAAGAAATTTGCTCCCGTTTCGCACTTTGCTGACAACGATTCTAGGTTTAGCTCTTTACCCTCACACCCCGAAGTCACCTCGAGGGCTGCTTCAAAAGCAAAGCCCATCGCGCACACCACCCACCCACTTCAGTCCAATTTGTGGCTTTTTTCTAGATCAGTGGTTCCGCGGCGTATCAAAGTGCGTGCTTCGTTAGCTCGGCTAATTGTCGCAGACCCACTTGAAGCCAATCAAATCCAGCCGAACTTATTTCTTGTTTCCTAAATACTTTAGGGCGGGTGGTTAGGTCACTTTTATGTGAGTCTATCGAGGGGAGGGGGAAGCATTTAGAAATTACTCTGGGAACATTTTAACAAAATTAGGAGAAATTTTACAAAATAACGCGCTAATTAAAACCGTATTTATTAAGATATGAAGTTTAAGTACACAATTATCAGAATTTGTTTTAATAATCATTATATTAATTTTAACGGTTTTATAGTATAGCAACTAAACTACGTGTTGTTAAACGTTTCGATTCTATTCACATGCGAATGATAATTTTCCTATTCTTGTTAATAATGCGAGAATTAAATGTCGAAAAATCTTTCTTATTCTATGGAACCCAATCATCACCACTACCATAATAAAGGTAATGATAAAGATTTTAATTTCAGGCAGTTTATAAGAAGTATATATTTGTGGGAATAATTTACAAAAACTCAGTGCAATTTTAAGTTAAACATTTTACTTACTATTTAACATATGTACTATCTACTAAATATGTTCTCCCTAATTATTTCCATCGACAAATTCTCGGATTAGGGGGCTTTCTAAGAGAGTACAGTATTCAACAAATTTGGAAAGTAGGTATAGCGTTTAAGTTAGGGGTTGCTACTATATTTATTTTGTTAAATCTTTATAGGTACAGTACATATGTACATATATATGATATGTAGTCTCTTGTGGAATCTTACAAAACAGCTTGTATAAAGATTTTAAAATCACAAAATGCGATTACTCGAATTGAGGAAAATTAATTAAAACGTGCTCCTCTTTCTGTCCGAATTACGTGTGTATCTATAAGATTCTTTTTACCCCATGTAGTGCTGTGTTTCATAGATTTTATAAATTTACACGCATGAAGGATCTCAAAGTACAGGTAGTTCACTTCCGGGTTAGGTTGTCACATGCCCAGGTAAACAGATAGGCTCAAGTTTCACGTTTACCAGTTGTGACAGTTTTCGTGACTTGTTTCATCCTTTACTGATCACAAATAACACTTAACAGCTCAGATCGGCGGTGCTGACACGTTTGCAGTGTCTCCGAAAAAGGTGTGCAGCGGTGAAACGAATTGGTCCAGTGACGCACAGGTTACCAGAACGCGTGACTACCGAGACAATTGGGTAATTAAAGCACTCAGCCGAAAAATCATTTATCATGCGTCCTGTGGACGGCGGCAATTTGTTTTCTCCTGCCGTTTGCGTGAGAAATCGCCGAGGCTTCACACAATCGATGGATGATTTGTTATTGGAAATAATTCGAAGGGCCGAAGTGTTAAAAAGGTGAGCGAGGAACAGTCGAGCAGAGTGAAGTTGGTTGGGGCGAGGTATGTTTTTTTAATGACTGTGCTACTTTTGCCATCTGCGTGAAACTGCCTTGTTACACTGCACTGCTCCAGTGCCGGCCAATTACGAAACGGACAAATTGATGGCATGGGACAACACGCTTTAATGCGTTGCCTGCATTCCTCTTTCAACTTTAGTGCGTGTTGGATTCCTTGGCATCAAATTAAATTATGAATTTCCGCGTTAGAAATGTTTTGTTCTGCTACACTTGCAAGACAGGAAAGGAAGGAAGGCACGACAATTCATGATGATATTCTATTACAATTACCACAAATTTTCCATTTTACTGAATTATAAGAAAAATTAAAAAATATTCAATATAGGTATACCAACTTTCCAGACTTGTAAAATAATTAATTATTCCCGAAATAATTAACGCTACCATTATTATTACGGAAAGTACTACCTATCCTTTTTTTTAGAATTGTTGCATGAATAATTTTCCTTTGATTTTCCATGCTTTATACTTTTACAGTTAAATACCCAGAAGGGAGAAGTTTGGAGGGTCAACCACCTAGGATAACTTTGAATAACTTTTAATTTTAAAAAGCTTCTTCAAGCTATTGCGGTTGTAACCAGGCATACCGTGATAAACTGAAGTGAGGGATAAATTAATATCTCATGAATTATACTAGTTTTCAATAGTCCAAATTCATTTCGATGAATTTTCAGACCCTAGAGAAATCATAATGACACAAGATAAAGGAACATAAATCTAGAATAGAATTCTTAAATTTCAGAGTTGTCCTGCTCTTCTTCTTACGTCTACGAGCTGACTTCAAAATGTGAACAATTATTTATTAGTTTTATTAAAAATAACATGAATTTTTAAATGAAGTATACTAACTTAATTTTAATGAATAAACTTTTTCCATATAATCCTTAAAATTAATGTATAGGTACCTATTGATGGCTTCAAATTAATGCAGCTCTAATTTCAATTACAGGAAAGAGATTGTCTATTATACGACTATATACCTCACAATTATTATTGAATTGAATTAAAATGTGTACAAAATATTCTATGTTTATCAATTATTGGAATTATTAGAATTATTATTAGAACCTTTTGCCTATTTTTAGATCTAGTATTAAGTATATTAAAAAGTTTTACAACCCTTTGTTTATGATTCAAAAACTTTCCTATTTAACGTTCGATAATTTATAAAATTAATGAAGTTGGCAATGATCCAACACAGGCAGGCAATACTTTCTTTGACGCCTAGAAGTATGCGCGCCTTCGGGGGTGCGAAAGACGAGTTTCCCATGGCGCTGAGTCGACTCAGCTCAATAACCTGTCAAGGAATCGCAAACTTCCGGGAAACTTTCCCAGTCAGCGCTCATTGCGAAATGTTTGGAAAAATTGTGAAATAGACGCTGACGAGACTCGAGCGCGACTTTCATCCAAGCTTTTCCCCCGCTGTGGGAAATAACCGCCGCAAGGTGAGGGATGGCGCGCGTTGCGTGATATGCACCTGCTGCGCCGCGGTGATTCGATTATTTATTACCCATAAACGCGAGAGCGGTTATTAGAAGACCGTAAAAAACTGGCATTCCTTACGAGCTCACCAGGGTTAGATTCGATTCCGATTCCCAAGATTGTCGCTTGCTGAAGAGAGCACTGTTGTAAATGAAGGTCGTTTTCGGAATGGCGACGTTCGCAGAGCGCGGGTTGTTTGTTCTAATAAGTGGTTTATGATTGTGCCACCACACCAGTTCCGTAGGAAACTCAGAAGAATTCCAATTAAAAGTCATTATTTAACGATGCCTTGAAGTGCGAACTTAATGGGAAATAAGTGCTAATAATGCGTCGTTGGGTGATAGAGAAGGATTTTAAGAAGAACTTACATGTAGTAATTATTTTAATTAAAAGCCACTCCTTCGATATTGCCACCTTAGGACAATATTGTTAAAATATTCCACACCTGTTCTTCTCAACTGAATTATTCTGCTATTCTTGATATAAGATTTCTAATACTGCAGACTTAACCCGCAATATATATAATTTATTCTAAATTACTTGACACAAATAAATTTTAAAACTATATTTGCCTTCAACTTTTATACTAAAATTGTTTAATGATCCAATTCTAAAAATACGTCAGGGCAAATGTCAAATCAATTTTTTAAGAAGATTCTACATACATATATACATATGTTTGAATTTAAAGTTTATTGCAGTTTTTACAAGCCTTGTTATAGAGACTTTAAAAAAAAAACAGAGTTGCCTAAAATGTATACATGAGCCGCTTATTTTGAAAGTGGCCTAATTCCATTTTCCAAAAAACTTAAGCTAGCTATTTAAATAATTATATTTTTACGTTACCTTTACATTTTGCAGCAAATTGTACCAAATTTGTTCAAAATAATTAAGATTTTTTTATAATAAATATTAGTTGATTAATAAAATGACAAATTATTTATTTTGATAACGCAAACCCTTAAATATCTCGACTTTAACATAAATGGAATTAAGCCACTTTTGAAATAAACGGCTCACATATGCATACATATTTTTTTTAAATTTTGTTTACGTCATGGACAAATTGAAACAAAAATCAAATTTTTGATACAAAAGTAATTATGAAAATTATGCAGATTCATTCAATAATTAATATTCTACTTAATAAGGTTATTCATGTTTTGCTGGATTTAGATTTTAATTTGTCATGTGACTTATTTCTCTTTCTAAATAGGAAAAAAGGTCATCGCTGAAACAAACCCCAGCATTAATTAAGTAATAAAAATGTTTTTGAGAATACTAAGATCTCAAACCTAAATGCCCCACACTAAAAGAAAGATTAATTTTTATACTTATACTCGTACGTGTATACAATAATACAAAAACTTTACCATTTTTATTAAGTAAATAAAATAAAAAATATATGGAAGGTAACTAATATTTTTGCTTGATATATTACCAACAATTGCTTCCTTGTTATATTACATACTTCACTTTGAGTTCACACAGTTTGTTGTCGTACTTCTAACTTATACCAAGTTATATCCAGTTTTTAACTGCTAAGTCGGTTGTCAGTCCACCTGTTGCAAATAAAATAGCTGATATTTATTTAGACACGAACTGCAATTAAGAAGAATATAAATTAACATGTAAACGCTTATTACTGCATAAGTAAATCATTTTAATATACACTAATGGCGGCCGGGGGCCCATCCCAGCAAATTACAATTATAAATGAATTAAGTATAAATAGCTATATGTTTTACGGAAATTTTGAGCTGTTTTCCGAAAGAAGTTTCCTATATGTTTCATTGTTCTATGTAGAAAATACCTTTTTAAACTGCTGTATGATCTATAAGAGAAAATTGTTGGACTGCTTATTACAAGCTTTTAACTATTAAAATGATAAAAAGCCGAATATGTTTCTCTCATTGCTCTTAAGTTATAATATAAATTTGTTTAATAGGTTCAAATATTTTCTTATATTGCACTAAGCGGAAATACACAAACTAAAAAGGTTAAAGTCCGCAAAATTACTCGATAATATAACTCCTGTCATGGTCACGACAAAATTCTTATCTTTAATGCCTAGTGCATTCTCACGAATTGTTACATATTGTTACGCTATGCTAAAAATGTTCAAAGCAATCATTTCGTAACTTCTGCCCGTCTATTTTAAATCAACAGCACGTGCCGCAATTGCACTAAACATTAAACATAGTTATGCATGTCTTACGTAGTTGCCGAATCCGTATTACCGCTAATTGAATTGTAATGTGCGAATAATTCAGATTTAATTAGCTGTCGTCTACTACTCTAATTTATTATGTAAGTCATTTGTCGAGTTCATATCGCGTCTGCGGAAAGTGGTTTGTCTTGTACCGATGGAGCTTTGATCGAACAATTGATCGGAAATCGATTCCAACTCCGGCGGCCACACCTGCCTTGGACGTACTACGTCCGTCTGAGTTTTAAAACAGTCCAGGACCAGGTGTTGCGAGACGCGTATTTTGAAACTGTTTTGCACAAATTATAATAATTACTCAATAAAATTCATTTGCTGTAATGGAATGAATAATGGAGTTAAAATCTGATAGCAGTGTGGATAGGCAGGTGAATAGAATTGTACTGATTGAATTGGAATGTATTATGTCTGTACAGAAATATTGATTTATGAGTTTTTACTTTCAAACTTTCATATTTTAGGATGATAATACCACCCTTGCACCACCCTCAAAGACGTCGGCCCAATGTCCACTCTCAGTTTTGTAAAGGACTAGAGCTTCAATTTGAAAGCAACGACTTGTATTATTCATACTGAGAAATGTGTAAACTCTTTAAAAGTTATTTCTTATAGAATCTTTATTTCGATTAGACTAATGATGATGATGATAGCCAAAAGCACAATAGTAGGTCTACTCGCAAAAATGAACACAATTTTCAATATTACAAATTATATTTAATAGAGAAATATATAAAAGCATGTTTATTATTTGATATCTAGTACATGCAATGTACATTTTGCAATTACTAAAAAAAAACACATATTCTAATATGCATGTACAATGTAGAACAAATAATGTGAATTATTAAATTTGTGCCCAATTTGTTTAAATAGACCAACTACAATATTTTTCATAGAAGAGGCACAAATATGTAAATGTTGAAAGATCGCCGTACTCATGTTTCCGCGAAAACTGTCTCCCCTTATTTGTACTTATATTTTGGAGAGGAGTTCATTATCTATACACTACAAAACTAATTACATGTGCTAGTCGAAGAAATTTACCAATATATAAGTGTCCAAGGACGGGTTCCATAAACCCTACGACCATAAATTTGAACGTTCTATAGATGCAACACTTGGGATACACACATTTCAATAGTAATAAAAGCCATAAATCTTTCGAATTCCTTTATTTCTTAAATGTATACAATTGAATTAAAATAGAATTTAAGTTACAAATAAATAACAAGTACAAAGTAATCTTCTTAACGAAGTGCGATCAATTTACATTTGCATGAGTAATGGTTACAAGCAATTAACTACTGGCATAGGCAGATTTCGCAACAGTGAAATTCTACAAAGACCACTTAATTTCTACTAATAATACTGAGGTAGCAAAAAACAGTATTTAAAGATGAACTCAGGCTACCAATCGAACGTCTTCCATTGAATATCGCTCGACATAAGCGATTTCTGCCTGTAGTGAATTGATTGCATTTTACAGGAATATCACAATATGTGACTTACTAACTATGATGTAATTATTCTCAACAGAAGAAGTTCTTGAAGATCGTAAGTGCGCCTAAAATAAGTAGAAATTGAGGAAGGCTACTTTGGGCGATTTTGGCTCCTGATTCAGCTGAAAGTTGTGGTTGAGCAAAAACTATTGGCTCCTTTGGTCTATAGGTCCAATCGATTCTATTTGTTTTGGCAATGCGGGCAAATACCTTGGCAGACATTTTTGGTGTACGAGTGCGTTGAGGATCATTGAAGTCAACATGGTAAAGTCCGAATTTTTCACTGTAAAGAAATTTAATTCATTAGTAACACACTTTTGGAAATGCAGTAGACTGATTTTCAGGGCATGGAATGAATTGAATATTGAGAGATTCTGGCCAATTTTAGGAATCTCAATTTCTAATAAGGTCTCTATAGACTCCTACTTTAGATATTTTTAGGCATATCAATCGTATATTTATGAAATAATTGCCAGCATTTAACTCAAGTATAGTAAATTTTGAATATGTCATAAAGTTTGGAAGAAACATCAATTATTATATAGGCAATACAATATATAATTGATACTTATTTATTGCCTTTAATTGTATAAAGTCCAAAGCTGATCACAAAGTAAAATTTTAAGAGTAGTTGGACGTTTGAAAATAGGTGGGATAGTGCAAAATAGTATTAATAGTGTAACTTACGTAAATCCAGCTCTCCATTCGTAGCTGTCCATTAAGCTCCAGGCAATATATCCTTTGACATTGCATCCCTCTTCAATAGCATCCAAAACTGCAGTCAAGTAAGAGTTGTAATAATCAACTCTGTCGTAATCCTCAAGACCTCCTTTGTCACTAACTCCATTTTCAGTGACGAGAACAGGTGGGTTGTTATATTCCTTACTTATCCACTTAAGTAGTCTATACATGCCAAGGGGAACCACCTGTAATGAATAAAAATGATATTTAATAAATAGTAAGTCACACTGCTATGAACTAATTAAAAGCACCTATTAATCAAACGTAATGCTCTATAATTGAGTCTGTAAATCATTTCGAAAATACACCCAGTGGCAGCTGTTACGTTGTCTCTATCAATTTTTATTTACATGAATTTAATCAGATTGTTAATTTATGTTAAAAAATCGTGACTTTCACATCGCTATTTGTAGGAATGGAAATTACAAATATAGGCGATCGGATGTCGTAGGTGTGGTTGTCCTGGATTGTCAATGACCTCAAGGGTATTGCATTCAAAGTATTAATCTTCAAACGACCTCCAAAGAGGCAAAACAAAAAAAATATTTTATTTAAAAATGTGTTGAACTAGTGAAAGTCGCAATCACTTTATAAGTAATAGGTGTGACCAATTCGACTCGCTTGATTGCTTGTTATTTGCTCAGAACTGATATTTTACTCACTAACAATCAAAAGGATTGTAAGCAAGTTTAATCATAATCTTTACCTCTCCATTATAAATCATTTCTGTCTTATAGAAGACAAGGAGTTTTTGATAGAACAAGAACAAACAACAATGTATGAAATATTTAGCATTTTAATGTGGGGCAGAAAAAGTTATGGTACTTAGGTGGCAACTGGCAACGTAAATTTAAACTTGCTCGTCGGAATTGTATTGGAATAATAGCACCTGATTACCTTAATTATTCACAGAACCGGGAGAATTCTGGTTGGTCAGTAACAATTATGCCGAGATACGCCCATTTCAAATAGAATTGTCCTTCCGTGCGATTTATTCTATTTTTTTTTGCGTTTAACACAAATCAATTTAAATTGGAACATAGGTACGTTCACGGAAAAGCATCTACCAGGTACATATTCAAACTATTTAATATTCAATTCAAATTGTATGAAATCCGTTCTCTTTTTATTTGTAGAACTGAACTGCTTTAATTTTTAGATATCAGTGGATTTATTCAGCGCACCAATGTTATGCATAATATTATGTAATTCGGCTCGAGGCTATCCACGATTCTAGTTCATTACTGCGTAGTATTGTCAAAATAGGTCAGAGGTGGGTGCCTATTATTGTCTAATGGTAGCAATATTATTAATTCATTAATTATAGCTTTTAAAACCTTAGATTAAATCTGGCCGGTTAATTTCTTAGGCGCCTGCATTTTGTTTATAATTAAAAGCGATCCCAGAGCAATGATAAAACTGATAATATGCATTTTTAAGTTGCGTCGGGAGACATCAGCTGTATAATTACACTTATTTCAACACGTCAATTAACGAAGGTATAATAGGTGAGAAAATTCTCTAACTAATGATGTTTATTCAATTTTATAATTGTAGATAACGATTTTGTATAATTTTCCTTATCTAGGATACATATATGTAGATAACTGTCACTAGATATTAATTCTATTAATTAGAGCAAATTAAGAAGAGTGTTTGTAAGCAGGGCTGTTATTGTTTGCCTATTTAAAACCAAATAAGAATTTAAGAAAAAGCTAAGAAGATAGCTGAATTGTGTAAATATACATGTACATAAGAGAAACTAGACTTACATGTAACCAAGGAGATCCAGATCCCTTCCAAGACGGGTCAACAGTTTCAATAGTTCCCATATCATGGTTAAATGAAGGTATTCTGTGTTGAGCAGTGTTGTTATGATCATTTTTCGTAACCAGCACTGTAGTGTAAGTGTTAATTCCGAAAAAGTCAGACGTTCCACGAATGTGTTTAATCTCATCAGGGGTGAATCGTGGCAATCGAGATTTCATGAATCCTTGTTCCTTGCTCAAAGCATTAATCCTATCAATCATAACCTGTGGATAGTTGCCGCGCTTGGAGAATATTGGGTGTCCAAACCAGCCTACGTAAAATTGCATTGCCATTTCGGATGCCTCCTTATCATCATCGGAATCCGTCTTTGGTTCTGGCCAAGATACATCGAGAGTAATTCCAATTTTACCTGAGAAAAGTAACGAAATCAAAATTATTTTCCAATCACCTAAACGAATGATAAATCATGCGTGTCGAATAATCAAACGCGAAATCTAATTGCCTTTGGCATACAAATCTGCGCTAAGTAAAACATTAAGCGAGTACCTGATCCTTGAAATCGGGTAACAGCTTAATTGCGCCGTCTTATTAACCCGATATCGGTGCATGCGCCGGCCTTATTATACGGGCGCTAATAGCATATACTTATGCAGTGATAAAAAGTTCACGACTCGTCTTTAATTATAGCATGATATGCAGCATACCTTTTTGTCTCGCTTGGAACTGGTTTCTGTACATGTGAACTACGTCAGCATGTGCTTTGAGCAAATTGTGGCCGCACAGGTAGCTAGGTATGCCAGGGTAGTCTAGGGCCGGAGCCATATAATCAACTCCATATCCATGCTCGCAAACGTGCCAAGGCTCATTAATTGTTGTCCAAAGCTAATTGAAAAATTAACGATTTATTAATGATTTTTGTTTTGACCACAGGTGATGCGCTTAACAAACCTTGACGCGGTCACCAAACGCTTCGAATGCGATTTTAGCGTAATCACGGAATAAATCAATTATTTCCGGATTGGTCCAGCCGCCCATTTCTTGCATCTTCTGTGGCAACTCCCAGTGATATATTGTAACCATAGGCGTTATGTTGTATCTCAGTAGCTCATCTATCAGATTGCTGTAGTACTTGATGCCTTTTCGGCTAATTACATTCGTATAACCATTTGGCAGGATTCTTGGCCATGATATAGAAAATCGATAGACATCCACATTTAGCTCTCGAACCATTTGAACGTCTCGACGCCACTAGAAGGATAATCATTGGAGAAGTTCAATTAAATGAAAAAGAAAAGAATGACAGATGATGAATACTAGTGCTAATTACTTTAGGATCTATTGGTTTGCGGAAATGTCTTTATACAATACATATGTATGCATGCATATATTATACATATACTATGTACGTTTGACGCTTTGAATCTACTAAATATGTAGTGTCCGATTTTAATTGTATAGTAAAATCTTAGAGCTACAATGGCAGACTGTATAGAATTTAAAATTATCACTTTGTACAAATTCATTACAAATTATAATTTTAATATTTTGGAAATACTATAATATAATACTTTCAAAATATTTAAAAATTTCGAAAGGGAGTTGTCACAGATTACTAATTCACTTTTTCGTATGCTTATTAAAAGATTATGGATATGTGGAAACTTTTCTAATCATAATTGTAAACTGTAACAACACAAGAGATATCATAACTGAACAAAATACCTATAATTAATAAATACATAAAACAATACTTGTTAGTTGCTAATTGCTGTATCATATACAAAATTTATTTTTCATTGACACGGAAATGAAAAATAGACCGCCCAACTGGCGGTATATAATTTTTCGCGTAATAGATTACCCGTATAGGTTCAAAGCAGCAATAACCTATTGATTTTTATAACTTTTTTTAGGTAAGACGCCTGAAGCAAAGTGATTAATTGCTATTTAAGTGGAAGATTTATGAGTGCACCAGATGATAAGTGGGTAGGTAGTTGTATTCAGAACATTTAACAGCATTTTTATGATAATTGTCGTAATTTAAAGACTGCAAAATTACTTAGTTATCATTCATATATCTAATTCCTTATTTATCAGTGAGACATTTCATTAAAATTATGAAATTTACATCAGGACTGTTAGAAGAAGTAGTTTTACTTTATACCAAAAGTAGTACTACAATTATAAACTCATTAAAATTCAATGTTCATATTCATGTGCATAGTTATTATTCTTCAATTTTTAAAGTCAGGCAAGGACTAAGATTCCAATTACTATTGAAAAATTTAAATGGTTTAAAGTCAATATAAGTCAGATACTCTTGTAAAAAAAATTTTTTTTTAAATAATTACTAATACATCTAATTTTGGTGAGAAATATTGAAATATTTAACAATCTGCGATATATGAGTGTTACCTTCAAATTAATGCCTAGTATACAAGAAATACTAGGACTTTAACTACTAATGAATTAAGCAATACGTAAATTGCGTCCATTTGCGAAGTGAAACATCTACATAACTAATGAGGTATATCTTTGATATTTAAAACCTACACAAGTCGTCATTTGAATCGAAAACGACCGCATAAAATGAGTAAAGTTCATCAACTATAATATTTGTCCGTTATGCACGCAATCGCATTTTGATTCACGTTTTTCAATGCATCTTCTCCCGTCCATTTTATGAGTTTACGACGATCTGAGGTTCTCCTGCATCTCTTGACTACGATTATGTTGTCAACGATGATTTGTGGAAGAGTCTGTCCAAGTTCACAACATACTTAACACCAAGCTTAAATGACTGCTCAAGGCATGCAGGTTTCAGAGTATGCAGCTACTAATGAGCAATATTGTCACCTTGTTAATGTGATTTATGCAGACTTTTTAAAACTCAAAATAATTGAGTTATATGAAGAGATTTTTCAACGAGTAGAGCGTTTGGGATTCCGAAAAAAGGAAAATTTAAATTTCAGGTACGTCGGTTAATCCTTTAGACTGGTATGAAACAATTAGTAGATACTAGCGATAGGACTATTTTAATGCAACATCTGTTTTGTAAAGTAAATAAACATATTAACTACTTCTCTCTCTAAAGTAGGGAGTATGTAAAAGGGCATGTGTGATCTTAAATAGGTGAAAAGTCGTTTACTACATACCTGGTGATAGCTATCTGATGAAATATCGCCATTACTTTGATCAGCAATCTTTTCTGGTTGAGAATGAGCCAAACGATCCCAAATGGATTCACCCTTGTCATCAGCGTTCCATCCCCCCTCAATCTGATACGATGAAGATCCTACTCCCCACTTGAAATCACTAGGGAATCTACGGTAGGTATCTGCACATCTGGAAGCAAATAAAAAATAAAATTTTAATAAACAAACAATTTAAGTGACCATGGGTCAATAAAATGCAGTCATACGGGGCACGTGCCAGGAACAATTCTAAAACTCCAAAACACAGTAATACCCATTTCGGAAGTTGTTTACTTAACGGCACGTGTGAATGACAAAGTAATCGTGCAGGTACCGTAAAAATAATGCTCATGCTCAATATCATTGATAATGATCTTGGAATAATTTTTCTAAACGCTAATAATCGATCAGTGTAGATCTAAACCACGAACCATGCTCGATCATGATCGATTCAAATTGATTCAACTACGCTACATCTTTTACGGCTTAATTAATCTTATTGTTTTTATATCGATTCCGATTACGTTGCAATATTTGCTAACTACTCATTTCTATATCCGGAAAGTGCCAGATCATTTCTTGTCTTGCATAACTGAAAATGCGCCTTGTGTCTAAAGGAATTTTTAAATCCCTTTAGTGCAACAAATGAAAATCTGCTAAGATGCAAATTAAATAAAACCCTCTTCCACCTTCTTTATCTCATTTTGTTTTGTAGCTAACTAATTTACTTGTAGACATGAACGTAATGAATTTTTTTCTCCAATGAGATTAATTGAGACATTACATTTTTGCAAATGCTAATTTATACGTGATGCTTGTGGGGATTTTGTATTACTAATTAATAGATCAATTAAAAGATATATGCAGATATTGGCTTCGTTACGCAACATCGACAGAAGTCATATCTCCTTTATGTAATAAATTAGAGAAATTTGTATCAGTAGCTGCTACGAACTATCAAAAAACTATAGCTAATTCGTCTATTAGTGTGGCTATTGTATGAAATTAATGTCATTAACTGTGTTAAATTGTTTAACATTACAAAAGAACTTAATGAACTTTTCAGAAAAATTGTGGGCAATTTTAACTTGTATTTTTATTGAATTATCATTTTTACGCCGTCAATATTTTTGGCAATCGATTTTCATGCTCACTGAGTGTTGAAGAGTATAAGAAATTGATTATGGAAAAAATATGAAAAATAAATATATCTTAAAAATGAATGCGGTAGTCTTCTATTCTACCAAATAATTTATATTAATCAATTTTCGAAATATTGAATATAAATGTTGAGAAAATTGATCGTTTTTTTAATGTTTTAGAACCCAAAATTAATTCATACGTATGTTGTATTCCCGCTTTAAAAATTTTCCTTTATAAAATCTCTGCTATTAATCACAAATTAATTTGTTAATAAATAAATACACGAATCAAAAACAGAGTTGAAAGATAACGCGATAAAGCAATTATCATAGTTATAATTGTTTACCAGAGCATGCGATAATAAATAAACAAAGGAAAATAAATATTCAAATATTACGCCAACGAAGCGTGACTGACCATTGGTGTTTAAATTACTTTCAGCATTTAATGCAATTAATTTTAATATAATTGTGCATCGCCGTCCAATAGTTTTAGTAAAAGCACAAATTTCTTTTCTACAAAATTTCACACCTTCGCTTTCACGTTGAGCAGCTTTAAACCCTTTAAAGCGCGTTACTTCCAGATCAGTGGTTTATGTCTTTTGTGGTTCATTCACATCCACAACTCAGCGGGTAGTTTTAAAATTTATTTTCCTTTAACCACTCCCGCGACTGCCAAAATCAATTGAATTTTAAAACAACCAAAAAAAAAGTATTCTTTCTTCCGGTTACCTCTCCAGATTTCAGTGCTGCAATTTGTTGCATCACGAAAATCCGGATGCATTCGTGAATTTAATCTTGAATCTGAAGAGAATAAAAACGCTTGGCTTATCCGGCAATTTTATATACGAATTTTATTGCGCTTTGTAGGATACCTTATGGTGGAAATAAGAAGAATATTGTAAAATGAGCCTGAATTTGTTGTTTTATTCTCATAGATGAAAATCACGATCCATCAGCGCCAATTACGCCGGGGGCTCAGTGTTGATTTCATGACTGTGGTGACGGCGGTAATTACACTAATTGATAGTGCTTGAGATTTTTGGTGCGAAGAGCTATTCAGACAATTTTAATTTGTCTTGCCTCGACTGCTGTTGCAGACGCATCTCGGAGGCTGCTGGATCTGAGATTAGCATTCGGTAATTTATAGAGATGAGCTATTAACTTGCGTACCGCATTAACCACCTGGACATTTTAGTCTTAAGGCTACGCAGACGCGTGTTGCGCCTCAGACTTGTCCATAACGCAGGGGTCAGACAGATAATAATGTTTGTTTAGAAAATGATCCAAGCCGGTACGAATGGTGATTAATTAATCGTTGTGATGTGTCGGGATTTTTTAAAGATCTCATCTAAGACATTGGGGCCTGCGCCCCTTATCTGCACGGCAATCTTGGCATTGACTTAACAGCATTCTTGCCGACTAGATGGTATTGAGAACCACCTACTTAGGTAAGATCGGTGCACTTTAGGTAAAGTGTTAAAAATCTCTGAGAGATAGGTGTGAGCAGACTCAGTAGCTGGCGGGCAGAAAACTGGAACAATGTGGCTATTCCCAATGAATTGGTAGTAAATTTATTGTTCAAAGTTATGCTGTGAGGGCCACCTGCATTCGCTGTCCTGATTCTCGCTTTTGAAACAATGCTGAATTTGTCTTTAATAAATATACATGAATATATGTGTTTTGTGGGTTAGCTCAAAATTACGCATATGCTATTGATTGTAGCATTTATTTGAATCAGAATTCAAAAGGACTATAATTATTTAAGAGCCATCGCAATAGTAAGTAGTAGTTCCCAGATTATAAGCCATCAGGTAGGAATAAATTTAAAACGATCATTGGTTTGAAAACCGAAGAATCTGAGCAATGAAACGAATTATTTCGATTCGTCTAAAACAGCTGAATTGCGTGTAATAATTCTTACAAAGTACTTTGCATACAATTTAGATACAATCCACAAAACAATGCGTATCATTTCATCTCTCATAATAAGTCCAAATACAAATGAAGAATACCTCATTAACCCCATTATTCAGTAAAAATTTACCTTTTAATGCATTTTATACTTAATCAAACATTAGTCTTTTAGAAATAAAATTGATTGCGTTATTAAATATTTCGAAATAATCAAATATTGAAATTAATCAATATATGAAATAATTCACATCCAAATTTTTAAGATATTCAGATATTGTATCCTAGGTTTTCCTTTCAAAATATTGAGGATTAGGTAATTTAAAGTTAAGTAGGTACATTCAAACTCCACAAGCCTCATAAAACGTGTTATAAGCATTTATTTTAAACTCTAAATGAACGTAAAAAAACTATTACTGAAAAGTTGACTTAGTCTTTAAGAAATGCATATTCAAATGCAATCCATAGAAAAATACACATAACTTTAAAAGCATCCCCTAAAAGTCTTATTGTTCTATCAGTAATATATGACAATGAACACACAGATTAATCTGCAATATTGTGTAAAATGATTATGAAAGAATGATATTTTTATTTGGTATATTTCCGAAATTTTATTTAAATGCACTGGGGAAGTATTGACGTTATTACAGAAGTTCAAGAGTTCACATTTATTGACCTTCCCATTAATAGTGACGTTGAAACCTACCTATGGCTTGGTTTAACATTGAATAAAAATTGCAAACATTTCATATCTACCGCTTGCATTTTAATGACGTCTTTGCAAAATAAACTTCTGAAAGGAAATATTTACAATTCAACAGTCCGGTTTTATAAAACTACTAGTGTCACAATAAATTTATATACATATTATCTAGGTCACTGTGACGTAGGGCTACTTTGAGAGCTAGCACTGTGATTTTTCACTATCTAAACAAACCTGAACAATTTGAATGGCACAGGTTACGCAATCGCCGACCTATAAAATACTACATTAAATTTAACTAAGTAGATGTGACTATAAGTTATATAACCAACTGTTAAAATGCTGCTATTTCTCACAAAAATCACTATAATCTAGCCAAAATCACTTAAATCCAAACAAATATTGTTGAGAGTTGAATAATCAATCTGTGAAATTCAATAGAGCTTTTATCAATGTTATAAATGGCAACCATTTTATTTTTGCAGAGGTCGCACAAAATCTTTATAATCACAACCAGAATCTTGTAGTTATTTTTATTTATCTAATCAAACAAGAAATCGTTATTCAATGTTATTGTGTTATCCTGTTTTGAAAAATTTTAGCCAAACCTACTCGAGTTAATTTATTACTTTTCGTGAATATAAACCAATTAAGTGATGTTAATCGTTTGGTTGTACGTTTATTAATTGCTTGGTAAACTAGACGATAAGCCAATGCAATTTCTTTATCTGTGTGAGTCTGCGCACTGCATGTGCAGTAGCGACCTAAAGACCCAATAAATTTTATAAAAGCAAAATTAATTTCAATGAAGTTCTCCCTTCCTTGAACAGATGTTGAAAAACACTCGAAAACGACTAGCATTAACGAATTTTTTGAGATCAGCATTTAATTCAATTCGACCTTGGTAGATGCAGTTCCACTATATAAATATTTATAAATATATTTACATGAAAAGAATTGTACAACACCACGAGTACGTTTTCTTCTTAGTAAAATCAGTAAAGTACGCTTAAGGCATCGTTTGTTGTAATCCACTTCATGAGTTATGAGGTAGCCGACCAAAGAAATTCTAGTCTTCTTGCATGTTTTAATGCAAATAAATATTCGTGTCGTCAAAATGCATAAATGGTCTAAATCTAAAATTAGACTACCTCGCACTACAATGCAAAACACGCCTTCTTAGTTAATGTACCGTGACTAACCTTCATTTCGGGTTAACCACATTGGTAACATTGCTCCAATCATAAATATCATAAACATTTTATAATTAATTCAATTATCTATGAGACACCTTTACCAATACTTGTAGCAACTACATATTAAATACCATGAAAAATAAAATAAATTGATTAAGTAAAGTCAATTGTTTTTAGTTTACTTTCTATTTTTTATTTTATCAGATGTATTCTGCGCAATTTGGGATGATTTAAACACCAAAAGATCCCATAATAGTACGGTTCCATAAAGAACTTATTTGCAGGAGAATTATTTTTTATCAAAAAAATGTTTAGCTTCATATCTAAATTACCCCAATCAACCTCGAATTAAAGTAGGGCTCACTTTAAATATCGTAGGGGTGCTATCATAGTAAATTACGTTTATCTTTATCCAAATAACACCCCGTTCGCTTTTTTATGACTTCAAAAAATTCAAGACCCTGCAACTTTAATAGTGGGATTTTTGCAACATTTTGCGTTAACGAAGTAGGATTGTTATTATGCGCTATAATTTCAGTTAATTACAGTAATAAAACTAGAGTTAGGAAATGAACTTTCTTGTAGGAAAACAGAGGAAAAATAATTTAGATAAGACTTGAATATCAAGAAACTTGTTAAACCCTTGCTGTTGTTGCGTCCTTAATCAAACAACAGCAATAACAAAATTATTGAATAAAAGAATTTTTTCGACAAATAAATGTGTAAATTTGTGTGCACAAATTTATTAGCGTGAAAATTAAATACAGTGCATAGTAAAATATGTAGGTGCCTTGGTTATTTACATAGATTACTTTTAGAAAACAGTCAAAATCCTTTTAGTGAACAATTTAAACATTTATTTTAGTAGAAGAACATTGAATAAAATTATATTCATGATATCTTGAAAACTGATTTTATTAGAATTCCAAAATAGAATAAGAAAATAAATAAGAACAACTTTAGTTTGCTTGAAAGTAGTTTCAAAAGAAATTAAATGAAATTGAGAAATTGCGACAGTTAAAAGTCAATAGGTAGGTTCCATGCTTCAAGATAATTATTACCATTAATAAAGTACCTACATAGAAATAGTTAAAAAAATCATTCAAATTTTAATTATTTTTTCATTCAGTGTTTGGAGTTTATAAGTCAAATAACACAAACACATCTCATACGAAAAGTTACTAAAATTTAATTTTTATTGTAAAACTACCTATAAAAGTTTCACAGAAGTACAAGCAAATGTTAAAGAATTCGCCTCTGAACATGTTTTTAGGACCATTAAATTAATAACTTTGAAGTTTGTATCAACTTTTTAATTGCTATTATTTTTGTATGCTAAACTATTATTAATATGTAAAATAATTGCTTAAAAGCAAATATACCTTCATCTTAATTTCGTACACTGATTAGAATTTTTACAAAAAATTTACATAAATATAATGTTTGCTGCAATAAGGAAATTTGTGATAGAAAAATCAGAAAATGTAACCGCGTTTAATTTTTAAAAATAAGTGCTTCAAATCCGCAGTATTTATTTATTCACATAACAATGTCTAGATAATAATTTATTCCTCAACGATTAATGGGCAGTAATTTAATTTGTTTTAATCGGCTATAAAGAATCGACAGAACCTATTTAATTATTATAATTTTCCAGGCAGGTGCTAATTGTTGAAAATAAAAATTTATGAGTAGAAAAGCCTGGACCACTGTATTATGAAGTACACTGATATTTTATTTTTTATTTATCTAATACTCAGGATAGAACAATATGGATGCACTTTTCAAATTTATTTCTATTTTATTTAAATTTGAGCATTCTCTTAGGGCCCTTGCACTGCATATAAAATGCTTTAAAATTCTTATATATTGAAGAAATAGACACTCACAATTATTAACAATATTATTAAATTAAAACACAAAAAATATTTTTAGACTTACACTGAATTCAAGAAACATAATCCAAACACGGCTGTAAGAAACACTCCGCGTACAGAAAAACTTGAAACTTTGAAACTCATGATTGATTCGCGGATGGATACAGACAAACTAAATATTAATTTAGCGCGACGCCTTTTTATAAGCTAAACATAAGATCTGTGAAAAATTTTTTCAAGCCGCAAAACAATGTATAAATTGTTGCAGCACAACACCTTTTCACTATATATAATTGTCAGTTAATTTATTTGGTTTTTTATCTTTTATCTTTATAATCGTCGCCGGTCGTTTTTATTTATCCAATTTTCTTAAAACTTTTTATATTCTTGTCGAATTGTGCTCACTTTCGATTAAGTCGCTGGATCGTGTTAGCATAGTCGAGCGTGCCACCTTGACAGAACAGTTCTTACCGGACGCTTTAGCATTTATATCCTCTGGCTAAAAAGGCTAGATACGCGCGAACACAGCCACTCTTCGTCAGAGAAAAGCCCCCTTTTAAGTCAGTCGGCGAGATTTTGATCTTATGTCTGAAGATCACTCGCCGTGAGAGATTCCGTCGCTTTCTTGATATTAATTCATTCGGTCCAGGGGTATCACCCACCTATCACTTGCGTCGACCAGCTGGGTGGGTTTTGGGTATCTCCGTCAACCGAACCGACGACGACCGTTTGACGTAAAAGCTTTCAAAAATCGCATATCGCCGAGATTGACCGCCAATCGGCGGCTATCTGGAGGATTGCCCGCGGTTAGTGTGACTCTTTTGATAAGAGGAGAAAACCCACACCTAAAGTCGACCTGCAGCTTCCACGCGTGATCATCTGCGAAATTTCATTTTTTACCTTTATATTGAACATATACGTATACATACCTGCGTATTTACAAAACAAGTATAAAGAAGATATAAATTAACTGTTTTCTTTCATGCTACGGCACGGGCTTTACCGGCGCCTCAAAGTTAGTCATCTGGAGATTTTTGTACTTTGATAATGGGCCTTTGGCAAATAGAAAACACATTTTGACGACATGCCCCTCTCAGAATTCTAGGGATTTCCGTGCTATGACCTGATTCTAATTAGTCGCTACTACGATTTTATTTGAAATAAAAGCAGAATATATGTATGTATTAATCATATATTTTTTGCCTGCTTTTTAATTAGAAAGTTGATATAACTGCGGTCATAAACTTTGAAAAATAGAAGACCATATTTTAATAAATAATGCAAACATATGTTCACAAAACTGTTGATAATATAATGTTAACGATCAATGCGACATAATTTTCTCCTGGACTTAAATTAATCAACTGGTTTGGCTAATTTAATATTGATGTACATTTTTGGTCGAGCAAACTTTTTATAGATTATGTATATAGTGACTACTTAAGAGATTTTTGTATCTATTAATAATAATAACCATATATCACACACCTCCGGTGGGCGTTATTCGGGTCTTTCCTATCCTGATTTGAAAACTAAAAAATTGACACTGCCACTAAGTATATTAAAATAGACATCAAAAACCGCAAAATAGTTTCCTTGCGAAATTGTATTGAATACTCATAAAATCTAGAACTGTAAAGTTCATCAGAAGTATCTTTTACAGTCTCTTAATATGAAATTTATAAATGAGCAAAACCGCATCATTCTTAATTTCAACAAAACTCAATAGAATGGTTTTTGTTGTTGACTAAGTAGTAAAGAAGGGAATCCACTTTTATTTCATTTCTTAAGAGCATTAATTCTGATTCATTATTACTGACTCAAGGTTCCAAATATTTTCAATTTACTACGATTCTCTATACCAAAGTCGCTCTGTTGCAAACTCGAACAATTGTTGTTTACAATCCGAATATTTGAACTTGATCGGTTGATCTCCTTATGACCTTGCATTCACATTCATTTGTATCTACAGTTCTTGGTTTCTGCTTTTAAAATAATTAATAAAATAGGTAAGAACATCTGGGAGTAATCGACTTTAGAAAGACCTATTCAATTGACTAAACGTTTTAATCTGATTTTAGAATTCATCAGTAAAATTAGCTTTTTTTTATATGTTCGATTCTTTTTAACTACTTTCAGAAGTTATGCCACCTTGAGATTTTCAAAAAATAAAATATAAATTTTCATAGCTTAAATTCATTATTAAATAATACTTTCAATGAACGAATAGTTTCTGCGTTTCCACAAGTCGAAATTCCAATTTATTACCTGAGAACAGCGCGTCAGCAATAATTTCTTACACTACACGTTCAACCTTTTTTTCTTTTGCATTTTTCACGAAATTAATGAACGAAAAGACAGCTATTTGGAAAAAACATTACTGATGGTTATTGAAATTTTGAGTTTAAAGATTTATAAAAAATTAATACGTTTTTTTAACAGAAAAATCCTATGCATCTTATATAATGTTGTGAAAAATGCTTGATTTAAATTTTAACAAAATTGGTTAAGTAGATCTTAAGATATATGTATGTATATCTTGTACAACAATTTAAAAAACTAGTTTCGAAAAAATGCAAAAGATGAAAAGGTTAAACGTGAAATTCAAGAAATACTCTCTGCTGCGCTAATTTTAGTTGGTTTTTATTCAGGTTATAATTAGAATTTTGACACGAGGAAACGATGGCTACTATTATAGTTAGCATGAGTTAACAGTTCAACAAAAATTAATATAATATATAATGTACATGTATATAAATTTGTACAATTTTGCTTTGAGTTAATGTGCGTCTCTTATCTCATACATAAAACAACCCTATAAACTAAACTAAATATTAAAATTGCATTTAGCAGTCAGTTGATTCGAATCTTAGTTGAATTATATTCCCGGAAAGTCGAACTTGCGACATTAGGGCATATTTTTTGTTAATAATATAATACGTAACTATTCATCAGTGTATTTAATTGTTTGGTATATCGCATTACTTCATTAATTTATCATTATGCATTCGGTGTTCTATAGCAACATATTTTGATAATTAATAATAACAAAGTATTTTACCATAAGGTATGATTGAAACTGAAATCGAAATGGCGACCAAATTACTAAAACGTTTAAACACATTTACCTAGTATGGTAAAGAAATTATCACAAACTAATTAATTTTAGAATCATGACTATAATCCTGTATGTATATAGACAAGTATGAAATATTACTAGCTTGCCCGGTATACCAATTATTTAATTAATGCTGAGGGGCTCGATTTCCGGTATGTGGGGATGATCTTTACAAAAAAATAAAAGGACACCCATCAATAATTTTGCCAATTCAACGTTCATATTTAATTAATGTTAAGTAGTTTACTGAATTGAAGAAAAGTAATATTAATTTTGAAGAGCAAGTGAGTGTGTTATTTTTTGTCACTCCGTCTTTAGCCAACACAAATAAGCTAGTTGGTTTGCCACGCATGATTTTCCGTTTGAAAAACATGGTGTACCCAAATCTAAGCCGCAAACGGACATCCTTTGTATGTTCTTTCTGCTATAACTACTATTTTGCATGTTTGTTGCATTATTTGTACGATGGCACAAATGGGCCCCCTTGCGTGTTGCTGGCATTGTTCACTTTAACACACACACAAATAGACAAAATTGTTGTATTTTCTGATGAAAACACATAATATATAAATCACAAATCAAACACGAATGTAGAAAAACTGTTATTAACAAAGATAAACTGTAATCAAGAAAATGATGCCGGAATGCCGATAATTTCTTTGTTATTTTTGTATTGTATTTACTAACCTTTGACTGTCACAAAACACACATATCTCACTAAACCACAAATGTAACTCATATGAATAAAACCACAATTCTCACGAAACCACAAATGCGAAACGAAATTACGCGGCTTCTAGGATCAGTTTTGGGAAAATGAAAAATTGGATTTTTTGTTCATACAGTAATACTAAAATTGCGAATAAAAAATGGGGGGTGGGGGTAAGTGGTTGCGAAATACATTACTACCTATTCGCATTCATACCAAATATACAACAAAAATTGCATAAACATCGGTCAAGCCGTTTCGGAGGAGTGCGAAAACTAAACCGTGACACGAGATTTTTATACATATACATATATTAGATTACACATTTTCTTTCAAATTATATGTGTATAATTTATCGAGTTGTGTTTTTGTACTCTAATATTTACAAAATTATAAGTACAGACATCCAAATAATAATTCTAGATTTAATATGCGAGTAAGAGCATAATCTAATTTTTCTATGCTATGCATATTAGAATATCTAGTTTGTATGTCGTCATATCTTATTTACTCTTTTTAATTAACTCTGTATATATTTTTCTTTAAAATGATTAATTTGTTTACATCGAAATCGTTTAAACATGAGTGATTCAATACTATTAAATAAAGAGACTGAATGTAATGTAATAATAAGATAGCTTGCGATTGTCAGATAATTACCTGAATTAATTATATCGAATCATACTTACGTAAAAACCGTTTTGTGAACGCTCTTACCTAGAATTTCAAAGTATAAAAATAACAAAATGACAAATATGTTTACCGTACCGAGCAAATTACAGAGAACTTTTTGATAAAAAAATACTATTTTTGTTGGGGTCAATATAAAAACCACCGCATTTTTTGTACTTGAAGTTCGTTAAACTTTTTCTCTGGAAAATCCATCAAAAATTTCTTCGTATACTGGACGCTATGAATCACATATATGCTCGAAGAAATGAAAGTCTTCTTTTTCGTTTTACTATCTGCATAAGAAGTTCACAAGGTAGCGCATCAGTTGCTGGCGGAGATGGATGTTAAAGCCCACGCGGTGATAATAGAAGACGGTTTTTCACCTGTTGCTTTTCTTTCGTTTTTTCCCATTCGAAAGTTACCACTTTAACAAGTGATGACGCTCATATGTGTTCAACATTTTATAATACCTAATTATCTCTCAAACGACCGCAAACGATAAGGTTTATTTCCGCCGCCTCAAAATTCTAGGTCCTGAAATAACTTAGCCTTCAAAACCCAGTAATTAATTTGATTTTAAAACTCTGACCGGGTTTCCCTATTACGTTATTTCTCTGCTTTTAAAAGCAATTTCGAATTTATTTATAGAATTGTGCAATTTTGGAAGATATAATTATTATATTTATACAAAAACAGCTGCTTCTTAACTTCTTCCTAAGTTTAAAATTAAAACTGTCCTTGAAAATGAAAGCCAAAACTTGCTCCCAAAACCTTTACAAACATGAACAACTCCAGTATAAGCAGACATATGTAGATAATAAACATATTTAAACAAATGATTTAAAGTTAAAAGTAGGTACTGGCTAGATAGACGTTTTTTACTAATTGGAAATATACCACATATTTTACGATTCTATTCTAACACAATATTTCCATTTCACAAGACTGTTAAAAGAATTTTTTTATAAAGTTATTACATCCGCTCCTGAAATATTAAGTTCTTTTCTCTGTTCTGCTGTTATAGAAGAACTGCCATACCTTTTCAGGTAATCAACTGCGCATTCACCCATAATAAATTATTCAGGGTATACACATTAGTTCCAGTTTTATTTACAATTAACTACCTATTATCAGAAAAAAATCCTTACCACTTAACAAACTAATAACAAGTTAAATATCGTCATAAGTAGTGGAATATTGTTGACGCTAAAAGTGGCTTATTTTATATGTTTAAGTAGTTTTGATAATAACCTTTTAGGCTATTAAGGGGACTGATGTAACATTTGCAGCCAATTTCATATAAACATGAATTAACAATTAATAGTAAGGAGATAAATAATTGCTGTGAAATTATTGCATATGTTCGTTTCACGCAATTACATTATACATACCAATTTGGTAAAACAAGAATATTGGAATTTCTATACAAA
Organism: Tolmerus cingulatus; assembly: GCA_959613345.1. NCBI lineage: Eukaryota > Metazoa > Arthropoda > Insecta > Diptera > Asilidae > Tolmerus > Tolmerus cingulatus. Next base: position 53,428,684 of record OY390707.1, read on the forward strand.
ATATCAAGTCAGGACTTTTTGCCGTTTCAATATGGAGAGCTCGGTGCCAGATGTATTATATTTCTCATTTGACGAACAGACAATTAGATTAATCCCATTTTCAATACCTATTAAATCTAATATTAAAAGATATGAAAAGAAGTTCTTATGTTGTGCCACGTACAGGAATATATATCCCTTGTTTTTCACCATTTCTTCTCTTTTGTAAAAATATTTACTGATTTTTATTTAATATACATATGTATAATGTATTAGAAAGATTACTTGTTGGTCAACTTTTGGATAGCGCGCGATAAAATAAGTTGCTTATATGTAAAAGATTTCTTAAATTATTCAAGGCAATCACAACTTTTACAACCGTATACTTCTCTATGAATAAATTGTATTATAGATTTCCTCTTTCTCTTTTAACAATTTTGGGGAAATGTCCAGTGAACGCTACCAATTTCCTTGTTTCTTTTAAAATATTGTATATCAAATTCCAAACATATAATTTAATATTCACTTTATCGTACTCTAATCGGGGGCATGCTATAACAAAGTCACAGGTGGATAAGCTTTAGCTGATCAGCATTCAAGACATTAAACCGACTGAATTAGATATTAGACGTAATTATTCTTTACGTAATCTTAGAATGTTTTCCCCTTAGAGACATATATCCAGGAAACCAAGAAATAGGTGAAAATATATATTTAGTAATCTGGATTCTGAAAAAAAGCTCGATTAAACGAAGGTAAAATTACTGGAAAAATATTAGTTCTCTGTATGAACGATCTCGTATGCATTTCTCATCAGAATCGATTTTCTGAGGAGTTTTGCGATTTTGGAAATATTTTCAAAGAATATGATATTGTACGATCCGTATCTTGTGCTCACATCAACTCAAACTTTTTTAAGCGAAATGCAGTGGTCTTTGAATTATTAATTATTTGAAACAGTCTGCTCGCTTTTTCTATGAATTGTTGATGTATAACATAAAAAACTAAAGTTGCAAATCGCTTTAATATAGTGGGTTTTCCAGAATTTTAGGGTGAAACCGACACCTAATATTATAAATTATATTTACTTTAATTGCGACAACCAAAATATTAGTCTTAGCATGATAACAAGTATGATTTTGCAAATTCCCTCTTTTCGCAAACCAAAATCAAAATTAAATTGATATAACAAAATGACAATACCGTAAAAGATTATTATTAATATATTGGAATTACCAAGACGTGTATTTCAAAATTTTAATTTCTGTTTAATTAGAAACAGCGTTTTTTCTTTGATAAGAATAAAACGCTCTATCACCAAACACGCCTGTAATATTAAATTTCGTTCCCCGTTTCTATTCTATATCAGATTAGTTTATTAGCTCTACAAATTATTGGTGAAAAAAATTAAGTTCAACGAAACAGCATTTCATATATGCAATAATGCACACATACGTAAGATAACGTAGGGTTCAAGGTCAGAAAAATATAAATATAAAACATATTATTCTCGGGATGCTAGTGTTATCATCTTTGTTTTATAAAAAAGGAGGAATGTCCACTTTATCACTAATACCTTTTGCACAGGTATTTGATCGTGATATTATGAAAATATTCTTTCATTTTACATATGCGAGCTACATAACTTCTTCCAAATGTGGATCTTAGCAGTAGAACAGGTATTAACATTTAAGCAGCGGAAGCAATATTCATATAAAGTCTTTTATTTTTTTCAGCAAAATGGAAATTTTGTGTTTCGTAATATAAGAATATTTGTAGTCGGGCAAAACCTTCTAAATTATTATAATATAAAATGACGAGAAAATTAACATCACACTATTTTTAAAAAATCGTACTTCTTTTATAATTTCTTCCCAAAACACGTGCCGATATGCAAAAAGCCATTCTTTAATAGATTATATCTGGAACTGATTTGTATAAACGTTTTTTATTTAAGACTCAACATTTTTGTTTTTTACGTTATACTTTTCCGTTGCTTGTAAGTTAGCCGTGTCATTTTCGAGATTTTAAATAAAAACCAAAACAAACTATCAAGAAATGTGAATTTCACAGGTTAAGTACCATTGCTATTGAATCATACCGGATAAAGTCATGGTGACGGGCCAATGAGTAACCACAAATTCCGCCAGCCTACTAGAACCTAATTGAAACGGAAGCAGACTAAAACGACTAGACTACAAAAAAGAATGATGTATATTGGGTATTATTACTCGAGATTTCTTATCCCAGCTGAGGAGCTTTTACTTTTTCAAGATACCTACATACTTTACTTAATTGAAGCACAGCGCTCCAGAACACGCCCACCTGCGACATTAACTAGTTATAAAAAGCAAATATTCGTTATAAACGAGTTTCAGCACACCTGATACATCATTTTTTTACTGGGATGCGGATTGAATAATTTTAGAGCCTTCGCATAGTCCACAAACACATCAAGCACAAGTTTTGCAAAAGGAGATTCTTTTCACATAATCCGGTCAACTAAAAGCAATGCAATTTTTATTTCAAGTTAATGTTTCCTTTTTTAAATGTCACCGATCTTTTTATTGAGTTGTTAACTTGTTGTTCTATAATAACCTAAAGAAAAATGAATTTATGTAGATTCATTAATTGGCATGTGAAGTGGATCGCTGCTAATTAGAATGCATTTCTTGAAAGTTGCATTGCGATTAAATTATTATTTATTGAAAATTGAACCGCTGCATTATATTGTACATACATATTTAAAGTCAGATGCCCATATACATACCTGGGGCTTAATTAGATTTTAGTGAGCAGAAAAAAACAACATATGCGGGAAAAGATAAGTTGCTATATCAAAAATTTTTATCATACTATTCGACGTTTGGAAAATTTTTAACCAAATAAAAGCGTTTGAACAAATGTTTATTATTACTTCAGATTTTACGACACAGAAAGAGTTATTTAAAATTAACTCCTTTATTTAATAATATGATATTAGAGGAGTCAGCTAGAAGTTTTTAAGTTCGTTAATTTGACTTTGAAAACAACATTGATTTATATTTGATTTCAATCAACATGAAAATACACATTGCTTGTCTGACCAGCTTATTGCTGCGTATCAAGAAATCATAAAATTTATTCAATTACTTAAAAATGTTGTTACCTAAGTGTTCATAATTTCTCTAATTACTTTCAAACTTAATACAACGAAAGTGCTTCACAAAATGTTTCATTTGCCAGTTGCAAATCTTTTATTCATTCAAACATTTTATACTATGTATTAATTGAGTAATCCGGTTTCTCAAAATGTAATTTATGATAATTACTTAAATTCTTCTATAATGTTCAATTTTGGTACTTCGCCCAGAGTATGAAAATAAACAGTTCTACCAAAATCCATGGATATCGTATAGAACGGTCCAAAACTCATTTTGCTATTATGTTAAGTTTAAGGATGTTGTACCTTCAGACAAAAATTAAAAATATTAAATCAAACAGTTCGGTGGGATTAAGCATCAAACATTAAAAAACAAATAAACTTTCGACTTGATATGTTTCTTATACACTTAGTAAGAAATTTTAATTAATTTCGCAGGATTTCAAAAATTGTGGTCGCCATATTAGATCCACCATTTTAAATTTCCAAATTTTGGTAGTTGATTCGAAATTGGTGTAACTGTTTTTTTATCAATTTATATTAAAATCTTATCAATACCCAAAAAATTCATCGTCATATTGGGTTCGTCATTTTGAATTTCGAATTTTGGAGTCAAGAAACAATCTTGCAATTTCATACATGCATAAAAAGGTACCTAAATTGATAATGATTTGGGCTCTCCTTCTAATAGGTACACTTTTTATTATTTCATTCATTTAATTTCACAACCACTCGAAATAAGAAAAAATTAGTTAAATTAGTTATAGTAAAATCGTGACAAACATTACAAAGAATTGAGATCGGAAGATTCATACGAGAAAAATGTTATGAAAGTACATATATTATATCTTTTTTTGTTCAGGGGATTTTTTTTAATTTAATTTATTCTGATTGCAATTTGTCATTAAATTGCAGACAAAAAAAGGGGCGTGATATTCACGTTAAATACCTTTAAATCGGAATGCTCCAAATGTGGAAGTTGTTATTAATCAGTGGAGAAGATTTTTTTAAATATCAGCTTATAGTTAGTCCAAGCTTAAAATTATCAACTAATCTGTTAAATATTATTATTATTATTCATCAACTCGTCCGGTCTCTAGAAATAGCTACACATGCATGTACATTTTAATTGCAGAAATTTTAAATAGTAAGTATATTTTTCTTCAGTGGCTATAATTTCCTAATAATTTGTTATATAACTAACAATTTAGTATAATAAAACTTGCTGAACCTCAAGATACCTATGTATTATGTACCTATATAAAATTAAGCCTTGTTTCTTGGGAAGCTAAGGAAGTATTTAAAATATATCTCACGACTTGCATCTACATATATGTATGTATGTATATAACACATAGTCAATCAAAAGCCTTAATAAAACAGGTTTTTATGAGTAGTCTTTCACCTAAAATTTCTACCTGCTGACAATAATAAAGATTTTCGAAGTCGCATCATTGATGTCCCCGACCTAGTAGAATAATGTCACAGTAACCTACCAAAAACCGCCAGTGACGTCATTCATGACGCCCAGGAATTAATTAATTCGGATTGCTAAGACGGTATGTATAAAGCAATTTTACTGGCAGTTGTAACCACGATTCCGAACTTTGAAATGTTTACAATAATAAGATATCGATGTATCATTAAGCAAGGCATTTAAAGATTGTGGAACGAGTTATAAAGGTGTAGTAATATTATTTGAAGACTTATGTAGAAAAAAAGTTTGGTGTGTTTTTTATTTTTTGTAATCGAGCTATGAATAAGTAAGTATACGTAAACGTTTTAAAGCACGTGATAGTCACTCTGCGAATTAATGAATTTCAATTTAGTTCACGGAACAAAATAATAATAAGTGAACATCAATTTGTAACTAATTGTATCGAGAAGACTTTTAAGATGCATTTAAATAGAATTCTCCGTAAACACATTAAAGTGGAACAAATTTCAATGGATTTACCTAGAAATGAATATACAGGGACTTTTTTATTTCTGATTTGGAGACTTTTATTCAAAGAGCATTTTTAAATTTCATATTTTCTATTATTTTGCATTTTGTGTTTATAAGGATAATTTCATTTATGGATACCTACATATACATATATGTTTGTATTATTTCAATATTAAAATGGATGTAAAAAGGTACAACTACAATAGGCTGGTTAACCATTAAATTGTGTGCTAATCTTGCCCGACTATTACTAGATTTACCATTGAAACGTCGGTTGATTTCATTACAAGTTGTAGTAAGTAATGCAATGTACTAATTTTTATTATTTTTCTATTATAATATAAACAAAAACTAACAAGAATGAATACAATTTCTGAATTCTAGAACCTAGTTAGCCTTGAACCTGAAGAGAGGATCTACAACATATATACATTTCTGAAAAAGTTGTCGACGAAGTTTTTTTCGCTCATAAATAGTCCAGAAAAAGTAATTTTTTGTTCAGTGATATCAACAAAAACATTACCTTTTAGTAGTAAAGTAAAAACTTCGTCGTTTCAGTCAATTTCTACCGTAAATAACATTTTGATAGACGAACAGAAGAGGTTTTTCCAATCACTACTTTTATATTAATTGCAATCATAATTAAATCTTTCTAGGGTTATTAGCCTTTCTTTGTTAGCCTTTGTATTGCGCCATTTTTTTTTAAAGAGTTAGGTTTTAAGAGTAATTAATGCTCCTAAATAAAAGATCTTTTCGTTGAGAATATTTCCTTAAGTTTTTTAGTTAAATATAAATTTTGTAAATTACAAGCACGTATGTATATACGTATTGCACACATATGTATATACCTCCAATATCTAGAAATTTCGTACTCTTCTTCAGAAGAGCCAACTGGGACTGTGGACTGAATACCGACCCTATATTTTTCACAAGCTTGATTATGGATGGTAGGTTACATATTTTTGTATAATACGACTTAAAACACCCTCTTGATTATTTTTAATTATTTTTATTAATAAATTTTGAGGAGTGACGGATTGACTTTTTATGCATTAAAAATGTTAATTAAAGAAAATTGAGAATGTTGATATAAACTATAATTATTTGGGAAGATTTTAATATTTTTCTAAATTAAAAATATCTATTCGAGTGCAAAGTTATTGGTCCTAGTCCTACTATAAAAGGAGGCCTTGATCTTCATAGTTGTTGAAACGAACTACTTATCTAAATATTTTCAATTTAAAACCATTGCCTTTTCAATAACGTTCGAAATGGGCAAAAGATTTCATTAAAAGAAAATTTAAAGGGTATTATTTTTGTGATTTAATCAACTAATTTCCATCTTCAAATTGTAATTATGTGCTTTTTGTAAGATTTTAATTATAATGAATTTGACTTTTTCTTACTTGATACTGAAAAGTTAAAATCTCGTCTGACTAGTCACGGCAGCTCAATGAGTTTTGTAACTACCATCTGCACCTGCGGCCCCTCATTAAGTCAAATCCAATCATTGTCCAATCGCAATTGCACTAAAAATGATGTTTAAAAAGCAAAATGAGAAGTATCCTGACGACAAGTTCGCTTCCTCTTGTCTCTGCCTGGTCTGTGGTTTTTCCCGTGCTTACATAGTTCATTGCCAATGCCAATGCATTTCTTGGATTAGCCGTTTTGGCTTGCACCATTGCGAGCCAAGTCGGCATCTCTTACAAAAAACCGGTCCCAGCTCCTTCAATATTTCTTAACTTCTGTTTTCTTTTTGTTTATAACCGAACTTCTTTTACGAAGTTTTCCAATGTCAAGATCAAACCATTTTGGCGGTTTTTTTAAAATCTTTGCTGATCAACCAGTTGTGCAATGACTGGTCGCTAGTCAGCTGCTTTAGTTACGTAGAAGAAAGGAGAAGTACTATTTTCAAAAGTTTAGATTAGACCACAAAATTTATGCAAACACAATGTAATCAAAATGTAATCGTTTTCCTGTTACCTTTAGATAGATGACAACCAGGTGATTCACTTTTACTTCCTTTCAAAATAGCTGCTGAATGCCAATTTACGGTCCAGGGGATTCCCTGCCTCTTCGTAGAGACTTGCGTTCGCCTTACTTAATCAAGCAACCCGTTTAGTCAGCGTTTCTGAGTATGAATCAAGAATTAAAGTGTGCTAAAATTTCAAGAAACCACATACCTACTTGTTAGCAACTGCTCTGTTTCTGGTCGAAATAAACAATTCTGAGTTCTGCTAAATGGATTTTCCTCATTCTAGACTGACACAAGCTGTTGTTAGTAAGCTCAAATTGCTAATTTGTGGTTTTAGTTTGATTTGCATATGTAATAATCCTTCCACAACTCAGGTTTTATGCCTAACAAAATTTCCACTGGAATGTAGAGTATGTATAGTTAAACTTTTAGAAGTCAATGTGAATATTAATTATCCATCCACTCATATTAACGTTAATATATTTCTTTTTCTTTGCATTACTTTTTTTAATATTCTTATTGAACAGCATCTATAGACACTGTAAGTGAGGGAAAAACAGTAGACCTTCACCTGAAGTTTAATCGAAAAACATTTAAAACTCAAGGCTGAACTAGTTTTTCTGAATCCCTTAGGGTTCTTACCAAGAACTTGATGTTTTTTTTTCTTTATCAACAATTATCTTGTAAAAAGCTTTTTTCTCAAAACTCTGAACATGATTGAATTGATAAAGATATCACTCCTTAAGTGGTTCTGACTGCTTATACCGACATCCTGCACTTAGCCCTTTTTCAAATTTGGAAAAAAACGGATATTCAAAATTAGGAAGAGATCTCACACTTTTATTGGTTTCAAAAAACCGCAAAAACCAACCACAACTGAAGGACGTTAACAGTTCAAGTTATAAAAATTCCTAAGTAACACAACGAATATGTAAAAACTCTCTTCTCTGGTTTAAAGCGGAAAGTTTACTTTGGATGCCACCAGCTAGTGCCGACAAAAATCCGACACTTCTGAAAATCAATAAAAATGTTTCATTTTTAATCAATTATCAAATATGCAATATCATGAAAATGATTAACCTTTTTTCTGAACTTTCCCGTTTCATACATTTTTCTAAGCAGTTGTATTACTTACTTCGATACTTTTGCAAAATAGACTAACAGTTAGAGTTTTTCCTTTAATTAATGAAGCAAAACGAGTGCCATTTCGCTTGCGGCGGTGATTATCTTCCGAGTCAAAACAAAATAATTTCCTTATTATGAAGCAACATGAGCGTGCATGCAGAATTCGCATCCTTGAAATTGGAGAATATTACGCCACCGTCTGGCTATTTGTCCAGTAATCGCAAAAAGTGTAGTGCATTTGTAGTCTAAACATTTGTTAATTGAAGTTAAATAACGCTGTAGCAACATATTTAGAATTTTAAATATAGGACTTATTATGCAACTTTTTCGTTTTTTAATGCCAGTTACTAATATCGATTTATAACATAAAGAATTATATGAAGAAATAACAAAACCGATAAAATTTTACTGCTTGACGTTTTTTTTTAGTTTTTTTTTATACCAGAAACAGCCTGACTAAAATATTATTATAAAATGACCCGTATACGTTAGGATTGGAAAATAGTTTGAAAAGTTGTTTCAAATAATTGAATAGTTTTTTACGTCCTTACTTTAAGATAACAATTCGATTAAAATAAAGAACTTTTTTTAATTGTTCAAAGATATATTTGTGGTAATAATTAACGGAAAGGAATTGAATATTTTCAAGAAAATCAAGAACAGAAATATGCAATAATGATAAATTTTTACATTCACATAATGAATTTTTATTTCTTCACAATATTATATGTAATACTTTTTTATGGATTTAAATTATTCCTCGAAAATTAATCTAATGATATCGAATATATTCTTTAGAAATAACTCAGCAAGTAAGAACACTCATTTGGAGTTTAAAAATTTTACGAACTTTTCACTTAAACTCAAAAGATAAGTTAACTAACTGATTTGTAATACTAGTTTCTGATATTTGCATGTATTTTTAAAGAAAACGTTAATAATCTGTTGAACTAAGCCTTTGTACATGAAATATCTTTTTCTTTGTTTATTTTTTTTACTTTAAACAATTTCCTCAGTTTTATTAAACCTCACCACTGAAGCCAAATTAATGAATTAAAGGATTATTGATGAAATTCAAAAGGTTTTGTTATCAAACTGATTTCATTCGGTTATTGCTTGGAAAAAGAACAAATAATTTCAAAACGGTTCATTATCAATGAATGTACCTTAAATTGATTACGTATACGATTGTTATAAATTTTACTTAGCTTCAAATGAGAGTTTGAAAAAAACTACGTTTACACCAAGCATGGAAATTTTAATTTTGTCCATAACTGTACCAATTTTACACACGTGGACCTGACTGATAAACTGTCAAAACAACCGGCTTGAAATATTCTTGTGGTCGCGGAAATGGAATTATTTTCAGTAAAAAGGTACAAATTTAAAATATCTAAATTGCTTTCAATTATTCTATTGTCTTCCGCAGATATGACGAAAAAGCTGTTGACATAAGTCAGCAAAATGAAGATGAAATTTTAAAAAATTTAGTAAAAAGAGTTGAGAAGAGAAAACTGAAAACGGATAAAGACGACAAAAATGAAAAAAATAATGCAGTAGTACATTTAGAAACTGTGGAACAAGAAGCTGGGCTCAATCAAGCGAAAAAAGTGAGAAGGGATTATGAAGAGAAGATACCTCCAAATTCAAATGGGCAACCAGATCAAGATAACTTAAATGTTCCTGAAAACCAAGAAGAAATATCCCGGAAAGAATTTCAGGTACTTGGAAATGATGTGTTTGCAAAGAAGAAAAAAGTGTCCATGGTTCTGCCACCTTGGCTGGCAAACCCTACTGTGATCGCTACAGCACTTTCTGATGATTTAGAGGGACCTGATTCTATAGACGAACTATCTTACCTTTCTGCCCAAGTAAAAGAAAACTTGAAAGCTATGAATTTAAAACATCTGTTCCCCGTCCAGAAGGAGGTCATACCGTGGATTTTAGACGAGCATGCAAAACCAGCTCCTTTCAAGCCAAGGGATATTTGCGTCTCTGCTCCAACAGGAAGTGGGAAAACTTTGGCCTTTGCTGTTCCAATAGTTGAGATCCTTTCCCAAAGAGTAGAACAGAAAATTCGGGCTTTGGTCGTTCTTCCTGTAACCGAACTTGCACAACAAGTCCACGGTGTTTTTAGAAGTGTCGCTAAGAAGACTAATTTGTCAATCTGCCTGCTGTCGAAGGCATTCCCGTTTGAGAAGGAACAGTTTAAATTAGTTGAGCATTATAAAGGAAAATACTACTCGAAAGTGGATATCGTCGTCACAACACCCGGAAGACTAGTTGACCACATTCATGCGACAAAAGGCTTTTGCTTGAAAGATCTTAAGTTCCTTGTGATCGACGAGGCTGATAGAATTATGGACCAAATTCACCACAATTGGCTCTACCACCTCGATACTCATGTGCGGAGCACATCCGATGCGTTTCTCTCTGGTCGCTCGATTGGGCTTTGCATAAACGATCTTGAAGGGGCTGCGGCACGGCAGCCCCACAAGCTATTATTCTCAGCGACCTTATCACAAGACCCAGAAAAGCTCCAAAATTTGAAGTTGTTCCAACCAAAGTTGTTTACCTCTGTACTGACTGTGGCATCCGATTTAGAAAAATTGGCGGAGAACGTGTCCGAAACAAAACAAAATAATGAGCAGCGAGGCGAGTTTATTGGAAAGTTTACGACTCCGGCAGAATTAACAGAGCAGTACTGCATCACGGAGCCTCAAGTAAAACCGCTGACCTTGCACTCGCTGATCGTTCAGCACAAATGGAAGAAGTTTCTGTGCTTCACAAACAATGCTGCTGGCGCTCACAGGTTGGCAAAATCTGGTTAACTCATAATACCTTCCTTCAAACACTCCTTTCAGGTTGGCCTTCATTCTGCAGTTTCTTTCACGCAGACTTGTCATAAAGGAACTTTCCGCTTCATTGTCCGCTACAGCACGTGCTCAAATATTAGGTCAGTTTGCAGTGGGCCAAGTGAATGGGTAAGGTTTAAGAAACTTGAGAATTTTGGAAATGACTAACCACTATATTCCAGCCTAGTATGCTCCGATGCTCTTGCGAGAGGTATAGACATATCTGAGGTAGATATAGTTGTTTCCTACGATGTCCCCCGCCATGTGAGCACCTACATCCACAGAATAGGGAGAACTGCTCGAGCTGGTCGTCCGGGTACCGCAATTACTCTCCTTGATTCTAAAGAGCTAGTAACTTTTAAGGTAAAACATTTAGCTATATAAACAACTGGTAGACCACCTGCTAGATTAAATAGTTCAAACATTTTTTATTTGGTGTCACTTTTGGCTAGTCATTTTAAATGTTGTAATATCTATAAAAATTTTAACTATAAATACATAAACGTCATTTAAGGGTTATAAGCCAGTAGATAAAATATAATAGAATCTTTTTAGTTTCACATTGTTATGTTTTTCAAAAACACAGATTCAAATGCTTGATCAGCTTTAGAATTGCAGGGAATATTTCATTTTGTAAAAGTATATAAATTCTAATTTTATTTTAACAATTTTAAATTAATTTTAGAATATCCTAGCTGAGGCTGGAAAGCAACCAGAAAATGAGATAAATGTGGAAGGTACAACCGAAGAAAATAGTGCGAAGCGCTACGCCATGGCTCTGAATGTGTTAGAAAAGAAACTTGTTACAGAAAAATATTTGAAGAAAAATAAGAAAACCGCTGCTAAAGAACAGGCGCTCAATATTCCTGCGCCAATGACTGTTATGGAAAAACTACAAGCCAATGCTGCCACTGCTCTGGATTCAAAACAAGAAAAGGTTATGTTTTGAGCTAACGATAACCAAGCAAATTTTATTTTATTTTGGTAATAAAGAAGTATACATACATGTTTAAAAAAAGTTGTTTATAATGCGTGTAATTCCGTTGCATGAAGTTAAAACGCAAATAATTATTTTTAAGTGAATATTAAAAAAGATCAGCAATTTTAGAGCTCTAAATTAAATTTAAAGAATCAGTTTTAGCAATTTGCTAAGCGAATTTTTAAAAATTATAGTAATAATGGTCCGTATTGGCTTAAATTTCCTACAAATGCTAATGATCGAATTTAAACTCAAACGGTTGTTTAGTTATTACCGTACTCAAAATATCTGAATTTCCACATAATACTTTCACTGTTCTTAAACGTTCCTTCGTTCTACAAAAATACAGTATGGTTTTTCCAAAATCTATACTGAATCTTGTAGCGCTTAATAACAATTGTTTCCTACGGAGAGGTGATGGAATAGAAATACTTCATTAAACTCTAATAGCATCGTACTTTTAGTTGTACCGGTACTGAAAATTGCCCAGAGCGGTTCTAGTACTTCCGGCGAAAGCAGTTTGACAGCAACGCGCAGAATTTTTCGCCGACTCGACCAACCACGTTTTCGGCGAATTGCGCCTGGCATTTGGCAAAGTAAAAACGGTTGCCGATCCATTCCAACTACAGACAGCGAGCTAGGTAGGCGGGTGGAAGTCTCGTCCCCGTCGAGAAAATTTATTTAGTGGCTGCTAAGCATTGTTAGTGAAAAATTTGGTGCGTTCAGTCGACGTTGAAGAGTGTTTCCAGAAAATTCAGAGTTCGGAAAATTTGAAAACAAAACAAAATGGAGCAAATTATTGCGAATCTACTCGTTGGCGATAGTGAGGTTATCCAGAAAGTAAGTAGTTCTTAAAAGGGAGGCACCTCCTATTTGAGTTATTAAGACACGTGCCCGTTCCACTTCGTTGGATGGTAATACTATTCCCAAATTAACTCTCTCTAAATTTAGTCGTATTGACAAAACTCCACGTGAAATTCTGCATATTCGCGGTGTGCGCGTAGAATTTTTCGGCATGGCCACGGGATGATTCATCTCCGAGCAATTTCCCGATTCTCTTCACGTGCCCTCCTTTTTTGTGCTGTACTTGTGCCGAGATGAGGACTGGGCGGTTGCCGAGCGCTAATTTGATTGATAAAAGTAATTTTTTGTAATTATATACGAATACGCCAGGGCCGCCGGGGTCAATGTTTGAGGAAGCTGCGGCTCAGGCGGGCTGCCGGCAACGTAAGCACTTCCCGAATTTCCCCGTGCGAGGCAGGAAGCGTCCGCAATTAGATGCACGGTGCCTTGGATGCAATGCATTCAGAAGTCGAATTTCGGCCAAGATCCAGCCGAGGAGTCTCGTCGGGTTCGTCGGGCGCTGGGCAGCTTTAACGTGGCTGTCAGGCCTCGACGCGGCATCTGCCGGCCGGGTCGAGTGCGCCGGATGAAGCAAAGTAACGAGCTAAATCTTGGTATTCTCGCTTTACTGCTGGTGCTGAAGCAGCAGCGCATATTTGAGAAAGTCCCGGCATTCTCTAGAGCGGCACTGCTTTAGGAAATTCTTCATGGAGGAAAAAGGTGAAGCTCTTTTCATTAGCTTCGTTTCCCACTTCGAAAGCTAGACAGGGACGTGATCCATAATAGGAGTTCCAAAATTGGAACAATGTAATTGATTTGTCCCTAATAATGTCATTGGATTTATTCGAGTTTACCTAAACTCTATTTCAGAGCTGCGATGTTTTCATATCAAATAAGGCTTTCCTCACAACAAACCAAAGTTCAGATTTAAATATAGACTAAACAAATTTGTAGAAAGTTTATTAAAATTGCAAAGAATTAAAAATACTTTCATTTATAGCCCTTGCCAATTAGATCACACACCCAATATATCGGATAAAAATGAATACACAAAATCACGAAAGTGCAATTTAAGTACTGTTTAGCCTAAAAACGACGAGTTTTCTACGTCAGCTCTCCTTTTTTCATCTGATGAACAAACGATTTTATAAATTAATTTATTATTAGCTGTATTGAAAACAGACAACAATTTCTGGAAATTAATATAAAAACATTAAAATTGGTGAACAGATTGAAATTTATATGCAAAGTAAAATTTACCGGCGTTTCTACCGTCTAGAATGTAAAATTCCTAAATTTTTAAATTTTTCCTAATTTTAGTAATATAATTCTTGGTCCTTGACCTTGCAAGAGAAGATTTCATGTCGTTTTTTCAAAACAGCTTATTTTAAAGTGGTGCGCATAAGAATAGGAATATATATATATTTTTTTTTTTATAATAGTATTAACCTAAAACTATTCCGAAGGTTTTTTTGCAATTAAAACATTTTTAATGTTAAAAAATATAAGTTTCTTTAAACTTTCCCATTAGTTTCTGTTGCGGCTATCGGCAAGGAATCCACATGTAGCAATAATTGAGATTGTCAGTTATTTGTTTTTGCAAGCTAATACTTCAATATTTCTTTTAATTTGAAAATGCACAAAATAATAAATTTCATATGCGAAGTGATTGATTTTTTATTTGATTTATCTCATGTATTAACTTAGTTTTTAATAAGTTGCGGTAATCTAAAATATTTATTTGATCAGTAAGTCAACGTAAATTTGTTAAGAGTTAATAATGAATGAGACAATTCACTACTAGGCACTTATTTTTAATATACAGAAATTTATTAAACCATATGTATGTACGTACATAAGTTGTCCTGTTTCATCCAAGTGGGAACGGTAAAATAAATTCATTATGTATGACAGTAAAGAAACAAAAAATTGTTTTTTTAGTGAAAATGTAATGAAACAATGCAAAGCCTTTGAGTTTCGTACACATTGCGTGAAATAAATCGTTCAAATCCAAATTTGAAATTGAGGTCTCATTCGTTTTTTACTTTTACCTTTCAGAATCAAATTATAATTATTATGATCTGTCTTTCATAACTGTTATAATTTGGATAAATATTCTGCATTAATTAATGGAAGAGAAATTAATATTTATTATTAGTAAATAAGTTGCCCTGTTTCATCCAAGTGGTAACGAACATTATAGTTGTCACTTCAGCGTAAAACAGGAAGAGTAAAATTATTAGTATGAGATCAAGGAAATAGTGTAATGTTTCTTTGGGGTTAAATTAATAAAACAACGACGAATTAAAATTCAATTACTTCGTTTTTTGAATCCTTGAATGTATCCTCAATCGTAGCAATAACATATGTACATATTTACATAAAAGTATTAAAGAAACTTTAAAATATTAACCTAAGAAAGCTTATTTTATTATCATATTTGAATTTAAAATTAAATTTTATGTGGCGCGCTACTTAGAAGATTATTAAAGCATAAGTTCCGCTTAATAAATTGACGGATTATTCGCATTATATGCATAATAAATTTTGTATATATTTGAAATCTGATCGGATCTAGATTTACAAATTCGCTGTTACAAGAAAATAATGCCCTTTAAATATCGACAATATTAAAAAGGCTACAAATTTAATGATACTAGGGCCTAAAGGTAGCTAGATTTTAATTCCTTAGTTAAAATTAGCAAGCCTTCAAACCCTTAGACATTAAATATTGAAAAGTGAATCCATAACAAGTCAGATTCTTAGCACATTCGTAATTAACGTCCGATACAAATACGGTTGGTATATAAATGTGCGCTACACACTACTGAGTTGTAATCGCTCTAAATTGTATTTTATCATAATATGATATTCAAAAAACATTTTTCTTAACTTACTAATATTGAATGTTTACTAGGCAACAACTGATCTGCAAGAAGCCTACAAACGTCCAGAAACAATTGCGCAATTATGTGAACTTGCTGTGTCCGCAAAAGAATCTCAAATAAGGCAATATTCTGCTGTGTTGTTGAGAAAACGGCTGGGGAAGTTGCGCCATTGGCAGCTGATTCCTCCAGATCAGCAACAGATGTAAGATTAAATTGTGTGCATACTTATATTGAAAAAATAATAATATATTGTATTTGTTAATAGTATTAAGCAAGGTATGCTAAATGCTCTCATCCAAGAACAAGAAAAATCTATTCGCATTGCGATCGCACACCTTTTGGGTGTTCTAATTAAGCATGAGGCCGACAAAAAGGATGCATGGATGAATGAAATACTGAAATTCATTTTTGAGTACTGCAGCTCCTCTGATCCAAAACAGAGTGAATTGGGATCATCGACGTTTGCTATCTTGGCTGATGTTGCACCAGATCAATTTATTCCTCATATGGAGGCAATATGTGAAATGTTCACAGCAGCTTTAGTTGCCACTGAAGCGAGTGGGAATATGGCCACCCCAGTTATCTTTAACATTTTACTGGGAATGGCATGCTTAGTGCCGTTTATCCTAGGACACAATGCGGCTGAAGGCACTTACCAGAAATCGATTCCTCTCATTATCAAAGCTCTGAAGGGTTTCGCAGTGCAAGACGCGGACAAAGTAAGAAAATAATTAAACAAAAAAAAAAAAAAATACATTTATATTATTTTGTTTTAGTTTGTAAGAGCCTTTGATATTTTGGAAAATTTGGCTGATTACACCCCAAAACTTCTAACTGCCACAATTAAACCCCTCCTAGACTTTTGTCTAGAGGCATCAAATAACAATCAGTTGGATAGCTCGATTCGTGTCAAGACAGTTGCTTACATTGGGTGGCTAGTGCGACTGAAGAAAAAGCTTATCATTAAGCAGAAGCTTATCGAGCCAATCATTTCAGTTGTATTTAATCTTATGGCGACAGAACCTGAAAATGAAGATGGTAAGGCTAGATAAATCAGCCTAAAAACAATACAATTTTAATTAACATTGTTTTTTAGACGATGATGAAGACTACTTCCTTGGGGATAATTCCAGTCCTATGACAACTGCAACGCAAACTATGGATTTGTTAGCTCTACACGTTCCCCCCGAAAAACTTATCCCACCTCTCCTCCAACTCCTGGAGCCAGCTCTGCATGGAACTAATCCTCTTCCCAAAAAGGCAGCATACTTATGTATGGCGGTCATTGCGGAGGGATGTTCAGAAACAATCTGTGCAAAATACCTTGCTGCACTTCTTGATATAGTTAAAGTTGGAATTATTGATGCAAACCCAATTGTTCGTAATGCAGCGTTTTTTGCACTCGGTCAATTTTCCGAACATTTACAGCCAGACATCACAAAATATGCTCCTGATGTGCTACCAATTCTTTTCGATTATTTGCAACAGCTTTGCAATGAACTTAAGGTAAGTTAAAGTTTAAATCAGTAATCCTGATAAATTCGAACTGTTAGATTGTTTTGTTAATCATGCAGTTTAGCCCATAATCAGGAAAATAAACATGACCAAGAAGTCTTCAGCACTTGCCCCATTTTTCTGGGTGAATGTTGTATAAATTTGGACTACAATGAATTCTTATATATTGTTTCAGTTTTTGTGATATTAACAAACATTATTTTACAGAACGGCGGTTCTGAACCTAAACACATTGACAGAATGTTCTATGCTTTGGAAACCTTCTGCGAGAATATGGAAGATGCTTTGGTGCCACATTTACCTGTTTTGATGGAAAGGTAAGTGAACATTTTATATTTAGCGCGGTTGTTCCGTAAGGAGAGGTAGGCTCCTTTACACTATAATAAGGAAAATAAGCTTATTTCGGAATTAAGAATAAAGAAGTAAAGAAACATCTTTCAAAGACTGTCTTAGTGAACAACTTAAATTGTGTGCTAAACTAGCGCACGAATATCACCTCTTAAAAATCGCTTTCGCAGATTTGCAGAAATGTTTATTCTACTTATTTGAGCAGATTTTGGCTTTGGAGTACTAAAAGGAAATCTACTATAAAAGGTTAAATTTGAAGTTGAAAATGAATGCATTAAATAATAATAATCCACAATTTCTAACTGGGAACAATAATTTCTCTTATTGTACTTTTAATATGAATTTACTACGAAAATTACAGTATAAGTATCAAAAATAGAATAATTTTATGCTCCACAACGTTGCTATCATTTGCTTATCATTTTTACAGTTAATTAAGTTTAAAAATAAACCTTAAGAATCATCACTGGTTCACTTATGCATGTCACTCTATATGTTACAAGGAGCTTTTGATATCAAATTTTTGTTTTGTTATTGCTTTAAAGACTTTTCCAAACTCTCGACCCAAACAACTGCGTTCGTCTTCGTGAATTGGCTCTTAGCGCAGTCTCCGCCACTGCAAGCGCCGCTAAATCCAACATGTTGCCTTACTTTCAACGTTTGATTGAAAGTCTTAAAATATACTTAGTAAAAACGGACAACGAAGACATTTGCACTCTGCGCCCACAAGCAATCGATACTCTTGCTGCCTTGGCGAGAACAATTGGCAAGGAGAACTTTATGCCCTTGACAAATGATACTATGAACTTTGCTCTGACCCTCCTAGATGATGCCGATGACCCAGACCTAAGGAGAGCTCTTTATAATTTAATTGCAGCCTTGGCTGAAGTTGTGAATGAAGAAATGGCTCCTGTTATGCCGAAGCTCATTGAGCGTCTGTTTGATAGTGTGCTAAGTACGGAAGAAGTTGTTCCTGAATTCAAAGAGGATACAGGTATTAATATTCCTGATGATGTTAATGATGATCATTTAGATAGGGAAATTGATATAGAGGATTCTGAGGATGAGGATGATTTGGATGAAATCGCTGGGTATAGCGTGGAAAACTCTTACCTAGATGAAAAAGAAGAAGCGATATTAGCTCTAAAAGGATTTGCTGAGCATACAGGACCTGCTTTCATCCCCTACTTGCAAACTGCTTATGAAAACGTTTACAAGATAATTGATCATCCTCAAGAAGATATAAGAAAAGCTTCCATTGATGCCCTTTGCACTTTTGTGCTGGCACTATTCAAACAGAACGATCATCAAGGAGTATCGAACGCTCTAGGCATCCTTATTCCAAAACTGGGAACTATTATCGCCAGTGATGAAGAGTGCATGGTTGTTATGACTGCACTGGAGGGTTATGCTGATCTTTTAAAAGAGATGAAACGAGCTGCGATGCCAACTGAGGAGGTCATTGATACAATTTTTACTTGTATTCAAAGCGTAATGCTTGGAAAAGTTGCTTGTCAGTTCGATGAGCCCACTGGAGATGATGAACAGGAAGAGAGCGAATACGACGAGGCTATTGTTGAAACTGCTGGAAATATTTTGCCACTATTTGGACAGGCATTATCTCCAGAGACTTTTGCACTTTTCTTCGGAAGGATTTGTCCAGTTTTGATACAGAAAATTGTAAGTTAGGCTGCGTTGTGCCTCAATACTAGAATTATGTTTAAACATTTTTTTCTCTAATAGGAAAAGACCAAAGGAAGAGAAGAAATGAATTCTCAAAGATCATTTGCCTACGGTATTATGTCTGAATGTTTCAGCTCCTTGCAGAGTTGCAGCGGAACATTTTTCAATGACCTGCTACCAGTTTTACTCGCTGGTGTTGTTGATGAGTATGAGCAGGTTCGCCAAAATGCTGTTTTCGGGCTGGGAGAGATGGTTTTGCATTCCGAGCAAAAGTCATATGAGTATGTAGCACAACAGCAAAAGATATACTGTAATATCTAAACTAAATATTTTTCT
Organism: Tolmerus cingulatus; assembly: GCA_959613345.1. Classification (NCBI taxonomy): domain Eukaryota; kingdom Metazoa; phylum Arthropoda; class Insecta; order Diptera; family Asilidae; genus Tolmerus; species Tolmerus cingulatus. The sequence goes on from OY390707.1 coordinate 53,448,300, forward strand.
ATTTCCAGAGCTTTTCCAAAAATCTTAGCCGCTCTATCCCATGCTGTTTCAGTGGAAAAACATCCAGGAACTTTAGATAATATTTGCGGTGCTTTAGCTCGTCTCATCATTACCAATTGCAATTTAATTCCACTAAGCCAGGTGCTACCAGTTTATATGCAGCACTTGCCTCTTAAAGATGACTTTGATGAGAACAGCGCTGTGTTTAAATCCTTCAAGGTGTTATATATTCAAGGAAAGGAAGAAATGCTGCAGCATATTGAACAGATTATTGCCGTAGGCCTACATATCTTATACAAAAAAGAATATAAAGATGAAGAAACATGTGAAAATATTCTTGGATTCCTTAAAGAGCTCCGTGAGAAATTCGCCGATAAATTTACGAATGTTGTCAATAGCTCCGCAGAGCTAGCTGCTTTTGTTCAAAATTTGTAACATGGTTGATGTTCATTGTGACTTTAAATTTATTTATTGTTTCGACTATATATAAAGAATTATTTAGCTTTTCTTTTACAAAACATAATTATTTTCGCAAAGAAAAAGCGCCGGTAAATAATATGCAAGAATGTTATAGGATCAGAGATTTTTTAAAAACTGCATCTCAGAGAAGGGTAGTGGACTTACCCCGATTAGGGTCTTTTCTTTAAAATTGCAGTAGAATTAGAAACTAATGCGGGTCGGAACACCACAGCAGCTAGCTGAACGGCGAAGCACAGATTTGCATTCAGTTTAATCGACTTTTATTATACAGCTATGAGCAATGTTTTTTTTTTTAACTTAAGTTTCGATAGACTGCTTTTCCATGAATTTTCGCAAACACTTTTATCATTTCCATTAAGTTCTTTTTGATAAAAACAACTTTTTAGTCACTGGCACACGCTATCTGCTAGTTACCGGGTAACTAGCAACGTTAAACCAATTTTTGGTTATTTTATTTCCTAAGAAGCGATAGTATAGTTATTGCGAGCAAAGGGCGCTCTGTGTGGACTATTGATTTCCGCGCTAGTGCATTGTCAGACGCAGACCCTTTTTGCAGAAGAAGAATGAGGATCAGACGGATATGATTAATTTACGTTTTTACGCCACGTGCGTAACCAATCTCTAGGCTGTGATGTGTGCCTTTGACTTTGTGATTGATTCTATTTAGATATAAAATGATATGTCAAACATTGTGTACTCTGAGCAGATTCAGATTCATCCACCCGTACGCTCCATAATCACACTTCATGAAATGTGGAAGAGGGACGTGTTTTTGTTTTTTCGGTTACTTTTCAATACAGGAGTTCTCATACGAATGTCCTACAGTTATAATGTTAACTTGTTTTATAATTGCATGCATTCAATGTAATCCAAAATTTATTTTTCATTTAAATAAAAATATACTTTTGGAAACTTTATGTTATTCTTTTTAATGTTGGAAAACCTGTATAAATTATAAAGTTTTTATTGCAGATTCTTTGTAAAAGAAATTTTGTACCTCAAAAACGATACTCCAACGTTGGAACCAAACGGACATTTAAATGATTTTTATAGCAAAACAAGGAAAATGTGTAATTCTGGTTTTCTTATTTTAACCAAAAAGTTATTTAACCTCGTAAAAGTCTGTAGTCCAAACGATATTCAAATTTCGTAAACAAGTTCCTTTTTTATTATGCATTCACCGAAATTTCGTGTTCTATCCAACATTTGTTTATAACTAAATACCACCAGATTTGCATCGCTAATTATCTGCAGAACTAATAATGAGCATAGATTATGTCTGTATGTGTTTGTTGCGCAGTGAGATTGATTCCATATCAAGTTAAAAATTGCAAAATAATTAAAGATGTCCTTAGTCGCATAGGCTTACAAATATTTTCATAATTATAGGAAACGTCTGTTGGAGAAAGCTGAGATCGAAAAGGATGCAATAAACATAAAAAATCCACTGTTGAAAAGAAAATGATAAAATTACTTAAAGCTTGTATGTATGTAACTGGTTCATTGTATTTTATTTTAATGCCAAATGCTTGTTACCCGGCTACGCTCAAGTGAAAATAAGGGTTATGTTTTTATTTACTTATTTTCCACCGTAGCGTCCAAACTACTCATCCGATTTGCATGAATGGGGTGTGAATCAATTAGTTCTTATGGCCCGAGTGAGAAAAGATCCTTTTTGGCTTTCCTTTAATTATAGTAACCTTTTTCCGTAGTTGGGTTACAGTTGTTGTGCTTCTTCTTTCTATTACAGACCTTCTGTTACAAAGACTGTTTACTCCGGCAATTAATTGGTACTATTATTTCTCCCAACCCCATAATATTTCGAGAAGTCGATAGAATGCTTAAAAAGAGAGTGAGCATGAGAATTTGTAAACGATTACCCATATTCTTTGACTAAGGCACCTGCATGAAGAATATCGCGGACCGGATCTACGCTTATCTAATTTTTTTTCATATTATTCTAAGGGGAGTTCTTAGTCGATATACAGCAAGCTACAAAAATCAGAATCAACTTTAACATTTTTTAATTATTTCAATTTAAGCCAAGATAATATCTAAAAACTCCGATCCAGAATTTCCGAACATCCAAAGAAAATATTGTCGGTTGTTAAAGATGTGATGATCTAATAAAGAAAGTGGAAAATAAGTAAACCAGCTGCATATTCAAATCAAATTAAGAACAACTGCAATCAAAGGACATCCGGTTAAGGTAACCCTCCCCCAAGTATCATATGTGAATATTTTCCTCTAAAAGTTTCCATAATCCTTTTTCCAAAATATTTGAAACGTAACTTTAATAAAAATGTTATGTTCAAGTATTCCAAAACACATTAGACTCATAAAGGCATTTTTATTTTTATATTTTCAATATATTAAAATGTTTTGAAGGTATCACTTAAATTGCCTAAACTAAATTAACTTGACAAAAATATCATACCAGGATCATAATAGATAAATACTTAAACTTTTAATTTGAAGAAAAAATATACGTGAATTCATAAATATAAAATGATTCCTTTGGTGCCTCAAATGGTATCTTACTCATAAAATAAAATTCTTAATAAAACTAGAACTGGCACTGAAACAGAGAACGGTCGCCGGCAGTCGACTTGAAAAAATTTGTGCGAGTAAGGGAGGCCAAACTGTGCCGGAAACGAAAGTCTAAAACATCCGATTTACCTACATAGGTCTGGTTACAATTCTCTTATTGTTCTTTTGTAAATTGTACTAATATTTTCGTCACAAAGAGTCACTTTAACAGTTGTTTACAATATTCAAATAAATAATGTCATTACTGTTTAAAATATTTACAATAAAATCTCTCTAAAAACCATCCCTAGTGTCTATTGTTTAACACTTTGATCAATTACTTTCACCTTAATTTTTTTTACTTATTTAAAAATATACATGTTTACAAGTAGAGTATGTGTTTTCCGTCCCGTATCCCGTAGTTACAGGCTAGTAATATGTGTAGAGAGTGAACCTCCTCGTTGCGTTGCGGAATTGCAGCTCAGTGGGCAAAGTTGAACCGAGAGACGGTCCGATGGCACAGCCACCGAAACACCTGACGAACTCGTGTCCTTATCCATGTGCATATACCACCAGCTCGAGCGATTTTCGAGCCCCAATGCTTTAAATGATCTGTGCGGTGCTGTTAAGGATGAATTTAATTAATTGCAAGAAAATAGGAAAATCTGCTTTACGATCCCCATACACGACAGCACCGCGATATCAGTTTCACCGTGCGTAAGTCAAATAAGCAGTGCGCGAAAATCAAACTAGTTTGATTTCAGATTTCACGTAGATATCTTTGGGGCAAATATGGACTACATGAGCCTTATTTCTTTTGAACTCAAGCCATAATTTCAATTTTTTTATTGAATACGATAATAGCTGTATTTATTAACTGATAGTAAAGAGTATATTTTCATTATCTTCCTAATCATAATCGGTGTCGCATGCTTTTAAACTTCGAATCCACAATGCAATTAAGTGGCCTCACTTTTAAACTCGTAGCTAATCGAACAATCGTTCCTTTTATTAACCGACCCGCAATACGGAAACTGCCCAGCAGCAAACAGACAAATATTTAGATTTCTCATTAATTCAGTTTTTCAAAATTAAACGTATTCAAATAAAAGTCACGAAAGTGTACTAGTCTAGGAGCAACAAAAAAAGTAAATTTGTTATCAGAACGTGAAATTTCTCCCTAATAATCTTTTGAAAAGGATATAATAGCGTCCAAGGTGGGTGTCCTCCATTGATATATGTCACATAGGTGAATCCGTCTTTACCTTTACCTCGTATATTGTAGTAATAAGGCAGAAAGGAATGAAGATGAAATCTGCTGAAGGGAATACATATATATAATGCCGTAAATTTGTTTTAAGTGAACATAAATGGGACAAACCTTCGTTTTTCGTAGAACTGGATTGCTGCCTGATTTGTAGTCAGAACATGCAAAAATATTGCTTTAACTGAGTGCCTCTCAGCGGTCGTGAGATGATTTACTAATGATTCGAGAAGAAGCGAACCAATTCCATTTCTTCTATGTTTCCTATGAACACCTAGAGATAAAATGTAACCTACTTCGGAATTTTTTCCCATCGAATCGGGTAAAATTCCTTTATCCTGAAAACGTAAAAAATTTTAATTCTTTGTAAACATAAGCTTGTGGTATGGCCTTTTGTATTAGCCTCTGATCAAACACGCATTAATCGATTGAAAATGATATAAGCAAACAAAATTATGGAAAAAACAAATTCAGTAATTGAAAATAGAACAAGCTAGTATTTGGATAAAATATAGGGTTAAAAAAAAAATTTAAAATTCATATATAATTTCAAGCATTAAAATTGATACTTAAGCACTTTTTCAGATAGCAGCTGTGTGATTAATATCTTATTATAAAGAATTATTTGGACCACAATTAACAATTATTATTATAACAACGCCGATTGAAACTGATCAGATTAGTTTTATACAGGGTGGGGCAGAGTAAAGAATTATTTTGAAAAAGCGAGAATTGTGTCGAGCTGACGGAAGGTGGTTGGGATGCTGCTTGACTGTGCGATTAAAAAGTAGATTATGGAATTTTGAAGAGACTTCATAAACGACATTAAAGAAGCGAGGGAGTCCAAGAATAGTGCATTCTGCTAAAAGCACTGAGCGTGTAAAAGTTACAATTGAAATAAGCTCGCGTCGCTAAAATTACTTTCTACGCCCGAACGCACGTCTTCTTAGTGGAGTTCTTGTAAAACTTAGTTACATTTACTTGAATGCTGTTTTTATGTAATTGTTGTTGGTAAAAATTCAATTTGGAAAAGTTTATGCCATTTTTTTTCCACCATTTTCAAAATTGAACGTTTTTCTGCTCACCCTGTACTATACTTTACGTATCGCAAATAGAATGCGAGCGTAGTTATTTATGTTATGTTGTATATTATTATTATGACAATTTTTGCATAATGATGCCATTTACCGAAACAGATTCTATGATCAAAACCCAAAAGTTTGGACATTCCTCTAAAATACCAGATGAGTGAAGGTGGAAATTAATTACCTCTTTGTTGAGTTTACTGTACGGTCTAATTTCGGCAACAATAAGTCCAATAATAGCTAAATTATAAACAGCTGCTAAGGCGAAAAATCGCGAACTCGATGTAATATCTTCGTACCACGACAACGGGTAGTCTATAGGAAACCAGTCCTGGCAGAGGGTCCTAACCTGAAAAGTGGCAGATTTGTGATTATTAGAAAACACAACATTGCATTTTGGCGGGTACTTCTCCTAGGTCGTCAGGACACAGAAATCGGAGCTGGACGTCGGTGACGGAGCATAGTGGCACATGATCACTTGGTGGTTTGCTGGAGTTTTCTGCCTGGTTGGCTTTCTGTTTCGGGTACCTGTGGACAAACGAGGAACGAGATCAGTCGCCGCAGAGGGTGCATTCTGGCTATAGTTTGATTATAAAGCGTGTTAGCGTCATTCTAGAGGGGTATTCTAAAGTGCAGCGGAGCCGTCACAGAGGCTCGCTTAGTGAGGTTTTGTTTACAAATCGTGGCCCACCGATGGGGTTTCACGCACTCACTGATTCAATTTGTTGCTAAGCGGACAACTATCCACGATACAGTGGGACACAATGTCGATGTCATCCATTCAGTGCTATCTAATGGATGATTAAGTGGGTTAAGTGGCAATTGATATCAAACAAACCAAGTAAATTGCGCCATGGGAAAGCCTCGAATTATTTCTAGCGATTTTACATATTTGGTTCCTGACGAATAACTTCACACTGGCTCGAAGGATGACCAGCAACTCGGCATCACTTCACGGGAATCGAGCCCGCTACGACTTTGATTCAATTAAATCACACATTTGATTATTAATTTAAATTGGATAATAAGCCCTGACAGCTGACTGACTAAAACGGTAGTGTCCCCTCAAGTTGTCACCAGTGTGCGGATGACAATTCCCATGTTTGGTATAAAATTGCAGAGGCGTCACAGAGCTAGGCTAAATTTTATTTGGCGGCAAGTTTAAATGTTTCTTCAACATTTGTGCATTTGCTCCATAAGTTTTTTTCTAAACACAATATAGTCTAACTAATAACTAAAACTGTAAATTGTTGCTTTGTTTTCTTTTTCAACTTAAGTTTTAATGATCCTTATGCTTTGGTAAACTTTCCCCTAAAAAATCCAATGCCTCAGCTAATGTCATTTATTTTGTCTTAAAAGTGCACAATTTTTATCTTAATATAAAACATACCATTTAACTGGTTTACATAAAAATAAATCAAAAACGAAATAATCTTTTCTTGTAGTATAAAATAATCTCAGCTATCAGTTTTAGTCTCAGAACATAACACTTTTTTTCTAATGTCCCAACCGTGCTCCCAAAATTTGACTAGTCTCTGATCATGATTTGAACAAAAATCCTTAAAATCTTTTAGCATTCTTAATTGGAATATCTCTCCTTCTGGAGAACAATTAATAACAAGCGACTTCCACTTTTTGTTCGGTATCATGTGGTTCCATGACCATAAAAATCCAGCCTAAAATTTATTGGTATATTTATACTGATTTTATTTATGAACAAATTTGAATCACCTTTCGCGGAATATTTGTGCCGCTTATATGCCCGTAAACTAATCTTGTTATGTACGCTTCTTGAGGATGTGGAGATTCCTTTTCGAAATTTGTTTGAGGGCATCTTGGTTAAAAAATATATGTAATAAAGATAAGTTCAGTAATATTGTAAGTAGGTATACCTTATTAAAACAAACATGTTTCCAGAGCAATGTACATATTGATAAGCTTTAGGAACCTGTAAAAATAAAGTTTAGCCAAATTTTACACACTATTGCAAATTTATTACATCTTTTAGCGTAAATTTATTCGGAACCATGCAGGGAATAAACCCAAATCTAGCTAATATTGCTTCCTGGAAAAGCAGCATCCTATCACCTCTTGCTATCTCATCAAATTCTGTGTAGTCAATTTATATGTTTATTTTTCTAAATTTCGGAAATGAAAACAAAATACCTTCGAACATAAGCTTCCCTTCCGTTGATAAGCACTCTATATTCAAAGGTATAAATATAGGCCCTCGCAGAGGGTCCGACTTCTCAGTAAACGGTTCAGCAAGTGGATCCGCTGGCATAGGTACGAGTTGAAATCCACATTGTTGTGCTTTCCTTGTCCAACCGTAGACCTTAACGAAATAAATGTGAACCTTATTTATATTATAACTAATTTTATTTTTTGAACAAACCATGTCATAAACAATCGGGCCCGATGCAGTTACCCACTCTACAACAATTTCAAATGCACTGCCGGGCGTCATGGCACTGTGATATTTTACATGACCCCATTCTATCCGGTCACTTTTCTGGTTTACATCAATTTCCAAATGTGAATGTTTGTAAAAATACCCTAAAGTTTACATGAAATAGTTATTTTTATATATGTACGGTTATCATTTTCTTTTTTGCATAACTTATCGAGTTAATTTTATCTGAACCTTTGAAATATTTTTAAACATTTTTGTACAAATATTTTACCTTTCCAATTCCTCAGTGACGAATTTTCTTTTAAATATATTGGCACATTCGACTCTGGACTCTCTTCGTTAGACTTTGTAAAAATACTTCCTTGAATTTCAACTTCCATCCATTCATTTTCGAAAGCAGCTATATCCCCTAATGGTGGCGTGTACTCTACAAAATGTCACAATCTTTGAAATTTCTTTAATAATGAAAGCATTTACTTTACCTTTTGAATTTTTATCTTGTACCGCTATGTAGTACAGATAAAATCCAGGCACTATAGGTTTCTCCCAATCGCCTGAGGCATGGCAAATCATTTTATCTCTAATTTTAAACAAAATACACAATGAAGTTCATTAAATCACAATTTCTTTATAAAGATTTACTTCCTCATAGCTTCCAAAATTTCAAGCGGTTTGAAGGAAGGGTCGAGCCTTGTTCGAAGCCAATTTAAAGCATCGTAGGACACAAAGGTGCATGATGGAAGACTTTGTGTTGGTCCTAGAAAACCCACTCCAGTAACCGGGTGTTTCATAGCTTCAAAGATTTCTGATAACGTCGCATTTGGCTTAAATTTAATTTCACCTAAGAACCTTTTTTTTAAAAATCAGGAATTAAAAATTTTACAAGTTAAATAAAAAAAACAAATTTGTACCCGTCATCGCCATCATCATTTGTGTTCAATTCGACTGGGTTTAGAGGATTCAGAGTAATACCAGCAGCTTCCGCTGCTGGTGATATACGACCCCGTTCAAAGGTTTTCGAGCTAGTTCTTGAAATGATGCTAAAAAAAGATAGCTTTAAATTTAAGAATAATTTGGTTTTATAGGATGAGCGAAGAAAAGCAGTGGACTTTAAATTAACCAAACAAATTAAACTAAGCTACGAATTACATTTTAATTTGAGGCATAATTCGGAAAGCTTGTAAGATGTTGACATGAATTAAATTTCTTTCACACTTATCCACCAGCCTCTTTCCGCTCATTTAAAAATGGAATAAAATCGATCATGCAAAAAGCAGTTATTTAAAAAGTGATTGAAGACCAACCTTGGAGAATTGCATCTACGATCAACATAGCATTTCTGCAAAGCATGCTGAAAAACCAAAAACTAATAAAGCTTAGCAAACTTGAAAAACAAACATAAAAAATTAAAAACCAAAGAGCACAATTTAAAGAAAATTGAAATATTATTTCAGATAAAACAAATTTAATTAGAAGAAGCACGGCAGTATAAAAGAAATATAAGGTTTTATGTTTACGCCACATGCATATAATTATGTATGTACTAAGTATTAATACTTAATGGACACACACATCGTGTACACAAAATTTAAAGCCAAAAGTCACCAAAGTTCAACAAAAATAAATATTGAAGGTAATTTAAGCTCTGTTATCATGCAGGCTATACTCAAGAATCCCTACTCAATAGAATTGAAGGATCTCTTTATACTCTCAGCAAATTTAAAAAAATTAAATCTACTTTGTCACATTTCATAATGTGTATGTTTCATCACACAAAATTCGAGGTAAATGTGTTATAATATATACATAATAATATATACTTATTCGTATTTTTAAGTGACCCTTTAATTATAGTGAGCAATTGTGCAATTTCGATTGTTATCCTTTTGCGAATCAATAATTAATTTGAACTGAAAAAGCACAGTATTTTTTAATAAAAATGCGAATTCAAGTGGCAACATAAAATAAAAATTTTTTCTAGGGACTTAATTATAATTAAGTAGTCGAAGTCAAGCAAAAACAGAATGGATGACCTAATCCTACATAAGAAATAAAGTTGTGTTTTAGAACTATAAAAACCTTGGCCGCTTATCCGGCAAACGATTGCTTCCGACTCTTTCTCTGAACGGAGAATTTCCAAGACCCTAAAGAAAAAAAAATCTTATTATAGATTACAAGTTATAATATTGCGCCGAGAACTGCAAAAAAAATAAATGTTCAACGGATATTGCAAAAAAATATTTGCATTAATTATGGTAAGAAACAAGTTTTAAGAGGAACATTCAAATGGACATTGAAAGTGGGTGTTAATTGATGAGAAAAACATTAAGCTCCAAAAATCAAACAGAAACAGTTAAAAATATGAGAAGTCAAAAAACAAACGCAGTCGAAAATGTGTACTCAGTAAATGTTAGGTTATTAAAAGAATTTTATTATTAGCACCTGATTAGGTGGTGGTCTCGATATAATACTCGTACTGTGGCGTCTTCTAGTTAGATGTGACTGTTGGGTCGTCGGACTACCCTGTAATAGATTACTTCAAACGCACGCAAAAAAAGCATAAACATAACGTTATATATAATTCGCCTATGCAAAAACATAAACATAATTCAAAATGAATATTATGAATGAAAAAAAAATTGAAATTACATCACAAAAATAAAGTTCAACAACAAAGCATCAAGACAGGAGTTCTACAGCTACTTAAGAATTCGTGTTGTGACAGTGCTCCTATTTATCTTTTCTTAATTATAAATATATTTTTTACGCTCTCTCCACATTTGATTACGAAGACCCTGTACACGATCATATCAATGGATTGAAAATTGAGATATGATAAGCATAACCCAAAATTTAACTCCAATCAGTCTATATCGTTTTAATGATAAAATTATCCCCAAATAAATCTTAAGAATAAATTTTTGAAACACTTATTTTATTTGACTAAAACTAACTATAAGAATAAAGGAATTGTTGATACTCAATTTATAAAAGCATTATATTAAACATATAAACACAAATTTCGGATTTTATCTTCGTAAGTTATGAGCGGTTGTATATCATACCTCAATTTTCTACCTACTACGTTGATCGTATGAAGGACTACTATTGTACAAGGTGACCTTGGCTCCTCCCTATCCTACATTAAAACAAAACCTATTCCTACTAGTGTTGAATTGCTATCATTCTTCCATATTATAAATAAATATTTTATTTAATTCTGCTTTCTCTTATAATTCTTATTCTTCTATTCTTATATGTATATTCGTTGATCTCCATGATTCCCCCAAATTAGTTGATATTATAATAAACCCCTTAATTAAGACTACGACAGGATTAACTAACACGTTCGCGGTCAGCATAATTTTGATAGGGTTCATATTAATAAATGTAATTTAAACAAATATACTGCATATGCCGTGGTGACCCACCAGAGCAAAGGGAAAAGACTTCATATGCAGTAGCCGTCCGCGAACTTGCTAAGGATGCAAAATCATAGCACTTTGAAGCGTGTTATTCACAACTAAGGAAAATAAATATAAACATAAATTTTACATATCAGTTCCAGTTTATGGTGTTCAGAGAACATAAAAACAAATTTCTTAGTGTTCAGAAGTATGCAAATCAAACCGATAGTCATAATTCAACACTAAGAAATTTGAAATTTATTGAGTTCCCATTTTTCCCTTTCCAAATTATTATTAAGTATCTATCCTCTCTTCTGCCTTGAAAAATTAAGAAACTAAGAAAAGAATAAGTAGAAACTAAGTTTAACACAGCGAATATCATGCAGTAAAGAAGCTGAAAAGTTTAGAAAAACGTTATAAGTGGTATCAACATATTTTCTGGTATTGTCAGAGAAATTGAAAACATTTTATAAATTTACTACTCAACCAGGAAGACATCTTACCCTTGCCTTCTTGCACTGTAACCGTTTGATTTTGTTGAGGTGTGCTTCCACGAAACGAAGAAAATCCTCAATTTGTTGCTTTAGGTTGTCTGCTGGAATGTCCGTAAATATATCGCACTTGTTTGATCCGCCTTCAAGAATTTTCTTAGTCGCTGGATGCTCCTTAGGTAGAAGGTACATGCGGTACCGCCAATACTTGAGATTCTGTAAAACGTTATATGGTGATTGAAGTGATTGCAAAAAGCAAAAATTGCGCACTTCTAGCAAAGGGTAGTCTGTATCTCCTCTTGTGCAAATATAATGATCCATGTAATTCCAATTGAAATTTTCTAATTTTTCTGTTGTGAAATTAACTCCAGATATTTCATATGTGTCATGTTGGGGTGCATGGAATCGATATCGATAGTCCACATTAATTGGGGGATAGGGATGCCTTCAGTATGGTAATTTTTATTAATATGGATAACTTTAGTAATTTTTACTTACCTTGGCCTATACCCAGTTACTGTTATTACGGAACCACTTAAAGATATTTTATGAAATATGCGTCCGATAGACAATAAGTACTCTTTAGTTGGTTCCGTTGGGGGTTTAATTTTCAACAAAGCTGACTGTTTTTGTTTTTGACCACCACAACAGGGTGCATGTGGAGGACTTGATGATTTGTCTTCGAGTACTATCAATTGAAAGCCTTGTGCTAGTCTCTGAGAGACAATCTCTTTAAAAACTTCTTCAGTAGTCAGCGGTTTTCTGTATATTGCCCGGCTGTTAGCATAATCCGAATTAACGTCGTCCGGTAGTAAAGTGTAATCAGACACAACATAATCATTGTGTAAAGACCTTTTGTCCGGGAAATAGTCTGTTGTTATTGGTAAACACGCAGGAATAGTTAGAGACTTCCAATCAACCCCTATGAAAGAACATCAACATTAAAATCACATAACATAATTTGTTTTATTGCATTTTGTGCAGAGCAGATGAAAACCAGCTAGTGATACGAAGAACAATTTTTGGTCACATCGAAAATTAAATATCAAATTCAGATTTAAAAAAAAAACATAATTTGCGAAGTGGAATTAAAATTACGAATAATATTATTTTGGATTAACCTGTCATATTTACAGCATGCAATAAAAAACAAGAAGCTTAATTTTAAATAGGATGAGTACTTCCACCAATAAATTAAAAACTGTTATTTCGCTTCACCAAAGGTACTATCTACAAACTAAAATTTGATTATAATCCAAAAATTATGTCAACTAGAAGTGCGAAAATTTATCTGTTTTTGCAAATTATTACAAAACGATTCAAACCTATTATTATTTTGCCGGCTGTATCCCATGAAATTCCAAATATCAAATTTGGATCCGTGTGTTTCAATGGACAACATGAAAATATTTTGGGGGAAAAAAACAAAACAATGCATGAATTAGTGAGGTTATTTGAACAATGAAATAAAAATGTAGGTAAATAAAGAACAATGTAAATGACCTTAGGAAAATGCACAATAGAATTGAATATAAACAGAAAGCAATAACTATTTCATATTTAACTCATACTATACATACAAAAACATATAAATATTAAGGTAAATATGCATATTCAACATCTGAAAATGAATTACATTATATGATATTTATATTTTGGACATATTTGACTCAAGTGTTTATACACTTTTATTACCTAAGCGAATTATTGCTACGTTCAAAGCTAAGATATCACTAGTGAATAAACGAATTAGCGGGAAATGGTAGCCTCGAGCGTTCAGATAATATTGCACTAAACATAACTAAATGTAATAGTGATCACAAGTTTGGAACAGACAAACGATTGAATTATAATACTCTAAAACTTCGTCTGGTCGTAAACATGTAATAGTTTTGACAAAACTTGACCCACGTAACGAAAATTCATTTTCTACCAATTTTTTCATTCGAAGTTTATACCTTTACACTCCACTTGCTCCTTGGAAACACCATTCAAAAATGGCTTATAAAAACTCTTTAACGCAGCAGTTCAATTGAATATCCTCTACATGCTATTTCTATATAGATTTAAGATCGACTAACTCACTCAGAATTAAATATCAGTCCAGAACGCTTTTGCCCATCATATTTGGAAAATTTAATGTGATGTTATAAGTGATTCTAATAGTCATATTAGGCAGATCAATTAAATAAATTAAATCGCTCCCACTCAAGACGAAATTGCCTTAAATATCATAGCTACACCAATTTTAAAGCAAATTTGAAATACTCTCCATCATCTTGCCATTAAATTTCGGCCATTTAATCTTTAAGAACGAACTAATTTTAAAATATTGAAATATCTACTTCAATTAAACGGTGCAGGAGTTTTTTCGTATCAAAAGCACACAAAATTTCTCTTTATATAAATAAAAGAAATATTCTATAAATTTTTGAAAATCAAGTTATGAAAATCGGCGATTCCTAAAACCCCATGTGTGTGCATACATGTGCGTTATTTTTTATTTCAGTAAATAGTTGAAATGTTCACTTTCCACTTATTCCTCCGATCGTGTCAGCTTTTAATAACACACGATGATTGATCGACGGGAACGAAGTAACCAAAAATGTTGGGAGCTCTTTGACAATTGCTTTGATATAATTATTAATCATGATTATTATTATTATGAATATAGGCGATTTCTGATAATTTGATTTTGTTGACTTCATTAAAAAACTTCCGCCAAACGCCATGAGTTATTCAACACCTTTATTTTTATTATGCGCTGAAGCGCATAAGAAAACCTATAATGAAAAAACGTAAACAAACCAATCTGTACAGGCTGTCAATGTGTGAGGCAGATATTTTAATTTTACCTGTTCCTATTTGCAAAACACGATTGGGGTGGCACCAACACAATGCGACAAAAAGCAATGCTAAGTTGGAGCGCCCCGTAATAGCTAGGTTAGCTCTTATCTCATTGTGTTTGCCTCATTTTTCACAATTTTATTGAGAATTCGGATTTCAAACGAACAAGCAAAAGTCTGATTTTTTTAATAAACGAGTACATTTTTTGAACATTCTCTATAATAAAATAATTAATTAATTTCGGTAAAGCCACATATGATGAAATTTTATTTTCACGTCAAAGTAACATATGTATGTATATGTATGTAATTGCATCAGCTTTATATCACTTTTCATCTCCATTTAAGATTAACCTTACTTCAGTTTCAGTTTAGCTTTGCATAGAACAAGTGGTGCGCTACTTTCATTTAATTATTTGTCAAACAAATTAAAATGGCATTTATTAACATAAAAGAGGATTTACTCCGTTTACCGAGTTACATTAATTTCTCCAAAGAGGAGGAAACTATTTTAAGCTATTGGTTGGAAAATAAAATATTTGAGAAATGCCAACGAAAATCCCTTGGTAAACCAGTGTACTCCTTCTACGATGGACCACCTTTTGCGACTGGACTTCCTCACTATGGACACATTTTGGCAGGGACTATAAAGGATGTTATGACGAGATATGCTTACCAGAATGGATATCACGTTGAGAGACGATTTGGGTGGGATTGCCACGGTCTTCCTGTAGAACACGAAGTCGATAAGCAGTTCGGAACTAAAAGTAGTGAGGATGTGATGAAATTGGGCATAGCAACGTATAACAAAAGGTGCCGTGAGGTAGTGATGCGATACGCTAAAGAATGGCAGGAAGTTACTGAAAGAATGGGCCGCTGGATCGATTTCGAGAACGACTACAAGACCATGTATCCAACCTTCATGGAAACGGTATGGTGGGTGTTTAAGCAACTCTATGAAAAAGGTTTGATATACAAAGGTGTGAAAGTAATGCCTTACTCTACCGCTTGCACGACACCGATTTCGAATTTTGAAGCTGGACAGAACTATAAAGATGTCACGGAAAACTCGATTGTGGTTAAATTTAAAGCTATAGATCTTGAAGCCTATTTTTTGGTGTGGACTACTACTCCATGGACTTTACCTGCCAACCTAGCTCTTTGTGTTAATCCAAATCTAACTTATGTTAAAGTTAAGGAAGAGGATACTGGGGAGCAATACATTCTTGCAACAACTCGGTTGGAATATGTTTTTAAGCAGAAGAAATTTTCTATACAAGATACATTTTCTGGCGAACATTTAAAAGATACCAGGTATGTTCCACTATTTGATTACTATCAAGACTATGGTCGTAGAATGAATGCCTTTCGAGTTCTCGTAGATGATTATGTTGTATCAGATTCTGGTTCAGGGATTGTCCATCAAGCTCCATTTTTTGGAGAAGACGATTACAGAATTTGTCTTTCCGCTGGAATTATAAAAAAAGACGGAGAAATTATTTGTCCAGTGAACGATGCAGGTTTGTTCACAATAGATGTTCCTGACTTTGCTGGGCAATACATCAAAGATGCTGATAAGAAGATAGTCAATCTGTTAAAAAGTCGTGGGGATATATTCCGCACGTTACAAATTTCACATCGCTATCCATACTGCTGGAGGTCTGACACTCCCCTTATTTACAAAGCCGTTCCATCATGGTTTATCAGAGTTAATCATATGTCCCACGAGCTTCTTGAAGCCTGCTCTAAAACACATTGGGTTCCTGAATATGTTAAAGAAAAGCGATTCGCTAATTGGCTACAAAATTCTCGAGATTGGGCTGTAAGCAGAAATAGGTACTGGGGCACTCCAATACCCATTTGGATATCTGACGATGGATCTGAAATTGTGTGCATTGGAAGTTTAAAGGAACTTGAAGAGAAAAGTGGTAAGAAAATCGCAGATTTGCATCGCGAATTTATTGATAATATTGAATTGCCTTCTGCTATTCCCGGCAATAAGCCGTTAAAAAGAGTTAAAGAGGTCTTCGATTGCTGGTTTGAATCAGGCTCCATGCCTTATGCTCAACTGCACTATCCTTTTAAAAATACTGTACATTTTACACAATCATTCCCAGCGGACTTTATTGCTGAAGGAATTGACCAGACTAGAGGCTGGTTCTATACATTATTAGTTATATCTAATATCCTGTTCGGTAAGGCTCCTTACAAAAATGTAATTGTAAACGGCCTTGTCTTGGCCGCTGATGGACAAAAGATGTCCAAGAGCAAAAAGAACTTCCCTGACCCAATGGAAGTTGTCAACAAATACGGAGCAGATGCTTTACGCCTGTATCTGATAAATTCGCCTGTCGTTAAGGGTGAAAATTTGCTATTTACTGAAGAAGGAGTTCATGGTGTGACAAAAGATGTTTTCTTGCCGTGGTACAATAGTTTTCGTTTTTTTATTCAAAATGTTGAAAGATTGGATAAAGAAGATTCCTTTAAGTTCCTTTATAACACGGAAAATCACTATTCTACGGTTAATTCGAGTTCACTACTTGATCAATGGATTTTATCAGCCAAAGAGAATTTAATCAAATTTGTAGCCGATGAATTACAACAATACCGTCTTTATACCATTTTACCACGTCTACTCAAATTCTTGGATAATTTGACCAACTGGTACGTACGACTGAGCAAGCCATCCCTTAAAAGGGAACTTGGTATGCAGAACTGCCTAAATTCAATGAACACATTGTACGATATTCTTTTATCAATCACAAAACTTATGGCACCCTTTGCACCTTTCCTCGCTGAATATTTCTACCAACGACTTGCGATTTTCAACGAAGACACACCTGAAGAATCTGTCCACTTTTTAATAATTCCAAAAGCAAATTTGCATTTCATAAAACAAGATGTTGAGGCTTCCATCTCTCGCATGCAAAATATAATCCTCTTTGGGCGTATGATTCGAGAAAGGCACAATTTGGCTTTAAAGTATCCTGTGAGAAATGTAACTGTGATCCAGAGCAATCCAAAATTCATCCAAGACCTCACTCCTTTAAAAGGCTTCATCATCAGAGAATTGAATACAAAAAGCATCGCATTTAGCACCGATAAGCGAAAGTTTGGCATTGTCACTTCCGCGCAAGCAGATTATAAATCATTAGGACTTCGCTTAAAGAAAGATTTAAACCCAGTTGCCCAAGCAATTCGATCTCTTAACGAAGATGATATTGAAATTTATATGAAATCAGAATCATTTACAATTTGCGGACATGAGATAAGACCATCTGAAATCCGTCTATTTTACGGTATATCTCCAGATTTTGATTCTTCTAAGGAATACGGAATACAAGGCGACTCTGATATTTTAGTATTAATTGACTTGACTATGGAAAAAGAATTCGAGGAGGAAGGATTAGCCCGAGAAATAATAAACCGTATTCAAAAACTGAAAAAGAGGATCCAGCTTATTCCAACCGACCAGGTTTTGGTGTATTACACTGATAATAGTCAAAATCAGGCCCTAACATCTGTTTGTAAAAAATATAAAAGTTTTATTGAAAACATTATTAAATCGCCATTCGATGCTTTAAGTGCACCCAACAGCCAAAAAATTATTACCTCGGACACGTTTCAGTTAAAGGAAGGCAACTTAAAAATTACTATTTGCTCTTTGCAAGTAGCAAATCTGCCAGCAATTGACTGGTGCAATGTAGCACTTCACCCAGAATTACAGGAAAGGTATACTACAGGGAAGAAAGCGAGTCTTTTACTTCAAAAGTTGGATGGTTCATACTTAACCTTAGATGAATTAAAATCAGAAATCATTAATATATTTGGACTTTATGGCCTCGATCTTGTATTATATTGTGACGGTAGGAAATTTAAAGATGTTAAATTTGCTGCAAGGAAGATCATAACTGTTTGTAAACCAAAGCATAAAATAAAAACAATGGATGTTATCACCAGCCCCTTTTCTCGATTTGTTAACTGCCAACTCGGGGAAAGGAAATACACTATTTTCCTTGAAAATCCTTCAGACAGTGGAAAAGTTCGAGATTTATCAGAAATGTTGGATTTTGTTTTTCCTGGTGTTCCTAGAGAAAGTATTGTACTAAACGAACAATAATTTGTTAATAAAATATTTCAGAAAAAAATTTGCTTCATTTTTCTTTTTTCAAAAACCCCGTATGCTTCGGCACATAAACCAGTCCCTTCAAATCTTCGGAATTGTCTGCCCAAGCTACCAAATACAACAAATTTCATTTAAGAATGTTTCGATGCCATCTTCAACGTGTTGTTTAGCTAAAGGCTCGGTTGCCTTTTTTAATTTGCATTATAATATTCAATAAGTCATAAAATATTACAATTTTTGAGTAAGAAACAAAACTAATTATTTTGTAAATTACCTCAAAATATGTATAATAGTAAAACCACAAACTGGATTCTCAGGATGCAATAAAATGAGCTTACCTGTAGTTAAAGCAGGTGTCCACTCTTGTTCACCTGTGGCTCCCCACAAATATGTTAAACTTTTTGCTGGAGCCGATGTAATTATTGGCCCAGCTGGTGAGTGTGAAGTCCGTTTTTTAAAGGTATCTGAAATATTTATTATTTGCAATAACTGATAATCAAAATAACATACGATATTTTACCAATTTCATCAAAATGACTAGAAATGTAAGAAATGCCCAATGAGTATGAGGAGCATGATGACGTGTGTTCGTAATCGAAGGAGTTATACCCCGATGAATAGTTCTCACAGTTAGCTGTCGGATTGTTTTTAGTAGGAACTGCCTGATAGTGATGCTGTTGTATCAAAACTCCTGTAGGACCCTGATTATAAAATTAAAAATGATAAATACCTTTTAACAGTTATGAATAAAAGATTTCTCTCGTACCTTGGGAAAAATGTGAGTCCATCTTCGACGATTTGATGTTAATTTGATAGTAACATGCGAAGGATCGAAAGGGTTAATTAATGCTCTTCCTGGACGTACTATGGGCGCTATGGCTACAATCGATCTCCGTGCACTTTTTTCAATAGATAAAGTTTCTGAAAAATTGGGTGAACCAGCCTGTACGAAATTTGTCATAACTCTCCTCAAACACGAAATAAAAATAACTTTACCAAAGTTGATAGAACGCCAGTTCCATGATGGATATCAGGATCTGACATCTTTCTTCTGATAATTGGCAATTTCGGAGGGGTGGTACTTTCCCAATCATTCGAACTTTGAGTTGCATATGTCTCTAAACTAGGCACTGATGTTTTCTTAGCTCGTATCACTCTTTGTAGGGAACTAGATTTGATATATTTATGATAAATTGTTTTGTTTTTTATTTCCATAATCACACGTACACAGTCCCTTGAGCAGGAGGTAGATGAAAAATTTGTGCATCGTAGGCGTCGTAATCAAAAAGTGAGTTGTGAATATACTCCGACTGACTACAGCTTAAAAATTTTATCTTATGATTTTCCTTAAATAAATAAATATAAAATAACAATTATAAAAATTAAATTTAGGTGCAATTTATGAGTACTTGCAAGGTTTTTGCTTGGATAATATTAAACCCCTTTTTTGTAGAATAATTTTCAATGTATGTACCCCAAAAAAAAATTAAAACATACTTTGTCCTCCTCATTAGTTTCCTGTGACCTCAGCGGAGGAAGCTTTATTCGAGGAATGAAAGTAGAATAAGCTACCTTCTTGTTCGTAGAATAAAAGCTGAGATTTATCCAATGCGGCATTGAATAGTCGTCTGCAGATGTTAAGGACGTATCCTTGTTGTGAAATTTTAGTAAGGGTACTGCATGGAGCGGCTGCTCTCCCACGCAAACCAAATCACTTCCAACCCCATTGTCAATAATCTATGAGTTGTGCAATTAGATTGAGATCGATATTAAAAAGACAAAAATACTTACTCTTTGCTTTGTAATATTTGTTAGTTCTCTGTCAACTTCGAAAACCCCAACGCCGGGCGTAATAACCACCGATAGCTGACCCGTTCTATCAAAACTTCTATCTAGGTAGTGCTTCTCGAACGCATTCAAAGATATATTTAGAGTTTCAAGAAAATTTCCTTGAGCAGCGGTCGAATTCGTGGCAGGGGGTATAGTGACCCCTTCTCTCTCATGATATCTCAAAACAATACCTTGATAGGCGGTAAATAGCTTTCTCAGTTGCACCAACACAGTGCTCCAGTCATCATTACGCTCATTTTGAATAGCGACTCTATAAAAATCCTCATAAAATCTTCCCTTGTAATCCATTTGAAGACAATCTCTCATGTGGACTGGGAACTCGTCTAAACTCTTTGCTGAGTAAAAGGTTCGCGAAAATAGGACTATCGTGACCTCGTGATTGCATCCCAATTTTTTCCACTTCATGAACAGATCAGTGAGAAACCCATTTACAGCCTTTTCAAAATATAAGTCGCCGTGGATGTCGAAGTCCCACATCTCTGAGGACATTTGAATAAACAGGTATACGAGGGAGGTACTGCTTCGGAAGACGACTTTGGTGTCTTCGGTGATTACACCACAAGCGACTCTGTCTCCCTGTGCCCACATTTCATAAACCTGGCATCTAATTGAACCATCGCAATATTCGATCTTCTTATTAATGTAGACACAGGTGTTGGTCTGTTATTTTCAAATGGTCAAAATAAAGCGAATTTCTTTTAAGTCTAATATAGAGCAGGGGACACTTACCAGATAAGTCTTAAGGCGCCACATTTCAGATCTTCCCATGTACTGGTCTTTAAAAGTAATTTCTACCGAGTCTAGACCCACTTTTTGTGGATTAACAACCTGCATAATCACATCAGAAAAGGTTTTTAAGTTGAATGTTGCAGCGATACTCGACTCGACGCTGATGCACTCCCGCCCCTTCAAGTCTTCGTTGAGGCAGGTGATCTGCAACAACAAACGACATCCCTCGTCCTCGGGATGAAAAATTTCGACGACATCGCCTATTTTAGCATCTGGGTGTTCTTTGGGGTTTAAAACCAAATCAGCAGCTGCAAAATCAAGTCCAAATTAAATGACGCCCTAAAGAAAAAGTTAGCTACTTACTGCTGAATGATTTTTGATGAGTGTAGAGTTTGTACAACTTCATCTTTGTTTCTTATTGCATTTTCAGAACTTTGGACCACTGACGCGATAATGTTCTAGTAGAACACCAAGCGCTGCTCGCCTTATCGAAATTTGTTTGG
Organism: Tolmerus cingulatus; assembly: GCA_959613345.1. Taxonomy (NCBI): domain Eukaryota; kingdom Metazoa; phylum Arthropoda; class Insecta; order Diptera; family Asilidae; genus Tolmerus; species Tolmerus cingulatus. The sequence continues at coordinate 53,470,024 of OY390707.1, forward strand.
TTTTCGCGACAAACAGCTGCAATTGACGGCTTCCATATGTTCAGCAACTCAAAAGGCAAAGGGGATGGGATGGAACCACGCGAAACAACAGAATTTGAAGAGGAACGAACTGGCAACAAGTAAATCAAGAACCTTGATGGAATGGACCAGATGATGCGTTATAATTTTGAAAATGGGAAGGAGAATTTCTCATTGTTATTATTATTTTATATACATACATATATATTTGAGATCTATTATCCATTGCATCTTTTAAATACTCGTATTTTATGCCTTCTACTGAAATTACATGCAAACATAACTTAGTTTGCTACAAAGGCTACTTGGAAAAGTAATGAATTTAAGTGTGCCATCAAAATAGTATTAAATGATTATAAAATAATTTTAGGATTTTGTTATAAATATTCTCAATTCTATTATAAGAATACGTACAAATGGAGGGACATTTTAATTTCCAAAATAAATTTCGAATTTACACATTTGTACAATTTTAATTTAATTTTATCCATATGAAAACTCCGGAAAGATTTAACCTACATTAAATATGTTTTATTGAGCAATACATTTCCGTGTACATTTTGATTTTTTCGACACTGTGTATACAAATTATAATTATTTTTTATGAAAGCGAAGACATTTTAATTTATTGAATTCGCATTCATGAAGTACTATATATACATATGTACATACACATCCATATGCATGTTGATATCCCATAATTTTTGTTGTTCTAAATAAAAGTGAGACAACTTTTAAGCAACGACAATTATTAAATATCAAGTCAACATGTTTTTCTACAATAAAAAAATTGTAAATAAAATTAAAGTTTAAAAACCAAATACAAAAATTTAATATTTTTTTATTTGTTTCAACTGCATTATTTTGAAGATAATGGATCTTGGATATAATAAATTTACAGTTAAAGAAAAGATGATGGAATCATAGCTTTGATTTTTTACTTAAAAATGCAGAAAGACCCTCCAGGAACTCTTCAGAAACAAATTGTTGTTGAAGAGCCTGCAACTCAGTAGCTGCAGCCTCCTTTAGTGTATTCTTTAGATGCATCTTGATTAATCGTTTTCCCACTTTTACTGTAGATGGTGGCAATTTAGAGAACTCTACAATTCTAGGCCAGATTTTAGTTTCTAGCTCCTCAGGCTTGAAGATTTCAGAAACAAAGTTGAATTTCAACGCTTCCTCTGCCGAGAGTTTGTGATTGAACAAAAGCATTTCAGACGCTTTAGATTGACCCAAAATTCTAGGAAAAGTGTACGACGAGCAAGCTTCGGCGCAAAGCCCTAGAGCCGTGAACGGTGTACGGAAGTAAGCCTGAAATAGTTTGAATTAATTAATTATAACATATTTATAAACTGGGTACAAACAGACCGTTGTTGAACAGTACACCAAATCGCAGAGAGCCGCGGTGGTTGCCCCAATTCCTATGCAGGGTCCATTGACAACGGCCACCAACGGCTTTGGGAAGGTGTAAATTTCTAGGATCATTTTATCCAAGATCTCACTCGTCCTACTTAAATCAATTGATCCTCCGTCTCCACCTAAAAGTGATGATGCAGACAAATCGTTGCCGGACGTGTAAAAAGAGCCTGTCCCAGTGAAAGCGACCATGGAAACAGAATCGTCATTTTCAGCATCTTGGAGCACCTCCGTGATTTCCATGTAGTCCTGGATCTTCAAAGCATTTTTCTTTTTCGGATTATTAAACCGGATGATCAGCAGCTTCTCCCGTTTTTCTAGGACAATCGTCGACATTTTTAATAGGGTTCACTTGAACTCAGTCTTGAAGAGTTGGAGTTCAATCAGAATTCGACCGGCAGAAGCCCTTCGCACTCGGGTTGGACTTATCACCGTGACTTGTAATCTTTTTGTGACGCCTCAATTTATTGAATTTAACAACCGCTACCGTGAACTGGAGCGAAATGTAGAACACAAATCTTCACATCCACACAATGATTGTGGGATTAACACTGATTAAAACTTTTTAGATAAGGTCTTCTTATTATATTTGTGCTTATTGTGCAAAACAGCTTTACTGGAATTCATACTTCCATTGTTGGAAAGCTGTTTACCAATCAGCTGATGAGGTGCAACAGCTGGTTGTCATTTTTGACATTTGGTAGCATTGAAGATTTTACCGGAAATTTAAACGACGGAAATGACGGAATTTCTCGCAGAAAATAATCCCTGTGGTCAGCATTTGCTACGAATTGTGTCTGTGGGTAATGCAATTATTGCGGAAATATTACGGTTAAAGGACTATGTTCCAGATGTATTTCGGTAAGAGGTTCATCATATACCATAAATGAACTGCAGATCATTTTTAATATTCGTTTCACAATTATTAATGAGCAAAATGTAGCCCAGTGTCCATTTTAACAGTTCCATTCTTCCTGATATAGTTTTGTTTGCTGATGCAGGAAATCAAAATTGATTCATTTACCAAGCTTAAGTGACCCACCAACTTTCATTTTCATACCTTATTATTTTAGGGCCCACGAAAAAAGGTATTATGCCGTACTGTGAAAACTTTAAGGATCACCCCAGTTCTTGAACTACTTTTAATTTTCCGAAATATGCTTCTTTTATGTTGGTTAGACGCGAAGAAATCAATGGAAAAATATATTTTACGGGCTATTTTAGCCCTACCTCTATTTTCCTTTTTCTGTCGAACCTAGAAAAAGTATGGTTCAGAATACTTCCAGTATATTGTTGAAAATTATTCTAGTATGTGTATTTTTTATAACGTGGAAAAAGCCAACTAGGAAAGTTCCTCTTTTCATTTCCCGAAAGTAAAATTGCCGATTTTTACAGGATCGAATTTAATCTCTCCTAACATTTAATAAATAAGTTTTAAAAAGCTGATATCATCAAGCACAAAGCAAAATCAAAACAAAAAACACTTTTCTATAATTATTTTATAAGTAAAATCTACATTCTATGTTAAGTATTCTTTGGCGTTTGCATTTTCGAAGATACATATATATTTTTTCTTATTACACGTGTTTAGAAGAAAACTATTTAAAAATGTTAAATGCAAATAAATTATTTGTGTCCTTGATCAATGAAAACGTATATCGGCTTAATGCTGAAAAGAACTAAAGTGTAAGTCATATATTGTAAAATTCACGATCACCCTTTTGGTTTGGTCACATTCTAGTGAAATAGAAATCACGTAACCTAAAAAAGTTTAAAATTCATATATAAAAATGTTATTTCATTACATATGAATTTCGTAACCTTCATTGAAATAAAATTTCCATTTAAATTATGAAAATTGATCTTTCAAATCTTATGAAACAACTAATTTTTCAGCATAACAAAACAGCCCGCAACCAGTTCACAACTGTTCAATTATGCTTCGCGATTTTTACCAAATGAACGAACAAAATTTCAAATAACTTAATGATATGAACTAATAATCCAATTTCTCAACTGAAACTTTTTTACAGACTAGATACAAAAGAAGATCAACAAAAATATGCCGACATTATATTCGATTTCAACTACTTAAAAGTAGCCGAAGCCCAAGAGAAGAAAATTGAGAGTAATTCGGTAAGTTGTAGTATACATATGTATTTACTTTTTTAAAAATCATTGCGTTTGTTTTAAACTTAATCAGGAACTTCAAGATTTAGATGAGGAATTTCGAGATAATTATATCGAAATTTTAACGCGATTTTACTTAGCTTTCGAAAGCACACATCAATACGCAACTGACCTTAGGAATTTTATTCAAGAATTAAACGACGGACATTATATTCAACAGACGATTGAGTCGGTACTTCAAGATGACGAAGGAAAGCAGTTACTGGTATAAGAAGTTCAGTTATTACATTTTTTGTCCTAATGTCTTATCTACAAAACAGTGCGAATCTCTATATCTTTTCGGCGTTATGTTGCTGGTGCTCGATTTACATATTCCTGGCACGATTAGAGAGCGGTTGATTATTTCGTACTATAGGTATAGTGCTGAAAAATCTCACGGAGACAGTAACATTGATGATGTTTGCATGCTGTTACGATCAACTGAGTACTCGACCGCTTCGAATGCTAGAAGAGTTCCCAACTATCCGGAGAACTATTTTAGGTGCTTGAATTAGTCGATTTACGAATGTCTGATTTTGAGCAATACCTTTTAGCCGTTTCAGCTTTGATCAAACTTTTGTAGAAATGGTAATTGGTCGGTTGCGCTCCGACGATGTCTACAATCAGATATCGGTCTATCCTCACCCTGACCATAGATCTACTGCTCTTTCTAACCAGGCAGGAATGCTTTTTATATGTTTATATTTTTCTCCACAAATCTTGCAAAATCAGCTATCTCAAATGAGGGAAATAACAGATAAATTCTTTCCCGATAACTGGGTTGTTCCTATTTACATGGGAATCACAGTGAACTTACTGGATGCATGGGATCATTGCAAAGCCGCCAAGCAGGCGATTAACGCAACTATAGAAAGCACTGTTCTGAAAAAACTTTGTAAGAAATACGATGATAAATTAAAGAAAATAATTCCCAGATCGTATGAGATTTTAAAGGAAGGTACCTTGAACGAAAGCTTTTTAGTGCAAAACATCACTAAAATTATTAATTTGATAAGAGATTGCAATGTGACACTTCGGTGGTATATTCTGCATACATGTCCAGCAATTTTTGAATTTGGAGGAGTTAAGAAAGTTAAACAAGTAATAGATATAGTTTTAACAGAAACCGGCTTTAAAAACGCTGATATTTTTCAATTATTATTAAACACAAGTCAATTAGAACTAAGAGTTAAAGAAATTCTCAAAGAGTTAATGAATGAGAAGTCGATTAGATGGGACGGTTTCAAAAAGGAATCAGTCGATCGAGTTAATGAGCTGGCAGAGGCATTTTCAGGAACTCGGCCACTTTCAAAGATAGAAAAGAATGACAATCTCAAACTTTGGTTCCAGGAAATTGCCAAAGAAATTTCAAACTTATCTGAGGTTAATGCCAACCTTGCTGGAAGAAAAATAATTCAACTAATTCAAGCTCTAGAGGAGGTGCAAGAATTTCATAACTTGGAATCGAACTTGCAGATAAAACAGTATTTGATCGAAACAAGAAAATTTTTGCATAATATGATCCAAGTGATCAATATTAAAGAAGATGTCCTGATTAACATACAACTAATCAGCGATCTTAGTTACGCATGGCGATCAATAGACAGCTGCTACACAAATATAATGCAAACAAGTATAAAAGAACAACCCGCGTTGGTGATAAAGCTCCGAGCAACATTTCTTAAGCTATCAAGCGCCTTAGAAATACCACTTCTGCGGATCAATCAAGCTCACAGCGATGATCTTATATCTGTTTCCCAGTATTATTCGAATGAACTGGCCAATTATGTGCGAAAAGTTGTTCAAATTATCCCTGAAACCATGTTCGGCATTTTGGCGCAGATTATCAAGCTGCAAACAGAACAAATCAAGGAGATTCCCACCAGACTAGAGAAAGATAAGCTTAAGGAATTCGCCCAATTCCAAGAGCGGTACCAAGTTTCAACTCTTACTTACTCGATATCCGTTTTTACTGAAGGAATATTGATGATGAAAAAGACTTTGGTTGGTGTTATTGAATTGGATCCTAAACAACTTCTTGAAGATGGAATTAGAAAGGAACTTGTGAACAATTTATCAAGTGCTTTGAATTCAGGACTAATTTTTAGTGCGAAAGGAAAACCGGCAGATTTAGAGAGCAAACTTTTAGCATTAGCGAAAACTGTTGATGGCTACAAGCGATCGTTTGAGTATATCCAAGACTATTTAAACATTCAGGGATTGAAGATTTTGCAGGAAGAGGTAAGGTTTTTTTATTAATTGCAATACAACTGATCGTCTAGATCAAAAATGTAACTAAGAAAGTCACCTAAATTGAATCTCTCTTAAAAAGCGCTTTATAACATCACAAATTCAGTACTTATATGTATATTTTATGAAAACATTTTTCATATCTTTAAATATGTAGACATATTGTAACAAGAAAAGAAGTTTGTTTTTTATTAATGAAACGAAACGAACGCAACAATTGCGTTATATATTTAAGTTATAAAGTAATTTAAAATGTTTTTTTTTTCTAAAAAGAGATTCAATTCGATGGTTGTGCGAGTGATCTCGAAAAGACTAACTTATTACTAACACTAACCTTGTTATGCAATCCCATTCCAGCTCTCTAGAATAATCAATTATAACGTGGAGCGTGAGTGTAACAATTACCTTAGAAATAAAATACAAGACTGGCAGTCTTCATTCCAAAATTCGACTATACCAATCCCTAACTATGCACCACCGCCTTCGGACACGGCATCAAATAATTTTATTGGACGATTAGCTAAAGAAGTTCTTCAAAGTACAGATTACAAAACTACAATTTACATAGAACTTAAGCGCGCTTGGTATGATCGCAAAACGCATAAAGAGGTGTTTGATTCAAGACTTTTCACAAAAATTCGAGAAGCTATAGGCCCAGTAGGATTGGTAGGATTAGACAAGTTGTACACATTTATGTTTATAACAGACCTACAGCAAAATATACAAAAAATTCAAAAGAATATTACATCGGATAAAATGTGGATCGAAATATTTAACTCACTTACAAAAGAACTGGAAGCAAAGAAAATAATTCCAAATCCTGGAAAATTCTATATGAATTATGCCACTAGGTGGACAAAAGTGTGGCCAAAACTTTTAGAGTGGATTTTGGATACCGGACACAAGCAGATTCTTCGTCGGCATATAGCATCAGAACTAAATAGCAGTTGCAAATTCAATTCAAAGGCGTTGGAAGCGTCGCTTAGGACCTTTAACAAGTAAAATTTTATTAGTAGTATGTTTGAAACACTCTTGACCATTCTTTTTAGGGCACTGCTATATGCTTTTCAAGCCCATCAAATCGATCAAAGCAAACCACGTCCAAGTGCCGAGCTTATTTTCGAACTCAATGATTACTTACAGTTTGCTGGTATATATGAGCCGCTGCAACAAATCTTTATGGTTACTAAAAATTCGCATTATGTGTCTCTATTGTTCTTCCTGTTTACAATCTTTCACATTCCGAGACTGCAATTTATGAAAAACGTTAACTGTTTACTAGCCAAAAAGCCCAGTGATTGCATAGATGGAGTGCCTATTATTTACGGTATGCTTACAATATTCCAGCAATTTCACAAGACCATTACAAACTTATATTTGGATTATATGTGCCAGTATATAAATTCGCTGGTGGAATACAATATAAGGTAAAATATTATGCCTTCCATGTAATGTTTTCGGCTAAAACTTTCTTTTTAGCATAAAGCAGGAATTAACCGAAGAAGTTGTGACGACTCTGCATTTCTTGGAAACCTTTACAAGGACAGCAAAGATTTCTCGCTCAGTTTTAGAAAAAAGAATTCCCGAAGCAGTTCTTAATCAATATGACAGTGTTATCCTTAAGCCTTAAAATTTCAAATACCTATTTTTAGAAATATTTCTATTAAACTTTTTGTGCACGTACATTTATGTAGTTTTTATTAAATCTACCAGCGTTATTGTAACGAAATGAAGATTTCCAATTCACAATAACCATTTTTTGTAATTGTAGAAGTAGTTCACAGCATTTAGACAAATGAGGTAAATAGTTTTTTAAAAAATTAGTGTTCCTAAGCAATTTCTTAAATGTTTCGAATTATGTGACCAATTCTATTTTTGGTGGATAGGATTCAAATGTACTTCGAATATCTCGTTAAATTATCAATTTTCCGCAAAAAATAACTGTTCTCTGGCTTTCCTGTCCTTAAGAAACAATAATTTGGTATGAACTAAAAAATGAATATTATGTTAAAATTTCAAATTTTATTTCTTCAATAAAATCTTTTAAATGAACAAATATATTTTTTTACATGATTATTGCAATGTGTATTTATCTCAAGTAAACTAAGCAAACTAAAAAAACTTCAATAATAATTGCATGAGCATATTGAACATGCTGAAAGTGTTTCATTGACTTAAGAAAAACATTATTTAACCCTAGTATTTCCTTAACTATCTGTTTTGTGTAAAAATAGTCCTACAATTTATGTAACCAATTTCAGCTTTAAAATAAAACAATCAACTGTTCGCAATATGCTGGAAACTTCTGTTCCTTACCAACAATCTTTCTGTATGTACTGTTTGAACTTTTCTTGGCATTCCGAACTAATCCACTGTTGAGACAGTATTTTCTGTTCTTCCATCAGAGCTGTTATTAGTTTTGGAAGTTCGATCTTCTGACGTTGGGCTTTCATTGATGAAAATGTCTGTAACAAAAGTTTTATTTTATATGTCTTAAAATAGATCAAAATTTTAAGTTATTGTTGTAGCATACACTCGACGACAAGGGACAAGAATGCCTTTAAAATCTTTACGAGTCAAGCATTCTTCCCACAAACATTTTAAATCATTTTAATTCGAGTTAGCGAAGGTTACAGAATTATTACGTATAAAATTTATAGTACCTGTTGCGAAAGCGATGCAACTTTTTTGGCGCAAAGCAGAGTATCTTCTTGAATTTTCGTCGGACTTGTTAGTTTTGTTACTAAACCAGATAGAGCAGCTTCAGTTGAGTTTATTTTCTCACTCAACCACAACAATTTAATTTTCTGAAAAACAAATCAAATATAATTTAGTCAATAACAACTTTTGAATAGCGAGCACTTACAAAATTATGTCTAACATTATTTGTCAAGGTTAGGATACAATGGCCTTCAGGGATCTGACCTATTTTAGCGTAACTTGTATCAAAGGTACTTTTATCGCTGCTTATAACAACATCGAACAGAGGCAACATTGTGACCCCCAGTCCTGAACAAGTTCCTTGTATTCCAGCAAGAAGGGGTTTTGGGAACGAAGCAAGCGCTTGGAGAAAATTCCTATTCCGAATCAAATTTAATAAAAAAATGCTACATTACGACATTTAGTAGAGTTTTACCTGACGGAAAGAGCTAATTCCGCTGCGAAATTTTTGCGTTTTTCAGCAGTTCCAACTGTTAACGACATGAAATCAACTCCGTGGCAGAAATTCGGTCCGGACGTTGTAATAAATACAACTTTACATGTATTATCTACTTTTAGGTTATCCAGTTGCCTAACAACCTCGTTCATTAACTAAAAACATTAAAAATTATTACATTGTTATTGTAAAGAAATTAGAATACCTTACCTGCGCTGTGAAAGTGTATTTCACCTTTTCAGTTTTGGGCTGAAGGTGAAGCTCAGCCACATTTCCGTGTTTCCTAACAACAACAACGTCTGCGTTCTTTTCTTTATCTACTTTAGCTGGAGCTTGAGTCTTACTGTGGTCGGGATCTGCATTGGGAGTCCTGTTCCCGCGTCTTAGGGATTCTCTTTTTATATCCGAAGTTATCATCATAATTGTTTCATCGTTCTCCTTGCGAACTTTCTTAGCTTCTGGCTTTGCGAATTCAAAACTCCTGCCTTTGGGTAAGTTAACTGTAACTGTTTTCGAAATGATAGCTTTGTTAGCTGCTGCTGGTTTAACTCCAACGGGAGACATTTTTTTAGCCACACCTGCTGGTGGCTGTTCCAAACTTAGTCTCCTAGGGCTCGTGCTTGAATAAGAACTGTTCGATCTTCGGCGAATTATCATTGCATCGTCATCTCGCTGTTTATACACATAGTCCCAGGATGAAGCAGCAGATTTTGGTTTCGTTCCCCTCTTCTTAACCGTAGTCTCTTTTTTCGCCTGCTTTTCATCAGATGGATTCAGAGCTTCCTTCTTGACTGGATGATTTTCTGTCTTCGCGTTCTCGAGCGAATGAAGCATATTGGCTGCTCCTTCATCTCCAAGAAGTTTGTCAATCTCCGATTTTTTCTTTTTACTGTTTAAAATTGTAGGGGTCTCTACCCCTCGCTTACCTCTTAGAAGAGGCGTAGCTGCCTTTGGCGTTGGCGTCTCCGACTTCTTTGGTATAGGAGTTAGAGTTGCTCGAGACTTTTTCTGCTGCGTTGGCTTTTTAGCGGATGGCTGCACTAGACTTGCGTAGGAAAACTGAGTCTCAGGAGCATCTGGGTCCCATATAATTTTCTTTTTAACAACCCTTGTTCTTCTAAAAGGCTCAACTTTTATTTCAACCGATTTCTTCCCTTCTGCCTCTTTCTTGATTGCAGACTTCGATTCTTTAGGCGAAGTTGGTGTCTCAACTTTTATTTCAACATCTTTTTCGCCATCACTCCATTCGGAAGCTAGCGAAATCACCAAATCCGTTGCTGCTTTCTCTTGAGTCTCAGACTCTGGCGAGGATCTGCGTTTCCTCCCCCGCCTACCTGCTCCCATTTTAGGGATGTTAGACATTTGTTCCAAAGCGATTTTCCTCTCTTCTTCCTTGGTTAAAACGGTAGTAACTACGGTGGGTTCCGGTTTGCGTTCTGAGTCAGGTATTATTTCAACCACTTCATAATGCACTTCATCTTTGTCATCAGTATCGTGGCCCTCCAAAATAGCAACCAAATCTTCGTTTCCTGTCGCAGAAGGGTTTGGGTTGATTGCCTTCTTTGGCTTATCTAGCGAGTTTTTTGTTTGCGCCATAACAACCTTCTCATAGTCCTTGGCAGAACTCGAACTGGCCAGTATGCGGTTGTGAAGTTTCACAGGAGACTTTCCATTCTGATCAGCTTTTGATGGCATTTTGTCAACCTGAGCAGATGCAATACTAAGTGGGTCTTTTTGAGTGGCTTTAACCTTCTTTTTCTGGGTGAGCTGATCGAGCTGCTCCATCGCTACCTTGTTCAAGTCCGCGTTGTTGAAGATGTCTTCCTCCTGGGGGCTTAGCTGCGGCACTGCCGGCACCTCCAAGTTCAATATGATCTTAGGTGTCTCATCGTCACTTAAAGGCGTTGCATCATTAGTAGGGACGGCTGTAGCCGGCGAAATGGGGTCAGAATGTTGAACAATTTCAGAGATTTCCTTTTCAACCGAACTCTCAAGAACGCCATCAGTGGAGGGCTCTGTTATCTCTTCGATCTCTTTCACAGGTATTTCGCCCGCTTCCCCTATTTTTATCACATTTTCTGCTGCCGCGTTCTCGTCAGCTTCCGACATAGCTGGCGGGATTCTTTAAAATAACTCTAACCTTAAAAACCAAAGCAAACGAAAAATTCCCACACTCTGTACGTCACTTGGCCGATGTTGCTTATCGCATAAAACGCGATTCTTTCCGAGAGCTGCACAGTACAACTACAAATCTACGATAAACACCGCCATTATCAAGGGGCATATCATTTGGAAAAACACTCAACTTTCCTCGCTTAATCCGTGTTTTCTTAATTATCCTGCATTACTTAATCAGCGGTGCGCACTTCTTGAGTATATTCCTTGGTGAAAAAACCTTAAATTCATATGTAAACACCGCCAAATTGCTCGAAATAAACGGCGTCACACGCGATGATCTCCTTCCACTTTGCTTTGTGCGTTACTTCACTCGTGTAGGTGCAAAATTCGAACGTTATTACCAGGTAGCATCAGGAGCCGCTGTAACAATATGCTGATCTATTTTCGAAAAATACCGGAACTGTATATGCTTCGACAACTTCGATGTAGACCCGTGTGTCAATTGATGCAGCTTTGGAATTTTTCAATTTAAATGGCATAAATCTACCAATTACATAATTATTTTTTAAATTTTAGTCCCTTAAAATGAATGCAAACACGTACAGAGTACTTAGCATTTTCTGCCATTTACAAGGTGACATTTCAAACACCAAATATTTACTGAATTTTGTACAGTTTAATATTATAATTAATAATAGTTATAATAAGGAGATATACTATAGATACATTTAGCATCAGAATTTTCTACCATTTACTAACTCTCAATGAATTGAAAATTTGAATATATTTAAAATATAATAGGATTAACTACATTTAGTGCAAGAATAAATTAATAAAATGAAAAGTTGTTTTTAAATGCATTACGTAAATATATTCTTAATTTAGAAAATGCAATGACACTAAAAATGACACATAGGCAGAATTTTTTACTTATCTTTTATTTACTTACATATCTTAAACCTAGTTAGTGTAAGTGTTCTAAAAAAAATCTCTGATGTATAAATCGTAACCACTAAACGTTTTATCGGCCTTTGTAAAGTTTACTTAAGGTGTAAATAGCTGCTTTTGAATAAACATTTCTCATTTTAATTCTTTAACTGTGACAGCTTTCTTTCCACAATCTCTCGAGGGTCTCTCCATGTAAGATATGTCAACGGTTAAAAGAAGAGCCAACTTGTAAACGAGGCTTGAAAACACTATTTATTGAAAGGAATTTTCCACTGAAAAAACAAAACTTACCAATTTTCCGATTTTTTCTCCTTTTGAATAAATTTAATTGGATTTCTGCAAAATCTGCAGGAAATTTAAAAAGCGAATAAGAATAAATATGGAATAAATGCTTATTTATCTTTTTATCTTATTTATACTTGGTGTTTTCTCCATTAAAATTCAATTCAAAGATAACTAGACTTGGCAATTTTTAAATTATTTGTGAAATTTGACAATTCACCGGGAAGCAAAATATTTTCGGAATTCTCAAAACGTGGTAAGATTTGAGCTTCGATTTCCCACCACATACGGCGCTTATTGACATATTTTCGGCCAATCGTGACTATGTCCGGGAGCGAGTCGGTCAACCAGATAACGCTTGCTGCTAGAACTGTTTTTCTATAAAGTAACAATTAGTGGCTAAATATACTCGTAAAATGAAGTATAAGCGCTAAAATGCGAGAATAAGTGTCATGGATTTTAATGCATCGGTGAGTAAGTGCCTCGGCCAGAGAACAAACGCCGGAATTTGTAGTTTTCATTGATTAAGCCGAACAGAAGTCGAGAACATTTTCTACGAGCACTTTTTTTTTCGTTAAAACTTCGCGTAATATCTAAGTTTGCTTCAAACATTCCGTGTGCATTTAGGGACTTAGGGCTGCGAGATAAGTTTCCCCGTGGATCAGGTTTCTTCGGAAAGTGCCAGCGACGAAATTAGGTCTGTGGACGAGGTCTGGGTGTCGTCAGACATTCCATTTGCAGCCGTATGGCCGTTCACCAAATTTTATAGCAGAAGGTTCAAAGTCCCAAATATCAGCAAGTGTTAAACGATTTGTAATGCAAAATAGTTTAAGGGAACGTTCGGGAATCCCGCAAAGGGGCGACTACAATTTTGGTGAAAATTGGCCGGTGGTGCGGGATATCTGCACATTTCATCTGACAATAGGCGAACTGTCTACGTTGGCATTTCGACACGCTGCGTGTAGGTTTTCGCCTGAGAAAGCCATTTTGCGGGATTAATCATCCGCCGGCGTGGTTATTCCAACTTAATATGGTTGGTTCCTAGTGGGAATAAATTGGTGCAAAATTGCGTTTCAGAAATACGGCCTGTCACCCCTGACGGCCCTAACCTCTAAAAAAGGCAACCTATCAATTGATATTTTTTTCCAGCAGCACCCGTGAGGTGGGGGCGGTCTAACATTTTTTCTAACCGAGATTTGCACACGGGATCGGCCAACTCTCGGCACAAAGTCATTTTGGGTTATCTGTTATGCAATGTAGAACTCCATCAAATGTGTGGGTCTGTAAATTTCACCCGTTTCTCGGCATTGCTGCTGTTTCTCAAGTATCTGTATTAGCTCCACGGATCGGTCAATGAACTGAAAAACACCTCTATTTCCAACTTTCGAGCAGCAGGTCTTTGTGGGGTCTTCCAAATTTATTCTCAGTCAAAGGTGCAATTTTCCTTCACCGACTTTACCTATGCCACCTCCTTTTGGGATCAGTGCAGAAGGTCACACCGACAATGTGAAAACGTTTGTTTACTTCTTATTTTGAGTGTTTCCCACGTAATTATGCACACGCAATTCCCAATTGTTTAAGAACGCCTAACAGCTCCTGCATTAAAATATATATATGGTGGTGTGGTCGTATCGTCATCGTTACGACCATCAAGCAGAAACAGCGCCTTTCAGGATGCTGAGCAAAAATGCATTATCGCAGTTTTAATTTAGCTAAAATTTTAAAGTGTTTGGCAATAATTCGCGCTGACACTGTGAATGTAAAATATAATTTAACTGCGTTTAATTTTATTAGTGCATACAGATCTTGCACCCCAGGAATATGTGTTTAGTTACGAATTAAAGCATTTCGTCAATGGTGTATTTTTTAAATTGTTTTCCTAGACATGATTTCAATAAATTCTAAATATAGCCCTTTCCGATATTAGAATAGTAAAAGAACACGGTTATAGGAATTACAGGGGATTGTATTTCAATTAAAATAAGTGAAGAATGTCATGAAAGCAATTTCTCGAAAACAAATTGCGGGCAATATAGCCGGAAATTATTTCCAGTTAAAAAAAAAATACAAACAATAACAACTTATCACCTTCCTACTTTTAAAAATTTATTTTGTTTCCCCTCAGATGATCGACAAGAACTTGAAACTCCAATTTCCCGCTAATTGGAATTCTGAGAGCCTATTCTAGAACTCGATTCGATTGCCAACTCGATCGAGTTAGTTTGTCGATTTGATTTCATTTTCATAATTTTGTAACTCGATCGTGCGTTCGCAGTTACCCTATGAAACTTTGAAAAGTTGATATTTCATTTAGGTTAAAATAAAATAATCAGTTAACGATCTTTAGAATTGTAAAAAAGTTAAAAACGTTGCTCCTTATTTAAGCGATAGTAATATTTTGCATGTCAAGGAATGCAAAAAGAGTTTCGCAACAAAACAAGAAGCAAAAGTTCTCTTGGATTACCAATAACTGAACTAAGTTATAATATGTGTCGTTCATTTTTAAAGTGCTATAAATCAAAAATGTCACAAGAAAGATTTTTCCTATATTCGTTAAGCTCAAATCGACCTTAAGGCATTGTAGAGTTATGTAGATCATTAACAAAGTTAGCGGCACATATCTAGGTTTAAGAAATTGTCCTGTTTCGAATAAAAGCTTTATAGATTTATTTGATGAGTATTTTATTTAAAATATATGTGCGGCGAACAGCAGAAAGTGAACATTGATCCTTCTTCTGTACACACTTATAAATTATTTGAATATATTCGTTTTGGCACCTAATAAACCTGTAAAATACTCTCAGCACTACCATACAAAGCGTGCTCGATTGACATGTAGCCTGTCGATAAAATTCTCTATCGACTGTCATTGAGATAAGCTCGACATCGAGTTGCGGAATACCAATGTGTGGTTCTCGATGAACAATTCGATAGAGTCGAGTTTTCTTGTTTTTTTTTCTAACACAACTCTTTCTTTGCCTTAAATTCGAAGGAAACAAATTTAGTTATCCAATGTGAGATTTCTATACCGCGATAATTCTTTTAAAGAAAATTGATGGTATTAGGGCTTGCATGTTTTGCTGTTCTCTTATAATTTGTTTATAGTCTTAATTGTTTTAACGCTCTTTATATTGTAATTTTGTACATGATATGCATTGCGCGATAAAAATTGTAGGTGTATTCACTTCATGCTCTCGTAGTCTTTTTATGTATATATCGTAACAATTGCGAGGATAGTAAAATTTTCGATACATTTCTACTTTAGGCGCCTTCGTTAAATTTGCGAGCCAAAATAGTCGCACAAATTTATCCTCTTAGATTTTTACCATGTATTTCTGTCAAATGTAGATATTTTGGTTAACTGAATCTGTGGAATAATATCGTTTGAAATTCTTAATTCAAAGATTGGTGTGAGTAAATATGCGAATGTTTCAATCCCAAGTGGCCTTAATCATAACATCATTAAGTTATATCTTTCACTTTTCTTTGGCATTTCTGCTTTGCCTTTGCATATGGATTTCTTTTTGAATTTACACTAGACATATTTGTTAGAAATTGGCAGAAGTTGCCAATGCGACCGTTTACGAGGTTTACTAGAAAGTGCATTCACGCCATCTTGCTTACGAGGGATAGAACATACGAGCCCAACTTTTACAACAATAAACTAACTATTTAACTAAAAATGTCTCTAGTTGATTAATGATATACATTTTATTGTAATACATGGTTTTCGATCAAAATTTACGGATCAACTTAAGTCTATCTTGGAGTCGGAACGAACTCACATGACATTGAAATCTAATTTAAATTTATATGTGGGTGTTAATAGGCAATTAAGGTTCTTTAAAAAGAAATAAATGTTTATTTGAACTAGGGGAACATTACTCGATTACTGATTATTAAATTTTTTAAAAAGTATTTGTTAGTGTTAATAGTCATTTATTGTTTAGGTTCAAACACATTCTGTTTTGGTTAACTATTTTCATATTTGGTATTAAAATATTCGTACTTCATATCTCGTCAGTAGAGTAAACAGTCAAATTTCGGTATTTAAATTTTATTACGGCTTTATTTTTTCCCATTCGCATCATGGGTGCAATTTTCTATATAGCTATTGGATCATTTTGGCAATTACAATTGTTAAGATCCCAGTTTTTGCACGATTTTTCCTTATTTGTGCAAACAAGTTTAAATACATTTTTCCCGGAATCACTTCTTTTGATTCAAGAGACTAATTAATTTTAACTTCTGCTGTTAAATAATTTATATTTTCCTCCAGTCCATCAATCTTCTTTATATAAATGTTCAATAATTATATTTTCGGAGAACGAGTGGGTTAATAAATATGTGTGGAGTTGTATTGTTGGAATTTCATAACAAAGTACATCCATCTGATATCATAAGAAGAATTCACTGGTTTCTTAATAATTGCATAATTTAAAATAATACTGTTAAATTGAAAGCAATTCAGTCACACACATCACAAATTCAAATGCAAACTTAATATTAATCGTCTGACAATGTTTAATAGATATAGTGAGCATTTTCAAAATGTAATAAAATATATTAATGGATTTGTTTATGACATTCATAGGCACCCTATGAGTTCTTAGATTTATCCGATATAGATGATAGCGAAAGAAAGCGTTTAATTTGCACTTTATATAAAACATCATCACAAGAAGGGAATCCCTCTTTAAGTGATAGAAAGGTCAACAATTCTAAGAAAACTTCTCATGGCACTACTTCTGCGGTTAAAGACTTCAACAAGTACTCGCGATATGAGTCAAATAAATATGTCAAAAATATAGCGGCGTTTAATCCGCCACAACAAATAACATCAAATGGTAAGATATATGCATAAATGTATAATTTCTTTATTTTGTTTTCACACATAACGCACTAATATTTTACATAGTTGCAATTGTTTTTAGTTTAGTAGAGATTACCTACAATATACTTAGTGGCTTTATTAAGTGCTTTTGGAGTATATATTTCTTGTATTACACCTTTTCGTTTTGTATGTTTTGTTAATTAACGCTATCCGACCCTTAATGGAATGAAGTCGTGTGACAGTACATATATCACCATTGCGTTTTGAAGGAAATCAAAATTTTTGCTGATTAACAACATTTTTAATATTATTGCGTTACGACAGGCAATTATTAAATTGTATCTTCTTGATGAAATTACCTCGAAAAAATATAAATGCTGATCGTTATGCCCATTGTCGGAGCAAATGAAAGGGCTTAATATTGACAAAGGATTAGATATTTAGAGATAGCTTATTTCCTTTTTTGATAAAAATTTCTTAATAAAGTTGCTAAAATTTCATAAATTATTTTTGATTGTATTTATTAGCTTTTTGCATATAGCGAAAATATCTGTTGGATTTTTTAACCTAATTACTGTAAATAATTAATAGAAATCAAAGGGGACCAAAATTAAATTTTTTGAAATTTAGTAATTCTATTATAGAATTTTTATACAACAGGCGGCTCTTTTAAGCTCTTTTCAATTCCTTTCGTACGAAAGTTAGAGTCTCATTTTTCTAAGTATTTACAAATGTGTATTCAATCTTGATTGAGCCCTTATACTTCAACTTTTAATTAGTATGTACTTTTATTTGCATTCACTTTGATTCTAAACTTAAATTGGAAAATGTTTATAAAATGTTATTTATGCCATAATTTCATGTTTGTAAAATGTAGCCAATTATCGATTCAGTCAACAAAATCAATGTAGTAAAAAAACGACTGGTAATATAAAAAGACAATAAAATTATATACCTATTATTATACATGTTTGATGGCAGAATCACGAAATTTCTTAATTTTAAAAAAAACAATTTAGTTTTAAAAGTTATATACATTTTATAATTAATTCGCTTTTTCTACTGTATTCTATTATCTCGATCATCAGCTAGTAATAAACTTTGTTATGAAAGTTTTTCTTTGTAATTTCAAAGTTTTAAAATACGTAAAATAGCCATTTCAAAAATAATTAGCTCTTTTTTAAATCTTTATTACGTATTCCAAAAGTCTTCTTATTCTTTAATTGAGTAGTAAAATTCATCTTTGAACACTTTAATTGGAATTGTCTATAATTCATTACAAATACTTTTTTCTGTAATATTTAAAAATGCTTTTTATTGTGCTCCCAAATATTTATGGACCTTATGAAATTAAATTCAACTCAGGCATATTAAGTTGTTTGAAAAGGATATTATATTTACATACATACATATATAGCTTTCAACTTCTCTAAAAGATTAGTATGCTCAAATATCTCATCCAATAAAACCTATCGAATGTCAAACTAGTTTCTAAAGATTTGGTAAGTCTGAGATTACAAGAACAACGGTTACATTTCAGTCAGTATTCGCTTAGCATAATAGTACTATTCGCAGACATATGTATTTTTATTGAAAATCTGAGACAAATTGCTGAGTTTTAGATTTATACGTATAAGAAAACTTATTAGTTATCATACACGGCTTTATTTTTATAATCGTTCATTTAATTTCATAAGCACTCATGAAAGTGATTTCCACTGCCATATTTTTGTTTTATTAAAATAACTGTTTGTTTACATGTACATATGTACCTGCGATTGCAGTTATTAAAATTAAAACATTAGTACAAGAGTAATAAATTAAAAATTTTTTAAAAAGGTTTACTTTAATTTTATATTGAAAGGGTGTTTCGAAGGTTTTGCATATAAATATGAATTATAGGGGCTCTAAATTCCAAAGAAAAATGTTTGTAAGCTAGGACCGAAAACATTTTAAGATTTTCGATTGGAACATGCTCTTATATTTCAAATTAATGAAATCAAGGAAATAAATCTTTTTCTCCCAAAGTCAGAGATCAAATTGCTTCAACACTCTAACGATCTAGTTTTGAGTGTGAACTCAAATATGTAATATATTATGTGCATTATAGTAAAGGAACCTACCCGCTAAAAGTGAAGTATCTCCCGAATACAAAGTAAATTTAATTTAAAAGAGAATTTATCTGTGCAGTTCCAAAGGTGAAAAAAGTTTCTTGCGACAGCTCTGCAGTACACACTTCACTAGCTTGTATTATCTATACAATAAATGAAATACTGCCAAAATATCTTCTCCTTACTTCAGGTTCACTTTCACGGAGTAGCCGGTCCTTTACTGTATATTTGAAGACATTATTTATAGGGAGTGGGCAATTGGTGTCTCATGAGAAATATTTAAATAATATTCTTTTCGCCAGATATGCCAGAGTAAGAAAATCCGAAATGTCGCTGAAAACATTCAAATGATACAATAATTTATCAAAAGTTTATCCGATCTATAAAGTGTGGATTCAGGTCGATCTACAATTTGTCATTGATATCCTTGAAATTATTACACTTTCGGTTATCTTGAAAATTGAATTGCATGGGTTGAATAAAGTACTTTTTTAAAAGAAGGAACAAAATGTTTTTTTTTTGGTTTTAATTTAGAAACTAGCACAGGTTTTTCTATGCATTTTACCATAGTACTCACCTTTAAGGGAGATACTTTTGTTTTTTAGTTTTTCAAGATCCACCAATGCATGGAATACCTTTGCTTATTCTTCAGTCTTAAACATCGTTAAGTCGAAGTGTTATCAAAAGTTGTCTTTAAATTTGTAGAGTACACTTCTGGTGGACATGCGGTTCGTAATTTGGTGATCCCACGTTTAGTAACACCAATTACATTCCCTTTCTGTGCTCTAATTAGACCAATTTTGTCTGAGGTACCAGTCATTCCTCTGCGCACTCCGTCTGTGGTGGCGCGTACTGCAGGTAATTCTGCATTATAATTGTAAAAATATGAATATAAATAAATATGTGAATTTTTTTAGTGAATAAAAAAATTACTTTCTCGGAAATTTTATTGTTGAACCTTGTTTTGCTATTCAAATTAGGTCTAAATATTTTCCTTCAATTCGCATTTTGCTTGTTATCCCTTTGTTTGAAAAATGCAAAGTTAAACATCAGTAGACCAGTTTAGTAAATGATTTTTTTTGATTTCAGTGAAAATTCAAGCAGAACAAGCCAAAGGGAAAGTGAATTATCTACCAAGTGGTAATAATTTAAATTTGATCATGGCTCAACATACACCAGCGCTGCATCACCAGCAGCAACAGCAGCCTCCACAGCAACAGATCGTAAACACGCAACCCCAAGGACAGCAACAGCAGGTCCAGCCTTCCCCACAAAATAATAATTTAAGCAACTATCCGCCGCCACATCCCCAAGCGCATACATTCAATCCATTGCATCAAGCTGTTTTCATGCACGGGATCCAACCGGTCGGAGGGCCAATGTATTTGTCTGTGCCAACCGCTGGCCTGTCGCCTAATAATGTTTTTGTGAATAATATGACTGCCAATGTTAATGTTCATGGATATGTTCCTCATTCTGCTCAACCACAATATATGACGGGTCCGACATCAGCATTTATGCAAGGTGATGTTCACCAGAATATGCCACTTGTGCCAGAGCAGGTAAGCCGGGAGATTAGAGGATCAGTCTGATTTGGAAGTAGAAATGTGTGTTTTATTCTCTAAATATTAAACTTTCTTGTCTTTAATAATATATAATACAAGTACTTTAATTCATGTATTAATAATATCTACTTATGGTCTTCCACCAATTTTATATGTTACTTCTCTTCTGTCTATTATAAGCAATGTTTTCTTGCGCCAAATACATGATACTTCTTTTGAAATCCAATTAATAATTTTGTTTGAATATCAGTTAATCTGCTCGCTTTAAAATAGTAATGAATGAATAAAATAAATAAGTAGTTTAAGTAGCTTAGTCAGCCTTTTTTAAAAAATGTTTTCGAGATAATTGTTTCAAAAAAAGGTAGAATGCTTTTATATATAATTGTCGATTTATATTTCCAAATCAGATTACCCCTTTAAAAAAAGGTTCGTTATTTATATGCATTTTATTTAAAGAACTCTCAAGTTCAACAAAGTACCAATTCTTCTCGTGGAGGCACGCGACGGCAAAAAGGAAATGGAATTAAAAACCTTAGTAAGCGAAATGATTCATACAGAATGTCAGCATGTCCCACAACACCAGAGGTTGCAAATTCAGGTTTTGATGGACAAGGACCTGGAGCTTATCAACCATACTTGTATACTTATTCTCCGCAATTCTATGGTCCTACAGGCCAAAATATCGGGCACCCACAGGCTCAGCAAGCAACTGGAACTCCGTTGTATTTACCAACTCCCCAACACGTTGCAATGTTTCCGGGCACACCATTGTATAACTATTCTCCTATTATGTACCCCACAATGCTGCCACCTGAATATCAATTAGTTGATGATAAGGGCGATGAGCAAGTGCAAGGAGACGGCATGATTCCACACATTTGGTCTGGTCATATTCCCGTAGAGTATCCCGAAGAGTACATGAATCCCGAATTAATTGATGATGTCAATCATAATCCATCGCCTTTAACGTCTTCTGATACTCCGAGTATGCTAAGTCCAAGTTATTCAATCTATGAGTCTCAGATGCACGCTACAGTTGAAATTCAGCAGCAAATGAATGCATTGCATATATATGATGCCCAACAGCAACATATGCAGGTTGAGGAGCAGATTTCCGAGTGTCAGAATTTGCAATCGCTTCAACCTTCTCATCTAGAAACATCTGCCTTACAATCTGTTCCTCACGAAACCCAAATAACTGATCAGCAGGTTTCTCAACCACATTTAGACTCTGTAAACAATAATGAAGAAATACTGACTGAAGTTCCTCCTGCCGCTATAAGTGTAGAACAAACCGTTCAGAGCCCATCCACTTTTGTAAATAACGCACCAATTCAACAGGGGGTGCCAGTTGATGACCTTAGGGCTATAGAAAATTTGGCGCCTGTAAATAGAAATGAAGCAATTGTAACAGGATATATGAATGAAACTGTGCCAAATATACAATCACCTCAAAATGAGAAGTCTCCCCACAGCAAAGTGGAGATTGATAATCAGTTTGTGCCTGCAACCATAATAAATGAGGATACTACTCAGATTGCAAGTAAATCAATGTCTTGGACAAACCAAACCAAAAAGAGCATGGCTTCAGTGGCTGTCACAGCCACTCCTTTAGCCAGCAAGCAGAACATTCCTCTGAGTGCCAACAAAAGTGTAAGTGTTAGCACCAACTCAACGCAGCAAGTAGCTCAGGTAAAAAACTATGGTGTTATGAAGACCCCATCTTCACCTGTTGCATCAAATGAAAGCCTGAATGAAAAGAAGTTGAGTCAAACTCAAAGTGACTTGGGAAAATCAACGGCATCTATTGCAAGCACTGTGGTGCCTCAGCAACTTCAGGATTGCAAAACTACAACACAAACTCCCAAAACAGATATTGTTCCATCTGCAATCAAAGAAGCTCTTAAGACAGAGCCAGAAATTTTTGTGAGGAGTAAAAAGGATGAAGCAACTAGCACTACAAGCACACCTCCTGTTCAGCAAGCGGCTTCTTGGGCGAGTCTATTTTCGAATAACAATATTTCTTCGTCTATAATTCCTACAACAGCCAGCACAACAATAGGAAAAAAACCTGTAGCAAAAGTGTTTCCTTTCGAGGGCACCACTAATTTTGCGCCTCCAGTAACTCCAGGAAACATGTCTTATTCAGCTGCTTCAGCGCAAGGAATTTCACCACCACAGCAGGCAACTATCAACACAAGCACTAAATCTAAAAGTGTCACTGGGCCTACCGTTTCAAATATGCACAAAGACACTACAGATGAATGGTCTCTTAAATTTGCTGATTATCTAACGAAATATAAAGTAGATTACTCGACGGTCAGTCTCCGCCCACGTGGCCTTATGAACAGGTCCAATTATTGCTATATCAATTCTATTCTCCAAGCTTTGGTAGGGTGCCCTCCTTTTTATAACTTGATGAAGTCTATTCCCAAGCAGCCTTCCAATATGTTGACTGAAAAAACAAATACACCTACTATTAATGCAATGTAAGATATTTTTATTGAACATCAATGGACATACTTTTATTAAATAATGAATTATTTTAGGATGGAACTTATATCAGAGTTTTCACATCTGCCGCCCGGTGCTCGATTAAACCGGAGGGAAAAGGGACAGAAAAAAGATGATCTCTCCGGGGACTTACAGTGCGATACCGCTTTTGAACCTACTGGAATTTACAAACTATGGAATGCGACCAGAGCTGATGTTGAAGGACGTCAAGAGGATGCTGAAGAGTTTCTTGGTTATGTTCTCAACAAATTAAATGATGAGATGCTTGAGGTATGGCTTAAAATAGGATACAATTTATATAATTTTGTTCATTTGCGAAATATTCAGGTGATCAAATTAATTGCTAAGCCGAGCACTGAACAAAATGGTGACTCCAATCTGGAAGCTGATGACGGAGAGGATTGGCAAGTAAGTAAACATAGTGTTTCATATTCCATATTTCAGAAGTTAGTATTAATTGTTGCAAGAGGATATACGCACTTTTATGTGGGAATCCATAATAAGTCAGCAATTTACTTTAAGCAAAGAAGTAAAAAGCGTTACATTTATGGAAGATTAAAAAGAATTTATTCTTGATATTTTGTCAGACTGTTCTAGTCAGCAGAATAGGCGGAATTTATTCTGTGCTTTTCTAGAGAGTTGTATAGCCACAAATTAATGTTCACATACATAGCTGAGAAGCAAACAAAAGTAAAAAAGAAAAACATAACATAACAACAACAACAACATAACCCAGTCTGAAGATCCATAAATAGTCAGCAGTTTACTACACCCAATGAAGTAAAAAGCGTTACATTTGTGGAAGATTGAAATGATAATTGTTCCGATATTTTGTAAGACTATTCTGGTCAGCAATATTGAAGTCTTTTATTATATGCTTCTCTAGAGAGTTGTGTACCCAAATTATTTTGGTAATACTTAGTTGAGGAGCAAACATTCATCTGCTGGTTGCAAATATTTAGATGAAGATTTTAATAACTTTGTTGCTTAGTTTTTACTTAACCTTCATAATTGGGTTTGGTATTTTCTTTATTCAAAAAATTCTTAGAAAAAAACCAAACCAAGAACTACTCAAAAACTAAATGTAAGTTATGCGTTTAATTAATATTTGTTTTATTACAAAGCGAGCTCTGTTAATTCAAACATCCCATAATAAGTCAGCAGTTTGTTTAATTGAAATAAATAAAATGCGTTACATTTATGGAAGATTGAATAGAATTCTGTTCCAATATTTTGTCAGGCTGTTCTAGTCAGCAAGGTAAAGGAATTTTATTCTTAGCTTCTCTAGAGAGTTGGGTGGTGATAAAACTTATTTTCTATTCCTAGTTGAGGAGCAAACAGATTTTATATAGTGCAAATAAGTTTTAATGTATTTCTTTTTTAATCAATATTTTAAAGAGGATGTTACGTTTGTATTTACAGATGATATACAACAACCGTAACAAGGGTAGTGTAACAAGGCAGACAGATTTCGGCAGGACTCCGTTAAGTGACATCTTTCGAGGGGAACTAAGATCGCGGTTACAACGTGAAGGAGAACTTTCGACAGACGTTATTCAGCCTTTTTTTACTTTACAATTAAATATTGAGGTAAATATGGATTACAGCTGTCGCGAAATGTTCAGATTAAATTTCAGATTATTATTCATAGAAGGCCGCTTCTGTCAAAGAAGCTCTTGAAATCCTGGTAGGACGGGACCAATTAGAAGGTGTAACTTGCAGTAAGACTAATCAAGAAGTAGTTGCATGGCAACAAATGACTCTCGAGAAACTTCCGGTTGTTCTAATTTTACACCTAAAGTGGTTTGATTATAAGCCGGATGGATGTACAAAAATTGTGAAAACTGTGGAATTTCCCGTTGAACTTAAAATTGATGCAAGTAAGAACTGTTTTATTATTTTACTTTTTCTTCGCATCATTTACTGTTCTTTTATATTTACAGAGATTTTAGCAAATAAGAAATATTCTCAAAAACAAAGACTGTATCGTTTGTTTGCTGTTGTATACCACGACGGTAAAGAAGCCTCAAAAGGACATTATATAACTGATGTTTATCACACGGGATATATGAATTGGCTTAGGTTTGACGATAGTGCCGTTAAACCGGTTAGTGAACATAATGTATTACGTCCGCGAGCTCCACGAGTACCTTACCTGCTTTACTACAGACGATGTGATACAGTCCAGCCCACGCAAAATACAACTAACAACAAATAAATCGTAAACTATGTGATTATTGAGTTGTTCTTTATTAAATTTATTTGTTTTCACTTTTATCATATATATCCCAATTAGCTAGTTAATTTAACTTCTAAGTTGAATTTACGTTGAATATGTTTTGCAAAAACAAAATTTATATATAGTTGTTGCTTTTATTTTTATATTAGTTTTAAACGGAAACAGATAATAGCCGGAAATTTTTGGAATCATGTATACTTTTTATTTTTAACTTATTAAAATTGGGGTTATTTTTAAAACACAGATGTATAATACATTTATAAATTTACACATTTATGCTAAAGTGAGCTTGTACTAATTTTGCTTTGTCAGCTTTATCGCAATTAGATGGAGTTCTATTAATTTTTATTGATAGTCCGACTGTAAAAGTAAATTGTCTCAGATTGTTATTTTCCTAAATAATTTCTATATTAAGCATAAACAAGTTATTTTAATTATATATTAAATAAGGGATTTATTCAAATTGATATTTTGAGTTTGTAAGAAATTTTATTCAACTAATATTGCTTTGCGCATTCATGTAAATTCGTCAATTTATGCATGGAAAATTTCATTATACGCTTAAATAAGAACAACTTTTATTTTATCTAGTCGCCAGATCTGTTTTAATTAAATAC
This sequence comes from Tolmerus cingulatus, assembly GCA_959613345.1. Taxonomy (NCBI): domain Eukaryota; kingdom Metazoa; phylum Arthropoda; class Insecta; order Diptera; family Asilidae; genus Tolmerus; species Tolmerus cingulatus. The sequence continues at coordinate 53,496,262 of OY390707.1, forward strand.
TTTGGACCGGGTCTAATTGGTATTAAAAACGAAATGTGGCAGTTGAATCAAAGTGACTAAATTAAAATATTGGGAATATTGGGACAATATTAATTAAATGAGAAATGAGTTTTGCGCTTCATAAGTTTGTGTGCACAATTTACGGTTTCGTTTGCATATAAAAATGTTTAAGCTTACCAGAGTCGCTTTATTTTTCTTAAATTTTCCTCGATAAAGAAGTGCTAAAAAAATTCAATTGATATGAAATAGTAAAACAAGGAGATTAATATTTATTAAGCTAAATGCCATTTTCGATTTTCGAACTTTGTACATATTATTATTTTAAACGTGAGTATATCTACTAAGGGTTTAAAGTTTAGTTATTAGAAGAAATTTGGTGCTTCAAATGGAGTCCAATTCGAAAGAGAGCTCGTTATAATATTCTGGTTCAGTTGAAATTTTGGAATTTTCATGTTTACCGCTTAATTTTCTAAAGGCAAGTTGAAATTGAGCGCTGTAAGGTTCTCTTCGTCATCAACATGAGTTTTGAGAAAATTGAGCAATAACATTTAACCTAATCAAATAACTAAATCCAATCTTTTTTGATTAAAATCTTTCAATTTTGGATGTAGTTTTTGATATTCTTAAGTTATTTAATTTTTAGTGCAGTGGCATGAACATGTTCATTTGCATTTTGTCTACATATTTTTTTTTTTTGTAGTTTTTTTATTAATTGGGAAATTTCTTAAATATATAAAAATTAGGGGATTCGACACGAAATGTGGTAGTAAGTTATTATGAAAATAACAAACTGGGTCAATAATAGAGTAACATCCATCATCATTTCTATCGTTAAGCTTATAAACTTAGAATTTGACGAAAAGTTGTACTTTGTTTAATAACTGACTACGGAATTCATATAAGATTTAAGTTACACTACAGAACATTAAATATATTATGTATAAATTTTACATCTTAAGCATAATAATTTGGGACAAGTATATTTTGTATAAATATTTGTGTGGAATTACGGTGAGCGCATCGGTGGTGATTTAAATTTAAGAACTTATCTTTTTCATTGTATATCAATTCGATAGGAAGACAACTATAGCGTAACAAACTTCGGAAACTTAACCATAATTAGTGCCAATTAAATAGTTTCAATATAAAGAAATACACACTGCTAAACAACACGTAACAAAAGTGAAAATGAGAAGAAACAATTAAAAAATGATCGGTCTCCGTTTTCATTTTGTATGCATTAATAGTAAATCACACATTTAAAATAACAAGTATATTAGCAGTATGAAATAAACAAAGAAGATAATAAATTTTGTAGGCGGAAACTATTTTTGTTTGATGCATTATCTTTTGTTTTAACTGTTGTTAAAGTTTAGGATTGATTTTTATTTGTTATTATTTTTAAGGTATTCTGTGGATTTGTTTGCTTATAAGTTTTATGTTTATTTAATATTTTCATGTACTACTTCCATTATATTTTAATTAAATATTACACTTCACGTTGATGGGATGAACATTATAATTCACACAATTAATGAAAATCGTTTCTGTTTATTATAATTACATATAACATGTATCAAATAATTTCTTGCTTTTGTTTTAATAAACCACAAGGACTTTGTTTCGTTGGCAAGGAAATAATATGTATTATATATTTATATTGAAATATTAATACATATGTTGTTCGAAATAACACGTGAGATTTTGGCTGTGACAAGTTCTTTTAATGTAACAGGCCTTATTTTCTACTCCGATCAGAATTTAGGACATTTATACCATATTGGACGATTTTTAGAAAATTATATGAGTCGAGCTCTCCGACAGCTTGCTTGTGAAGCTTCTACATTCTAATCAGATTTGATTTCCGTCGCAATCCAGAATAGGGCATGATTCTTATAGGAGTTCTACATGAAATAAGTTGCATAATTGCGCCCTTGAATTAAGAGACAGAACGGGAGCTTGAATAATGCAACAAATTCATATGAATTTTTTACGTAATTCTGTCATAAGCCAATTGCAGTTCCATTTTCGCGAATAAGACAATAGAGACAAGCTTATAAGAAGACATCGAATTCATAAAGAATTTGATTTGCCCACCAGGTTTTATTTTTCAATACTAATTTGCTATAAAAGTTAGTGATTGGTACGTCGGAATATTTAGACGAAATATGTGCGATTAAGTTATAATATGTGAAAATGTGGATTTTGGTTTGTATTCCAAAATAGGACGCGGACTTTACAGTTTTATTGATATTTTATCGAGGAATTATTAACTCTTAGTTGAAAAAGTGTATTTTAACGTTATTTACAAAATTCTATTTCCAGTGTATTCATCGTAATAAGGCTTTGCTGCTTGATTTAGTTTAAGGCATTAGATATTTGAATGAAAAATTCAAGTTAATGCCTGGCGATCTTGAAATCGCTAATAGAGTGTTACTAAGTTTGTAGGTATTTCTAGGAAAATCGCTGCAATCTTAAAACAATTATTTATTGCTTCAGACTTATTTACAATTTACAAAACTTGTGGCAAGGACAAAATCTCACGTTGGAACGCTTTAAGAACTAATATGCGAATGTTTCGAATTAACACTGATTGATTTATTTTTTATGAGGAAGTAATATAATGCTCAAGATCGAAAAGTAACTAGTATTTTAAGGTTTCCGTGATTCAATGATTTCTAATTGGCTAATATGATTAACGTATAATTTTATAAGATATCGTTGAAGGAAAGTAGATATTATAAAAAACAAGCAAAATATAAAATGTAAAAATAAAAAATAACTAGTAATGTAGTTGTAGATATCATAAAACCAAAATACTAATGTAATTATTGTAAAGTAAACAAACTCTTTTTCTAATGAGCGCATTTCTAAAGATTTTAAAACGCATTGGTCTGCCTAAAATGGAATAGACATTTTTTAAAGAAATCTAAGACTAAGCCTAGGAGTATCTTAACTTAAATGAGATGTATGGTGGCAGATTTAAACTAATTAAGAATTTAATAAACTTTGTCTATTGGTTTATTGGTATGTGTTAGTATGAAATTTTGTAAATATAGCCTTCATTCTGTAATTTATTATATGAATTAAGGTGAGTTGTTATATTTCCACAGGTTGCTAAATTGTCATATAATTCGACCTTTTTTTTTTACAATAAAAACTACGTTATTTATTTCATAAAAAAGAATTATAAATATTTAGTGAGCATTTTATCCTTAATAATTATTCATCGTCTGCAATATTGCTTTGAAATCACGCTATAATTTACCGCTCTATTCCTTCAAAATATCACCTTACTCTGTAACCTGTGCCACTGCATATATTTGGCGACTAGAAGTAGGAACCAGTTGTTTTCCTGTATTTTTATTACTACATTTCGTATCCTTGTATTATAGTAATATCGTATACGTTTTTTCTGCGCATTACTATAAGGAAGTGTGGAGTTTTTTTTCCATTTATAGCAAACGAAATATGGCGGTTATGGTTTACTAACTGAAAGAATTTGTTCTTTTCCAAATATGTATGAATATAAAGTCTGCGGAATGATTTAAAATACTTAGAGCTAATCAAATTCAAACACATCGTTCATATTGTTTACTTTGTACAAATTATATTATTAAGTAAATTTAGATTTCGAAACATTAAATATAAAAGAACAAAGATTTTGTAGGCCTCTGAACCTACTATTCAATTGTTGAATAAAAATATTAATGAAACTGATTGAAAATTACGCGAAGGCCCATTATGTTGATGCGTTATCGGTTTATTTAAATGGGAATCAGAAAAAACTGTTGAAATTGTTGTTTATCTACAAATTGAATATGTATAAGAAGGCTGTGTAATGTTATGTTTTACATTAATATTTTAACCTATCCTCGAAATTAGTTACTTATTGTGTAAAATAACCGTTAACAATCATTATTAACAGTATAAAACTCAAAGGTTATATTTTTTATATAAAGTAATCGCTAAACGAAGCTGAACAAGAAATAAATAAAAAAATTAAGACAAACAAGTCAAGAAAAGTTAATTAGTATAAACTTTTCTATGCCTAAACTCTTGGAATATATAAAACGTCTGATTTTGGTAGTCTGATCAAGTAACACAAAGAAAAAAATATAACAAATACAACAGAAATTTATAAAGGATACGTATAGCGCATACCTAAAACAGATATGCATATTAGAGTAATTTAACGCCTTTTTGATAAGTAATATAAAACATGAGAATTTTGAAATAAAAGTGGTGAAAACAATTTATGATTGGCAAGTGCACTTATCGAATACTGTTAACTAATAACGAATAAATTTATTAAATAGAACATAGAAATAAATCCGATAATTTAAGCATACCAAACTGGTTTTAATTTCCTTTTAATTCCTCTCTATTCAAGGTTTTGGTGAATCATTTTGTAAGTATGTATTTACATTCCTATGCAAATCTTATTTTTATAGTGTAACTTTTAGAAATTCATCCAAAATTTCGAACATTGCTAAATTTTTTGTATATCTAAAAAATTAATAAAGGAAATTCCGGCGCTCCTCGACAATTTCCCAGTCGGTCTAATTTTCATCTACAAAAAGTGAGTAATTTAAAAAATGTAACGCAGTTTAAAATATGTAGGCCAAAAACAACGAATTCAAAATTCAGATAGTGGGGAGATGATCTTGACTTAAAGATATTAATAATTGAAAAATGAGAAGAATTTTTCTAATCAGGCTAAGCCCCATAGTTGTCATTAATATGTACATAAATATATAATGGATGGTTTTTTTATAGGTTTAAAAATCAACGTATATTTGGTTGAAAGCAATTATATTTGATTATAACTGTTCAGTTTTGAAAATAGCAACAACACTTTAAATATATTCTGTAATATTGGTCTTTTTTGGTCCCATTAAAGAGTCTAATAAGATTATCCAAGTAACTTCACATTATTCCTCAATAAGTTTGTTTGAAGTGGCTGGCGAATTCGGACTGTGAGGACTGCTTGGACTGCGATCGCCACTTTTTACCTGCTAAATGAATAAAAATGTTATCGTAAATCAATAATCAGATTATAGATATAAATCGATACGAAATCAAATGAAAAAAATTTAGACTAACCGCTAAATTGGTTTGGAGCATTTCAGCAATTTGATCCACATCTAAATCTTGATCAGTTGCAGAAATCTTCTTGAGAGCTGAGCATACTAAACTTAAGTCTCCTTTCAGCTCTGATACAGCTGCTGTAATTTTTTTGGCGCTTGATAAGACCTCAACACTTTGTGTATAGGGGTTGTAACGGACACCAAATGGTCTTTGAATGCTGTCAGCGAAAGCCCTTTAATTTGAAATTTAAAATAAGGCTTCGTTTTGGATATTGATTCAATATTTTACCTCATCTTCTCCTTTGCTTCCTCAAAAGAATCTGTGTAGTAGTAAGCGTTTTGGTAGGCTGTAATAATGCATTCTTCCTTGCAAGTTACTTCCGGATCGAACTTTTTTATTTTGTTGGATGTAATCGCGTGCTGGAGTTCAGCCACAGAGCTTAAGAGCCCTGCTCCATAAACTTTAAATGAATTATCAGCTTGTTTGCATAAACCAAACTCCACAGTGAAGAAATACAGCTAAAAATTCATAGGTTGATTATTTAATAATAAGTATAATTAACTTAGATGTAGTATTTACTGTAGCAATTTTGTCGATATCATCGTCAGAAGCTCCCAACGATGCTAAACCAATTTCTTGAGAGAACTGAGCGAAACTTGGATTTGCGAGGAGTGGCATATGTCCAAGAAGTTCGTGACAACAGTCCCTGAAATTTATTGAAAATTTACTGAATATTCAAAATGTCACTTAGATAAAAGTACGGTTCGGGTGTGTAAAAGGGATCAGATGAATGTCGGATGTACTGCGTGCAATGGAACACCCTGAAAGCTAATCCAGCTAGAAAATCTCTAGGAGATAAATATCCAGCAACAGGTCGTAGCTGAAATCCAGTTTTCCTTTTTAAGAAGCTGCTCACATCTTGGAGTTGGGGAAAGTTGTCCTCCCGGTATCCACAATATTTGACCAAAAGTGGCCAGTTCTCCATGTATTCCGGAACAGCGTACTTTGCATACAGCTTATGCAATTCACGAAAAACAGTACCCCTATTAAAAAGAGCCAATTAAAAAAAATTTAAAATTAGAATCGTTTTTTTTACCATGTTTTTATTTCCTCTGCGGTGTACTGCACACGAGGAATAGGATTTCCACTAAAAATTTAATGATGTTTAAATGTAAATCAGTTCTTCTTTTTAAATATAATTTTATGCGAAAGGACATACTGTTTATAAGAGTTAGCAATTGCTGCAAATTCTTCTCTTCTTTTCCTGTATACAGGATCCTTAAATCCTGGGTGATCTGCATCCAATTCTGAACCATACATTAAAACATTCTGAGTTTTATCCAGGTCAGATATTTTTCTGGGAAACCATACCATGTCCGCAAAATCTGAAATAGTCATGCGATGAGCCATTATCTACTTTATTTCTTGTTTTATTAATTATTATACAAATCTGTAAAATTAGGGTGGTGACAAATTGTTTAGTTTTAACAACAGCTTTTGGTGTATTTATAGGCTGAAAAAAGTCAAATTCGAAAAAGAGGAATCAATGTTTTAGCCTTTGGAAAGTTTAAACAAGTTTAACCGGCATGGTTTCACCAAGTGTATAGTCGGCAAATAATTTTTTGACTACACTTTAGGGCTCAAGTTTTTATGAGGTCGTAGAAAACTGCATATCTATATTACTCTTTAATAATTAATTAATCAAATTAATAAAGATTGCCACCATATGACTTTACCCACTTTTAACATCAAAAGCAATTGTTAAAACCAAAATGACTTTTTAATCTATTTTACCAAAACTAGCACACGCTGAAAGTGGTGTGGATGGAAAAAAATCGTCTTGGGCCGAAGTGAAATTCACCGAATGAACTTCTCGCTTGAGCATCCGAATTACTTGATCCAAGCGGTTGTAATCGCACTCGATATCTGCTATTACATCTGCCTATGATTAAATAGTATAGGATTTATTATTTCCATACAGGAAGGAAAATAGGCGATAGTGGGTATGAAAAAACTTATTTGGTAAAGTCATAAAATCTGTCATTTAGTAAGAAGGACTACATGCACAATATCTAAGTATGTACTTATTTATAATCTGAAGTCTAAAATCTAGGATTGATTAAATACTCTATATTATTTCTTTTTAGTTTTTAAGGTGTGAAATTTCAGTTTCATTATTCCGTTTAAAAAATAACCTTTGTAGTTTCCAATTTTTGTACTTTCAAATTTGTGTTAAGATATTTATTTTTGTTTGTCTCGATAATTATTGATTTGATATTTCAGAAATGTAATTCCCTTCTACGTATATGAGAAATATTTCGAATCTCTTTTTCGTACCTCTAAAATGTAGTTGCTTTTTATAATTTATTTGTAAATATATGAAAATAAACTAGGTTCTTTTTACAGGATTTTTCCGCAGATTACAATTCGTTTCGAAACAAAGTCAAATAGCAACTAACTTTGGCCGTAATCGGAAATTTCTTTAAAAATAGTTCGTATGCTTACAAAGAAGTTAGAAGCCAGAATGCGTTATAAAATTTCAGTAATTATTTATTCCTTTTATCAGAATTCGTTCAGTTGAGAAATTAGGGTTTTTGAAATTCCACAAAAAGATGAAACATTATTTTGTAAAACTCATAAAATTATAAGAAGCTAATGTTTTCGGTGGTTGGTTAAATTCATTGAGAAAGGCTCAATGCAGCATTTCACTCTTTGGTGCCTAGTCTTCTTCTTTTCAGCCCGATTTAATTTGTTCAACAGTTTTGTCTAATAGAACAGTTTAATAAGTCGTTTAGGATTTTTCGAAAATATTTTACAATACATTTCTAGGTCCTATTCGCACTTATATTTAATTTAGTGTTATTGAAATTTGTATCTGCCATTCGCTAGCTTTTAGCATTACGAAGTTAAATAGATAAATTGTTAATCTTAACAGTATAGCTTGGTAGATTTACTAACACATATTTTTGATTTGATCGAAATCCATTTTTTAAATTAAATAAACGATTATTTGTCTGGAAAACATTTAATACTACCTGTTCTTTAAAATAACATGTTTTCTAAGCAAAGATAAATTGATCTATTCAAAGTTCGCCTTGAAGAGAGTACTTGTGGGCTAATCTAGGAAATTCAATATTTAGATGAAAGAATTAATAAATTTATGATGATATAGAGGATTTAAGCCTTCATGTCTAATGTTTTATGTTGCACACCGATTTTTATTCTTGTTGATTTTTTCTAAAATTGAGCTAATTTTTCCAGCAAATTTTCAAATTCAAGTAGAACAATTCTGGACATTCTTGGAAGAAGCTTGTATATTAAATATTTGTAAAATGTTATTTTAACCTTATTTTATTATATGTTCATATTTAATTGTGATATCGAAGTATTCACATATTGTTTTAACATTTTATATTTTGTAAAAACTATTTATGAAGAAATTGATTTTGGTTTGTTATAACCGAGTCATCGTGGCTACGCCCATGACTTATAAGGTGCTTTTATTTAGGCACGAAACACATAAATTTTTATTTTATCAAGTGTTTAGTTTTTAGTCATGTTTTTTTTAAAAATTTCATAATGTTAATTTACGCTTTTATTTTATAGTTGTAATATTATGCACTATGTTTTTTCATTAATTTCTTTTATATAAATTATTGAAGACAAAGTATATACAAATATTGAAGAATGTGTTATTCAAAATCAAAGCAATCGGTACTAAAAAATAAAGCGTATTTTAATTAGTGAAAATTTAGCTCAGCTATTCAGGAAAACAAAGTATTAAATTATTACAAATTACAACATATGTATGTAGCTAAACTATGTACGTCTTTGGCTTTACTAATTTTGTTTCGAAGAAGTTAGTGTTTTAAAATGGGTACTAACTTGTTTAGCAGTAGAATCCATTGGCTGTAGCTGAAGATGAAGTACGTTAATGCCGAGCTCCTGGAAAACTTGAAGAGCTCTTGCTAAATTGCCAACTTGATTTTTGAGGGTAAAAATAAGCGAAACACGATCGTTTGACGGTGGGTCCGTCTCGGATACTGCCTTGGATTCCTGAGGACGGGAAACGTTAAAACTACGATTCAACCACTTTTCCACCAAACATCCTACAATAAATTCCTTGCTCTTGTGCAGCGGACTTCCCTGTTTTATGGCCCACTCCTGATCGCCGCTGTGGTAGAGCCACAAGCCCAAAAGACTTTTTCCAGAAGCACTCATTTTATTTTATCACTTTATTATTAATTTTGTTTGAGCACAATCACTGATATCCTACAGGAGTAGACCAGCAAGCGCAACAGGTGAAAGTATAGAGCTCGAAAACCGTGCAGGAGCAACTGGAAAATCTTCGTCGGTTGCATGCCTTTTATACCATTTAAGCACAGATAAGAATCAAAGTTCGTTAGTTGCGCAAAGAAAACTTCACCCATACCTGCTGAGATAAAACAAAAAGAGCATAAAGCGTTTTGCAAATCCTAAGCTCAGAAGTTTGCTTCAGATTTGTAGCTAAGGCCAAAAACTGTGGAACATGGTTACAAAGACTGTTCATTCTGGCAATTGTCTCCTTATATTTTTTTGACTTTTGTGGTACCCTTATTGGCTCCTACCCCACAAATTTGTTGGAAGTCGATAGCATGCTCAAGCACTGTGGTTGGAGAGAGAGAACAAATGCAGAGGCGGGGCTTCAAATTCGAGGAAATTGGTACAATGTTACAGGGTACCAAGGAAAATATACTAAAAACTGTTTTGTAAGTGCCAAACTTAATTAGTAATTCATTATATATTTCAGCGCAATTATTTTAGATATTTACTAAAATGTTAAAAAAACAATTGGTCCAATATGCTACAATTTAGCATAAATTTACTAAAAACTCAATCTGAGAGATCCACCCTGTTCTTTAAAGCCAGCCGATCGCTAGAGCGCCTCGCCACACAAGCGCATTTGCTTCCTATGGTAAACTGGGACGCATAAGAAAAACCTATGGCGAAAAAACATAAATAAACTAATCTGTGAACCCCTTCAATGTGTGAGACAGGCATTTTAATTTCGGCTGTTCCTATTTGAAAAGCACGGCTGGGACTGCACCAACACCATGACAGAAAATCAATGTTAAACTGGGACGCATCGTAATAGATGAACTCTTGTTTCATTGTGTTTATCAGCATTTCTGGCTGTTATCGTCCTTAATCCTTATTAGGCGATTTAAATGAGAATTTTGTTTGACTAATGGTAAATTGTTTGTTTTATTTTTCTGAAAAGTAACTAGTTCAATATTCTTTGAATAAGGTACCCAAAAAGTGCATAGCCAAGGGCTTCGAGAGATAGCCATAGGATAAAAGTTATCCCTCGCAATTGCTTTATATGAGGACCATTTGTTTGTTCTAGAGACGTCATCTCCGGTTCCAAGGGGTTGCAGAAGAATCCATTAAAGGATAGAGCACGGGGGCGGGAATGAAAGGAAACGCTTTCCAGAGCGTAGCCCTGACAAGTGGATTTGATTGGCCGAATCAAGTAAAATCAGGACGTTATTGTTTCCTTGCGTAGGAGACACCGAACCGAGTTATAGCGGGGCTATAGATATACCAATGTAAAAGATACACACGAGTCATCCTACCGTCTTCAATTCAAGAAACACTTCTGCGGCATTAAAAGTTATCCTATTCCTCAACCGGGCTGGGCCTGGAGATGCCCCATCCCCCGTCTGGAAACGAGATGAACCAGATGACGGTAGCAGCTCCTTAATGAGGCTGGAGTGCTGTATCTGTTTAACTCGGCACCTCTTAGCCGGTGCTTATTTATCACCTTTTATCGCACGAGCATTCGAAGGGCCCACTCCCACGTTATAGCGTTACAGGTTGCAATCGCCCGTGATGGAGAGGTTGAGGCCTTAACTAATTTTCATAGTACCTTTTAACGTACGAGGAAGGAATGCTGTTGTATGTATGTCCGGTTAAAAGATTTTCCGGAGCTGTGCCTGGCAGCCCCCATGAGTAGTTTATCTTTTATCTGATAATTGTCCGCAAAGGAAATGAATTGGGAGTGAGTGGGAGTTGGTCAGTGCGTTATAATAATTCATGAAATTGCATAGTCCCTTTAGATTCATTTTAACTTCTCTTTTGGGATGCGATGGAGAATTTGTATTTCTACTTCTTATTTTACTTCAAAGGGTTCTTTTCCGAAGAAATTTTTCTTCTCTGTATTTTGCGAAAAAATCACTTCTGTCGCCGCAGAGTGGTTAAATGTTTGCTTAAAGGAAACGATTTGTAATATAGGTTAAGTGGGCGTCTTTTATAGTCCATTAAAGAAATCTTCAATCATACAAACTTTTATCCTTTTCCAACAGACACTCGTGCCTTGCAGAGGCTAGTTTCTATGCAGCTTTTACAATTCCTTTGAGGAAGAAGTTGGAATTGTTTTGCATTTTGTAAAAAGAAATTCATCTCTGTAGCAGGAGAAATTGATGAAGTACATAAATGCTGTTTTAGTATCCTTTAAATAAATGTTAATGAAACATATATCGATTTTGTTCTACTCGTACCTTAACTTTAAATTACTCTTTTATAAAAGGTAAACCTCTTTATCATTATCATTATCATTTTATACTTAAATACCTTTTATTAATATACATATGTCGCTTCTCGGTGTGTAGCGTGCAAAGCAGAATAAAGTTATAATTATAAGAATATTTGTAGTGCGCCAATCTAAATGTGTTCATGTTTATTATCCGCAAGGAAAAATTGCGAAATCACACCATTGTAGATTGGTGTATGTAGATGCCAAAATAATATAATTGATCAAATAATATTTTTAAGCACATAACTTTTAAAACCAACGATTTAATTCCTTTATTAACAAGATATTATAGATAGTTTTATTTTCACAGTCTTAGTACAATTTCCTACAGATTTGTGGATAAATGAATTTGAAGGTAAATATTTAAAAATTAAAAACTGCCAGCCTTAAAATGCCCATCAAATTCAATTAAGTTTCTGCATCTTTTGGAAATGTTGGGTGTATGGTGTTCCGATAGAAGTAGTTTGGAAACTCTCTAAACTTATATATTTTTTTGCGAAGCTCATTGTTATTAAAAATCAAATTTTTCAATTACATTTATAATATGATTGTTTGGAAAAGGCTTTTTGTTGTTTTAAATTGTTATGAATATAAAAGTAAATTTTATTCTTCTGATATAAGCATTTGCAATTTTCTAAAATTAAGGTTTTCAAAGTTGAAATGTTACAAAAATTAGTGATGATCTTTTTGCGAAAACTTTGCATATGTGTGTAGTATCTATAAACATATTTTAGAAAATGACAATTTAATTTGTTTACGAAACTTTTGCATTATTTTATCAATTGCGATTTTTTTAATAATTTCTTGATTTATATTTTTTTAAAAGTTTGAAGAGCTTTAGCAAGATCGGTATTATATTTTTTATTATTTTCTGTACACAAAATTAAATTTGAAAATTTGAATAACATGAATATTCAAATTTTCAAGAGACTACATACTGTATTTTCATTTTTGATGCAAATGTGTAATAAAAGAATTATGAGAAGCAACGATTTTTAATTAAAGACTGCGGTGCTGAAAAGAAGGAACATCCTGATAATTTTAGAATACTACTTATTTCACAGATGACAAACAGTGATTCATTTCATTGCGCCCTTATCTATAGATTATGAATCCAGAAACTAAAATTTTCCTTTATATTAGGTTTTTGAGAAAAATGGAGGTAAACATGAAGAAATCGTATTTTGAGATTTTGAATATTTTTGAAGATAAAATATTTCGGCTAGTATTAAAGCCTCTAGTATTTTAATATAATAGTTAAAGGTTCAAACTCTTATTTGAGATTCATAACAATCTCATATATATAAGAATTCATTATTTTGTCTAATGAATTTTGTAATAAAATTAAAATGCAACATTTTATTGCCTTCAAACATATTTTTTTGGAAAACGTGACGTAATTTTCATTTCTAAAGTCATAATCTATGGAAGAAATCCTATAGAAATGATGTAACACATTTTTCCGTGTAAAAATTAGTGTTTCATAGTGTATTTCTGCGGTTTTATTAATATTTCGGAAGTTATGTACATTAGACTATTAAATATGCAATTCTGCTATTAAAATTACCTTTTAATTTGTAATGTCAAAAAAAAATTTGCGAACTATGTATATATTTATTTATCTATCCACTGAATGATTTGCCACCTCTAAAATGACAATTTCCTGCAGGATATCGAACAATCTTTTACTTACGTTCCTGTAGGACTAAAAAACTATAAAATTACTGCTTAATTAATATAATTATGGCCAGTTAATTCGTATTATCGAGTCAAATTGCCGGGCAACGGATTCAAGTACTTATTGAGTACGAGCTAATAATATTAGGTAAATGTTATTACCACTATTAATATAATTATTTTCAGTTTATTCATTTTATACTATGAAATTGCCTACCGACGCATTCAAGTACTTTTTGAGGTCGAACTAATATTCCTAACTACATTTTATAGCCACAATTAATATAATTATTACCAGTTTATTGATTTTACACTATCAAATTTCCTGGCGATGCATTCATTCAGCTATATTTTATAGCCACAATTACTACAATTATTACTAATTTATTTATATTATACTATCAAACTTCCTGCGACATATTCAAGTACGTATTGAGTCCGAGCTAATTCCTTTTATTACACACAATGGTTTTTATTTCATTTGCAATTTTTATTTTCATACTAAATCATAGCCGTTTTAAAATACCCTCCAAATTCACGCCCGTGGTCACAAACCAAACGAACGGAGCCCATCACCCCATTTGTTCAGCAACCCTCTCAATGCCACACGAATGGAGGGGTAAAATCGATTCCGTGAAAACACTCGGTCAGGCAGTGCAAAGTTGAAAAATTCGGTGAGAAATGGCAGATTCGGAGTTCGAGGAGTTCCGCAAGATGTTCGAGAATGTCCCGACTTGCGGAAAAAGCACGGCACCTTTTTATTCGTAAGTGAAAATTACCGGAAATTCCAAATTACCCCGAAATATGCTCGCCACCCCGAGGACCACTCGAAGTGCACTGCGGATTACGTCTTTCCTTCGAAGGCGCTTCGTCCCTTGTTTTTCCTGAAGCCATACCGATAGTAAAAAGTTGCATTTTGCATAAAAAGTTAATTTTAGTGGAATTGTAAGGATTTCGAGTTGTCTTGGGGTTGAGTTTGTCTCCAGACATTGTTGGCCTACTTTCAGGCTATAAATAAATTATTTTTATCCTGCAAAATTGAGCGGATTTTTTATATGAACGTGTTGTTCCCGCAGGTTGATACCGGGGATCGAAGACTTCGAAGACTCGCCCTCGTCGAAAAGCGATTTCTCTGACCAGGAAGATGTGATTCTAGCGGAATCAGTCGCTGAAAAGAAGCCCCTGCCGTGCCCAAAAACCAGACAGGTCGAAGATGATGAAATTGGGGATGGTCTAAAAACGGGGGCTGGACCGCCCGTGGAGCAAGCCAACGTTCAGCATCCACAAACCTTGCACTTGGAGCGCACCCACTCGGTTCAATCACTGGGCGGTGAGCGGCGCAGGCGAAAACTTCCGGAAATACCGAAAAACAAGAAATGTAATTTAAATATTGAAAGAATTTTATAAAAAAGAACAGATATCTAGTGTAGTGGTGATAAAATTCTTACAGCTTCCATAATGCTTCTTTGTGGCCAAAACTCCCTTGCAGACGAACTGTTCAACAGCACCAGAACCCAGAACCCGTACACAACTAACTTGAACAACCAGCGGACCTTCCTGTCCCTCAAGTGCAGCTATCTCCTGGATGAGGACTCCAGCCCGGACTCGGAGCGCCTCCAGAGCCTCGGGGACGTCGACAGCGGCCACAGCACGGCCCACTCCCCCACTGACTTCAAGAGCATGTCGCCGCAGATGGCCTCCCCCGGGTCGCAGTCCCCGTTCCCGCCACCCTTCGGCGGAGTCCCCTTCAGCCAGCTGGAGATGCTCGAGGCGACGCACAGAGGCCTGCACAAATTCATGCCGCGGCACCACGACGAGATCGAGGTCGAGATCGGGGACCCCATCTACGTCCAGAAGGAGGCCGACGATTTGTGGTGCGAGGGCGTCAACCTGCGCACCGGAAGACAGGGGATCTTCCCTTCCGCCTACGCCGTTGATCTAGACTACAATGACTTCGACCCTTGCTCCGTGCAGGTGAAGAAGGAGCGGTACTTGCTGGGGTACCTGGGCTCCGTTGAGACCCTGGCCCACAAGGGCACGGGTGTCGTTTGCCAAGCGGTCAGGAAAATCGTCAGCGAGTACGGGGACTCCCCGACTGGACAGGCGTGCATCTTGGAGGTGTCGGACCAGGGCTTGCGGATGGTAGATAGGTCTAGGCCACAGGTAAGTACTCAGCATTTTCTAAATATTGTCGTTTTTTGGGACTCCAACTATCAGGCTTGGCTAGGTACTACTAAGTGTGGCTCAAAAGCGAAAAGTACTGAAATAAATAAGGAGTCTGTTCAAAATAGGCTATTTTCTCCTTATGACCCTTCAGTTTTAGTTTAAACATAATACTAATTCCACTGATAAACTTCTCTCTTTTGATCTAAACTACCCAGTTAGTAGTCGTTAACAAATATTATTCATTCATTTTTATGGTTTCAATCTAAAGGTCCTATTTGCTTGCATTGACTCATAGAGTTAAACTACATTTAATCAAAGATCTTAAAATTAATCAGACTATTCAAATGGCTCATTCCCATGCATGCTCACGGGTATTGCATTCCAATAAAGGTTCCAGGATATCCTTGATGTGAAATTTTCTTCACCCACAGAAAAATCACTTAAAATTCTGATTAAGTTTATTTCCATTATTCCCCTTAAAATTTTCAATGAAAGGCGCACAACAAACAAATTTATTTATTGACGCAGTTTTACAGTATTCTGCATAAGTTTAAACTCACCTGGATTTTTGTACTATCGGCTGAATTTAACCTTGAATGTCAAAGGTTCCGGGTATGTTAAATATGTTAATTATGAGGTCAAATTATTATAAATAGGGCTACATTTAATTGCATTGCATTGATATCTTGACCAACAAAAACATAATTGAAAATGGCTAAGTTTGAGTCGAATATTTCAAAAACAGGGCATAATTTTGAAAAACGCTTTTAGAATCCTCATAAAGATTTTAAATTCCATTTACAATGTTACCTCACATGATGGGGTAAGTACTCCTCCTCTTTGTTTTTTTTCGGCAATGAGGACTCTTAACCCCGAAAATTGAGTTTTTTACTCAACTGGCCCCCTACACATCAAAAAAGAAAAATCTTGGTCTACCCAGATTTTGTAGGTTTCGTATCAACTGCTCGAGCCACATTTACAATCAGTTTTTGGTCTAATCAATAGGATATAACTTTTTGCAATTAATTTTAATTCGATTAATGCTACCATATTATTATTCGATTTATGTTTTTGCAGAAATTGTACACGAACATTTTTTGTTTTCTGCATAAAAAAGGAATAAAATTACTGTTCATCTACTAAATGTAGCATTAGTAATAATAATTTGAAGAAATGAATTATACAATTTAATTAGGACAAAAACGTCATCATTTAGGTACCTTCAAACATTCTATTTAAATGGTTTTAAAACAGAAACAAAAATATTTTAATGCTTTGCAGAATAAAAAGGAGAAGAAACCATGCATAGACTACTTTTACTCGCTCAAAAATGTTTCGTTCTGCGCTTTTCATCCTCGGGATCACAGGTACATCGGCTTCATAACGAAGCATCCAACAGTTCAGCGTTTCGCCTGCCACGTTTTCAAGGGTTCTGAATCTACAAGACCCGTGGCAGAAGCTGTAGGGTAAGAATTAAATAAAAAGGGATATATTTTAATAGCCGATATAAATTGATTTTCATTTTTTCAGACGGGCATTTCAGCGATTCTATCAAAAGTTTATCGAGACAGCATACCCGATAGAGGACATCTATATTGAGTAAAACCTAAGTCGTAATAGTAAGCAACCTAAGACTTTTATAATGTAGATAAGCTTTAATAGTAAGGAGTTGGTCGTGATAGGTCTTTTCATGCTGAGGCTAATTCTATATGAGAGATATTTGCCTTCACATATGTAACCGAAAATCGAACGTGTTATTTCAGCAATACATATGTATCCAAAAAGACAATATTAATTCTGTCTATTTACCGAATCGATATAATACTACATATTCCAGTATTACTCTCTATTTCGTCCTTTATTGTCTTTGCTTTTTCTAGTTTCCTTTTAACGTGGCACAAAAAAGTACAACCACACTTCACATAGTTTGGATATGGAATTCTTCAAATTGCTTGTTACGATCGAAATCTAACAACTTATCCATTACCAATTAAACTCTTTTTAAAAGTCAACAATTTCGTAAATATCTGCGATCTTAATAAATTTAACAATTCACAGTTTAAAATTAATTCAAAATGAACTGGAATAGTAATTACATGAATACTTCAAAATCCTCAGTTCCAAAAAATGTTGGAACCTTTAGATAAAATTAAAACTAGTTTGAATTAAGTTGTCGACTTTATTTATATACAGGTATTTTCATGAAAATTATCAAAAAGGTAACAGATGAACCTTAGCCGCAAGTTCTGTTTTTTAAACCTAATTTTAGTTATTATTAATTTAAAAATCTGTAACAAGTCTGTTACATTGCAAAAATTACCGATTGCTTACAATCAGTTTTAGGATACAGATTACTTTTAGACCTGAAGTCTAACTCTTACTCAAAAGATTTCTTCTAATATGCGATAACAATACGAAAACAATCTGTATGCGGGCAAAATAACCGCCTTGATAACGGTATATTTCATAAAAATCATAAGTATTCTATAGTCACTTTGTATTTTCTTTTCCTGTACGAACTCAAATTGTGCCTTTTATGTGGGAAATTGTAGGTGAAATTAGAAAACAAGGTCTAGAATTTATTGAAATCTGGATAAAGTTTGTTTTCTTATTTAATGGCAAAGTTTGAGTTCCAATATTCCCAATCGTTATTAATGTAATGTTTTTTCGGTAAAAATAATTTTTATGGCGCCTTCATAATCTGGTCACGGACACTTTCGCGATGGAGGAGGAGTAAAAATTCTTTTGGAAATTGGCTTATTTTAAAATTATGCTGGTATAAATTGTTATATAGGTATAACATATAACAATTGTTAGTTTGTTTTTAAATTAAAAGTGAAACTTTGAACCAAGTTTTTGTTCATCTTATACGTCGCTGTGATGCAAAATTTAATTACGAGTATTATTTTATTAAAAATTCGAATTTTGTCCAGATTTTGATTGATTTTGGGACTACTATGTGAAGAGGTACAAAGAAAGCAAGCAACAGTTGCGCGTATTCGTTGTTACAGCATATAAAAATGTATGTTTTAAGTTTCTTCCGTAGCGGATTGTTAAAAAGTAACTTGTAAGTGCACATTTTTAAATACGTATTTATCTAATTTTGAAAATGCAAAGCAATATGGAACGCGTTCAGATGAAATGGTTAATCATAAAGTTTAAACAAATGGCATTGCTAAATCTATTGATAGAGCGAAATAAATTGTATGCCAAGACAAAAAGACACACACGTTCGTTTCGAAAAGAGACAAAAATATTTTTGTAGATTTAAAGATTTATCCATTACAAAAGAACTAAAAATTAATAAATAAATAACTTAAACGCAAATAAAGTAAACGCCAAACTTCCTCTTTTCTCTTGATAAAACTGCATTTATTTAGAGAATTAAAGCAAAAGATCTGGCGAAAGCTTAAAAATATTAAAATATTGATATTATCATTGAATTAAGATTGTTATTAACGGAAAGACTTTGTAGATAGAGCGGTGGAGTTGAAGGTTTGATACGAAAGTAATGTAGGCAAGTTGAAAATTTCATTAAATGAAATTCATATAAAAATTGAAATCTGTGCGATTCTCTGTATACTAAGTGTGCTATCTACTCCCGGACTTACAATTCAGTTTAATGATAATTATTTTTTTACATCGTTTACATTAAGGGTATTTTAGATTTGTACTTATATTTAGTGATTTATCTGTTCTGTAAAAATATATTTCTTTTTGTTTACTTTTACAAAAGTGCTCACGTGATTAGTTACTGGTCTTTGTTACTTTTTTTATTGATTGAGTTCTTCTCTTATTAATGAGAATTCATAAAAGTATTTAAATAAATCTTGTAAATAAAAGAAAATAATGTTGTTTTCTTAATTTATAAATTTATAACGCAAATTGGATCAGTTAAAAGATTCCTAAAAAGCGTTGGTTTTCAGGTGTAGGAAGTCAGTGAGTGTTAAGGAGATAAAAGGAGAATATTTTGAATTACGAACATATGAAATCTTTCATTAAAAATATTATTTTTATTTGTCTTTGACTACATCTCACCCCACATATCCAAACGTATATAACCAGTACATATTCATATAAAAATATTTAACTCCAAATTATTTAAAATTAACAAAAATTGAAATTAAATAAATACTTGAAAACACTTAAACAGAAAATAACGAGTTATACAAACTTTAATCTCTCATGCTCTCTTCAATTTTAACATTTTAAACATTTGCTAAGAAACCTAAGGTTTTCTTACGGCCGTACTAGATTTCCCTTAAATCGAAATTATATATAACTTTTTACGGTCCGTTATATTCTTTGGACTTTTAAGATTCCTTTGTTGAAAAATTTTCCCAAGATTGCTTGATGATTTTCGAAAATGTAAACAAATGGCTCGTCAAAAAAGTAAAGTTTTGATTCTAGTTCCATTTTATGTAAATAAGAGGACGGTTTCATAAGACAATAAATTTGAATTAGAATATATTGTGACAAAAGTTTTTTATGTTTCGATACAATTTCTGTTTAGATAGGTAATGATACCTTTAAATTGATTTGTTAAAGAGGCAATTCTTACAATGTTGGAAAATGGATGGGGATTTTTAAGGCAAAGACAAAAGTGAAGGAAAATTAAAACAAAATTATACTATATACTAAAAATAGGTGGCAATTTGTTGCTCAAAAAATTAATTTGAGATATCATTGAATAAATATTTGAAAATGCAATCAACATGTCATACAACAGTTTTTTTAGTTGCATCATTTGCGAGATATGGAGTCTAATAAAATGAATCGGTTTTTTTCGAAATTCACTTTTGTTTACAATAGTTAATAAACTGAAATTTATCTATCAATTGATCGTCGAACTTGAACGAAGTAACTGGGTATCAAAAACTCGATATTGACTCAAAATGTGATCAAAATGAATTTTAAAATTATATTCACGCTGGATCTCTTACCTTCCTTTAATTGTTGAAATAAAATTTGCAATCTAATAACATTTATAAAGAAGTGGACTTTTGTATTTTGTGATACGGAGCGTATAGAAACCAATGAAAATGTGGGTACAAATCGAAACAATATACAATTTTCTGATAATTCTTTGTATTTCACAATTTTCCTCGAAAATATGTAGGTTTGTTTCTTTTCTTATCTGAATTTAAGTTTCTTTTTTGTCTCTTGTCAGTACATTTCATCGAAAATTGTTAAATTGTAAAATAATTAACGATTCACGGGCAGTCTTTAAAGTTTTTTTCTCTTAAATAGTAGGACATTATAATTCTGTATAATATTGTTTTCTTCTCCATTTAAAAAATATTCTTTTTCTGTAAGTTTAGTACAATAATAGAAATAGTTCATTTGCTTTTATGCTGAATATATTCCTGTCAATGTAACAATGTTAATCTCTCTTAGGATACGAAGATTACACTAATCCTTTTTACAATTTAAACAATTCCTTAACTTCCTTGTGTTTTGTTTTCTTTTTTTTATTTATTTTCATATAAATACAAAGTAGAAGAATAAACAGCTTATGGCTATGAAAATATAAAGGTAGCAATGCTTCTCTAAGTGGAATCTCTGCTCAACTTTGAAAACAGCAAACGTGTCATTTTCATCTTAGAGCTAGGTCGTTACTTATGCTTCTTATGTACAACAAACCGAGAACAGTGCGGTTTGCATCGGCTTACTAATGAATTTACATCCCATTCGTTATGTTTATGTTTAGTACAATTGTTTTATAATTTCAATTATTTAACTTAATTAAATTCTTATTTCTTTTAATATCATTCAAATTTTCTAACGAATTTTATTAAAATGAAATTAGCAATTGCGGTTAAATAGTCCCGCGCTTACAATTCCCATAACATGCACTGAAACCAGGGGACAGTTTTATTAAAAATAATCTATGCCGATATTTCTAAATTTTTTTTATTTTATTTTATTTTTTGATGAAACTACACTTACTTCAAATGCAAAAACACAAATGTTTTTAATGTAACCTTAATATCCCTAACATAGAAGCAAAAATTGGAACCCTTTCTTTTTTCTGTGAAATTCTCAACTTTTAACAACCTCAGGTTAACAGCAATTGGGTTTAGCATTTTTGTGCATTATAACTTTTTCTATGTCCTTCTTGTCCATCTCACAGCCAAGTTGGGCCCATTCCATTATTTATATAATTTTGAGAAACCTTAATAAGCACAAGTATAATTGAACGTTACTTCAATCATAATTTATAATTCGTTGAATAAAATTTACGTATTTTTATTTTTTTACTTTTGCCAGTGTAAAAGTGTGAAAGGCGTTCGAGAATTACGTCGGAAATAAACAGAAACTAAAAACTGCATAAATATGAGTGAATGTTTTAAATTTATGAATTATGCAGAGGGTATAAGTGCTGCTTTAATTTTAATTTAATTTTCAACCACTACTTAAAAAAAGTACATGCATGCTACTTTAATCAAATTAAAAATATGTACATAAATTCAAACATTCCAAAGCACTAAGGGTTAAGTTCAGTTGCTCAGCTCAACTTATGTTTGAGGGGCAAGTAAATTTAATTAAGTTTAATTTTGCAACCGAAGTCATTCAGTTGTTTTACTTTATTATCAGGTTTTTTAATTTGCATTCTGAATTGAGATCCATAAACATTTCACTTTCAATAAAAAACAATAGCAAAAATATGGAATTTAAAAAAGTTGAATTTCAGAATACTGTGAGACTTAAATTTATTTAAGCTCTGGTTAAGCAAAAGATTTGGCTTAATTTAGCGTAGGCTGAAGTATTGTCAAGCCGGCACTAACAAGTGTAAGATAAATTTAAACTGAGATTATTCAGCTGCTCTCAGCAATAATGCATCTTATTAGATTTTTTTCTTATTAGACGATTGGTGTCAAATTTAATACCAACACGGCTAGCAACGCAGGAGTCTCAGCTTTTACTAATTTTATGGTGAGCCTTTGTATGCGTGTTTCTTCTTTTTTATTAAATAGTTATTATTTCATCATTTTAATTCCTATAACTTTAGGTTGCGCATTTGGATTTTTTATATAGAGTGATCGGTTTGATGCTCGCCTCATAATTTTCCCAAGGTAAAAGCAATTCTTCGAGAATTTTCCGATATGCATATATACACAATTTTTGACTAAATTAGGATTTGTCCCCAAGAACAAAATTGACTACTTCACGGCAATTATTTTAAACCTATAATATGATTAATAAATATAATGTGAAATAAATGTTTATTCACATTTCAATTAGAGGATTAACGCATTGTTTTACTTATAATAAAATTATGGGGATTTTTTTTCGATTAATCGACTTTATTGTGATCATTGTAATGTTACATAATGCGAATTTTTCGACAGGTAGCGAGGAATCGAATTTGATAAGTGATTCAGCAGCAGAAAGCAGTGGATCTTAATTTGGTTTAAATATACTTAGGCGTTTAAAAATTTGTTTTACTCATATCTTTTTAGTCGAACTGCAAATTCGAATGAAACAAATCAATAAGTGATTCTCGAGAAATTTATAAACAAATATTACACAACCTGGAACACGATTCCTTTTCATCTGTTATGGAGTTCGTTACGCTCTGATAAAGAAACAAGAAAAATTATACTTATCAAAATTTAATTAACGCGTCTTGTAATTAAGAAATAAAAAAATATTGCAATATTTGCAAAATTGTCTTCATTCATTCATCTTGGCTCATGTGCTAAAAGAGTGAACAACAACTTAATTCTTACATAGAGAAATCGAATTGATTTTTAATTTACAGCTGGGTTTTCTGTATAAAAGTCGAGTCTGAACTCTTGCTCAATTTTTTATAATATGAGCCATTGACTCCAACTCAACAGCTTACGAAAACGAGAACAAAAAGTTTTCATTATATTGATTTTTTGAGAATAATATTAGTAAAAATAGAACAAGATATATTTTAGTAACTTTTGGAATTTGTTAAAACAAATACACTGGCACAGAACATTCTGCGAAATAATTAATATATGTATGTTTAAACGAATCATCTTATAAAACAAGTGTTGAATTAAGATCACTGCAGGCGACTGACTTCCACACCAATATCGGCAAGAGTTTCAGCGAAATTGAATTTTAGCGCTTACATTTTTTCTTGAGCATTCTTCTGAGCTTCCCTTCTTAAACAAATTTTAAAAATAACACAATACAGCTAATTTTAGCTTTTTATGATTAATTGGAAACAATATATTTATTTTTAATTAGTATTTAGTACCTTAAATAATATCAAAGGTGTTGTTATAACTAAACAACTTATTACTACTCAAGAAGGTTTATGCTTAGAAAAGTAAGTCTTTATAAAATTTGTATTTATAAGTGGGAAAAGATCAGAGAAGCGGAGAGCATTTAAATTGATATTTCTTTCATATGAAATGTTACTTAAATGGACTAAAAAATATGAAACCTTGTAAATTCGAATGCAATGATTTTGAATTTAAAGAATATTATCCCCACTTGAAAATTTATATACGTACATCCTACGTTTAAATATTAATGTTATTTAGTTCGTTTAAGTGTAATTAATAAAATTCTTTTTTAATTCAAATAAGTAATATTAAATCTCTTTGCTCATTCAGGCACACTGTAAAAATTAATGAAAACAAAGGTTTTTTTTTTTTTGTAAATGTAATATTTACTTTTCTCCATTCAATCATTCTTCAATTAATATATAACTTAAATAAAAATTGCAAATATCCCAGGAAATTGTTTTATTACGTTCTCTGTCATGGAAGGGTTGTCTTACTTCTATGACTATACAATTTGAAACAGATTTAATATTGTAAAAAAAGCTACTGTAGTGCCGATGAATCAATTGGTCGACATTTAAATAAACTTAAGGACCTTTGAAAGTACTCGAAAAGGTTCTTTTGCTGTCTGAAAACCTGAACTAGATAAAAGGGTCTATTCTAAGATTTGCTTCACGTGAAAAAATATTTCCACCCAACTTTAACTTTATGTAGAATGCATCTATACCAAATTTAAAATAAATCGAATAAAAATCTTTCATTCACTTTCACAAAACAATCGATTTTACGATACTCTTTTCCTTCTATTTTGCATTCTACCTTTTCGCACGTTCGTTCGCCATGTTCTTTCACTTGAAAAAGTTAGTGAAAATTTACTTCACTGCAAACCTCAAATATTCACACTTGACAAACATCGGATTTATTTCAAATGTGATTTTTTTTATGTGAAGCGAATCTCAGATTAGGTTCAAATAACCCAGAGGATGAGGAGGAGCTTAACTTCGATTTTTATGCCAATTTGGGATTAACGTTTTAGTTTATCTTTTAAAAATCTAATTATTTCAAAAAACTCCTATGCGTGTAAATCAAACAGATTTTGAAAAATCCCATAATTTACGATGTACCCGAAAAATTAGTGTGGCTTAAAAATTTTATGATTTATTCCTAGGTGTGTGTGTCAGAGGAAACGCTAAAAATTTGTTTATGTTAATGATAAATTGTTAAATAAATTAGTAGAATTATGTCAACATAGAAGTGAGTAGATTTTACTTACCGACTTCAAAACACAACACGTAACTAAAACTTTATATAAAAAGTGAATTTTGAATTTTTTAAATACAAGTAGTTTCAAGAGCACACACTACCGATTTGCATAGTTTTGGACGTTATTTTAATTAAATACAATCTTGTACGGTGTTGAACCGAACAGTTCATTAAACACAACGCACTTTACATAACGAAAGTTCGGCATTGTGCATTTTAAAATTTGTAGTTTTTGAGGGCCCTTAAAACGTTACTCAAATGCAAAAAATTATAAATTCAATTTGGTAATGTTTAGGGATGTCGAAAAATAATGAATTTAGGAAATACTGATTTGGCCTTTTTATGCGGAATTTAAATAGCTGAAGGCGAAACAAACCTTTTTTAATTATAAATTATGCAGGTGATTCGAAGTATAAAACATTCATAATATGGTAAAAGTGCTTTTGTTGACAATACACATATGTCCCAGAAATTTCTTCTTACTATTAATTATAATTATGTTTCAAGTAATCCTGTAACTCATGGATTATGCGTTATATTTAAGTTTTCTCTTGAAACGTCAAAGTATCCTCTTATTTAAAAGTAACATAATGAAAACTTTAAAAAAATATGTTTTGTTTGGAGAAAGAGAATTAACATTTCATTTTGGCTTTAACGTTTGAATTTTTTACGTTCCTTCTGCAATTACTAAAATTTATATACATGAGTTTATTGGTTAGTTGCTCTATGTTTTCAAGATGATTGGTGAATTTATCCAACTTTTTGGGAATATTTGTGGTGCATGTTAAGCAGTTATATTATTTATATTGCTATTAGAGCTCAATTCAAGCATTACTGATGCCGATCTAATTAGATTTGATGATCCTTTTTTAAAGTAGTTTTGGTTATGGGAGTTTCTTCAGTTTTATTCACTCGCTTTCTATTCTCTTTTATAAAAGCATTCGCTGGCTTGAATTTTTTTTCATTAAAAAGAAAAATCAGGGACAGTGTAAAATAATAACAAATTAAACACAAATTTGAAATGGACGAGATTTTTCTGATGTAGTCTCATTCTCATATTAAATTTTTATATCCGATACTTTTAACCGATACAAAATCTATTTCTTTATTTATCAGATCAGATTAGAAGTTATTTACAGAAAAATGTTTTTTTTCTTTCGTTGCTCTTTTGTATCATATCTAATCTATAGCCTGCGTTTAAAATCGCTACCAGCAGCTATAATTGTGATGTTATTAAAATTATATTATATCGGCACACTTCGCATTTTCATGCGTTTTACGTCCAGAACTTACACAAAATCATTTATATAAGATTTTTCCGTAGACTCAAATTTGTAATTGAAAATGCTCCCTTTTCGAGAAAATATAAAATACCATATATTTATCATTTAATCTACGGAAAAAATCATAGAAATTATTTGCCAATTTTTGGGAAAACGATTAAATTTACTTCTAATTTTTATCGCTTTTAAAATATGTACTAAAAAGCACTTTAGTATTAAGAAATTCTACCTTAAATATGATGTTTTAAATAATGGTGTAAATATTTCAGGCCTGTTCATTTTAATGCAAAAATGGTGAGTTATTTGGGAAATACACACAACAAAAACTTGTTGTGTTTAGCCGGGAACTTAAAAATTCGTTATATTTTATAAGGTTTCGATTTTTTACGTTTTTATATTGAATCTGTTTTCTTTATTTTACGTAGATATAAACTAGGAAATGCGAGTGTTTGGAATTCAGAATTTTAATTTAATTTATTGAGTTTTTATAGTATATTAGGCTATTATTGAATAGCCATTTGAATTTTTATATTCCACATGCCAACTAAATATTTTAATATTCTAACAACAAATAATATAATTGGAAGAGGCCTTAATTAAGGATCAAGAATTTTCACATAATTCCGAAAAGGTTGCATGAAAGTTTTTTCTCTCTTTATTTTCGAAAAAAAAAGTTGAATTCCAAATTCCATATAAATAGTGGTGTGACGAACAGTTCGCAACTCACAATTTTCGCCTAATTTTCTGAAAATGTGTACAGAATTAAATTAATATATGGAAAATTTTTCGAACTTAAATCATTCATATAGTTCTGTGAAGCTGTTTCAAATATGCAACATTATTCTTTGAAGTAATTAAATTGTATGTAAATGAGGATTCTATAAAAGAATGGAGAAATAATAAATAATAAGTAAAGAGAACTGATGTAAGTAAATTAGCTGCTGGAGACCTGAAAATGTAATCACTTTTATGAGGTTTCCACTGTTCATAGTTTAAAAAAACATATTAGAAAACGAAATAAACGGTTGAAGAAAAACCAACGAACAATATACTTGGCTATTTGAACATGTCCAAAAAAGTTGAGTAGACACCTCGAAAAAAGGTGGCTAAAACATACAAGAGCCACTAAAACGAAACAGCACCCAACCCCGCCGCAAGCACTCACTAAAAGGCCTGTTACTTTTAACGCTCGCTCTTATTTAGCTCAGTAAAAATAACTTCAGCTTATAGTGTCTATGAAACTTAACAGTAGTAAAATTGCAGTATTAATTAGAAATAGAATTACGACTACCGCCCCAGTGTTAACTCTCGAAGTGCGGGCGGCCGTGGCGACCTCAACCGTCGTCGAATGCGCGAACTGACCAGCAGCGAAATAGTAAAATTTATGCTAAAATAGTTGACGCACCCATTGTGACTGGAACAGGGCGACAGTGGGCATAACACTTGGGGCAAATTAATTTTATCTCGGCTTCAACTCCTCTTGGGGGCAGGAATCGGTTTCGGCGATCGCTGGAATATCGGGGTCTGTAACTCTGTGGATTTGGGCCTCGTATTCGCTTTTGATGTTCTCCAACATTTCACGCTGCTCCAATCGCTCCTCCTATTTAAGAAGAATCAATTTATTTTAGTGCTATTGAATTTTTGTGCATTTTGCCAAAACTAACCATTATTTCTTCCATTTGATGCTGAGAAGTAGGATCCACCGGAAACGCACTGCGCTGATCCTGCAGTTGACTTACGACGTTGTCGATGTGGTTCAGCGACTGGTCGATCTCCACAAAGGAGTTAACAAGGACTTGGCCCAGATCTATAAATTTTGGGCATTACCAACAATTATTATTAAATTAAGAGGGAACACACAGAGCTAAAACAATTGAGTCTTTTTTAAATATATTGTATATGCAGGCGTTCTAATTTTATTTAATATATCTTATTTATCAAATTCACACTTGAAGGAAATTATAAAACTTAAAAAAATCGAGGAAAACCATCAAGTAGTTTTCTTTAATTATATATTATATAGTTTTTTCAGTCAGCATTTGAGTTAATCCTATTGATAATCTTGCAGCTTTTTCATATTTTGTAGCATGGTCTTACAATGCTTAAAGTAGGTAATTAACAATTTAAACGCACTTTCCTCAATTGTTCAAATGTATTCACTGCTATTTTTCAATATGATTGCTAGTTATTTAAGAAAAAAATTAATGTTTTAGATTTTATAAGCGAAGAAAAATAATTCGCTGTCTCTACAATTTAAATTTTATAAATCACTTTAGTTTTCTTTTAATATTTGTAAAACTTTCTATTTGAGAACTTAATTTAACAAATTTTGGAGTTAAGAAAGAGGGAAAATGGTCAAAATTACTTCATTTATTAAATCAAGATTTTTTTGAAACTAAAAAATTAAAGAAAATAATTTTAGAATGTGTAAAGAAGTTAAATAACTTTGCTTAAGTGTGAATAATTAATTAAAAATAGTTCTTTTGAAAAAAAAAAAATTGTTAAGCTCTCATTGTGGCGCTTTCTTTTAAATTCTTACCTGTGCTAGAGTTAGAAATGTCCTGCATGGCTTGATCCAGAAAAGACAATTTCTCTATTTCAATTGTTCTTCGTTTAGGCTCGCTGCTGTTTTCTTCTCCAGCTTCATCATTCCTTCGAGTTCTCTTTAAGACAGTTGTGGGGAAGGAGAACCGAGTTGGGCTAGAAACTTGACCATCCTGTGAGGCTCTGGTCGGGCTCTGGGCATCCAAATCGAAGTACCCCTTGGAACTAGGAAGCGGCGGTACCCTACTTTCTGGATTATTACTGGTTTTGGGCATAGTGCTACTACTCGCGGCAGCGTTCAGTCCCTTGTCCTCCTTGGATTTGAATCCATTAGGTTCTGTGGAGGACGAACTGCTCTTCTGCAGGACCGAGGGTCGGGTTTGATTCGATACTTTGTCACTTTTACCAGTCGGACTGTGGATCTCTTCAATCCGAGCCGGGCTTCTTTGGTGTGCGCGCAGGCTCCTTGTGACCGTGATATTCACAACGTCCACGCTGTGTTTTATCGAGGACTTTATGCTCGCGTGTTTGGGCGGAATAAGCGCAAGTGGCGGCGACTTCGCGTGGCGGTTTCCCTCACTCTCCGATTCGGGATTTGATACACGCGATTCTGTGTCATCTTCGTCGTCGTCTTCGGATCTGCGCAGGTTTTGAATCAAGTAAATAATAGCTTTTTCTAGCTGAATAGGACTTTCTGCGGCCGGCGCATCTATAGAAGGTGTTGATGGTATTGTTGTATTTACGATTACTGTGAGTTTATTCTTCATTTCCTGCACTCGTCGTTTACCCTCTTCTTCATTAAGCAGTGTGTTTATGCACAAAAACGTCCGTACAACGTTCGTTTGCTTATCGATTTCCATGTACCCGCGGGTTCTGAGGTAAACAAATTCCCCATTTCGAGTCAGAAGTCGGTAGCAGGATTCCCCGTATTCGCTGTTGCAATCGTACACTAAAATCGAATATTATGATACAGTGTTGAAGGGAAACACTTAAGATATTAATGCAATTCAAATTTTCATGATATTTCTCTATATCTCCCCAAATCGAATTGTTATTCCAATCTTTAGTAAGTAGATTTACTTCTCAAGTTCTTGTCACTAGTAAGTGTACCAAAGTTGCTTCCAATCGTATTACTTTGAAGTGATTTTAAAGTTTTATTTTTTTCTAACAAAATAATGACTAACCATAAATATTGCATGCGATTATTTTAACTCTCTCGAGACTATCGGGACACATGCATCCCAGTCAAATTTAATCGTAGATCCTAACTATCTATTTACTAAAATGCCTTGCATGCAGGTCTTATATGGTCAGGGTGTAACTTTGCACTGATGTAAAAAAAAAATCATTTTTGTTTTCTTTTACCCTAGTGTTATGAATAAATTCATCATCTGAAGTATTAGAAATATAACCTGCCACTTTTATTTGGTTTCAAAAAAATCGTTCTCGAAAAGGGTAATATTAGAAAATATAAATATTTTCTTTTTTGTTGTTAATTACTTCGAATTGTTTTTTGTTGTTGTTAATTACTTCGAATTGTATCTTGGCAATTATCGTATGTAGTATTTATGATTGCAGAAGCCATAGATGAATAAATATTTTTGTTACTTACTTTGCCTTAGTGCTACGATGACCCATCGGACATCATCTTGGTGCATAAATGTGAATGGCGAGAGACCATTCACCTCCTCCGTCATGTACCCAGCAACGAGTGATATTCTTTGATCGCACTCGATGATTCTTCCATCGATGAGATGACGAGTTTGGTACTCGCCGTGGTTGGGCTCCATCATTCGGTCGCATTTTGGTGGCTTGATGACACGAGCCAAGCCCACAAGGACCTGAGTTGAATTAAGCATTTAATAAAAATATCTTTTAAGTATGAGAGGTCCTTACAATATCATTTCCGCTGATGGTCTGGAAAGGAATCGAGTCATCCCTTCCTCGTGCACGCCTTATCAACTGCAACCCGGACGGAAAAGTGCTCGTCTTGACCCCCCTGGGTGCAGAATCGGCTCGTCGAAAACATCCATCAATTTGGACCAATTCATATGTTGTTGGTTCAGACCGAGGTCCAGCTCGTGCCAGTCTATTCAAGTAGATAAAAAAAGGGAAATTACTCCTGGCTAGGTTGCGGGTAATGAAAAATAACGACAAATGGAAATTGCTCCGAGATCCTTGTGTAGCCAATTTATGCTTTATGGTTGCGAAAAGAAATCGCAAAAATGTAATATAATACAAAGAAGTAGACTGTTATTTTTTTATAATTCTTAGCATCAGATAAATTGATTCAAACAATTCAGCGAATTCAGTTACACGAGCCGACCGTAGTGATTACGTAGAGTCTGTTCAAATAAAATTCCGCGAGTATCCACCTGTAAAAAACAATTTTAAAGGTCCTTCAACAGAATCACCGTGCAGAGTGAGTTTCTTGTCTCAAAGGGCGGAGCCAGTGATGAATTTATTTAGAGCTATTTATAGACGTTAATGAATTCTTATGAATGAAGTTAGGTCGTAGGGTTTGCTCTGTTCGAAATTTAATGGAAACAGCACGAAATAAAACGAACTTCGCGAAATAATAAAAGTATTGACGATGCCAGAAAGTTCACGTACCAATAAATATAATTATCCGGTCAGACATTCATCCTATGATTCGCACCCGGTATCCCTACATTTAGAGGTACATCAACATGGTTCAACATATGTTTGATCAATAAAGTGGTAAATTTGGGAAGAAAGACATAAATGTGCTTCATAAAAAATACACGAGGGTCCTGGGACTAGGATTTAATTTCAGGAATCAGAGCGACCTGTTGCTAAGACTTACGGTGGCTTTCATCCACTAATGCTCTCTAATAGTTTCGAAAGTGCGCACTGCTTTATTTGAAAGCAGTTTTAAAGTACTGCACTGGGATATCCCGGAATGAAAGACTGCAGCCGGTAAAAGATTTCCTTTGCAATTTTATGGAACCGTATGTATTCGAATGCCAGACTTCCATAAAAATGACCACTCCTTAATAAAATTGCATGCTTTCTTATGGCGGGCACACTTGATTCGACTAAAAAGAATAAACTACAAACAATTTACGACATCTTTCCACATATTCCGAGTCGAGTACGTACATATTTTTATAAAAGTTGCATGTTGAACAATTCACTCACTCAAATTTGCTGTCTGTTACCTTAATGTAAGTTGCATTAAACTTAATAACAACTTTTTGGAAATCATAACGAATTGCTGTTTGATAAGCTATGTGTTGTGGAATAAAAAAATATTGTTTTTAACTTGAATTAGGTTTATTTTTAGACATCAGCAAAACTTCAAGTGAATTGATCGAATAATAACAGCACTGGGGATAATTTTATATTTCTTGGAAAGAACGAAAGAGAGTGAAATTCTTTAGTTAAATAAATAAAGACGCATATGTAGAAAAAGTCGGACGAAATTCATAAACAACTGAGGTTTTTTAATATTTTGGTTAACAGTCTAGAAAATACAAACAAACAATAAATTTCAAACATCCGTGACCAAATATTAACAATATATATTTATGGCATTTCTATTGATCTAATCTTACTCCTAATCCCTTAAAACTCTGTTCCTCCAATTTCAAATAATCTGTAATTTCGAATGTATAATCAAATTTTTCCTTTTTCGTGAAAACTTATCAATAATGAAGAAATATAGTAGTTAATACTATAAGCAAAAGAGGACATTTATGAGGCTCATTTAATATAAAAATGGATGCCAATTCGTAAATAAACAGGACATTTAAATTATTAATATTTTTTAGTTTTTGTACTACCTTCAGATTGACAAAATCATCGTTTGTTAATCTACTGCATACAATAGACGAAAATAATCGACTTAAAGAAGAAAACTTTAATTTAGAATGATATTAAGAGAAGTTTCAACATTTTGAATTTTCAAAAAAAAATTTATACTCATTGTAAAAATCAAAATCCTTCTTTTGAAGCTTTCTATTTCTTGGAATTTTGACCGTAACGCTACTATATATATAATACATATTTTCGAAATCAATGGCCATTTGTATATCTAAAATTTTCATATGCATAACTAATCACAAATCAGTAATATCAGGCGGATCTCACATTTTTTTGTTTCAAAGGTGTTAACAAAGCGTCTTTAAATTCTAAAGGACAGCTTGAACATCGAATAGGTGATCATGTGATAAGTCTTATAAATCCCCAAAAATATGATTAGTCTTATTAATCCCAAAAAAAGATTTAATTGCAAAAAACACGTTTTTCGTCTACTACTTTTCCAGACAGGTTTATATTACGCGACGGAAATATTGTCGACCAGCCCCCAAAAAATAAAATTTTTTTTGAAATCGAAGCCAGAGAAATTTCTATAAAAAATTGGAATACCCCAAGTAACAAACAAGTAGTCCAATAGACGAATGAACCTTACTTCACGAAATTCAATCTATAAATTTTGTTTACAGTGTGCGCCAATATAACGCTCATCACATTTCACATTACAAGGAAATGGATTGGATGTCGGTCTCGAAGCTACCATCATTTTGTCATTGAGTCAGGTAAATTTAACAAATAAACAATTTGTATGAAGCCCGAAAAGTGCTCTTTATTCAATTCCATTGGGGCTGGATATGCAAATTATTGAATAAAATGCATGCGGGTTTCTCGCTGCATTCATAAAATTGCTATTTCTTACCTTACAGAGAATAGACGCTTGTCTTCCCGCAATTTTCTATCAATTTCATCCTCCTCTTCCTGGGTCCTGGGCCTGGGCTCCCCCGAGTCATCTTCGGGATGGATGTCGAAGAGCCTCTCTACGTCTGTGGGAATGAGTTGCTTCTTCAGCATCGGATGGTCATCGGGGTGCGTGATGTGGAGGATGTTTTGTCCAAACAAGTCGGTCTGTAATTGAAAAAGAAGACGGAGAAAACAATTAATAATTGAACCATGCCTCGCAAACATTGGGCGGAGACTGGCGCCCGCAAATAGTGCTGCACGTGTCGAATATTTGCAACTCAGTAGTTTTATGATCGGTGCAGAGACGTCTCACTTTTGCGAAATCACGAACCCGCTCGACGACTCCACCGAATGTCACGTAGGAATGGGCGTATGCTCCGATTCCCGGGAAAAATGGGATCCTAGACCGATGTTCCGTGCCTGCATCCGATGCAACCGTTCTGGAATTGCACTTCCTCATTGCGTGGCTATTGATTCCCCTCCGCGCCATGCGTGCTTCAAGTACCCGCGTTTCTCTTTAGACGCTATTGCCGGAAATAATTTATTGCGATGCATTAGTACGCAACATTTCGCCGGCCAGTTGAGTCCTGTGCGTCCCAACCGCCCTATGACACTTTGTTGGCAATTAGATGCACATTTATTTATCGGCCGCGGACCCAATTCCAAGGCAATGCATTCAAAGATCTTTTGATTTGCGCAACTATTCAAATCGAAGCGATTGCATGCTAAATCCAGTGGACTTGGTCTCGATCGTCCGATTTGCAGCGACACTATTTAATTTGTGCGTTTTTCAGATAAAGTACAAAAATTCGGTCACCTGAGGAGAAGTTTTGCTACTCAATGCGATTCAATTGGAATCGCATCTTAAGTCTATTTAAAATGGATGCATTTGCGATGAAACGTATTCAGCAAGGAACCTCCTTTCGATTTTTATGCTCTTCCATTAAACTGTTGTCTCGGCAACAGGACTGTTTTACTGCAGTTAAATTACTTCCGCTCCACTTTATGTTGACGGATATTGCATAACTTTGACTTTTTAGAATTTCCACTTTCTAAGAAATTGGACTATTGAGATGCAAGTTAAGCTCTTTCAGAGAAGGACTGTTAAAACAAATATTTTTATTTTTGTGAATAGCCCGCAACTTTAAGTTTAATGGATGGTAAACAAAATGGAAACTGAATTAAAGTTAATTAAAATAAAACTAGACAAAGTGCTGATTCTGAAATCCTTTCAATTTATGTTTTACTTTTATTTTCTGCATTTTACTCTTTAATTTTATTCGGATTTAGAAAAAAAATCGAATTTGGCCACGGAGATCTATTAGGTTGAAGTTCTTAATTTGTTTTAATGGTTTGCTGACTCTCTAATCCGAGAATTGATCAATAAAACATTTCATTTTTAGGTGGATATACTTTCTCAGTTTTAATAACTATCACACTAAAATCATAGAGTATTCGAACTTATGTATACAGTGATAACTCAATTTCATTTCAGGCTGCACTAAAAAACAATACACAATGTTTACAATCCGTTTCTAAAATATTAGTAAAAGAAGTTAATGTGAACATTTATTTGAAAATACATTTCAATTTGCCTCTGACTTCATTTGTCAGTAATCAGATTAATAATAGGAAGGACTTTTGAATTCATTTTTCAACCTATAAGATTTTGTAAACATTTTATAAGTTAAAGATAAGATATAAAAAAAATTAAAAACATAATTCCAAACACACCCTGGATAATACGATGTGGTTAGTAAAATATCTCTGCAACTAGATCTACTCAAAGAAATTATACACGTAATGGTACTGGATCAGCTCATTAACAACATACATATGTATGTTTTTTATTTTCATATAGAAATCATGTTATTGCATGGGTCTGTAAGGAATCTTATGAATAAATTTTCAAAACAAAAAAGGCAAAATGCATATATAAACATAAAAAAAAGTGATAATCTTTAATGTGAATAACGTAACAAAGTTCATGTATTCTGTTGATTCCTAAACACTTTAATCAATTCGATTGTATTTTCAAGACTGGTTATTTACGCTTAATAGATTTCATAATCTAATAAAATATTGCGCTATAATAATGTAATGCAAATAACTTAATATGTTTATACCGGATATCAGCTAATTTATGTCTTACGTATTACTTTTAATTACTCACTATTATAACAACCTTGTGTATAGAAAATATTAATAGTTTAAAAAAATTCGCAATTAGTAAGCAGAGCAGTAAGTATTCCATGTCTAAAATCTTTAAATATGTGTTTTGAGTTAAAAGTAATAATTTTAATAATATTTCCATGTTGTTTTGCAGCTAATTGTGATTACATATAAATATTTTTTAATTAGTATTTAACTAAATAGCGTAGTTATGTGAAATGAATAAATCGATAGCAAATATTATTCACATTTTATATTACGCATTTAATAACATACTATACGTACTATGTATATAGATTTATGTATTAATATTCATGTATTGTAATTTGTAATATAATCTGCTCTACAAAAACCTATTACTTTATGATAATTTTTTTATGCCAACTATTAGACAATTATGAATATTTTAATTTTTTTAATATGAATACATCTTTTGTCTAGTTTTATAAGAAACATTAATATAGTTGGTAATGGAGATTCGCTTACTTTCGGATAGACAATGACTGAAAAATTGCGGGAGGGTTTTAATACAGAAATATATTTTAGATAATTCCTTTTCACTACTATTTCGCAGTTGCAGTAGTTAAGCAATTGAGAAACTATTGAATGAATGAACTCAATAAAACAAACATTTTATAATTATTTTTAATAAATGAAAAGGTCCACAGATTGAATGATACATTGATTGCATAATGAAGAAGCAAAATGGATTTTCGGGGCAGATTTATTGCAAAAACTTGATCAAAGCATCTAATTGGCATTCATGGTCCGACCTGAAGAGAGGAAGTTTTTCCTTTATTCATTCTTAACATGATAATGCCATTTCTACGGATACAAAAGTCATTCAATAGAGGGATCAGTTTGACCCAACGAACGGATATTCTTGATTGTTATGCTCTCAATATTTTCTACCTAAACTGGGATTTTATGCCAAAATATTTCGGTTTTATGTTGTGGGCAATCAAGGTTTTAAAGCTATTATGGAAATTTTTCCATGTAACATTTCATGTATCCGTTCTCGCAAAGAAATAGAAGCATTAAGGAAGACATTTCATCATAATTAGTGCTATTAACAAGTAATTGCATTAAATTCTTATGATTTTCCCATACATCCTTGAAGGATTCTTACATTCGACTAGCAGGAGTTCCGTTAGTGCCTGAGTTATCTCTGTTGTTGTTTTTCCCTTATAGGTTGATACTTGTGACGTCCTTTGTAAGGCAGTGTTAATATTTCATGTACCCATAAGAGCTGAGAAATTGCGCAATATTTCCAAATTTGGATAACTTTAAGAACTCCTGTGTCGTGCAGTGCATGACACAAAATAGTCCTCGAATATTATAAAGAAACCTTCCGTAAGGAAGATGGAACCGCCCTAAAGTGGTAAAGTGGTACAAAAATAAAATGTTTTTACTGGGAGTCCTCCATTTATTCCTTAATCTTTTATTCTTTTGATACTGTCCAGGTCGGTTTAACGAGTGTGGAATTCTGTCGATGTTGAATTGCGATATACATGTACAAGTACGTACACAGCGGATTTGCCATGTATGGATGACGAAAAACGTTTAGGAAATACCACTGTATGTCATCAAAGAGAATAGGGAGTGTTTGTAAAACAGGAAGGCTTTCTGCGATAAGGCCGGCAACAGAATAAAGTATTTAAATTGTTCTAAAAAAACGAGATATTTTACATATGTTTTTATAGTATCTCGATTGTTTTTATGAGGTATTTTGTCATGTCACCGCAGTAATATTTCTTGTTTGTTTTATAAATTAATATATACAAATCTTATTAAATATTTAGCCTCAAAATGAACAAATACCGGACTTTAGTTGGGATATTTGAGCATTTTCATAAAGAAACCAAATAATATGTAGCCCGGGTAATGCCTGGCCTGGCCTGACCTTGGAAACAGTTGTTATGGGTTTGAGCGAAATAAAATTTAAAATACTGTATAATTATAGTTCTGTTATTTTTAAGACAGATGAGAGTATGTGTATAGTTTTATAGCTCGGACATCTGTAAAATAGTGTGTTTTTATGGTTCACCCTGTTAAAACTTTCTTTCAGCGCAGTATAAGCATAATCATAAACATTAGCGTATAATAATGGTTTCCATTTTGAATGCTGTTTTTATCTTTTGGTTATAGATATTGTTTAATACAGAAATATATGTATATTTATTCGATGCAGTATCCACCTAATAAGTGCCTTATCTTGAAATGGTTAAAGGACTATTGAAATTTACGGCTTTCACTAACTAAAATACTAAATGAAAAAATAAGCTTAGCTTGGCCAAAACATTATAATGTCTACATTAAATTATAAGAGACCAACCCTTTGAATTATGGGAATGAGAAAACGCTGGGTGCTCTTCCCTTCTTTAACAGCTTGTTCTTGGAAAGCCATAAAGTAAAACTAGATACGACATTTTTAATATTGTCAAAACCACTTCAAATTCAAGGAGGTCAGCAATAAGGTCAGGGATTCTCTGTATTTTCTCTAACTTTTATAAAAATAGACTTTCTTTTATCGTTTATAAGCACGACATTTTTCTTGATATGTTATTTCACAAGAATCCTGTCCTTGTGTCCTTCTAAACTTTATAATAATTTTACGGATTTAATCGAGATACATATTTTCGCAATAAAAAATAAAAACATTTTTGTAAAGAACTAAGTCATGCCTTTATTTGGACAACGATTATCATATTCTTGCGTGGATAACCCGCACAGATTTTTTTCAAAACGAAAAAAATGGATTATACTTGTGTCAAAACGGAATATATTACATCTAAATCTCAAGAGCAGTTTTTCTCGAATACATACTGATTTCCATTTCCGTCTCGAAGTCTAGAGCTTTGATGGTCTTGTCTTTCATTATTAATGATTTTTATTACGTCACAGAATTTGACAAGGACATTATCTCCCCTACAATGGTGCCTTTGAACTCTTCTAAAAGATATTTTATACTTTACGTCGCGGTGGAGATATATACAATGACATGTCGAAAGCATAAAAATATTAAAAATGTAAATGTTATATTAAATGTGTTGCTTCGATATATCGTGCGCGAATTGAAAAACCGAACATGTGAGAGTCGAAGAAAATTTATATTTTTTTAATAATATTTTGTTAGAATTATAGTTTGCCGACTTATCAGAAACTGAAATAAATTTATCCGCGGGTATCCTATAAAAAAATTAGGGACTTTTAATAATATATGTACATACATATGTATGTATATGTAATATTTTAATTTTCTAGTTTTTAAAAATGTTTGCCTTAATATTATTTGACGTTTTTATGAATGTACCATATTCCATTACATAAGAAGGTATGTAGAATCAAAACAAATTGCATTAGATTAGTTAATTAACAATATTAACTATTTTCCTAAATTAACAAATAAAACATTTCTTTGAATATTTTATAAACAATATTATGTAATTCAAGAGGATTAAGTTCTCCATAAACAAATTGGGATCAAATATTAAATAAGCTATGAACAGAGAATATTGCGATGTGGTATATTAAGACGCATAAATAAAAAATGGCGGTTATAGGAAATCTTTTTTCGTAATCTTTGATATACATATATTACAAATTTTGTTCTGGAGGAGAAATTAAAAAGGATGTAAAGAATTAAAATTGGTCCTAGTTACTAATAACAACATTTGAAACACATTGCCAATACCGATAGAAGAAT
Source organism: Tolmerus cingulatus (assembly GCA_959613345.1). Classification (NCBI taxonomy): domain Eukaryota; kingdom Metazoa; phylum Arthropoda; class Insecta; order Diptera; family Asilidae; genus Tolmerus; species Tolmerus cingulatus. The sequence goes on from OY390707.1 coordinate 53,535,745, forward strand.
ATATGAGGAATTATAGTTCTACACTTAATTAATTAAAATTAATCATTTATATCAATTAATTATTTTCATTACTAATTGAAAAATAATGAAATCAAGAACGTCAATTCCAACAATTGGTACCACGGTATAAATCGATTGGAAAAAAATCAAACAGGTAAAACATTTTTGTTGGATATACTGGAACTGGAATGCTTTCACCGATGTAAGAAGATACATAAGTATCCACTTTTTCAGTTAAAACAACAGTCGAAAACTTTCAAATTTAATTAATTTGAGGAGAAAACATTCTTTTGAATGTTCTTCCCACAAAAGAGTGTTCCTGTACATCTCATTTTGAGTTTTACAAGTGTGTTCGCAAGCGAAGTTTCCCAAGTTCTCCCTCTGAATAAAGCTAAAAAGAAGACAGATGACGCATGAATTTCAAGGTAATCTTCGGTAACTTTTCATGTTTAGATACCCCAGTAAATGTTTAATTTAATTTAACCCTGATGAGAACGCACATTTCGGGATAAAAAGCTTTCAGCTCCCGACGGCCTTGTCGAGCAATGAACAAACCGAAAACGTCCCATATTTGATACGGCTGGCAAAAACACAAAAACATCCTGATTTATTTATATACTTGGTGTAGTTTGAGCAAGGTTGCCGCAAGCGATGGGCCTCAGCAAAACGCTACACTCGCAGGAAAAGGAGTGGCTTTGGGAACATTTTTGGATTTAATTTCTGAAGTTTCACCGCCTGCATTAGGAACTGTTTCGACTGCGTAGGAGGAGAGTTTTATAAGGCTTTTGCGTAATTTTATGCCCACGACTTACTCCCTCCCTGCGGCCATTCGAATAGAATGAAACGACATCATCTATAGGGGAGCATCATTTATCAAAGCGGCCCGAGTTCCGTGAGTTCTTTTAAAAATTAATTAAAGTAAAAAATGCCCAGTAAAGGAGACGAGGGTAGCTTTGAGACTGTCTGAAACTCGATATAAGTAAAAATGAAATACAGAAAAATATGTTTTCCTCTGCAAAAGGTAAAATTCTTTTTTGGGGAATTTGAAATGGCCTTCGACTCACCTGACAATGTCCAAGATGTTGTTCCACGCTGGGAGATATTAGCACTATTTGTCCACGGCACGTCACAGTTAGAAGAAAACTGTCGATAAGTCTCGTAAATGCTTCTGTTACTTGGGGTTTTACAAAAGGGGTTGCACTGAGAGTTTTTCCAAAAACTGGGGGAAAAGAGGATAATAAATTTATTTATTGAACTATTGAAGAATCTAAAAGTGTTCAGATAAATTTTGGAATGGAATTTAATTGAAATTGACACTTTGTAAATCGAAAATTAAAATTGCTTTTTAGGAAACAAAGAGTAAGAGTAAATGATTGTAAGGTAAAATGGGAAGATTTTACAAACACGAGACTTTTCTTTTCAATTACTGTGTAAGAAAATGACGTGGTCTCTTGATGGCCCGCTACTCATCTTTAATTTCTTATTTTGCATACTTTTACTATTTTGTTCATGAAATTTATTTGGCTGAGAAATAATTAATTAATGATTTCGATCTGGTTTAGAACAAACTAAAAGTTAAAATTCTCAATAAATTAAATTCGTTAAATGTTTAGAAAAAATCATATACATAAATGTTTTTTCTTCATTATAAAGAATATAGAAACTTTAAAGTCCTTAATTCAACTGTTTTTTAAAATTCGTTCACATTTTCTATTACTAAGACATTTTAGACAAAAAAAAGTTAGTCTTTATGGTCAAAACCTGTATTTATGTACATTTTCTCAACTTACTATATTGAAGCCGCAATCCGTGGGCGGAGAACCGAAGAACCGCGGTTTTGTCCACACGTCTTGGTGATTCCGCCACATGCGGCACCATCGTCGAAAGTTCCTGTATGGATCCATTGAGTTTGTCTCGGCGATTTTTCTCAGCACGATTTCGAGCTTCTCTCCCATTGCTGAAAACACAAAAGAAAATTATTTGGTTAATTTTATACATATTTGGAGTTGTATATACATATACATATTTCAATATATTCTCAGTGAACGCCCCAAAACGCTACATAAATTTTGTAGCACATTATTCGAAGATACTATCATTACAATTTTCGATTTACTTTAACAAGGAGGCATTAAGTAAAATCTTACTAAAAATACTTCAAGTTATTCGACGCATTGCAGGTGCTTAGCTTAAAGATTTTAACTTTCTTAATCGTTATCTCGAAAAAAGAAATTAGAAATGATAACTTTTGTATTGGTGAAAAAGTTCTAAGCTGTTCCGAATAAAACAACTTGCTGGTTATAATTTTTATTTTTGAAACGCAATTATTTGGTTTTTGTGCTCATAAAGTATTCGAAGAAATGTAAATCGAAAACGAAAAATTCGTTTGAACAAATACAAAATTTGCAATATGTTTTCAAGTTAGGATAAATCAATTATTTCCTCAATTGTTCAGGGGGAGTTCCTGCCATAAACAAAATATTTTCCATTGTGTACAACCACGAGAGTAAGAATTGCGGCTTATTTTAGTTTAAGAAAAAGGATTGCAATAAGGTCTAAGAAATAAACAAATTTGTTTTGGTTGAAAAATAACGAATGGGATTTTGTAAGTAGTCCCAATCAATGCTATTTACTGGCATCACCCAGGGCGTAGGTTGTTTCCCTAGATGACCTTGTTGTTATTCAAATTCGTTGCAATCAATAAACGACGGAATATATCGTTTATTTGCGGTGGGGGTTGGACGACAACACAATAACTGTTTTTGCTTTATAACAGATATTTGAGGAGGGGTGCACGCACCGCGCACGGTCTAGATTCAAAATACGCTCCGATTCGATAGAACAGAAAAAGCTCCTCAAAACTTGAATAAGTCCTACTGGAGTTCATAGTGAGTTCTATTCATCTTTTCTCAACATAAATCAGAGTAGCTGGACGAAGTTCCCGGGGACTGTAATTCATTCGTCACGACACAGAGAGCTGAGTTATAAAGTATGAAAATTGAATGTTTAACCTCTTGTCCTTGTAGTAAGAGGGTTGGACAGGGGAAGAGCCCAGAAAGTGTTTTAATTATAGAAGTCGTGACATAAATTCTTATCAGGAGACCTGTTCCCTTGTTCTGTTTGTTCTACATCGAAGAAACTGGGAGGAGAATTTTGTTCGAAACAAAACGTGATGGAATGCTTCTAGTATTTCGTGTTAATTATAAATTCATTTTGTTGTTTGCACTAGAAATCAATACCTGTGGACAATGGCGTCCTTACATTTTCTGCTATGATTTCAGGCGTCCTCTCAAAATATTAGATAGACAACAGACACAATGGGATGTATAAGAGTATTCATACCGATACTCAGATAAGTTGAGGGGATCTTGTGGTCTATGAATATCCATATAAATTTATGAGTACCTTTCTAAAAGTTAAAAAAAATATTGTTCAGTTTATACATAAATAGACTAAACTTTTGAATAAATAACTTGCACAATGTCTATTTTTTATTTCATTGAAGTTAAATAATTAAGCCACTAATTAAAATTTAGCTGTGTTAGAAATAGTACATGAAGTTTAAAGTATATCAATTTGATTGACTGCACTTGTTTTGCACTTTGACAACTATTCGACTCATTGCATGGACATTGCCAAATATACGATTTTGTTTGTTTGGTATTTGTGGTTATTTAATATATGTATATTTGCCGATTTATGTCGTGATAAATTGATGCTATAATTCAAACCCGGTGAATTTTCAGAAATTTTTAATCTAAAGAAAAAGTTATATATGTATGTTAATATGTATGTATGAACATGTAATCTTTTAGAAAGAATTTCGTTACCTATGGATTTCAGTGCCTAATTTACAATAAAATTTTGAAATGGAACATATTTGGGCATTGTAGTTGAAAGAATTGGTAACCTTGATTACAATATTATAATTAAGGAGCAATCGTGGAATAAATCAGGTAATAATTTATAGAATACAATATTTGTCAAGCACGAACAAATAAGGGTGTTTTTCGTTTTTGTTTTTGCCGTTACGCGTTAAACACAGAAATTGGAAGACGGGAGATGTGTCAAACGCTTGGTTGGTTTCTTACTTTTAGTAGCAATGGATCGTTTCACAGGACCGCAGAGTTCATTTAGCGTGCGACAGTTTAATAAAAACAATGGTTCGTACATTAATCCACGTCTTTACAGGACACATTTTCATTTAACGTCCATGCGAATAAACAAACCCATCAGAAGTCGTTACACTCACCAAAAGTTGTCGACTGGGCTGCCATATCAAGTAAAGTAAGAATTATAGGCCCATATTTTTTGAGGATAGTCATGGTCGCAGTCAGACTGTTAATTTAGAACAATATTGTCAACGCTCCAGCGAATGATTGAGAATCTCAGTACCAGGCAAAATGGGTGTGCAGAATCGCAAAGTGCTCAATTATTTAATTAAATTATTGTCATTAATAAAAATTGAAATTATATTCTTTAACAATAATAACATCGAGTGTGAAGCAATTCGAATATTAGATTTTAATTATTAAAAACGAAAAATATTCTGAGACACCCTTTATTTATAAATATAGAAGACTAACGGAAGTGGACGAAGTAAGTAATTAAGTAAGTAAGTACTGCAGTATACAGAAGACTTAATACCGAAATTCAATTTTTAACCAAGTCTCTGTTTTGGCAATTAATTAATCGTTTCTGTTCAGCAATGGAAATAATCCAATATTTAAAAGATTTTTAAATAGTTCAAATAGAAACAAACAAAAATTTTAGCAAATTTTGACTACTATAGAAGCAACAAGGTTGATAAAATAAATTAATGTTTACCCCTGATGACAATTTTGTTAATGTGTCGACTAAAATATATTTTGAATTGTTTTTACAAAATTCCTATCACAAATGTTTTTTCGAAGCTATTAGTTTTTGCTTTAGACTATTTGCTCTTTTATGTTCTTATCTTGATTTTAAAACTTGTTACCTTTATAGATTTAAATTAATTTTATAACTGGGTTATGAAAGATTGACCTAAATATTTGTAGGAAATTCGTAGTTCACCAAAGCGACTCTTTTAATAGGTTTGAATGATGCACAGCTTGTCCCTAATTTTTATATTTGCTTATTAATACGTATGAGTTAGAGGATCCCAGGAAATATTTTTTCGATACAAAATAATTCATATAGTAATTTGAATATACAACCAGAGAATCAAATGCTTACCAGAAAAGCTAAAACGGGGCAAAGATATAAGTGATAATAACACTTGTAGGTATATCAATCAAATATGTCATATGTATGTTTATGTGCTCCCTGATATTGACCAAATGCCTATTTATCAATTTGTTTAGTTTCTGAAAGATGACAGTGATGAAAATTTCATTTCCTAAATAGCATTTGGTACTATGTAGCAAAAGATAATTCAGTTTTGTCTGTAAGGGGAGTTTGGATACGCTTACATTTTTTCAATGGTATATAACGTAACTGCCACTCTTTAGAAAATTTAAACTCAATCTTTATTATCAACAAATTGTTTGAAACAGCCCACCAAACGCCCAAATATTACTTTGTATTATATGGCGGCAGTGGCAATTGTAACACAACTAAAAGCATAATCGGAAAGTTTTAAGCTTCACTAAAACATTTGTCAATAAAAAGTTTTGCTTCGGTAGATAAATGAGGTTATAATGATTGTCGCTGTTGAAATTTTGTTTTCCTATTTTCCATTCGAGCTCGAACGACCTTAGGTTCTTTTATTTGCAACTGTAATTCAGTTACGAAGAAACAACTTTATTTTTTAAGGTATTACATACAGAAAGAACCGCACCTTAGGCTGTGACATTATTTTTCCAATATGAGGTAATGTAGAAAATATGAGTAAATATGTAAAAACGGTGGTTTCCTACACGAAGTTATCGATCGAATAAGTAGTATCTAATCTTTGTTCAAAAATAGACAATTTGATTATATAGGTAACGTCGCCAGATATTCAACATATCAATGGCGGCCATCAGGTCAATTTGACAAAATTCTTTAGTTATCCGTTGCGTAATAAATTATCAGGAATGAATTTGCCATTATTGTGGTAAATTATTCGATAAAATAAATACCTACCTTCTTTATAATTATGAAACTAACATACTGATCGAAAGATTGAATTTTATAGTGGTGGAAAATCCAAGTGTTAAGTATTTTTTTGTAAAAGAAAGGAATTGGTATTTTAGGCGTAAACATTTATATGGCTATGTTTTCATGATAAGATTCACTGGCAGTAACATTTTATTATCCCACTTCACTACCTATCAAACTATTGCAAACAAGCACGTGATTTATAGTGAGTTAATGACCTTTCGATAATAAGTAATATTAAATGTGCAATAACTTAGTATTCTTCTTCATGTGAGTCAAATACACAAGTTTTATCTAGGTACATTCTTTCATACATGATATCGATATTGTAGAATGAAAAGGCAAAGTCTTAAATGCTACATATTTTTTTCACTGATAAGAGAAAACTCAATTTATATTTTAAAATTATCCATGCTGAAGGAGAAGGATGAGTTGTTGAAACAAATATAAAAGGAGATTATGAAAAACAAGGTCGTTTTGAAAACAACTGATTTCTCAAGTTCATTTTATTTTTTCCTTTCTTCTGTGGAAAATACACTTGTACAATCATTCAACATGTTTCCCGCAGCCAGGGATGAATAAGTCTTTCAAATATTTATAATGAAGTCTTCAGAATGACTGCTTATTAGGAGTACTTCTTAAGCGATTATCTTGCTGAGTAATTGCTAGTACCCTTGCTGTTTTAATCCAATTTCTTTCAATTATGTGAGTTTTTGCTTGATAAGAAAAATCTTGTCATTAGTGTATTTTCACAGAATGTTTTCAATTCACAAAAAGACCGAAAAACAAAATCCTGGTTCGTGCGTATGTATCTCCTTATAATTTCTTCAAAAAAAGCTCATTGAGATCTTTACGATCCTCATGAATTCCGTACTTCGCGATTCACTCAAGTAGATATTTCTGTTAAGAGAATTAGATATTAAATTCTGTACTTATATAATTCAGCACAAAATTCTATTTCATTATACTGTTCATATTTTTTTCCAGAATATGTGATATAAAAAATATTGTTTAGTTCAATTCCCGAAAAAAATCTTATTAGGTGTAATTACTTATTAGTTGTTCTTTAATATAAAGGAATATAAAAAATATTGATCAGCGTTTTTAAAAATAATTCTTCAACAGCTCTTATTTGGCCTTTAAAAGTTTTAAATGAGAAGTTCACTTGTTGCGTCTCCGATTAAATTGAGTGTAATTCTCATTACATGCTTCCGAAGGTAATTTAGCGTGGTAACCTCACATAATTTGCTACAAGCACGTTCACCATATATCCTTTTTCATATAATGGGCAATAATGACACCGAAAGCGCTGAAATATCTTAACAATTTGAAAATTAAATCTTTTAGCCCCTTGCACCGTGTTAATGTGTAAGCATTTTCAGAGGTTGTGATATTTCCTTGAGAATGTACAAATTTAACCTTGAAATGTGAAGAAGTAAGCTTCTTATAACCATAAATTGGGATTTATGTTACCTTCTTACATATTTATGTGTTATAGAAAAAGAGGCACCAAACGACGTAGTTAAAAATATCTTTAGTTATTAGATTCTGCAATAAAGTATTTTTGATAAACTGAAGGAAAAAATTTCGAAAGAACTTTCCAGTACTAGTATTAAAAGCTAACTCTAATAAATTTACAACACAAGAACAATATATTTACTATTAATTATTTTTAAATATGCAAAAAACTCTTAGTAAAAGTCTCATCATCTTCGAGATATTGATTTTTTTTGATACATTTTGTTTTTTATAAATTTTTGCTTCGAAATTATTTTCGGGTAGCGCGTCTATAGGGAATTCATTAATAATTTGGCAACAAAAAAGAAACATCAGAGAACCTCCCAAAAATGGAAAGTAATAGTTTTTTTTGGTTTGAAAATTGTTTAAATTTCATTCATTTCACTTCATGTGTTCTTAAAAACAAAACTGGTTACTGATATCTTTATGCAAAAGGGGCTAATTCTAATTTTATAAATATCTAAAGAGACTTTTAGTAAGGTCATTGCTTTGTGTTCTGATCGACCACTCCTTAATCTACTTTCTCCTTAAGTGTGGCACTCTTTAAGTTATAGTACTTTATTCATTCATTAAACATTGATTGCAAATATTTCACAAAAGCTAGAGAAAGACTATCAGCAGATTTATTTATTTTACTGTACCCAAATATAAATCGTTTCATTTTGTTTACTAATTATACAATATGTAATAATAATAATTTGATACGTTTTTATTTATTCATTTCACATATGTTCATGTGTACGTACGAAATTCTATTTATTCTAATGATATGAAAGCGATAGCTTTATAAGGAGATTTCATATTAGTTACCATAGTTTTGGAATGATTCAAAGAGGAATTTCATCTGTCAAGAATACCAGGAAATGCATCCTCCAAAGGCTAGAAATGATGCATTGTCCTTGAGGAGCCTGAAGCTTTGGTTAATAATTGATACAGATTAATTTCAACAGAAGAAACCGAGAAGAAGGAGCCTAGAAAACAAAGTATGCCAACAATTTGTAAGATCCTGGATCTACAAATATTACATAATAATAAGTTTGTTAGCAGAAAATAATTTTTTAATATTAGATAAGCATTTCAAAGCACTACCTGTCTATGTAGCACCTACATATATAAGTTTTAAAAAATTAAATATCAAAATATATTAAATATATTTATAATTTATATAATTTTATATTTTCTTATTTTTGAATCTATGGTAAATTCTATAAAATTATGGTAACTTAAATATCTTTTACGGAAAAGATACAGACTGCAACGTTCTTCATTAATTCGTAATTCTGATGGTGAGGTAGAAAACAAATTAATAAAATATTTAATGTATGAGTTTTGTTTGAGTGCCAACTAATGCGCTTCACAAATTACAAACTTTAAACGTATTTGTTTTTAAAAGAACATGATTTTTGGATACTGGATATAAAACACTTGTTACTCACGGGATCTCTTTTAAATTCAGAAGATACTAGTGCATAGAATTAACAACAAACATTCATATTTTGTATAAATTATTATTGTTGAGAGCCGTTTCTCATATACCCAAAATTGACTATTATAATTATATTTTATTTTTAAAAATATAATAAATCAGAAAATAAATTACTCTAATGGAACAAAAACGAAAATTATATGAGCGAAGATTATAATTTTCTATTTTGTGGTTTTTTGTTTTATTACCAAAAAATATATTAGAAATTACAATTTTAAATTAAATTGCTTCCTCAAATGTTTGTTCGTTATATACTACAATTTGGTATAAATACGAAATGCGTATATTTATCCAATAGAGGTATCGAGCAATTTGTTTGTTATAACAAGGTGTTCCTGCGTAAGAATATTACTCGTAAAGGGTAATCTTTTGGGTTCATTGTTGCTAAAAGTATGTTCAATAGACCGGAGCTTTTACTTCGCATTGTCGAATGTCGATAATTTGGGAAAACCTCAGAGAATTGTATGTATATACAAAAAAATTAAGAAAAAATTGAATCAGCCTTAAAATAAATGCTCTAATTTTTGAAATTTCCAGCAAAGAAATGTGCGCATATTGCGTGGTCGTAATTAGACATGAACGGCTCCTCGCGTAAACTTATCACCATCGATACAATATTTCATTCTCCCGCTGAGTCGCGCAAGAAGCCACTAGAGATTATCTGGAGTGTTCGCGACTCGTAAGTAAATATGAGAAAGCACGTAAGAAACAAAGTTGTCTAATGAGCTCTTTATCGCGTAATTTCCGTTGTAGTGATTTCAACTGCAACTAAATTTCGTTTTCCGAAATTGTGTAAACTGTAGAGTAGCTGTGTCACTACGGCGCTATCAGGCGATAGGAATTATCAAAAGCACGACACTCTTATCACGACATTGACTGTAAAAGTGAAACTTTTAAGGCTCCTTGGAGCATTTTCTATTTGCAAAAAAAAAAAATATATATATTGTATATATGTAATATTTTTTTATCTTAAAAGTAGTAGACATCGCCTCCACGAACAGGCCCTATAATTTTTTTTTCGCGGGGATTGAATCACTTTACGAAAATATCGATGCACCAATAGTGAGTGCAAATATTTATTTTGCCGCGTAAAATTAATATACCCCCTTGGGGGTTTAGGGGTTATCTTATCGTAGCGCCATCTGCAAATTTCGGCACCATGTAGGAGTGCTACGTTTATGCGGCGATACCGCCAAGTGCCGAAATTAGGTGAAATTGGGTCAGTGGGTATGGGTACAAAAATCGATTCAATTAAATGTTTCCGCGCGTAATTAACCGCTTCTGAGTGATGGTGTGGTGGTGGCCTATCGTCTGTGCCAGATAACACTGAACACTCGTCAAACATCCGACACACTTCGTTTTCTGAACTCTGAGGCTGATAAAGATGCTGCAGTGTTTGTTTATGCCGCTCACAACCTACGGCACGGCACATCCGACATCTCACATGGCTCCCTTAAGTTGGAGCTACAAGGCCGTGAGAGTCTAAAATAGATTCCCCCGGGAATTTATTTGTTTTCTCTCGCAACAACAACATTTTTCAGCCACCCCGGTTTCCAAGGTTTCGCATTTTTTTTTCTCCAATAAATATTTCAAGAGGAGATTCATAAACGTGTTTTAGTATCAGATTGGTTCGTCGTGTTATATTTATAAGCAAACACAACGCATTTGGAGATTTATTGCAACAAATTTGCGGAAGTACAATAGTAAGCAACCAGAAGCACCTATTAGTATGTATGTATTTGTTTTCAATTACTCAATATTTTGGATTTCTCCGTCATTTTCGATAAATACTTATACTATTTCGTCTGTGTAGATTTCACCGTAAACTTTCGATGACCTTTGCTTTTTACATTCATTGGTAAACAAAGCGAGATTTAAAAATACTAAACTTTAGTTTTTTTTTAGAATCAATATAAGATTTAGAAATTAGAGATTTGGAAATCATTAAAAAGATATGGATCATTTTTGTGAAAGTGGACCCTGAACTATGTTCAAAAATCGAGAGAACCTAAAGAGATACGTACGGGCTTAAATCAAAGCTTAAGGACTCTAGTTTCCAACGCTGACTGATCTTTTATAAACATTTTATAATAAGGAATTTTTTTGGTTCCTTGAAGAGGACTTTGAAAACATTTAATTATAAGTAAAACAGCTTAAACGTCTTTGATTCTTTTAAATCTTATTACACTATTATCTTTCTTTTCAAAAACGAATATGTGTAAAAATTTGTAGAGTAATTTAAGGGAATTTTGAAAATTTAAAATTGTTGTACAATCACGTATAAACATAAATTTGAAAATGAAAAATTTGCGTAAAAAAAGCTGACAAATTTATACGTATTCTTTGCTCAAAAGAAAACTTTTATGTCTTATAGTGCGTTGATTTAGATATCTAAATTTTCTAAATTGCGATTTTCGAAACATTTTCGGCTCAAGTTTTATTAGTCCGGTGGATGTGGGTCAAAATTCACTTTATAGGTTGTTTTTCGTCTTTTTTTAAAAAAGCTATTTAAAAAAAATTGCATTTTTGTATACCCTTAACACTTGCCATTTCGAATTTATTAATTTAACATCATTATTATTATCAGGAGACGTTCTATTATATTAGAAACATTTTTCTAAATGAGAGCGAAGTCAATGACAGCTTGACACTGATAATCAGCTGGATTTGTCCAGAATTTTATTCAGAATCATTGATGATGGTGTATGAATGAGCATTCAAACTTAATCCGTGCTTATACCCGACAATGCTGATTAATGATCATTCGGTCTGAACATTAGATTTCATTGATAAAATTGTAAGCATTTAAACTTCCTAATATTTAGACTTTACGAGTAAAAAACCTGTTTGCAAAATGATAAAATATCGAATTTTCTGAAATGTATGATATTTGCAAACATTTTCTCAACTTGAGTACTACGTTTTGTTTTGTGTCAACTAAGGGAGCTATGGTTTAGGGTCGTTTAATCGCATTGGCTTTAACATTCGAGGTGAGCTTTTCCCAAATTGCCATGTTATATCTACTTGAGCAGCTTACCACAAAATCCAGCAAAGTCCAGTCTATAGAGAGATGAGTATTGTTCTACACAAGTCAGACACATCGTTTAAATCATTTGTAAACAGTTTTTCGACAGAATCACATATATTTACAGTGTATGGCCTTATGGCGTGGTAGGATTTGTCTATAGGGATTGTGGAATTAGGGTTATTTTACAAGATTATCTGTATAACCTTTTCTACACAAAAGACTAGTTTACATTTTTATGTAATCAATCCCTTTGCATATTTTTCATATTTTTAATGCAGTCCAAGAATAGTACAATATTCGAAAATACTTTGCTGTCCCTGTTTTGAAATTTTAAAATTAGAAACCTTTGTTAAACTAGATAGAGGTTAACAAATTATGGGAGAAAGAAGGCTACAAATTTAAATACTTCTAGGCATGAGTAGGTATATACGTTCATATATGTACATAAAGAAAATAGTAGGTATATTTAGTACCCAGAATAAAACAATTTTGAAATAATTAAATAATTCTGCAAAACTCTTTAATGAACGAGTAGTCATTTCTTCATGAAGAGATAATACTGCCTTTGCTTGCTTTTTTTATGACACGAAATGTGCAATACTGTATAGAATATTTAACTTTCACTTGCGCAAATATATTTGCTATTGTCAAGTCAAAGACAATAAAATTCTTGTTAGCAAGGTTACTTCTTTCGCTTTTGCTCATCTAGAGGACAGAGAAATTATTCTGTAGGAGCTGATTTAATACAATTTTGATATTTGGAAATAAGGAGAAACAAAATATATGTATCAACTGCGATGATTCAAATACATATATGTATAGTATATCTAATATATTACTTGATGGAATTAAACCACTAAATCATACATACGCATGTATAAATTCAAATTTATGGTGTAATTGGATTGTTATTATATTTTGATATTTTTGGGATCGCTATAGAGGACAGAGGAAATTTTTGACATAATAAAGGTTCAGTTACGGAAATCGAGTTAATAAGGATGTAAAGTAAACCAAACGGAAATAAAAGAAGTATATCGTTAATATAGCATAAGCGGATTTTTTCGGCATTACCTTAGAATCCAGATATCATGTAGAAAACTTTTTCATATGATATATTGTTTGTTTGATCAGTGTTGATATTTGCTTGAAACGTTTACGTAGACAATGTTGCGTATTTTAAGTTAAGACTATTGGAGATATTAAGATGGAGTCCATTACGCATATCAAAAGAATTCTTAAAGCTTTTATTTTTATAATCAAAAATCTACTAGATTCCTGTTATGATATATATTTTATAAAATATTAGTAAAGGTGGCAAGTATACGTATTTATTTAAGCTGCATTGCCAATTTATAATTAAAAGCAAAACTTCTATTTCATTAACTTTCCTATTGCTTAGTCGAAAAATAGTAGGTATTGAAACTAAATATAAATTAATCAACGCTTATAATCGAATTTAATTAACTTTTGCAGCGTCCCTTATATTTGCTCAAATAAAATGAAAAGTTTTTGCTGTTCAAGCTCACATAATGCAACCATAAAAATTGGTTGAAAATCGCAGAGCTGAGCCTTTTTGATAAATATGATTAAAAAGCGATGCGGACAGTACGAATATTGATCGCACATGCTGTTTTGTACACGCATAGGATGCTCTGAGGATGTTAATAAAACTCAACGAAAATAAATATAATAATCCTCTCGGCGTACAATTTATTTGGACATGCAGGTTACATAATACCCAAATATTACTACCTCAAGCAAAAAGTAGTAAACTGGAAAAACAAACATCGCCTACCTGATCTGATGAATTCACGTTTATTTACAGGAGCGTAACAATGTCAGGCATTGCCGCAAAAGATCATAAAAAGTCTTGCTAAAAATAAATCCAATGTGACATCCATCAGAAACAAATGCTTCGGCGATACGCCGCATACTCGCGAAAACATGCGGGAACCACCAACTGAAGTCAATTACATAACTGGGCTCGCTGGTACCTTCCTTGGAGGGCTCCTTTCCAGGAATAGCCCCTGGGAACGAATCGAGTCCTTCTGCAAATAGTCCTCTCGCAGAATTTGCGTGTTCTGCTAATCCGATTGTTATGCGAGCGATTGCTTATCATCCCGAAAGCCATGTCACGGTGACCGTGAGAAAATCTGATAAAATCTCAGCGAAAGTGTATTCCATCGGCGGGATTAATGAGGGAAGCAGCCTAAGAAAGTTGAATTAGTTTCGGGTGGTAGAAGTGCGAAAGAAGCGAGGCATGGCGGCTACTCGGAAACTTGTGTAATGTAAAATATTGCAAAAACTCTCAACTAAACTCCGGGGAAACTTTCCCATTATCTCTGGAGCGGCTTTGATCGCGGAGCCATGCTCCAGCATCTCTCCGAACTAATTCGCAGCAGAAGTTGCTTACATTACTTCTTTATTTTAGTTACGTTTTTGCCTTATTCTACTCCTTTTGTAATTTGCCGACATTTACGTCGTCGAAAAGGAGCCCGGGGGAGGAGTGCAATGCAAAAATCAAGTTTTTGAATCGGGATAGAGAGACGAGCTTTAACGAGCTTCTACTTCACGACTACGGCTTTTGATGGATTTCAACCGCCTTGGTTTTTTATAAATTTTTTCTTCATTACAACTATTGAGTCTGCAGGTGTGTTAGTAGGTAACGAAAGATCGCGATGCTAGCTACGGAGAGTGAAGAGGCAATACTGCTACAACTTTTTGTACGTTCGATCAGTTCAAACGTTGCAGAGTCAGTTCTAATCCAGTTTTCCCATGGCACAAATGCCAGTTTGTATCTTGCTACGTTCATTAGGCTAATTGGCAGTTCGGATGTTGTTTCTGCGAATTTTCGTACTGTAGGTCTTTGAACGGGCAAATTTGGGATCACCATATTGTTTCTTATTTTACGAATAATCGACATCTCCTCATTAAAATTTGCGTATCCCATCTTCTACAGAGTAGTATTTCCTAAATTTCTCTATCTATAAATTCCGAGAGATCAGCATAGTTTTTGCGAACCTAACCAAGTATTATGCTTAACAAATTGGATTTAAGTTTTTATGCAAAGTTCATATTCTCTTTCAGAATCTGAAGTCAATAAATAACATGCCTTTTTTATTTTAGTTAAATGTTAAGTTTATATACCTACTATAAAACCGCTATTTTTTTATATGTTCGGGTAGAATAATAAGAAGAGAATGAAGAAAATATATACAATAACAGGAAATTTTGTTTAAATCTACTGATATAGTCATCTTACAGACAACGGAAATTCCTTTTTTTATTTAAACAAAGTAAAATGAACTAGGTAGACCATAAGGTATATAAGTATATAAGTATATAAATACTTAAGGATACTATGCATGTGTGATATCTTTGAATTCACATCTAGGTAAATCAAGTTAAAATAAGGCACAACGTTTACTAAAATCTTGAATGCATGTAATAATTATTTCAGAAAATACATAGTTCGTCTTTTGACTAGGAGCATATAGTTTGCTGTGATGCATTGTCACCGTTGTTCATTGAGCGGCAATAATTCACGACAATCGATATACTTAACTACTAGTAAGAATATCCGTTATTGATAAGGCACGCACAAATATGCTCCAAAACCACGTAATTAGATTTACTAATCGTTCTATACCAAATAAGTTTCTGATGCAAACAGTTTTTATACTAATCTAGGCAGCGGTAATTTAAAAATGGTTGTGTTCTAGAAACGAAATTGGGCAGAATAGAGTATTTACGTTTTAAAGAATTTTGCAGTATATATAAGGTTCATAAAGTTAATATAATATATAATATACAAAATACTAATGATCTGGCAACCCTAAATGTATCTGTGGATACAGGTTTACTACTTATCGTATTTCTATTTATTCATTTAACTGATGGTTTAGTAGTATTTTGCAGCTCTGAAAAACCCAAAAACTGCGTTCAAAATGTACAATATAATCTCACTCCCATCGTAATACCGTGAAGTTGTATTACAATTTTTTCGTACAATAATTGCGAAAACGATTAATTTTTTTCTAAAAAATTTTGCGAAAAACACTTTATTATGCCAATAATTTAATTATGAAATGGTTTTGAATCTTTCACAGATAGAAATTTTTTTTAATAGTTCGGTTGAAGGTCACCGCTAGTCAAATTGATAGATAATAGTGTATTTACGACATGCAAAAACTTATCATTATTTAATTGCTCGCCTAACAAATTAGCTATTTGCTATTTGATGATCATAAAAGAAATGTAAATACCTAGCCACTTATAAAAATATCCAGTAACTTTTAAGCTGTTCATGCCTCACCAAATTCAAGTTGTAGAAAGTTTGTAAGACCTTTTGTACGGCTGTAAAGCGAATTTAATTATGCGAACCTAACGAATGATCCAAAATGTAACTAGTTTTTGCCAATTTCTGTCTCGCAAAGCTTTTGTATGGATGCAAACAATAATTTTGTTCCTCGGAGTTTTAATGCGCCATCGAAATAGTTACGTAATATCTACAATAATAATATCAAACGATATCAGTTTAGGATTACATTATGACATATACATACTACAGTCACTATAAAGTGAGATAACACACTATTAATTAACAAACATAAATCTTCCACTGATCTTGAAAAATTCTGTCAATAGTGGATAATATAAACCTTCAGGAGCAAAAAGGTTAGATGTGTTGACCTTCGGAAATAGAAGGCGCATCGCGTGCAAGAGGAACAATAAAAATGAAACTGCGAAAAGTTTCATCCACCACTTTCAATAATTTTTCTCTATTCGATCCACTCTAAGCTTTGAGGAATGGTTGCGGTCACGAAAGTGAAACTTTTACATTCGTTTATATAAATAAAATTGCAATTGATAAATTTCATTAAGTTGAAATGCGAGATAAATTTCATTTGCTCCAATTTTAATTAGGTCTTAAAAAGTATTGTTTTGATTATTCAACCGAAATGATACAGGAAGTGTTTTTGATAAGAACCAACTGAGTTTGGTTCACTTCTTTTATAATTCGGCAAATCAAATCAAATCAATCACTCATCATCAATTATACTTTTCATATTTATGTAAAGTTTTATTTCTGGTATGTATTATTAAAATTAAGGCAAATTTTTCATTTTAGATCCAATAAAAAAAAAATATTAATTTATGTCACGAAGATTTTTGATAGATTCCTAGACATAATGACGTGAAATTTGGTTTTCGGTCTACACGTTTCTATAATGTTTTAATGTTATATTGTTGTCTGAATTTTCTATTTACAGATTACCTCTTGTACGTGTACAAAATTTCATTAGATTAGAAGTTATGGTGGAATAGGTAGATCGGGTTAACCTTGACCAGACTAACGTCGGCTCGACTCGAATAATCTTAGTTAAGAAGTTATGAAGTAACAATCAGAAAAAAAGGTATAATTTTATTATTAGTAAGCATAGTTAGCAATCATTACTGGTCTAAGGTTGTTGGAATGCAATTTAAATATATGTACATAAATCATTTGGCTATCCATCACGATTACTTCTGAACAAAATCATGATTTTTATGCACAGAAGCCTAACTTCACGACATTAATTTTATTTTAAACTCACTGAATAGTTAATCAGCTCTGTAGGCGTTTCTATAAATGAAATTTGAAGCATTAAAAATGTAAAAGTACTAAAATATTAACTTTCATCTTATTTTGGTGAGTGTTGGCCAGAGAGATTTAATTAAAGCTGCCAGTTTAAATTAAAATAAATTAGGTATTTCGTTGAGTCAGTTAGTTTAACATGGTATATCTCGGGTCGTAGGTATGCTCCATTGCCAGAGACAGCAGCTACATTCCCAAATCACTTTCAAAGTCACTTTAGCAAATCACCAGAAGCATAAATATGTCAAGGTGGTCTACTCCATCTTGGGCTGCACCACTGACCAGGGCGATCCGTTTGCGTCCTTCTTGGTCTGAGTGCCAAAATCATTTTGCCCAAAAGATCTTTGTTTAGTTACTCATTGCAGACGCGGAACGCCCAGTTCATGGGCTGATGAAAAATTGACACGACTACGTGATTGGCAGCCGAATGAAGTTGGCCCGGCCAAAAAGTGAAATTCATTCATAAGAGGTGAACAGCGGACGTTTGCTGAATTGTTTCATATTTGTCATCCAATTTGGTCACTGCAACAAAATTTGGTTGCACACTTAAAAGCGCGGGGAACGGTCGACTCCGCGTTCTTTAAATACAGTGGACTATGGGACCATTTCGGGACAGACGAAATTTAAATATATAGAACGAGTAATGTGTTTGTTGGCCAAAAATTTATTTTGGACTAGACGATGTCCATCCAGCGGGAGCCGAATCGCGATACCAAGAAGTGTGATCAGTATTTTAATTGGCCAAAAATTTGCATCATCATTTTCGTTGTCTCATAAGAGTGACAACGCTGCGGCCGGCGAAAATTCGACCGTTGAATCTCTTCGGCCGCGAAAAGTACCAAAAAAGATATTTATAGTGCGCGACGCGACTGGCGTTATAAAATTACTTTTGGTGTTCATTCGGAATGTAGACCAGGAAATTCAAATGTTAATTGATGTTGCGGAGCTTTCGCTATTTTGTTTGTTGTCTTTTTATGTTACGAATAAAAAATTTGATGATCTTGGCATTGCAGACTTCTTCGTAATTTATCTATTTTGCGACTTAACTTCTATGGTAGGTCTGTTTTTACATCTAAAGATCACATGAATTAATTAGTAAAAATTAGTTATATTCGAGATAAACTTATCCAACTTAAACTACGCATGCATATTGTATTATTTGAGCTTTGCACAAATTATGCCATGAAACTTAAAACATTTACGAATGAAAATCTCTATATAAACTCATCTACTTATATTTAATAATCGTCCGTTTTTCTCTATTCCAAATAATGTAAACAGAGCTGATTTTCTGTCCTTATAAGCTAATAATTTTAAAAAGTGCTGAGTCGTTCGAATTTTCACTTTGTCTCTCTGTAATTTTGTTCACTTTTTTAAATTCAAATGATAAAGTAAATTTTCTATCGCTACATATTATTTCTCAAGACGATTTTTTTATCGGTAAGCCATATCTCCCTTAATACTCCATCAAAACCAATGGTTGAGCATTCATTGTGAAGATTACCTTCCCCGCTAATAATGCAAAATAAAAGAAACTATTAGAAATTAACGTTCCTTTGACTATGACACAAAAATTATTTTTACAAAAGTAGCGGCGCAGTATTAGGGTGAACTGTACTCGGTGTCGTAGTAGACAGTGGAGCACTATTCGGTTCCATAATTCATTCTGGATTTTTTTTGGACAATTATCAAGGCGTTCTAAGAGCACCCCTTGTTCTTTTTAACGATTTTCTAAAAGAACAGACCTAATCTCTCCTGGGAAATTTGGTGGAACTTAAAAGATTTTGTGCGAAATATTTTAAACTAGTAAACTAGTTTTTATGTAATAAAGAAAAAATTATATTCATTATTACAACTCAGTTAAGAATTTCAGCTCATTCATTTTCCATCATCTTTATATTCAATAGAAATGTAGTATGTACTTCCAAATGATATTTTTAAATTATTCCTGAAATATGTGTTTATTGAATTCTCAAATAATAGGTACTTGGTTCAATAACTATTATACTTTTTACCAAAATTTTTAAAGCAACAATTTTTAATGCTTAACCAACACAAACACTTTTGTATAATTTTTAATTGCATTAACATTTTTCCTAAGTGAAAAAAAAATTAATAGGACAAGATAATAAAAGTGTATAAAAAATCGTACTATTACATATATTTCACATTTTTATAATGAAAGCAACGATGTATATATTCCTTGCGACATATTAGAAATGAAATAGTGACATTTAGCGATTTTTCCAGCTTTGCATATTTAATATTTTAGAAGTTAGATTAGAAGCCTGCGACAAACGAATTTTAAGTTTTATGTACAAAGAGCAATCGAATTTTTATTACTTTTGGATGTACTCATGCTGGTACAACCACTGGGCTTTAAATGTTGTAATCACCATTAGTCAGAATATTTTTATAAAATATATGTAATCAAATTTAATTAATTTCAAAGACATACAATTCCAAAGGAGCGACACGTCAAAACCAAAAGACGTAGCAACTTTTTCGTAATGCTTAAAATTGTTTAAATATCTTATATTCTATTAATAAAAGAAATTCTTAAGACTAATTTTTCTTTTCGAAGCTTAACATTTTTCATTTACTACTTTTACTCCGGTAAGAGATTGTTTTAATATCGGGATTAGTTGTTCCTTTACCGTTCCACAATTTGGCTTCTATTTATAGTTACATTCTGGATGTAGGTAGCGATAAAATTACTTTTGTATGTATGTACCTTATTTGCAGGAGCAGCAAGGGATTTCAGAACCTCAGGTAATCTTGAAGGACTCAGTAAGTTCAGGTTTATTAAAAATGAAGTAGAAATTTTGTTTTTTTTTTGTTTTACAAAGTTACTGAGTGAACCTTAGAGGCCAAGGGCTCTCGGTTCCTTGTTTTTCGGGCTGTGTTTCATCGATTTCCCCTCTAGCGCAACACAACAGCTTCTGTTTGTATCACTCTCCTAAGTCGAGTTCCACAGAAATCCTGAAAATGCTTATAATGAATTAAATGCGAGGCTAACTGCGAGAATTTCTGGAGTTATTAAATTAATATTTCTCATTTCGAAGAGGCGGTTCGGTGTTTCCACGTTTCCAAAAAATCCAGTTTAAATAATTGTACAGCGTTTAGCATGCACGGAACGCATGACTAGAAATCTGGTCCTGTCTGTTTTCCTCCACGTGATTGACACGATAAATTCGGTCCTGAGGGTATGCAGAAGCAAACCCTAAGGGCTCAAGGGGATTAGTGCGGCACATGGTAATTAATAACAAATCGAGCAGTACCGACAGGTGGGAATCAATCTCGTCACATAATGCTGCCAGCCGCACTCTAGGGGCCTTGGGGGTTTAAGAGTGAAAATGCATACCTAGCAACAATTTTTTAATAGCTCTAAAGCCTTTTAATCTGGCTACGAACCGCTTCTCAAAAGATTCATCGGGGAGGTGTGAGTAATTCGAGTAAAGTGTTAGTATTTGCTACCGTAGCCTGTCTCGAAAATAACCAGTTAATAATTAAGGCTGCTGAATTGCGATAGCATCTGGACGAGGTCGTCCCCTTGGTTTTGGGCGGGGTTACTACTCCCAAAGCCATTTGTCACCACCACCGCCCAAAAGACCTCATTTTGGTGCGAAAAGACGATAGGCTTAAGAATTATTATTCTAAAAGGGAAGGTTCGCACACATTTTCTCGGAAGGAAATACTCTTTCATAAATTTCCTCGAGTACCTAATAGCGGAAACCAAAGTCCATCGCTAAATTGATGATATTTCCATTTGGCCCGCTGCCAACCAATGTGGCGGTATATTTTAGTCAAAAATTTATAGGTGTGCTTTTTTAAAAAGCTATTTTAATTGACAGATCATCGAAAGTGTTCATTAGGGGTGGTCTTGCAACAAAATCAGCGACTTTTGTATGCCGGCGAAGTTTGTTGTTTTTCTTTCGCTTTCGACTTAAATACTCTCAGCTCTTTGCTAAGAAGCAGGTGTCTTTAGTGCCGTGACAGGTTTTGTCTTCTCTGCGAAAGGTTTCTCAATGTTTGAATGTGTTTATTTGGTATTGTTTAGTTCTTTGTATATTTTAATTGAATGTTGCGCGTATAATTTGCATATCGTCGCCGTATCACGACAAGTTATATTTATTCATTATCACACTAAGGTGGTACAGTTGAAATAATCGTATTCAAGTAGTTCATTGCTTTTACAGATAATGATTTTGAGTTCCGGAAATATTTTTTATATTCAAATGAATCTTATTATTAAAAATAGATCATTTATTGTAAGATTATTTTAATCATCAAAGACTTTCAACAGACATATTTTTTTGTATTTTATTTTTTGTTTTTTTTTTTCATGAAATCTGTATTTTCAGAGATATAATGGTCTATTTATATGATATTCTTGACTAGAAAATAAATTTTAAACAAAATCTTCGAAAAAACTCGGCCGTATTTTTAAATGAATTTTGATGAGAGAAAATTGTCAGCAAAAATTTGTAGGTATTGTTAGCGAGTTTTAGTACCACCATAATAACAAGTGACACTCTCGAACAAGTGGTTGCAGATTTTGATAGAGATGATTAGAGAGATTAATCATTTCATTTCTTGGTGTTTTTCAAGTGGGCAATTATTATTTCAATTAATGCGCTAAACCCTGAAAAATTACTACACAAGTAGATATTATGTCAGACTCTCAGGTAAACACAAGAAATAATTTATTAAAGATTAATTAATAAAAATGAACTCAACGAAAAACTCATCATTTAATAATACAAGAATTAAGCTTCATGGAAATATCGTGTAGTTTGTAAAATAAGTGAGATGAAAACGTCTATTATACTTATTTTATTTATTTATACATAAACGAATTTTTAAATCCGCAATTTTAGTGTATTACGTCAATGAAGTGGTTAACCATTTTATAGTTCAAATTCATTATCTGAGGAAAATTACTGAAATTGAAATATTTTCAATTGTAAATCCATCTAGGGCGTAAAAAATCATAAATAAAAATTTTTCCGAGAGATTTCATTTTTCCATTTTGCTTCTATAAGTAGATATAAGTATGTATATTGTGGATATTTAAATTTAAATTGGGCCATAAATATTTAATTTTTTCATTCTTATTTGTCCTTAATCAGCTTGAAAAATAATTATAATAATTAGTTCTTGTTTGCGTCAAATTGAACGTAAGAATAAGTTAAAATATGTTTAACAAATGCATTTTATTATTCAATGCTTTTGAGTTCATCTAATCGAGCTACAAAGTCTGTTCATGCATTGATTGCTATGACGATATACATAGTTATTTTTGAAGATCGCAGTTTAATGTTTTTACAATTCTCATAAATGTGGGAGCAAAAATGTTGGTATTCACATGACATTATTCTTTGGCTGAGAATAGAATTAATAGTTCGATGATATACATAAGCGCATAAATAAACAAAAAACAACTTTATAGGGGATATAAATTTTGTACTAATAAATTTACGTTACAAAAGGAAAAAGGCGGGGATTAATAATATGTTCAACACATTTGAACATTTTAATATTGAAGTGCAATAATTAAAAATATTTCAATTTAAAAAACAAAACTTCTATTTATAATTTTGCGGTGAAATGTTTATCTGAGTTGTATACAAGTGTAATAATTAAATTAAGTATATGTGTATTTTATGAGAATATTATAATACATATATTATTTATCCTCGCTCGGATATTTTGAAATTGCTAGCTATTTTAATGACCCCAAGCCAAAAAAGATTTTTTGTTAAAATCGGATGAGACATTAGACAAAGTAAGCAATAAATAATGTTTTCTAACATGAAATCACACGTAGTTTTTCTATGGTAATGCTATGTGTAGTAAACGAAGTTGTGTTAATGAAACTTCGAAACTTTTATAATTAACCCCTTTAAGACCTGGTGAGGTGGAAAAATCGATTTTCGGTTTTCAACACATCTATGTATAAAGTTTGGTCGTGCAGAAGGACTGAAAACAGCAGAAGCCCAACAGGTTAATTTAACTTTAAATTCATGAATGAAGTTATCCTTTTTCAAACTTCCGGTGGTTTCAATCAACATATTTGTTTTGCATCTTCTGTACAAGATATTTTAGAGTAGAAATGAATTACGGTGTTGAGTATTTGTGTGGAAATTAGGCAGGTACATAGGATTTTTCGCAAATTAATTTTAAGGTGCAGAGCTATATTAGTGAAAATGATAGCAAAAGTATTCTAGAAACATACAATTTTTTTTCTTACTAAATCTTTTGATTCATTTTATATTTGATAAATGCCTAATGCTAGGTAAAATGTTAAAAGTATACAGAAAATGTTATTGCTTTTGAGACAATTAAGATTTGAAAAGTTTTTCATTTTATTCCGTAGCTTAATTATAGTGGAAAATTGAAATTAGATTCATTATTTTAGAAATTTTCTTAAATTGTTAACTCCCAATGAGGGAAATTTTAAATTAAAAAAAACTTATAACTTAAAGTTAGGGCTAGGTATTTTTAGAGATACTTTTGAATATTAGGCATTTTTGAGTTAAATTTTGTCACTATTGTTTTGTAATTTAGTATGCTTGTGAAATAAAAGAGAGTTACATTTGAATTAGAATTAGACATTTTTTATTATCTACTTAGAAATGTATGTAATAGAAGATACAAGAAAATTTGTAGCCCTTTATGACATAATTTTTATTATGAGTTCTAGTACTAATTAAGCCAACAACCCTTCATAGCTGCCGAGTCGCGATAAACAGATAGAGATGGGTTCTCATCAATATACAGCCAGTACTTACGAATGATGCTTGGTTCAATATTTAATAGTACGTACAATACAATAAAAGAAAAGTAGTCAAATTGAATATTTTTATCATTGGTCAAACGGGCTGTAATAGGCGTGATAAGTTCTTTAGATATTATTGATAATGTAACGCACCTATAGGAAAATTTACTATATGTTAGCTTTTTAAATGTGCAGCGATATACCCCACTTACGTTTTAGTTTCTCTTATCAGTTTGGTAACCTAAGCTTTTTTCTATTGATACTAACTAACCAGCTAACCTTCTGGGAACGTAAGGCACATTCAGCCTTTCTTTATCATAATAGTTATGGCTTCAGTTCCAATAAAATAAATGAATGGCAGTACAACATTTATTGTAATCATGGTCGCACAAACCTCTTGTAATATTGTCGGTGATAGATAGAGCAATTTTCTAAATCCCGCGTAGCAGATTTTTCGCGATTTTACAGGACGAAGAAAATAGGTAATGTCTTGACCATTTTAATGTACTTTTCCAACTGAATTTGTTTGCTACTTCTTTATGGCTACTTTTTTAATTGGCGATTTTAAATCGCGTGAGATGTAATATACGCTAATCAGTGTTAGGAATCTGTTGGCGCGATATTTCAATTTTGCGACTTTTGCTGTTACGCGATTTTCACAACCTGCTCTTACGAGGTCTTGTGCTATCACCGATGATATGTGCAATAACACAGTGGTATTAAAAGTTGAATTTTTTTAATTTAAAACTTTGAGTTTGAAAAACATCTTCTCATAAGGTACCTACAACGTTTTTCTAGTAGTTATGTAAAAATCTTGCATAAATATTACTGTACTCACTTACTGAAACCTTCCCGTCTAATATGACGTCGATTGCAAAATTGGTTATGCCAACACCAAGCCGAATCGAAAGTAGAAGTGTTCAAGATAAAGAGATTGCTCTTACAGGTTACAGGGAGCAATGGAACGCGCGTATGGGAAAAACTGGTGCGACTAATCACCGCCAATGAAGCGGCTGCCGATTAGCAATTTTCTTCCGTCGGCGGTTAAATTTGGCAATGAAACACTTGAGCAACGCCAGCGCTCCCTTCCCAGCGCTCGGTTCGCACTCGCGAAATTACTCAATTTAGCGGTCGCGCGAAAGTCCCAGGTCCACGGGCCGTCTTAAGAGCTTTGACTCGGCGGTCTGAGCGCGACAGAATTCATGTCACTTTTCTTACGGAGCAGCAATCGCGACAGATCCGTTGTTCAATGTACAGCCAGACGACATTGAAGGCGCCCGAATGTCAAGGTGCGATCGGCCTGGCCTTGTTCGGGTAAAAACAACACGCCGACCGCGCGCTCCTCACTTTTCGCGCGAGTACAGCTTACACGGCCTCGTGGGTGGCGTGCCGCGACTTTTGGCTCCGCGATACACTGATGCTGTACATTGATCTGGAATCGCTTAAAAGTGATCAAAACTCATTATCTTATTTCTTCATATGCGGCCGATTATGCAAAATCCGAGTCGAAAACCAAAATGTTTTAGAATTTTTTGATATGACCCTAATATTGAGCTAAAATGAAGTCTGCGGAACAGATTCGAGTTTGAGGTCTTAGAGCAGGATTGCGACAAGGGTGTCTGATCCGATTTCAATAAAATTTTGCAGACACCTTCCGTTCGTCCTAAAACGGAAGGATCCGAAGACATTTTGGAGCGCTCGGCTATAATTTTTGAAACCTTCTATTTTTAATTTTGACAAACTATGAAAATATTTTCAGTTCAAAATCTCCTCCCACTTGCACAACATAGATTGAGATAAGATCTAAACATTTCAGTTTTTGAGTCTAGAAAACTGAAATATATGCACATACATATGTAGGTGTGCTAAACCCTTTCTTCCATGTTAAAATTTCCATAAACTAGAGCAGATCTAACTCAAAATTGATCTGGAAGAGTTTCGAAACACTATAGGTAGGTATATTGTTTTTTGAAAATTCAAAAAGTTATGCATCATCCGTTTTTTGCCATTAGAAGACACTGCACTATGGAAACAATATGCGAAAGATGAATGCAACATTACCTGCTGGTGTACTGCACCATGCTCATCATCTGCTCCGGTTGGCCCCCCATTGGCTGCTGGTACCAGGAGTTCTGGTGGGTCAAGGAATGACTCGGGACAGGATTGGCTGGCGGACTCGGTTCCACACTGTGTCTTGGATAGTTGTGGGAATAGTAGAGCGAGGAGGGGGGATGAAACATGGGCTCATAGTAATTGTGCGACATATTCGGCATTTTCTGGTGTTGATAGCCGCCGCTGGGGCCCTCGTCGCTCGAATCATCCAGGTAGTAATTGGGGACGTACTGCTGCCGCTGGGAACCCCCGTAGTACCCGTAGCTGGTGGATGGATTATTTATTTCTGGGTAGTAACTTTGCGTGCCCATGTTCTCGTTCATATTTAAATTTTCGACGTTTGGCTTTTGCTCTCCGGCCCATCCTTCGGGGTAATCCAGGTCGACGGACCACAAGTGTTTTGGCTTTAAGTCGAGAATTTTTTCAGTCTTTCAGATGGGAGCGGTTAAAGTGCTTGGTATTGTCCACACAAGTATGTACATACACTATTTAAATGCTTTGTAGATATTTTTTTTAAAAATACGACGAGGAAAAAGTCTTTCTAAATTCGTTAAATTACCACAAATTTCTTACACTAATTGTTCTTATTGGGCTATAAATATATGGTCCTTATGTTAGACTGCTATTGACTGGTAAAGCACAGATGGACAACTATAGAAAAGTGTTCAGCAGACTTATATTATAATTTCGAAACCAGATGAGTTATTCTCATAAGACACTCAGATACACGGAACAACGATTAACACTGGCAACACATTGAATGTTTACACTGAGACGTTACAACATGAGGTTACAACATTCCATTGAGAACGCTATAAATATAGAAATGATTCCTTTATAAGCATATCCTGGGATGCTAGGAATGTAAATGGAAAAATCGTCTCCCTTCGCTCCATTCGCAGGGGTGGAACCACCCATGGGGCTTAAGACGAGTTCGCGTGGGCCGACTCACCGCGGTGGGTTGATGCTGCGAGCTTTTCATCTCTTCAGATAACATGTCAGTTGTTATCTCTGCCCCACGCGTCTTCTTGTTACTAGCAACAGCTTACTTGCTGATTAGTACGTTCTCTGCCTCTGGGAAACATTTTAGAAAGAAAAGGACAACAAATGATAAGACTGCACTACGGCGTCCAACTCGAAGAAGTTTTGTCTTGCTTTGCATACTGTTGGTATTCAAACTTTCCACGAAAATTTGTCGCCATTATTACGTTACCAAAGATATGTTTTGTATTTCTAAGGAAATATTTTTAAATTAGACTTCTTGACTACGAATTATGTGAATGTAAATCAACAATAGCGAAAAGCACAAAGTCAGGTAAACTGTACAGAGAGTACGGGTTAAGCTTTAAGTTATTTTTACGAGGAAACTGACTATTTCTCAGCATTGATGTGTATGTATATGGCATATTACATACATACCTACAATGCTTTAAATATCACATAGAAAAATCTCTATAAACAAACAAATAAAATTATGTTTCAATTTGATTCTCAAGGAAATTTTATACATGGTACGAATAACATAAATTATAATATATATAATATACATTATAATTTTGTACTTAACAATTTACAAATTTATTATAATGTCAATTTGGCAGAAGTGTTATTTAGCTACTAATCTACTGACGTCCGTGCGAATAATTTAAATTTGTGGCAATTTTATAGATCGTTATTTAGAGAAAATTTAAAACGTTTCTTAAGAAGAAAAAATTCTAATTGGTTTCTAGGATTAGTTAAGTAAACATAATGTACAAATTTTTGAGGTATAGTGTGTAATATTATTTATATCTTTATGCAATGGATTTTCAAAATATTTTTATGTACAATTTATACTCGAATAGTTTTTAATTGAGTAGGGTTTAGGCACGCTCCATATATAATTAATAAAAAGTATTGTAAAATTGGCACATGAGCAGTAGAGGTTTAATGTCGCTTTAAAAATAACGAAGACTGGAATTAAGTTTTGCTATTCACTCTTAGATTTCATGATAACTGGCTTAATTTTTTTAAAATCCAATCCGACCTCTAAGTCGAAATATGATTTTAGACATTTTTGTCGTCAATCATTTATTGATTAAGGGCATTATTTAACTTTTTTATTCATTAAGTTATCATTTTACAGTGTATGATAAAATAAACTTTTCTGCATTGTCATCGGCGTGATAAGTTACCAGGATATTGCCCATATCTTTTTTTGAGCATCACTAACAGAATTTGTTTGGGGTTCTAAAACGTGAAAAATGTTTGCTTTATGACGTAAGTTTTTTGAACTTGTCGCTTTTGTTTTAAATATAGCATGACCAATTTTATCTAAGTTACCCAAATCATTTAGCAAGTTACGTTGGGTTACTTACAGGCCTACGTCAATGTAAACGACGTGACGCCAAAAAGAGGGATTAAATGATAATACGCAATGGTATCGCGTCTTTCCCAAATGAAGTTAAAAATTTTGAAATTTTATAGATGTGAATAAAAAAGAAACAAATAAAAATATTATCTCAAAGACTTTTGGTATCATCAGTCACGTCAAAAACTACATTGATTAATAATTGCGAAAGTAATGAACAATATTGGTTCAAATATCGATTTTTAAGTAACACCATATCTGAACCAACATGAGTTTTAACAGAGGGGCTCCTAACTTTTATCTCTTGCATGTATTTTGCTACAAAGTTCGGTATAAGCTTTTTTGTTTAAACTGTTAACTTTCACAGAAGGATTTAATGGTTTAAATTTTAATCAATTATCCCATGTCGTTCGGGAACATTTTATGGGGTTTTAAATTTATAATTTGTTGCACGAATAACAAACGTTTAAGGGGAATCTCAATAGAATATTCTTGGAATTACCTGAAAGTAAAAATAGGCGAATGGATTTGAATTGCAAAATAAAATCAAGCATTTTAATGGAATAGTAATCCCATGGATCAGAAGGGGGTAAAATGTTTGAGTAGTACACTCAGCGACAATAGGTTAAGGGACCTAATTCTAAAGATTTTTTCAATTATATGATAATATTTCTTACAATTCAGAATTGCCTACCATTCTACATAGGAGCAGACGGTTTTTCATAAAATGTCTAGTTAAACGAACAGCCAAATATTTAATAGGGAAAAGCATTATGTATAAATAGAAAATTATTAAAAAGTAAAGAAATGTGTTAATTGTTGTACAGTGTAAAAATACAATGAGGGGAAAATAAATGTGAACGAAAAAATTCCTGGTGTAGGCTCAACGTTTTTAGGGTTGGTTTCCTAAGTGTTTCGTGTCTCTTACAGTATATAACATACTAACATGCATACAAAGAACTTGGCAGTTTTCTGAGAAGTGTTGATATATTAGGACATAACGGAATTGAGCTGATTAAGTGCCTCTTAGTTTAAATGATGTACTCACAATCCGATTGATTATACAATACATGCTTGACATAGACATGCCCATAGTGTTGGAAACTACAACCTTGGAAAATATTAAACAAAGCAGAAAAGGGTAAATCCCTTAATAGATGTCATTTGTCTACGAAAACTATCAGTGTCAAAGAAAAGTAAAAGTGCAAGACAAGTTACGTAACTCGTAGGGGTAGAAGTGTTCATATAACGACTAACTCAAATTACACTTAGACAAAACAAACATAGTGAGGCTTTTATCCGGACAAGTGTACTTCATTTGCACTGATTTTCTCTGGAATTGAGGGCTATCTATGGAAGTATTTTGAGTAGAGGCGCAGGAGACCATCACAACTTCTTAATTATGACGACTCAGGAACTTTTTGTACTATTTCTGTAGGGTTCTTCAAATGCTGATTAAATTCTTTGTTATTTTACACCTCGTCTGGGGAATGTTATTTGTATGTAGAGTGTATAACCTGCTCGGTTTTATTCTACGCAAACATTTACAAAATGGGCTAAAGGTGTACTCTAGCTACAGGCGAAAGAAGTTTTATGTGATTTGCATATTCGGACGCACGCTTGAGTGCGATTTGTTTGTGTTGAACAATTTTCAATGTTTGAAATTGCCTAACATTTGAATTGAACTTCCTTGTGTTTACCGTAACAATCTTAAATTCAAATTTTACATTTCTGAAAGAGCGTGGAATAATAATAGCCGAAATTCAGCCACTTTTTGGTACATACATGCAAATCTTCTAAAATGAAATAATTGTAAATGCGAAATTGTTCCAAAATATGAGGCCTCTCTCAAAGCTTAACACGTGGATGCGTACACAAAACATGTTCTTTAAATTTTTGCGCAGATTAAGGCCGTATCTCGTATTTGAGCCAAACGCGACACTCAGTTTAAGCTTACTGAAACTTGCGGCTGTGATAATTAGCAAACAATTTAACACTTGTGAAATCTACGAAACTGGTTTCTGCTCTTCTATCGATAGTAGTGAATTTTTTGATATAACTTTAATTAAATCACCTATTAACTATCTTATTGAGTTCTAAAAAATTAGCCAATCTGCACACGTGTCTCTAGAGTCCGGTGATAAAACTTTCGTAATTTCTCAAGTTTACCTATCGACTTTATATTTTGGATCGTTGTGCTTACAACGAGAAATTTAGGAAAAAACTTAGTTCAAAACAGTTCACAAAATTGACGGTAATTACAAGTTATCAAATTCTCGAATACAAATACATATGTATATAATTTCCAATCAATCATTTTCCTAACAGGTTACTGATGTGACTTGCAATATTTCCAGCTACTTTTGGTTTGGTTTTTTAAATCGCTATCTGATGTAAATCATAATTTACAGATATTACATTCAAATAGACCTCATAGACTCAACACTATTATATATCTTTTTGTACTATACATTAATCTTTGTGCTTGTCTGAAAGCGTAGGTAGAATTCAGAGAATTCAACTTCAATATCAAAAGGTAATTGTACTCTCAAGTTAGCATGTTATTAGTTCAATTTCATTATACTTTGTTTAAATTTGAGAGAGCTTCGTTAGTAATTAACGTTAATAAGTGAACTTTCTGTTTTTCTCTTAACTTGCAAACTTTCCTATTCTTTGCTTCAAAGACAATTGAAAAAAATAAGAAATACCTACATACCAATAATGAAAAATATTTGAGGTAAAAAATTCAACATTAATTTTTTAAATTTCATATGGTTTTACAACTTCTGCATGTAAATTTTTGATTGGCTATTTTTATTTGGTTTAAATATTAATAAATATGAAATGCAATTATCAAAAGTAAATAATTGAGCAAATAATATAAATAATAACTACCTAGGTGTGGGATAGAGATCAAGTAAAATAAAAGACAGGTTTTATGTAACACTTTGTTATTTAAACTTTGCAGGTAGAAGAAATAAAAACTTTGAATGAAAATTGCTAATTGTACTAGTAATTCAGATTGTTGAATCGAATTCTTTCTGATTTACTTGCATTAATTGTATCTAATTGTAATACGCTATTAAAAACTCTGATAAATAACTGCAATAGTAGAATTTAAATAACAAACAAATTTTTTCTGCATCATATTAGGATTATGATCTGTTTTAATAAAGAAAGAAAAGTCTAGAATACCTTCAAAATTAAAACTATTCTTTCTATATAAACACAATTACAATAATAATTTTTAAAGATGAGGGGAGTAAATTGTTTACGATACTATACAACTTTCTCTCACGCACGAGTTACAGAGCTAGTAAGGATGGTAGATAATTATAGAAAACCAAAATGGGTTATTGAAAAAGTAAGTGTATTTTTCCAGAATAGTAATGTTCTCGATATGGAAAGGATAAAGGAACCACCTATTTAAGTTAAACGTCCCATAAAGAATGAATAAAATATTCACCAAATCACAGTTTCGGTGATTAATGATTGTCTAAAATTTCTCTGTGAATCTTATTAAATATTTAGCCTAAAAGCGTGCGGCATTCGTTCTTTGCTTTTTATGCTTCCGAAAACAAATTAAAGAAAATTTTTTCGATAGTAAATAAAGTGAAAGGAAAAAAATAGTGTAATGCTAAGACCTCAGGAAAAGTTTCTGATCATTCATCAATTGTAAGCATGGATCATTAAGAATGTTATTATACCATTTTCAAAACATGTTGAGATATCACAATTTATCAATTTTAAATAAGCGATTTTATTACATGCATCGTTAAAAATTACTGCTATGCAAGATTGTATAGTCAACTTCTTACAAATTTACATACAATATACAAAATTTGCGTGTTGAAATCAGAACACCTTTGGTATCAAAGTGTTTTGAACATGTGAACCAGAAACATTGAACTGCTTTAATTAGAACAAATGTTTAACTAATTCATTAAGCAGAATTACAATGCTTTAATGCATAAAAATAAAAACTACGTTTTAGCGAAACAGCTTGAAGTTGTCTTTGTATTGTTCGAGCGCCTTACGAGTTATAAATATGCAAATCAATGGGACTTATTTAAGACACTGCATGTTGTACATATTGCATTTTTAAGTTTTTGGGGTTAGTTAGTTTAATTTGATTACACCGAATTTGTAGAAAGAAATGTTTAGATACTGTTTTGCGATATGGTGCAAATAAAAATTACATTGTTTTGATAGTGAAGCTTATCAGACATTTTCCTCTTTGGGACATATTAGGCATTTAATTTAATTATAAATACACTAATAATTCTTCGGAATGAGATTCGAATTTGCACCTAAAGGCATACAGCAGAAATTCAACAAATTGTGAAATGAGATTGTAACATTTCATACAAAATCCGGTTTGTAGCAACCAACATTATACTTCACTTTAAATTTGCAACGTTTTAATTTTCCCAAGGTTACTATAAACATTGGGAGGATGAATAGCTATTCATGATATTATCTAATCTAGTGTGTCTCCATTGAGTTTATAAGGAATTAGAGAGAATTTTTATCTTGATTATTTTTATTTTCCTTACCCACAGGTGAACTATAATTGTTTACCCTGACATTTGGAAATTGGCAAACAAATTGTAAAAATAGCTCTTTTAGTCTTCGTAAAAATTCCGTCTTCTCATTATCTTACCCTTAATCCAATATTACAATTGTTCTGAAGAGAATTCGAGTTCTGGAAGGGGCATACATGTACTACTTAGATTCTTCAAGGGGCAAGCGTTTTCGTTTCTCTGCGAGGTCGATTGCGTTAAAAGTTAAATTTTTGGTTGACATCAGTATGATAAGGTTGGGAAAAGTAACTCTGGACCATATAAAGTTATTTTTGAAGTCCTTGAAGGGCCGATTTTACGCCCATTTTTGATTTCAAATGACGTTATTCCAGCCCTTATTTTCAAAATATTTGTGGATCGAAATTGCAATTAATTGTTCTGATGGTGCAAGGAATCCTTTTTGCGAATAAAAAATAATTTCAAGGTTATTTTTAGCTTAACATTGACCTGAGTTGACCACATAAGTGATCTAGCGGGCAAAATCTTCGGAAGCTTGTTTGTGAAGCTAAATCATGAAATACCCTTCTGATCGATTGTAAAACCACAAAAAACGAAAGCCGATTCAGACAGACAGAAATTTATTTATAGAGAAGTGAACTATTATTTGTGCTATTTTAATTGAAAAGTGATGTAAAGAGTTGTTAACTAAGCTATAATTAATTAAGATTTACTTTTCTATTATTTATCTTAATAGTTTATAATTATAAATGAATTTTGAAGTTGTTATGTTTAGAGCGGCATGTAGATTTTTGAAATATGCATACATAAATATGTACATATGAGAAACTTCGGAGGTTGTTTAATTTAAAATCAAATCAATTGAAAAGATTTATTATAATTTGTTCTAGATATGTGTATGTTTAAAATTATAATAGCCAATTATATTTAAAATAATAAATTGCTTTTAACGAATTAAGATCATAATCAACATGCAATATAGTTTATTTAAGCAGCAAAAGAGAGCGTAAGTAGAGTTCGATTCGATCAATAGTGTGTATGTATTCGATACTGGATAGCTAGGTTTAAAGTACCGGGTAGGTGTCGATATTTTGAATTAAGACAAAAATTATTAAATAATGCATTTTGCATCCCAAATCAATTAAAAGGAATCGACATGTATGCATAAGTCAATAATCACCTCCTCAACAGTGAGATGCATATCCTATGAATTTTGCAGATCATTTTTATTTTCATCTCTGAAAATGAACATCTCGCGTATTGGCTAGGAATTATTTAGGAAAAACATTGTTATTCCAAAATTTGTTTACTGAAAGTAGGTACAGGGTTTTAAGTTTTTATTATTAAATAAGTGAAACATTTTTATCCCTGTACCGTAATTTTATTAATGTTAAACTCTTTTCCTAGTTAATAGGATCGATATTTTAGGGTCGGTGTTTAATTGGGTATCGATCCCGTCGCGTTTGATACCAAACGATTACCAGGTATCGATACCTGAGGC
Source organism: Tolmerus cingulatus (assembly GCA_959613345.1). NCBI lineage: Eukaryota > Metazoa > Arthropoda > Insecta > Diptera > Asilidae > Tolmerus > Tolmerus cingulatus. The sequence goes on from OY390707.1 coordinate 53,570,826, forward strand.
CAATAGCTGATTCGAAATCGTTTTTATGCCAATCAGTTAATCTATGCAAAATTTAATGAGGAAAAATATTGGCTTAAAATATGTTAATGTTCTTAGTAAAGGCTCGCTTTTACATATCTGAAAATTAAAAAAAAAAATCTCGTTTGCATAGCGTTAAATTAAGAATCTTCGCAATGTTTCGAGATATTTGGTAAAACTAAAGATGCCTACCTGAACAGGCAGGTGATTCGAAGAAAAAAAATTTAGAATAATCTCGCATAAATCAATACCTAATAAATGTTGGACTGTGACATAAAACCGCAACTAAACATTAAAGGCACACGCTTTTCCCAAAATGTAGGTCAGTACATCACACTGTGTATGTTCGCAAAGTAAACAAAATGTGTCAACACTAAGCAACTTTGCGATATGATTTTGCAATGAAACACGTTGGCGGCTTTATTATATACGCCAGTCAATTGAGCGTGGAATCTCCACTCACTCACATAATAAAAACGAAATTATTCTCTTGGGGAATGAGAAATTCATCTTTAAATAAATTAACTTAAATAAGTAAATATTATTTTTATTTTTGTGCAATTTTAAATATTAGTTTTTTTCTTTTAAAATATCTCTTGTCTTTTAAATTCCAACATATGACAGAGTTTAATGTTTTTTTACATCAGATCAACTCTTGCAATTGTTAAGAACTTTTGCAGAGATCAGACATAACAAAGAAAGCGGACATACAATAAATTTTAAGAATTTTATCTACAGATTTATGTCTGTCAAATCGACTATTTTTGTGCTTGGATCCAAGATTTTAAAAATAAAGATTGAAGTACGGAAACGAAAAGAATTTTACATTCTCCCAATTTCTCGTTAACATTAATATAACATAATTCTCCAATTAATTATAAAAAAAAACCATGAAAGCAATTATTTTTCTGAGTGTTGAACATTTTGTCGGGTCAACAGATCACATTAGCAAAATATACAACTTGATTGTCATTTAATTTTTTTTTGTAGCCGGTGTCTAGAATTTTTTTTTACTCTTCTTCTATATATATAGTAGAAAATTGCGTGCTACGCGGTTTTTAGGGCACACATACAATTTTTTATTCCAGAATATGTTGAGTGTGGCTTATTTGTACTTGCAAAAATTATTTTGATATGAATAAAAAGTCCAAGGACAAATTGTAGCTATCAAACGCAGACGACGCAACAGTATGCAAGTGCGGGGTGCGAATGTCGCTTTTAAAAGAATAAAATAATGTAATTAAACAAAAGGTGGCGTCTTGACTGGGATTTTCGTTGTTGTTTGAAAATTGTGCAGTTGTGTAAATATGTGACACGGTAGGGAATAACACACCGAGAGAGGTGCTCCTCACATACACTGACAGGCCGAAAAGTGTGAGCTAGCCATGATTTTGATAAGGTTTGTTTACGGAGGACCGCTGTGGGTTTTGAGTGAGGTTCGCACCTCAAAAGGGGTTTTTTTTTCACCGAATTTTTCGGCACGCCACTGGCTGTCGAGCAGAACGTATTAAAATTCAGTAATTCCACCAGGTTGTATATTTTACGTAGTTTTTGCCCGCCACTGGTACATCTGTTACAGTGTTCGTGGTCTTTCGATGATTTCGGCTTTTATTTCATAAATTTTTTAAAAGCTTTCTCGTGAGTCTGGCGGCGACGAATGTGTCACACAGTCGTAAGTTAGCAGAGCAATTTGTTTTTTCCTTTTTTAAATGCTTTTTTATTCGCTTTTCGTCATTTTTATTTTTTAAGCATTTCGTCGCCAATACATACGACGAAAAGATATTGCAAAACACAGCGACACCAGCAACAGGAGAGTTGGACACAAATTTGAATGTTTGTGCTGTATCAATTTTCACGTGCGAAAAAAAGCGCCAAAGATGTCTTAAAAAATTGAAATTTTTAATTTCAATTTATAAAGGTTTTAGTTAAGATAACAGCGTGATAGTTCGCAGCATCAACAAGACGATTAGAATGGTATTCCGAATGGAGAGGATTTTTTCATTCCATTTTAGCTTTGACGCAGTTTTAATAGATAAAAATTCATACACACTAAGCTGACGTGTTATTTTCGGAAAAAAATAGGAAAATATTACACAAAAAGGCTGCAACTATTTGTAGAACCACCAGCCTTTATCATTTTATGTAAAAAAAAAAAAAAAACTTGCACCTTTAGAAGAAACACATTTCACGTACTTTTCACAACTCTCGAGATTTACTTTACTTTTCACTTTTCTTTTATATACAATAATTGCACTTTTATATTTTTACTCTTTTTGAAACTTCTACTAAAAAGTACGGCACTTCACTGAAACATTTTTGAAGATCTTAGAACCTGGTGAATCGCTTCAGCATGTAGTTGAGGTTAGATACTAGTACTACTATTATTTTTCCAACTATATATATGTATATATATATTTTTTTTTGTTCCGCAGAATGGCGGAATTGTATTTCACTAATATACGACGTTATAAATAACTATAGTAAATCGTTGATCCTTGAAACCGATATATTTCTTTCACAAAATTGAATTTAAGTCACATATCACAATGTGGAAAAATTTTTGTGCGGCTGTACGAACGGAACCGAATTTACAAATTCTGTCTCACAACAGAATGCCGAACTAACAAAAAAAAAGATAAAAAAAATAAAATTAAATATACGTCATATACGAAAAAAGGCGTTGAAGAAAAATCCTTTTCGAACTTCGGCCGCGGCCGGGAACGCGCGCTCTGTGCGGTATAAAAAGCGAACAAAATGTATTCTGTAGATTCGCCTCTGGTCGGCTTATTTCTATTATATATTCTCTATTTTATAGTACGCGCCAAAAGTCCATGGAGAAATTGTACGCAGTGCGACGTTACAATTTTCGGAGCGCGACAGTAGTAGACTCCGGTTGTCTTCATGTTATAGGCGGATACCGACTGTCTTGAGAAACCTAAACTTGATGTCTTCTTCGGCGGCCGTTCTGTGGTGGTAGGTTCGGTTCGCCTATTCCATCGCTTTGCTCCGAGTAGAAGAAAATACACGAAAAATAAAAAAAAAAGTAATTCGTTTATGCTCTCCCCGAACGTAATTTTTGCAACCTGTAAAGCTTTCGGGAGCTTTGGGGAGACTTACCGCCTTTAGACCGAAAGCTCACGAGCGGCTAACTGTGTCTAAGTGCCGGAGTAACTGCGCGTACACTCGAAGGCTTTCCTCCGCCTCTCAGAACACGGAACGACGCGGCGGCCCCGAGCTCCAACCGCCCCAACACAGCTCCACACGGAGCTTTTCGTGTTGGGCAAAAACGCGAAAACCGAGTCGGCAACAAAAGCTCCGCCAACCGCCCGCCCAGTCGATTTACTTCATTATTTTCGGCAGTAAATCTCGGGCCCCACCATGTCCATGTGATGGAATTTTAATAATTTTTTGTTTGCTCATATATTTATCGCCATCTTCTTTTCTGTATTTTGTTTTTTTTTTTAGGGGGTGGTGGGGGCCTCTTTTTTTCCGGCAGGAACACTATCCGATATGTCCCGGTTTCGTTATCAGCCCAATTTGGATGTGAAGCCAATGTCATCTGCACCTTTCGTCTGGGGGAGAGCGTTCTACACGTTTTTAGATAGCCTGACTTAGAAATCTTTCAAACAATTGTGCGAATTATATTGTAAACACACTTGAAAAACAGTATTGCCAGATACCGAAAAATAAAAAAGGGGGGTTGGTACTGGGAATCTGGTCCACCCACGCATATACCATTCCTCCCCCAATGTTGTTTTGACAATCTAAAAACCTGCCTATCCCTTTCTATTTGACATACCCTCGAGAGTACATGTTGATGTCGCCCTATTAGTTGACCACTCATCGGTTCTGCGGATTTATCGACCGAGAGATTGTAGGCACCAACAAAACCAACTTTTATACAAGCAATTTGTTCCTCCCCTATCAGACTACCATCAGGGAGAATTAAGAAAATATGCCGTTGTTCGGGGAAACGGGAAGGATGACTTATAATTAGCGGTAAACTAGTTTGTTTACTTAGACGGCCTTAGACAGTTAGCGATTTCCATTAATAAAATATTTCCATTCTTAGGGGTTCTGATTAGAACGCGCCGGAAGGTTGTTATCTCGTTTTATATATTCGACGGCGAAGACAGGATAATTATTTGCTGCCTACGGCAGTTTAAATCTAATTTAATGTTACAATTAAAATAGCAGGTTCAAAAGAGATTACCATATACAAATGTAAATTAGAATTGGTACCGTGTTCGGCGCTGTTTATGTTAAGGTACATACATACATAGGTATATTCATAGTTAATTTTAGGGGAAAACTTTAGGTGTACTTCTAAAAGGAGCATTACCTAGTCAAAATGTTAATCTCGAGTTATTAGGGATCGTTCAGGTACCTACTGCTTAAGCATATATTAGTTAATATTAATTCCTTCTTCCCTTTATAAGATAACATAAGTAATGCAAATACACCTTCTCCTCTTCTTTTATACATTTATATGATGAAATTGGCGCCATCTGCTCTAAAATAAAATGGGTAGAATAAAAATAACTGCCTTTGTCCCATTCTTTCATTTCATACCCATATCAAGGGGGTTGAGCACAAAAAGTAGTCCGACATATTGGATTGAGAACTATATTAGATAGGTATACTAATTGTATTTCTACTTATACACGTAAAATTTAAAGCTTAATTAATTAGAATACATAATTCAAAAATCGATCTTATTATAAAATTTCCAAATAAATTGGAGGATTATGACGATAAACAAAACATAAATATGTTCATGTACATATGCTTTATGAGATCGAATAGAACATCGACAATATTATCATTATAGAGTTTCGGATCTAAAATGCAAAATGCGAAGCTGGAAAGTTGATTTATTTTTAATTTATAAATATAAGTATTTAAAAGTTCATTTTATTGTTGATAATATATTGACGATGTCGGCTTAAAATTCAGGTGTTATATAAAATGAGATAACGTCTGATATTTCACTCACTGGGTGATAATAAATTAATTCACTGATAACAGCACAACTTTGTAAGCGCTGATTGCGAATTATCCTCATTTAAATTATTAGTTCACATTCACCTCTCGACCTCGAACAATTTACCCTTTATGATTTTTCAGAAATCAATGGAAAATTATCATCATACTAGAAAAATTGTATTCAACGGCCGCTGAAGCGCCAATATTATCGGGAAATACTTATGAACAAATTATATTAGATATTCTCGAAAATTCTTAGTTTCGGTGTTCAATATGAACTTTTACTTATTTATAATAATGAACAAATTACTTCGTAGAATAAAGCAGATAAGTTGTTTTGAGTTAATCGAAATTCAGGAATGTTATTTCTAGGTCATACGAACAAAAGTATTTGTTGCTGTCCAATTAAACACTTTTGATCCCTGACACATTTTGAATTCTCATGTTATGACTCCAACATATTTAACATAGGTATGAAACTAAGGCACATATTAAGTCGATTTTCAAAGTATTCGAAATTTATGACTAAAGCATGTTGCCCAAAAAGTATAGCTTTAGTAGGAATGACTTACCTAAATTTTATCAATCTTTTAAACCACATATCATACGACAATATATTATCTTTCATCTCTTCTGGGAATTTTAAAATCTGCCTTCTTTCCCATATTTCCAACTAAATAATGTAATCATATGTTCCCTTGTTATCCTTTCAAACTCAGTCGGTTCAGTGGTTTCCGGGGAATTTTTGGCATCGTTCCAAACACCTGCCTTTTAAATAACTGATGATGTCATCAATATGACTCCGCACCGAAGCTTATTTGTATTCTAAACTAAACCATACAAATATAAATTCTGGTGAGATGAACTTTGGTACGAAAAATTCAAATATTTAATAATGAAAACATGTGAAATTTTAAAAAGTTTGGCACATTCTAACAGTTTTTTAGTATTTTGAGTAAAGTTTATTTAATTTTTTTTAGAAGTGGTGATAGTATAAGATCAAAATTACATAATGTAAGTGGTTAGGAACATCAATTCTACATATTTCTGCTATAATTTGTATGTTCCTAACCTAAAAATCGTCTGTTTATTTAGCTTAATTTATAGCATAGGATTTGTTTTGATTTTGTTAACTTATTTTAGATGACGTCTCATATCGGTGCACTTTTGAACTCAAATATTCGTATTAGTAATTAAAGTTAAAGTTCAGGAACACAGGTTCTTACAAAACATTCTGTATTAAATGCAAACAAGTGATAACAAGAATAATTTTTTCAATTTTAGAGACAATTAATTAATCATATTTATTTTAATCACAAAAACCTTCAATTCGTCATGGCCTTAGTACCCCATTGACAGATATTTTGTATAGTTTTTCGAATACACGAAGAATATAACACTTTACCAGGAATTAACTACTAACTTCTGTGTTAAGTTATAATTTATGCGTCATGATGACAGCAGCAGTTTTACATTTTGGAGAGCAATAATTTGTTTAAGAAAAAACTAATTAAGTTTTATTTATCTCCCCTTTATTATTACGTACGTACTCGTATAATGCAATTTTTTTCATATTTGTGTAGCCATCTGAGATAAAACGAAAATTTCCCGATTACAACAAAATTAACATGTTCCAGCACAGATAGGTTATGTACTACTACCTTCATGTAAACACTATATTTCTTGCAAATAATGTTGTTAATGAGCAAGTTTTTTTGATTATCATATATAATTAACGAATATCTCAATACATCCATACATTCAAGACAGAACGCTGAGTTTTGTTGCAAACATTTGTGTTTTGCTGTATTTTCAGTAAACAAATTTTAATTGAAGAAGCATTTTGCTGCAAAAGTATTTCTCGAAACGAAAGGCTATTTGCCAGTTTTTCATTTTATCAATTTCCTTTCTGTCTCTATATTTGGAGTTCGAGTCAATTAAATACATTAATGACAATGATGAATTCAAAATTCTCAACAAAGTCTTGTATGTATTAACAGGTTGGATCAGTGCAACTAAAATTTAGTTCCGCCTTATAGAATTACAGGAACCACTTTTAAGTTGATGCTTTCTTTGTGTTTGTTGCATAGTTTTTTCTTAATTTTTTTTAAATATATTATATTTAGTGAACAACCATATCATTCCTATTAAATGTTTTTAAAACCATCTACTTCAAAATATAATGTAGTTTAAGAAGTAAAAATTTCCCAACTTTGATCCCTTTAAAAATAACCTAGTTATTATTTAAATTGCAATCTTCGGAGACGTAACGAACAAAGCGAAAATCTGAAAATCATTTAATAAGTTTAAAAACCTAAAAATAGATCTGATGTAATCAAGCAAAATTCGTATATGTAGTGGATTTCATCATTAAAAGAAAACATTTTTGTTTTAAGTAAAAATATTTGGAAGCGTATATGTATATGTAAATGCATATTATATGCAAATCTGTTGAACTGTTATAAATGTGAACGTTATTTTACTTTAAAGTTTTAAATACAATGGTGTGAATTAATGATAGGTTGTTTTTATAGATTTTAAACCAGACTCACAATTTTCCAAAATATTTAAATCAATTCAAACAAATTTTTTTTTCAAAAACAAGAATTCACAAACTGTTGCTATTTACGTTCTTGTTTGTTACTTTTTGAATTTAATGATGATAATGACCCCAAGTACAACAATAAAGTTCATGCGCAACAAATTACATTAAAGTTTAGATGCTTTAATATTTTATAGTTGCAGTGTTAAGTTTTCATGTATTACTATAAGTTTAAAGGTTCAAATGGTTCATTATCTTTTTTATTACAAATTTGGGACAAGCCCAAAGTATGATTTTTTACAACTAATAGAAGACACTTACTTTTTAAAATTCTTTGGATTGCCGTTAAAGCCCCACAAGTCAAAAGAACAAAAAAATATTTTGTTCTGAAAAATGCTTGTTTTTAGTATAAACGATAAAAAGATTCTAAAGAGAAAACGGAGAAATCTGTTGATGACCTTAGAATCTAATATTTTTCTAATAGCGTTTATTCGTACTTCTTCCTGCTCCGTTTTTTGAAGCCATCAATTAAAAATTTTATGCTGTGGAACTGTTTACCTCTCAATTCCTATCTAATGATGCCCTACAAGTATTCTATCTATTGGGTAGTAAACCTGGTTACCGTGCAGGCCAGTCTATGGCATGAAGTTCTTTTTCTTCAACCCAATAATTTACCATCCGCGAAGTACGTTTTTGATCGTTATTTTATTGAAACATCGAAAGAAGTGACACATGACATCCCTTTGCATATCTCAGAGTATGTTGAGTTTGGTGAAACACTGAGTTCAAGAAAAGCTTCTCTTGCAAAGAATTGGCCCGCACAGTCGCCGGATTTAAACCCAATGCAGAGCTTGAGGGCTTCATTAAGCAAAAATGAAGGATACATACTTTTATGTATTACGTGTTTTACGGACTTCTGGAACGATTTTGTTTATAATTTATATACTAAACTAACAAATGAAATGTTCTGATTTGTTCGTCAATTAGAGAGCAAGGATAGATTAATAAAGTAAAAAGTAGCAAAACAAAATACAAAAAAAAAAGCAAAACCGATTCTAAAAACTCCCAAGCACTAAAAAGTATAAAATAATTATGCTAAAAGTCCTCTGCTACTTTTTTCAACATTAAATACAAGACTTTCCCAGATTTTTTAAGTCGGTTAGTGAACTTGACTGACATTAATCGAATACTAGGTAATATAGACAATCTGATTGTCTTAATTATTTAGTATGAAATATTATAAATATACGTAAGTCAGGTTTTTACAGCGACTTCAAAAATCTCGGAAGGTCTTGTATTTAATAATGAAAGTATTAGTAGAGGTCTTTTAATATCTTTTAATATAATTATTTAATACTTTTTAGGGGTTGACTTTTTTTGGAAACGGTTTTATTTTTTTTCGTAAAAGTTTTTCATTTTAGATATTAGACATACTAATTGTTTCATTCTATGCATTAGAAAGGTACCCATTTTAGTTAATTTTACTGCAAACGCTCTTTAATTTAAATCATTATTATTAATGTTATGTTATATTGTTAATTTTAGCAAAAGTTTTAATCTTTTGGACAAAATTCAAGGTAAAAAAGATTATTTATTGTGCGTCTAATTACGCGGTGATGACTGCGCCGCGACCTTGTCATTTGATATAAAGTAATCAAAACAAGAATCGTTGATTCGATATTATCATTTTCATCTCTGCTGCCCCAGCGTGGGGAGTTCCGGGCGCATCGCAGCGGCCGACTGCTCGATTCCGCTTGGGCCGGAGTCGGAGCGCTGCCGAGCGGAAGCTCCCCAGGGGAGAAGACGCACTTTGGACGAGGGGAGCTTTTATGATGTTTACGATTTTCCTGTCGGAGCTTTGCTCGGGGCTCGGGCCCGGCGTCGAGCACGACACGGTCCCAAAATAAACATGGAACTGCTCAGAAATGTGCGCGCATCCGGCAGCCACCAGAGGACGCTTCATTTCCTCCAGCGTCAAACGGCGCAACAATTGAACTCCAAGAAGGATAGGGGGCCAATTAGGGCGTTTCGGGAGCATCTCGTTTCGATATCTGAATTTGGGGCCCCGGCGGGCAGAGCCCCCAGAATACTGTCGACGGAGCAGGAAAGGCGGGCTGGTATATAAATTTTAAATGATGCTAAGAACGTATTTTACCTTTCCCCCACCCCATCGCTCCCGGCTGTTTGTTGTTTGGAAACGAGCATGACCTTGAGTCGGTGGAGCTCCCAGCCCCGGTGCTCCTACTGCCCCCTGTCCTCTTTGGGGCATCCCATCAAATAAATCAGGGGCGTGTTACACTTACCTTATCACCCTGTTGTCGCTCTGCAACTTCTGCTGCAGATCGGGGCTTCTTTCGATTTTTATGGCAACCACTTCTGCGGTGGATTCTTCACACTCGCTCTGGCTGCTCATGTCGTTCTCGAATGACTCTGTTTTTATGGTCATCCGGTTCACCAGCACTCCCCTCTCCATACTGCTTTTTCTGGAAGAAAATAAGCAAATTTTTGGTATACACAACTATCTCGAAAAAACTATACAACGCTAGCACTTCAAAATAATTAAAATCATAAAAAATGTCCATATAAAAACTGATGTGGCCTTTAACAATTATGCGTGTGAAGGATGAGGGAAAATAGCCTACCTTTATTTCGCAAACAAACAAACAAACAAGAAAACAAAAAGAAAAACCTTTTTATACGGGGCTTTAATACAAAAGGCGTGGCAATTTAAAATAATAATTAGAGAGCTTCCGGAGAAAATATGGCTGAAAGAATTTTTGTTTTTTAATTTCATCCATAAAGCTTCTGTCGGAACGAATTTGTGTAAATATGGATTTACCGTCCAAATCATCTCTCTACCTCAGTGAATAATAAATAAAAATCGTTAATTAAAACTCACCAGGGGAAGATTGCTGACAAATAATTAAAATTCAATACAACCTGAATGTGAAAACTGTGATAGGCCGAACGCTAACGATCCTCGGGGTTGATTCGAGGTGTGAAAGGTGGTTCAATAATAAATTTGATTCGAAACGTAAAATCATCACCAGCCGGCCTTTTCTTCATTTAGTATAAAATGTTTCTTATTCTTGATTTGTAAGTGAATCGCAAGACGTAGTGCAAAAGGAAAACGTCTGATTTTCCAGGAAGAAACACTTTCCAGTAAAACCTTTCCATAGATATTGTTCGAAATGCTTCAATTTGAATTTGTACTTGTACCCTTGTCTCTTGTAGGAAAGGCTGTCACAATATGTACTTTTCCCTTGAGTATGATTTATTTAGATTTAACACTAGAACAACCAAAACTAGTCAAATTGACTGGTACTCAATTTTTTCCTTGAGTGATTTATAATTTTAAAAGTTATAGGTTCAGATTTATTCCAACATTTATTAAGATTTATTCCAACATTTATTAAGATTCATGACTAATTACAACATATTAAGAAATCGTTTTCAGTTTAAGATTATTAATCCAAATTTGAGGTTACATTACATTACAGGCGCAGAAAATGAGTGAAATTATACGTGTGAGTCCTGGTAAATCTAGTTTTAATATTCAATATGTATATTATTTGTATTTCATCTCTAAGATATTTTATGTTAGTGATCTGTAAAAATTAAACGATGGCGCCTTTACCTTAATATCAATTTTAGGCAGATGCTGCTTTAAATATTATTTTTTTACTTTAACAGGAAAAAACATTTATAAATAAATACGAAAGCCTCAAAATATATGTATATTTAAGAAATAAAATATGATTTAGGACCATCTGCAATGGCGTCATATTCGAGAAAATACTGAAGTAGTGTATTTTTTTTAAACTTATGTTTTAAATATTCAATAGTCTATGCTTTTATTATAAGTACAATACCATATATGTATGTATGCACATATGTAACAATAATAGTTCACATGAATTTTATCAATTAATTATTGTTTCTAGAATATTTGCAATTTTCTTAACTTAACCCAAATTCGTTCTATCTAATTTTTTCAAAATATAACAAAAAACGTTGAAGTAAAGGCTGCGTCTAAATATCAACTTTCACTGAGCAGCTTTGGCAATTAATATGAAGAAGAAAATATTGTAAAATTTTACAACGGAAGCAATGGGCAATAGGATCTGCACAGCAGATTTTTGAAATTTTAAAAATTACATTTATTTAATGAGATAAGTATATATTGTTCACCAAGAGCAGCAATTTTTAACCACGGGAAAAGTGTCCTATTTTTTTCCGAATGAGAATATATATGTACATATTTTTATCATACCACTGCCGAAATTTCGAAATTTCTCCGTTTTGATGGAGTCAAAACACTTTTGCCCCTCAAAGGAAACAAAAGAGGAAATTTTCACCCGGTCGCCGGGTTTGTTCGCGGGGTAAAAAAAGTGGCTTTTAACCCCTCAAAACAAGACAAAAATTCAAATTTGCAACGGTGGTATGGTAAAATAATTTATTATTTATCTATGTACATACATATACCTGATCCTTTGTTCCTCAAATTCATGCAAGAAATAAATATGAGTAAAAAATCAAGCGATTGAAATTCCGAAACTAAGATTTATGCATTAGGTTTCTAGATAGATAAGATAGATAGATAAATTGAAAAATGAACTAAACGAACATCCACAATTTTTATGTTTTCCTTTGGATGAATCAAAAAATTGTGGAATAAATAAAGCACAGAGAGAATTGTATGGAGGTGACAACAATCCTCAAGTTTAAAATATTTGGGTTATAAAAGTTGATCTTTGATCCGAAAAATGTGAGGTTTTATTACAGGAAAGGGTGTAAGAAAAACAGTATATATTTTCTATACATTTTGTTACAACCACTTTGAACTTCTCAAAATTTAATATTTATATTGAGTCAATATTTAATGGCCTCGTCAGATATGACTACAGCACGCACCCTACCGAAAAGATGGCTTTCGTATCAAATAGCAAGTAGCAATTTTTTTGTTTTTAAAAAGTCCCCATTATGAAAGGTTATTTACTCCGTTGGCCCTTGGGACAATATTCAATCCACCTTTATAACAAGATTTATCTCCAAAATATTTACAACGACATTAGATATCTCTTAGCATCAGCAAAATTTTCTTTCTCTAATCTTTCTAGGTCTTCGTTCATTCATTATTTTTTGGTTTTTTAGTTTTAAATGTAGTCCCGAATTAGCTTAATTTCGGAAGAAAATCGGGAGTTTAATTCAATTTTACTTTTTCTAAAGTTGAAAGGATTTTAGATGTATGTATGTTATATTTGCATGTTAATTTTTAGAAAATATCGCTACCATAAAGAGCATTGCATAATTGTGGCCTTTGTTTTCATTTCGTGCAACCATTGATTAGTGAAATTATTCATTAAAAGTAACAAAATCTATTATATGACTCCACGCTAAGCCTAGACATTCAATATTACTATCGATTCTACAGGATTTCCTTAGCAAGAATTTTGGACAGTAATAAAATTTAGTCTGAATGTTCAATTTAAACACGTACCTCATCACATATATAATAAAACCTTTAATAATACCTTGCTTTTAAAAGGATCGATAGTCTTGTTTTGCAAATCGTTGTTATACCATTCTTAAATCTCCTACTGAACACCTTGATTTTAAAGTACAGTGATGGTGTCAAAAGGGTGATTTTTATATAGAAAAATATTTCTTTCCTAAACTTCCATGTCGAATGTCAGTTATGTTACAGTTTTTAATACATTTTAAATACATTTAAAACTTTAAAGTGATTGATAATTCTAGATTGTAGACAATTTTGCAAACAAGCAATAAAGACAATAAATAAATAAGTAAAAAAAATGAGCATAGGAAGTACTGTGAAGGTCGTGGCGGATATCACAATGAGAACGACTATCTGCCCGATATCACATTAAACACTTCACGGGCTCAAATTTTAAAGGCTCAAATAAATGAACAACATAATAAACTTGTTTATTTCTTAAGCTATAAATGAATCATAAGTAATGCATATTTATTATTGCATTTTTCAAAGAAACTTTCAGTCTGTGTATTGCGATAGTTGCAGATTTTTCAAAACAATTATTTGTCCTGAAATCGCATATAGGTAGGTAATGTTTTTTTTAACCCTGTATTTTTTTGGTTTATTTTACATTACAAAATTTAAAAAAAAAAATGTTTGATGAAGATTTCACGGTTAAGCAATCATTAAGCGGTTATAACACATTTACTAAATTCTACTACATTTTTATTTTATGACTGTTTTTATTTTTTTGTGATGTGATAATGAGCAGTCTGTTCAAATTACCCTCTAAACACACTATCCATTCAGTTTACTCAATTGTTGAGGCTTTTAGCGATGGTGACAAAATATCTATGATTTGATCAACTTTGTTTTGAAAAGCATACACAGCAACAGCAGCAATAGAAAGAAGTGACGTATACATATGGAATAACGTTCATTTTTGATGCATATATTATTTCACATAATTTCAAAGCAGCAAATGGAAAACCTACAGACGCACGAGACATTAAGGGCATTCAATTATAGGGAAAACTTAGGGATGAAGGTCTGATATCGATTCTTCTATTAACTTCATTATTTGTTTACTTATAGCGTTCATTTAGGTAATCGAATTCAATTGGCATTCACCGGTTTTTACCTAAACAGATGACAACAATTCAAAATATACACGTGCAGCATTCACCTCTAAAAAAATAGGGGTGAATGACTTAGAAGTTCGCCTTTAAGGGGCTTCACGTACGCACTTTTTATTGCTTTATGAACTTTCTGTCACTTGCCAGAATTGATGGAATTTCGGTAGTCACCTCTGTCAATTTATGGCAACATGTAGGATGTTGTTGTATAAAATTATAAAAGAGGGATTTCATTTAATTTATATAGGAAACTTCATATATACACTTATGGACAACAAAATAAATATCATTTAGCCTAGATAACACGTCTTTTTCTTTATGGCAGTAACTATGTATATTCAGCTAATATGTAAAATATTATAAATATAATAAAAATTAACTAGGCTGTTGCGCCCTTTTATGTCATCCATGTACACATAAACATTCGATGTTTAAATAATGACTAAATATTTTGACGTTAGTGTATTTTGTTTTTGGTTATAAATGATTTAGTTCTTCATTAATATTTAAAAATCTAGATTAACTGCTCAAATTCTAAAATAAATATGTATCTATATGATACATTTTAAAAACCATAAAAAAAATTAAATATGAGATTAGATTAATGATATTCCAATTTTTTGAAAAGTTTTTGAAATTCCTGATTCGAAGTATTTCCTCATTCATATTTGAAGAAATTTTATACTAAAATTCATAAGAAACTAACATATATTTACACACACAGACCAAACTAATGCGTGTGGGAGTGCATGCACGATTGTAGCAGGTTTGCTCTGATGGTTTCATATGTTTGAAAGTATGTTAACAAATAATTAATGTGTATAAGTCTTCAAATGTATGCTCCGATGTCACCTGAATTGATGTACCCTTTTAGCTGTGATACTCTAAAACCACAAGATTTAACCTACTTCAAAAAGAGCGGGTTATGAAAAGAAATTGGAAGCTTTTGAATAATGAAGATCCGCAATGTATATTCAACGTTTAACTGCTCTAAGCGCGAAAAATATGGAGTAAGTAAGACTTTTCCTAGACTGAACAAAGAAAACGAGGTACAAAAGAAGTATAATGACTGAGAATATTGATGTTGATTGAACAGATGAATACCTTTTCTTGGTATTTGTAATTGTATACAGTGGCGTCAGAAATTTAAACGGTAATCTTAATGACACTCACTCGTAAAGTAGGACATAAATAAAAATGATACATATATAATCGATATTTTCTATAAATGCTATCAAAACCATTTCAAGCCAAAAACAAAATATTACCCAACAGAGTAGAAAATACCGGTCAGATAATTTATAAATTTAAGAAGAGTTTTAAGCAAAAACATTAAAAATCTCCTTTTAGTTAAAATCGCTGTTTCATCGAATGCATTTGTATCCAAAAAATAAATATTGACAACTTCTGGCGTTTTGCGTTCAGTGTTTCGCACTAACAATCTAAAACTGGAATATTTATCGACTTGGTAATTGTTACTAGCTGTTCAAATCAAAAAATGTTTAAGAAAAAATACTGACAGACAAATGGTCTGTCTGTCAGCATTCTTGATGTAAAAAGTTGAAATTTTGCATACTTAAGAGATACATACATTAGTTTTAATGCTTAGAACGGAAGGAAGGTAAACTTTTAAGATTTTCTGCAATTTTTATTCTTGTAGGGTTGGGCCTTTATTAATATCTAATAAGAGGTCCCATTTCCATTTCTGGATTTCACATGTAATGTATAAAGGTTTATGACGATCATGGCGGAAGAAAGTGTGTTTTAAGCAAAACTTACAATGATGAACTCATATGTTCTTCTCTAAAGAATGGTTAATGAAAAGAATAGAAAAAACCTTTGTTTAAAATAAAAACATAAAATCCTTCGGTTTTCGGAAGTCTAAAAATATATTTCTAATCGAAACTCTCAAGCAATGGTCTTGCGTCATATGCATGAATAAAACCGAGAGTGCAGGTTTTATTTTTAACGTTCTGTCGTTACCGACCTTAGCTATCTGTTGCCTTTTACGTTTTCTAAACAATCTACTTATAACTCTTAGACAAAATTAACTTAAGGATAAGATTGTAGCTTTACCTAGAAAACCCTCAACAATTTTTTTGTTATCATTTAGATGATTCAGCATCTTAAAGATGATTTTTTTGATCACCCTATGCACATTTCAAACTTCAAATTTGCGGATTTAATTCCAAACGTTTTTTGGTCAGTATTAAAATATTGATATTATTTTTTTCCTACTGTAAAATGTTAGATATTATTGCAAGAAATTTATATTCACCAAAAAAACCTCTCATTAAATTTTATTGTAAAATAAATTGAAAATATAATGTAAATCCAATTACATCAACTCTAGCAGGCATAAACTAAGTAAGAATTTAATATATGGAGAAACCATTAAAATCTGAACGGAACAGTAGTAAATCATATTCTGAGTATTCTTTACAATCAATAGAAAATTTTAATTGTTTAAACGTTTACTTTTAAATCCTATATAAAAGAACAATTTTGTGCTACTGGATGACAACGACATTTCAAAGTCGAATGTGGTTAAGAAATGAAATGAAATCATTAAATTAAATTTAAATAAATTCAAGTTTAGTCTTGCTTTAAAAAGTAACACTTGCAACCATTTTATGTCAGTCAGTACGCAATCTAGCAAAAAATATTTTTACGACATCGATAACCAGCCATTTGCTTAAGCACTTGCTTGATTTACAAGTTCAAGGCTTCATATTTTTTCAGCCTTGACTTCTACAGCGAGCAGACGAATTTTATGATAAAGTCAAATTAGTCCTCCCCTTTGTGAAATTTAAAAAATAAAGATAAAAAATGTAAAATGCTTGAGAATTTGTTTCAAAA
The DNA here is from genome assembly GCA_959613345.1 of Tolmerus cingulatus. Taxonomy (NCBI): domain Eukaryota; kingdom Metazoa; phylum Arthropoda; class Insecta; order Diptera; family Asilidae; genus Tolmerus; species Tolmerus cingulatus. The sequence goes on from OY390707.1 coordinate 53,587,864, forward strand.
ATAATCAAGGGGACTTTGTATAGAGTTTCATGGAATAATTTTTTGATATTCCTCAGAGAGGGAAAATTTTATTTAAATATTCGTGATGTAACAGGTGAAGCGGATTTCTTAAAATATCGCAAACAAATCAAACTCAAAAAGATGAATTGACTGTTGAAAATATTGAGCGTAATTTTTACGATGTTTAGGAGATTTCTTAGCATTTAGATGATAATTGAGTTACTGTTTACTAAATATGAAGAAATTTACGAAATTTGACGAAGAGATCCAAATATTGATCGGTCAACCTTCGCAGCCCAAGAAGTCTGCATCTTTGATAATTCAATAATTTTTTTGTGTACACCCCTAAAACGTTTATGGTTGTAACAATGGCGTCCCCATTATGTTTTCGAACCAAAAACATGTACAGCAGTACATAATCTTACGAACTAAAACGAAAGGAAAAGCTCCACCGTTTAACTACGAGTACGCTTCGGAGCACCACCACACACACTCGCAGTTCGGCTGGGTAAACTAAGTCAACCTTGAGATTTCGCTACTGAACGGTCTCGCTAATAAAAGTAAACATATTTCCGCTCCAACGGTGGTGGAAAATTTACCGATGAAGATACACCGGGGCTTCGATTTCTATTTATGTTTACTACTTTTGCAGCTTTCAATAAAATAAAAAATAAATCAAAAACCTGGAAGCCGGCCCGCAACCTCAGTACTACGTTGAGGTGTCACTGTCGCTCGACCTTGAGCTGATAATATGTATGACTCCAAACGACGTTATATGCTCGCTTTTCGTTTACGCAAAAGCTCAGCCAGATTTTCTATAGATCTGGGTCAGGCTGAATTGAGATGTTCTCCGATGATGCTCCGGAAAACATACCATGATTAACTTCGATATTTCATCGCCGAGGTGTAAAATGTTGCCGGATAACCAGCGTGGGTTACTGCTTTTTATTGACCGACTTAAACGAGCGGTTTGTGCCCGAAATAAGCAACATTAATAACCTATTTCCTCTAATTAATTTTGGACAAAAGCTGAGACAGGGTGCTCATCGAAATGGTCATCTATATTTAAGCTACGTTACTCAGGTGATTCACATGGGAAATATCAGGCGCCGAATTGTTTTTTTTTTATAGATATCATTCCTCATCAAAAAGCTGAAGTAGCCATTTCCATTTGATTTATTGAACAAAATATTATACTAATTTATATCAGTACAACTCATTAGATTAAGTTTGAGCAACCAAATTTGGAGAAAAGTAACAAAATATTTCGCCCACTCAGATTTTTCGAAATCAAAAAGTGACTAATTGGCTTCGCGTATGGGCTCTGCCAAATAAAGACTTGATGAGATTGTTTCAATTTAATTTGGAGAATACTAACTTTCGTAGGTGAAACAAAACAACAGGCATACAACTTTTATAGAAAACTGTGCTGCAATAGTAATAATAGCATGTTAAGTGCCGTGTCCCAAAAATGGGTCACAAATAGAAGTTTATCTCGCCAAATGCATTTTGGTATTTACTATTTCTCTCACGAAAGTTTTGTTAAGAGGTATACAAATATCTTAAATCGACTCAAGTTATTTGTGCAGGAACAAATTTTAAATATTATATTTGTGTGTTAGTGTTGTAGAAAAAATATGCGTATTAGAAGATTAAAATGATTATAAATTTTATAGAAAATCTAATTTTCCATAACTTTTGCTACATATGGTACATATTATCTTCTTAAAACAAATATTTTTGAAATTCTGGTTTATTTAAAATGTTGACTATTTGGTAATGCTGTAAATATTTCACAGGCGTAAAAGTTGTTGGATGTAGTCCTAGAAATGTAAAAAGGTTCCAATTTTGTGTGGCACTTCTATTACTTGAAGTACGCACACACCTAACGGCTCATACTCATACAAGCTTAAAAATTAAAAAACTCAAGTAGGTTTCTAAGTATAAGGTCATAAAAATAATAGTATTCAAATTTTCAATTGTGAATAAAAGGTTATAATATGCACATACATATTTACCCAAATTGATTAAAACCGAATTAATGTAATGCAATGTATCTGTATGTGTTTCTCAGCATTACATCTACAAAGTTTTATTGATTCTGTTTGAAAATGTTTCTTTGCAGTAGACAGGCGTATGTATACAAAATATGCTGAGTTTGCTTAACGTGGGTTTAAAAAAATTAATGTTTTTCGATGATTCAATTGTGTTCATTATTTTATTAAATATTCACGATTCGTCTGAAGTGATCAGAGTGACTGAAATTCGGAAACAGATAGGTAACACATTGTTTGGACAGTTTTGAAATTTTAAGTGTTATTGAAGTGACGCTCGTGGTATTATTAGCTGGTCTTTTATAATTAAAAATGTTTTAATCCCTATCCAATGCTCTTAATATTATTAAGATGAAGTTGTGAAAATCAAATTTGTGGACTTGCGAATGTTTTTACCTCCTTCAGTATTAATTGAAAGTTCGTTAATAAAATGCTATATTAATATAGATACGTTAAATATCAATAAATTAAATAAAAAAAGTAATTGTTAAGAGTAGTAAGACAAAAAGTGTTACTGCTCAAAAAAATATTTATAATTCCTTGATGCGATGAGGATTACGTAAGAAATCTTGTTATATACAAAATCACCAACAACCACTTATCCTGCAAAAGTATTTTTGGATGCCTTTTCAGTAATCATCTCGCTATTTTATGCAGCTATCTCCGGGAAACCAGTTTTAGTTTATAGGTATCTAGGTAAGTCGAACTGGAAATTCTGCTTCTACACAAAATTGACCCGAGTTGGAACTGCTTTTTTATAATTTCTGACTGGATTGAAATATTTTTATAAGCCTGTTCTGTTCTATTCTAGTCACCTATTTTTTATTGGGGTCAAAGCGGTCAACGTTGCCCTGTGATAATCTGCCCAATATGTAATTCAGTTGTCATATCTAATTTTTCAGGATAAGCTTAAGCCCGAGTTTAATAAAGCTGATGAAAATAGTTTAAGCCTAACTTAAGCCTTTTTCATATAAACTTCCAGTTTATGTGCCTTCAATAATTATAACAATGATTGCATATTAATTGATGTTACTGCCATGAATACGAATTACATTATAATATCCTTTATCACTGATATTTTCTAATCAGTGCCCATTTCTAATTATTTTATAAATATTTTGAGATGTATAACAAATTATAAATCAAGGACAATTATACTTCCGAACTTAATTTTATTTTTCATTTATTACATTTTATTGTTGCCTTATATTTCTAATTCAGAGATTATTTGTCGTTATTTAGTAGCGATTAATTTTTAAATAAATATTTCGGTATAAATGCAGAATTTACTCTCTTTAATTATTGGTTATCGACTTATAAAGAATTTGTATGTTCTTTCAATACAATGAACTACAAATAACTTTAACTTGTTTAAGTTGATAAGACCTATAACAATCATTCTTTAGTTTGCCATTGAAATCAAAGTGAAATCATGTTCATCGAAGGAGCAACACCCCTTAAACATCATAAAAAGAGCTTCTACCTAATTAATCTGAATTTTTAACTAGTTAATCAAAGATATTTTTAATAAAGCACTCTCAACTGAAATTAAACTTACAACTGATATGAATTTTCAAATTATGTAAATTGGCTGTAAGGTTACTTGTTTTAAGTGATATTAAAATTTAATAAAATCATTGCCTCGGTTTAGTTTTCATTATAGAAAATCTGAAATGTCTGAAGCAACTCTAGGCAACAATCAGCTGCTCTTTTGTTCGCGGTAGGACCTTACTGAAGCTAATTATTCGTTCTATGTTGAACATTTCGCGAATTACATCTTAATTATGCTTGGCATTTGAATATTAAATTTTTCTAAGACATTCAGAAACATTGTTCTGAATGTCTGTTTATTCGCATACAAAGCAATTCTTAGGGTAATGGGTGTTTCTATAGAATATCCCGAAATTAACATAAAATTTTATGAAATTTGTGTGGTATAATTCTACATTGAAATATTTAAATTTCGTTAGTTTAACAATTTAAAAAAATATTGCTAATAAGCGTGAAGAGAATGAATTCTAGCCGGTTAATTTTCTGTTAAAATCTCATGAGTTTATACTCTTTACAGAATTTTAACATTTTATTTGTCGGTGTTTTTCTAAGATATTTTATCAATTTCCAAATATGCAAATGCCGCGGAATAAGAATTCTTCTTGTAATATTTGTTTCATTTCGGTTTCTTTTTAAAAGGCGGGGTGCCCGTGACATCAAAAGTACCATCATCGCGGAATTGAAATTAAAATCGACGGTAAAAAATCATACGAACAACTTGAGCTACGTCTGTCATTCCTACTTAAAGTAGATGGCAGGTAATAAAATTTCATCGTTGTAGCGTAGAAATGGTTACTTTTTTAAATTCTACTCGTTTTTAAGTGCTCTTTAAGAATATCTTCGTAAGCTAGGCTAATAAAGGCCGGAGATACATGTAACGTAGAATTTACAAGATGAGGATCCGATTGAGGACTTTTAGTTTGGCATCAAAGTTTTTATGCAAGTAGTAACCTTATAGCATTACTATGTTAAACTACATACTACCAGTTCCGAGAAAAGGCGTTTTAAACTTTTCTATGTAATTATGCAATTTGGATACCCTTACTTGTTTCTATCTGTCACTGCCCCTGGTGACTACAATTGTTATTCGCTGGCTTCTACAGCGCTGTTTATCAGCCATCAACATCGATTCTTGGTTAATGCAGCTTATTGTTTTCAATGTTCAATATATAATATTATAAATCAAAGTAATATAGTGTTAAATAATAATATTGACATTGATATACTTTATTGGAAAAAAAATTTCCTATTAAAACAAACATTTGTTTGTTAAACAAATTTTTAACTATAAGTATTTAAGCGGTATTTTATACACTATATATTTTATATATAATAGTATATCGGGATAGTTTTTTTTGTGTTGTATGTGGTTGTTGTAATATAAAGAAGTTACATTATTTTGATTAATATATCGAAAACAATGGAAGAGGATTTCTCATTATTTTTCCCTACATCCCTACTAAAAAGCGTTTTCGGTATCCGTTCTCAAAACGTAAAACCTCGGAAATCATAGAAACCCCTCCAAAACAAATTTATTTAGTTTGCTTCCTATTCCAATTAATGTGAATCAAGTCTATGCAATAAAACTGGTATAAAAGATATTTTCGCTCCGCTTTAGGCTATCATACAAAGATATTTTTAAGGGGTCAAAACGAGTAGAATTTAAAAAACGAAAAATTCTATGCCATAATGGTGCAATTTTTATCTGTCGACACCTTGACAGATTTTTGTGACTAAGTAGGATATCACACACCAAGTTTTTCTGATCGAGCACAAAATTTTGTAAAAACGCTTTAAAAATCGTTCGTATATGTATTGTTTTATCGTCGATTTGCACAAAAATTGTTCAATTCTGTGATGACGTACTTTTGATGTCACGGGCTCCCGACCTAAAATAATATTAATCGAATTTTCTTATCTTATACTATAAGTAGGCGATCCATTAAAATTTGTTAATTGATATTCGTGTTTACTAAGAATTCGGACACACGCCGGGATGTAAAATCTTCAAGATTTGCGTTTTCAACCTCAAAATAAAAAACAATTTAATTAAAGAGAACCAATTTATAATTTTCAACAAATACGAAAATATCATCAGATAGAAAGTCTCATTAAATTTAGTGGATTAATCTCAATTGCCATATTATTACATCAGTTCCCTGAATTCAATTAATGGGGAAATTGTGAGCGTCAATCGTACTACTAATGATACAAGACCATTGTTTTCGCGGCTTATCGACACATCTCTAATGATAACATCACTTCTTAACGAAAATTTTATCGGATCAGGCTCGTTTGTCTGGTGTAATCTTAAAAACATTTGAGATAATCAAAGTTCTTTCTCTTAAGCGTGAAATTGGTAAGTTAGTAAGGTCGTAATATAGGTTAAAAAGTAATTATATATGTTTTTAGTTAATGAAGCCAATGCTCCTCAATATCCCACTCCAAGTGGTCTTATAGAAGTTTGCTATCTTGCTCTGTATAGAATTTTAAAAATAATAAAAACCTGACCTTATCGTACAAAAATATTATTCAATTTCAGACATTTTTAGGAGCCTTATGCTGAAAAAAATAAGTTATAATTAGGGCGCAAATCGAATTATGCTATTCGAATCGAATCAAATAGTTTGATGTTAATGGATATGATCATAATTTTTAAAGTCAGGTTTGAAACACAATGAAACATTTAAAATTTATACAATTAAGTTCATAGATTTAGTTCATGGCTCTTATATTAAATTTGCATTATTTTAAAATGTTTAGTATAAATAAGTTGAAATGATCATTTGATATTTTTGTAGTCTTTTCGAATAACTCGAAATAAGTTGAATAATCGATTTTTCAAATAGCACTATTCGATTCGATTCGTATAGATACTTTTCTCACAGCTCTAGTTATAATAAAAAGTTACACGTATTTTTATATGAAATATGTAAGAAAACCAAAGAGTAATAAATAGCCTTATTATCATCTTTTCAATTTAATACTATTATATTTTTACGAGGGCAATAGCATGCAAGGTGTGATTGTAATGTCAATCACCAAAAGAAAGAAAAACCATAAGTCAATAACCCCGAATCACCTCAATGAGGCAGACAAAACGTATCGCAAGGCCCTAATGTTCAAAGCTTCACTTCATTGAAGATCTTAAAATTTTGGAATAATGCCAAGTATATTGATATTTTTTACTCAGTTCGTTACTATTTAGAAGGGAACAGGTAAAAAATACGCCATTGACAATGATAAGTGAAGATAAATGAAAGTTTCCCGATCCGAAGAGTTAATTGACACGAAGCTGTCTGAACAAGTGCGATTATGTCGCTTTATTAATCATCGTGTTCGTTTCAGAGGGAGGCGCTGCTGCACTTTGCAATGCCGAGTGGAACTTGCACGCTGCATTTTTCTCATAGATGCGATAGCAACTATTTAACTATTTTTCAAATTTGCAACTGATAACGAATATTACAGACAACAATTATGTAATTCTTATCACATATTAAAATTAGCCCCTCAATCGACGATGGTTCGTTCAATCGTATTAAAACATAAGTATTTAATATGTACTTGAGTGAACATTTCTATTTGATCTATGATTTAGAACTGGCTTTACGACTTATTAAGTATTTAATTGTTCACTCAAGTTTTCGCGTTAAAAGAGGCGCTGTGATAATTTTTATAATAGTGCAATTTCGATCCGAACTGAAGTGACACAATTAGGGAATAGCAAGTGAGAGCTTTTTTTTTTAAAAATTTATCTATTCCATTTTTTACAAATTCCAAATCCATAATCAGTAGTACTTCAAGTACGCATAAATAGAGATCTATCCACTATCAAGTACATATCAATTATAAGAAATGAGGTGAGGACTTATTGACTTTAAAATTAAGCTTCTTTTTGTTTAAGAAAGACATTAATTTTATTTCAGACTATTGATCAACCTACCCGACTACTATTTTTGGGTGAGAATTAAGTACTTCTTGTCACTTTTATGGCGGCTTTTCAACATTTTACAATATTTCCGAGAATAAAATGCTCACGGCTTTTTTGCAGTCGTGCAGAAAATCAAATTGAATTGATTTTTTTCGAGATTGTGATTTTTCTATATAAACCTGTGCGAATAGCTAGTTCAAAGTCTGCTCGAATAAAATATCAAAATCAAGCTTCTCACCCGTAAAGAAAATTGTGTGTCGTGGATTGTTGGGACACGAAGCCTTTACTCTTGATTAATTTCAAATTGATATGGCATTTTAGCACCTGTTGTACTTAGATTTTGCACATATGAATTTTCAAATCTGAAATCTTTCGACGTATAAACAAAACATATTATTATAACGACTAGATCAAACTTCTCCTCTAACTATAAATAAATGAAAGAATCGATTATAATAATTAATTCATTACCTCATATGTCTTAAAAATGTTATTAAATTACTTGTTGAAATGAATTTTGTTTCAAGCAAAATCTTTTCATCACACTGATAGTCATTAATTTCTAACAAAAATTAGCTGAACTCAGATTTTCTAAAGCGTAAGTTATTAATCATTGTTTCCCATAATGAGCCAAAATTACAATGCAAGACTGGTTGGGTGATGTCAGATATGAATTTCCTATTATTTAAGAAAGATTGGTCGGCTTTTAAGAAGACAAAACAAATATGACGTCATAGACAATAGATATGAAAATCATTAGGTATTAAATGGGATTTTAATTTTATTTTTTATTCTACACGCCCGCAGAATATTATATATTATAATGTGAATTTTAGCTAAAAAATATGAAACGAAATATGGTATTATAGTTAATTTGTATTTATTATCAATAGTAGATATTGTGATGGCAATACCAAAACAAAATTAAAAAGCGGAAAATTCGTTGCACACAAATAGAATTGTGAATTTCACTTTTTGCTAAAAATGTCGCTAATATTATTCGTTTTGCATAAAATTAACCAGGAAGCGAATACATTAAAATGTTTGTATGTTAGAGACACTAAAATATTTCTGTTAAAAAAAAAAGGAGAAATGAATGGGCAGTTGGCAAGCATAAATTTGCATTCTAGTTCTTCTAGTTAACTATGCAACAAACTCAGCTCGAAATTTCGGTCACAGTAGACTGTTACTTTAATTTATTTATAAATATTACAAAATATTATTCACATTTGTTTGCCATATTAGATGGGCTTAGTCCAATATTTACAAATAATATTGGTAGATGCATAAAGCAATAGATAAATAATTGAAACACACTTATTTCTAAAATTAGGTGCCAAAAAGCTCTCAATGAATCAATTGGTAAAAAGTCACCCCTTTTTTTAGGAAGTGTCATTAGTCCTTCACACATTTTATACTTTCTTTTGTTTTCAGCATAAACTTTGTCTGACAGTTTTATTTTGAGCAGAAGACAAAAAAGAAGAATATCCGTAATTACAGACAGTGCAATATTCTTAAAATTGTTTGTCTTCATTTAATTACGTAATGTTTTTTTTTTCATGCGTGATTTGAGTAATTAAGGCGTTTTTATGCTAACAAGAGTAAAACATGCATTATGAATATATGTAATACACAATTTTGATTTTACCTGTCGAATTATATCATTAATATTTATAAACATGCACGACAGACAATTTTTTTGTTTAATTTTTAATCAGATGTATTTACAAGACACAATTTAGTAGGGTACAACTCTGGGTTTGGTGATAGGGTACATTATCCGGTTTTTCAATAACCGATGCAAGTTTAAAAAATCGGTTCAAAATTTTACTCCCAGTTTATATAGCACATAATTTTTCTACCAATCAGTTCCCGCCTTGCAGGTCTTAGATCTATACATTCGTTAAGCGCTTTAAAAATTTTGTTTTCGTTCTTAATTTACCAGATGAACTTTGAAAACCTGTGTGCTCTTTCACAATCAGCAATGTCTGGCCAGAATTTGAAATCGCTCATAAGTAGCGTCCAATAAAATAGGAGCGTTATTCGACTAGTATAACTTGAACATCTGAAAAATAAATTAAGCATTTGCTTATTTCAAAATGTGCATATTCAAGTTTAGAATAGATGCCATTTGAATAAATTTATGTTATTAACAATAATGGGCAGCAGACGCCATTGCATATCCGAAGAAAGAAAATTAATTAGAAAACTACAAAATTAAGAAAATTGTGCGGAGTATAATAGACTGTTTTATTTTTCCCAAATTAAAATGGGCGAATACTCTAGAAGTACTGTAAGCTTTCTAAATTTTATTTTAAACTGTTTTTGTTTAAATAATCTTCGGCTAAACAAGGCTGCATTTTTACGGATTTTAAAAGCTGACAATAACTTTTACACATAATTGATCTTTTTTAGAAAACGATAATGTTTGGAGTTTAATTAACGCTCCTATTATGTTAATCACCACAATATATGGGTTAATTCTCTTAAAGTATTTGAATTTGGATTTCTTTTCTTTGTTGTAATATTCGGGTATTTACATAGAAAATTACCAAAAAATACAGTGCTTTACTATATAGGAAAATATGTATAGAACATGAATTATATTAATTTATAAACTATTTGAAGTCCAATCAATGAATAAATCGAATAATTTATTATGATTGCATTTAGAAATACCGAAACAGCAGACACGTTATAGCCAATATTCAAATATTTTTGAAATTGTACTATATCAAAATTTTTATTGGTTATCCCACCCTCAAATGCACCTTTTTGTTGGTTTATTTAAATTTTACACATTCCAGTTAAATTTATGATGTGAGTGTATTAAAATTTGAATATATATAATATATGAATAAATGTTGCCCACCTGTTCCACTTACGTTCGCAACTTTAATGACTGTAACCTTAGCTCAATTTTTAACGACGGGTGTAATAAACAAGCCACAGGTTGAAAACCGCAAAAATAAAAATATACTTGTCTGCGAACTCGAGTAGGCGTTCTAAATTTAGGTAAACCACTTCGTTATATTGTGTAACAAACATCATACATAAAGGACACATGCCCCCAACAATAATAAAAATCCTAAAAATATTTCTAAAAGGCAGTCCTTGTCAACTCCTTAAGCCAATTTGTTGTACTTAGCGAGAGAAAAGAACTACAAATAATCAAATTGCGAATAATACGCAAATTAGTAAGAACTGAAAGGGGATTACAAAAGTACCCCAACAAAAAGCGATCTGATTGAAGTCTAATTGTGATAGTAATAATAGCGCAAATCCCGACGGGAGACGCGAACAGAACGAGGGATAACTTCCCCCCGCTGCGACAAATAAGACCAATTCATTTCGGGTTCCCCTCCTCCAGGTGAAAATCGGCCACTTAAAAGCCATTTGCCGTCTTTTCACATCTTTATAAAAAGGAATTTTCTCATTAGAAATACGAAAGGAGTCGGGCAGACGATTTGAACTCATTTGAGAGATATCTTTTGATTATATTTCCGATTCTCGTGGGCGCCAAATTAAGGGCACGTTCACCGCAGAAATACTCCCTTAAGTGCCCTATAGAAATCCAGATATATATATATTTTTTATTTTTTAGCAATTTCAGTGCTACTTAGAGATACGAAAATACCCGCCGCTTCTGAGAAAATTCCAAATAATGTATTTAGTATTTCAAAATAGAAAACAAATTACGTAGACGAATTATCAAGAAAACTTGATTTTAATTATCCTCCATTTGACCAGTTGGCAGGTGTAATGACCGATAGCTACTAAACTTTGATGGACTTCTCATGAATCGTTAATGAGAACTTAATGCCTTAACATTCTTTCGACTTCTGAAACATGAAGTCAAACTAAAGTAAACGAACTGCTCCTTCTGAATTGCTACAGTTCACAAGTTCAAATTCTATTAAGTTCGTTGCGTCTGCGTCTTAACGAGAAGTGCCACGATTTCTGATTACGTCTTTCGGAGCTAAACGCCTTTTGGTGCAGGAAGCAAACACTTACTATCAGTAATGGTAGTTCTTGTTAGATATATTATAACTATAAGATATGAAAAACAATTTTTTTAAAGTAAAAACAATGCAATTATGATGACGGCATCTAAAAGGGTTGGGGAATAATCAATAAGCTCAGGATCATTTAAAAGAAATAAACTAAAAGGTTTCATAATCAGTAAAGATTTTAATAAGAAAATTTTGAAAATGACGTCTATTTGAAGTCAATGCTGGCTTATTCAAAGGGTTTTTTCTTCATTCAATTTTGAAAATAAAATTATATAAGTAGTACAGAGCGAGATTCTATCGATAAATTAGTTGAACATGTAAAATTACGATTTTTCTCCTAATTTTGGAATAAAAATATTTTACCATACTCTTGAAAGTATATGATTTACCATGTAAAAAACAAATTTTAATTTTTAAACAATTTCAGATCAGGATGACAACTTAATGCAACATTTTCGCTTAACTTACTATATTAATATAAAAGTGCTCTTTATTACTCTAATTCATAAAATGTCAATTACACAGCAAGTTAACAATAAAATTACGCAACATATCCATTCTTCGCAACATCAAAATAAAGGGAACTGTAAGGATATCTTAATTTAATTACTTAGTTTTTATTATATTTTGAATAATTTTATTACATCTCTGTAAGTTTATCAATCATTTGTTGGGAAAAGAAAGTTTAAAAAGGTTAAAAAAAGAAATTTAATCACATAGATGTTCTCTATTATACCCAAGTCTAGAGATTGGGCTTGCAATTTTAATTTATTTTATTCAGTAATGGTTTATAAGTTTGGAAGTGTACTTGGGGGACTGTTGTTGCTATCAATTTGATGAAGAGGTTGACTGGAAACGTCATTAAACCATCACATCCTTTTTTCTTCCATACTTCACTGTAGGAGTACATTGCTTTATATTTAATTGCTCATCTAACCGTCTTCGGGTGCGTATTATCCCTTCCAGCCAACACAATCCCCTGTCTTTAATCCAAAAGGGGTATTACAAAACAGCGGGCCAGAAGCCATGAATAATTTAAAAATGCTTATTCGAAAATATTAAACCTAAATGGGACATGATTTTTTAAGAAACAATTTGATAAATTTATTAGTTATCCCGAAGAGGTTATGAAAAATAGTTCAATGAAGTATTTGGTTGCTTTCAAAAAGGCTAAGTACTTTATATCAGTTCCGTTTGTATTGATTTTGCGAAAATCAGAAATGTTAGCTACTTTTATTTTTAATTTGGTTTTCTTATCTTATTTTTATTTTATGTATTAGAAATAATAGAAAATATTGGAGTAATTATTAATAATAGTTTGATTGTATAATAACCATTTGCAAATAAGTATATCAAAGAAATCAAAGAGCAGATTTTTTCTATAGAATATATTTCGCAGATTTGTAATTCATTTTAATTCTCAAAAAAAGTATAAATAAATATCATAAATATACGGACTTAGAAGCTTGCAAGTTATTTTAAATTTTGAACCCTAACTTACGAATAAATGAGCAACACTTATTAATCTCTGTAACACTTACTAAATATTTTGCGAAGAAATTTGTCAAGAGAGTATATCGGCTGTGATCTACATTCATTATCTATTGTTCCATATAATCAGTTTATGAAAATAAGTCAATAGACGGAAAATTTAAAAATCTTTGTTTGTATATATATTTAACAGCTCAAGACTCAAGCCTTCATATTTATCCTTTTACGAGATCATGAGACGGCACTTTAGATTTTACAACTTTTCATAAATGATTAAAATAATTTTCATTTAAGCCTTCATAGTCTGCAAAAACAATAGGCCACTTCTTCGACAAAACAAAGTTGTTACCTTGTGTAATAATTTATTAAATAGATTATGTATGAAAGTGACAAGTTGGCGAGTTTCAAGAGTATCAACATTGTTCAGTTCTTCTCGTTTTTTCAAGTGTATCTTTTTTGGGATTTAGATTACACAAGAACTTTTACAAACATAATTACAATGTGTTTATTTTGGCAACTTTTTACGAAATTTGAACCATGTTTTGAGATGGATTAAAATTGTATTATTATGAATAACTTTCACCATCAATTTTAATTGGATTTCAATATGGAAATTGGGGTGCAGTTTTCAATTTAGTCGAAGCATTATACAAACTTTTGCTGATGACTAAAAATGTGGGAATTGAGTTGCAAGGTGGCTCATGGTTTCTGAAATGACAAGAGTATAAAAATACCATTGATTTCTCCTCTTATGATAATAATAATAAATGCTATGCTTTTAAAAAAAATACATCTTTTTCCTAATGAAACAAAGTCAAGTTTACATAGAGCTTCCTTTCGTCAATAAAACAAATTAAAAAGGATCCACGTGGCCTAGCAGCATGTCGGACAAAGTATACAGAAGACCCAAGTTTGGCTCCCGAATTATGATCAGAGTATTTAGAAAGAAGTATATAAAAGAGAGATAGAGCTTAAAAGTTTCTCGTTCGAAGACAATATTTTATTATATTAAATAGCAGTATACTTGAATCAGAAAGGAACAAATAATTCGTTTTTTGTTTTTTGTATATTAGTAAAATGAATTGTTCTTGTATCAAGTAACATTATTTCTGTCTTGCATCAAGAAGTTTTGTACTTTAAACGCTCATCTAATGACCTTTAAAGCACTGTTTTCTTTTTAATTCTGGGAAATGTGAAAGTGAGTTGGCTATTAACTGACCAAAGTCCGTACTCAATACTGAAATTTGTGATGCAATTTGCAACAAAAAACGACTATTATATCGAGAAATAGCACGAGCCGTGAATAATGACTTTGTCGCGCTTTAATCCAACAGATGTGAAGAGGAGTGTTCGTTTTCACTTGGCCGCCCAAACATTTCCCATAGAATGGCAAAACAAATGGGAGGAAAAATTTGTTTGTTGTGCCGCCTTCGATGGCGCTCGGGTAGTTCTCCAGGGAATACCCCTGGGAGGGAAACAGGAGCTCCCAGGGCCACTCCCGGCCTCCTCCCGTGGCTAATGCACCCTGCACGGCTGGGACTCCGCGTCTTGGGCTCCGTTCCGCGCGCAGCCCCATTTGCCCCCAAAGCTCGTTAAGTGGGCGACAGAGCCGAAGGGCGGGCCGACTGCCACCGCCCGTTGCGTGAGAGGAAAGCTCGGCGACGCAATTGAAGCGAGATTTGAAGGTCACAGGGAGATGCCGGCCGGGACCGGGAGGCTTGAAATCCGAGGGTGGTGGGCAAGCTCACTGTGTCAATATCTGGAACTTCTTTCTCTCCTGGAAGTCCCGAAGTTGGCGGCGGACTCCTTTGTTAATGTGTTCCCGGAGACCTTGACACAGTAACTGCGCGTCTTCGCGTCGTTATGGTTGTTTGTGTGCGGCCAATTCGACTGAGACGCAATTGAAGTCTCACCGCCTGATAAAAATTGAAGGTCGCGCAGAAAGCAATTAGCTTCCATATTCCACCCGTTCCAGTAAACAAGTTGCCGATGGCACGCAATGCGGCTTCGATCATCCGGCCATCGAAGAGCCAATCATTTTTGGATGAGACCACAACTATTGCGGTGTAATCTCGAAAATTCCAATTAATATTCGTCCACCTGGATGACGAAAAAGCGCCCTCACATTTGGCAGGGCGCCGGCGTTTTTCGTAGTTCCCCGAAGCTCTGGACGGGATTTCGGAGCACCTGTGACTCACTGCTGGGAATGGGGGCTCCGGAGGTATCGCACGGCGCAGCCGGTAAACAAAGAGTTGTAGAAAACCCAACCGCCTGATAACGTGACCACTTCCTTGGGGAGTTATGTTCGGCCCCAGTCGGCGGGGCTGTGTAAACAAAATCGCCGGAGAGCCCGAGCCAAGTGCGGCTGGCACTGCCGGTGTCGCCCCAAGAGATCCTCCAACCCCGCACCCCTCTGCGTTGTTTACACGTACACTGTTTGGCCGGGGATTTATCAGGCAGCCCGAGCCCGAGATGAGCCCCAGCGAGCAAAGCTCACCCAATTAAGCGAGAAGTGACGTTTTGGGGGCCGCGGATTGCGGGCCACAAATGACTGCCTGCACCCAGCGGCCGATTTTGCGGCTGTTTTGACTGCAGCAGTCGCGCCAGACGGTGGATTCGTCGCAATCGGGCGCCTGATAGGGCGAAAACAGAAAACAGCCTGAAGGGCACTCCGAAGGTGACAGCAGAGCCCCAGGCCCCGCCGGGACGCGGAGTCCCCACTGGGCCCCTTGGAAGCACTCAATATCCACAGGTACACAACTCACCGCTTGCACAATAGTCGGCTCCAAATTGGAACTGTTCTGCGGCCAGACGGCTAATTTTGCGGAGTGTCGTCCAAAGTAAAATAAAAACACTGACATGTCAAAACGGAACGGCACCATAACATTGCACTCGGCGGCCGTTCTGCACCTCGGGCTGGCTCAGGCGGGGCACACTCGCTAGTTCTTGTTCCCGCACAGTAGCTTCAATGCACTTTTCGTCTTTTTATCGCTCAATTCACGGTCAAATGCGTACTTTCGCAAGACACCTCAATTCACTCCCACGTCTGACAACTCAGTCGCCATTTTGACTATTTATTAGAAAATTATATCGGTATTCAAGGCTAGGCTATCGCCCTCTGCAATTTCAGGTTAATAGCAAATTTTACTATTTTCGCGGGTGGAAATCTTAAATGAGTCACATTTTCACTGATAGATGGCGGGACGATCGTTTAGCGGGGAGCTAAATTTTAAACGCTGTTCTGGAAATTATATCAAATAATTTAAAATTAATAATCATTCACCACAAACAAAAGTGTTAGCGTCCAAGTATATGTAAATAAAAGATTGTAAAAGTTAATTATTCATAAAATTAAGCGTGCATCTGCGATTTAAAGAATACGGGTAGAACCAAACATTGTTAGTTAGTACGAAAATTTACAACAGATGTCACTAGAAAATTTAACGAAAAATAACAATTTTCACAGATATTTAAAAATCTCTGAACGTATTAATTTTAAAGAATATTCAGTTAAAATTTGACGCTACATTTCACCTTTTTAAAACCACAAACGAGTTTGCTTTCAAAGTGGTGATTTTTCAACTAGTATAATTAAGATCAACATTTGTACTTCAAAGTGTTTACATTTTCAATTGTTGGGAAACACTGCTCCGGATTAATAATTATTTTTTAACCGACTTAAAAAAGGGAAGTTTTCTGTTTCGCTCGCAGATTCCTCAAATCCCACATTTTCATATTCTTCGGGGAATGTTTTAGCATGCAATATATGTATTATGGATATAAATCATTTTTGTATATAAAGTTATGGGACCATAATGTAAAAAAAAACTTGTAGGCAATTAACTAATTTTAAAGATTTCGGTTATGAATCGGTTTTGTTTTTAATTTAAATTTCTATTGGCCTTTTAAAGTCGAAGAAAGCTAAGATTTGTCCGATAATTGCGCGATTTCGATGAAATGCGTGGTCTATTTGCATAGATGACCTTAAGTCGCAAACAATTTTCTAACACCACCTTCCAAAAATCAAAAGCCTGAAAGGATGTGAAACTAAAATTCTCCTTAAAAAATAGAACTACCCTCGAAACATCAGGCGCCCGAAAAAAATATGAAACAATCTTCACTTTGAACTTTTTCTGCTACTTAAAAGATAACAACATTACATTTTATTTATTAGAAGTCGGTGCGAAACTTTACTGAAATATAATATGTATGTATGTACATAAATTACATTTAAAAAGTCATCGACAGTCACTCTCTCAACGATAGTTATATTTTAACTAGCATTGCAGGAATCCAAAGTGAAAATTATTCTTTATTTTTTTAGCAGTTCTGAAATTTTGAAGATGGTTTAAATTTTAATTGTTTGGCTTTTTCTAAGCTGCACTCGTGAGACAACACTTTTAAACTTCGAACATTTTGCGAAAATACAGAATAAAATTTGTTTCAACATTGTTCAAATGTATTATTTAAAAATAAAGAAAAGCATATTTAGTGCGAAAAAATTCTAAAAATATTGCCCGTTTGTTGGACTTTCAAAAAAAAAAAAAAAATAAAAAAAAAATAAATAAAGAAATTTTTTAGTCAAGTTTGAAGTGGACTAAATTCTATAATTTTCAAACAAAAAAGCAAAATTAAAGAGGAAAATTAGCTTATAAAATAATTTAGAAATAATTCAGTTTTGAAAAATTGAAAAAGTTAATTTGTATGTTTTTAGGTATGCATATAATAAGTCTGCATACTACATATGTATATAGTATATGTTGGTTTTAAGCATTAGGTATTAAAAATCTGCTGTTAAAATTTGTTTATGAGCTCTTTCTTTTTCGCGTGTTAATGGACAACATAAGTTCGTTTAGATACCGCCTGAATTTTTGTTTTGATCGCCAGTATTGGAAACATTTAAAATTCCAAAATCAAATTTATCTTTCCACGACTTTGTGTCCACACTTCTGCGGCAAAAAGCTTCAAGTAAAAAGCAGACATCACACGAGTTATTAATTTGTTTACGATCCAAGGACTTAGACGTAAGACTGAATGAATTCATAAACTTTCATAAAAGGAAGCTTATTAATCGTATCTGTTACATAACAATTATGATGAGACGATAATTGCGCACCCAAGACGATAAAAATTAATTAATAACAATTGACTTAGTGGAACTTCTCATGCCACCGCCGCCGGTAAGTTTCCTTTTTTAAAATGTAAAAAACCTCCAATCATGGCCAGGGAACAAATCAGAAAAAGCAAAAATTTAAATTAATTGCTTCATATCATCGGGTTAGCTACGAGTACATTAAAATAATTGCCGTACAAATTTGCATGACACGGCAGGATGTTTTGTGTTTGGCGAGTTGATAACAATCTCGAAAATTCAGCGCTCGTTAAGCTTAAACCCGCGAAAAGGCTAGCGCCATTTAACTAATGTTCGATTGGGCTTTGTTCGCTATAATTTATTAATTTATAGGGGCGCTTAGAATATTTATTGGGGAATTTTATGTGATATCAATTTTGTTGGGAAAAACGATATTTTTGTGACCTTTCATTGCAATCGTTTTATATGTATCCTCCAAAAGCCAAAAAGGTTAGCATTGTTTCATTATAGTAGCAAAGTGTATGTAGGTAATGCTTTTATATGGACGATAATTTGATTATGAAAAATAGCGTAATTAGTATCCAAACAACAGACCCCTATTCAAATTTTATTTCTTGATATTTCGAAAAGTTGTTTGTCAATGTTGTGCAAACTTGCTTTAAACTTCTATTTTAATTTACTCAAATAATATATTATTAACTTTCTACGTACATATGCAGAAAATGCAAAAGTTTTGTTTTCAGAGTTTTATTAAAATTAATAAGTTTTATATGCATGCAATACATTACATATTGTCAGGCTAAAAATTGTATAATTCTATTCTTAATATTTTATGTATTTTCAGAAATTTGCAGTGAAAATTTCTTCATAGCTTAGAATTATTCGTGTTTTTGAAAATAACAATATTAAAGCTTGCGTTAATAATTGGAAATTCTTTTCGGCCGAGTTTAGATTTAAACTGTATTCTGTAGTTTCTTATACTTTTATCCTTAATTTTACCCATATAAGTATGGCTCATTAAAAGTGGTGTATATTTCAAAATAAAAATTATATGTAAAATAAGTGTCTATGATTTATACGAAAAAAGTTTATTCTCAAAATTGTGATTGCAATATTCGATCTAAACACAGTAAATTACGTATAATTAAGAAAACCCTATTTCACAATCAAAAACTTTAAAGTTGCTTTATAGCTATAAAAAACCTTAATAGTTAAATAGTTTTCCTTCATTAACAAAGAGAACCCCGCATTTAGAATACGAGGCTAATAGGGTAATTTTGGAAAACTTATTTGAAATTATATCCTGCTGTACAATTTAAAAAAATTAACTTCACATTCAAAACACGCAAAACGGGGGAAAGAACGAGCATCGAATTGAAGATAATGACACGCGTTTCTTGTGGTGGACGATTGAAAAGAGTTTTGATTGTCTTCGGGTGCTTAACATAAGTCTTCCAAGGTCAGCGCAAGAAGCCAAAAGTCTGTCGAGGCTCTCGCAAATAGTGCGTTCTTATCGACCGCTCGAAGATCATGATGCATTGAGTAATTGCAGATCAGCTACAAAGTAACAAACGAAATCTTGTATCCGCGACGATCGTATCTAAGTAACTTGTTTTCCGTTCAGAAGGTTTACGTTTAGAAAGAAAACATAGTGCAATCCAGGTGAGGTGAGGTGAGCTTATCAAACCATCAGCGGTAGCCTTGCATGGGAAACAATTGGTCTCTTGCACAATCGGCGATTACAGATCATGCAGAGAAGATACATGCATAAATAATAGTAGGGTGCTTCAGTAAAAAGTGGTTCTATATCACCTCAGGTAGCTTAAGCTAGTGCTAGGTCCGGCTCGGCTAGCCGAAAACTTGAACTCGGACCCGCAAATTGACCTCAGTAATGAAGTCGGGTAAGTTCAAGATCACACCAAACTCAGTTAATCACGCCGAAACGCTTTGGACAAAAATTTCCCCGTCATTCTTCCGGATTATGTGAAGTTTTTTGAATCGAAAAAAATGAAAGACACTATGATTTTCTTAAGACCCCAGGTAAGCCGGTCTTTGCGCATGCATGCGCAGTGCGCTGTCACTTTGCCAGGTAACCCTCTTCGAGCTTCGCATTTCTTGCCGAACCTAAAGCCGTTGCACCACCTGCCCTTGATTGGCGGTGCTCACTGACTACGAACAAGGTTCGCCTCTAACACAGACCTTGAAGGCGCGCGGGGCGGGGAGCGGCCCGTTGCGGCTCGATTCAGGTGAATGAAGAGTGATCGGACGGGCGAAATGGCCGGCGCGGCGCACTCAAAATCAGCGCACTCAATCAGCGCACCTGTTGCGCGCCGCGAGTGCGCCAAATGCTTTTTACGTGCGACTTGGAGTTATCCTTGAGCAGTCGCGCTGGCGATTGAGCCGAGCTTTAGCTAAATGCGCGCTTATCACCTGGCTGCCAGGTGGGTGTAGGGTTTGCTTTGCTTTCGCCTGATGAATAACTCATTCCGGAAAGTGCAGGCAAAATGGGTGGTATTTTAATTTAATTCAAATTTTATATTTACTCTCGTTAATTACATGTCATAAATAAGATATGTAGCTATTGGCACAGCCCCCATGCTTTGAATTGAGCCTCCAGGCGAAACAGTGGGTTTTCCTATGCTCTGAGAAAAAACATTAAGTATCATCAAACAAATTTATAATCAAATATTGCAAAAAAAATTAAAAAGAGACTACAGAAAAAAAAACCAAAAACTATTAAACAAGAAAGTAGCTCTTGTTAGAAATTATAGCAAAAAATTCTCCTCTATCATTTAAATAATTCGTCGTTTAAATAGGCAATTTACTGAATTCAAATCCATACATTCTGTATAACATGTAATAACAAATTTATGAAAGTAAGTCCTCGAATGTAGACAGAAAAAGAAATTTTACAAAAAAAAATCGCTCAGTGGTTTCAACGATGTACTGTGGAATCCTTTGCAAATGTTTATTTATTTTCACAAATGAAGATTAGAACGTTAATTAAAAATAAATTTTGAATATTTTAATTAATTTTTTTAGGCAAGCTTTTATCTTGTTCTACCCATCGAATCCTTTCATTTGATAACCATATCAAGGGGGTTGTGAAGAAAAAGATAAGCGGCCATACTGGATTTAATAATCGTGGTTTGTTTCCTGGAATCAAATCAATAGGTACCTACTCTATTGGCTTTTTTGGATAGATGTTAAGGTTGATAAGTTGTTTCTTGTATGTACACAAAACTGCCATTAAATTTAGTTGTAAGGTTAACGTTTCAGATAAGCCTTTTGTAATTTTGCTATTAAAGAAAGTATAACCAAATAGCGAATTTTTATGTTTAAGAGTATCTAACATCCTACCAGCAACATATGTAGGTAAATAAACATAAATATTATCATTTTGTGTGTTTTTACGTGTAATAAATGTTTTAATTGATTTTCTATTCATAGTTCAGAAGAATAAAAACTATAGTTTTGTTTATTAATAAATATTAATTCATTTTCAATAGCGGGGCATGCAAACTTGTTTCGTTGTATTCGACGGCTCATCTACAATGAGATGACAAAAGGATCAACATCAAATTAAGAATGCAAATCTATTTATTTGATACCGAATCCAAATTAATTGGTGAAATTGCTCTTTAGATTCCATATTAGTTCCATATATTAGTAGTTTAGTTCTCAATAATTGTAAATGAAAATTAGAAATATAAATTGAAAATAATTGCGAATTTGAATTATTTTATATGTACTATATATTATAAGCTATACTCTTCAAACGACTATACTTTCAATTATTGTTAATAAAATAAATTAATTTGAAAATGAAACAAACTGTTTTTAAATACAACTTCATAAGATTATGATACTTCATGCACAATTTCTCATGATTAAATCGTAGCGGAGAGGGTTAAACGGTTTTGAATTATTATAAATTATTTTTTTTTGCTTCAATAGGGCAGTAAATATGTATCTCTCTATATTCTGTATAAGCATTCAATGTCCTTTATTTATTTATCCTTGGTTTAATTACGTTGAAGCCACTGATCAGTTTTCAGTTGTTTCTTTTGTTAATGCATATAGAGGTAATTGAGATTGCGGGTAGCTCCCCTCTGCAAGATGGCGATAGCCTTAAATCTAAATTTCCAATTCTGTGCTGTTTCACCTGCTGATCGAAAGCCGCCAGCGTGATTCTTGTTCGCAACAATGAAATAGACGAGGCGAGTAAGAGTTATCCTTCACGAGACTGCATTGCGACATTTCGCGTCACCTAGACTCAGTTTCAGGTGAATTAATTTCCAGCTAAGCCGTGTGTCACGCAGACCGGATCAAGAGCGGTTCCTTAATTCAAATCCGATACTGGTGCCCAAGATCGCCG
Source organism: Tolmerus cingulatus (assembly GCA_959613345.1). Classification (NCBI taxonomy): domain Eukaryota; kingdom Metazoa; phylum Arthropoda; class Insecta; order Diptera; family Asilidae; genus Tolmerus; species Tolmerus cingulatus. The sequence goes on from OY390707.1 coordinate 53,610,374, forward strand.
CGAGATCGAAAGTAAGTCGCGGAAAGGACACGGCGACTCTCTGTGCGGATCCGCGGCACCTGAGCAAAGGAAGTTCTGGACTCGATCGGCTCGCGGCTCAATCTCGGCATAAATCAACCCTGGCATAATCGTGCCATTGGCACCCTTGACTCGTTTTCGCCGAACCGACACGCATCTCGTGCCGCGGTGTGCGACGCTACGACGTTTACCTGGACGATGAAAAAGCGAAGAAAACGTTTTTGCTTATAATTTGAACGCGCGATTAATGACGTGGAAACTCTCGATGAAGATAGATTTTCCAATAAAAAAATAAACGATCGGTGGACGCGACCAGGTGTAAAATGGGGGACCGCGGTATTGGCGCTGCTGGAGATCACCGACGCAATTCAAGTTCACTAAAAGAATTTTCAATTCAAGTTCAGATTTGATGGCGATCAATCAGTTGGACACTTTTGGGTCACTTTTTGCAGCACGCCGGTGCGTCTTGCGATCGTGGTGCGTTTCGCTCGGCACTTGTCGCGAATCGCAGTGCTTCGAATTCCTGAGGCCAGTGGCAGCCTGCAAACGTCGTAAGGCGTCTGAACTGGATCTGAAATCTTAATTGAATCCATTTGCATTTATAACAATGACGAAGGTGTCGAACTGCTACTGGCGTGCCGCGACAGGTGTTGCGCGCTTTCTGCCAGGTGTTGCTCCGCAGATTGGACAGGAGCTGCTTGGCGCCCCTGCACGCACTTTGCATTTATCGCCTCTAAATTCTAAATTGTTTGCTAAGTGACACCATGGCAAACCCGTTTCGATTCATTTCCTCAGACTCACTTGTTAGAAGATTTTACGTAGAATGTACAAGGTACAAGACGTCGCTGTTTGCTATCAAGAGCTACACCATTTCATTTTCTAGACTATCAACATTTTTGTTAGTAATATAGAGAAGATATCTTAAAAAATGAAAAATACGCTCAAGTTCAAATTAGTACTCAAGTGTTAGCGCTTTAGATGAAAATATAGACAAATTGAATTTAGAACAATTGCGAGGATTGTGACCATTTATAACACTATAAGGAGACTTAAGACATCATCTATATACCAAAGGAAATTCATACTTATAATGCTAAGAAAGCAACGATATAATTAATTTGCACATAGGAACAACCGAAAATTCAATCCAATATTTCAAAGCAAAAATAGTTCTTATTCTTTTGAAATGAAAATTATTAAGTAGATATGATAAATAGTTAAACAAATGTAACACAGCTCAACGACATTTTTCCCCCTGGACGAATTATGTGTATATAATAATTTGAGAATTTAAAACCGTAAATATTCCATTAAAATCACGTTTTTGAGAAAAATAATACATGTAAGAAAATACTCTTTGACCAAATTTCAAATGTTTTTCAAAAGTCGTGGAGCACTGTTGAAGCTCAAAACGCAATGAAAATTTACATTTTCAGTTAAAGTTATGAAATTTGATTAACGTACAAAATATGATGGATGCTTCTACATAGTTTTATCGAAAGCACGTATTTTAAGAAACTGCTACTTGATACTCATTCATTATTATTGCATGAACTAAATTTGCTAAGAACAAGTTAATTTAAACGAATTGCTGTAGGAATATTTATGCTCTTAGTATTTTTATGTAATGAAAGAATTTCGGAATTTTTATGTAGCTCCATAAAATGCATACGTTTCGATATTTCTTAGATAGCTTTTAAAAAATGTGATAAAAATAATTTTGTTTGCTTTTTCAATGCGATTTTTCTCTAAAATGTGACTTAATATTTCTGTTTTTGGATTCATATTAAGAACTTAAAAATATATATTAAACAAGTGTTAATATTAAAAATTATTTTCGTCAGACAAATTTTACAGGGTTTTATAATTGCGCATTGATTATAAAAATGTTCATTATTTGATTGATTACTAATAAATCAGATCGATTTTGAGCAAGGCCATATTTCTTTTGAGACCAATTTACAAATTTCGCAATATAATAACATACCCTAGGATGTCTTAATTTCAATTAAATTTGTGAAGACAAACTAAAAATACCTGAAATATGACAATATTAGTTGAGAGAACACACATACATTGAATTTTATTTTAATGATTTAATAAAAGAAAGTTGTATATCTAGTTTAGCATTGTCAAAGCATTACGAAATGAGGGTCTGTGCCTCGTGGTAATGTAGACGATTTCCTTTTAAGTAAAGCAAATTTGTGAAATTGATATTTAACTTCAATTTTATCATGCTAATCAAAGTGCAATCAAATTGTTTAATATAGTATATTTGCTAACTCTGAGCCATTTATTTTTGGATTAGATTGCTCGATCTAAGTAAATGCAGGGATAAAAGAAAGAAAAACATTTCTATTAAATTTGTTACAATGCATATTAATAGAGCATTATTTTCAATAATTTTCCAACTCTTATTTTGGAATTGCACGAAGATAACAAAGAATTTTAAAATATTGTCTGCGTTATGGCTGATGTCAGGAGCCGAATTAAAGCTCGAAGTCGGGCGGCAAAACGATTAGCAGTAGGAATTTTAATTATATCTATGCAATTGCGTCTGGTGGTTCTACTTTTTTAGCAACTGCAACTTCAACTACTGGAAAATTGGAGGTAATTCGTCAATGGCAGAACACCTTAGAATTATGCAGTTTTTTGCATACCCCCAATGCGACCCTTCGAGCTTCAGTAATTTTGCGTGCCTCGTTTGAGAGTGAGGCGGATTTCGCAACGAGCAGAATACAAAGGATGTTTTGCAAGAAAGATCTGTTCTTGATCTAGAACGCGCTTTTTGCGCGGATTAATGAGGAGAAGTAATTTAATAACAATTAACGCGCTCTGAGCCATTCGGGGCGCGATTAGAGAGTTGCATGTGGAAATGGGACACGGCTAACAAGCATTCCGCGCATTAATTCAATTCTATTATTAAGAACGACTTCATTTATTTGATGCGAAAGGAGTGCAACTAATTGATTGGAACCTCTGTTGCACCATTCTGAAAAACCAAAATAATTGGCCCAAATTTTAAGGTAACAGCTTCGGTTGTTTACAGCCAAGGAAAATTACTTCAATAAAAAATTTAAATTGTTTGAGGTGATTTTCCCAGGGGGAAATGTGCGCTGTTCGCATGACCTCGTCGCGGCGGACTTACTGACGTACTTAGATTCAAAGTAGTTAGCTGCGTTTGACCAATATGGGTCACTCGATTTGCTCTAGAAATTCAACTAATATGTTTTTTGGTTAATGGGCGATGTTCAGATTAAGACCCTAAGAAGTAAAAGAAAACCATTTTCACACAGCCTTGATTGCCTGAAAAAGTGACAGTGGGAAGAGAAGGCGATTTATTAAGATTTCGGTCGTCAGTTTTGCGAGGAGAGAGATTCAATGTTTAAGACGCCTCAACTCAACTTAGCCTTCTTGATGAACTTGAAAAGTTTAGGGAGTTATTAATGGGCATAAGCACTGTAGTCCATACAATATATATGTAAAATTTCTTAAGTTCTGAATATCAGTAATACTTTTAACTTAATAAATTTAATGAATGGAATTAAAAATAAAATTGTATCACTTATTCTACTTGGTTTCAGGTGATTCCAACTTTTGATGAATCATCCATGCCGAGGTACATATTTTGAGTGTTATTTGACTCAACGTCCCCTCAGCTATAGTCACGCATGACAAGAGTTCAAGCCTTTTTGTTGTGATTTGTATGTTTTAAGTCATTATGTTGCTGTAAAAATTATTTTTTATTTCATATAAGATATGAAATTTAACTTAGACTAATATTGTACACTTAGAATAAATATGTATTATATTTGGTTTTTCTGTTTTTAGTTAGTTGTTATATATAAATTTCTTAGCTCTAAATGTAGGACAAATATCATACATAGTATAGCATTTTGATCCCTGCAATAAAGGCTCTAAATTCGCATATTCGTACTTTTAAAGTCCGTAAAAATTAATATTCTTAAATATCCTTAAAGTTGCTAGATTTACGAAATAAGTTAAGAGTTGAATACAACACCAGACCTGGGTTTCTATGGTCATTGCTGATATCCAAAAGAAAAATGAGGACAAAATTTAGTCCTGTATAAGGATGATTAAGGTAGGTAATAGTTATGTTCATTGAACGTTAAAAAACTGACTAGCATATACCTACTAAAAGCGTTATAGTTATTTTGAATGGAAATGAGTATTGTTATAACGAAAGGATTTTCCTATGATTGCTCCACGGGTATCGTTGGCATATTGCATTTTCTGGGAACATTACAATTGTCACTCAATTGCGTTTTAGACTAAAATATTACGAGTATGAGATCTAGTCTAATTGGACGGCTACGCTTATTTGACGACCGCAAAACTCATCGAGTCCGGGGAGCCTCAAGGGGCTCCGCGGCCGCCGCAACCGGTTCCACCGGCGGCGCAGCGCCGCGCGTGCTAATGACATGACAATGGCAATGGCCACGATATCGATAAAATTGAAAGTGGAAAAGTATGCTGTTCTCGACACTTGCCAACGCCCGGTGGGCTCCTATTGCTTTCTTCAATCATGCGATTGATTTATTGACACCTTTTCGAGAGGCTGCGTATCTGTTCGCGGCCGCGGACCAGAACTGAAGTGCAGCCGCGACCAGCTGTCCCGAGTAGGTGGCGATAAAAGTCGCTCCCCTGGCCGTGCGACATTTTGCCACTATCACTCGCGGATTTTCTAGTGTTTTTCCGCAAATCGAGCCAGGCGTAGAGTGTCCAAGCCAATCCTTGAGGTGGCGCAATGGACCACCTCTACCCAGGTGTTCTTTCCCAGGTAAACCTCGCCTTTACTTAGCAACAATCTTTTTATCGCTCGCTGAATTAATCTCAGCCTGATGCATTTCTCATTGGGTAACTACCTTGGAGGACTGAGGATTTCTTTCAAATTGGGCATCTTTGGATTAAAAAATTCCAAAACGATGAGTTCGTACTAATGTGCTTGTAATTTATTCAAGAATTTGTACAAAAAATTCGTAATAGAGTCATAAAATCTTTAACCCCCGGAGTACGAATGGGCGGGGGCAGGTGCGTCGACCTTCTTGGAATCCGTGCCATTGTACTGTTTACAAATTTTTAAATACATCCCACTTACTTCGGTGTTTACAGATTTTCTGATCGGGAAAATAACCGGTAAAGAATTCGATGTGCATATTGGAAACAAATACATAAGTGTTTTTAACTTTACTTTACCGTCTTTAAATCGAATAACATTACAGTCAAGCATATAAACCACAGGCATCCGTCAGAAGAATTATTTGAAGATGACACATCTACCTGTCCAATTCATAATCACATTTTTGCTAACGATCATTTCTTTGCTTACATTCATTAATTTTAAATTAAATTTGATTTCATCGACCTCTGAACTTAAGTTATTTGACCGAGTATGAATTAGTAGACATTAATTAATTTCAATATTATTTTTATAGTGCTTCGAAATATCCGGATATCATAATCGACAATCCAACCTATTCGGATCTCAGATTCGATTTTAGATTCCAGTTGCTAAATTTTATAGTAGGTATATTAGGAAATCCTAAAATTTAATACTTCTAACTAAATAAATAAATAAGCTGTAATTTATTTCCCGGATCTTAATTTTGGACAATAAGGACGTTTATTGTTGGTAGATTCTTCGATTGAAAGCATCAGAGTTGTACAATTACAACTCTCATTTAAAGCTATTTTGATTGATTTTTTTAAGTCACATATCTAAATATTTAATAAAATATTTTAATTTGTCAAAACGAAACATTTTTCTAAATCTGAATATTTGTACGCTTTACACATTTTGTTTGAGACTTTCAACATTGTTAATTTAGCTTCTCTAAAAGTACTTGTTAAATATACATATCTCAGATTTATCTATAGAAAAATCAGATTTACGTAAATTGGTTATTAGTTCTAGGTATTGATATAATGTCTCATCAGTGTGAAATGTGGAATTCAATAAAGATTTGCGCAAGTCTTGTACTTATTTCCCATAAATAAATTGAGTACCCAGCACGAGGTTCTACAAATCGATTTAATTTCGATCCAATAATAATTTAATTAGTGTTCGACAATTACTATAATTAATTAATAGAATAAATTAATAATAAGGCAACTTATTCCAATTGAATATGATATAGTGTTGTTAGTGTCATCGTGGTATTTGACTCGATTTTATAATGCCAACTATTTGTTACCATTTCTATGCAAGGAAAGAATTTGAAATATTATCCAAATAACCAGAAGGGGAAGTACTGTAGTTAAAAAAGCAGAAATGACTCCACTATAAGTAATATCTGCCGCGTTATTAATATTGGCGAATAAATTAAGCATAAATACTAAAATATTGAGCATTTGCACTATATCTTAGATTAAAGTGTGCTAAATGCATCATCAACTTTAGTGATTTGCGATATTGCGATAACATTAGAGTCTTAATTTATTTCCTTTTCATCGCAGCACATTGGGTGGAAAACTTCTCATTTGGGATGCAACACATGTTCGAACATTTCGTACCTGTTTTATCTCAGGATTTGTTACACAATTTTCCAATTATATTATTATAAACAATTCAATTAATTCAAAGAGGGGCAATTACATGGAGGAGGTGATCGCGCTAAGTGGAATTCTGAAATAAATTTACGACGCAAATATCAATATCAATTGAACTGCAATCGGTAAGGAAGTTAGTTCTTACCGGCAAATTTTCTGAGTATTATATTAAGCTTATTCAGAAACAAAGACTTTTCGTAGAAACTCAATTGAGGATTTCTCCTTAATAGTACCGTGAAAGTTGGCATTGACTTCTTTTTACCAAGAAATCCCTTGAAAATTAACATTACTGCTGCTACTCATAAAAAGCGTGAAATGTTCATGAAAAAGAAAACGCGAATAAGTTTATTACCTCCAGCTGATTTTTATTAATCTTCTAGTTCAGAACCCCTTCAGCCACGAGACACCTGGCCACGAGACGCAGCCTTGACAATATTTGTCTCTTTGTGATCTTACTGCAGGCCCGTGACGGGCAGCTCGAAAATTAGCTGACAATTCGTCATGTTATTAAGGTGACAAGAGACATTGGTAATGGGTTTACTCATGCCTAATGAGCTGTGAACGTTAGTAAAATGTTTAATGAATATTCAATAAAAATATAGTCAAATGATTGCATAATCTCGAATTACAGTAGCTGAGTACTCTTCAAGGACAAGATTTATCTCAAAGTCAACTTCTTTCTTTCAAGACGCTTTTTATTGTTTTAATCAATGCAATTATTCTGCTCTAGAGGCTTCCACTGAGTTCGTGGCATAAATCACGCTACACTGATTTCTGACGCTTAATGCTCATTTAAAGGTTCTTAGAAGGATGCCGTCTGTGCAGGGGAAGTACTATTTTCATATTCTGCTGTAAATTGTCGAAACAAGAGAAATATTTTTTATTGGATCTCTTTTTCCTTTAAAACTAAATTCGTGTAGGATTGCATTAGTGACACCCTCTTCCATACTTTATTCAAAAAGTAATAGAAAAAATTTAGAATATATGTATTGTATACTAAGTAAAATTGTTGGGAGATGTATAATATAAATAATTCAACTAAAAATATTTTTCACATTTAAATTTTTAGAATATATATACTTATATAAATTAAGTAGCTTCAAACGATGGAAGTTTTCCAGGTTATGATTTTCTGGTTCTGTATAACAAAATGATAAAAAGGAACCCTTAAATGTAGTGTGACTTCGTGTGCCTGTTGCAAATGCTTATTTCAGCAACTGCAAAGTGCTATCGATTTGAAGTTTGGAAATGTTTTGAATAATACTTGTACACTGGAATTGCAAATGAAAAAATTGAAAAAAAGAATATTTGTATTTGTATTGGAAAAAGGATCGAAATTACCAGGGATTACTAGGTCAAGTGGAGTATCATATGAAAATGCTTCATTTGTACATTCTAAAATAAGTTTTCTTTAACTCTTTAAAACATACCATGGTCCCAGCTCATCATTACTGAAGCTTGCAAGGAGACAAATCTGGAATATTTTATTAAATTGATGGAGGTAGGTATATGTTTATTTAAATATTACAGGAAATATATATATATGTATATAGCACAGTTTTTTAGAAACTAGCAAAAGCACTTTACACAAAAATTTAGTTAGGTATGTGTTCTAAAAAATGAGCTTTGCTGCGTGCTATCTATAACTATTTGTAGAGTGCAATTTAATAAATAAATAAATAATATGATAAAAAACTGTTTACACATTTCTTTCTAAGGTTGGACCCTAGATATACTTGAACGGATTTTGTTCTTTAAAATCTTTTAGCTTTTATGTTGTGATCAATATAAAATTTTATATAAACTTAGAAATATATTATATAGATACTGGAATAAATTTATGGTTTACGTCTATTAGAGATAACCAATGGTTGGAAAACAATAAATCTTAATTTACTTTTTTAAAAAAAAATCATTATGGGCAACAGATAATTAAAAGAGAAGACATTTATTTTTTACTGATTTAAAAATAAACATTAACCTTTACTTTTTCTTAAAATATATACATAAGTACTCATATTGGGAATCTGTTTCTCTTGTTTCCATTTTTTTGTGGAATCTAATTTAAAAGTTGCGAGTAAGAGCTTTTTAATTAGTTAAAACGAAGTGCTGTTGAGATTTGGAAAAAATTATTATCTGTTTAATTTACATATATTTGAGAAAATAGAAATTTGTCTGAAATATTACGTAGAAACTATATTTTGTGTGTGCTCTATAAAAATAAAATTTTCGAAAAACAAAGTTCGCTTTTAGCAAAACGATTAGTACAAATTTTGATATTACTTTTTGTCCTATTTACTTTTTTATAATTACAATTTTTTTGCTCACAAAGTCTCATGATATTTTATTCTCGAGAATGTAAAACATATTATATCGCAAATAACTTTTAATTATATCAATTATTCTATTAAGTTAAAGGTATCTGCTGTCGTATGGTATTTCTAGAGAAAACTCAGTAATTAATATTGCAAGATGAGATGAGTGTAATTCTAGGAAATCAATGATTCTTAGTGCTCTATATTAGATAGAGATGGATCTTGGAAAACCCCGCTGTACAAGAGTGTCAGTTGAATATGTATTTATCTGAGTTATTTCTGCGGTGATGGACATAATGGAGTTAAATAAAACGAAGAAAAAGAGGTGGAGTGCCGGCGTAGGGAAATCCCAGTCCAAGACCTTGAAATTCTCAAGTTCATGATCTACGAAGGACAAGGCTTGCAGGCTGAGACCAGAAGAATTCAAAGAATAATATCCAGAGAGGATTTTGCTTGCAACGCGGATACTTTGGTCTTGCAAGAATATAATTCTTGGTTGCGGCAAAAGGTTGCCTTAATCAATTTGTGGATGTGGCAAAACAGATCTGATAAAGACATATTGCCGGAGTGAGTTAGGCACCCAAGAGTAGGTGAATACGTGACTGTCGGCAGATAATATGTTCTAAGTGCGTACCGTACAAGAGTGTAAATTGTTGAAACAATTGCAGGTATTCCCCATTGATACCTTGCGATCCAATCCGATCGGGGAGTTCGCCAAAATGATTTAAGCCTGCGCCCATTAACAAGCCAAGGCCGGCTGATTTACATACGCTCTAAAAGAGGTTTATGACTAATCAAAACACGGATTAGACCTGATATAACCAGTTACAAGTGCCCACCTGTTGGTCCACCAACAATTAAATCAAAAACTTTTCCTTTGTACCTCCTTTGATTAGAGTAATCCAATTTTTCTGATTCCTTCGTTACACCCAGTTATTATTTGCCAGAAAAGGCACTATAAACAGAGTTCTGCCGCTGGTAGGTGAAAGGGAGCTCGTGGTCACTCTTAAGGTTCAAGGTTGTGCAAGAATAATTAAAACGATCACTAGCAAAAACGGATGTCGACATCTACACGATCGTTGACAGCAATTCCGCTTTTGGCTTGGATTTCCCATCGAATTACTCTCAATTGCGCGATCTGGATCTACCGCCAAACCCAACATTCTGGTCATCTAGTTAGGAAATCGTCTAAGAGTTAGATTCTAAGTACTTTCACGGCTCCAGAGAAGCATGGAAACAGCGACGGCGCGGCTTGCCCATGACAACAGTTGCGTTGATGCGGTGACATAATTGATACAGATAAATGCATTCTGCAGGTGATTCAACCGGTTCAGCATAGGCGACGAAATATGCATGCATAATGGACAGGTGGAAAATAATCGTAGAGCAATTAGATAATTCAGCTTTAATAGCCGTACCAGGTAACTCGAGGATTCCGGCGGAGGTGAGAGGGTGCCCGGCGATCTTAGTTGAGGCATCGATCGTGACCAGTAGGTGAAAAGTCGGTTGGTAATAGCCTCGGTCACGAAAACTCGACTCCTTATCTCGCATGTATCGTTGATAAGACGTCCTTCGCGAGAGGTTGGAGATCGCGTTTGGCCGCAGCGTAACTGGTTGAAGTAAGTAGTTACCGAATCGTGGTAATAAAAGGTTAAGTCAATAAAACTGGGATCAGCTGTTATTTCCAATCGCTCTTATGTCGCTACATATATACTTAAATTTATATGTATTTGGTCTACATCTACAGTGAAGGTTTGGCCAATTATTGTGGCGGTGCTCCGTAGGGGGAGGCAGAAAAAATTTTTCTACCAACGCATTGCTCCATATGTAAGTAAGAAGGTTTATAAATTAGAAATGCTCAGAATAAATTAGCACTTAGTTAAGAAAAATGTCACATGGTACGTTAATTGCCGTATGACCATCATAGCCTTTTTTTATACTTCACAAGTACACTTGGTACTTGAATTTGGGAAAGGTTAACAAGCTTTCATAGAACGCGTAAAATTCCAATAAATGCATAAATAACTCAGAAAAATCTAAACTTCCAAGGAATTTTCTTGTTCGTGCGGAACTTTAGCAATCGCTGAGAGATCATTTAGTATTTAGAATAATGTTATTTACAAAAACATTTATATATAGTTAGTGCTAAGATTGTATTTAAATTGAAGCTATTAAAGTTAAAGAGATACAAGAACGGTAATAGGACATTAACTTTTCAAGGGAAATCACTAGAATTCACTGGAATAATATCTCAGGAATTTTAAAGTTTTGCGTAATGTTTGCGAGCTTTCCCAATTTGTTTATAGAACTTTAAGGAAATTTTGGTAGGAACGTTAAATAAAATTCAGCTTTTTGAAGCTCATAAAATCGATATTTAAGTCCGTATTTGTACCAATATTAATTTTGACTGGGATGAATTTTGATGAGCTGAGAAAAATGCAAATATACTTTGAAAGATGGAGAAACGGGCGGACAACAAACCATGAAGGATTTGTTTTTATAATTGGTTTGTTATGTAAATGCGAAAATTGATGAATCAATTAGCTTTTAAAATAGCAATAATAATAAAGATAAACAATTTTAATTTTTGATTTCCGGAAACATTAAAATCTAATTTTATAATAGTAATTAAAGTTGTTTTATGGAACTTATATATCCAATATTACATATATACCTATAAGTAGAGTACAATAAATAGCACAATAATCCTAATTTATAATTTATGTTACTTAATTTCAAATAAAAAGTCTTACCAATAATTAAAATTGGTTTCTTTGCTCCTTCATTTCAGAACATTTATTTTTCTCCTAATCAAAGTTTAAGCTTTGGTCCAAGGATTGTTGGATTGACAGATTGCTAAACTACGTAACTTTTGTTATTCCTTGTTTTTTTTCAAACATATAGAGAGTGCTCAGCGGAGGAACTTTTAAACAAAGAAAAAGTTGGTTAAATTTAAAGAAATTGAGAAACACAAATGTTTTACACAGAAAAAAAAATATAAATAACTTTGTAATTGTCTGCCTTCTGGACGCAATTGTTGTGGTAGTCATTAATACATATTAGCTGATTAGGGTCTTTCATATTCCACTTTACAAAAGCACAAAACAGAAAATGAAGATACCCCGTATATTAATGGTGATGAATTAATTTCCTTTTATCGGAGCGCTTAATGGAACTCTATGAAATAATACAATAAGCATATTGCATGTTATGAGAGAATTGTGAATATAAGTAGAAACGATATATTATGTTAGTTATTTCATCAAGATTAAGAATTTATAATTACAATAATTAAGAAATAGCAATAAATATGCACATCTAATTATAATGAGAAATAAATGTTGCTGGTAATAACACTCAATATATGCAGCGCTTGTAAAAGTTTTAAAATACTGTATTAATTTTAACGACTTTGTGCATTCTGGTATTCGTTTATTTATAATTGGACAAATTCTTATCAAGACTGCATCATTAAGAATTTTCTTTTTCCTTATTGTTGCCGGTTAGACTTTGAATAAAATTTTTAGAGACTACAGGAGGCCGATAAGAATGTTAAGAACATAAAGAAGAATCGTATTTTGTACAACATTGCAATATTTGACAGGTTTAGAAATTAATTATATTTTCAGATTTTCACATTTCTAAATGAGAACTTTGCAGCTAATTTTGGAGGCTAACCATGCATTTATTGCTAAATATACGACGAGTACCAATCTAACAACCTTTCTGAATACATTGAGTTTATTGATAATTTTATATTAATATTATTGAACGAGTTTAAATATTAGTCCGGCCGTTGTACGCTGACCACGCGCTGGAAAAAGCTTGATAGAGACTTCTTCTCCGGCACGAGATTAAAACTGAAGGCCATAATTAAGAAATGTTTTGTGCGGTGTGCCATTCGCTCGGAGGTCATTCGCAAATTCCAAATCAATTTCAAGATCAAGTTCAATATCGATTTCTATAGAGCGGTTTTAAATGCAGGTATATTAATTATAGGAAATAGATGTTGATGTTCCGTTTTTGGTGTAGATGACGAGTAGAAATAGATGTTATTATAGAGAAGGGTGTGTTTATTAACTCCAGATTAACTCTAGTCCAGGTCACTGCCTTCACTCACTGCCTTTAGTCATGCTCATCGCATCATTCAGTATTGAGGGTCTTAGTAATTCTACATTTTGGGAAATCCGAACTCAGCGAGGTTCTTAGAGCAATAATTTCTTTGAAAGCAAATTAACTGATTGCCCCTCAGGCCTGTCAGCGGGTCTCGCAAACAGGTCCCTAATTACGCTGAAAGCCTTCATCTTGCACTCGCCTTCAGGTAACTCGATGTAACCGCCGGGGCGGAATCCAATCTGAATTTTTCCGTCCAATCGAAGACGAATTTTTGCGTCAGAGGGCTTAAACGGTTTTTAGAATGTTGTCGGAATTTCGTTTGATGGATTTGCGACAGCATGCAGGTAAACCATTAGTGCAAACACATTTTAAGTGGAACACACCGCAACGGTTATAAAATTTTACCTGGTAAAACCCTCGGAACAAGTTTTGCTGCAAGTTGTGATTTCCCGCGCCCAAGTCCAAGTCCCAAGTCATTGCACTTTTCTCTTTTTCTGGTAGAAAATCCATGGGAAAGAAAGCTGCAGGTCGAGAACGAAATGAATCAGCATCGTCCCCAGATGATCGCAGATGATCTTCAGCATCACGGGCTACGGCCGGTTCTGCGGCAGATTTTACACGGCTAATTGACCACCGGAGCAGTAAAAGTGAGGACCAATTATTGCACCTGGTGAAACGTGTTAATTACCGCGTTTTGTTTGAGTACACATCAATTACTAATTCAGGGTTAGCATCATTGTAAAAGCCAATCCCTATCTTAAGTTTCCCATCTGGTCCGATATTTTGAAATGAGCTTAAGCCGCATGATGAACACCCACTCTCGACTCGGTTCAGCACATCGAGAAGCGATCATTTTTGGTGCACCGCGGTAATGTTTTATGTAGTAGCATAGTCCGGCCAGGTGATCGCAGTTATTAATGAAACCTCAATGTCGACATGTTACGTAAATCCCCGTGATACACGCAGTCACTTTGAGGTTTACTAAGCTAAAAAAATCGCTGCCGACACCCCGGTCAGTGTGCGTTCTATCGACAGATTCTGATTGATCTATCGATATTATGTTGGATCAGGGCTTCCGTCTCCGCAAAACTGAATTGAAATGCGGCTTAAACTTATGCTCGTTAGGCGCTGTGACTTATTTGAAGTCAGTCCGGGATAACTTTCAATTTCCGGCTGTAATTCGTTGAACTTAAAATTATTCAGTGAGTGCGAGAGGATTGACCTTGCAGTTATTTCTGCTGGTTAGTTGCAAACTTGCAGTACCACGGAGTGACCTTTCACAGAGTTTTGAGACCAGTTACCGGTTTTACTTTCCAGGATGTTATAAAATGCCCGCGCTAGCCAAGACAACAGGCTAAACAGCCGCCCCAGAAAAGAACAACGATTTTTGCCGGGGCGGTCTAATTCCTTGTTTTTCCGTTCGCAAACCAAATCGAGTAAACAGCGTGATTTGCGAATTGGCTTGGACCGATTTTGCCATAGGGAACCTGCCAACCATAGTATCTTTTGGGGACACCTTCAAGCTTGTTTAAAAGTCGACAGAATTTTAAATAGTTTTTCTGTTGTTCTTGCAATTTTCTGCCTTTCAGAATAAGTCAAGTGGAAATTAGCTGGCGAATTAAGCCAAGCCCGGAGCACGTGTGGTGGGACTGAAATCAATTGAAATCCTACCAAGAAAAAATAATAATAATGGAATCAGGGAGAAAAAACTATTTAGTGTATTTCGCACCCACCTCTGTCAAGCAGCGTAATTATTTATGGCGAAATACATAAAGTCGCTAAGCATTTAGTCACGGCTCTCAAAGAAATTTTTTACCACCGGCTCAGGGTATTGGTTTGAACTGCGGGAACTTGTTACTCATAGTTTTGGAATTGCAGAAGTTTTTTGCTTTTATGACACGAGAGTTGAACCACAGGCTTTAGCCTAATCAGAACGTTTCTAATAATAGTAGAATTAGTTCAAAACTATGTTTTGAAGCAACCATGATTTCCACTATTTACCTAATTAAGTAAGGGATGTCCTTCCAAAGAAAAATCACAAATATTATGAAGAAAGAAAAGATTTTTATTTGTATTCGGGTGACTTTTATTTCAATATTTTTCAAAAAAGAAATAAAATTTTAAATAATTTTTCAAAAAATCTTGTCAGAATAAATAAGTAAATAGTTATTAGAATGAGTGAAAATTATTTCTTGATTTCTGTTTATACATATAAATTTGAGAGACAATTTTTATAAAACAAAATAAAATGTTGCTAAAAGCACGTTATTTTATGAATACTCAAAAGCCAAGGAATCAATTTGTATTCCAATAATTTTAGAAACGATGCGAGCAATTGAAATAGTCTGAATTAATATTACATTTAAGAAGTTATAAACTTTACTAATTGCTCAAAGTTAAAGGATAACTACTTCTGCTCATTTCTACGAAAACAAAGTTGTTTACATATTATTAGTTATATTCAGAAATATCTAAGGTTATAAGCCAAAAAGACCTAAATGTTCTAATTGATTTTACTTGGGTTAAATTTGCATAAATTCCAATTTAAAATATTTTTATTAACTCGTACAACTCTTTGACTTTTATCAGTTATATATTTTCGTCCTGTAAAGCAAAGTCAAATGAAAAATATATTCTAAAAAACTTGTGCATTAATTACGATAAATTATTCCATTTTATGCATTTTTTATGGGATGTCGTTAAGAACAATCGTACTGACAATGAGACGACATACAACTGGTGTTGTTAAGGAGTTCCGCACCCATCACATTATTATTATGCCATCAAAGGTAATTGCGATTAGATTAAAACCTACCAGGTTTTATGCTTTTCTAGGGGGCGTACAGGTCAACGCTTACTTTGCCTCCGGTGATAAATATTAATGCACCTGGGGGTGTGGTCGTCTTGCAGATATCATCTGAAAGTATTTTAAGATTGTGCAAGAACACATAAAGTTTTCTATTTGTGTCCCAAAAAGAAAATATGACAGAACAAGGATGTGAAGCATAATGTGACACATATAAGCAAATATACGAGTACCTGGTTAGAACTTGTGCGTAATTTTATTTTGCGTCGTAATTAGATCTTGTTGCGTGTTAACAGTCCTACTGTCTGCAGATTGATATGCTAAGTCAGCATAAGTAATTTTAATTATTTGCTGGTTAAAATAGTTATTGCATGGCGTTAAGTCTGACAATCTCGTTAAAGCTGTAACGCATGCTAGAATCGGTTTGATTAATATTATTTAGTTTCCAGATAGTAACTAAGGTCCGCATAAAGACTACTTTTGAAGACCAACTGGTGAGAGTCCTGCTCATGGCTGTCGTAATTTATGCAAAAATGTTGCAAAACTCCGAGTTGGACTTCACCTGTGCTTTAATTGCCGAGATTGAGGCATTAATCAGAACTGATCAGTCATAATCAATGCATGAGCGGTCATTCCGGATACCCCAGATGTTTGCCATAATTATATAATACTCGCAAGCTGCTAATTGCAACCTGCTTAGCCGGAGGCAGTCGACACAATGGCCAGACGGCTAGTACCAGACGGAAGTTTTCCCTAGATTATCGCGATAGGGGTGTGGTGCAGGGGCGGGGGCGGCCGCGGCTAGAATCGTTCTAGTCTATCCGAGTCGCGAGTAACACCTGGAGCCCAATTCGCGGCACAATTCGCGGCACAATTCGCGCAATTTTTCATAATTTAGCCGATCTCGACCACAGAGGTGAACGATTAGCGCTATTTATTAGAAAATGATTTTTCGTCCAGGGAAGTGAGGGGGACTCGTGCTTCGGCCCCAAGGCCTTGTTAAAGCTAATGGATTTCAATTACAGAGGCCGATGTGAAATTCGTTTCCTCGACTTCAATGCTACCTGTTCAAAGAATGCGCTTTTAAGTAATTACTTATTCACTGGCACCGGTAATTAATGAGATTTCTTATAATTACCCACCTTGCACACAGGCCAGGCTAGCAATTGCCTTTTCTTTGCGCTTTTTGATAAGTAATGGACCGCCACAAACTGGATCATTCTGACCACTGAGGCTTTTCGATTGTGTCAAATTGATGCGCGAAAGGTGTGGTAAGCCACTTGACCGACCGCTAAGAAGTTTTGTCGTCTTTCTAAGTGGGCACCCATAATTCATTCTTGGTGCAACAAAGCTACTTCAAGGAAGCTGTTTATCGACAGTGAATAAATACTTAAGTGCATTCTTTTCTGAAGGGGTTGGTCAAGTGCGGAGGGCTGTCAGTGAGCTCTTGAAAGTACTTCATACAAAAGTTGTTTTACTAGTTGCAGGCCTTTTAATTGCAACGCAATGCAACCGAAGCAAGAACTGGTCGCAACGCTTCCTTTTTGCAATTCTTCTTTTAATTTATTTTAAAGGAACATTGGCCTCAGGCATTCGGAATGGTTGTGCCAGTATAACAATTTTTAGCCTACAATGGAAGGCTGAAGGAAATTCTAGATTTTGTGTAAGTATATGTAAGTGCCAACAGACTTTCTTATTTACAGAAATCCTTGGTAGCTGCAAAATAAAGCAGAATGGAATTGTTTAAATAAACATATTTTCTTTACAAACCCTTAACTATTAGTTACAATTGAGATCTTTCAGAAAACTCAAACATTTTACAACAAGTTTTAATTTAATTATAATAAAATAATTCCAATGCTTTATGGATAGTTTCATAGACTTGCTTCCAAAAAACCATAACGATTTATAAATTGGGCTGGGAGTCATGGTCAAGAAAAGGACATTATTTAATTGTAATAGCCGAAAACAGGACTCTCAACATTTGTATATCATAATAATAATTAGGGATACTTTCGTATGGCTCGTTTTTTTAATACTGAGATAATTCCTTTCTTCTTTCATTTTCCGACTGCATCTATACAAATTTAAACACATCCTGCAACATCATTGAAGCATTAATTAAAAAATGGAAAAAAATGAAATCGCAGTAATATAGTAATGCAAACAACAACCGCGATTTTTCAAGATAGGCATCATGTACAACATGTTAGTTTTTATACAAAAAGGGTAATCGAACAGCAGACAAGGTTTAAAAGCACGAGAGTCAAAGAACGATTTCTTAAGTGCATTTTTACCAATACTCGTTTAACACTGAACGACTCAACATGTTTATTAACATTAAGGCACATGTTATTAGCAGATACAAATACACCATAATTTGTAGTACAATTTCTTACTGTTTTTCGCTGATTAGTCTAACTTCGTTAACATTTCACTTCTATACGCTTTTGGTCCTCCATTTTTTCATCAACCTTCCGAGCTTGGTTTTTATATTGTCACGAATTTGAATTAATATCTCCGATTTTCTTATACTCGAATTAATTCACAAATATTACAATATAGATTCATTTTATTAATTATTTGATGCAAATAAGGTTTTTAAAAATATTTAATGTTTTCGTTATATGTACAAGAACCAAATGTTTCATTTTAGTATAATTATGAATTTGATAATTAAATGAAAAGGTATAACTTTTAAAATTGATTTTTTTCCTTTAAAAAAAATAAACTACAGAATACAATAGAATTTGTGTTCGATTTCTAAGTAATGCAGTTAAACTACTTACTAAGTTAGTACCTGTGGCTTTCAACATATAGTAAAAGCGAGCAAAAGTTTGGACTTTGTTGAATCATTTTGGGGTAGTACCTATTATATTGAAGTCTGATTTTTATAAGCTATATTTTTCGTTTCAATATTAGTTTTACAATTTTTGTATTAAACGAAATTATAAACTCCAAAATCCCTTAGACAACTAAATACTTGTAGAAGACCAGATATGTGCATAAAAATTGTATCCTAAAAGTTGCAATACAATATGTATAGTATATCTAAAATTATAATTGCACTTATTTATTTGTTACATAAAAGTTTGCAAAAACTAGTTAAATAACTTTATCCCAACAACGAATTCTGTTTTTAATAACTGGTGTTGTGAAACTTTTATTTATTTCTTTTTATAATGTACAATGAAAAAAAGAGGTCAACCGTAAATCGATATAATCAATCAGCTATAAATAGAATCGAATAAAACATAATTCCAAATTTGATAAATACGTACATATGCGTCAGTGTGTTATAAGATTTCTGATTTCTCCCTGAAATTAGCATGAAAACAAAATGAATAAAAAATGGTTTCGCGCAAAATTCAATAAAGCTCAATTACGAACAGACAGGTCATAAGTTATGCCGCTTAACTGCCCAGAAGTAGTAAGTAAGCTTTCAACTGAGCAAGCACATATGATCGAAAAACAATATAAAAAAATCTTCAAAATAACCAGCTGTTTCTAGAAATCGGCACTTAATGAGGAAGTAAACAATGGCTCTATACCTGCGTAAGTTGTCTCAGGTGACTGTTACGTCCGACAAAAAACTCCGTGTCCAAGAAAAGACGTAAAGAAATAAAACCGTCTGTGGCCGGTGTTTCTCCACCCAGGTAATGCGCGAAAAAGCCCCGCGAAGCCGTTAAAACCCAGCAAGTGACTAGTGAGTGGATCGCATGAATCACCTGTGGAAACAGTCTCAGCGGCGGTGTGGGCAGTAAATCTCGGAAATGACGTCCAGCATCCACCTCATCCTAGAATGTTGCATCAGTCCCATCCAGGTTCGAACCAGAACTGAGGGAAATTGAGAAATTCCCAGTTTCCAGCTGCGTGCCGAGCCCCTTGACTCTATGGAGCTCGCACTTCTGGAGCTGACGGACAGTCCACCGGTTTGACCACGCCATTAGAAGAAGACAAAAGGGGCTCAATTGACCCCTCGAACGTGGAGAACCTGTCCCCGGCAGACGCCTCATCGGCCGCCCTGCAGATAAATCCCCAAATTTGAATTGAATGCTTAATACCAGATGAGAATTGCACCTTCCTGGGTGGGTGTGACCATCTTGAGATGTCAAGGGGCTCTTTAAGCGTCAAACGGAAAGCGTGACACCGGTCAGATGCCGACCAGGTAGCATAATTCAACCGTCAGAGCTCACCTTTAGTCGACGTCAGCGCATCTCAGCTGCTACGCAGGTTGGCGCGGAGTTTCTATTACGAAGTGAACGTTAGGGGGCCACCAAATACGTCACTGCTGCGGGAATTCCCTGGTTTTCTGGGGCATTGCCGACGCAGTCTCAACGCACTGTCGACGCACATGCAGTGCAATGGTCGCATTTCACCGATGCACCGTTTTATGCAACGCATTCGCATAATTTTATCTCGCTTGAGGTGATTTGATCAACGATCACCCGCTCGACGAGTGCACCTCATGTTTTGGGTATGTGCACGAACTCCGCGGCGGGGGCGGAAGTCTGCGGAGGCGTATGCTGTTCATTTGCCCGAATTCATGGGCTTTGCGCGAAAACTAAACACCTAGATTAAGATGCAAAAACTGCGTCTTAAGATGCCCTTGAGGTGTCGATTAATAACTGTTCACGCTTATTTTTTTCCTTGCAAAACCCAGGTTAGATTTAGATAAAAATTTCGAAGGTTGTCGGGGGAGCAATTTCTTCTACCAGACTCAAAAAGCCGCGCTTGAGCCCCCAGTCGGGCTCATTGACTCGTGGTCCATTGTTTACCGAAGGTACCTCGGGAATCGGACGAATTAGACACGGAAGTTGTCAACATTTCCCTTCCTCCCCCAGCTCCAGGCTCGGCTTGATGGAGCCGATGAGGCTCGACGCAATCAATCACTCCCTGGGCGCTTAAGATTTTATCGCGGCTTTTTTCGTGGGTTATTGGTGGCAATTTAATTTATGGAATGGCGTTTTTTTCCCACATCGGGACGCTTTTTCTGTTTATGTTTTCGTTACTATTGCATCATTCACACCTGATCTAATCAGCAGTCAAATTTCTTTTATTATCTCGTTAAAGAATTACACGGACGTGATTCCGCCGGATTGGGGCTATCTCCTCTTCCTTGATTTATGTCTCGTTTCAAAAGTGATTAAGGTCAGTGCAAACTATCACGTTTGCTTTATTCAACAAACAATTTAACAACAAAATTTTGGGGGTTGTTTCAAACAGTCCTAATCCAAACCCGCAATTTTATATAAAAAAATAAACATATAAACATATTCTGTTTTGTTTTTCCATATTTTAGTTGCACAGCAGAGATTTCCTTTTCCTTTTGGTAATAAATCACAATTTATTGTTAAATTAAAATTAAACGTTCAATTTGTAATTAAGATTCTTTTGAATCTTATTTTGGAATTTCATCAAAAAATATACCTAAAATTGAAGATTAAGAACGTGATTGAGCAGTTTCTGGTGTTAGGAGAGTAGCAATCTTAACAATTAACAAATGCCGGAAGAAATACCAAGACACAAGTATTACTTTGAAAATGTACGCAATTGAGTAGGTTGTTTTTTCTTTAAGAGATCCGATTTTTGAATAGCGACCTTGAAAAAGGTAGCAGTTTTCTAGTTTTTTCCGGTTACAGTACTCATAACAAGGTTTCTTTTTCTTTTATATTTCATCAATTTATATTAATATTTGACATCTTCCATATTATTTAAAAATTTAATAACTTGATGAATTTATAATAGTCTAATAATAAATAGATGACATAAGCTGGGGACGCTAAATATAACCTCAGCGTTTATTGGACTCGTTTATCAGAACGAAATATGATTTTCACGGCATCTTTTATGTAAAATTTTTGGGGACTCACCATATTACAATACTTCGAAAAAAGCATGCTATTATAATTCGAAAGTTTTACCTTTTGAATAAAGGTTGCAGAATTGATAACTTTGTAACCAATGTTTTGGTGGCATATTTTGAATAAATTAAGTATTTTGAAGATAACTGAAACTGTAGTTTCAAATCAAATAATATTCCTAAAAATAATTTAATCAGGAAGGAAGAAAGAGATTTAAGAGTTTATTTTTAGACAATTATTTTGGAGCATTCAACATTTTTTAACCTTTTATTGAGGCTCATTTAAGGTTTTAAGTTCTACTTTCTTTGGCTCGATTCGGAAATAGATTGCGAACCAGCTAAATAATAACAAATACGCCAAATTTTTAAGAAATTGAAAAATCCCCATATTTTAAAAGTTCAGATTTCATTTCAATGAAACTTGTTTTGTTTTTTAAATATAGGGTGTATGAAGTTTTCGAAAAACAAACAACTGAAAAGATTTTGATTTGGAAACTAATAATATCGAGATAAATGGATGGAAGCGTTTGTGAAATGAAATTGAGATAGAAAATCTGAAACTTCTCAAGTAAAGTTAAGCCACCCGAGGCGAAGTTAATTTTGTGCACTAAATCACTACGAACTCTAAATGAACCAGATATTTCTAGTTCAATAGCCTTCATAGCGGGATGTATTGTACTTTCAATCGAAAACGAATGATTGATTTTTCAATGTGAATTTGAACGATTGTACCTATCTAATTTTTTGACTTCATGCAAATCTTGTAAATTTTGCAGGAGCTTTGTTGTGGAACTCTGAGGAGAGTTTAATGGCCTTATGACTTTGCATGCTGCTAAGAATTAGTTAAGTGATAGTTAAAGTGTCAGAGTTTAAGAGCATAAAAGATAAAAAATATAAAAACAATTTTAATGACTGCTATCGATCTTTAATATTAATTGCATAGGTTTTTTACCTGCTTCGTTAATTTGTCTAACTTCAACTTTTGAAAGATTTATGAATTTCGACCGGATGTTTTGATAGCACTATTCAGTAGTCTATAAAGTTTTAAAGTTAGATTTAAATGATTGTTTTCCACATTTGACTCATTTATGAACACTCTTACTACCTAATCAGTGCAATAAAAAACGTAAGCTCCATATTTTATTTTTCATCTTTCTTATAGCAATATGTGGAATTAAAGCTGAGCAGGTGTGGGGTGGAAGATAATTTATATTATCTAAAATTATGTATTTAATATTTCAAGCATTTTAGCATTTTATGCTACTGATAATCATTCCCACTTTAGTTTTTTCATAATTTCCTTTAGCCTTCAGTTAAAATTACTCATCATTATTTAAGTATTTTTCTATGATTTTAATTAAGTTGGTTACATCACCATTTAAAAACCGTTTAATAACAAATAGGAAAAAAAGCTAGGTAAACAGGCGAAAGATTACAACATATTGAAGCGAAGAAGATTCCTGTGATAATTATAATCCAATAACGCGAGACCATTGAACACGAGCATAAAACTAATTAGCATCACGAAGTCCAATGATGAGAAAGATATCGTCCGCTCAGATCTAATTTTATTCTCCTCAAAGTGGTCCGTCGTCTGAGAATTTCCTTCAAGCATCGGCCGTTGGAATTCAGCTTTACATGACTGTCTTTAATTATTCAATAGAAGCAAAAAATGAATAAACACGTCTCGTTTGATAGGTAACGATCCTTCGCGTTTGGCTACTGTGTGACATAACCATATAACAAGCCGCTTTGGAATAAAGGCGGAATTTACCCTATTAAGACGCTTTTCTGACAATGCAACATTAAATAATTAATTGCTTTAAGGCACGTGTCGTGCGAGATCCTGATAAATAAAATAAATAGAGATTCAAAAAAAGTTAACTTTGGTATGTTGGTAAACACTGGCTTTCGGATCATGTCAGATCTACCAGCTAGCGATATGCAAATGCACTAATTCGGTCCGATCCAATTAACTACGCACTTAAAGACAAACCTACCTTGAGTTGGTCAATTGATCTAAACCAGCCTTGGGGTGATTTGCATCTCAGACGACAGCAGTAATTACTGAACATTTCTGATTTCCAGTACGTCATTGAGGATGTAGTAGTGGTTAGAGGACTCCTACGTGAGATGCAACGCAATGCGTAAAATCCGGGCTACTTCTGGGAATTTTCAACTTAAGCTTGCATTGAAAAATTCCCAGATTTGAACTATCTTTTTGTTCCAAAGGCCTGTTTTAGCAAAAGTTATACTTTTCTTAGAATAACCAGCTGATTTATATGAAAATTGGAACAAGTTTTATGACTGATGGATTATACGAATGTTTTATTCATCTAATAGTCCTGCAAAATCGGTAAATAACCGCAGAATTAATTAGGATTTATGAGAATTGAATTCATCATGGATTAAGTGACCGAAGAAATGCTAGAATGGTAATTAAAGAATTATTTTTATTCTTTTATTGTTACCTTGAATTCTAGAATGAGACCTTAAGCATTTTTAGTTTTTATTAAAAATATTAACTTGAAGATTTGGAACGACTTTAATTTACCAACATAAGCAAAAGTTAAGAGTTTTTATACTTAAAATTATTAATCAGTATCTTCAAACAATAGCCTGACATTTTCTGTATTTAAAATGAATAAGTTTTATAAATGTGACCATTATTGAATTATATCTGATTCTATCCGGTAGCCGTTTCATATGAAATAAAAATTTAATACCTGGAAATGAGATCTCAATTTTGTCAAAAAATCAAGTTGGATACATATTTCAAAAATTTAGAACATAAATGTATATGAGCTCTAACAGTAGTACACAGTATAAGAAACACGAATATAGGCGTAAGAAGAAATTATCTTAAGAGGTCTACACCGATATTTGTATATATTTGCATATATATATATATATATATATATATATATATGTATTTGAACACTATATCGTTATTATCATACTATTCTATTAAGGCTTCTTGCAATTCTTTCGGAATTGCACTTAACATTTGAATAACATTGGCTTCCACTAAAGTTTATCTTTATGTATTTAATGCTGTAACACTGGGAAATTAATGAAAGTACACCAAAAGTATTCATTTGGACAGTATTCAGTTGTGCTCTTATAGATTATCTTTATTCTTCGCAGCACTCTAAAAAATGGTATGCACACAGATGAACTTTTCTTTCAATGCTTATTTATGTTCATGAATTCTAAAGGCAAAAATTACTAAATTAATTACCAAGAACATGAAGATATGGCATTTAGAAATGCAAAGTATCCGAATTATAGCATATGTTTTCAAAATAAATGTGTACTAGTTTTCTTCTTGATTCCGTAGAGCTGCATGAAATTATGCGTACAAATTTATATGTTAAATTATATAGTATGCGTAGGTATCTACATATATGTACATTAAATTAGCTGTTACTGTTGTCATTGAGATTTCAATGTAAATTTAAATATGTCAACTATGTGTTATGCTATGTATTAATTAAAAATAATAGTAGTAAGTAAATATTTTTCCAATTAACTTCTCTATTAACAACAATCCTCCAAAAATTCTTCACAGTTATCTAAACCACCTTGAGACATAATAGGCCCCAATAAGCTTACTTCCCTTGTGCTTGCCTCTGTTAGTTACTGAATCATTGTAAGTAAGTAGTTTGCACTTTCATTTTCTAGAATAAATTAAAGTTCTTCAATGGATAATGTGATCATCATCGTGCATTTCCACGTCATACTATAATAACAAGTTGTGAAAAATGTGAAACTCTTGACATTTTTGAGGAATTTTAAGAACTCAACTATTGATGTTCTAATGAAACTTGTAGAGTATACTTCAAGGTGCGAAACAATATGTTTTACAATAACTTATTAATTCAGATTTCAAATGATTTACGAGCTATATTGCGCTCATTTTATTTTTTAATTTTTTATTTTTTGCTCGGAAGGCTATACTTGTTAACGCTTGAAATCGACGCCTTTTATGGTGAAATTCTTCTAAGTACTAATTTGCACTACATGCCAAGATTTTGTGACTTTGACCGGGTTTATATCTTTAATTGTAATTCTAATTATAGGTGCTTTGTACTTATTTAGAAATTATTATAATTACCTAATTAAATCCGGTCGTGATCACATTTGCAACTATTTTCTTAAGTAGTATAATGATGTTGATAGTGGCAGCAGATTTATAAGATTATTTTTTTTCCCGGATACTAAACTAGACACAAACAGACTAATATACAAGCATTGAGATTGAACTTTCAATACTCAATGCATAATGCAATCTCTCTAATGTTTTTTATTAATATATCAGTATTAGGCCTTTCAAAGTAATTGAAGAACATCATTAAAGTTTATGCAAAACTATAAATAATGACTATAAATAATTGTAGATTCAGAGGTAAATTTAAACAATAACTTTTGTTGTACTGAACCTCTTGAGAATTATCTTTTTATATTCTCAAATTCATTTGAATCTGTTTTTCTCATTTAATTATAGACTGCAAAACACTAAAATGTACATTTAATAATACGTTCCAAATCAAATTAATGTTACCTCTATGTCTGAGATTGATGTTTATGACCTGTGGATATTTCTTTATCGGATGCTAATTACAGCAAAAAAGTTTTTTATCGATTCACCGAACATTAATCAGATGCACCTTTAAATCTGGTAAGAAAAACCCAAAGACTGCTCAAAATAAAGCAAGCCAGAAGATGCGATTGCTTGTATTGGACATTTTCTTGATTACCGACGTAAAAATATTGAATTTGGTTTTCCACTTATTTGTTTTAATTGCAAAATTAGGAGGTCAATAAAGTAATTATTTTGCAAAAAGTTAAATAAGTGTTTGTTGACGGACTTTTGATTAACTTTGCGTTATAAGTTTCCACTGATGTCATACAAAAACATCTAAAAGCAAGGTGATTACGACTAAATAATCTTCTTTTTTCTTAACCTCTCTAACTTTATCATTGTATCTTTTTAATAAAGTGAAGTAATATTTTTATTTTGTAGAGCATTAAAAGTTTTTTTAATAATTAATAAAAAGAGGTATTGCCTAAATCTCTTGAACTTGTGAAACTAATAACTTTACCTGTTTTTGCGAAATTATTTTCAAAACACTTAATAAGAATGCATAATTTATTCCATATGTTCTATTTAAAGGCTATTAAGCATAAAAATGGTAGACATTACCTTTTATGATGTGCGGGCTATAAACTTCTAAGGATATATTGGTTGATAATTTGTTGATCGGTCTTTCCGGTTTCCAACATTAACCTTGCTGAAGCACAACATTTGTGTATGCAAAATAGTCATTCTTATTTTGCTGGCACCATTACTTAAGGTAAGCGAAATCCTGTAGCAATAAAATTAAATGCAAATTAAAAATAAAAGCAAATTAAGAAGATCATATACATTTTCAAGGTTAAAACGAATTCTCATTGTTTTCAGAGGCACTTTTGATTTAATTTACAAAGTATTTTTATTTCATTTTCATTGTTATGTATGGCAAGCCTTTATATTGATGTACATATAATATCTTATCGATATATAACAAAAATTCAATAAATTAAATCATTTATTGCTTTCAGAACAATGAATTAAGAACACGTTTCTTTAAGTGCTCTTAGATAATTCAAATGGAATACGTATTTCAACACTTTACATACATTTTCTTAAATAACCTCTTCGATATTAAGGCAAAAATTAAGTTTTGAATTAAGATTTATGGATGTCGCAAGAAGGTGATGGAAAAGCCAACTTTTTAAAATTGGATTATGATAAGAAAAGTGACCACCTTTCGTGCTGTTAGCATTCAATATTTAAAAATCGTTTGCTACATTAAATTTATTAAAGGCGTGGCATGGTCCATTTAACGTAGATGTGTCCAGTTTGCGGAGATTTTTCTTTGGAATAATCTAACAAAGTTGCATTCAAAGGGGGTTGTTATCAACTAGTTAGATACTCGATTACAAATGTTATGACAAGTATGGATTTTCAAGCAAATTAATCATTAATCAATGTTTTGCAGCATAATATCTGAAATATAGATATGAAGAAAAATAGTCCTATAATGAAATATCCAAATGGCTTTTGAGCGGAAGATTTACACGTTAAGTTTAAGTGTTATTGTCATAATTATTTAAAACCCATTTTAAGAGGATGTTTTGATTTACAAAATAGAAACATAAGCTGTTTAAAACCGTCTCAACACCGTTTTAAAACTGCCTTAAAACTTTTCTTGAACTAATGCTGTCGTCAAGAAAATATATTTGTAGAAAATAAAGTCTTTAAAATTTCCGATTCAATTCAATTTCGATATAATTTTTATAATATTTTTATTGACCATTTCACCAGGTATATAAGTGTCTTTTTATAAGCCAAGGAATATGGTAGAATATTTTTCTGAAAAGCTCTCTTTCCAAAAGATACTAAATACCTTCAACTTAAACAATTAGGCACTATAGATTTACAGAAACTGATTTCAATGTTAGTCTATTGATTTAAGTTATATAGTAACACCGATAGAAAAATAAACCAGAAACTAACAATAGGTAACAAGATTTCTATCATGACATTGTTAAGTCGAATATATTGTAACTTTAGCACAATTTTTTCGCATATCCCCAAATCACTTCAAATTATTATAAATATGATAAAGTAGTTTTGTAGTGAATCTTTTAAGTGAACGATTACTCGCATTACTTTCTGAAACAATAACTTGAAACATTTTTGAGAGCTTTAAACAATTTCTGTATATTATATGAACATTTAAAGTTCCTTTTTCGAGAAAGATGAAAAAGAAAACTGAACAAAAAAAAACCAAATAAAATATTAAGAACCTTACCTGTATCCGTATAAAATTAGTTTTAGTAAATTTATTATAAATAATAAATTTCGAAGTGTATTTTTCATTAACATTTGTCTAGGGTCTATGAAATAATTCCCAAAAATGTTCAAAATACGTATATTGATATTTCACCTTTTATTTACATTATATGGCTCTCAAAAACGTGGTGTGATGAAACAATTTTATTCTTGGATTCATAATCTAAAGTGAATGAAAAAACCATAAAATATGCAAAAACCTTTTTTTAACTTTTCGTTTGAAAATGTTATAATAAAAACGATTTATAAAATACGAATGAATGCATCTAGAAAAGTAATACTTTTGTTACAAAATATGAATTTTGTATTTTTTTTCAATTGTCAGCACACACAAAAAAAGGAAAAAATAAGTAAAGAAAGGATTTTTTTGTATTGCTAAGTAAGAAGTTAAATTAAAAGAAACATATGATTTTGTTAAAGATAAACCTTTATTTTCCACTATTTATAATTGAAATAATTTTTAAAAGCACGCATAACTATAGCCGAAAACGAAATTATATTCTAGGGTAAATAAAATGACTCCGATCACTGCAGCACCGCTCCGACAGAATCACAAAGTTGTGAAATCAGCAAGTTTGGGGCAGTCCGCTGTCGTTGCTATTTTCCATAATTGAGATATCACAAAAATTAGTAATGCACCTGACACGAAAAACGAGAAAATGCGAGCCCGGGAAAGCACAAATGGCCAGCAGCGGTTAGAACTGGTTGCATTCATACCGCCGAACATAAATTAGCGATTCCGTCGATTACGCGCCGCGGCACGCGATCTATCCACCAAAAGGCGTTTTCACGGGTACCACAGAAAATCGCGAATTTTATTCTACCCGTATTTACGCAACATCTCGAGATCCACCTGGTTTTCGCAAAATTCCCGTGAAAATTCTCAGAAGGATGGAGACTCCTTGGAGACACCTGCGAGGAATTGTCGCGCGAAAGTTTTGTCAAATGGTTTCAAGGAAACGGAATGAGTGTGAAAAAACCACCGAACCAACGCACTTGCACAGATCTCGGTCACTGGCGGCCGCCGTTTGGGGAGCTTTTCGGTGAGGCGCACCAAAAGTGTCGCCAGCCAATCAGAACCGGAAATTCTGTGACGCACGCGTCCGTCGACATCACACACGCGGCAAAATCCCAAGAAAGCCCGCGCGCGATGCACGCCGCGAGGCTGGGTCCAGTGGGGCCCCCGTCGCCGGGCAGCGCCAAAAGCAGCCCCAATCTGACGCGCGTTCGCCGCGCTAAGTGGGGCGGGGCGGGGCGGGGGCCGCGACTCCGGCACCGTACGGAACGAGCGCCACTGGGGTCGACGGGTATTTAAACTGATTGCAGCCCCGAGGAGCCAAGCATTGGTTAGCTATCGTCCGCTCTAGACTATCTTCTTGAAGTAGTAGCGCTGTGTAATTATTAGCTTCACTAACTTATAATAGAAAGCTTGTGAAAATCGTTCCTCGAGATCTGTGTGTGACTCCTTGGAAGTAATCCTTAAAATCTAGTGCTAATCGCCGCGCCCAATCGCTGGAAGTTGAGACACAGATCGAGTCCTTTGGATTAAACGAAGCAATAAGACACAGTTCCTACTGTCCCTTACCGGTGGGAAAAATAAGAAAATCAGTAAAAGATAAAAATCAGTCATCCCCGAGTAAAAATGAACATGGGCTGAACAGGGGTTGAACGTGGTCCTTTCAGATTTTTTAGGGCCGTACGCGGTCTGTACAAGTATGAAAAAGCCCGAAAGGCTGTACATAGGCCGTACAAGGGCCTATTTAGAATGAAAAATCCAATTTATGCATGGTTTGGGCCTTACATGGGTCGTACTTAGGCCACACATTACAAAATAATCGTCGGCCGTACATACGGGCGTACAGCGGTTGAACACAATTTGAAAAAATAATTATTTATCGTATTTGATTCAATTCTATGACTGAATTTTGCTAACATAAATGTAAACACACTGATCAATATTGTTAACATGCAAATTATCATGTATTATTATTATTATAAATTTTTTAAATCAAGTATCTATCTTTAAAATAGTTTATTTAAGGTAAATAACATAAACAATATACTTAATATGTGGTTATTAGTGCAATTTATTTACTTCATTTTTATAAAAACATACAAAAATATAACATGGTAGTATATATTAATATATTAACATATGAATCCTTATTCAACTCTTTATTATTCGCTATATTCAATGTTATTATCTGGTTTTGCAATATAAACTTTGTCACCAATTCTTATTAAATAACATAAGCAGACTATCGCATTTACATCGATAAGAAAGTTTGGTGAATTATCTTCAATTTTTCTATATAAATAGGAAAGTATAATTTCTTTTTCGATATGATTCACTTCATTAGTTACTGGATCTGTAATTTTTCCCTTGAATTCGGTTTTAAAGGGATTCTCAATCTTCACTTCTTTTAAAAATGCAAAAAACTTTGATCCATTGCATTCAAAATCACAATTTTTGGTAGGACAAATACATGTTTTGATAAAGAATTTCACAAATCCTACTTTCATACCTTCTGTTGTTGAAAATTGAACACAATAGGATGCAAAAGATGTCTTTCTTCTATAATCAAGTGCATATATTGTTTGTTTTGTCGTTTTCAATCTAAAAAATTTTATAATGTTTAAACGAAGTATATTTTCCATACTCGTAATGCTATGAAGTACAACTTGAAGTTCTTGAGGTATATTTTTTAAATACATTAGTTTTCCTAAGGCATACATATTTCCACTTACTCGGCGAAGAGAACTAATTCTTTTGCCAATGTTTCTTAATTTTTTACAAAATTTTGTTACTTCAGTGTCTTGTCGTAAATTATTAATTTTACTCGTTAATATTACACTTCTCATTAAGTTGTTATATATTTGTATTCCTACATAGCGAGTACCGTGAACACAGTTTTTCATTTTTCCAAGCAAATCTTCGAATGGAAAGCATGAGGTCACCCAAAGTGGGCCTAGATCCTCAACAAGATCAGGCAAATGTTGTAATGAATGTATATTAAATGTCAAAAATCTTTTGTCATACAAATACTCAAAGTTTGATACAAATTCAGTCAACAAATTTCTACTATTATTGATAGATTCTATTGAGATTGATTTTCCATTCAAAATATAAATACCATAAAGCAATTGCATGTAATGTTTTAAATATTTTTCTTCCATTAAACCGTCAACTACAGGCAATGAATAAAAAAGAAAGAAATTTTTCCACTCGCTAGCTTTCCAGTGGTTTAAGTGTTTTATTAATGATCGTGGCATCCTTTTAATAAAGCCAGGAGGCTTTATTTTCATCAAACGTTGATCTATTATTTCACGATAATTATAAAGTGACCATGGTCGATATCTGAATTCGTTTCCAATCCATAATTTTGCCAAAACTTGAATTACACCAAGGTACACGCAATGCATAACATCAATTGCGGTACCACGTGCTACATCTAACATCATACAATTTAACATACACGGACCTTTTATTCCATACTGTGGTTCTTTTGTTTGATAGGCTAATAAACCAAGGTCGTCATAATCTTGTTTTTTTTTTAATACAAGATTCTCTTCAAATGGATAAATATGTGTTCTCCCATACACACCTTCTTCACTTACGGCATCACCTTTACATTTGCACCGTGGGCAACCATATTCACCATTAAATTGTTTGTGGTTCAAAAATTTTCCTCTAGCTGGTGTATCGCAAGTACCACAAAGAATCCATGCTTTTACAATTTGTGAATTACGTAAATTATTAATTTTCATTGGTATTCCAACTTCAAATTCAGCCATTTGATGATATAAGGGAGTTAAAAAAAAAGTTACCATAGGCTCTGAAGGACCAAACCAAAGTCCAGCTAGAATCATATTTTCTTTCATTATTCGTTTGTCATACGGCAGTTCATTAATTATTAAATAAAATGGCCAAACACTATAACACCGTGATTTAAATATTGGTGCACCGTCTGTATACCACATGAAGGAAAGATTAAATTCGTTGTCGTCAGGATTATTGTTGTTCTTGTGCAATTTATATAATTTACCGTCAAATATATCCTCAATAAATGCATCATTTTCTTTTATGCGATTAAGGCGATATGATAAATTATCAACGAAACCAGGTTGTAGAAGCAATTCTTGCAATTGATTAGCTACCGGAATTTCTATAAAGTAAGATTTTTCGTGCCCATTATTATTTTCTTGATGAACACAATCACATGTAGATATTCTAGATTGTAAGCTTCTCATACAATCACCACAATAATAATGTTTTTTAAGAGGTACTGCATTATTTTTAAAAAAATTCATAAATCTAAAAATTGTTCTTTTATGTGTTGAATCAGATGGTAAATGGATTGAAATTAATTCTAGGAGATCAGCAAAAGCAGCGCCAGTAAGGTTGTGTGCCATGACATATGTAAGAATACTTATCATACTTTCTGATAAAGTTATAGGGGCTCCAGCATATAAGGGAGTATTTGCATCGTCATTGACATTTGTCTCTTCTTCATCAGAAGTTTCATTTTCTTCATCTTCTGATTCGTCTTGACTTGTTGATTCACCTTCCTCTTCTTCTTCACTTTCGTCTTCATCATTATTATTGTCGTCATCAGGATGATCATCCTCGTCTTCATCACTATTATCGTTGTCATCATCGTCATTATCTTCATCACTATTATCGTCATTATCATCATGTCTGTGTCGATCTCGATCACTACCTTCTTCTGCTTCCGATGATTGAAGTTCTTCATGTCTATTTTGCTGTGCAATTATCACGTTTTCAAATATTCCTATATGATTCATTGATATATCTTTATTAAGAGTAATGTCTCCTTCAACTTCATGATGTGTATTCTGGGGAATCTCACAATTCTGTTCGAGTTGGTCTGCAATTCAAGGTTATTGAAATAAATATAATATATTTGGGGAAATAAAAAAGTATAACAAATGCATTATCAAAAATAAAAATACACAATTTTTGTTTGAAATAAAATCAGCTAACTGATTGACTTTTAATTAAAAGTCGTAGATTCCTATTCTTTTCTTTTTCAGTAAAAAATCAGTAGATGCATAAAATAATCACAATATTCCAAGTGGTACCCACACCCTGATAAATATATTGCATTATCATAAAATTTATAGAATTGTATTTAAAAATTTGAATTATATGACTTCTATGAAACTCGATATAGAATAACAAATTCGGAAAAATCATTTTTTAAAGATGAGATGGTATATCGGTTATCGAAATTATTTCTAAATTATTTTTAATCCTGATGAACGCCCTTGCTATTGTTATATAAATAATCCCATCGTATAAATAAAAAGCTATTCATTATTCATAGTCACGTGCAGTGATGGTAATAATAATGATAATTGAGAGAAAAAAAATAACTTACTTGGTAACGCCAATAATTCTGCATCAGTACCCTGATATCTTGGTTTTTTTGAACCTGAAGGTGTATTCCTATAATTACAAAATTTTTAATGCAATGTTAATGACTGTATGAAATGGATTTTGCTACAGATTTCATTAATCTCACCTGTTTTGTATAAGTGGTCGCTGATTTTTCAATCTTCTTAATAATTCTGATCGTCTACTCCGACTATAATCACTTAGATCACTAGATGGGTTAATTTTTGGCATTTTTATTGTAACTAGTAAAATAAACACCACTTTTTAATTCACTAATGCCGTTAAAATTTTTTTAGATAATGTCATTGCTGAAGGAATGAAGTAGTACTTCTCGTTCTTTCGAAGCTAAGATTCAGAATATTGAGAATCCTTTTTGGTTACACTGCATTAGTTGTCTTAAAAAAACCCATTACATCAAAAACTAGTCCGAACCCTGAAAAACGGCTGCGCATCTCATTAGGCGATGCGCCAAGTTTACATTCCCGAAGTTTGAAACAAAGAATTGCGAACGTGCAACGGGGAAAACAGCCCCGTGTTGTTTACTCATTTTCCCCGAATCCCAAATGCGTTTCTCTAACCTGCGCAACTCCTTCAGGCAGAAAAGAACTCGAGTTCTATCAGTTAGCAGTGAACAATCGCCCTGTGAACATATTCCGAATTTCTTATACCTAGTGCATTTCAATGTTAAAAAAGAAAAAAAAATTGTGGGCATTAATATTCTGGCCAGAGACAAAGGAAATATCAAATGTTAAAGTGAGTGACATCAATAAAGTGATTAAGAACTATAGTAAAGTTGGCTGGAAAGGCGATCTGCCGTGGGTTGATGAAAATAATATAACAACTATTTATGAAGCAGAAATATTAAAAATTTCATGTAAGTATCATTTTTATGTTCTTAAAACTAATTCATTTAATAACACTTTTCAATCTTTAAAAACTAATAATATTAGCGCCAAAACATTGATATCTAGCAAATATACTCTATATTTATTGAAGTTCCTTCATCAAAAATTATTTTCCTTCCAAAATTTATGAATATTTATTACTTTTAATAAAAAATTGTTTAGAAATGTATCTACTTTATTTTGCATATTTATTATATTTTTATATAAATGAATATGTTTCATTAAGACGAAATGTTGATTATATTGTCTATCTTTCAACTGTGGCACCTTCCGTCTATACCTGCTTCTTAACCCTTTCGCTACCAGCGTGACATATATGTGACGATCCGATTTTTTTACCTGAGCTCGGCGTCACAAATCTGTGACGGGTGTTCATTTCCTTTTAGATACATACCACAAAAATAAATGACAATTGGTATAATATTTAAATAAATAATTACGTCTGAGCTGTGGTGGCGGTTTTTCCCCTGAGGCTCTGGTAGCGAAAGGGTTAAGGGAAAAACCGATCCCATCCCTTTTTTTCTAAAATTGTTATGATTGTAAGTAAGTGAACAATAAGTGTTTACATCTTTATCTAACACAAGAGAACCTTAAAGAAGCGTCCAATGATTTCATCACTGCGTACTTATATCGTATTGATATGGTTGCGCGCACTTAAGTATTTTTGTACTTAAGTACTTTTGCGCTGTCTTAGGTTTTTTTTATTATGTTATTTGTTAAAAAATTGCATATTTTTTATTTTCATATCTAATATCGAGAAATTATAAATACCATAATTGTTTCTTATGAAATGCCACATGTAAGGAACTTCAATACATATAACTTTTATAGGATATAAAATGATGTTAAATACATAAACTTTAATTTGATATTTTGTTTCAGCTGATAAATATTATCTGGAATCACTAAATATTGACGTTTTTGGTCGAGTATTAAAAAAGGGATTTACCGCAGCAGTGATGTCTGAGAAAAAAAAAATTAAAAATTCAAAAAAATTAAAGGCCGTAGCTCAACAGGAAAACATGGAGCTAATGGAAAAATCAATTTTCAATTTTCCTGCATTGGGTCAAAACACGTCTAACAGTTTCAAAAATGAGAAAGAAAAATGCTCTTCGTCGGATAAAAATGAAAATACATCATGTACCAATTGCTTGGATTGTGTTTGTGAAAGTTGGAGGTCCCAAAGTAAGTATCAAAATATTAGACAGCTAAATACTTAAGCAACAATTCTAATTCTGTTATAATTTCCAGTTACACCACAATTCATGCAAATATTTGATGGAATACTTCAATCCATGAAGAAACTTATGAGGAGGAAAGATCCATGCTCTCTTGACAAGGAAAATGAGGTAACTTAAAGAAATTTATTGTGAATTAATTATTAAAGCAATTATTATTATTATGGTCAATACAGATGGAATTACACAAAAATACAGGAATCTTTTTGCCACAAAAAGACATTGATGCGAGTGAGAGTAAGGCTAATGGTAGGCCTTCTACTTTAGTTAGAGAATTGCTGATGAAAATTGTTACTCCGGAAGAGCTTTTGCAATATGAAACCGCAGCAAGAATGAATGAAAAAAGGCCAGCCGTCAGGGATGCTATTTTGGGTAAGTTTCGATAAATAACTGTCAAATAAAAATATATATGTTTTCCATTAATTATCTAATAAACATTGTTATAGGATTTCTGAAACATGAACATGGAGTTGTTATGAGCTTCAGAAAGTATAATGACGTCGTCAAGAAAAAAATCCACTATTGTAAGGAGAAACTGAAGCCGGAAGAGGTAGTTAAAGAGGAGAAAGAAAAAAATAGACTCCGAGTTCAAGAGAGTCGAAAAAAGAAAAGAGGAATTTTGGAAGAATATTGTCAAAATACACCATTAAAAAAAAAACTAGGTATAATTACTTAAACATGTGATTAATGTAAAATAGAAACCTCAATAATGAATAACTGTAAAAACGTTTGATATTCTTATTAAAGAAATTTTATTCTTCTATTGTTACAGACTCAACTTTTGACGACCAATTGAGTTCATCATCAGATGACAAAGAAAATGAAGAAATACATAGGCAGGACCACCATCAGGAATCAGGAATCAGGAATCATCAGGAACTAGGACCAAAAATCAGATCAGAAAAGGAAAAAGTACCAGAACAAAAATTGCGAGAACATACATCAAATGAAAATTTAAAATCAAAACACCAAGAGACAAAACAAACTTCGAAAAATCCCAATAAAATTCAAGATCCAAAATACCACAAATCAGATCAACAAACAATACACCAGGAAACAGAAAACACTCCAAAAAACGATGAACCAGGGAGAGAACCGAAAGACCAAATACAATATCAACAGAAACAAGCATCAGAACAACAATATTCTCAACAGCAACATCAACAAAATTATTACCCAAACCCTTATCATCAATATCCTCATCACCAAGTACCATATCAACCATACCAGCCATATTACCACCCACAACAATTCACAGAACAAAATCCTACGGCCAATTATTCTCCAATTTCGCAATATCCTTATCAGTATAATAATTATTCATCACCTTCGTACACTTTACCTTCTCATTTAAATGAAACATCTCCACCCACAACTTTTACAAACCTTTAAATTATTTAAAATTAAAGTAATATATATATATATGAATTTATTTAAATTTAAATTTATAATTTTAAGAAAAATATCTATTTTGTTTAAATAAGCAAAAATGAATTAATAAAACATTTATATTAAAAAATGAATTATTTTGGGTTTTAATTTATTTTAGTACATTTGTTATTTATAAGCCGCGCCAAAATTTCTACGGCCATTTTTATTTAAAAACAGCCTATGTACAGCCCCTGTACGCCCCGCTTTTTATTGCTAAGCAACCCGTGTACGACCCGTGTACGACCCATGTACGACCCCTGTAAGTCCCTATTTTAGGTAAAATATCCTCTGTACGACCCGTGTACGACCCATGTACGACCCCTGTAAGTCCCTATTCTAGGTAAAATAGCCCCTGTACGACCCATGTGCGACCGTATATCGGAGGTATCAAAATCTTGTACGGCCCAAATGTCCTGCAAGACTACCACGTTCGACCGTTGTACGCCCCAAAAAAATTATTAATACTTGGCCCTTGTACGCCCCTTGTACAGCCACAATTTTAAAATTTTTCATTTTTACTCGGGTCTTGGCCAATTAATTTGCCGAGAAGTGTTAAGTGATTTCCGGTCAAGAAGTTATTGTCGTGCAAATTATATCCTTTAAATCGGTATGATGGCAGTTGCTGCAGCACAGAAAAATCGCGAATTGTTCGCTATCAAGAAGTCGTATAGCATCGAGGTAAATTGTGTTTTAAAAAGAAATATAATATATATGTTTAAGTCTTATATTAGAGTGTAAGATAGTCAAATCCAGCTGAATTAATCGCAGTTGAAAGTAACAGTGGAAAATTCTTCGTACATTCGCCTATTGTTGCATCCGAGATAAAGGTGAAAGTCGCCGAAATTGGTGGTTATCGCGTAGCTCGATGGGCTCCACGGGCACATCTCGAAGACGTGCGTCTGATGGCGTCTTAAAGTATTTTTTAAAAAGTTAAATATTGGGTAATTCCGCGAAACCTTCCTGGGATCGATGGATACCCAGCGGATGGGATGGCGCTTTCCAGGTGTCGACAGATGCTTATCAAAGCAAGTCTTACTCAAGACGTTGATTTTTCGATGTTTTGACTGCATTGGCTCAGAGAACTTTCTTCGAGCGGTTTTTGGTCGGCCTTTTTCCCGACCGCTTCTTTACCGCCTTCAGCTTTGTAGCCCAGAGTTTGATAACAGCAGATTAAAGTTGCCTAACAGGTGTTTTTCGCTGTTTGTTGTTGTTTTTAACACGAAATCACGGGCTCTGCCGTGATTTTTTGACTTAATCAAGTCTTATGATATTGGTCGCATTTTAAACATGATTTTTGTTAGACAGCGTTTTAATCTGTCGAAACACATTTTTACTAGTTCTAAAAAAAAATCTGATATAGCCAAAAACCCGAAAAATTAGCTTAATAATCTCACTTAAAATTCAGTTCGGTTTGGTTGTAACGCACTTATAAGAATTTTAACCCTTAACGAGGGGAGACCCTCAGAAAATTTTCATATATTTGAATGTGTAATTTTCAAATACAGCGAAATTAAATTAACATCGATTAACGGGTTACGATTCCATTAAAAATATTAAAAATTAAAAAATTTTCACTTTTTTGCATTGTATGTAAATACTTGCTCAAGTTAGGTTCCCTTTGCAAACAAAAAAGCTTCTAGTTAAAAAATTAAATTAACCCCATATTATTATCATTATTCTTTAATTACTCCATCAAATCTTTAACAATAATAGTAATAGCATATTTAAATTACAATTAAAAAGCTTAACATGCAAAGAACTTGTATAGATAATTTTGCAGTTATTTTGCTACATATTATGGTCTATTTTAAGATAAACCGTTAAAAGTAGTTAAATTAAATCATTAGATAATCTTTGAGTAGCTGTTTAATCACCACAAAATGAGATTAGCATCCGGTAGTTAGTGACTACCATTAAGCACGTACTATTGTTGATTTTAAAATTAACATATGTGCAAAATTGAATTGGAATTCCCATCAGATTGCATGTTTTGATAAGCTTTCTTTAGATTGATGCAAATATTTTGGAAATAAAATCAAGTTGAACTACCGGAAATGCAATTTTAGATAATATGTAAAATGTTATCTTATTTTGTAAAAATTGCTCAATAAATAACACTTTTAAAAAATATTTACTACAGCAATTATCTCTGAACTAGTTTCAAACCGTGACATTGTTATTATGTCCAATTCTTTAAAATCCGACTATTTAAAAAATATCTCAGCAATACTTGAATGTCGCCAACCAGTTTTTTGGTCTTGAAAAAACAAGCAAACAAATGAAATGTGTATTTTAACTGGTTTTCTTTCAATAATTCGCTGTTTACTTACAAGCCAATGTATAATAATAAAAACAGTCACTTGAGACCATTAACATCGCAGAAAAATATCAAAAGTCGGAAAGAAGTTGCATTGGAATTCATTGTGACCCCCTTACTCGGGCACCCGCCCTTCGCATTAACTTTGATTTCTCGGATTTCTTTCCTATCTACCTTCAGAAAAATTCTAGTTCATATAGTTGGGTCTTAAAAGACCTCTAGCCCCGAGCCGGGTTCTTGGTTATCAATCAAAAAATAAAAAAGGCGAGAAATTCATCAGTGCAGAACTGGGAACTTACTTCGGCGTAGGAGGTTTGGGTGATAAGTCAAAGTCACAAAGGGAAAATTGTTCGTGAAAGCTTATTTCCTTCCATTTCCGCTAAAGTTGGTAGGAGTAAAACCCTAACGACAGCCCTATAATCTGCCGCCAGGATGAATTCTGGATGGTAAAATAGCTGCACGCAGACATGCCGCGCGGTAGCAATAAATTCGCCTTATAGCAGATGCGAAAGGGATTTTCCACCCATTACATAGTCCTTCACGATAAAGAGATTTATTTAAGTGGCTGCAAAATTATGATCGGATTAGAAGCTCGTCTAAAACGCATTCCTTTCGTATCCTTTTCCAGAATGGATATCCATCTCGTCGTCGCTCTCTAGTGGACGATGCCCGCTTTGAGACACTTGTCGTGAAGCAGACCAAGCAGTCTGTCTTGGAGGAGGCTCGCCACCGCGCCAATGGTAAGCTTAGGCCATACAAACAAATTTTGTTTTACTGTTTTTTCCTTATTTTGACCTCTTTTTATTAACTTTTCTTTATTTTTCTTAATTATTTTCTTGATGTTGTGAATGTTGCTGTTGTAAAAACAGACGCCAGTCTCGAAACTTGCGTCCTCCAAGCTCAGGCACAAGAACACCATGCCCCTCAAGGTAGGATTTAATGTGCTTATTTCTTTCGTTACTTTTATTTAACTTTACGCTTTTTATTTACATTGTTTTTTGAATGGACTGTGTAGAAGAAAAACTAGAATTCGAAAATGAGCAACAAATTGAACAACCTGAAATCGAGGAAGTCGATCCTGTTGAATCAACTCTTGAAGGTTTGTTAATTATAGTGGCAATTACGAGGATTTGTTTTATTTAATTTTATTTTCCTTTATCTTTTATTTTGCATGTTCGTTTTATTGTTACAAAAACACAGACGTTGAAGTTGTAGACCAACAAAATGAGCAATCTTCCGATGACAATAGACGAAGCAACTCAAATGGTAAGTTGTCGAAAGAGGTGATTCTTAAACGTACAAGATATATTCACATAAATAATATCAGTAGATATATTTCGCATTCACATAGAAAATTTCACGGCACTTTTCCTTTGCTCTTTTTTCACTATTCTATTGGATAACAAAGAGAAAATCCATCAGAGGGTAAATGGAGGGTGAAAATCGACTTCCCACGCGACACTTAGCAATTTTTTTCACAATTCACTTGTGGAGCATTTCATATAATATTTTTTTACCTCTTTCCTCATCCTTTTCTATGTCCGATTTTCGCAAAAGTTTTATGCTCAGACCGTGCGTGGAATTGAATAATCAAAACAGGACAGATTTATCCTTGCGACATTCTTGTGGGTGGTAGCTTAGAGCAGAATGTGTGTAAAATACACGAATGAGTGTACACTTTAAGGAGTTTTAGAATTTTTGTCCATGGCTGGAATAATTTGGTATTTTTAGATAAATTAGTCCATTAATATACAGTACGGACCTCATCGTAAAAAAAAAAATACAAGTTTTTAGTAGGAAATTTTTACAATAGGCTCTAATTGTTATTACATCATAATCAACATTTGTAAATAATTATAGTAGTTTATATTCTAAACACATTGATTAAAAAAACCAAACTCGATGTGCTAATGACTTATGAAAACTGGAATATGACGTTCAATAAAAAATTATGTATAAATAATAGCTTCGTAAAGTTCTTCATCAAGTAACAAAATCTCAATAATTAAATTTATTTAAATCAAATTTTAAATCGATTCGAATAAATTATAATGATTTTAAAAAAATTAGAAAGTATGGACCTACTTACAAAAATTAAAATTAGAGCACATACGACTTACTTAAAGAAAGCCTATAAAGGGCAATGGCTTCTATGAGCTTTTAATTAGTACAGTTACATGCTTACAAAATTCACGTGGTGATAAATAATATCGCGCTAAATTATACTATCAAATCAATGAGTCAAGAATATCATAAAACTTAAACAATGTGACCGGAGAGTCCAAATCAAACTAGTTTGTAGTGTCATATTTTAAAAAATCCCCGAAAGGCGAACAAACGAAAAAAATTGGAAATATCGAAGAGAATGTTTTTGTTTATGCGATACGAAGATGAGAATTGGGAAGCATAACCTAAAAACTAAAGATCTCATTAAAATTGTTGATCGTGCTCCGGAAATGTCGAAGTATGTAACAATCATATGATTTTTGAATTCTACCATGTGATCAGTGGCGTCTTTAGTAGTCGGAAATGACTGATCTGTTTTGATTTGTTTAAAGATGCCATAACAACTAATTGGATAAAGTAATGGTAACAGCATAAATATGTATATTGTTTTCAAAAAACTCGTTTTAGCAAATATTTCATTCAGTTTTTTTGTCTTTAATAGTGATGCAAATATAAAACCCCATTAATCTTAACAATAATGCAATTTTCTTGTTGTTGCTACAAATTAATTATTTAGACTTTGCTTTTGAGATTGGGCTTTAAATGAAATCATCAAACACTAGCTAATTTTACATTTACTTAAAGTATCGATTTGCTAAAACTTAAGCTTAACTTGGAGCTCTTAAAAAAGAAAAATCATTTAATGATTTAATTTATTAGTATAATTTTAAATCAAATGAAATTTTCTTTTTTAATTCTAGATGCTGGACTGACCGAAGATGAGGTCGTTTTGGCAAATGCAGCATCCGAGTCGCCAGAGGCTGAAAACGCCGTACAGCGTGCGGCTCTGATTGTCTGCCTTAAGGATGGAATGAGCTCCCTTGGACGCATCCTGAAAGCCATTGAAACCTACCGTGGCGTTATTTTGCACTTGGAATCTCGTCCATCCAAAACTGACGGAATCCAGCACGACGTCTTGATCAAGCTCGACATGACCCGTGCTAATCTCCTTCAGTTGATCCGATCTCTCCGCCAGTCAGCATCCTTCGGTAGCATTAATTTGCTGGCTGAAAACAACATCAGCATCAAGGCCCCATGGTTCCCTAAGCATGCTTCTGAATTGGACAATTGCAATCATTTGATGACCAAATATGAGCCAGAGTTGGACATGAACCATCCCGGATTTGCTGATAAGGTCTATCGTCAGCGCAGGAAGGAAATTGCTGAGATTGCTTTCAAGTACAAGTACGGAGACCCAATCCCACATATTTCTTACACCGACGTTGAGAACAAGACCTGGAGGTCAGTGTTCAGGACTGTTCTCGACTTGATGCCGAAACATGCCTGTGCTGAATACCGTACCGTCTTCAAGAAATTGCAAGATGAGAACATCTTCGTCGAGGACCGCATCCCACAGTTGGAGGAGATGAGCAACTTTTTGCGTAAAAACACCGGATTCACGCTTCGTCCAGCCGCTGGGCTCCTTACAGCTCGTGACTTCTTGGCATCTCTCGCCTTCAGAATTTTCCAGAGCACCCAGTACGTGCGGCACGTGAACTCACCTTACCACACTCCCGAACCGTAAGTACTTACTTACATTTACCATCTTTTTGCATCCTCTTAAGAAATCTGAATTTTGTGGTACACACAAAGGGCTCAAGTCGAAGAAAGTTTCCTACCCCCTTCTTCTGCCATTTCAGCTGGCTAATTCAATTGTGCAGTCGAAGCAGAAAGTCTTTGAAGTGAGTGCGAAGCATCCGCTTCATGGATTTAAAGTTTCGCACGGAAGCTGCAACTTCTTTTCTAGTTGAACAGCCCCAGTAATTGGCTATTAGACTACAAAAGTTGGGTGCCATTAGAGTAATTGATTGCCAGGCTCGGTGCCCTGATGGCAGGGCTCCAGTAACCCAATTAGTGGGGCACGGGGGTGGCAAATTTTCCGACTTGATGCTATGATGCTGATGCTGA
The DNA here is from genome assembly GCA_959613345.1 of Tolmerus cingulatus. Classification (NCBI taxonomy): domain Eukaryota; kingdom Metazoa; phylum Arthropoda; class Insecta; order Diptera; family Asilidae; genus Tolmerus; species Tolmerus cingulatus. The sequence continues at coordinate 53,654,407 of OY390707.1, forward strand.
CGAAGTGCTGGACCATGACCCAACTAATATAATCGTTTTTGTCTTTTGCAGAGATTGCATCCACGAACTCCTTGGACACATGCCGCTCTTGGCCGATCCTAGCTTCGCGCAATTCTCACAAGAGATTGGTCTCGCCTCGCTGGGTGCTTCGGACGAAGAAATCGAAAAACTATCGACTGTAAGTAGACTCAGCATTGGTCGGGCTCCGACTCTGCTTCACTTTGAAATTTTTATTAATTAAGCGAGCGAGATTTAACTAAGTCATTGCTACGGCAACCGATCGAATGCTATATTGGGTTATAGTTGGCTGACGTGACTCACCTTGTGGCGCACGGACCACGTAAAGTAAATTGTAGGAGCCAAGACGTACAACAGCGAAAATCGCGCTACGAGTGAAAAAGGCTGTTAAAAGCGGCTTCGATGGACGATGTCGAGGTCGTCATAGTTGGCCTGTTCGATCGGCGATCGCCGCCCGCCATCGCGATGCGTTTCTTGCACGATCGGCGCTGATCTTGGCGGCGAGCATTCGGCCAGCCCAAGAATGCAACTAACTTGCCAATTTGCCGGAGACATTGAAAATCCACTTGACGGCACCGCTGAGACGAGCAGGCCTTCTTTCATTTTTCCAAGAGCCAAAGCCAATGTCTCCTCCGTAAACGTCTTAAAGTCGACTGCTCTAGATATCCAGTTGACCAAGTGATCTCGTAATAAAGCTACTCAAGGCTACCGTCGTTACTTACTTACTTTGCTCGGTTGCCGTCATAGTGCAACTCATGCTCGTTTACTATGCCCCGGGCGCATATAAGTGCAAGTTCATGTTAAAAAATTTATCCACATCGCGAACTTCGCGGTCTGATAGCAGATATGCGGAAAATTCTTTTCGCTTTTTCATGATAAAATCGCTGACTGGTAGTTTTTCGTTGTTTTTAGCTGTTTATGCTAGAATTTCTGGGTAATGTATTCAAAAACCAATCGCTTTTTACAGAAAAAGTTGTTTAGTTGAACCGAAGAAAAAAATTAAAAAAACAATAGAGTGATGGACGATTCTTTAAAATAATGAATTAGACTTTGTATTCACAACATATTTTCAAATATGTCGGTTAGAATGACAACTTCGTACAGATTGGCTTGAACCAGTGTGTTTATGTATGTATATACGTACTTTAGACAAAAGTCTAGACATCTTTGTAAAGTGCAATTTAAAATTTCAATTACACAATGACTAAAGTTTCTCGCTGATGGCTTTGATAAATCAAATTATTTGAACAGCTCCGAAGTAGCAAATTTCTAACAGGGTGATATTCTTGTTACAGGTATACTGGTTCACTGTTGAATTCGGTCTCTGCAAGGAGAAGGGTCAGGTCAAGGCTTACGGAGCAGGTCTTCTCTCATCCTACGGAGAGCTCCTCCATGCCCTGAGCGACAAGCCTGAACTTCGACCATTCGAACCAGCATCCACAGCCGTTCAGCCCTACCAGGACCAGGAATATCAGCCAATCTACTACGTCGCGGACAGTTTCGAGGATGCCAAAGACAAGTTCAGACGCTGGGTATCTACCATGTCCCGCCCCTTCGAGGTCCGCTTCAACCCCCATACAGAACGCGTTGAGATGCTCGACACTGTCGACAAGCTGGACACCCTCGTCTCCCAGCTCAACACAGAGATCCTCCACTTGACGAACGCGATCTCAAAACTCCGAAAGCCCTTCTAAATTAGTGGAGCACCCTCCACCTGGATAACCACAAACTCCTTAAATTAAACGTTTTTGCTTGTTATTTATTATCGGACCAAAAATTCTTAGATCTAAGGCATCCTCTGCGTTCTGCATTCTTCGATTGGCGACAATTTCAATGTGAAGTCCACTGACTGCGCTGTTCCTCGATTGTTGGTTGCAACCTAAGCATCACACCTTATTTATAATTCTATTGATAATTATTGTATTATTTTATACGTGTGTTATTGTAGCTTAGTTCGAATACGGATTATTTTGTATTGTGAAGAAAGTAATTATTTAATGAGCACGAGTTCACCTCTTTCGTAAAGAGTTTCTTAACTAACCCCCACCTTGCGCACTCGTATTTTATTTTATTGTCTGTAATTATTCTTATTTATTTTGATTTGAGTAAATTCTTGAAAATTATATCTCTGTCTTTTATTTATATCAAATAATTGTAAATTGCTTATTAATATTAAAAAATCATCTTAAAATAATGGTTATTTTCAAATAGCAAATTTTTGCGTACATCTTTAACAAGACGAATTTAAAAACCGGGTTTTTTTGTCTACTACAAAATGTTCAACCTTTTCTTTTGTAGGTTCCAAAAACAACTGCTTAAATACTACACCTAAAGAAGAACACCCCATGAATGTATCAAAATTGTTCCCATTTTTTTTGTGTGTCAAGATAACTACACAAAATCATTTATTCCAGGAAAAGTTTTCCAAAGTTGATATTTTCCAGAAAATCTGCTGCGGTCTGCTTAGCAATTCTTAGGAATGTGAGTAGAATTAAATAATTTTAAAAATTGATATTATAATTATTGTAGTATAATACATAAGAAATGAAGGCAAACTTTTTCAATGCATTTTGCTAATCTTAGTTTGCTTAAGAACTGTTTAAATTTCAAGTTAACTTTCTTTTGGCATATCTCTTAGGGCCCAATTTTTTAAGTCAGTCATTACATTTCCATATAATTATATACATATATATATTTTTTATATTTTGAAGAAATGTGTGTAAAAGGGAAATCAAATAGCCAGCATTTTTATTACTATTTTATTGCTTTATTTCAAAATTTAGAAGAAAAGTAAGGAAATTACCAATTTTTGTCTGAAAGAATATGATATTGATCACACTATTCTTAAAACCTTTTTATCTGTATATCACAAAAATATCGAGCAAAAACTGCGACTTTTCTTGTGCTAGACCAAAATAATCTTTCAATTCCACTGCACAGATCTTTTAGTGTTTACAGTTTATACTCATTAGTTTAAAAATATTGTTAACCTTTTGACAGTTTTTTGAATGTCGGAAAATTAAGACGAAGTTTTCCTAATAGAGAAAATTCCGTGAAGCCTATCAATGTGGTAGTATTTAATTAGTAATACAATGTTTCAAAATAACAACATAAAAAACATAAAATACAGGAAGCATCTGTCAACTACTCAATCTCATGGCGAACACCTGGTAGACGCAATAAAACATGCTTTATTGAATCTTGCAACGAGTATGAAGAATTAGTTCTTAAGCGACAAATAGTCCGTCACTTAAGAACCTTCTCCACCACGAAGGCCAACAATCAATCGAATTTGAAGTATAATTACGAAAGCGAGATTTATTCTATTCTTTAAATTCCTGGCAGCAATTGTATTAGGATCGTGTACTTAATATCATTGTGAAATAATCTTAAAATAAATGCAGCTAGATATCAATCAAAACATGATGAATAGCTCATCAATTAGAGAACTTCTTGCGAACTGTTTAACATTAGAGGTATGATTTTATAGTAATTATAGATATGATTTATCTAGTGGTTTCTCACGTGGCAAGGAAGACCGATGTTTAGTCGAACAGCGCTAATTTTGATTTATGTACATATTATAACTATACATATTGTCATATTTGCATAAATGCATATGAAATTCTTGCTAATTTTTGCAATGAAATCTTGATTTTTATGTTTGATTTAAATCATAAGCAAATACACTAAAATATTGAATTAATTATAAATTACGCAGGTACTTCACAGAAACTAAGATAAAATGTTTTAAGCTTAAAGTTTTTGTATTCATAGTAAAATATGACGTGAACAAAATTTACTCTTCTGGAGTCCAAATTCGGATTGAAATTTATTGCACATTTATTTAGTCGTAGACGAACTCAAAATGAAAGAGTATATTAATATTATATAATAGTATATTATAATACTTAAAACAAATTTAGGAAAATCCACCAGCACTAGTCATTCGTCACAATATAGACAATATACCTGCTGTAATTCTTAGTCCGTGCATTCTAAAATGACAATGACCATTTTTTGGCCTTCTGAGCCATTTTACTGACTTGGTAGTAGCACAGTATTAAAAAATCTCAACTAAAAATACCATGCAAATTTAGTCTATTTTCTTACATTGCCTGCCTTAAATCCAGATCATGGAATAATTTGGCATGTCAGCTACTGAGATGACTCAGATTATATAATTAACTTACAAAGAACCAAACCCTTTGTGAGAATTTAATAACAAACAGGGAGAAAGTTTGTAGACAATATTACCTCTTTTTTAATGCATTTTGGAATTAGTAGTTAAATAACTTCCCGATTAAAAAATATAAAAATGTTATTGGTACAATTACGACTTTGCCATAACCGAAGATGTAGAATTACGTCTGTTATTTAGTCGTGAAGAATGCATACATTTTCTTTTTAGAAACTCTCGAAAGTCAAGTTCAAATGATATGTTATTCGGATTGCTGTATTACTTATAATAATTTAGTGTTATTGCACATAAGAAAAGTAAGAATATATTCTTTTAAGACTTTAATTTAAATCTTTTTTAAGAAGAAATGAAGCAAAAATTATCGTATTTTCCAGACAAAATTCTATTGAAGTCATCTCACAGCTTATTATATGAGCGAATATAAAACTGTTAACCAGTGTAATTATTATTATCAGCCGAAATATGTATTCAGAGTGAAATTAGATAAATCGAAAAGAGCTTATAAAGGTCGCATGGAATATAAATTCGTTAATAAAATTTTAAAACTGAAAAAAATTCATTTCAATTTTCTTTGATTTCCAGTAATTTTTCAACAAAAACCAAAAAATGTCGATTATTTCAGAAAATTTAACACTTATAACAGTTGAAGTAAAAGTCGATGCGAACACTGCTGCATTTGTTGTGAGAGCTAAAGAGTAACTCCATAAGGAAGTATGAAAATTCGGTGTTAGAAAAGTCAAAGTCAAAACTATTACTCATATTGATTACGAATCCGGCCTGAATTTTTCAGCGAATTATTTTAACTATTTTGGAATGAACAAATTAATTGAAGTCATAGTAACGAAATGGACTTCGAATTTTTTTACAATTGCAGGAATTATATTAAGGACTTTCTGTTAAAAAGGAGCTTCAAAAGTTCTTTCCAATTTCATTTCATTCAGATTCAGAACACGAGAGTTTATTATTGGGAAGATGTAAGTAAATTTTAATGTTTTGAAATAGACAAACGCCAATAATTTTGAATTTATTAGAGGCTTTTCTAATAAATATCTATAAGACTGATAAATTTTATAACATAACCGAAGATTCCGAAAATCCTGTCCAAAAAACAATAATTCAGAACTGCTCTTTGCGCTATAGGTGGTACAGTAAAGAAAATAATTAAAAAGTCCTAAATATTCATCTCATTACATTCAAAAGCACGTAACTACACAAAAAATTTTAAATGTTTAGGAATTAAGGTTAAATTATAAATAAGTCACTGTAGCCCAAAGCTTTCAAGCTTTAAATTTAAGCTTTCTTGTGTTTTTGTCTACGCTTCTCGAAACTTGAAAATTTGTCTGCTTTTCCAGTGTTGAGAGCTTCTTGCATGGCGGGGATTTTTTTGGAAGGGAATTGCTATTTTCTTTTAATTAATTGTACCTAACTCTCTTCTGCTGCAGTTTCATATTCAGCTACAGTTTCTGTCGAATTGGAGAGTGAATAAAATAAAAAATAAATTGTGTTTACTCACCTTCTTTTTCCTCTGCCTCTGAAAGTGACTTAGATGGGCTTTCCGAACTTTTACTAGGTCTTTTTTTCTCTCCATTGCTCTCTGGACACATCCTTTTTTCAAAATGTTTTATAAGATCTTCGATTTCTGGAACATTTTTCTTCGCACGTTTGGCAAAGATGCTGGATAGTTCAGCTAAAGCATCCATCAGATTTTTACGAATCAAGGACATATTACTCTCTGTTCGATCAATGCTTTCTTGAAGAATCCTAAAGATATAAAATTGTACTAACTGTTTTTTAACTTTTTAGATTTAACTAACTTGTTTAGGTTATCATTGTCCGATGGTAATTTCGATACACACTTAACTAGAGCTGCATTAGAAAGAGAATCAATTATTAATTACCGTTATGCTCAATATTTGTTCTGATTCACATAGAATCATATTAGTTATATAGCTAATATTCGAAATTTCAACTAATATTTAGACGAAAGAATGAAAAATAATCTCTTCTTTCACAGGTATGTATATGTATAAGCTGAACAAAGTTATCAGTGTTTTGAAAAATCGTTAACATTTATGTTTTGTAGAAATATTACGAAACAATGGCATTTTTTCGAAATAATGATAAATACATAATAATTTAAACTAATTTCGCGTTGCTTTAAGGAATACATACGTTTTTTCGTAATAATGTTAGCGATTAACTCGAAGCTCTTTATGGTGGTGTTAATAACCTCATTTAACGTTTGATCTTCGGGGTTTTCCTCCTCACAGTCTTCTGCAGCTTTTGTTTGTGCCTTAACACATGGACAACCTAGGAAATGAATATTAAAAATGTTAACAAAATTACTAATGAATAAGAATGATTTATTTACATTTCGATTTCTTTTTATCCACTTTTTTCGGTGCGTCGCATTCACCATTTCCATTTTTTTTGTCGAACTGTGCTATTCGCCTTTCCAAATAGTTGCCAGGATCTACTCCTTTTACTATACTTTTTACGCAAACACCTCCATCAGAATTGTCAGGAAAGAAGTCTTCTTCTATTATTTCATTGACTTCTTTACCACACTCATCTTTGCGAGTAATCACTGTGAGTTTCCTCATAGTTTCTTTTCCGGTTGATGCACGCCTACATGCCGGAGCCGATTCACAATCACCATCTTCATCACCATCACCATTGCCATCATCATCATTGTCACACTCTTCGTCCTCGTCATCATCATCGCTTTCCTCACTGCAGCGGCACGAAGATTCCTTTTTATTTAGAAGTTTCCTCAGACAAGATTTTAGTTTTTGAGCGCTGCAACATTTTGAGCGTTTTGATGCAGAACTAGGACATGCAGGTCTGACAGTTCTTTCGGTAGGTAGCACAGTACACTGGTCATCAAAGGAATCAAACAGCAATTTTCTACGAGCGGTTGGCTTCCTTGGAGTAGCGTCGCCGCCACACGTGAAATTGAGACCATTTTGCGGCTCTGAGGCCGTTTGCTGTGAAGAGCTTACCACCGAGGAAGAGGGTTTTGCAAATGCCTGCCTTTCCCCAATCAACCCTGATTCGGTCAGTTGGTAAGGGGTCATGAATATTATATTTACAGGTGAGGGTGGTATATCGGGGGTTGGAGGGCAAGGAGGTCTCTAAAGAAACAATTAAACTTATAAGTAGGTAACATCTAATTTTAAAGCAGAGTTTATACATATATATAGATGTAGGTAATATGTGTATGAAAAGTATATTTAGAAATAGTCAAAAATATTGTATTAATTTTTCAAATCTTTAAATCCGTTTTACTTACAATTTCATTATAAAAATTGAAGTGCATGATTATACTTAAAAACTATTAGAATTGAAACTGCGTAGAATAATGCTCATAGTATTACCTTATTAACGAGCATTGTTTTTGAAAAATTGAAAAACAAAAATAGTTTGTTAATCCAAATTGTACACATATCTTGAGTAAAATATTTATTTTTTTGAAAGATGCCTTAATTGTATTGAGTATTAAAATATATGTATGTATTAAATATTAATTATTAAAATATGCTATAGTTTAATAAATTTAGAACAATTGTTTCTTAGTTAAGAAAAGCCTCAAAAGATATTAGTTTTTGCTTGTTTAAATTGAGGTATACATATTTCACCTTTAGAGCAATAAATTTTAGTTCAAGTAACTATGATAAAGTCAAAAATGTTGAAGCAAAATGGTCAGATTTCCGAAGTAGCTGACATCGAATGCAAATTTTTGAATTATATATGATAACGAACGTTTGAGGTATCTAACTTTTGTTTTAGACGTACTCTTTACAAAATAAGGATATATACATATATTAAGAAACCAATTTTCTCAAATATTATCTCGATATTTGTAGCTTCGGTATTTTTGGTAATTATTTTTCTAATTTCAAGCCCAATTTTTGCACTATGTACCTAGAAATTTAATGTACTATTAGATTAAAAAAAAGCAGAGTTTAATCATTTAGATCTTAAAATAAGAACTTTCTATGGGAATGTAAAAAGTATTTAATTGGATTGGCCTAAAGCATAAGTCACGCTTTTGTTAAAAGTATAAAGTAATGAATAAGATGATTTGTTTATTGACAAATAAAGTAATATATAATATTATATGTATACTTATATACTAATTAATGAGATATTATTTTTTTGAGTTGCGGAAAATGAGGAAATATCTGCAGCAACCGAGTTCATATTGTCAGATTTTTGTTTCTTAGTCAATAGGTAAATTATCTTTTTACAGGGTAAGCAAAGCAAAATAAATATTGTATGTGGACTGTTCGGGCCATCCTAATATAAATAAGTATATACATATATGTATGTCTCTACGCATGTATCCGTATAATAAGGGTTAATCTCTTTAGCATATGTAATTAATACCTGTTTAAATGGATTCTTAGGGATTGCTCCTGTTGCGCGATTCATGCAGATAGGGGCAATTGGATCTCCACATGGGGATGGAGGACGTGGTACTTTATATGATGCAGCAGATGATCCATATCCATACTCATTTTCCTGTCCAGAATAGTTGAAAATTGATTGAGACTGAAATCTGAAAAGGATCTTACCGTTTCTGAAGGTTCTGCACTCGATGGCGATTTTGAATAAGGAGCCCTGCTGGGTGGACATGGTGGAATAGGTATAGCTCTGATGTTATGACAAGCCTTTAGCATCCGGTTTTCGGCAGCCTATAATATAAAATTTGATAAAGACTTAAAAGTTTCGTGAAAATGGCGTGTACTAACTGTAGGTCGAGGGGGTTTTCGTTTAGAAGAAGATTCAGGTTTTGGTCCCCAAGCCCCCTCTTCAAGTGCACTTTCGCTTAATGGTTGGGGTGAAGGTCGATATTGAGGATTAGAATTCTATTAAGTGTTCATAAGTAACTTTTTGGTTTTATATGTATTTAAGCATACGTATTGCAGTGCTGGTCTCGCACAAGCAGATGGTGATGGAACTGGGGCATATTGACTTCCCTGTGGCTGAGTAGAGTCAATTTGTGGAGGAAGACTACGAAGTTTTCCACTTGGAGGAGTGTATTCTTTCATTGAATACTAAATATTAATAAATTGAATGGTTAATGCATATTAATTATAATAGAAAAAATTGTAAACCGTTGCTGTGCAGCCTAAGGGGTTTTGCCCCAAATTTTCAGGACCTCTTGTTCGCCGAAGGGTGTAGAATTTGGTTATTGTACCATCAGCATTTTCTTGAAAAGCTAAAATTCTTCTCTCTGTTGATGGGATAGTGGTGGACGCGTTGTTCATTTTACATTGATCTTCACCATTGATTATATTCGATAGAGTTTTTAATTCCCGTAATTTATCTTGTATATCTCTTATGCAAATGGACTTGTCCATTCATTAAAAACTATTTTACCACCATAAACGGAATATTTTTAAAAAATTTTTCGAATTTAGATTTAAATCTTGTAATTTTGACATAAAATTTTATACTGACATTAAATGGCAATGTTTTACATTTTGATTGCTTTGATTTATATGAACTTTTTATTGTTTATGCCGTAGCAGTATACTTATTATTCTGCATACAATGTAAACAATCAAAACATTTTTATACAGTTGTATTATCTTCAATAGATAAATTTTAGCAATATGATTATAACTTTATGTTACACTATACACTTTCTACAAAACTAAAGATTTTATTGTTTAACAAGAGGAGAAATGTCTAAAATTTTATATAGCGGGTCATCTTAATAAAATGCACAATAAACTAACATAAATAAGAACAAACATTCTTAGGATGTCACATGCAATTCGTTTATAAAAAGTTCGTAAATTTTATTGGTCTGAAGGAAGTACAGCCGACCTTATTTTTAAATGCCCAAATAGTCAAAACAATAAATAATTTACTCCTGCTTGAAACTATCCTATTACTTGAAAGCCCCTAGAGTCAAGTGCAATAAACTAAACTCCAAGAGGCCATAAATCCTCAGAAAATTCATTCTTGAAACCACCACCAGCCAGGGCAGCATGATGCTTTCGTTTTATTTAATTTAGTTTCACAAATGCTCCGAGGACAGCATTACGGAAGCCACCCAAAATCCTTAAATATGCAGGGGATTTGCTTTCAAGATGCTAAAGAGCAACTGAAAGCATAGCAATCTTAGTGAGTAAGTGTTTGCAAGAGTTTCGCACCAAATAATCTAAATAATCTCATCTAATGCATAGAGCCGGATACCTAAGAAGGCCAATTTGGTTGATTGAGTTGACAGTGAATGTAGAAACATATTTTGATGAAGTCAAAATTTCGGGATATTTTCGCAGTTGAATAAAATATAATAGAAACTTTATTAGGATTTAGGAAACTGTAATAGGGTGATGGGGTAATTCTATTTTAATGCGTGTATTATGCACAAGTATATTTGAGAAGTTCAGGAAAACCGCCAAAACTACATTAGAACTTGTTCAATTTGTTAACCATATTTCGATATGTTATGCGAATATTTATCGCCCGAATAGAAGAAATCATATTCAAAGCTCATTTCTACAAATTAAGTTGATTTTAAGTTGTAAATTTCCATGACTAATTACGCACTAGGCCATATGATGTAAATTTTGAATCTAAATGTTATATATAGATATAAAAATTTGATAAATTTTATTTCAACAACAATATTAACCCCTTTTACATTATTTAATTTTAGAAAAAGAATATTTTTGGTACACAATAATATACTTCTATATATACATATGTATATGTATTTACCAAAGGACATGGAAAGTCAAGAAATTATCAAATTTTGACAGTACCAGTCACAATGTAGCTATATTATAATACGTAACAGTGGAATAGTTGTGTTCCAATAAAAGGTACCATAGAAAGAAAAGTTTAACTGTTGCTGAGTTTTAATTTTTCTTTTTTTTTTGTAATGAAATGATTTTTAAAGTTGATTGTTGAAAATTTAAAAGGTTAATCTGCTGTCAAAGAAATGAGGATTATTTGTTTAGATAAGGGATTTTGAAGTTGTTTTGCAGTTGAGTTATTGATTGCAAAAGAAAATATTAAATCTAGCTAAAATACGTATGCATTGTGTTATATGTAATTCCTCGTAATGGTACTGATATCGAAATTTATTTAAATCGGTTGAATTGTGATATAATGGCAATCATTTCAGAATATCTAGAAAAGTTTAATATTATAATAGTATAATATCAGGTTAATTTCAAATTTTCATAAAATATTGTTGTTATATGTATAGTATATATCGTCAATATGCAGATAAACAAAACTGAAGTGTTTGTGTGATCTTCGAATTTTGATCCTTGTAATACTTTTCCCCTTTACTTATTAGATTATTAAAAAGAATCTAAAGTTAAAAACATGTTTACAGAGTGATACCTAAAACAATTTCGAAGATATGGTGGTGGTAAGGACTATGGTCACTTCGATATTTCAACTTTTGCTAGAAACGTTTTGAATGCTCTACCTACGTGTTATTAGGGTTAAATATAAGAGAATTTGTGGTACGGTATTTAAATGGTTTAAATGAATCTAAGTACCATATTCATAATATAAGCTGGTATGCCTGAGAGCTATACATAGAAAAGGTGTTACTTATTGTTTGTTGTTGCAAGAAAACCGTAAAAAAAATACATACAAAAGATCAATAGGTATGTGTATAAAAATGCGTAAGTTTCAAAACTTTTTTAACACACTATTCCATGTATACTTTTTTGTTATCGTATTCATTTTCATCCAAAGGTGAAGATCAAGATCACGATTTCTACATAAAATGATTGTTTTGACAAAAATATAACATATATGACGTCAAATTATAAACTGTACAAAACAAAGGATGAAATTGATCGCAATTGCTAACAGGTGCACTCCATCATAAATACCACCCCCTGAGAATTCCATTAGCTGAAGCTGGGAATTATGCGATCCATGTGTAGAAATAGATAGAAACATCGCACTCCGTAGCTCATAAAAATTAAAAATCGCCCGTAGATCAGCGGGAAAAGTAGAAAGCTCTGCGAGGCAAAATAAACGAAAGTTCATTTTCCTGGTCGTTCAAAAATAAATGCAAATTCTGAGGCGTGTTCCCGTCGCGAAGACGCGCGGCCTCGGCAGACAAAAGCGAATTGCCGTCAAATAGCGTGAAGAAGCGCTGCCTTCTTAATTATGGACAAGCCATAAAAGATCTCGTCAAGATCGGCGTCGTGACGACACAGCATTCTTCGCGGGCTGGCGGCAGATCGGAGGCGCTAAAAGATCTTACGCACTTGACGAGTTCTTGAAGTGGTCCACGGGGAAAGTGATGCTGCGGGAAAGTGGAGACACCTCCGAGGCGCCAGAAATAATCTTCGGAACTCCACCGAGCGGGCAATTTTTGGGGGCCATTCATACACTAAGTAGGTTAGGATAAACGAGTTCAAGTTAAGCGCATTCGGACTCAACAAGTGCAAAAAAGAAATTCTCACCCCGGGCGCATTCAGTGACCTTGCACCGTCGCGAGCCGCGGAAATTCGGGACGCGAGAAAATAATTTCTAGACAAGTGTCTCTCTGGCATGCAGCCCTCGCGGGTTTTAATTTTAATTTCGGGATCTATTTATAAAACTTCCGCCGGAGAATAAGCGCGGCGGCGGCGGCGGCGGCCCCAGTCGGGAGGTGGGACCGCCTTTTTCAAGAATATTATCGCCTTTAGTCCGTCTTCGAACTGTGCGAAGGAATCTCGTGACCTTTGCGAGAGCGTGGATTAAGCCGTAAGTGGATGAGTCGGAGCAGCTAATCCCCTAAGGGATTTATTTACCAGAGGGCGGATTTTCTAATCAGCAAAAGTGTTTGAGAACCTGAAGGAGCGCGTGCCGGGAAATATGACTACGCGCGGGATCCGAAGAAAGAAGTCTTCATTATCGGAAGTGAAAATAGCTGTTCTGGGTGCCCCAGGTGTTGGAAAAAGCGGTGAGCCATTTAATCTGTCAGGGCAGTTACTTTATAGCGGCTGTGCGATCGCAGGACTTAAATAGACCCCACCCCCACCCCCACCCTCTTCGCGCTTTATTTAGTACTGCGGCTTCATTTATGTAATTTAGGCGACGAGCGCGCCCGTGCTGTAAACAACATTTTAATTTTTAGTTCGATGCTTAGGCGCCACGTGCTAAATTTCGCATATCTCGCGGGCGGCTAGACGCGCACAGACTCCAAATCCGAAATAAAAAGTGATGAAATCAGTGAGGCGCGAGGGAAATTGAAAAGTACTCTAGCACGGGTCTAAGCCCGGCTCAGCCGACCCGTCAATGAGTCAGCGCGGGGAAGCTCCTCTTTGCGGGATGCTCACGGCAGAAATCATCTCCTCGACTTCTCGTCGAGGAAAGGAGATTTTGCGGGATAGACCCAGGGACCCCCGGGATACGTGCAGAACCCGTGCAAGTTCTGCTTCCGCCCCAGCCGCCCCCTCGGCCGGAGCATCCAGGAACCGCCGGATTATGGGTTCGTCGGTGCATCCCGGATCGGCCGGTGATGGGTGCGATTCGGTGCAATCCATCGAGCCCGGGGACCCTGCTGGTGCATAGATATTAAATGCAGGAGGGGCGGGCCGGGAGCATGCCCGCAGTGCAATGGGGCCCCAGTCCGGGTCGGGACTCCGGGGGACTCCGGGGGCGCCCACCTCCCCCGTGTGCATTGCATCGAGTGCTCCGCCGATTATTGCACTAATGGTCGAAACATATGTTGGCTATAATTGGATCAGGCGGTGCTTGCTGCGGACAGACGTGAGTTAAACAACCTTCGAATGGGCCCTCCGCAGCCGGGAGGCGTCTTGGGACCGCAGTGGGTGATTGTCGAAAATGCCTATAATTTCTGGGCGGCTCGGAGCACTCGCTTAGTTCCTCTTTCCCAATTCAAGAAGACATGCGGCTTGATTGAGGTGAAAAAAGAGGCCGCCTGCACTGGTCCTTGTTTAGATATTTCGTATATACAAGTAAGACATTAATTAGATATACACAATTTATAGTATACTTTAGTACTTGCAACAGTTTTATTCAAAGAGTTGTAGCCCGATTTGGACTATGTTGCATCCACTAATAGATTTGTAGGAGTACATTATCCATACAAAGCAAACTCCTGCCCAACCAATTCAGATATTGTATCTTTTTCTTATAAATGCTTTTAATTTTGAACAATTCATTAAGCAGAAATGTATTTCCAAATTCCACAAAATCTATTAAAAATTCTATGATTTTACAACAATATTACATACATATTTTTTGGATCAAATAAGTATGTACTTACGTTAGTGCACTGTGTTTTGTTGTCTTGCTAATGTCAATGAAGCAACTACATATATTAATGTGTTATTGTTGCAAGTGTATTTCAACGAAGCAAGGAATTAAATACCGGTAATGCAAGATAAGTGAAATGAGACAAGGTTATAAGGAAATTGTATTAGTAAACCTATTTCCAGTGTTTAAGCCTTTTATTTTGACTAACACTGTATGTTCTGCAATATATTTTGAAAAGTATCAATACTACATATACCTTGTAACCATTAAAATAAAATCGATAGATTGAGTGTTTCTGACCCTAACAGGCTTTCTATCCGGAACCTTTCTTCTCTTATCAATAGAAGAATTTAGCTGGATGAATACCTACTTTATCATACAAACATCCTACACACATTCCTAATTGTCGATCTAAATCCACTAGTCCTGTTTTTTACAGGAGAAGTAACGACACCTAAACCTCACATTGTCGTGTCTCGCGTGAATTTTTACTGCCCATTGTCAGCGAAAATGTGATAGGTTGAAATTTTGTCTTCTTAAATGTTCTTTCTCCCGTTTTATACAAACTGTCTTAGACAACTTACCAAATTTTTATCCTTAATTCATTCAATTTGAAAACATAAATAAGGTGGTATTTACTAACCCTTTTTTTCTATATACCTTTTTTATTAGAGATAGCATAATTCTCTAAATGTATACAATTTTTCCCACTTATTTATTTAATTATTTACACTAAGTTAGGCAAGCAAATTTGCAAATCTAATGAGACTCATTACCAACTTTGATTATGGGTTTTTTTTCTTATTTAAAATCTTAAGAGATTTCTCTAAAGATTTCAAGAGAAGATTAACTACGTGAAATTTAAGATTTATCGCAGATTAATGATTCACCAGTAAAATTAATAAAAATAAAATTTATTTTGATTATGCGTTTTTAAATTATGGGCCTCTGCGAGTTATTACTAAGATTTAGTCCAATGACCAATGAAAATTGTTTGTATTCATGAAAAACGATATTTCAATGACTGTATTTTTAACAGAGGTTTGATTGATTTTTTCCTACTATTTATGTTCATAATATCTACTGACTAAAATTTATTCTGGTTGCAAAAATACTTCAATTGTAACCAACTGAATTATTAATTTGAATTAATTCACGAATTGGAAATAGAAAAACTAATTGAGAGTCGAAAGAACTCAAAATGGAATTCATAAATGAAAATTTGCTATAAAGCCGTCACTATTCCGACTTAGCATAACCCTCTAAAATTCAAGCGAATATTCAGTTCACTTCCGTAATTTAAAAAACGATGAGTTTTATGAAATATTGGGCTTAAAATATCCTCTTCTTTTCCTGTATAAAATTTATACGTATAGCTTTTATTTTGCGATCCATTTGAGATGAAATAAAATATGTGAATTTGGTATACTAATTTCGTAAAACCAAACAGTTTATATTCATATTTTTGATCGTCAGTCTTCACTAAAAGTATCTAGAATTTAAAATAAGTACTCCCTTAATGCAGCTTAGTGCATTAATAACTAGAAAAAAGTTCTTTAGAATGTGTATACCTACAATAAATACATATATAATTGCTAATTTGACTTTCAAAATATTATTGTTTTGTCGATTGACTGTGGGGTGACGCAGATTCCGTCTGTTTTGGCCAAGTAATCATCAGAGAATCATGTCATGATTCTCTTCTTCGGCCTCCTCGTTTTGCACTGAGGGAATCATGAAGAGCCATATTCCGGGATGAGTTATGGAAAGTATTTTCGGGTACGCAGCGTAGGCGTGGGTGTGAACGCTTTCCAGATATTTACACTTAATTGAACTCGAAGTATTTTGTTTATTGCATAATCCCGGAGGATGAAAGTGAGTTGTCGTAATTTCGCGTGAGTAGAAGGAGCTCTCCGTCGTCGCTTCGGTTTATGCCTGTGGGGTAGCACCACCACAAGCAGGGAGTGATGAAATAATTGCGAATTATTGAGGCTAATTTCTGGAGCGCTAGATGCCCACAGGGTGACTCCCCAACAGCCTCCACGCATCCCTTCTGCTTGAATGCGGATGGTATGTAATTTACGCTGGTCACTCCACTGAGACTTGGGTTCTAATGTTATGCAATCGCTAATGCGGAAGTAATGAAAATTATTTATTCCCAATGGGCCGAGCACTGCCGTGGGCTTCAGATTCTCAAATTAAATTAGTTACTACAGTAGAACTAGGTGTCAGTGAAATTGAATTTGAATGATAAGATAAGCTTTAATTTCTCTATTTGCTTCATCGATGAAATAAAAATGTAATTAAAGTGTTCGAGCGAAAATGTTCAGTTGTTCATTAAAATAAAGCCTTGTCCATTCATTATTAAGAAAACAAAACTTCGAGTGCGCATTCAACTTCTCTAAAAATAATCGTTCAATTGCATACAAGTAAAGCGATAAGTTTTTTGCAGGCCTTTTCTTCCATGTACTTCTTTTCTAAAATAATATCAAGCACAACAGAAGTTCTAGAGTGTACTTTAAGAAGTTGAGAAATAAGTGAAATATAAAATATAGTTTTAGAACTACTAAATTAACGAGATACATATACGTCATTAGGTGGAATCTGCGCAAAATTTTTGAGAACAGCAAGAGTAAGTTATTTAATAAATTTAAACTGGTAGAAGTATTTTTTATTTTCTGAGGAATATTTATGCCTCATATACATAAGTAATTTTTTGGCTTTTTCAAAAAGAAATTTCTTGTTTTCAAGACTCGCCTAAAATATTGTATGACATAAAAAAAATATCAACACATATTGTAAAACATATCACATACATTTAAGAAAAACTTTTAGAATTTTTTCTGAATGAATATTTTTTTTCTAGACACTTATTTGATTAGTCAAACAAAATAACTTAAGTCATCGTAACTTATCTAAAACTGTTGGATATTTGATTTTTAATTACAAAGGAAAAGAAAGCCCTAAACGATTTTAATGACATTAAATTTATTCGTTACGACCCATTATTATTCGCCACCTTTTTTTTCGTTAAGAGTAAAAATTAATACTATATGTTACATTATATATTAAGTTTTGAAATTATTTGTATTTGTAAAATTTATTTTATGATCGACTTATTGATTATGTAATTAAACCAGTTTTGCTGAATCTTATTAAATTAAAATTAGGACTTCACTGGGCGTGAATTATTTGATTTGAACTTATTTTGCCCAGAAAGTTCTTACAAGTTTTTAATACAAGTAAGTTCGAACGTACTTAAGTATCTTACATACATAGGTTTAAGTTATGTTGGTACAGAAGGCCAATAGTAACTTTCCTATAAGACTGCTATAGTTCAGCAAAGTATAAACATCTGAAAGTTTGCATTTCAAAAAAGATTCTGGAGGGTTGCAAGTGCATGGTAAAATAAAGTTTATAATTCTACCTCTTAGTTTATATTCATAGTGAGCACCGAAGGTATCTAGATTTGATAAGCGAAGCGCACTTCTTCGCATGAAAAGTGAAGTTCAGTTCTCTTTACTTTAAAGATGCTAATGAGTGTCATTAAATTTTCTTCAAACTGAACAATCTAAGGATGGTGTAGTCGATTTGTTTATATGCATAAGTATTTATTCAAAAGCATATATTACATTTCTAGATTATTTATGAGACATAGGTGATTAATTCTATTTGAGCGAAACGTTGTAAAGTTGCGAATTTGTTGTAGAATTTACTAACTTTATAAGTATCCTTAAATATTTTGTGATTCTCCAGCACGTAATTTTTTTCACGAACATTATATAATTTTCCTTTAATCCTTTAATCGAAGAGTTTAAGTGAAGTACGATAGCTAACAGAGAAAGTTGTCGTGTAAAAAATCAACTTCGAAATCGCTTAATTAAAAAGCAAGACATTCTTTAGCTTGGACGGAGTTCAGTGCCCTTTATGCAGGGTATCATAATATAAAATACACTTATTTTGCATAGATTAACATTAATAGTAACTAACTATCGATATCGTCATAGTAAAATATTCCCAATTAGTGTAGCTAGAGAAAAGTTTTACTGATACATTGTAATCTTTGAGAGTGCAGCCCTGATTCTGAGGAGGTACAGTCGTTCGAAAGTCGCATTCCAGCTGGATATTTTTCATTTACTTATATGCGGTCTTTTTAGAGTAACATTTTAATCTCCACCACCGCTTCTATCTTTGCAGCTCTGACAGTGCGCTTCCTCACGAAGAGGTACATAGGTGAATACGATCATCAGACAGGTAAGTGGTAATCCGGCGTCAGCCCTGCATGCCACCTGTTGGGACAACACACATCCTCCTAATCCCTCTGCCGAGCAATACCTGGCCGGATTTGCACCATTCGGTGTATTAAATATAAACAGTGCGCTATTTATCCCCTGCACCAAGACCACTACTCCTTGTTCCTTTTTGCGTTTCACCTTTACAAGATTTCTAACTCCATCGACTACCGGAAATCCCGGGGGGCGATTAATGCACTGGGGAGCGAGATCCCCTTGACGGAGGGCGTGGACGGGGGAGCAACAATCTCAGGAATGAATTAAGAACATCCTGTCTGCAGGTGACATGCACACAAATACAAACAAATTGTCACTGAATCCCTTTCGAATCTCGCCATTCAATCCGCAAAAGCCCCAGGTGTTATCCCTTGCTACACCTGGTTAAGCCCGGTGTTTTACGTTTCGCATTTCTAGGACGGGGCAATATGCTTTGTAAATCGCTTTTAGATGTGACGAAGGACTCTTTTGATAAACGATTTACGGATAACACGCCCAACTGTTGCTCCTTATCGCAAATTAATTATTTTCGCACCTCCTGCTGATAAGCGATACACGGAAAACGGTGGGTCAAGAAGGCCAGCACGAGTTCACATCTACACGAGATTTAGCTGACGCAAATTAATAATGCTTTGACCGACTAATGCCCACTCCACCCCCCGGTTTAAATAGCTCTTCCCTCCCAACCCTCGAGACCCAGAGGCTATTCAGTCGGTTCAGTTCTGAATTTCTGAATTTTGCAGAGAATCGCTACAAGCACGAGGCCATGGTGGATGGGGAGCCGGTCCTGTTCGAAATCCTGGACACCTGCCCGAAGGTAGGTTTCTACAGCAGAATTCCTTAATTTGTAATACGTCTGTTGTCTGTTATCCCCCCGCAGCCAGACGAGGAAGAGCCCCCCAGCACCGCCGATTTGGTCCAGTGGGCCGATGGCCTACTTCTGGTCTTCTCGATCACCGACAGGCATTCCTTCAACTACATCCGCAGGACGAAGGCGGACCTTCACGCGGACACGCCCGTCAGCCTGGTGGCGAACAAGGTCGACATGGTCCACTTGAGGCAGGTCAGCACCGAGGAGGGTGAAATCCTCGCGAAGGACTTCGAATGCAAATTTTGTGAGGTCTCAGCGGCGGAGCACGTCGGACAGGTCGCAGAAGCATTCCACGAGCTCTGCAAGGAGATTTTGTCCTCGAAACGAAAGTCAAAGCAGAGCCTTCTTGAGCGGATGCTCGGCGGATCACGTCCCTACAGCCGGGGGAAGAGCGACAGCGCTCTGCCAAAAGACTGATATTTTGTGACTTTTAGTTAAATTCTATTTAAATTTAAGTATACTATGTAAAAGTGCATAACTGTCAGCTGTCTTACGTCCACGTAGCTTTTTATAAATTATTTTCAAATTTCAGAGGAATAAAGAGGAACAGACAGACAACTGCATGTTTGAAATTTTCAGAATCATTCGCACGTTTTCACTCTACATTTTATAAATTCATAAATATATAAATGAATCTAGACTTTTACATTCTCAGTACTCTGTACTACCTACTTACAATAACGTCACTTATCTCATCTTTGTAGCATATCGCGATATGAAGCTCGAATTAGGCGGTTAAAATGAAATAAAATGATATACTCGTACTGTGTACCTGTAGAACCCGAAGAAGTGTCTACGTTTTGCGGTATTGAGTAATTGGAATTCGCAGTAGGTATCGTAAACCAATTTTTACAATATATTCCAAATTTCTGAATGTATTTACTAAACCAAAAACTGAGCAAACACATCATACCGTCGTAAAATCTTAATCACTGGAAATTACTAATTTCGTTACTACATTAACTAATTATTATTATAAAATAACAATTTTAAATAAGCTGAATGTAGAATTCTTCATTTCAAAGCTTCAAATTATACTATTTATTGTTCTGGTGGAGGACGACGATATGTTGTACACACCCATTAACAAAAATGTTAAAAACGAATTCCTGAATTCAGTGATCTAATGATAATTGTACTACATATATCTTTATTACGGCACGTTTAACTTTTATTTTTTTGCTTTCCTACCTTATTTTGCGTGTCTTGACACGAATTGATTTGTTTTAGGTTTTATAAACACTATGATTTAAATTTTGATACGCATTGATCCTTTTGATTTGATTCTTCTTATAAGTAAACTACATATTGATACTTTTGATCATTTCTCCATCTCCTTTAAAAACAACAAAAAAATTACTCGAAATTGATCAACATTATTTTTAGCCATGCAGGGTTCAAAAAAGGTTCAAAATTGTTAAATAAATAAGCCCTAAGTTGTGAAAATGGTATAAAAATTAATTTTTTGAAAAGAATAGCAGAAACAACATAACTTTTCTTTTCCGTATTTAATTATTTTTTTTATTACTATGTCTTGCTTAGAATCTTAAAATTAAAAAGTTAGAAAAATCGCTTTCAACTTAGTTGTTTGAATAAAATTAGCACATGACTAGCAATAAAGATAAAATTCAATTGGCCATGTGGAAATATCACGTTTTGTTGCTTAACGTGCTCAAAGTATGTATATAAAAATAATATCTTAAAAATGTTTAAAAAATACATACTTAATGTAAACAAATTAACTTATTTAGTCGAGGTCTTTACAAGAGCATATTGTTTGAATACGGATTAACTCTTGTCCATTTCATTTTACTCTTCGAAAATTTAATCCATAACATCGCTCATGAAAACTCACAGACTTTTGTAAATCCAATGAATCATATGTAGCAAAGGCATAAAATGTACAAAAACAAAAAATATACAATTTAAGAACGACTTTCAAGATCATTCCAAAATTGAATGATCAGGACCTTTTACTGTCTTTTCAAACATTTTTATTGGAAGTTGGGCGCACTTGATATAAAATACCTTTTCAATAGGACGTTTTGTACATAGCTATCATTATACATCTGGAACCATCCTATTATTAACGAGTAAATCAACACCAAATTCTAGTTCTAAAACTTTTAATTCTTTTATAACGTTATTAACCATTTTCCTTTCGTTCTCGACACCCTTAATTTATTTAATGTAATCTTGTACGTGTACTAAAATAAGTATGATCAACTTAATCTACCCTAATGGAATCATTGTGTGGGCCAATGGAATTTACAAAAGCTTACATATTTGTTGAGCACTTTGCATTTTCATTATAGTCGTGGGATTATTTTTTCCCATTAATGCATATGAATGTTCTTGTTCATTAATAACTTCTAGCCAGCTTGCAATACATAATGGTAAGTTAGTGCAGCGTAAATAATTTCAGGCATTACTCATTTCGTGATAAGAGCTGCTTTAGAGGATATGAATTTTCTCTTACAAATTATATTCATTGTGCTCTCAATCATTCTGGGGCAGGACTGTTGCACAAAGTATGAAGTTGGTTGAAAAATGCTTAATTTCCCCGAGCTGCGATGAATTTAAATCCCTCGGGACTCCGCCTTCGCTCCGATTTCCGGCACGTTTTGATTGAATTCATTGCACGTAATCTATCGCGTATCTGAAAAGTATCGCTTTAAATTCTATGCACATCCCGACCACTGGGAGCATAATTTCCAAGTTAGTTGCAACTCCAAACAGAGTTATTACTGCGGAAAACTCTACCGAACTATGTGCTTATAAAAATATATATGTACGTGCATATTTGCATAAAATGAGGTGGTTGCAGCTGATTCTGCCAAAATTACACAACGAATGAATCTTGCGCTCCAAGGACAATTTCACAGATACTACTAGAATTACCTTACAACTCAAAACCGTGCTATTCGTTACTAAGGATGGAGAATTTCTGCACACTATTTTGTGAATCTATTTCAAAATAAAATGATGCATGATCACTTTATATTCTATGTGAATGTAATAGGATCTTAAGTGGTTTTCGAAATGTTGAAGTATTACTTTGTTTTTCAACGAAATATTCTAATTCTAAAAGTTTTCTAGAAAAAGGGGATTTAAACTATGTTTGCATATACATACATTACTGAATTATAATTTTCAATGACGCCAAGTAGTTTTGGAATTATATCTACGAATCATTAGTATAAAGCAATTCTGATTATTCGATAAATATTTAAACACTCTAATATACTAAACTAAACAAACTATTCTAGTTCTAACATTTTGGGAGGTTTTTTCATCAATAGTGGTGAAACATTTATACAAAAAACTCTTAGTCTTAGATTGTGGTGAAGTACGTATATATCACGAATTATAATAAAAATTAAATAGAACGCATTTGACACAGCGTCGTTGTGAATTAAAAAATTAGTTCTAAAGTCCGAACAATAAGTCTCATTTGTGTAACATTAGAGAAAGGATTGAAAATTAATTAAATATTCCCTTTATTTTGCAAAATAGCTTAAAATTGTACACATAAAAATAGCCTACAATAAAACACAGCAGCAAATTTTGTGTGTGTCAAACAATATAATACTTATTATTTTAAAAATTGTGCCTCATGGCGAAAGACGGTATAAAGGTTTTTTAGAACGTATTATTTAAGGTATAAAAAAGGTCCCAATCAGCAGTTATAGGTACCTTGCCATGATTAAACATACTTTTCCCATATGATTGTTGAACCCTAAAAAAGGTTGATGCTCGGAAGTAAAATAGTACTCAAAATTATTGGCTTCATCTTATTTTATTAACAAATCTTTTCAAATGCTACCCCATCAGTAGCACAGTTGGAAAATGACTATTTGAATTTTGGAGTAAGAGGATTGTAATATAGTTTCCGAAATATTGAGTCCGGTATGCCAAGCGCAGAGAAATAGCTCCTAGCCGCGCACTAAATCCGGAAGGAGCACAACCTGTGCATAAAAGTCATACAGTTTCGGTTTGCATCGATATCTAAAATCTGAAATCCATTGGATTTTATCGGCGAAAGAATCAAGCGCCGTCATATCCAGAAAATACGTTCCCGGCGAAATCGTTGTTTCCTTGCAGCCATGAGCCAGCTCTCTCCAGGAGTGGATTTATAATCTCCTTGACATAAATTTTCCTTGCGAAACCTGAAATAAAAGTCGCGCAGCATCTGCGAGGTGGGAAAGGTACCAGCGTATTACAACTGAACAAAGAATTTATTGAGTGCTCTCTATTCATGGCAGTAAACAAGTGCGGTCACAGGACGCTTATTTACTGGGAGCCGCACCAGCCACAATCTACAAACAGATAAAATCCGAAGATAAGCGGGACGTTCCGGGTCCGGGAACCCGGGACCCTCTTTTCTTCTCCAGCGACAATGGAAGCTATCTCCCATCAGTCGTTAAATTTGATTGCACTTCTAAGATGTACGGAGAATTTCTTAAATTTATCAGGACGCAATTTGCTCACCGTTTCGGCTCTTTTAGATAAATATACCTACAGGATACAGTCCCTTTTAAGGTATTAAATGCCAAAAAACCGAGTGAGCAAAATTAATTCCCATTCAACCGATTAATTCAAGTCGGGGGGAACACAAGCGGCCAAAAATGCTGATTTCCAATTTCAAGAACCAAACTCCGTCGGAGATTTGCTTGTAACTTACTGAGGAATCGCATCTAATCGGAGTCAATTTCTTCCGAGTGCCACCCTTTTCATGAGGGTCAGTCATTTAATTGATGACCTCAATCTGAGCGAATCAATCTATAAATGGACGCTGCTCACCTTTCCCAGCAGCCCCCAGAGGGAAGTTCATAAGTTCGGATGACGGCAGCGCTAGCCTAGCAAACCAGTTTTGCGAAATAAGATAAAGATTTTAACTGCTGTAGGAAGAAAGGATTCCCCTTCAGGCAATTTTAATCTAATCCGAGGCTGCTTTGTGCTCCGGATTTTATTGGAAGGGTCCGGGATGGATACCATTCGGGCTCATCTCGTTTTAAAGTCGCCAATCCGGGAGAGTTCTCCCTCCCGCCCCGCGTTCCTGATGTTTTGTTTCAAAAGTGCCAAATAATCAATATCAGGATATTCGCCCACGCTCATCCTGCTCCAATCAGGAGTCTGTGGGGCTTGTTTTATCTTTGCGGATTCTTTCCGTATGGATAGACAAGAATTCGAAGATTTATCAGAAATAGGGATCGATTACGATTACAAAAGTGTAGAAGAATCTCTGATTTTCTATTAGTTTTGAATTGTTGCTCTACGTCAAACAATATTTTAATTAAACAGCTTCGGTAGGTATCCACCTTAAAATAATGGCTTTGTGCAAAATTTTGAAGATGTTGGAGAGTTTACATTAAATTTTAAATTAAAGGTATAGAAGAACTTTTTAAAGGATTTCATTCAAAATGTCTTATTATGGTTTTGTACACGGAATAAATAAATAGGTAGTCTATATTTTAAATGAGGTATAACTTTTTTAAATTTGATTTAAAATTCTAGTTTTAGGTTAAATTAGAAAATCCTAAAATAGGTAATGTTTTGAAGATTAATATATTATTCGTGTTAGCTACTCTAGGTTGCAATTGCGAAAAGCTATTATGCCTAAAATTGATATTCATTTATTTTTATCTCATCATCTGTTTTGTTTAAACTTCAAAATATAATAATAAGATACAGCAACATTCATATAAGATTTAAGTACTTACAATGTAAAAAATGTTAATTTTGAATTTTATTTATTAAGTAGGGTAACATTTACAAGGAATCGTTAAGAAGAGTACTAAAGGAATTTTTTTTTTCATAGTTTAAAATAGCAAACGTACCTACATATGTGTATATACCATTCTGCGACTCAAATTTTCATTTTTAGAAATTAATGTTACAAAAGGGGTTTCGAGAGGTAATTAAAAAAAATTAGTATGGAACCATTTCTTTACCGCTTTTTGTTAAATCATTAATCAATTTAAGTTAGTTTTAAAAATTCTTTAAGTAAAATCCTTTCCTAATTTTAAAATTAGGTTCTATATCTCATACTATTAATAACAAAGTTTCTTAAGCAATAGCTCCGAGTAAAGCTTCACATTATTAAAATGCAGGTTTATTCCAACAGCAACAGTAATACTAACTACTCAATTATTTTATGTAAGAAAGTGATAAATCACAAGCAGTAAGTAAAGGAGCCCTGAAAAGACACTTCTTTTAGCTACCTTAAGTCCTAAGGCTCTCGTCAGCCGTTCCCATTCCATTGCGAATGCTTCCGCTTCCTTATTATCCAGGCTCAATTTAATAATTGCAAAAGAGCTTGGAATCCCGGTCTGGCCGATTTTCTGCCACACTTGAAACTCAATGTACGCAAATGTCTCAAGGAAAATATTCCTGGAGGCGGCGGAGTCGGGATCGCGACGGTGGCGGGAAGCTGAGAAAGTAAAAATAGGTGCATGGGTGGTTTTCATGTATATTTTGCCGCATGACCCGGACCGTGTTTCCCTCTGGAAGAAAGGGAATAAAATGGGGCGCTAGAAGAGACAACCCAGCCCGCCACCCCCGGCGAGGGGGCGCAAAAGAAGCTCAAATTGAAAATAATGTTCCCGGGCTCGTTCCATCACATCTTGCACCAGCTCCAAGTCTGATGGGTTATGGATGTAATCCAATTTCGTCGGCATTGTGCGCTACCGGTTCATCAAGATATCTGCAGTGGATTACAAGAAGGAAGAGCATCCCTATTAAATTGGAAAATATTATCTTTGGTCGGGTGGACGGTCGGCGGCGGGCAGCCAGACAGACCCTAATTGCACGACTGCAATTGCTAACTCCTGCAGGATAGTTAGACGGCCAGTTGTTTGCGCCGCAGATCTGAAGAGAATGGAGCCGTACTTTCGGCAATCCATTTACTCATTTCATCATCTTAAATCATCTTAAAAAAGTGCCGTGTCGGTTTTAATCTTAATACTATAAATGTCTCTTTTATGTTATTTTATTTCTTTGCATTCGTTTTCTCGGATTATCTGAGTAATAAAATTCTGAAACCCTACATTAAACAAATTAGTTCTTATTCAGACACAGATAACAAATTTTCTTAAAATGATTATAAATATTTATCTGAAATTTATTTGCACTATAATGAATATCTAACCAGCTTTATATATTTTTACGCTTTTCAAATCAACGAAAAACTGAGAAAACTTTTCAATTATTACAGCTTTTTAAAACGAAAAGCTCCAATAATGATTTTGTCAACCCTTTTCACATTATTGTGCTATTACGTATACTTGAATAGAATCAATTACGAGAAATTTCAAGGGATTTGCTCTTGCATATCATTCGCTAATAATCCTAATTAGCCTAACTAGCATGCCAGATGCTTATATTTTGGATGACCAAATTTAGCTGCATATCTCATTTTAATTATTTATAATAACTAACTCAATTGATTGCACTCTACTGAGAACAAATTAAATTAGCTATTTTAGAATCTGAACACGTAAGATAGTGAATGCTAGTCTGTAAGACTTTAAATCAGTGACACTAATAAAATAAATAAAAAAATTTGATCGGTATGTTATGGTTCATCTATAAACTCTGCCTAGATTTAGGTTCAGAAAAATAAAATGAAACACGCGGCCTAGAATCCAAATTTCATAAATATGTAAATATTGAAATAAAATTGTTGGAGGGGTCCTCAGAATCGATAACTGAAACTGATCAATATTGTATAACATTGTTGGGTTAGATTTACGAATTTCATAAATCGAAGTCTCTGCAATATGGAGATATCTCTTTAATAGAAGTTCTAAAAAATGCAAACGTCTTACTAGATACTTGAAGTTGTCACAGAATTGGAGTGACATAAATTTTGTTCTAGAAAATTATCGACAGTCGTCATTTTTGCGCCTATTGAATGAATTTGAAGTACATATATTTACGGATTAGGACCAAAGTTATAAAAATGTTGATTTAGGGTCAAAAGTGAGAAATATGCAAACACGTATTTTCTCAGATAATTTTAAACTGCTCTCTTTAACCGAAAACGATTCATTGAAGATGCAGAGTTACATTCTATTTTTTATTTATGTAAACAACTCTACAAAAGCTTTGCAAGTGAAGATATTGAAAGAAAACTTTTTATTTTGTACGAGAAGTGCGTGCTTGTCGTCGTCAATAGATAAAATAGGTTTCTTTTTGTTTTGTGAATTACATGACAAAATAAATGATTTTATAATACTGTACCTATCAAAATTCGTAAGGAGACTTCAAACTTCATCTATTCTTTGTGAAGAAGGAAAGAAGATCGATTTTTGAGGCATACAAAGTAAGTTGATAGAGCAATCTAAAAGCTTATTATTTTTGCCATGAAAATTAATAATCGCCCACTTTTGGTATATATTCAAATGTTAGTAGTCAGTCTCTTGCGTCTGAGGACTCTGAGTCTGCAAAACAAAAGTTTAGGATTCTATGATTGTTAGTGTCGTACATCTGGAGATAATTCGCCCCCGGTTCCTTGAGATTCACATTGTCAGTACGTCATTTTAAGGAGGTGCAGAGTTGCGAACTGCCGATGCACTCCGAGTGGCTCAATCTTAATCCCAGCCCGTTTCCACTTCCCGGGAAGGTGTTCAGTTCCGTGCAAAGGTCCCCAGCTCCCAACATTGTGATTTTCTGGATGTTTCGGGAATTTTGTTTTATTGCCTGCATAGTTTCGGCCCGTTCTGTGTATCGCCCTCGCAAGGGCCATATCTGGTCCTATTGTCTGCCGCTGCAAGTGCACACATAAAACAGGAAATTCAGCTTATTCACGCCTGAACTCGCTGCGACTTAAATGTTCACTCGTAAACTTACTCGAAACAGAGTTACGGCAAAATTACAAGCAATGACACTTTACACTTGAGCTGTAAGCGTTCCGAGTGCTTTGCTTATTGTGCGCCACCACTACACCCACCCCCGCCCCTGACACGGTCCTGGGATAAGCACTTCAAGGATTCTTTCTCAGGCAGGACATCGCACAGACAGCCGTTTAATTGCAAAGCACTCGACGTCATTGTCGAATATGACGGCTCATAAAAATTAAAGTGTCGGCCCTGAGCTGTACTCACATCTCGGCCGGGCCGTGCCCGAAACACGAGGGGGTGCGGCGGCGGCAGGACGTTCCGCAGAGACGTTCCCAGGATCATGCAGCGCCTTCCCGGGGCTTTATCCGGGCGCAAAGTTTTTCCCTTTCGCATTCACATTCACGGGGACTACAACTTATGCACCCCAGACGGATGCACCCTGCACCGAACAAGGGAAAAGTATTGAGGTGGAGGAGGCTGCTTAGGAAACAAGTCAAGGAACACGACTTTAAGGCGGCGCCAAGGTGTACTGTATGCCCGGAATCGCTATTACGACGTAGTTAATCAAATTGAAATTCCGTGCATATCTGATGGCGTTTAGGGGCTTCACTCGAGTGTGTGCCCTGCAAAATTCATAGGTTGCCTGCAGCCCCTGTGGAATGCTTTCAGCGCAAAGTGCTCATTCGCCATCCACTTCTGATTTGACAGGAGTGGGATACGAAAATCGAATTGCATCGCACGACAGGACTCCGATACTATTCGCCAGAACCCGGATGCAGTCAAACATTTTCCAGAAAGAAATATTTTCAAACCATAGTACCATTTAAAGAGCACTACCACGAATATATGCTTAATTCACAAAATGCAATCATTTTTCAATATATGTATGTACCCATAATTCTGAAAATTGCACTTAACCGCATATAACAATCCGTATTATTGTAATCCAGATTTACTCACACCAATGACCAATTAGAGCAAAATCTTCATCCACAAATTGATATTCCTAAATTAATTTGAAATTATAACGCAAGTCCCGATATTGATATGTACATACATATAATGAATTTTGGGATTAATTAACTCCAATCAGTTTTGTTATATTTAATTTAGTTTGAATTAGGCTTATTAAGCTAATTTATTCCAACTAATGCACAATGCTCAAAGGCTGTGTTAGAAAATATCTCCACAAAAATTAATTTTAAAATGTTGTTGACCACCAAAGGTTTTCGGTAAAATAAAGCCTTCTGTTTGAAGCTGTTTTCGCAAACAACATGTATTTAATAATGATATAATATGTATATTTAGCTTATTTATTGCTTGTTTATCAAAGGAATTAGTTCCATTAAGCCCATATCGACTTGGACTTGCATTCAAAATATAACGAGCAGACAAAAGTCTTTAGTCAATATAATTAGGATTTCTTTTCAATTAGTTTAGGATAAACAAAGAGATATTATAACAAAATATGTATATACGCGTAATTAAAAGAAACCATTACCTATTTGAAGAATAAATTGGACCAATAAAACTATTATGTGTCTATTTTTCTTATAAAATTAATATTTCAAAAGCATTCTAATTTATTTTAAAGTACTTATTTAAGTTGGAGGAAGGTGAGATCCGAATTTTTTCATTTATCGTATGTATATTGAACATCTATTATTTATAATTAAAGTTATATTTGTGTGATACAAAATTCTTAAAATGTAATTCTGTATTACTTAAAATTTCGAATTTTTAAACTACTTAGTTGTATTTAATTTTTGTTATGAAATTCTGTTAAAAGCAATTTCTCTTTTTCCAAATCTCTCGAGATAAAAATAAAATAATAATAAATAAAAGAATAAAAATTCATGCAAAAATCGAAGCGAGTTCGCATTAAAATGATTCGCGAGAATTATAGCGCTGTTAATGGGTACTTATGTTTAACGGAAGCAATTATTATCCTTTTTTAATTAATCGAACTATTTGTTGGATCAGGAATGTAGAGCTATTTTTCATGACGCTGCCTGTCCCCGTTTTACAACTCCAACATCTCATGCCGGAAGGACGCGATATTTAAAAAGTCAGAAAAAATTAGAAGTACAATATGACACGTTTGCCTGAACATTTATGCACATGGGGGTGGCTCGGGGGTTGCGAAGAGCTAAATTCAAAACAAGGCTTTCCTCAGCCAGTGCACGCAAAGTGGGTCACTGTCTATCCGGCTAACTCGGCCAAGTGTATTCCGTGCGGATGACACGATGGGGAATTTTCACACTTAAATTTGCATGGTGAACGAGCAATTTTCGAAATGTCTTCTTTCTTCAGTTTACGAAACAGGAGCATACGAAATATTTTTTCTATTTTTATTTCAGCAAGAGGGAGTCGGTTGGGGTAGTAGAGATTTTGCAATTTATTTTTCGTTATCTATTTAAATGTTTTTAATTGTGCTTTTCCGTCCTCACAACAACATGTAGCTTTAATTTATAAAGTTAATAAAGAACTTAAAGTTACCTTTAAATTATCCGTGTACATTTTATGTACATGCGTCAATTATGTAAGAAAATCAAAAAGGACGGGGCAAACATTAAAAGACATCTTACAGAACAGATTCGATATTTATATTAAATATTTTCATCAATAATTAGCATGTCGACAAAGAACCACGTTAAAAAGATCAGTTGTTTTGCATATATTTTTACGAGAAATGCATTATTTCGAAAGTTATAAACCAACTTTTTGTATTTATTTACTTATGTTTTAAAGAAAATGCAACTGATAAATTAAAAATTGTAATTGAAAAATTCATTATTGCAGCAAACTTGCGTTGATAACCTTTAATCTTGATTTTTCACAAATGGATAATTTGTTTTAAACTTTAACTGTGCGGAAAGCATTTGAAGTTCTTAGCTTTTGTTTGAAATGCGCCTGCAATAGACCCAAATTTTTATATATTCGTTCAGGAATTAATCCGCTACCAAAATTATTGTCATTTGCCAGTATCACTATAATCTGAAAGGGCAATCTTTTTTCGATTTTTATTTCTATCGATAGAAATGTCGAATTCAAACTCCTCATCCAGGATATTTGGGATTTTAAAATTGAATACGTGGAATAGAGAAGTTCCTCTTTTAAGAGAGTTTTAAAAAACTGTAATTTATAGTGTGATATGTCCTGTTTAAAGTTTCACTTATTGGCGTTTTATATAAAAAGTAGGTACCTGCTTTTTTCGAATCCTTTTTATCCCCCGTTTAATCACTAACATGTAGGCACTTCGCACTGAAATTTTTTTCAATAAGAGAGTGCGGATTTGTTTGAATTCCTGGGGCAGTACAGCGAAAAATCGAATTTTATTCGTGACCCACAAATAATTGAATTAATCCGAAACGGGCGAATAAGCCGGGGTTCGCCCGGTAAAGCGTAATTGTCCCAATGAATAGCACGGCTCAAATCGCTAGCCAATGATTTGTGCGTTTATTGGGGAAAGGTCGAAAATGGACGCCAGGACGCACCCTTTACCTGCGGCTCGATCTGCCCGTATTCATGATTTCTGGGGATCTGGCAATGAACCGATTCCTTTATTTTAATTTTGAGCAGGACCGCGGACAGGCCCGATATATGGGCCGCAGTTGCTCCATTTTTAATTTTTAATTAAAATCTCATTTGGGAAGAACCTGGTGAAATGCAACTAGGTAAACACGGAAATTAATTTATTTTTACGAGTATCATGATAGGTTTATTAATTGGAATTGTTGGCGTTTTCGCGTTTTGCCCTGCCGGAATGCATTTAATTTAAATATAAAATTCGCAATTATGTAAGTAATTGTCGGCCTCTGGCGCTTCGTGGGGACGTGTGAACACCGGCCGGTTACAGGGTGTGTGTCGCATTCGATTCTGGAATTGTATTGTCGGAGCTTATGTCCCTTTTTTTGCGGTTTGTCATGGTTTGCCAATAAGCAAATCGATAAAGCCCAGATTACGACAAAGTCGGAGGATGCCCTTTTTTGTTTTCGATGTGGTCCTGTCTGCTTTTATATATAAAACAGGCTGAGCGCACTTGGTCCCGGCCAGAAAATCTCTTCTTACATCTCGTGGGAACGTTTAATTTAAGAAAAGCGTCTTTGTTGACCATAATCCAGAAAGAGAAAATTGTCTATGATAAAAATCGAAGAAAGTTTCATGAGATCAACGACTTGCGCCGCAAGGAGGGAAGATTGTTTTTTGGGATAAGAAGGGCGCTTAAAAGCCTTTTGTTGGTAGCTGTCGTTTTGTGTTTAAAAGTGGAGCAACCACTTTATCTCATGAGTTAGGGCGCTTTTTATTCCTTTTATATTCATCTGTCAGGAACTTTTTGTGCAAAATGAAGAGTGGTCGCGAAAGCTCCTTTCGGGAACTCTCTTATATTCCGGGAGACCGGGAATGGAGCTTGTCCTGTGCCCCGCCGTGCAATCGATGAAGTTGTTACAGACCGCGGGGAGGACATGCGCTCTCCGAAAGAGAGTCTATTCGAAAAGCTCGGGACTCCGAAAGAAACACATTAACTCCCTTTCTGGAGTATGATATGGACCTTCGGGACTCTCCAGAATCCGCGGAAGCTTCGGCCTCAGCGGAGAAAGTTCATTGACTGAATCGCAGTCCAGCTGGGATAGCCCAATTCCTTGACAGGCCGAATTATGAGCGGTGTGATGATGTAACTCACTCCCGTTTACATGTCCAGGAATTTTTAAATTTTAATTTATACTTACTCGATATATGTAGGTAACGAGCGATCCCCATCCTTCGCAAAGTACTCGGCCCCACGAGCCATCCTTCTAGATCGGCTTTGATTTCCCTCTTCTTACATTTTTGTTCAGAGTTTTCTTTTCGATTCCTGTGAAATTGGAGCAATTCAATTTATTTATGATCCCATTAATTAGGGACTTCCCGTGCCGTCACTGTCAAATTCCATTAATAAATTCTTTCGAAACGCTTCTGCTGGTAATTGACTTTCGCTGCCTGGTGCAGAAGACATTAATTGAATTACTCCAGGCAACGTGAAGGACTTTTGGCTCCGGAGGTGTAATGGCATTATTAGCGCCCCCGGTTCACTCCCCCTCTGTGTTTCGTTTTTTAATATAAATATAAAATAAAATTACTTCGACCGGCCTCTGGTTCATAAATTATGGCGTTAGGTTCGGAAAAATCTTGCGTGATCTTGAAGGACCATAAAGCCCCAAACTGCACGGGAAGTGAAAGTCTATTAGGGCAGTCCTTGCCAACCAAAAGGATGGACATTGCTGCGAAGATAACGAGAAAGGGAAGGAAAAGGTAATATCTTCCAGAAACTCATTAATGGACGTTTTGAAAGGCAACAGGGGGAGTGCGTCCAGAATTTGAGAAAAAAATTTCAAGCGTGAAATGAAATTGTACGTGAAAATGTTAGTTCCCCGCTGGAGGGACGACGCTGTGATTTTGTTTCATTTCTCTGTTTGATTGCAGTGCCCTCTAAAGTAGGTCAAAGAATTTAGTAGGGTCCAGTTTCAGTAATTCTTTGCTAACAACTGAGTAGCATTTTGGAATTTAAGGGCTTTTCGTTTTGGTGGGGCTGATTAATAACTTTTCATCAAATACCTACTTTTAGCAATTTTCTGGGAAATATAGGGATACCTACACACATTACATCTATATATCTCTATAAGTGACGTTTTCTAAAATAAATCCCTTTTCATTGGAAACATAATACACATGGAGTTTTACCTGAACGTTTTCCTTTTACTATTTTCGGTAGACGATAATTATTCCTGAAAAATATTTGTTTCTCGAAAAATTTGTAAGAAAATAACGAAATATTTTATTTCTGTAAGAATTCCACATTGACTACGGTCAAAATAAAATTTTTGATTAGATACAATTGCTTTTGAGTCATAAATATTAACCGGGTCGATAATTTTTTTCATTTTGGTACGAAATTCAAATTAAAACTGGAAACGGACGGCAATACATATTGAATTAACACAAGCGTATTTTTCTACTTTCCATTAAAAGTTGTGTTTAAACTTAATTCAAGCAATTTAACATAATATATTTTACATACAAAGATATGTAGATTATTTTGTATTATTTGCTCAATTTCATACAAAGTTAGTAAATGTAGTGTTGATACACGATAAAGGATTTTGATATACATATGTAGTGTAAAGCATATGGTAACTTATTGTGCACTTCTATATGTAATATCTATCTTAATTTTAACATAACTGTGTTTGGTATAATGATAACTAATTTCTTTTAACTTTTAATAATACCAATATAAATATGATCCGACAGTTTCTGTCTTATTTTAACAATTTAGTTTTAAATTGTGTATTCGAGTTTTATCAAAAATAAAAGTTATGTTTATGTCAATTCAGGTGTGAGCACTGACGGTTACAAATAAATGCTTAAGATCATTATAATAATTGTTTGTTTTAATCCATAATACGCCCTCTAAACGATCTTTAGCATATGTAATAGTAGCAGGAGCTTGGCTGATAATCACATATTTTTCCATTACGTTGAAATCTGCTCGGATTTTGTTAATTTGATTTAAATTCCCAGTCTCTTCAACACACAACATTCTGAAGTAACATCAATACACCGCACATTGACACTCTCGTAAATCTTCCGTAATCCAGCCGCAAAACCCCGAAAAAGAGCTCCCTTTTCCTATCCAAAAGCAGTTATAATTTCGGCAAACATACGCCAACAATAAATTTCCTTGTTTTCTCAATATGTAGGTACAGTAGACATCTCGAAACACACCCTTGTAGCCCCAGCTTTAGCTCGACTCGACGTGGAGTAGGCTCGCCCCGCTTATTAAGTCTGCTGGGCCGGATGGGATGCGAAATCTTATGTAAATTTAAAAGGCAAGCAATTATGTTGAAAACGTAATACCCGCCGCCTGAATCCGCGGAATAGTCGTTAATACACCAAGGCCGCAGATTTCGCAGATTCGCCCGGCCCAGTCGTAATACCTTGACGGAAGCCACATGACGTGAGAAATAGGCGTCTGATTGAAATCTACGAATGTAAATAAGATTTAGCGACTAAATTTGCAAAGGCCTTAAGAGATTTTGTGTACACATTTGAAATTTTATCTTTCGGCAAGAAATTAGCTGTGTGGGAGGATGCGGCGGGTGTGGCATGGGGCGGATTCGCCCAAGGCAAGTAAGAAATAAAAATCGTGGAGGCATTTATTCTCTTTTGAATAAATTATGAAAATGGAGCATGCAGGTTGTTTACTCGGTGAATGTAAAACACACACCACTCCGTTCAGGTCTGGGGGTGGGTTTCGTTTTGGGTTTGGGGCAGAAGAGCCGCCTTAAGAAAAGGGCAAATTAATTTCCCTTCTGTTAATGTTCACTTAGTGGGTGTTAAATATGTTGCCGGGGAGTCTCTAAGGAGAAAACTCTTGCCGAAGCAATTAAAAACTCATTACTCGAAATTTATTCCCAGACACAAACGAACTGCTCCTTCGGCAGCTTAGCCCCGGCTGTAGCAAGTCGGGCTCACGCAATTTTGGCTAAGTGAGTGACACATAAATATTCAGCACATTAGGGAGGAGATCCTTTGCCCTAGTCGAGCATGGGGCATTACGAGTATCTGAGATCTGCTCATATCTATGCTGGCCCGGAACTGTGTCGCTCCGTCTTGTCCTAATGAACAAAGTATTTGGCGGTTACATTTGTGCTAATTTATTGCCCGGCCCAGCAATAATTGCCGCCTCACAAAAGAAACTCGAAAATTGCTCGTTTCCAGTACTTTATGAGTCCCGACAAATTTCATATTTGGAAGTTAACAACTCACTTCTCTGGAATTTATTCACTGGAGGATGCTGTGACAGCGCGGCGGAAGTGATGATTTAATAAGTCATCAGCGTTATTTATGCGAGGGCCGCATCCCTGGGGCTCTGCGGCCCGCAGCCCCGCAGCCTCACCCAGGGCTGGGGCGAAAGCTTTTAGTGGTCTCGGTCATGCTACAACTATCATAGAATATTTGTTTAGGGGTTTAATGGAATTACACCCGTTGGCCTGGCGACTGCCGGGCGAGTGTCCTGCACCTAGGCGAACCAGGTGAACGGCCGGCCGCAGGGGTCCATTTTGGGGCCAAATGTGATGGGAAATCCTCAAACAAGTGCCGTGCTTAGCAACACCCTTTTCGATTTTTCGGGGCCCCCACATGATCCAAAGGAAATTAACTATTGATATAAAGGACATCTTAAGCTGGTTTTGCAATTTAATATTTAGGGCATGCAAATGGTTATGCTACGTTATGTTGTACTACAGGAATTTTGGTGAGCACAGATGTAATTCGACTCGTGTTTCTAAGAAAATCGAATGTTGGGTAATGAAAATTTTGATTTGATTAATATTAATTTTGTCATAAAATGTCTACTTCAGAAACTTTTTATTAAGAGGATAATTCTTTTTAACCGGCTGAAAAGTTATGTATATTTTTTGTTATCTTATTTTATTTATAAATGTATTTGTTAAATTACATAAAATGCATTAAAGTAATAATAATTTTGTTCCTATTGTGCCGACGAATGAAAATTAATATTATTTTGAAAGGCAGTCATTTTTTATTACATATGTTATAAATAGTTCAAATAGGTACTAGAGGAATTCTGTTAACAAATGCGTAAGAAATTCACTTCGTGGTATTGTTTGCAGATCATCCTCCAATTACAAAAGAAGCGTTTTGCGACATTAATGGTTTTTGAAGTTTCTAACAGAGTAAATTTGCTAATTTAGTTACCAGTCGTTTTGTTGATTTCGAAGTTTCCAAATATTTCATTTTTGAAAAAATATTGCTGTTTTTGTTAAAAGATCAACAAAGTCAAGATATCTCATCTGTAGATAAAGGTTTTTAATAAAAATGGGAAACTTTAAATATAACGAAGAGTAGACAAAACTTTTGCTCATTAAAAGATTAGGCTCTAAATCAAAACAATTTAACTTTTGTGCTAGGAAGCAACTTAAGACATAAGAATCCTGTTCCATTCAGTATTGAAAATTCAATAACAACCTATTCAAAAGTTCTCTCAAAGGAAATTTCTGATTATCATACGAACTTCAAGTGTTATTAAAATTTTCTTCATTTTTATTTTGGTTATTTTACTGAAATCTCACAGTAATAGGGAACTAATTTTAAACATTAATGGTGTATCTAAATTGCGGTTGATTTGTTTCTTATTCCGAAATTTTTCTTACATCTAATAATAGTTAGTCTGATAGAATTTTTTAGGTCACTGATTTTATTGTGTCAAATTCAATGTTAGCTATTTTAAATCAATAGGATGTAATGTTGGGTTTTTTAAAGTTTTTAATATCGAGCTTAAAAATGATGGTCTTTAAATTTAAAATATTTATACAGCTAAAGAGAACAAATTAAAAAGTTTTCAATAAAACTTTCAGAAGCCTTAACAAGTACAAACAATTTAAATCTTTTACCATTAAAGGTATGATGTGAAATCCCATACAGTAAATAACAATCAGTTTTACGTTCTCTTGAAGATTACGAATTAATAGTGTGCCACATGGGTATACCTGGAAGTTTTCCCGATAAAAAACATTTCAAATCGTTGAAGATCCTTCTTTCATCTAAAGTTTTATGTCTTTAAACTTTAAGTATTTCCGAATTTCGCTGTAAAATAACGATTT
Organism: Tolmerus cingulatus; assembly: GCA_959613345.1. NCBI lineage: Eukaryota > Metazoa > Arthropoda > Insecta > Diptera > Asilidae > Tolmerus > Tolmerus cingulatus. The sequence continues at coordinate 53,692,551 of OY390707.1, forward strand.
ACCGAAAGAGAAGCGTTACTAGAAACACGGCTATGTTGGAAATGTGGAAGCCCTGAAGGTACAAACTTCTTATTTCAAGCTTAATTAAATTAATCCGCTTTTGCCTTTCCTTCGACGTTTCAATCAATTAAAGACCTAGCAAAGGTGATATCAAAAGAATAGAAATGTTCTACATTTTGCGGCACGTTTTAGGCATGCATTTGTTTTAAATTAATTAATAATCACTTGCAGTTTGTTGGTATTTCAGACTGACAGCTCTGACTTTGTTTATCGGACATTTTCTGTATTTATATACTTTTTGGTCTTTGGACATTGTGAAATTTAAACCAAATTTATTAGTTATTTATGGTAGAAGTAACACATGCTATTATTTTTAAAAATTTAATTATTGTGCTTGCATGATAAGTCTTTAAATAAGAAAATTACATTATAAACATAATTAATTTTCAGCAATTTCATTTCATGCAAGACCAGGTACAATTAATAATAAACAATAAGAAAAGCCGTTTTGTTACGAAATAGTTCTTAAAAATCAAGTCGGTAATTGGTAAAATGATTATATTAAAACTCAATATTGGTTCCTGTAAGGGTTTTAAGGGGAAAATAGATTTTTGAAAATGTTGGCTCTAATTTATTTAACGACACCTTTATTAGAATTTAAATTTTGCAGTAATGTTTCAATAGAATACATATAGGAAGGTAGGATCGGATCATTGATTCAAATCGTATGTAAATGTTGTTAGAATTCATCTTTCTGGCATACCCTGTAGAATCGAGGCAAAGTATGGGAGTATGCAACGACTCGCTAAATCTTAAACTGCTGTAAGCAGATTACCAACAATAATCCCTGTAAGCTCAGCGGTGGGATGTTGCATTGGCGGCAATGGCGAGGTATTTTTGAAACTCGCGGCTCGTTGCATCACTTTCGGCAAGAAAATAATCCCCCGATAGCAAGATCCTGCATAAACTGCGAATAATTTTTGCTTGCAATCTTCTTAGCCAAAGAGTAGAAAACAACTCTCTGCGGGTCTATAAACATTCATTTCTATGCAAATAAGCGCCCAGTTCATACCTCAGTTATGCCCGAGGAGCGATAAAAATTTTTGCAATCATAATCAGCGGGAATTTATGAGAGAGATCTATCCTGCGGGAGCAGTTTTGCACTGGATAAAAAACTTTCCTCGCCTTGGACGCGATACTTTAAGTAAATGTGCGAATCTCAGGTCGCTGGTAAAATTTTTATGTGTGTTTCTTTTCTTTAGAAAATATTTTAGGAAGCATCTTTCTGTCCGCCTCAATTATTTGGCTAAGTGCAGTACACAAAAGTTCGACTTTCTTGCATTGCCGGAAACAACGTCAAGTCCGACGTCACTGGAGAAGACGGCATTTCTTCAAGGAGTTGCCTTTATGCAGGTCAAAGAAGACTTGGCTTTTAATTAATTAGGGCACATTTCTTGGTCCCCACTGCCGGTGTAAGCGCTTTGTTGCCAGGAAGTTGCAAACTTCCGGCACAGGAGGTGCTCTCTTTGCCCTAGCTGCTGGCACGTACGCTTTTTGCTTTTCAGGTTCCATGTCATAGAATCTGGTCTGTCAGTAGTTAATTAAGTAAATTTCATCCTTTCAGTGGCTTTACACGCACCCTTCATGCTGCACGGCGGCGTCTGGTGTGCGTGCATTTCACGGCAGAGTAGGTCCCATTTAAGTGCTATTGACAATTTCTGGTCGAAAATCATATGCCACTTCCGTGGTATGTCACCATCCATTCCGCTCATAGAAATTTCCAGCAGGAAGGGCCGTTTTGCGTCTGGGGCCCTCATGTGCGGAGCCCCGGCCGGCGTGTCGAGCAGATTGACTGACGCCAATTGTGGCGCTTCCGTGCTGTAGCAGATGCAGCAAAAATTCAAGCATAGCAGCATCGCATGTAGTCAATTATCACTGCAGGGTCACCCTGTTTGGGTGTGGTGTGCTGACAGGGTCTGTTCTATGCACCGCACCCCTGCCCTTCAGAGCCGACAACATTAACCTGTAATTATGCTTTTGATAAACGACTAATTTTATGCGAATCTCAAACATTACACAATTCGCGGCTTAATTATGGTTATTCGGCTGTCCGCGTGTTTGATTAATTCCCCCGGGCCTAAATTATCTCCTCGCGGACGCGTCCCTATCGTCGCCATCGAGTCAGCACCGCGCATTAGTGATGCGTGCGAGAATCAAACTCAATTCATGCAGCATCTGAATTTTGTACCAATTATCGACATTTAATAAATTCAATGAGTAGGCGCTAATTCTGCGACCTTTGCATAATGCTAATGTGATGATTATTATTGTGTATTTTTTCTGACAAATTACGCGATAAATGTTTTAAAGGAGTGTCCTTAATTTGGACATCGCTGGTCAGTCCTCCAACAAATGCACATTTTTTTCCCATCTCGAACAAGAATGGCGTGATTGAATTCAATCCCCTGTGGAGCCATCTCATCGAGAATCGATATGCCGGAAGTCTTTGCAGCTTCTCAATTCTCGAGTTGATGAATGTGCAGGACTGGCTCCCCAGGGAATTCTGGCTTTAAGGTGGAAGTTTCGATAGCTCGTTTTTCTATCCCCTCACTTCGAGGTGCAATTTGTTTCCTTGGGGAATTTAAATGTTTTACGAAAGTGATTCTATCAAAGACCTGTGATTGCACCCGGGATGAACAAGGAGCTTTAGTCGATGGACCTGTTCGTGTAAACATGAAACTTTCCACTTCTAGGAATAGCTCTGGCCCGGCAGGCTGTTGCCTTCGATTTTAGTTACGTTCAACCGATTTCTGTTTGCATGATTCCTTCAACTGCTATCGTCTTTGTAGCTGGCGAGCATCGACTAGAAATTTTAGGTTTGAATTGACCTTTGATTTGCAGGTCTTGCCGTCTGCTTAAGAAGGGATATAAGACTTATCTCAACAATACAAGATTTAAAGGAAAATGTCCTTTTCGTGCAATAAAATATCCGGAAAAATCAGAAAGTGCGTCTGGCAATATTATGTACATGCATACATACATATATGTAAAACTTATTTGATATTCCGTTCTGTTCTAGGAAAAACTCGTTTCAGACTTTTCGGTTTTTTGCTTTAATACTCCTGTATTCGAAATTATTAGTTTACTTACTTGTAGGTACCCAAAACTATTTTTCATATCACGATATTTTAAATTTGCTTAAGCTACACCTCAAAGAGTTAATCGTCCTTTACATATATATGTATTTTCAATTCATGACATGTCAAAATTTAAGATATGGAATTAAAATTTCAAGATTTACATAGCTGTACACATACATACAAGTAAGACTCAAGACCCAGTCGCAAACTAAGCAAATAAATTTTTTTAAATTTTTTCACAAAATATCACTGTGACTTTTCAGGGAAACTTTTCTACTTTAGGGAACAAAATCGCTAAGAAGGAAATAATGATATTAAAATTACTTCTGTGAAAAGTCTTTAAAATTGTTCGTTAAGAAGTTTAAGAACGTGAAAAGAAAGAAAATAGTCCTGATGACCAGATTAAATTATTTGACATTACAAAAATGATCTAATTTTCAAAGTGCTTCTGCTAGATTTTACATATGCAAAGTATATGGTAGTCCTAAACTAGGTGAAGTACCAAACTTGGGCGTTTGAGAAGTTTTAAACTAAATGATAAATTTGAGTATTACGCTAGTCATAGCATAAAATTTATTATTATTCATTGTAAATTTATTAATTTTGTAAATTTTTCAAACACTGTACTTAATACTTTCAGAAATAGAGCGGATAACTTAATAAGAAGAATTATTTTTTAAATTTTGTTTTAACTAATAGGAAATGTGCAGATAAGGTAAGCCTTATTACTGTAGGTATGATGAATTTTAACTTTGTAAAATTCGTTTCTAAGCAAAATGATCGCAATATTTGCGATCTTTTTGCAATCTATTCGAAATGTTGGGCTTAGATACCCAGGATTTTCATTAAAGTGTTCGGTAGATATCTTTCAGAAAGAGACTAATTGATTAATTCCGCTAAACTGTGGATATTCCAAAGACATTCTTAACCTTCGTAGGATAATATCATTAATAAAATAAATGATTTATATAAGATTTCTTTTGAGAAGTATAAGTGTTAATTTAATTTGATTGACGTGGCGATACATTAAGTTTTCATTTATGTATATCAGAATCATAAGCTTGGAACTAAGAGTCAGTTTTCAAGAGAACAGAAGATCATAAGTCAATTATTTTTCAGGAGTTTTTAAAGGGACAAAAAATTCCATGTTTTAGAATAATCATGCCTTATATACAGAAGAGGAACTGACATAAGCTCTTGAAAGTGAAATATTTCATGAAAACAAACGCTTGCCAAAGAGAGTAAAAATTCAAAGGTAATTTTACTTTTATGAATAAATATGCCCCTTTACGATTATATCACCACTTCAAAATATTTAACGAGTTCTCTGTGTTATTAGAAATGATTGTCATGAGCTGACATGTACAAAAATATTTTTGTCTTGAAATTTTAACATAACCGAACATATATTAAAACATCTCGTGTATGAACAAGAGAAATCTTGATTTTCTAAAAATCACTTTGTTGAAAGGATTTCAACTTACGGCTTACTGGTGAAAAGAAATTTATTTATTCTGTTCTCGCGGTAATTCTTCACTTCATTACATAATCTGTAAATAAACTCGAAATCCTGTACATTTTCCTTATCAAACTTCCCCTTCTTAGGTAGCACTTTTAATTCAAAATATTATTTAAAAAATTGTGATCCCTTCAAATCACACATTTTTTAGGTTGCCAAATACATAGCTGGCTTTCTCCTTATATTTTTTCCGCCATAGATACTTCATTCACACAAATCACACGTACACGGTATAGCCATTTTTTAACTTTATATTCAAAACATGTAACAAAAATTTACCATGTAACAACCACCTCAAACAAAGAAGCAAATATCAAACCTAAGTACAAATTGAACCATTATTATGTACCTATCTAATTCAACTAATATATATTATATTACATTTTCTACATCCGATAGACAATTTAGTTTGTTTAGTTAGTACTATATTTATAAACCACAGCAAAGTAGAGGACGATGACAGACAGATGGATGGGTGAACGTTTCTAAGAAACCATGGAAATCCCGCCTAAAATGATGGAAGACTGAAGCAATCAGCCCTACCGAACACCTTTAAATATAGTCAAATAGAACAGAACACACCTCCGCAATATTGATTTATTTGACTGAAAATATTCCTAAACAAATCCCTTCAGCCAACGAGAGGGTCTAACTTTCACCTCAAGCAATAATTTTCATAAAGTTTTGATGTAGTAATTATTTGCGTTAACGCAAGCGTTACCGCGAATATGTCTATCAATTACGTTTGAAACTCCCCATCAATCTCGTCACCAGTCAGAGAGCAATTTATCATCTGGGATAATATCGCGCATTATAGCGTAGAGGAAATCCGCCCATCGCCCACCGCCCCCGCATAGATAGGGATCAGCACGCACAGAGATAAACTCCGCGTATATTTCAATCTGTGTCCGATTGTAAAATAAAACGTTATGCCTTGTAAATCTATTTGAGTGTGCAATAAATTGTTGAGGTAATTTGCAGTAATGTGTCTGGGTCGGTTGGGAAATGGGTCGGCACGAATGCTTTAGTGGGCCACTCCCTTCGCCATTGTCCCTTGCAGTGGACAAGTTTGCATTTTTGATTAGTGAAAAAATGGAGCATTTGCTCACAAGTCGAACGAGCAACGCTCAAGGGCTGGAATAAGGGTGCTATCAAAACCGAGCCCGGGGAAAGAAAGGAAGTGCCCTGGGAACGTGCCGGAGCTTATCCCCGGACTGTCCCCGCGGCCGTTAAACACTTTTATACCCCTCCACTTCTTAATTCTCAATACGCTTTAATCACACCTCGGCGCAATTTATATCTTCATAAAGTCCCAACTTTCACAATAAGGGCTGCGATTTACCTCCCCGTGGATGTAATATCATTCTTATTGCGCGGTTATGGCTCTTTTATGGTTATACCCCCGCAGACGTGGCCTCCCAGCTACTGCTAATGGCTCGTTTGGAATCCTCGGGTTATTATGAAATCCACTCACATTCAGCATTCCGATCTCATTCGTTATCGTTGGCGATGATAAAATTCCCAAAGAATTCCCGAGCCCCGGAGCGTCGGGCATTGCGCAACCTTGAATTGAATGAAGAGTGATAGCGGGGGAGTGATAAGACTCAGCGATGGTCCCGATATTTTTGAATTAATCAGCTCCTTTATCTTCTAATTATCGGGGGGAGTTTTGAAGAGATGAGATGCGGGAATTGCCGTCGCCTGGGCGACAACGACAACCAAGACAAATGAGTTCGAAGGCCTGGACCGATCCCGTCCTTGGACACTCAAAAGGTAAGGAGATGGCAAAATTCGTAAAACGTAAAGAGCATTAAGTTTCAAATAAATTTAATCAAATGCACAATTTTATTATCGGACATAAATTCGTCTAGAGCGTATGAATTGACCCGAAGTCCGTCTAGACTATTAGAGTGTGTGTCATTTCAAATGAACTAAGCCATCAAGTACGAGAGAAGGTGTAGCCGCATCCCTTTTCTAATTTTGAGAAATTCTGAAGAAATGGCTTTATATCCAGATAATAGAAACGAGAGGCGTATTCATCGTCTTGGAATAAAATACAATAGACATACTCATATTTCAAAGATATATATATATAAACATTATATACATACTATAAAAGACTTACAAATAATTGGAGCTGGGATCTGAAATAGTTCATTTATGATAGTTTTTAAGTCCGGCCGAAATTTTCGGAATTTATTATTGAAAATTTTGGAAATATCAGTCTGTAAACAAAACCCAACTAAATAAGGAATTTAAAATTTACTTATATCTAATTATGCTACCGCGCTCAAATCAATCTTCATTGCATTTAAACAAATGGTAAATTTCGTATGATTTCTTTATATTTGTGCAGACATCCATACGTAAAAAATTGGTAGTCAATACTGTGGCATATCTTTAAATTAATACTTTTAAAAGCCAAATTCACCCCTTTAATTAAAATTAGTTAAATTTGACTTTAGAAGATTTCTATTTTATTTTTGTTCCTATTATTCTTTAAAAGTCGTTAAAAACTTGCATTCTTAAAACATAATGATACAAGTATTTTGCAGAAAAGATTTAGAATAATCATCATGATTAAGAAAAGAAATAATATACCATTATTGCTCCCTTAAAATACTTCTTTAAAATAACAGGAAAAATTAAAGTCTTCAAAATACTATTACACAAAAATAAAAGTATTTTAAAAATACAAAAAAATCGTTTAAAAGAATTTTAAGCTGTAGTCATATTAAAACAATAATTGCAAACCAAGAGTGGTTATTTGCTCATGTTATTATGAATATAACTAATGTAAAAAGGAACCGAAGAAAAATTAAAAATAATTTTCTTGCTGCTAAATGAATTTATTATAAATTATTAAACCTAAGGTGCCTATTATTACTAAAAATAAAATAACTAACATGGAATAAGTAATAAGGAACAGCTTTTAAAGTAAGTAATTTTGATAATCCGCGTATATGCAATCAGTCAAATAAATTGTAAAATCAGGCCTGTAGCAAAATATGTAAAATATGTAATGAGGAAATCACCCAGATTTCATTTATGACAACATTTGCGCGGGACTCAGTTTTTTCCATGACAGTTGTTACCGGACATGTTCCAGAGTTATTAAAAGGGGGGAGGAATAAAAACGAATTTTGAATTGGAGTTTAGTCTCGCGATGTATTTAATTTTTGTCTGTGATTGCTTTCCACTGGCGACAATTGTTGAAATAAAATAAAAAACCGAGTGCGCGGTATGGTCACAATAGTTGCGACATCGTCTGAAGCAACTATGAAAAATTTCTGCCCGGGAAGGAAAAGAGTGCAAAGTTTCCCCAACAAGAGTTTCCCTCTGCATGGTGAACATCGCCTGCGGGATTTTTTTGATTGAAACAGGACTCCCAAGAGTGTCCCCATTTTGTTTTATATCATTTTCACTCTATTTAATTACAAAAAGCGGAAAGCGATTACACTTGCTTGCGTTCTGTGCCGTCGTTCATTTGCCCGTCCAATAAAACTTCTTAAGACAGCACTCGCCACGGTATATTTACGTGCGCCACACGTGCATCTGACTTATCTCACGGCAGGCCTCATCCCCGTTCCGCCATCATCCAGGATCCTGGGAAGGACCTTCATTTCTGGAGCAGCTACTCCAGGGCCTGATAAAGCCGTCTGGGTTTTTGCATCGACACTCGATGCGACAGTGTCCAAACAGCGCCCCCGCGACAAAAACGCGACACACGACATCATTACTCATCTTTTTAAGATGCAACGTGGTCCAGTGAGCCGGGACGGAACCGAGCTGCTCATTTGGGGCCCCATGGAGCGCTTCGTGTATGAGGAGCCTTCATGTTTCTTGCATCCGAGCATAAATCACCGAGGAGCAGCTCGTATAAAATTTAAATGTTTTCTAATGATCGATGGCGTGTGCACGGCTGCTGGATGAAAACATGCAAAATATTGCGGGGCTCCCGCTGGATGTTCGGGAATGATTGACAGCCCCGTAGGGAGGTATACCGTCAGCGCAGCACCACCGAGCCCCGTCCTTTCCGCCCCGCAGCCGGTTTAATTTAGCGTGATAATTCTGTCCTCCATGCGAGCCGGGCACAAGTCGACAGTCGACCCGAAAAAATCGCGTCGGGATGCAATTCAATAAATTCGGGCTGCAATCTTATTGCCGGCCTGCATCCCTCCTCCGCTCTCGAGATCCTGGAAGAACTTCATTCTTCTTGCCCTGGTTTGGGAAATATAATTTTTTTTCCCTTGGATGTTGCTTTATGAGGTGGAAATTTCTATCTGAACTGAACGACATGAATTGCAACAAGATGGAAGTCTCAATCTCTGCATGGGGGCGCATATTGCTCCCAGTTCCTTTTTACTATGCGCATCCAATTTTGCACTTTTTACAACCTATTTAAAAACGGCAGAATTATACGCTGCTGGATATTGCTATTCGCCATCTTCCGGCCCTCCACCCCAGCTCCGCCATCTTTTACGAATTAATGTTTTCGGGATATGGGGCTATGAAATCTGCTTGAAATTTATTCGCAAACTTACCCCCGCACCCCCTGACGTTGCTGCAATCGCTGCATAAAATGCGATTGGCTGCTCTTCGGTTGGATAAGAACAGGTCGTTTTCCGATCTCAGAACTTTCGCGAAGGTATTTTCCGCTCAAGTTTGAGTTTTACGATATTAGGGCGTTTCATAAAAATGTCTTCTTTTATTTTATTAACGAAAATCCAACAATGCTGCATTAATGAACACCTTCAACGAGTAAACAATCTTGCAGTTGAAATTTGAACTTAACGTTTTGTTTATTTTATTAGGTACCTAGGTAAATTTACCGCCTTTTGTTGGGATTAAATACAAACTATTCTATTTTATTTAACAAATTTTTGTTACTGTATTCATTTTCCGAAATAGTGGTTATAATAGGGAGATTTTATCTAATTGGGCTACTTTTAAGATATTCAGTATAATGAATAATTACAACGAAACTCATAGAAAAGGCGAACACTATTCTATTCGTAAATTTAATTCAAAGCATTCTATAGAAAAGACTATTTTACAAAGGAAGTAAGTCGTATGATCAACAAGCTAAATAAAGACAATTAACATTTACGGCGGCACATTTAATAAGGCATTAAAAATAAAAGTCACATTAAAAATAGAATAAAAAATTAATCACATTAAGAATAACATATAAGTATATGTATTTAGTCCAAATCGATTTAGATTATAAATATGATACTTTAAAAAAGTCGTTATTTATTCAATATTATCCTTATTTTATTATCCCTTATTTTCGGGGTTAAAGGGGTCAACAATTTGTCCAAATAATCCACTGTCTTTTCTTAAAGTTCAAGTAATATTTTCAGTGAAATTTTCTGGTAAAAAACACGATTTATTCCACAGTTTTTGCAATATCTTTTTAAAATAATTGAAATTTATTTACTTAACGCAAAAAACCCGGCTCCAGTAGCGCTAGTTTAGAAAATCCAATTTTTGGTTTGGTATTACCTTAGTAGAGTAGGGAATGAATTTTCGATGTTTGCCGCTGTGTTTTTGTAATTCTCATTTTCAAAGCCGGTAGTAGCTTATTTTCAAAAACTCTTAAAAGGACTTTTATTTTTGATTACAATATTTTTTAAGAACGATACTCAGGCGACGTTTTATCTCAAAAATCAAGAGCAAACTCAGAAAAGTTGTCATTTTGTCCAAATATTTTGGGCGCTGTATTGGGTCCACCATCTCGAAATTCCAAATTTCGAACATAGATTCGCAATAAGGAAATGTAAAAACCCCGATCCGTGTATATTTTCAATTTTTGGCCCCCATTTTGGGTCTGAATTTTTTCAAATTCGCATATAAAAACTAGTCTATATGTTGGGCCGGAATATGTAGTACCTTCACCCACAAAATGGAACTAATCAGATCCAGCGTTTAGACGTGATTGAGTAACAAAACAAACTAACAGACAAACTTTAGATTTTTTACGAAAACTAAAAGTTCTTTTTTTTGTGTTATTCATGTAGGTACTATAAGCCCGTTTTTATTGTCAAAATAGACATAAACACATCTTAAAAGAATTTCTATTTAGTGAGCTTTTCAAATCCTTCATATCTCAAAACAAACGCAAGCCTCACGAACTTTTGCTATATTAACTTTTGATAGTTATAACATAAGCAGGGCAATTTGGTAGAAATCGTATTTCTGCGCAAAATAAACGAGATACTTTATCATCCCACTTCATTCTCAATGTTCGGGAAGTAAATGGTTCTTTAGGTTTTTCTAAGGCCTGTCGAAATGAACCCTTTTGTGTCAAAAAAAAGAAGAAAAAAATGCCTTCAACATAGAAGCTTACTTTTCCAGGGCGGTAAAGTGATTTTTGCCACAAGCAAACCTAAAAGCCCAGAGTCGTTGAGAAATTCGTAACTCTATTCATTAGGGGCTCAATGTTTTCTCGTTAGTTCAAAAAGTAAGTAAAGCCAGCAAAGTAAAAGAGGCAGAGCATTTTGGGTTTCGCATCAATAAATCTGCAAATGGCATGACCCTGGTCAGGAGGGCTTTAGTGCTCCAGCTTTAATTAAATCCAAGCATAGAAGCATCAGATGTTTCAGCTGCACGGAATGCAACACATAGAACATTTTAGCAAATTGAAAACGTCTAAAATTTATGCAAATTTCCCATTAATGAGAGCTTTTCTCGTTGCTGCTGTTGACAAGATGTTTGTGTTAATAAAAAGCCGAAGCAAAATAAGGGCCAGAGAAAGTGGCGGCAACAAGGCGGGAGGGCGGGGCCAAAATGGTTGTTCAAACGTCTCCATCAGGATGCCATCCTGGGCAAAACTCTCCCAGGCAAGGACACGAGAAGAAATGTGCGCTATCTAAATGCAAATTTTGCCTCAATGACGGCTCCATTTACAGTTCAAAAATTGATGTAAAACTGCGGTGAATATAAATGCAAATTTTCAGTGAAAACGACGAAGGCGCTCGCTGCATTTTATTTGGGAGGACTCAAGGACAAGTTTCACGAGATTTAGCCCAGCGCTCGTCCTGACTTTGTGTGAAAGGGACGAGGGCGAGAAAAAGGAGTTGTTGATTCAGGAACAACATGAAAACACTGTTTTGAATGCAACTAAATGTATGCACGTTTCGACTACTTCCCCCCAGGGCGAGGGCACTTCACTACGCAAAATTTCTGAGTTTGTTGATGAAACCAGATTTTCAGTAATTCTCGGGCCATTCCTTTATAGAGGTGCTCATAAAATACACTAGGCTAATTTACTTTTGGTTACCCGAATCCGCACTTAAATGTATTATTTATGGACACATTTGTAGATATATTTACATCCTAACGACAAAACTTAAAGTGCATCCTTACTATAAATTTAAGGACTGTAATAGGTTTAACACTAAACCTACTAGCACTCAAACATGTAATTTCACTCATTTTTCGCTCCCGTAATGTAATGTACTTTCAAGATTGGAAGAATAAAGATAAATTGAAAACGATTTCTAAATACGTCGCAATTACTGAATTTTAATAAATGTTGGCATAAGTCTCACCCTATATAACTTTAAAAATTATAATTCACTCAAGGAAGAAATTAAGTACCGATTATTTGACCTGTCTTGGTAGGTTAAGTGTTAACTAACAAATAACATAGGTGGCATACAATTTTTGTTAAATAAAATTTTCAATTTGTTGGTCAAAGATTTACTTCCAGCATTTTTGTCAAAACCTGTTTGGATTATTGTAAATGCAAGGAATTAGTACTAGCCCAATATTTTAGTAATAAACTGAATTTAGAATATTCATATCATAACTTAAATATTCGTTATTTTCAGGGTAAAGTAGGGTAATATCGATCGCTCTCAATTTCTACGAAAAACTACAAAACAAGCATAATTTAGAATGTATTAAAGTATATGTTAATTGAATTAGTATAGCAATGCGGGAAAAAAGCAGAGCAAACAAAATGAAAGAATACGGAATTTCGATTGACTATTGATTGTCATTACATTATTTTGTATTTATTAGCTAGCTCCACTGATTAGTAACAATTATAAATATATCATTCAAAAATGATTAATTAATATATTACTGTTATTATCTGAAGCACTGTAAATTGGATGATTTAAGGAGATTAGCCTCTTTTTAAACAAATGTGTTTTTAACTTCTTTCTAATGCCCCAACGAAATTTGTGTATACTAATATCTAAGAAATCGGAATTCAACTCTGCTAATATTTTGGCTTATTTTAAACAATAGGAGCAATAATAACGCGAAATAAAACTGGATGACTGTTTTACTTTCTGTTCTAGTCTTCTCAACACTTTAGCGGAAGGAAGATTGATGCCTGAATTATTTCGCATATGAAATAAGAAACTAATTTATAGCAATCAGTCGGGTAATAAAGGATAATGCAAAAGGAAATTGTTCTGAGAGTAAGCTATGTATTTCCTCGGTAAATTTTCAAAAATTTAGATACAATTTTAACGACACGGGTATAAGCTCATTCCAAATATTCTAGTCATATAAATTGTAAGTCCATATACATATTTTTAACAAAATCAAAAGAAATCACTAGCGGTTATACGTACACTTAGAATCAAATGACTGTATAATCTAATTAATAATAGCGGTTATCACAAAATCGTCTTAAGGTACCTATAGCTAATACTGTAAGTGCCCCACAGTAAAATTTTAAAATAAATATATCTATTAAAAAGAGTTCTACTTGACGAGCTCTCAGAGATGAATTTTTAATAGATAACTACTTAAGTAACTTGTAAAAACTTTCTGAATAAGGAAATAAACTTAATATTGTAAATAATCGATAAAATTTATAATAATAGAAAATATTCTTGGGTATGTAAGATATGTAGTAATAGTACTAAATGCTTATATATTCAGAGAAAATTCATTCAAATTTTTAAACAAAATAAATAGTTAGCCAAAATTTAAACTGAAATTTTTGAAAGCAACAATGCTGTACTTGAGATCAATAACCTTTGGCTGTGCTTTATTAAAATCAAAAATTTATGATTTTAAATCAAATTTATCAAATTTCTTTTTAATGAAACCAAATGTTTATTTCATAATTACTGCTTCTTATTTACTGGCCTCTACAGCTTAGTTCGTGGATTGGGAGCATTGGCGAAACGCCAATTGGCCCCTTGAAGTTGTGGGTTCGATTTCCACAAGTCAAACAGTGGAGTCACAATGGGCCAAAAATATCCTAAAATAAAAGTTGTTAAAGGTAATAATATGAAATTTTTAAATTCTTTGCATCTATACTTATTTTTAAGCAAATATTGTCCACTGACAATGTTTTATTATTTAAATTAACTCAAAACGTTGTTGGAGCCTTTTCATATCACATTTGCCAATGTTTTCCTCTGAGTGTTTGTAGTAGAAGAGAGGGATTGACATTTTAAGGAGATTGAGGTTCAAATCCTTTGGATCCTCAAGTCACAACTTTAAAATTTCCGACCTTCCCTACAATATTTCCTACAAGTTGGTTAGTATACACGCCACATGAATAAAAGCAAAGCGGTATGTAAATTATTAAGAAGTTTATATGTTTCTTGAACTGTCAGCTCTTTTTCTTCTAATTAAGAGGGGATGGGAACAGGGAAATGTTGCCGCCTCTAGGACAAGGGCCAGGAAGACAAATGGGCTTGAGGACTTAGAAAATCTACCCTTGGGCACTCAGGAGGCAATGAGTCGGCAAAATACGGAAGGCAAAAGCGTCAACCGGCGAATCGTCAAAATTGGGCCTATTTGCTGCAGATAAAATATGAAAATCACACACGACGAAAGTAATTTCATTTTAAGGGTTCAAGGGCGTGTAGCTCTTGCCTTTTACTCTTTTAGGAGGGTCAAATCCCCGGGGAGCGTGACAAGTCGATTCGAGCAGAGCCCAGGCAAAGCAGAGGAAAAATTTTGGCCAAACAGAAAATGTTTTTATTTGCTTTCCCCGGTGCTCCGCACGCATCCAAATCGCTGGAGATCCGCCCCAGCGCATGGGGCTCCTCCCCGGTCTCCTATGGTTGAAATCTTCGATAATATGATAAGGGAACTTCCATTTTCACGAGGGGATTTCCCTCCTTTATTACTTGTCAACAGAGAGGATAATAATGAGCTTTGTGTGGCTGCGATTTTATTGATAATTTTTCCTTCTGACATTTTATGGAGGTCGAAGAATTGCCTGAGATTTTCATGACCGTGAAATGAGCAGTGGCTATGTTCCACTCCTATTTCAAGGCTGAGAGGGCTCCTGCGTCTGCCTCTCCTTAATTCGTGCGCCCTGCCTAAATTTTGCAAGTGACGCCTGTCAGCGACAGGACGAGAGGACACTTTTGATAATTTACTTTTTTGCAGCTGTTCTGCAATTGCCCCAATTCTCCTCCTGCTCGAATCGTAAAATTTTAAGTGGCAGCGCTTTTGTCAAAATTTTCGTTGCGCGCTTCACGGCGCCTTTTTTCTGTCCGGATTCCTTTATACTTCTAACGATCCTCCCTCTTCCCTTTTGAGAAGATTATGCCCTGGGAAACTGTCTGAGGCCCTTAGAAGAAAGTTAGGTCCTGGGACGTATTTATAAAGGGCACGGAGTGTTTATAACTTCAAAAGCAAACGTTCGAGGACCACCATTGTCTGTGAAATTACCTCAGAGCACAAAAGAGCAATTCTGTATTTACGCGAGTAATTTGAAGTGTTTAGTATTTGACAGATGGAAAACGTTAAACCCAAACTGCACCAATTAAGTACATTTAATAAAACAAATCAGAATTACAACAATTTGCAAATTAACAAAATAAACTCAGGAAAAACTTGCTTCTATTATATTATCCTCTTATAGTCTTAAACTAACTTTCGTCGTGTTTTTTGCTTCCATGATCTTACTGAGTAGGTACATTATGTACATAATAATCTAAACAAATTTGTAAAAATTCGATAAATCCGGCATCGCATGTACGAAAAACGCCCAAAATCCGTATTTTCATATAAAATGATTTAAGTTGATGAGAGACTCAGAATCAGCACCCCTTAAAATTCAATATTATCGATTTTCATGGAAATCGCTTAAAAGTTGAAAATGCGGACTCGCAATTTTGAAATCCGTCATATCGTAAAAATATCAGGTATAAATGGGTTTTCTAGTGCCCTCAAGAGTAGGTATTTTATTCATCTGAATTTGCATCGCTATAACAGCATGCTATAGATTTGTTTAGCGATCAAACAAAAGAAAACGGACAAATTTCCAAGTAATATTCTAAATTATGCCAGAATATGTACACTAAATAGATTATGCAAAATGCATATACATATGCATATGTTATGCCTTCCAGTGATAGAACCATTTAAATTAATCGGAATAAATATACACACAACATTTTTAAAAACCATTGAGAAATGTGTTTTTTCAAGAATAATCCCCAAGAGCACTATTTTAAAATTAATCCGAAATTTGGTTAGATCGATATTAGTTTTTTGATAGTAAATTAATCTGAAATCGACACAGCTGCCCAAAATATGTTAACATACAAAAACATTCATACTCGTAGGTTTGTGTAGAATGTTCGGATTTGTTGGAATTAAGTTATTAATGGTAGATGCGTAATACTTCATATATGAATTCTGATATTTACCATAAATACTGAGTTACAAATAAGTTGCTTAAGTTCACGTAGACTAATCTGTCTTTGGAATTCTTGCTTACTCCTGGGTATAAATAATTTTGTATCCTTTGGGACACAGCTTCACTTTATTACAAATTAATAAAAACAAACATAGTAATAACAAACTTAAAGAACCCAATATCAAAGTTAAGGCTAATAAACGGGGACGGTGACGATTTCTGCAGCCAGTTTACTTCTACCTTAGAAATTAGATATAATTTGAGCAAAGCATATTCCACATAAAATAGACACTCAGCTGGCACTCAAGTTTAAGTTAATTTTCCGAAGGGTGAGCTCATTTTACTGCTGCAATCAATTAATATTAAGGAAGCCTCTTAAGTTGGCTGTAATTAAAAGCAAATGCGGCAGTAAAGCGCCGGTGATTGAGAGGCGCATGAAACTTTGGAATGGCACATCTCCTAGTTTATTACGGCCTCGAAGTAACTACGATTCAGGCACCGGATATGTCTTACACGGCAATCATTTGATAGAAGAAAAAAGCGTCTTCCCGGGCGCCATCAATCTGAACCTGTGCACGTAGAATCGCAGTATATCCGTTACCTGTAGGAACGTAGGAGCCACTAACTGCAAGTCTATATTGAAGCGAGTATCCAGCGATAAAAGCAAACGACTTCTGGCGAACGCCATAAAATGGATCAAGACGACCGTTGCAGAGCTCCGCAGTCTCCAAAATTTATTTCGCAAGGAAAATTTCTATCTTTTTCAAATGTAAATGTTCCTGCGGATGTAATAATCCGAAATTTATGTGGTTGAACATATCCGCATCTATCTCGAACTTGGAGGTCATAATGTCACACTCGGAGCTCCGATACGCCACATTATGGCAGAAAAGCACAGAGAAAGTTTCGCTTATTAAAATACATAGATTGCCGGTTCCCGCCGATCTGGCATCGCATCGGCCGGGTCGCGGGGCGCGACCCGGCCCGGCGTTTTGAGTGCATCCACCACGATGATTGAGCGATTTTTATTTCTGGCACCGAAGTTTTCGGAGTGAAAAAGAATTTTCCCAAATAGTTGAAATTATTTCGAGGGCGTATAAATCTCTTCGACAATAGGACTTTTCGGCGCTCCGGCGCCCCAATGTTCCAGCCACGGATGCTGCAAGCCAACAAGTATGTAATTCTCCAACCAGTCGTGGAATTTAATTCGCTCCCATTTAATTACGAATGCTGATGCTCGCCAGCGGCGCTTTAAATTTTAATTACTGTGATGCTATCCACATAGTGCCCTAGCTCAACTCCATACACAGATACTGAGCATCATAGAGGACACTGCTTTTAGAAAAATTAAAGCAGAACCCGAGACTCCCATTTATTAGATAGTTGCCTCATAAAAGTCCCAGATGATCGGGATCCACGCTTAATTGGCCAGCGATCGTTGCCCTTGCTTTGGTGCCGTCTTATTGTAATTGCAATACATTATAATTAAATAAAGGAGCAGCTCGAAGCTCTTTATTATGTAGTCCTCAGCCCGGAGGAAACCTCCTCGAATCTCTGGAGGACAGCCGGTGCACACTGTTGAAAGACAATTTCAAGGGAGCACTGGAGATTAAGTGTCTTTCAATTACCAATGAAGCGATAGTCCAGACTGCAAAGTAGCCCGATATGGAAGACAATTAGCTTTTGGAAATCAGAGGTTTTCAATTGCTGTTTATAATTAGGAATTACATAATGAGTAATTAAGGATTACCGCAACTTGATATAATTTAGTGCTAAATTGTTTATCTAAGTATAATTAGTATACAGCTACTTAAAATTAAATTTGAACTTCATTTCGAATCCCAAAACAATAAGTTCCAAGTTTTATTACAATACAAATTTTGAAGCGAATATCTGGATTGTTGTTAGCTTAATGTAAGGTACGATTCAAGATATTTCCATTAAAGGTAGAAGTTTCTAGCCTTCAAATCGATTTTCAAAATTGAAATTCTATAGGTAAATAAGGAAATTATGTAAATACAAAAACTGTTCAACTAAATCTAACGCTGTTACTAGTACCTTCTCAGATAATTAACAAAAATAATGCCCTTATCAAAATATCTTTAGAAGTAACAATTTGATGTTAACACAAAAACCAAACTATAATTAAGAAAAATTCTTCATTTTCGATTTGTCGAAAAACTTTAACTCTTCAATTTCAAAGTTACTCAAAGGAAATTTTAGTATGAAAAGGAGGAAGTGTGCTAATTGAAGGTATTTATGTAATTTGCAACGAAACTTTGGGAATACTGCAAACAGCTGTGACGATAAAATATAAAATTTGGAAATTTCGAAAGTTAAATAGTTCAAAAAGTATAACTGATAATAGAAATTCGTCACTTTGTCTTCAAGTGAACACTCCTTAAAATGTTAATTAAAATCTATAGGAAAAAACTCAAACTCGGTCTGTTTTAAATTAATATCTTGTAAACTATTATTTTGATGGAAAACGCTGACTCAAAGTTTATTTTCTTCGTCTAACGATTGTAAGCATAATTCACTAAAAACTCTTAAATATTGTTCTCACTAAACCAATCCCTTGGTACTTATTCGAGAAAAAGATGTAAAAAACAGCACATCTTTTAAATAAATAAAAACTTGCATTGGTAAAGCTCGTCATGCTATATATTTAGACAAAACATATTTATTATGTATTGTTAATTATGACATTTAAGAGTTGCAATTGCAAGGTAGGCTTCGAAATTTGAAGACATTTTACTGGAATAAAGTTTTACGAGTGTTTTTGTCATGCATTATTTATAAGGTTGATACCTCGGTTACGGTAGCTACGCCCCTGACTAAACCCCAAAGAGTACTTTACGGCATGAGACTTAAAATTGTCGTTCTTAAGCAAAAGTTTCAACTAAATTTTGGCTTCTAATTTTAGTATTCATCTTTTTATTCTTTTCGTTCACCCAAAAAGGCAGCATCCGGATCCATCGACGCAACAAATTCGAAAGACAAATCCGCCGAATGGGTTGGCCGGCTTCCGGAGCAAACGATTTGCTTCCCAGGCACGTCTGGGCCAGGTTTGCAAAAAGAAATGCAGTCGTTGGTAAGATCTGACTAAATCCGGGCCCGCAAGTGCGATCCCGAATTTCCATTAGGCTCCATTATCTTTAATCGAAGGTCAGTCACGTCTGCCGGAAAATTCTGCGCCGAAGAAAGCCAGGACATGCATCCGCCCCATCCCCCGACGCTAAGACTGTTTATTGAAGTGCTGTGTCGTGTGACTTTTAACACCGAAAAGATCTTAACGGCGTAGCATAATACCATAAGACGACCGAACGGTGCGAGCTACACCTCCCCCGCGGCACCACTCCAAAATCCCTTCAAGTATTTTATTTGAGCCTCCCAAAAAAAGATATCTTGAGTAAAGTCGTCCTGGCTTCACAGATGTTTTTTAGATTTCGTCCGTTTTTACGCTTTTCTGTTCCCGAATGGAGCTCCAGATGTAAGTGTTCTCCGCACTTGCATTAATCCCCCGATTACCACCCAGAGTCCGATCTGTTACACGGGACGGGAAACTCACGGAATTAATCTCCTTCATCTGACTCTGCAGTTTCTATGCCAAAAGATTATACCACCTCAAGTGACAATATTTTTCCGCCCAATGGACCAGCAGCTTAAAGTTCCAACGATTTTTAGGTTTTAAGGTAATTCAAGCACTGTCCAATCCCAAAGCCTTTTGTTCTGATGGTTTACGAACCTTCACTGGCCACAAGTTGGTGCCAGAAGTGGGACCTTTTTCCATGTGGTTTACTAAATTAGTTGCAAAATACAATTGGAATTGTGAACAGCACTTGGAAATAACTCCGTTTTTATTTGTCTACTTTGCAGATGTACGAGTATTTTAGGAAAATGAAAATTTGTAATAAATTTATTAAATTTAGTAAAAAAGCGCATTTCAAAGATTTCGGAAATTTAGCCGACCATATTTCAACAAAAATCATATAACCAAACAATTGTTATACCTTGAGCAGGTAAAGTCTTAAAGATTTAAATTAAAGTCAAGCCCATACTCATATGAAAACAAAGCTCCAGGGAAACAGTTTCTTACGACCAAAATTCGAATAAGGTTGTTTTAATTATCACAGATTACGAATCTCAGACTTGATACGATGTGGGTTTTGTATTTCCAATTTAATCATGATAATTTCGTATATCTGAATACAAGTGGTTATGGGTGATTATATGAAGTTAAGTAAACTGTGCTAGTCGTATAAATTACTTACTTTAAGTTTAAGGTATTTTGTTTTACTCGGGTGCCATGCATACCAACAATAGGATAACTTTTTAAAAAGGCAAAAGAAGATAAAAACTCGACTTCTATGAATAACAAAGAGAATATTTTGGATTTTAGATTTCTCGCTGTAAAATTCCATTAAAAATTCTTTTGAGGGAGTAGTTCATTCACAAATATTTTTCAGTATTTCTTAAGTTAAAAATGCCTTTAAGTTGCTTATAAATATTCATGCTTGAATAAAATATTGCAATATATGCATATACAAGATAATAAATGAATACAAAGTTACTAGTTATTAATTAGTACTATTTGTTCTTTAAATCGCATATGGAATTTTGGTACCTTGGTGCTTTTAGAATTGAAACAAATGGTTATTGTAATTCAACATTCAAGCATTTTAGTACATTATAGTGATTAATTAAAATTAACAAACATATGTATTTTAATATTAAATATTCTTTCAATTATTTCTAAGGTACTTTTGTTTATTCTCACCAAAAATATAAAATATATGTATAAAGACTTAATAAAGATTCGATTTTACGAGATTTCTTGTTGTAACAAAACTATTTTCTGTTAAAAGTAACAATGCAAATAGGTAAATTTGGAGAAAATTAAATTTTACCTTTATTAAAGTTTTTGCATTGTACAGTTTACTATTTATTTTCATAGTCTATTAAGTATTAAATTCAAATTGAAAACATATGTAAGGGCTAACGATCTACCAATTTTTTTATGCTATAAATATTACTTTGCTCAATATTTGGGATCGATTTAAAAATCTATGTACAATGTGTGTTAAAATTATTTTGACGTGATATTGATTAGCACAACTTTAAATATCATCAAATTGAACAGGAACCCTCACATTAAACTAGGACAAAAAGGACCAATTTCGAATTAAGTTGACAACATTTTTTCCTTTAAGGCTACTTTATTTTATTTTTACATTTTCCTTACAGGCTTAGAAGTTGATTGATCTAACTTTTGAAATTCTTTTATTTATTTTATGTTAATTACGTTAAAGGCGGAGCAGTGTAGTGACTCTGAGCATTCAATGGTTTATTTAACTAATCCCGTGGGTTAAAAATCCTGAAGAGGTGTCCTGTAGCACCTTGGCTTAGCCGAAACCAAGTAAATGAAGTAATTGGCCACTGGAGTCGATCGGACCTAGGTAGAGAGCGACTAATAAAATCACAAATAGAACCCGAAGCGGAAGTTCAAAGTTCGAGTAATTGGTCCTTTCTTGCGTACCTTCAAGAAGGGATGACGAGGAGTGTTTTGGGTAGACCTGATAGATACACCCCAGTTAGCCCAGATCGACTGACATGCAAATATTGTTAGAGGTTGTTCGGTGCTGCGAGCCTGACAAAGGACGACTCTTTGAACTTTGGCATCGGAAAGAGGCCAATCGAGTCTGCTGCAAGCAACTTTTCATGGATTACTCTTGAACCCGTGTGGAGTTAGTTCGTAGCTTGCAATTACAGGGAATGCCAGCTGGAGGACTCGAAAGTAAGATTTGGGTCCCTACACTACGCTGAACTTTTAACAGAGTGACAAACAAGTTTGGCTAGTTTATCTGGAAGGAGAAGGAGCTATTGGCCGAAGTTCCTGGAGCCCGGACGTTACGCAAAGAGGAGACATTTTCTAAGGAGCCGCTGTGAGGCAAATCAATTAAAATGGCATAGGGCCACTTCGTAGGGCGCTTCACACTAGCGATGGATTGCGTAAGGATATCTAGTGACACAGCTGGACCGCAGGTCATCAATTTGGGGCCAATTACTGGCTGATTGACACATACGACACGATAAATGATATTCTCTATGAAATGATTTGATTCGGTTGCGTAATGGTCGAGATCCGGGCATCAATTAAAACGCAACAGCCTCCGGGAGCTGTGCTTAAACAAGTGATTAGGTGCAAATTGAAAGCCCTGCTGAATACCAATGAAACCATTAGACCAGCGGGCGACACACTACACCCGGGGAAACGAGACATCAAATATTGGGAGATCGAATAGTTCAAATGCCTACGTTACGTGACTTGTTTCCAGGAGGTGTCCCGGCCCTCCGAGGATTTTGTGGGTGTTTCTGCAGAAAAAGGCTAGCTTAACTGCCGCCCGCACCCGGAGCTCTGTCCTCGCTGCATAAATTCCCAATTCCTTCAGCTGGGAAAATGACAAAAAGAAATATATATAGTATATGTACTATACATGTATATTTATAAATATATAGAAAAGTTCCAGTCGGATTCGGGGAAATCTTGTTCACAAACACTCCCCGTCCGGGGAAGCGGTTCACATAAATCGTCGATGTAAATTTAATAAAGTCCGACGCTTCGGGAATCCTGAGCGAATAATGAAGTCCTCGTCCCGGAAACGTTCCACTGGAGCGAGCAAGATTCTGAATCCATCACCTCCTGTGCGGCATTGATTTTATTCACCGACAAATGACTGATAGCAGAGCTTTTGTGCAAGCTACCTGGAATTTGTAAATGGATACCTGGAGTTTGTCTCGGACATGGGAACTCCCACCGAAATCCTGACTGATTCGGTTTGGCGCTCCCTGTGGTATAAAATCACAGTCGAATTATGTACGGCGGGAATTCAATGAGTATTGTGACGGTGATTTATTCGTCTAGCAATTTCATAAGTTTTGGATTTATGAAGCGATACGCCGTCGTCACCACTCACCGCGCCGTGCTCCAGGGGCGCAATCGATGTTTAGAAGTATTTTGCACCTCTGTCTCAAGGAGAATGTTCGCTCATCGAACACAATACAACGAGGGGTAATCGAATTTCCTGACGTTTAGATGGTTTGAAAGGACATTCAAAGACGTATTTACGTAGAGGATGTGGAGATAATGCGATTTCGCGATTTTATTCTTCCTTACGAAAATGTTTGTCATGAATTTCAATGGCATGGCTGATAGAATTAAGAGGCATTTGCGTCCTCAATTCAACGTTTAAATTAACTTAACTAGTTTAGGATTTTATGAAATTTTCTTCGAATATTTAATTATGTAAGAGCGATGAATCTAATGGTTTAATGACTAATGTTTAAATTCCATATAAACAGATTGTACTGATTTAGCTTAAAAGAAAAATCTCTTTGAGACTAGACAATAGATACTTTTAAGCAATATTAAATTTTAATTTCCATAATACTGTAGCTCTAACTATGAGTTGTTATCATTTAAACTGGGTTGAAGAATTGCTAACTTTATAGAACATTTCATCGAAAAAAAAATAATAGGTAGATCTTAAAGTATAGTGCATACGGTTTTGGCATCATTCCGAAATTGCTATCAAAATCTCGAAATTCAGTATAGTAAATGAATGGAATATGTAATGATATGTTGGGTCTCTGATATATTGGATGGTGGTTTATATGTATGTATCTACACATTTTTATTGTTTTTAAAATATCATAAATAGCAGATGCCTAAACATACTAATCTTTGAAACTGATCACATATTACTGTAGTAAAATATCTTGAAAGTATCGAGTTTCGAAGGAGGTGAATGACCGAAGAATACCATTATTATAATAAGCCTCTTACATAGAGTACGTTATTTTCTTTCATTAAGACATGTGTAAACTCTAATTTTTTGCTAACACCGGATATAACAATTTTGTTTGTACTTTAACAAAATTTATTATATTTACTTATTTTTGTCTAATTGTTTATATCTGTGCTTTAATGATCTAGCAGGCAATTTAAAACAAAAATATTTAGTCACACTACGAAACTGTGTTTAAGTTATGTACAAATAATTATTATAATTAATAATTTACATAAACTCAGCCACAAATTACTAACTAATGTTTTGTTAGAACTTTGTGCAAAATTTCAAGGGATCGATAAAGAATTGTGATTTTCACGATCAACCGCTTACATTGATTTGGAAAATATAATTTTGAGAAAAACGGTTTTAAAGTTAGAGAATTGAAAATTGCAATCCAAACATAGAAGAGTCACCTTAAGAAACTATAATATAGGAAGATTTTTAAGGTAATTATAAAACTGAGCATATGTCGTATACAATACACATACCTACTAAAATTGTTTGAAAAAATGAAACGTAATTATCTTAGAGATGTTGAGGGAATCTCTGCCCCTAGTTATAAACGAGAAAATTAATAGAAGCCCTCTTTTTTTTCAAAGCATACGTATTTTCCAGATGCAAAGCCTATTCAAAATAAGCCGATATCGACAACTGTTGCCGCCCTAAAGATTTTTTGGAGAGGAAGCAATAAAAACAAACTTCAAAAAGGAACTACCGACTCAAATCAGACGTATCCGCATGAATCTCCTGAGGGGGAACCCCCGGCAGAAGCGTAAATAAGCCGCGTTCGAAGCCCAGGAAGAGCATGTCTAAAAGTAGAAAGTAGTAAGCACGAATAGGCAGTAGAAGAAAATGTTTTGACTTAAAGATAATCGGAAGATGATGGAAATACATCTCCGGCTGCATCGTCTTGAGCCAGAGCCAAAACCGCCCCCTGGCGGCGTAAGCACCTCGCCGACAGGTAGACAGCATGTGCCCAAATCTTTAGACAAATTAATTTTGGAGCAGTCGCTGCCGAAGCCGGGTCCTGTTTGTCTTGCTCCAGGAAACCCGAGGCGCTCGCCAGGAGCAGCTCCTGTTTTCACTATTATTTTATTTAGGCTGGAAACGGCAGCCGCCGACGCTAAACATGACCGAGGTGATCATAATAAAAAGAGTCCCACTTGGTGCGGTGAGAAGGACATGAGGAAATTGTCTTGGCATTTCCACAAATTTTCGTGTCCCTGGCATGATTCCCGGGAGTACTTTCGAAATGTGTTCCTTTCCTCCCGTAAATGTGTCGGGCTCCGTGCCACCGTCGGCGGGTCGGCGGGTCCGCGGCGGAGGGTTCTCCCCCTTTTTTGGGGGTACGTTGCACGGGATCGTGATGGATTTATTCAAACATATTTGCTTTATGATGAAAAACCACGTTCTTCGCGGCTTCAGTTCTTCTATGCCACACAATTTTGTTTGCTGGAAGCTGCAAACATTGAAAAATTTTCTGCTTCTTATAGGAAATATCACGTAAATGAAAATCGAATGCTTTTTGTTTGCAGACAATAAGAAAGGAAACGGTTTGATTTTCTCCGGCTGAGGAAGGCGGGCAATTCAACCTAATTCAAGATTAGGGGGAGCTTTTCAAGAAAACGACTCAAAAATTTTTGCTTTGTTAACCTGGGACCCTGGAATAATATTGAAATTTGTAATTTGCATTTTTTAGGAAAACCCAACAATCCATGTAGCTATTCTATTCTCAGTGTCGCGTGTTGGATTCGTTTAAGGTCGTAGACGTTTTAATATAGAATTTTACATTTTAAAATGGGCGAGGGTGAATAAAACTGAATATTTTATGAGAGAGAGGGAAGATTATTCATTTAGTCAAATGCGACTAATGTTACTCTATTTTCCATCTTTATAAAAAAAAAATGTATTATATATGTACATGCATTACTTAGAAGTACACAGTAGAGGTTAGATAATATATATCGCAACATTGACAATTCTCCGAACAAGCTTTTCAGCATTTCACAAACATCTATTACTATGAATTGGTTGCAAAACTCTCCACCATCTGGTATTAGACTTACGCTGTCGGAATTTTGTATTGAGTTTTGTAAACTTTTATTTTAAACCAATAAAAATTACCGCATTTTGTGACCATCACCTATGCTATCAAGTGTGTCTAAATAAAATTTTATTGATTAATTTCGAAATTTGTGTATTATATATATATATATATATATATATATATATATATATGTATGCACAATGTTTATGTACAAATAACTCTTGTTTACAATAATTTTGTATCTAAGTAATTTATATATCATTTCTACAGGATTTTTTCCATCGATTACGAATTAACAAACGAAAATGTCCTATAGCGTTACGTTTTGTAAAACAATAGGTTGGAAATGAAGAGTACAAAATATCGCATTTAAGCATTTCTAAAAGTTCGTTACAAAATAACGGACTAAAGGTACAAGAGATTGTAAAGCAGCTCAAGTAAAAGTTTGAACCTTTAGCTATTTTGATATTAACACATTGAAGTTGTTTGGGCTTTCCGATATATTTCATGTGTTTAACTTTTCGTTGTTAGCCAGTTACTTAATACAATTGGTAGTAAATCAAAATCAGAAGCGCAAGCTGATGAAAAATTAATTCCTCAATACGTTACGTATTTCATAAATGTAGATAAGAATTTAGGCTTTAATTTGAGCTATGTTATGTGTAGTTTTCGCTTTGCATTATTTGTTATGTTAATGTTCGAGTATTCCCAAAATATGATTTTTTTAAGGTTTTCATTCTATTTTTCTTAGAAACCAGAGTAATTTTACTCATTTAAAACTAAACAAAAGATCACGTCCTTATTGTTGGTGCGGGAGAGACACGACCAGAATAGTTGTATGAGAGTTTTGTTGATTGATTATTTTCCATACTCACTTTATATATGGATATATATGGAATATATATACAGTATCGGACAAAAGTCTGGAAACCCTTTTAATGAAAATATTCAGATCATTCTAGCTTCTGTCTTTATTGCATTTATTGGAAAACGATTTCATGTGTGTTTACAGTGTCTCCCGTTCTTGGACACACGTGCAATTTGTACCTCCTTTTCCAGGTAAAAAGATACAAAAAAACACCGTTTTACTAAATAATGCCTATAAATACGCGACAAAAGTCTGGAAACTCTCATTCAGTTTGAATATTTTGCGGAAAGTGCATTGTTGTATTGAATAAATCCAGACAATTTTGTGAGTTAAGTG
The DNA here is from genome assembly GCA_959613345.1 of Tolmerus cingulatus. Lineage (NCBI taxonomy): Eukaryota > Metazoa > Arthropoda > Insecta > Diptera > Asilidae > Tolmerus > Tolmerus cingulatus. The sequence continues at coordinate 53,719,949 of OY390707.1, forward strand.
ATAAAGTATGGCACCAAGAATAAAAACGTCAAGTGATGTTGAAGATCTTGTGGTAAAATATAGTGATAGTGAGAAGTTATCATTTGGGGAAATAGGAAAAAGTTTAAATATGGGAAAAGGAACCGTATACAAAATATACAACAGGAGGAAAAATCCTCCTGCTCCGAAAAAAATGGGAAGACCACGAAAGACTGATCAGAGGTAAGTTTTAGCGAACTTTACATCAAGCTATTAAATAAAATTCTTTATTTCCATTCACAGGGCGGATAGACGAATATTGATCAAATCAAAGAAAGATCCTAAGTTAACAGCGCCTGAAATCAGAAGTGCAGCAGAGGTCTCCAATGTCAGCACGAGGACTGTTCAACGACGTTTGGTGGAGTTTGGCTTATCAGGAAAGGTTGCAGAAAAAAGCCACATGTAAATGTGAAAAATAAGAAAAAACGCCTATCTTTTGCTAAGGAGCATGAACATTGGACTGTTGAAAATTGGAAAAATATTCTCTGGTCGGATGAATCCAAATTTAACATGTCTTATAGTGATGTAATTCGTTATGTAAGACGCCCCCCGAACACTCGATACCATCCGCGATACACTATAGGGACAGTAAAACATGGAGGAGGAAACATCGTGGTTTGGGGAGCTTTTTCTTATTTTGGCGTTGGTCCGTTATTTTGGATAAAAGAAACAATGGACCAAGTGAAGTACAGAGAGATATTATCAGATGTTATGCTCCCTTATGCCACTGCAAACATGCCGGATTCTTGGATCTTCCAGCAGGATAACGACCCGAAACATACCGCAAGGGCGGTAAAACGGTGGTTTGAAGACAATAATGTGCGAATAATGGAATGGCCTTCACAATCGCCGGACCTAAATCCTATCGAGCATTTGTGGCAAGATGTTAAAAGATCTTTAAAAGGAGAAAGGTTCAAAAGAAAGGAGGAATTATTCGAAAAAGTAAAAGAAAAATGGACTAACACATCCATTGAAAAAATACACTCCTTGATAGAATCTATGCCGCGTAGATGTAAAGCGGTAATAGAATCTAAGCGAGCACCAACTAAATATTAAGTAAAGAATTATTTAACTTAAGTTTAATCATTATATTATAAAATAAAGATTAAAAAAAAAAAGTTTCCAGACTTTTGTCGCACCAATTAAAGTATAAGTTACTTAACAGGTTTTCGTCTTTCTCTTTTAACTGGCTAATAAAGAGTGAATCATACTTGAGTACAGTAACTGGGTTTACTGTAAACAAACATGTAGTCATTTCCCAAAAAAAATGCGATAAGGACAAAAATACAATCATTTGAATATTCGCATAGCATAGGTTTCCAGACTTTTGTCCGATACTGTATATACATATATAATTATGTGAAAGTAGCTTTTGAATATGCATAAATATATATATGTATGTATATACTTAACCACATGGAGAACTGAAAGATGTGACCTGTTTAATAGAATACATTCGCAGGCATTATGAGGCAACGCACGTTGGACTTGTAATGAATCGATTGAACCGCCCCTAATGCACAAATGTCTAATTGACTGAATCTAATAGCAAGATATTGTGTCACTCGGGTTCACAGCAGCTCCTTAATTAATGGTAATTGAATTTCAAATTATTTACTTCTGTGCCATCAAAGGAGGTAATGTGGTAGTTTGCACTTGGAAAACAAAGCGTGTCACAAGGGCGGGACCTAGAAAGGCCGTTAATGCGTAGCTTGATTTATTGATTTGCTAACGAATTTAATGACTCATAAACTCCAATAGGTCCTATTGATTTTGTGACCCACTTTAATAAATGATTTTCGTTGACAAATTTTGGTCCAACCCCTATCGTGAGCAGTGAAAAGTCACGGTTTTGTAAACAGAAAAGGATAAAAGTCGTCGAACTTTTTAATTAGGTACAAAACCTTTGACTAAAATATGAAATTGGCGTCTTTGAGGACGTTTTTTTTGGGCGGGTCAAGGATTCCTTTGTAAGTGTCCTCGCATCGTTCGGTCGAGGACTAGAAAACTGGAAAAAGTTATTGAAGCTTGAAATTAGTTCTGTACTATATCTGACAAGAAAATGGGGGGGAAAAGGTGTTTTGGTGTGGAAACAAATTTAAATTGAGCACCTCATTTCCGCTATTCATATCCCATTAAGTCGGGCTGAGGAACGTTTGCGTAATCGCCTCCAATAAATCTGATCTGAACCCTTTCCCAGCGATGGTCATCAGTTGCCCTCGGGGTACCAACAACGTGCCGTGGCTCTCCAAGATTGGATAAAACCGAGCTCTTATCTAAATTTCTTTTTGAGCAGATGTGGAAATAATTAAACACTCGGAGCGCATACATTACTCGTCCCTCCTTCCCGGCGCGTGGTCCAGCATGCAGCATCTAGCGCTGTCAGAGTTGGGGCCCCTCTAATCTGTTTCCTTTCGACCGACAAGGCAATCTATTTCGTATTAGCACAAATCGATCCAAAGGTTGTTTTTCCAATCCTCGACTGTTTTTCAATTCCCTTATTTGCGGTGGTGTGCACCCAGGTCCCAGGTACCTAAGTAATGGTCTTTTGATGATGAAGCTACATTCCGATGAGGCGTTGTAAATCATTTATGACATCTATTTACCTATTCATGTTGCCGCTTTGTATTCAACACCGCGGCAATCGGCATTAAATCTTAGACGTCTCCCATTACCCGCCCCTTGATAAATGGAGCACCCACCGAATTCTGTGGGGCGGAAATTAGAAACTTATCGAAAACTTTGCTTTTTTGGTAGATGCTAACTCATTGAGTCGATTCACGTGTTCCTTACGTATAATGGCGTTTGACTTCGAGACGTTGGCTGGCTCTAAACTCAAAGGGCCGAAGATTGTCTTGGACGAAACCCGCCCCGCCATTTCATCTTATTTATGCCGGGGTGGAGGAGGTTGTCGGCCGAGTCGACGGACGCCAACCGACGATTGGTATTTGAAACTACTGCAGACAGGGAACATATTGGCCACGTAATTGAGAGTAACATGAGGCCAATTACAAGTCCAGACCAGTAATAGCGAATCGTTTGTTCCAAGTCACTAGAGATGATGAAGTGAAACGTGGCCCAGTTTTTTCCTTTTTTTACCAAGCCCTTGTCAACTTGTTTCACTGCGAAAAAGTGATCGATATTCCCTTGGCCATCCTTCTGCAGAAGGCCGAGCAGAAGTGAAATAAAAAGGAAAGGCAACCAGCAATTTGTCATTCCTTTTCGAGTTTCAGACTTAAACCTACAAATCGTTCAGGTTAGCAACTGCACGAAAGTCACGTATAGCATCAAAGGAGGGAAATGAAGCGAAATTGCTTCTTTAAGAGAAAATTCATTTATCATTAAGAAATTGCAAGGCATTCTTCCAACTGTAATATTCGCTAGATTTGTGCTACAAAAGAGAATTGAGTACCATGAAAAAGGATCTCGCTTCCGCATGCACCATACTCAAAGCCGATGGCAAGTCCTTTGAATTCTCGACAGAAGAAGACGACTACAATTTTCATTTTGCTCCAAATAACTACGTACCTGAAAATATATTTTCAGTTATGTTTTGTTGCATAAAACATATCCACACTGTTTATTATGAGTCCAAGAAGCAAAACATAAATATTTTGTTATTTCCCAGAACAAAACTGAATCCTTCCTTTCAGTCCTCTGTAATATTAAAACCTGACTACCCGAATTGTAGTTCTGTCTGAGCGTAATAGGCTTGCATCAGTGAAATAATGCAAATTAAATATTACAAAGTTTACAAATTGATCCTAAGCTAATTTAATTGAAAAAACAACAAAGTACTGTTGTTTTAATAATTATCTCTTAATGATTAATATTTTCAAATTTATTTATTAGTTTTAAGTATTCCTCTTTTGAGTGTGATTTAAAAGAAAAAATAGGTTAATTAGTTAATGAACTAATCTTGTATTTAAGCAAGAGGAGATATTAAGAAACAAAGATCGCTTTTGTTCAGTCATAAAAAACATAATTTGTACCGCAAGTTCCTTGATTAAAGACGATATAATTATGTTAAGAAAAAGTAGTTCAAATTTTAGAACGATCGTTCGAACGGCTTCCAAAGTAATACATTTGGCTTTCCGACTGTACAAACTTCGTTTTGAGAAAAATACTTTTAACGTTTCAAGAACGACTTCATTTACTTTGATCCTTCTCTACAAAAATATGTCTTTAACGCAAAATAGTTAAAGAAGATATTACTTTTTCAGAAAAATTCTTTTCTTCTCATAAAATATTTTTATTTATCATTGATTTTATTAAGTGGTCTTATAAATATTTAAGTTCAATTTCATAGTGTACTCTGTATGCTCTAAAAGAAAGAGAGAATTCTCAAATTAGACTCTGATGAAACAGAAAGATGTTTAAAACGACATACCCAGTTTCCACTAAATATGGCTAAGAACGAACAATTTTACATGGGTTTGTAATTTTCCAATTAAAAATAAGGAATACGAAAAATACGGATCCAAATATTATTCATTTTTTTCGAAATATGACGAGCTCTTTAATTATTATGAATTAGGTAGTTAGAAAGAGAATGGGCCTCGTTTGCTTCCATGTAGAGTACAAGTTGGTGACACATGGTTTAAGAGTCCAAAACATGAATAATTATATTATATGTATAAGAATAAATTAATTAGTCTTGATTTATTTTTATTTTTATGTATACAAAACAATGTATTTTTCTTGCCGAATGTGGAAAAGAGTAATATTAAACAAATATTAATTGATTACATTTTATTTTTCATTACTCATGTCATTTTCAACGAGTTAAATTATGATTCATAAATACGTACATTACCCAGGTAATATGTATATTTCATTTACCATTATGTTTTCGCAAGTACATTAAGGGAAATTAATTTTGTGTCCTTCTGAATATTTTACGATTTAATAAAGAATCATTTATCATCATTTATCATTTTATTTTTGCGTCGGTGGGTCAAAAGGAGCTTTTGTAAGACCTTTCCATTTCATATTTAAAAAAATTTAAAAATTTAACACAATACCCCATATTCAATAAATGAAAACTAAGATTTCTTAAATGACTATTAATCCTACACCCACAGTACGAGGAATTATGGTTTGCCTTCTTTAAAATTGCCTAAACGTGCAAAAGCCTCCTCGTCACGATAATACAAGAAAGGACCTCTGCCCGACCTCAAATGTCTCAAAGGTGCACAAATTTGACCCGGGCCTACCCAACCAAATATCATTTTACTCGCAAGGTAATCAAATTTGGAATTTATTTAATTTATTCTAATAGGCCCCTCTCACCTCGGCAGCAATCATGCACCATCTCACAATTTAATTACACACCGGCGGCGGCGAAGGTGTAATTTTATTAATTACGCCCCCGCTCGGAGTCTCGGCGACTCGGTCAGAATAAATAAAAATGGCAATAAATCTCTAGTGGGGAATCACTTAGCGAGCGGCAGGCGGCAGGCGGCAGGCGGCAGGCGGCAGGCGGCAGGGCGCAATATTTTTGGGGGTTTGGCGTAACGTGAGCTCATCTCCGGGACGAGCATCCGGGGCAGTGGGGGTTCGTTCATTTTGAGCCGAATCAGAAGAAAATGGGGCGCGTCGACACACATTGGCAGGGCCGCAGGGCGGAGCCCGGGAGTGGTCCATTGTCGGGAATGTCGATGAACAGAGGGTCCTTGCCCCGGTAACCCTGCGGATCCATCACATCTGCCCAAGTGGCCGTGAAGCAGCTGCAGTTGCAAGTGAAAGCGAGTTCTTTTCACGGGAGCATGTCAATTGGACGTGGATGGGCTGGAAGACATAGTTCTCCAGGTAGCTCCTAATGCCTGCATAATGCACATGCACTGGGCCCGGAGCCGGAGCGGGACAATGCGATCCCGCCCTGCTCCCGGCGCCCCTGATATGCATCCTTTCAGCTGTGAGTAATTCAACCCCCATAGAAAGTGCACCCCGAGATGCGACTAAGTACAACAGGAAACCACGACGAGAACGAGCTTGCCGTAGTCTTGCAGGGTAACATGAGCATTTGAAAGAAGCTACAGTAACCATGGCATCCATTAGGCAAGCTTAACTCCATTATTCTCCATTATCGTGGTAGTTTTCCCTAGGAATGCTGTTTTGTTGCATCAAGATTAGTTTTCTCGGTGTTCCAGGTCTGCAGGTTGCATCGCTTTAATAGCGTCCCGGCAGCAGCGTCGGCACTGGTCCAACTACGACACCGGTACCACCTTAAAGAGGTCAACAAAATTTTGGGAATTTGGGGCCGGGTCAACTGGTTACCGCCCGGCACCGCAAGAGGGTTAGGCACTGAACAGGTAAAAACGCCTTAAACTGTTGCCCTTGGGAGCCCTTTTTTATTGTTTCGCTTCCACATCGCGTGGAAATAAGCTGATCCTCTTTGGCGAGCGGGTTGCGGGGGAGTTGATGTGGTGAAATAATTCAACGCTTCCTATTATCCTTCGGGCAATGGGAGTCCTTTGATGTTTTAGAAGTGTTTAGCAAAGTACTTGGCTTCGAAAGTTTTCCCTTTCTGTTATTTTTTTTTATTTTTTGTACTTACGCCACACCATGTCACTTCCCGCAGAGCCTTAAGTAATCAAACGCTTTTGAAGTGCTAGCAAAAATGTCCCCAGGCCAACTGTGTTCAGCTCTTTTGTCATGAGATCCAGTGGGAAGCTGGAGGACAATCAGAGCAGTAAAAATCTATTCGAAACACACAATTCAAAGACAAATTATTGACTTTAAGGTTATCTTCCTTTTGCGACAATTCGACTCACTTACTTAGATGTTTTGCTCCCAGGCCTCTACTTGCCCTTTTATCTGAGATTGCGGCTTTCTTCCGTTCAGCACACCACAGCTTACTTTAAAGAAATTTTTAAAGATATCTATATTTCTTTTTAAATCTTGAAACCGTCCCCTCCGGGAGCTCTTCAAGTTAACAAAATCTCTGGCGAGTGGATGCCAAGAAGAGTGGGGCTTCGGGGAAATGCCCATAACTTTAAATGTTTTTTATCATTTCTTTAATGTGTTATACTTCGCCACTATGGGCAAAGAATATTTGAAAAATATAATATCTTACGACACTCACTAATTGGATGATAATTTGTTGTTGCCAGCAGCTCTTTTAAAATAAATATGTAAATAAATTTGTAGTGGTAGTTTTTTCATGTTTGAACAATAATAATATTAAGTATAGGTACTTAAAAGTGTACATCGCACTTCTCAAGGTATTGTTGAAAACATTTACCTAATTTCAAGCGATTTAGGCATTCGATTCGTATTTAGGCTATACGGACCTATTTTTCATCATCAAATTAATTTATAAGGTAGGCAATAAAAAATTTTGAAAATTAAAAAATAAGGCAATTTAATGCTTCTTTGTTTTACAATCGTAAAGGCATTACAATAATTTGTTGCTTTATATCCAGTGATCGTATTTTGTGAATCCCATATTCTTAGTAAGTACACAAACGATTATTTAATTTAGTAGTCATACTATAGAATAAAATGAAAGTATCACGAAATTTTATATCCTTTAATTTTGTTGATTAAAGGATTTTCCTTAACAGCTTTTATTTTCCGCATATTAAATGGTGCAGGTAAGGTTTTTTCTTCAAATTTCGTTTTTGTTTCCCCAACATTTTAACAATATGTTCTACATTACAATAACATACGCATTCTTTTAAATTTTAATAAACATTTTGTTCTCCTTTAATGCATATTAGAACCAACATTTTAAAGTAAGCATAAAGGGTTGATACCATTCCTAAAGTCAGTGGTTCCATAATTTCCTGCAAGCTTTTATGGAAATATACGATTGTCACTATAAATTTGATATGCTTAGTCCTTATGATAATTTGAAATTACTGGTTTAAGCACTAGCCTTACTTGAGAAGAAATAATTACCCTTTCGTGATGGGTTTTCCTAATAAAGTTCACTGATCAAATGTTTTTCCAAATAGATGTGATGGTGTTAGAAGCTAAATTTTCAGGTTCAAATTATAAGAGTTAACTTTGTAACATTGAAGAAAGTTTGGTAATTTGTTTTATTAAATTGACGCATCTGAGTATTTCGCTGTCTAAATTGCTAAATTCTGCTTGGAGAAAGCCACAAATATTTCGTACATTTTTTTCATGCTAAATATATGAAAATGAATGTTAACTAACTTAGAATTTTTCAGCTCCAAGGCTAAGTTTCACTTGTATTCGTTGAAAACGCAACACCCACAGCTAATCTGAAGAAGCAGGGTACGTGCTCCCATTAATTTTAACGAAAGCAGAACCCTAGATACTGTTCCCGGCCATAACTTTTTGGGGTTTCTTTCCTTAAGAGAAGGACTCTTCTAGGGCTATTTGTGCCAAATTCCATTCTGAATAATTAAGCGTGTTTTTATCCGCGAACATAAATACTTTATAATTAAAAAAGGTTCTCCAGCGGCGGTGGTGTGGCCGCGTGCCTTGATAGCCATCAATACGCCTAATAATTCTTGTGCCATCGGCATGAAAAGAAGCAACCCGTCGATCACAACCGGGCCGCAATATCGCATAAAGCCCACTTTGGCGAAGAATACTCTATTCAGGGCACGCTATAAATAAAAAACCTAATTGTTCCTTCCGCCGACAGGACCAGGAGCAAGGAGCAAGGAGCTTTCGCCGCCGCCAGTGCCTTCGTTTGTGGCCTGGTTTTGTGTAAACACAGAAACCCTTAAGGTACGTGAAGAATTTGCATCCTAATCGCTCATAAATAACTTTTATGAGGTGCGAATCCATAATTTTCAGACGGCGAAATATTTCTGGAAATTTTTCATCCACTAGGACGCTATGAAAACTTTTTTACTTGGCGCACATTTCTTTGCTCCTCGGGAGAAATTCTTGTAAAAAATTAATGACTATCCCCACCTAGGTTTGGCGCTTTCGAGACCCACTAAGGCCCACCCTTAAATAGAGCCCACCCTTAAAGGTGCAAAAGAAAGAATAAAAAAAAAGAAAAAATACTTGTCGACAGTTGATAATTTATCACCGGAATTTTCTTTGCGTACTGTTCAATTATAATTCCTGTTTTGGCTTTTATGCCGCACCAACTAATGGGCTGTGACAGCCATGCGCACGAAATTTTTATGAGATAATTTACCGAATTACAAATGACTTTGAACTCCCGTAAGTAAGTGGAATATTTAACGGCGGCTTACAGGTGGTTCGGACGGCGTGGTGCGTCGCGTACTCGGTCCTTTCGTCCTTCGTCGCCGCGTTGCGAGATGCGGACCCAACTTCTGTCCATCCAAAGTTTGAAATTTATTGTAAGTAGGTACCTACACATCGCCTTAAGTTGTATAAGTTAGCTTGTATTATGTTTATGTTTATGTCTTCAATTTCGTCTTAGGTACATAATAATGCTGTTATAATTATGTTACTTGCCGCGGTAATATTAGACCCCAAAATTACTTAAGACAAAGTTCGGCTACAGTAAAATTGAGCTTTTTCATTATTTTTTTTGTTTTGTTGCTAGTGAAATAAAGAAGTTTTTTATGAATCTATTTGAAATTAGGGTTTTGCTTACATAAAGGAAATGAAAAGTTGCTACTCATCTAACTGAAAAGGTCCAAAATATATTGTTTTATGGTCTTAGGCATTTCATTTTTTTTCAATGAACAAAATATTAGTCATATCATAAAAATCAAACAACATAATTATCGATATATATGTACATAGTTGAAAACTTGAATTCGGTTACCTATGTAAAAAAGAAGATACCTAGATTCTGAAGAACTCTTTTATTCAGTGTATTTTAGTTTTTTTCGAATATTTTCTTAATATTATTTCTGTTTCAAATTTAGAAAAGCAATGTAAAATTTGTTTTATTTTTATGTAACGTGTTTAGGACTTTAAATATGCCTGCTGAAGTTCAATTAATAAATAAAATTACTTTTGAAGTATTATTTAAATGTCCAAAATTGCCCCAGTTATGCTACAACTTATATACATATATTAAATATAGCATAAGCCACACTTTAATAACCTGAACCAAAACGTTTTTTTTTAAATTAAAATTCATACAGTGAGAGGGAAATCTCAAATTATGCCCAGTTTAAAAAAGACAACAATTTATATTTTACAGTGCCCTTATGTCAATTCTAAAAATGTAGTATTATATAAAGTACCATTTTCTCAAGATTTTGAAAGCTTGTTCATTTACATAAATAAATTTCGCACTACTTATTTAAAAGCGGTTGATTGTAATTATTTCTTTTGCGTGGATTGGAAAATCGTTATAACGACGTCCCTTCGGGCATGATTTTTGTTTTTTATATTTGACTCTCAAATTTTTAAAATGTAATACTGTGATGGCAAAATATATTTTTGAAGTTTTGAATTATTTGGTTTTCTTTATATATCTTCATTTTTAACATTTTGCTAGAGCCCCTCAAATATTGCTATGGAAGAAATTATAAGTGGATTATTCACAAAATCTTTCTATAAACATAATATGAAGGCTGGGGAAACCCAAGATGAATATAAAAAAAATAAATAAACTTTAACCCAAGAAATCCAGTTTGTTTGAAACTATACTTTATATTCTCCCATAAAATTGGCGCATTTTCGTATATCGCGGGTTATTATACGAGTCATTAAAGAAAATTATGTGTCTGTAATTACAACTTCCAATTTGAATAGCTTGACCTTTTGACCATATACTTTCATTGTTGTGAATTAAAATAATTAAACTTTAATTAATATTATTGAAGGATTATTAATAAATGGAAACTTGTTTGGACACATCCACAGTTTGACCCATTTTATAAAGTAAGGCCAGTTCCTGTAATACCCCGTATTTTATTTTTATTTCTATGTTATAAATGTTTTTTCCGGTGTATTATATCAAAACAATTACTTTTAACTAGACTATTAATGTGATACTAAATGTGGTTTCGTAAGAATCGCAAACCAAAATTATCTCATTAAAACAATGCCTCTTGGAATTATTTAAATGTTCAATTACTGCTACCATTAACCAGTAATAATTTCCCCGAGTGCGGGTTTGGGGTTATTTAAGGCCTTTTTTAATTAGAGTTATTATTATTAATACCGTGTCGCATTACGAACGCCTTCCTGGCCGCAAAAAATCATAAAAAACGGCAAATGAAGGAGGCAAGTGATTTAATGGTGCAAATACCCAAAAATTAAATACTCTGCTAGCAAACGTAACGAATCGCATAAATTTTATCAGCTGGCCAATTGGTTCTGTTAAAATATGAATATTATGAAAAACCCGACTTGACCATTACAGGGGCGGCCTTTGTTGTTCGGGAGGCAAGGATACTCCAATAATTCTACATAAGCGCGCTCCTGAGGCTATCAGGGCTGCCCAGATACCCCTCAAATTGCAATATGCCGGCCTTGTTTATATAGCCATTCATTTATGTAAGCATATTTGCATTGATGATAAATTTGCCGGGCTTTTGTGAGCACTTTTTGTTGTCGTAATGCACCAGCCGCTAGTAAAATCAAATAATTATTGCGGAGGCAACGTTAATTTCACGGACGTGGCCCCGGGCGCCGGACCCGGCACCGGCGGCCATTCAATCCAGATTGAGTTCGCTACTGCATTAATACGTCGTTATCGGGACTGTAGTCGAACAATGAACACGTCATTATTATTAAACGCGAAGTGTGCAGCGATTGTGTTAACTATTTGGCTGCATAGGAATCACCCTGTGATCCGGCTGCAGCATGTTGTCTTGGGGAAATTCATGTGGGACCCTGTTATTTTGTTTTTGTTATTTAAGGCCTGTTTTTACTGCAAATTATTCATTCAGCCTTCTAGTCCCATGGACAGTGGCGGGATAAACGGCCGTCACTAGCTTTCACAGGGGCACATATATAAGTAGAAATGTGATAACACACTAGTTAGTTAGCAGCCGATAATTTATTAACTCAAAGTACTCGTATTAATGATATTTTTTTATCCCCGAAATTACCATACACTTCCATAATGTCGAACGGACCACAAAAACTATTATTTTCGTGATTATTTAGTGCATGAAGTGCTGATAATGAGACTAATTTATAACAGCCTATTTTTGTTAATATCTCTTTAATTTATACATTATCACCTTTTGTATGGATAGTACTGGCAGTCGCGGCACTTGAAAAACTTAAAACGTATTTAAATTTTAAATTTTTAGTAAATTTCTGCTCAATGTTAAAGTAAATAAGTGAACTCTAGAAAGCTTCAAGCAGATTTTAATTTATGTAGGTCACTTTAACAATTCGTATTAAACATAGTTTCTATGAACGTAAAAGACTAACACTGCCTCTTAATAAAGTTACAATTTCAAATAGAGCGTTGCATATCTATCTAATAAGTATCTCACATTATTGCATAATCCTTTTAAAATGCAAAATATGAATATTTCCATAATTCTACTTAGTCCTCTTCCTTTGTCGAGAGGATATTTACCTATATTTAGTTCAAAACAGATCATTTATGGTTTTGTCTCATATTGGTTTTATGTAAAATATAATGGAAAAATTTCAAATGATCTCTTTAGTATTTCAATCGATTTTTTATTGTTAAGGAATCCCGAAAAAACTGATTAAATTTTAACGTTGTTACAAACATGCTCTTAAAAGAACTAATTTGTATATTATGTGGATAAATTTTATAACATATGTTCATATAATATTATAGATTTTCTCATGGCGAGATTACGTCATGTATAATATAAGTACTAATTATCTAAAAAAAATTTTTGATTTGAAAATATACATAGTGGCATTTAAAAATCAACAATGGACTTTCAATGTCTACCCTGACTGGTTTAGTTGTTGCTTTCAGTTATTTGTAAGTTTCATTTGCGTTTTATTGATTAAGCGTTTTTATGGTGGTTAACTTTGCTTTTCAGTAATTAAATATTGATGAATGAAAAACCTACTTTATGATACTGTATTATAATTTATGAATACGGTATTTTATATTACAATCCTCATTATAATAAATTTAAAATGTAACTTTAAAGTGCAGAACCTTCAAGTTGACAAATTTTAAACCCGCATTATCCACCTTTTATTGTGAAATGTGAACAAAACATTCGACACTAGAAACCCTGAAAACCGCTAATCATTAGTTTTTGAAATCTTTTGAAATTTAGGAATTGATGTCGATATCCTGTATCTGTTTGTCATCGTGAATATATATATTTTTAAGGCAGATTGTAAATCAGGCTCCTTTGTAGGTACCCACAGTATATTAAAATTTCAAATATTCGTTCGACATATTGGAAGGTTTATTCAAAGTTTTAATGCATAATAAATTGTGCGTATTTTATGACAATAGGACTTGCCATTGGAGAGTTTTTGAATCACGGATAGATTAACTTTAAAAATAACTTAAATGTTGTTAGTTTATAAAGAAAATCTTGATTGGTATAAAACAAGAATAACTATGTTATACAGCATTAATTGTATATTTTCGATTCGATTAAGATAATATTTTCTATTGAAGGGTAAGTGTATTTAGAAGAAATATTGAAAGCTCTTTCATAATCCGGGCTAGTACCTACTTACTCTCTCTCTAAGTGCTATATTTCTAAATCAACTCAATAAATTAAGCAGGTATGTGTCTTATTTCACGTCTGAAGCCAAGGACTATTTTACGTGTGTCGCCATTAAGAGGTATTTCAGCGACTGTGCATTTAATTGCAGACATAAATTCAGGCTCTCCGCAAATATTGCCGCCGCAGTTGAGTGCAGTGTCAAGCAATTTCAGTCGGGTACTCCATCAAAACGCGACCTCGCAAAACACCTTTTCTCCGTTCAGGTGCATAGCGGAGATCCTCGAATAAGGAGACCCCAAGATGCGGAGTCCTGAAGGAGCCGCACTGTGACATGCACGACTATTTCCATACGACAGAGCCGGGATATCGTATTCCATTCGGGCTCCGGCGGCGCTCCGTGCTGTCATATTAAGTTCATTATTTATCACTTGATACTGGGTGCTTCCAGAGTGCACCATTGTCTATTCCGGGCTCGTTCCTATGATTAATGTGCGGCGACGAAGTAACCTTTGAAAAAGTAGGAGGCCATTACCTCCCTCCCGGATGAAACTGATGACTGACGGGGGATCATGATAACCGAATCCCCATGCGATACTCCGTGGCTCGAATTGGCTTCTGGAATTTGAATAAGTCTCGGATCGGCAAACATATTTGTCATTTCCACCTGTCCCGCCCGGATAGCGAAAGAATCTCTCCAGACGGGCTCGGTACGTGCTCCCACCAGGGGCAGCCAAGTCAAGAAGTCATCCAGTCAAAAATTTCGGGCTCCACATCTCCACAATTGTCGCAGCTGGAGCAGCCCGGTTATTACCCGGGATAGAAGTGCGGGGGAGGCGACAAGCTCCACCAGTCACCGCACCCGTCGTTAATCCGCCAAGTCAGAAATCTTAAATCTTCCGGGACTCACCCGCTCCATGCGGACTCACGACTGCCACGGCGGCGGCGGCGGTGGCGAGGCACATTTCAGCGGCATCGGAGTGCACCGATGTGAATTGCAGATCCGCGATAATTGCATAATCCCTTAAGTTTGGGGCGGGTGGAAAACGCCAGTCGGCACCCCTTTTCTTGGATCCTGTTCGCGGCTCCCACCGACAGCTTTTAGTTGAAAACTTTTGAAAATTTAATGCTGCCCGAGGTCGCGTTTTTGTTCCGCTTTATCAAATTTTGAGCTTATCATAGTCGCGCTGAAGGAGCTAAGCCTGCGAATTTCCCCCCTATTAATTAACGGACGGCTGAGCCTTTGTTTAATGCACGGAGTGGTGTCTAAAAGGCTTTTGCATCTTAAAAATTTCATGAGGACCTATTTGTACTCCTGAATAGAGAATCCTGACTAATGCAAGGTAACATTCGTTCGGATTTGGTCTCGTTAATATTTTAATGTTTCTGTCAGATTATTTCCGACTGTTCAGAATTTAATCGACACATAATTTTCGATGGGTTGCTTTACACCTTTAGTTTTAATCCAAAGCTGGATTAGCACAGCATAAAATCGTTCTATACTCAGAGACTAATGCATCAACTGAGACTTTAGATATGTGTATCGTTTCTATAGATGTTAGTACAAAACGTATTAAATATTTGCATACAAATAAGCCATATAGATCTAAACCGCTGATAAACCCTTTTCTATCAAAAAGCTTTGAAGTTAAAATTTTGTAGATTTATTCATCTTCAAAGAAATGCTTAGAAACTGAATCTTTTCGGTTTTAATAAATAATTTTTCCATTTTACTTTCATTCAATTTGTGCGCTATATTTAGAATAGTTTGAATTCATTTTTTCCGTTTTACCGCTTTTAAATATTCTATTTTGCTTTATTATGTATGTAAACGTAGCTTTATACCACTTTTACAGAGTTATTTCATCAATAACTTTAATTGATTTACTATGCATACAATACATATATACATATAGTTTCGTTTGTCCACTATTACAACCGTAATGAAATGTTATTTCATAAATCGAGTCTTAAGTTCATTTTTACAGTTTCAGATTAAAAGTTACTATAAAGAAAAGGGAAAAATAATTGTTATATTCATTGAAATAAATTCTTCACTTTTTATGTTATGTCCATTTTAGTGACAGAACTATTTCCCTGATTGCCGACAAATTTCAGTCCGACGACATAATAAAGCTGTTAAGATTACACTCGATAAAAGCACCCTTATTTTATTACCAGGAAATAAACGCCTTCAAAATTTATAATCTCTGCGTCATATTCGCAAACTTTGACAGTTGATTGACAATTTTGAGACTTCATTAAAAGTTGCTCGACGCCATAACTCACGTTCGGTGCTATAAAACGCCCTTGATTCGCCCTCTCTTATCAATTAGGCCCCGCTGCTTGAAAGTACGTGGGTCAGTCTCGTGAATCGGGGGAAGGGGGTGAAAGAGGACCTAGAAAGGCACTTGTGTCGCTAAATTTGCAGCGCGTGGGAGGGGAATTTATAGGTTAGAATAATAGCGTCATATTCAATCAGAGCGGGGAAGCTTAACGACTTTTTGCCTGTGCAGCAGACCTATTTCACGCGGTCACTTCTGCGTCACAAGGACCAACTTTGTACCGCCATTCGCGCCAGAAGACATAAGCCGCAGAAGTACAAGAGTAATCGAAATTTATTCGCCGCACCACTAAACCCGCATGTTGTGCGCCATGTCTCGGGGGTGTTTATGATGTGTGCAGCGGCAATAAATTCTATGACAAAAATTATTCCACTTTTATTGGTCTTACAGCGTGAAATATCCTCTTGTGTGGCTGTCGAGATCGGATGATGGAATGGGTTAATATCCGATGTATGATTCCAGCTGGTTGCTCACTGGACAATCGGGGCTGCAAGAGCGCAAAAATAAATAAAATAAAATAAATAAAAAAAGTTAAAGCTCCATGGAAGGATACGGGATGTTTAAATCTTGCCACAGCTTTGAGAGGAAATTGGTTTTCACACTAATACCCGGATTAAACTGGTGTAACCGAAAGTTATTGATTTTGTTAGATAATTCCCAGCGCCGTTCCGTCGAGCTCAGCCACTGAAAATATTTCCTGCTTTTAGGTTACTTTCATTTCGCTCCAAAAATGTGCAATAAATACGGAATGTGGCACAGGATTAGATTTCGAACATTTAAACATTCCCCCATTTAAAGGGTCAAATAAACTGACCTACATATTTTCGACCACTCTCGAATTTCCGCCCTCTCTATATATTTTCGGAACCATTAATTGTTTTTGTTTACATTTCTTAGTAAGCTAATATTTGTAGAATTTGTTTATGAGATTCCATGACAAATATGCTATGCCGTATCAATACAAATTTTCACAGTTTGAATTCAAATTCCTAGAACATGAAATTTTTAATTGTATATACTATTCATAGAATTTCAAATTCAAATATTTTTCTTTATTTAAATTAAGACAGAATTATTAATATAAATTTAATTGAGTTTATATTATACCCCAAATAATGCATAACTCTGAGTAGAGATTATAAAATATTTTTTAATCTCTGTTCTGACTGATGTGGTGCATCGAAGAAAGAACTATAATAAAAATACAAATCAGATCTAATCTGGTATCTCTAAATATCAGCTTATAGCAAAAGGAAATGGAATATTAAAATATATATAAAATATCTACACCAATAGCTTTCAATTCAATTCGAAAAAACTCTTTCGAGCACTTCAAAAAGCGTTGAGCTAGATGGTATTGGAAGTGAGCAGTTTTTGGAGTTTCAATTTTCAAAACCTGTATGTATCTAAACAAAACCGAGTTTCCATTTTTCACGTAAAAACAAAATAAAGATCAAATTTTCATTTATATGGAATTTTATTTTATGTGGAAGTAAAACAGGTAAGAAAATTTATCGAAATGAAAATTTTTCGGACTATGGAAAAGTGTTCTCATTCTTACTATTAAAATAGAAAATCGAAATCCCAATTTTTTTGGTCAAGTGTTTCGGGCACCCATTAATTTAACAAATTCGCACTTCCTGTTTTTATGTGCCTAAAGTGGTAAAAAGATTCTAAATTTTCATAATGTGGCTTTGATGCGATTGAGGTGTTGAGTGGCACTACGAACGAAACTTTTTTACTTTTTATATTTTTAATAAAAACTATTATTGGCATATGTACATCCATATATTTATATTTACGTTTAATCCTATACTATCGAAGTGCTAAGTAAATGTTGATTAGCTTTTAGATTTTTTACCTTTTACCCTTATTGTCTAATCCGCCTTTTGCCACTTGCTTCAAAAATTATGCCACCTAACTGCTGTCTCTTGTGACCTTTGGGTCATGAAAAATGAGCAGAAAGGGCTCAGTGGGGCTTAGTTCGTCCTCGGGAGGTGGAAGCCGCACAATGCATTCGCTACGACCGCAAGTCGCTGCTAAGACGTTCATTAATAATTTTTGCGCCAAAATGAACAGCGCTCGGTGGCAGTTTTTGTTCATTAAGCGCGGCCCCCGTGCAGGCTACACTCACTCTAATTACTACAAGTCGCGCAATGCGACACCCCCGAAAAATGGTTCATCATGCAAATTTATTGTCGGCATAATTAATTACACCTCCTGACACTGTAATGAAACTGATGACAGATAAACCTGACAATGCCTTATAAATGGAAGCGATGCCCAGTTAAGATGGTAATTACCCTGCCTTAGTGAAACACTATCATCTGTCATTTCCCCATGTAAATGAGCTCCTCCATTAATCAAGTATCCGAAGAGACGAGGATGCAGGCGTTATTAATGTTGAGTGCGCCCGTAATCGACGAAGCACCTAAGCAGCGGCATGATGCACCTTACCTTAATTAGTTAATAAATTTGACAGGGCTGGGTTTGGCCCCGGCTCGGCATGCAAATGCCCGGGCCCCTATCCGGCCATATATCAAGGAGGTGAGTGTTGCGGTTGCTCATTGCACTGGCAAGTGCTTCTTGCTTTTTGCAATTTTCCGGGAATTCCAGGACGCGCCCTGCGACATCAGGTGCACGGGTGCGCCAGGAGCATTGGTGAATCGGTGTCGACGAGACACCAGCATTCACCGGTGCTTTTTTCCCCCCAATTTGTTACTGTTTACGCGGAACACCAAATGCCCATGTCGCGGCTTCGCGCAGATCCCAGGCTCTAATTGACCTTGTTTAGAATAATGAGCTCGCGCTTAATTAGACCGCCAGAATCCATAAGAATTTAATTAATTGCGAGAACTTGCCTAATTTGCAATTCAAAATGCCGCGCCTCCTTTGACCTCGAAGGTGGTGAGCGCGGGTGTGAAGTGCACACTAAAACGGCTTTAGACGGCATGCAGCCATTGCCCTTTTCACGCGTGCTTCTACTCCCCCGCACGCCCTTCGAGATAATTCAGAGTTTGTTTCATTTGAAAAGTTTTTCCTGTTTTTGCACGGGACAACGGCGGGACTGACATTAAGCCCTATAAATTTATAGAGGGATTGATGCTAACTCGGACTTCGCGGGAACAAGTTAACAAGTGTTAGCCTACATCCCGAAGTAGTCGTTGCGTTTTCGCAGCTTGCCTCGCGGGTGTGGTGGGAGTATGGAATCGTCGAGCATACCCAACATAAGCGCGCTTCCTGTTTTCTATGCTCCCAGCCGGGGGTACAAATGCCTTTTCAAACTTTCGAGTACTTCGGCAACTTTCTTTCAGCGGAGGAGCGTCACAATAAATTTGCAACTCCTTGCATGCTTTATGGCTTTCACACTGTTTAATGTTCTGTCGGAAAATGAAAATTTGAGGGCACTCCATCCCCCGGGAGCTTTTCATAATTGCATAAATTTGCTCTTTGGGCGGCAGAAGAATTTGATATATTGAAGTTAGTTGCTCAATAAAATTACAGGCATTAGCACTGCCGGCGGGAAAGTTTTCAATGTGCTTTGGAATTACATTTTTGCAAACATAATTGTTAAGCTCCACTAAGTAGTAACTTCTTTTTAAAATCCCATCGTATTAGCTCTAAAAAAGTTTTGTTATTTTTTAGAAAGGTATTTTTAAAACTCCACTTTAAAGCGCTGCATGCACATAAATAGTTGGAAGTATTTCAAGTTGTTAAAAGCTATGTCCTTTTAAATACACTGAGAAAACTAACTTTCTAAAATTAAGAACTGTAAGTTCTTCGCTTACATAAAAATTCGATATTTAAAGGAATAATAAGAAATAAGCGAATTTCTCTTAAAAGAAAGAAATGCGTTTTAAAAATAAACTTTTCTTATTTAAAGATTCATAATATAAAATTGATATTAAAACAAGAATTAAATAATTTTTATTTCGATGCGTACATAGTTCCCCCTTAATTATGGGCTCTTTTCAAAAGAACATTTTTAGTTAATTTGAAAAATCAGAATATATTTTAATATTTAAAACAAAACCGTTGAAAATCGTTACCTAAAGTTGGTTCAAAATAGTTTTGCTTTATATTAGAAACTTTGCTTTTAGTTTATGAATTGTGGTTTGTCTATCTGTTATTTAAAGACTAATTGTTTGATGGAATGAAAGTCAAATTTTAGTAAAGAATAAATAATAAAAATATCGAATGCTTGTCAAAGCGAGTGTTTGAAATAAGTTCAAGCTTGTGTTTTCATTTGTTTTCGTTTAAACTTCGGAGAAGTGGCGCATGCACACGTTTTTTGAAATCACTAAAATGCCGATATGATTCAATGTTTTATTTTTTGTCTTTATATCCAAATTGAATCATGACCGACAATAGTTCATTCCTTGCGGTAACAAATAGGCTGTAAATCATTATTTCACAATTGTTGAGCTGATTGAATATTTTTTTATAGCTTTTTTTGGGCCCACAAATGGTGAAATTGATAATCGGATTTCAAGTAACTTTTTCCATTTAGACAGTTCTGTCCAAAAAGACGAACGACAGCAACAGGTCATAAATTCTAAATCTGTAGCAGAAATGTCACTTAAAGTACCATTTTCCTCACTTAGTACTTTGAAATGATTTAAAAATCTGAGGAGCTTCAAAGTATAAATCACGCAAGAGTTGTTTGTGGCTCCTATATAATTGTCCCAGATACTTAGAAATCTTCTCACAATCATTTTATTGAGGTCCTTTTGAGAATTTATTGTCACATTCAGAGTGGAATGCTGAGAGCTATAAAGTTGCCAACGTCGAGTATTCCGAGAATGTTTACAATGGGAAATTTAACAAGAATATCATTAGAATGCATGGCTAACATTAAGTCTACTAGCAAAATTTTGTAAAGGGGAGGGCACGTGAATATTTTCGACTCTTTCGCAACTTTTGCTGTTTTTCGTATTTTTCGATTGCTAAATAGTATGCAAATGAATGGAAGTTTGTCCTATACTTTTGCACGCGCTACTTGCGTTTTGGCTATGCATGAGCAAATATTCGAATACTTTGGAAAAGTTTGTGTTTAACAAACAAAGCATGTTGGCGGAGGATAATCTTTAGTTATGTATATACTAATATATAAAAGTATGATATATTTTTGCGATTTTCTTTTCGTTTCGAAAATTTTTGCCATTTATACGGCATTGAGGCTCCAATGTGGCGCACTGAAAATGGTAAACTTTCGTAAGAATGTTCATATTAAGGTTTTAATGGAGGCTTATGTAAATATGTATGTATAGATAAAAAAATCGGAGATGTAAATTTGTCGTTACTTTTTTGGTAACTAAATAAATAATCATAAATAAGGTCAATAATTAAAATTTACGACATACTAACCTCGTTTGCTTTTCAGTTAACGCAATAATTCATACCAAACTATATATAACATGGATTTGGAGCGACCTTAAAATTAAGTCTGGAGAGATCTCACATACAAACATATGTATATAGAGAACATTATTTGAGTTATAATTTTCTAAATCGACAATCTATTTACATATGTATCTTATAAAAGTTGTATTGTATACATGATTAATTTACTAATTTTTAAATTTAGGATTTTAATGTCAAATTAATCTATATACTTTTTGTATAACTTGTTATTCTGGGAATGATAGGGGCTGACTTTAGTCTCCATACCAAGAATAGATAATATTTTATGATTTTTGATATATAGAACTCATAGATTCAAATAATTATTATCTACCTATAAATTTGTTAAAATTTGTTCGAAAGATTTCAATTTTTCAATAAGTGAATAAATATAGATGTACTTTATACGAGTATCTTTGTAATTTTCTAAAAGCCAAGACGATTGCTTCCATAATGAAAACCAATTTATAAACAAAGTGGAATGAAATGTTTTTCTACTTTTAAATGTAATCAAGATTTTTCAACAGCATAAATTGCCTCTCAATTGCTTCAATATAAAGCAGGCCCGCACTCAATGTCGATAAGAGACAGAGCTAAGATTTGATAGTCTACAAAAAATCGATCATTTTGATGTTACTACAGCAACGAGGTCGGAGTTAGTCGACTGAGTTAGAATTTAATTTGGTAAGTTAATTTAGTCTAAAACGATCGGCTTCAATATTTCATAGCCCAATAAAATATGGAGCAATAAATCTCTCTGGAAATAATTTTTACATCACTCACAAAATATTACGAAGTCGACGTAATAAACTGAGCCGTTCCAACGAAATTTATAGGTGGGCTTTTACGGTTAAAGGGCCCACCCCCGCCCCGTTGAATCTAGGAACAAAAGGGCTTTAACAGTTCATGCCTGAAGACAGCCTCTCTGCTGACAAAGGAGTCTGCGGCACGTTACACCCTGAATACGTCTTCAGGACGAGTTTGATATCCACTCGAGGCGAGGGCAAAATAAATTGTGCAAAGCAATAAAAAGGGAATTTCATGGTAACCAAAGTCCTTTGTTCGACTCCTTGCACTCCAATAAAAACAGAGTTTCTAATTTGGAATTGGATCGCCGGGAGAGGGCGCCCTTCTGCTGAGCAAGCCAAACGCCTAAAGTCTAAAGCAAGCGGCTCTTCCCATCGAACCGAGGAAATTGGAAATTAAAAGATAATAAAACGGCGGCCAATCGCTACGCAACAGAGTCCTAATGCTCGCGGTCCTGAGTCCTGCGGTGCCAGTTTCACACTTTTTACACAATCCTTTTATGTTTTCCGGCCCTTTGCGGAGTCGGTGCACGCGATGCACCTTGTTTCGCTTAACTCTGAAATTAAGTACACAAAAGCCCGGTTCCGCCCTTGTGTCCCAATTAAAGGGCGTTTTTCTGTGTGCCGCGCAGTTCAGGCGATAAATCACCGCCTGTGCTAATTTAACGAAAAAGCCCGGCTCCACTGCCAGACCCAACGCAATAAATTCAGCGAATTTTGTGTTAATACGTCACCATTTTGAATTATGTAACTGATTATTAGCCGAATTACGCGCTTAATACGGTGCGCCACTGGGCAAGTAATTCAATATTTCCTCCGTTCTATATTTTATTTCTGATTTAAGATACCGTTATTCAGCAGATAAACCGCTTTCGAAATTAATAGCATGGAACGGATTTTGTGGAACTCGCTTTTAACCACCTGGGTCCAAGCGAGAAATTTCCCCTTTTGGCGCAGTTTTGCGAACATTCTTTCTTCGATAAGATTTTTTTTAATACATCAAAATGACTACCTTCATGATTTTCTTAATATCCTTTTTTTAAGGCGTCATTAAACCCACGAATAAAAATATGCAAGATTTTAATTTTTATCTTCGAATTTTTGTCATGCGGATGAAACCCTAAACATAACTAACTATAATTACTGTATACCGCATAACAAAATATAATAAATTTAATTTAATAAATAAATTTTAGGGAACATGAAGAAATCGACAAAAGATCTTTTATTACAAAGTTTTGGTTTCTCGTAGATTTTTATACTTACTATGATAGTTGTATTTTCTCATAAACCACATACTATACTAATTTTATGAAGGCGATGAAGTAATATAGTTAACTTCAAATCGCTTCCAGTAGTTCTGACTTTCAAAAAAATTGTTATCAAAGTACGTTATTTTGGAAATAGCCGTACTTCTCTTTGACTCACAAAACGTCAACAAAACTAGCTTTGATGCAGTTTTAAAAGCGTGAAAATTAGATTTATGACTGATGCTTTGCATCGATACGTTTTGGATTCATTCAGAATTTGTTTCGGAGCATACTGCTTCGTCAAAATTTTTACATTTCAACTTTAGACTGCGTTGATGCATTTTGAAAGTTAGCCTACTCAATAATTCCATGTCAACTGGATTTCAGATTATTTTACGAATAGCATCTAAAAGATAAAACACAACCCTTTCTTTAGTAAAATAAGTATTCTTCACGTAAGCTTGCTATTTGTTTTGAGTTGCTAAAAGTTGTTCTGCCTCACTCGACGAACACAACCGGCCTCCGCAGCTCAACGGTTAGTTTGTTTTTCTTAACTCAAAAGGCATTGTGCAGATCCCACTTGGGGCTAACTTCATTGCTCTACAGATGAGAAACCTATCTAAGAAAGCAACTACAACATAGGGGAAAATTCCTCGTAGGAATAAATTCCATATTGAGCAATTTTCAGTAAGAATATTTCTGCGTTATTTCTTTTATGAGTTCGCTTGCTTCACTTGCAGTTCACGTAATATTCTCAAAGGAAAATATCTTACAGTTTCTAAGTTATGGTATTAGACTTTTCATTTAAATATGACCTATATTGCATGTAAATAAATGCGATATTCCTTTTAAACTTTAATTGATTTAAGAAGTAGTACTTAGTTCTTGTTGAGTTTTAAATTTCATGAAATAATTTTTTTCGCCTTCGAAAGTTAATTTATACATATATTAGGTATTTTTATATACTTAGGTATATGTATGTCACATAATACATGGAAAGATTGTTTTGCGGAAATAACTTAGATAAGAATGTTATATTATATTCCAACCCTTACAGCGAAAGTTCTATCGGAAGTCATTTTCCTTCTTGTATATGTAGGACACACGAACTAAAATCATAATCTTGTTGGACGTCATTATGGTACTATTATGAAATCCTTAAATTACAGAGTGGGTGAGAAAATCCTCGGAAAGCCGGCACAAACTAAACCCACCAAGGGAAGTCGCTAAATGCAAAACAGTGTAGAGCTCGCAGGATTTGTGACGTGCACTATCTTAAGACTGCTTACTGCAGTAAGACCTCTAGGCTGGCGCAACAGTGGCGGGCACCGCGATGCTTGCATAAATATTTTTCTACTCTTCGCCGCAAATCATCGCGCAGACAGAGCGCCTTAAACCGGTGCACCACCACCTGGTACTTTTTAGCGCTCAAAATGTGCTATAATTTGCTTCCGCGTATCTTCCCAGGTAAGACGTCTTCATTTTTATGCCGTACGTACATCAACAAGACGAGATGGATGAGTAATTGTATCGTTCCCGCAGTATTAAAGTGTACTTAGTTCCGATGAATTATTCAGGTGCCGCAGGCGGGGGCGGACGAAATAATATGAGCTCACAAATTACATTATGCTTTTTACTTGATTTGGTGAGTGAAAGCAATCAAGAAAATATAAAGTGCAATCCATTAGGATCGGAACTTGGGATGGTGGTGGTCTTTTGTCTGCACTGTTCTTTTCTAGTTTGAACAAAAGTTTCATCTCTCGAAAACTGAAAAGTCCTTTCAAAGTTGTGTCCACGTCCGCCAACTTGCAATTGAAGAACTCGGTGAACTTCTTCATCTGCCCGAGAATATCAAGTCCGTCGGGGAAGTTTTTTAGTAGTTTCAATGATTTAAAACTCTGAAAAATATCAATCCAGCTCCAAGAGGACTTCACTGACTCGACGTAGACAGTTCGCTGCTTCCTACGCGAAATCACTTCAATGTTCTAACGAAATTAAATGGCGAAATTTGTCTTTTTCTTGCCTTCCGGTCCAAGGATGATTTTTCATAATTAAAGTGGTTAAGACCAGACGTACGATCGTTTCCGGCTCTCATCTACTTGATAAAATCGTTGGAAAAAACTGAATTGCTACTTCTGTCTGCAACTGGTAGATAATCGAAAAGTGTGCAGAGACCACTTTTAAAAAGTAAACACCATCCCAGACCATATTATTATTCAAAAGCGCACGATGGTAGGAACGCGCACGTACCATTCCCGAAACTTCCCATAAAAAGTGTTCGTTAAAACGAGGTTTAATTCATCAGTCTCATTCTATTGGATGGAACCAAACCTCAATGAATAGAAACATTTACACACTGTAGGTGATATGCTCGGGATAATATTATCAATGTAATCGAATATTACGAACTTTTCATTCAAATTCTCAAGAGAAGGCAACATGTGTATTGTTGAGTCCTTAAAATTATTATTTGAAGTAAATTCTATTCAAAATTACTCTAATATAATTATGCTATAATCTAAATTCTAAGAATCAGTATGAGGCTGGTATTATTTGCTGTAAGTATGTATTTATGGATTAGTTCGAATTTGTTAGTAACTCTGGGGAATTGTCTAGTTACAATTATTTATATTAGAACACGGTTAAAAATCTTAGAGTAAATTTTAATACTACCTGAATATTACAGCTAAAATGCAATGCAATCTGTATTTAATCTTAATTATTGTAAAATATTGAAAGTAAATGTAATATATTTTGTATTACAGTATAATATTTATGGTATTCAGTTCTGAAACTAATATTGATTGCATTAATTTTCAATAAGTCATATTGGGTATAAATTTCTTAGTATTAATTTTCAATACAATATGATATACTTTTGTAATGATGAAATGACTTTAATATTCTCGTATTAAAATTAAATCCACAGATAATTAAATTAACTTTGTTTTATATGAAACAGATTTGTATTTAATACCTTCAGTGTTGCATAATAATATTTGTGTATTAGAATTTATCCCATGCACGCGGTCTGTTTTAGGATTGCATCATTCTTTTTGGTGTTTTTCCTAGGATTGCATTATTTTTTTGGCTTTCCTTTTTCCGCAGTACGTAGAATGGTGTTCGTTTGATGTTGAGTATTCGCACAGTTCGTTTTGTCTCGGAGCTGGAAACATCGTGATTGAAGTGCGTGACATTATGTCTTTAATGCCGGGTTTTTTTTATAAAAGTTAAACTTTCTTCATCAGAAAATGCAAAATATGTTAAAATTATCAAACACTGTGAAGATGAATGCTACGTTACAGTTACTGACGTTTTAATTTCAAGTAAGTCTTATCTTATTATTTTTAATATTCTTGTAGCTATAATACTGATTTGGTATCTATACCCTGAAATCTTTGTTTTATTTAAGCCACGATATAATTTTTTATTTAATAATTAGTTATACCAGATGGATATTCGGATAGTTTTGTGATAAAAGATTTTCATGGTTCAACGATAGAATTAGATGACTATGAAACCATATTCAGAGAAAACAGGCGAAATACTTAGAGAATGCATGGGAGAAGATCTTGAAGGTGAACAAAATTAATGCCTTTGGTTTTTTCTTCCTTCTTTCAACTATAAATCAACTAAATATACATATCTTACTACATATTCCAGATTCTACAGAATGGAATAATGAAGTAAAACCATTTCTGGAACTATTAAAAATTTTACCATGCACATCACAAGGCCCTAAATCGAAAGAGAAAAAACGAGCTAACTTTGCTGCATCCATAAAAAAATTTATAAAATTTGAAGAGGTATATTTGCATTACTAAAAAGTTTAGGAATTAGCTTATTAAATTTTAATTTTAGTTGAACAAACCGAGGGAAGAATTCGACTTGAATGAAAGGCAGCCTCATATAATTGCAGTTGGAGCTAATCCGCGAGCTATAACGCAATACTTTATAGTATTGGATAAAAGATTGGTTTGTACACCAAACGACAGTTCATTTTTGAACGTATTTGATTTACTATTTAAAATTTTTTATGTTTTTAATATTGAATATGACCATTCATTGAGTCATTTTATATATCAAATTGAAGACAGTAACACATCCATTGTTTTTTAATAAAAGATACAGGTACACAATGTTGCATAGAATATTTAAAAGTGAAATACAAAAAGCCTTTTGAGTCATACATTATAAATAACAAAAGTTATGTACTTATGCCTTATTTTATAAGCCTATGAACTGTCGAAAAAATATCATCAATGATATCTAACATATGTATGTAATTACGTAAGTGAAACAACGGTTCCTTTTAAAAGACTGGATTATATTTGATTTATTTTTTTTAGTAATAATTCACATTATTTACTTGTTTAAGAAAATACATATATTTTACAATAAAAATTTATTCCAAAATACTTAGCGTTTTTATTATAAACCGAAGCTCCGAAATATGAAATATTAGGAATATTATTTAATATGAAAAAAAAAAAGAAATCAAATTGGAGTATTGCACTTCAATATAAATTTAATTTGTATTTAATTCAAAGTTATATTAAATTTTAATAAAAGTGGGTTCAATATTTAATAAAAGTGGGATTGACTTTTAATGCAAACCGTATTAAAATATATTCCTAATGGAATTTAAATTCAATATAATAATTTATTGTATTGTAATGAAGCTGCATTAATTTATAGAGTTGATGAATTAAAATTTAATAAGAACATTTTCTTAAAATTTAATTTCTTTTGCGTATTTAGCTCTAAGGTCAGCAGTATTAAATCTCTTGTTTTAATATATACAATTTATTAGTTTTAAATATTTTTTTGGTGTAGTCATATATACAATACAAAAAAGAATAGATTTTACTCCAAAATTTTTAACCGTGAAGTATTATAGCAATTTCCAAACAGAATGAAATCAATTGCGATTTAAGTGAAAAGTTCTTACTTTCAAATTGATTGAATTCATCTTGGCGTTCGATATAATCTGTCATGAAACAACAGTCTATTTATCCTCTAGATCCACTTTATCCTTGAAGAATATTGTTTACGCCAAAATATTAAGACGAAATGGAATATTTTTAGATTTTGTCACCAAAGAATTTAGTAAGAATTACTTCAATAGAAATTATTGATAAACTTTATACTAAGAAAGTAACAATGGATTTATAAGTTAGGATTTATTAAAGCTTAAAATCTTGTTCGTCTTGTGTGGGCAATGTAGGTTTTGACTTAGTGTTAATAACTCTCGAATTATAAATGCTTTGTTAGAAATTTGCTTTCACCTAATAAATCGAAATTTAATAACAGAGGTATTTCGTAAATTTGTTCGTTTTTAAAAATATGAACGTTTTCAAAAATGAGTCCAATAAAAGCTCAATCAATTTTCTACTAACTGTGGTGTGAGTATGAATTATATTGGCATAAGTATATTATTACATGAACTGCCGCCGATTTTGTTTTGAAATTTCTCCACGGTATTAATACGGTTTGTTCAAATTTTAAGCCTGATTAATATTGTTGGATTTATTTCGTTAATAACATATGTGTGATGCATTTCAGCATTAAGAAATTATAAGATGTGTTAACCTGTATATGTGTGATCTACCTTTTTACATAAATGATAGTCTATAAAGTCATTTTCAAATATAATGCAGATTCTCCGTTTTAAGTAATTGTTAAATTAAATATGTATGTGGTTAAATTCAATACAATGTTAAACAGGCTTGATTGATTTTATACTTCTGAGCTATTTCCAATTGCGTAACTTCATTTCAGAGGATTCTGTGAACCAAGTCTTATACAAGAAGACACTTTTAGCCGTAGATAAGTAAGCTTAAATCGGTATTACACTGTAACTAATCATTGGACTCAAAACCTACGAAACCTACTTTTTTATTTGAAGCAAATTAGGGTAGCCTTAAGAAAATAGTTATAATAATTATAATATTTAACAGAAAAGTAATAAATGTAATCTTGGCAGATTTTAAAAGTGTACTCTTCAAAAACAACCTTGCTTTATTACTAAACGTTACTTAGATAAAAAGTGCAAAATCTCTATTTGCCACATTTTTAGTCTGTCTTCTGTGGAATTTGAACTAAGTATGTTATTTTTATAGGGCGTTTAAATGTTCAAGAGTTAGACCTTAGACTTGGATGACGATAGCTACAAATCTCGAAAAATATCTATTGCATAGTCGTTCTTATCAATACTGCCAGGCGAGTATGAAGTTATTTATAAAGTTAAAATTCAATTGAAATCCAAATTGAAAATATTTTTGTTAAAAAGAAACACAAACAGACCGTTTGAAAAGCAATCAGGGAAATTAATCATTTTAGGTAGGCTTACCCCTTCTTAAATTTTTATCATGCTCAAAAAATATGCAGTTAGAGGTAAACGCTTTGAATTTTCTTGTACAAAAAATACAATCACAAGACAAGAGAATTATTTTAAAGAAATTTACTTAATTTCGCAGTAGACCCTTTATTTGCTGGACTGGCTGATTCCAACTTCTTCAGAAGATAAAGGAATTGCAAAAAGGCCGCCTCCTACGAACTTCGAAACAATTAAACTCATCGTCAGTGATCCCATTACAATTTATCTTTGCGTCAGCATTCGCTGGCTGGCTTTTGCCAGTCCCCGTGCAATTTGAATTTCCCGGCGGACTCAAGGAGCTGAAGAAATAAAATTACTTGTCCTCGTAACTCGTTTTTGTATTCATTTGCTTCCTTGGAGTGCCCTCGACAGCCTGCTTTGATTCCAGCCCGCCCCCGTGCACTCCCCCGCACCGGGGGTAAGTTGCTAGTCGCTCAGCGGGTGGAGGATTATCGCTAAAGAAACGATAAGCGCGCACATCCGAGGGGCGCGCGTCTTTTGAACTACTACCTTAGCGCGGCCCTTCGCGACTTCTGTGTCCTTCCCCCCTCGCGGACTAGTACATCAAGGTTAGTTAACAGTCTTCAGCCCCTAATGAATCTTTGATTACATTAACCGTCCTTACACAGTTTATCCATTTCGCGGAGGATTTAAGAATTCGATTCAGCCCCGTTGCACTCCTTAAGAAGACCACGCGCGGCGTAGAACACAAATCCTGTTAGCGGCTCCCTTGTCCGAATTTCAAAACTTTTTCCGCCCCTAAAAGCTTTTTTCCGTTACGAGATTATTTTTAATATACTCAGGAGACTAATGTCCTTCGAAGGGCCCCCGCTGGCGGAGTTATGGAGCTTTTATGTTTCGAAAAAATAAAAATAAAAAAAAGTATCCCCGTCGAGCTGTGACGCAGAACGCGTCTGCTTACGCCCGAATGGCGACTTCATCACCCGGGAACGAGCTCGAAATCTAGGACTTTTTTCGCGTTGTCACAGCTCATCCCCACCCTCGTCGCGGGGGTGGCAGCATAAGACAAAGGAGTCCGTCTTATCACTAACCCTCCGCGGTAATTACTCATTCTGCGCGGGGGCCCTCTAATTGTATGCATATTTTCGCGAGCTCATTTTCTTCTGTTGCGGCTAATAAGATTATTATTAGTCGCATTAGGACCCGGAGGCTCCGCCAGCTCCCTCGGGGTGAAGTTCTTTCCCGGGGCCATTTCGTGGGGCGGAATTTTCGCCCTAGCCTCAGGATTTTGGAAGGCCCCTCATCGTCTAGCACCGCCACGCTCCCATGATTTTTTCTTTAGTCAACGGAGCCTGAAAGAGTCCTTTGGTTTCCTGATGGAGCAGACCGAACCCGGGACTGCGTAATGCTCTTATGGCTTATTAATCCAGGTGACATCTCACTCATTACACGGGTCGGGGCCCCGGGCGCCTCACACAGGGCCCTTCACGTTTTGTTGATTTAATAAATCTCGCGCAAAGGGACAAGTTAGCGAAGCGCCACATTTTTTGTATGTTTGTTTCTGTTTTTGCGGCCGCCTGTTTCATAATATTAAAACACACAACACAAGTATTTTGGCAGCGGGCGCGGGCAAAAAAAAACGCGACTTTACATAACTGATATCTACTCTGCGCATCCTGGAAAATTATTTCATTGCATAACGGATTTCGCGAAGTTTTTTATGAATGCCGCAGACTCCTAACTGCGCCCGCCGGCGGCGGTGGCAGGCCTCTCCCAAAGGGTTTCATCGGCCAAAGGGATTTTTTGGGCCGATAGTCAAATGTTTTTTTAGCACTCAGTTGCAGGATGAAAATTTATCCTCTTTGTTGCGTGTCCTCCGGCTGCATCGAGACAGGATTAAAATTATTGTAAAAATTCAAGTGAAATTAATTACGCTTTCGCCAGGACCGAGGCACTCATCCTTTATATAAAATAGAGTGGCCGCGAACGGGAAAATAGATCCCATGTTTCCGCCAACCATGCCGCATATGAGAGCTGGACACTTTTCGCAGATAATGAACGATGTTGAGCTATCCGCATTATGCTCTCACCGTCAATTAAATTTGAATAAGAAACATAGAAATGCTATTCGGGAAATATTTCAGCTACACAATTCAAAATGAAGAAACACTTGCTTAACTGTAGCAAAAAGGAATTATAATACATATGCAAAAGCTATCGCCCAATCACCACACCGACTGTGGCGTTCCGACTTTACCCATTTAATTAAGATTTACCTTCATCCATCTAACAGCTTTAGTATATACTTAACTATGCACATACATACGATATTAAGGTTTGCGTTGTATTATCAAAGGCTTTTACTGAGTCGTTTTCAATTATTAACTAATTTTACTCCAGTTTCAAAAGAGTTATATTAGTTAAATTTACTTAGGTTTAAGAAAACGAGTCTACGACATATTTACTACAGTTGATGTAAATGAGTGGTATACATAGCTCTAATTGTCTCTAAATGAAAGCTCGTAAATATTTTAAAACTTCGCTCACCACAATTTCCACTGCTTCTATGACCCGTTCGGAGAATCTGAAATTGAAAATTTGGATATGATCAGTAGACTGCATTATTTTATTTCTTTTTCAATTCTTTTTATATTATCAGTCCTTATGTAATATGTTCCATTTAAAAAATCTGCTACGTCGTATACTAATCGTCCTATCTTGGACTCGGTAGTAGGCTTAGAAATTTCTCACTTTAATGACTTGGATGTACTTAACATTTTATAGTAAACTCAGTTTTGACGCCCTCTTTGCGGAATCTTCGACACATTTTTTTTTTGTTTTTACATCTGGATATTTTTTAAAAACTTAATTTTTCCTTTAGTGTTTAGATTTCTAAAATGTAAAATTTATTTAGAAATGGTTATTTCTGTTCGAAGTTTCTTAAATAAACAAAATAAATAAAAAACTTCTCACTTAAGTATGTAATTCAATGATCATATTTCATGTGATTCAAAATAAATATTTGTTGCTCTTCCTATTTATTTATTCTCAGAACAAGTTTCAAAGTAATTTCCAAAAAATCTACAGTTCCGGGAATTTCTTTATTTACTGAAGTTTAATTGAACGCTCCCAGTCAAAGGCTTTTTTCCAGTCATGCCATTTTCGTTCCCAAATGAGTCCTATGTATAATAGGAAATTGACAGATCAAATATCGTATAAATCATTTCTCATTCCTTTCAGTGGGTCTTTTTCACTTTGATATTGACAGCATTTTCTTAGAATCACTTATCTTCTTTTTAAGTAAAACATGAAGACTTGCTACTTCATAAATGCAGAAGTGAAGTTGGTGACAGCGCAAAACTTTGAAATGAGTTATCCTATTTCTAAATGACGGCCAAAGAAAAATTGCAAATTTGATTCACTTTACGTATATGAAAAGACACCATCTGCTTTGGATTTGGATATTAACTTTTCAAGCATATGTAAATCTATAAATATTGTCACTGGCAAACTAAATGAATGAAATTAAACTTTATGTGGGATAATACAACATACATATTTTAACTACCTACATACAATAAAATGCTGAGATTTCCTAAAATGTTAAAAACTCAATATAAGTATATCCTACCTATGCATATGAATTAAATGAAGTAAAATAAAGGACAACCTTCCTAGCCCTATACTTTATCCATTATTATAGCGTGCAAATATCCAATAACACTACGAAAATAATCATTGTAATAACTTTGATTGGATCAATGTTGTGAGTTTTATAACTCTACCATTTTAATTCAAATTAAATTTAAAGAAAACATTGGATTTTGTGAATCATAATTATTGTATAATAAATGAACATTATATCAGTTTTTAAAGGAAAATGTCGTTGAATCTCAATTAATTTCAAAGAAAAGAAAAAAGGGTTCAAATTCACTTTTAGATATATTATAGATTTAGAACATTCTCATTGTTTTAGTACTACTTTTAAGTTCACCTATTATTTAATAGATAATGAATTTAATTTTAATATCTTCATAAGAACTTATTATATGTATATACATACATATAATTGAAATACGCATTGTCTTTTTTATCTTGATCTTACTTGTTTACCTTAGTGAAATTTAAGAAGTATTTAAATTTGAACTGTGTTAATGTACAAGAATATACTTAATCTTCTTAGAACCCGATTTTATTTTCAAAAGTGATACATTAATGCGAAAAAAGTACAATACAATTAAGTTAGGTACTGATGTTTGTACTGAATTATTTATAAGTCTACCAAGCAGAGATGCGTTTTCGCCTTCCAAAACCATAATGACGCTTTTTGCACGATTTGTCAAACCAAACAGTGTTTTGTAGGCAAAGGAAAGCAAACAACCACCACACATCCGACTAGATCCGCTTAGTTGGTTTATTCCTTTATGCGTACAGTGTACTGAACTGGGAACCATAATTGTGAATACACACTGCTTCCAATTATCTTTCAGCATAAATATGCCGAGTCTTCCGGTAGGATATAAATTCCCCTAATGAGCACAAGACCCATGCTAATGACTAAAATAGGTGGAATGATATACTCTGGCACCATTTACAAATGCTTTAACCACTAGTCTTTCAGGAAATGTTGCTAATTAGGATTTTCGGTGAATGGATACATATACGCGGTACATGCTGCGGGCTGAATTCTTATTTGAATTCATTTTGGTAGAAATAACTTAAGGTGATGCAGAACATAAATAGCGACAACTGCGTACGCCACTAAAAGGACGCTTCAGCCGCTTCAAGTATAATTGGCTTCCTCGCATCAATTTATCACTTTTTAAGATACAGACTAAAGTCTTGCTCTGAAAGTCGAGCAGGACATTGAAATTGAGCCGAAGGTCTCTATAATTTATATGAAATTAAAAAAGGGTCGGTGTGCCCGTCGATGAGGGATGTAAAGGGCCGCACTCCACACATCGAGCAGGTAATGAAAAATTCATGAAGCTCCGGCCGTATTAAACCTATTGATGTGGGTCAAACCGAATGAATGCGCCCTAATGTTCATAACCACTTATGAAGGGGTGAACCCTCATTTAGTAAATTTGCCTCAATATTTCACCGGGACATATCCCGGCACGTATGTGAGATCTACCACCGAACATTTTCTAAATTGTTTAAACATAATGTTCACCTTCGCACCTACTCCAGGTGTAGAAGCGGAGCGATCTGAGGGGGTCTTCAGATGGGACAGCAGCCCACATCCCGGAAGTGGATGGGCTCATGTATCTTCATTTGACTGCTCCAAAAATAAATGTAAAAATCATGTTTTCTTATGACAGCCCAATGCCGCTCAGGCACACGTAATTCTTTTAAGGAAATAAATTTTAATTTAGCGTTATTTGTAGATTTTCATCATCAGGACAAAGGCGCCCAGGCTCCGACAAACAAATCCAGGACTCCGTGCTGGAACGTCTCTAGCGCTCCTGTGGAACCCCCTTTGAAAAATCACCTCTGCCCGTAGTCGCTGTAAAGTTTTTCCATTTTGCAGCTAAAGCAGTTTGTGGTTAAATTAAAAAAGTTTTCGAAGCGATTTGTTTGCAGCAGATTCAGCCCTCAATATTTACTAAGTTCAAGAATCGGGTGGCGCGGCCCCCGAGCCCCCGCCGACGCGTCGTGAACACACCTCGACGACTTCGGATAAATTGTGCCGTATTGTGCCGAGGTGTAAATTTCTCTTCTTTTCTTTTCTTTTCTTTTCTGAAACCAAGAAAGGTGAAAACTTACCCGCGGAATCGGCAAGCCGTAAGTCCCGCGATGTCCTCGAGCCGCTCCACTGCCGCCAACGCCGCCTGTTGCGTCCGCTGACCCGCCTGATTCGGGCGCCAGGAAGAAAAACAGAAATCTCCGTCACTAACAGCCAACTGGTTCACTGGACTCTTCCCGACACGCACATACTTCCGAGTTTACTTGGCGCTAGGAAGTAAACAGGCGCGAACAATTCACGCCGCCGCGCCTCCCCGATAGCACTTCCGCGGCAAATAACCACTGACAGGGAAAGCTCGCCGCTTTTCAGCGCGAGCCGCGTTGCAATGCCGTAGTTACTGTAGCGGAGGAGAAACGCATACCATTGTATCTTCGTAGCCAGGACATCGCTACCAGACGTCGCCGTGGCAAGTTCGGTCGGAGTTTCGTCCTTGGCCGACACATTCAGTAAAAGCAGACTCCCTTTCGGGCTGAATTAACTCTGCAAAGTTTACTAAAAATTCGATTTCGTTTCACTTCATTTCACCACACCACGGTAAGAATAGAATATTATTTTTCTTTCGATTCGAAATTTACTCTGAGCTCTTAGATCTGAGGCAAGTAGATTCTATGTGAAAAGAATGATTTTTGTATCCTCTAATTCTACCTAATGATCCTAACCCAGTAGATTACCCTTTGTGCGGTGACACGATCATTGAACATTACGTAGCTCGAAAGAGTGGCGGATGTTTAACAGCTCTTTGTCTTAAAGTGTTTCGCATAAATAACGCACGGATCCTTTTAATTACTATTTGTTTGAGTGAGACGTTTTCCGAGGATTGGTCATTTTATGATCCTTTGTCCCGAAAGATCCGTTTCACTGTGCGTGTGGTTCATGACTCTTTGTACCTTGGAAATCCTGAAAGTATAAATGGGTAGCACTTGGACTGTTCGGAACACTCTACCATCGGGCACAGCCGCTGGTTGGTGTAATTTTTCAGTTTTAATCGTGAGGTATGCTGTAATTGTAACTTCAAAATACATTATTTTCTGAAGAATAAGTGTTTTTTAAGACAAATTTCGCATCTATAATACAAAAACGAAGGAGTGTAGGATTTTTGGAAATATGTTACGTTATGTAGGTACATATGATTTGTAAGACAAACAGTAAGAGATTTACTCTTATATACACAGTTAGTATGGTGAAACAAGTCTCGTATTTCGATTTGTTGATATGACTGGTTTTCGTTGGTTTTGAGCGGAAAATAATCGTGAACATTATTGGTTTCATTCAAATGTCCCAAGTGGACGAAGCGGTCATTAATTGTTTGGTCCGTTCTAAGCCTACTTATCACAAATGTTCCTGTTAATTACCGGTAATATTTCAGGGAAAACTAATTAAAATTGATGACCATCTGCAGCCTGCATCCGAATGCGGCTGGCAAACAGAAGCGATATGTCATTCGCATTCCGAGCCCTCCCGGGTCAGCACCCGGTCTGGGTCCGGGTTTAGTAAATAAAGGCGGTGTCGGTGGATGTTTTCAATGAAACGTTTGCGAACAATCACCGGGTTCCGGGACAAATGGCAGGCATGTTGACCGAATGGCTCATATTTGTCACTAAATCGCAGATCAGAAAATTTTGTTTTGGGTCGGCATGCAAATTATCCCGCCATGGATTATCCGACCCAACTTCCGCTCACAAGCAGTCCCATCGGTCGTTCCGCCGGGCTCCACCAGTGGCGGTACATGTCGAGGAGCCGCCGGAAAGGGACCCTTCCGTCATGTGTCGCGAAGCAAAGAAGACTATCGAAATTTGGAAATTTCATCTAATGCCGGCAAAAAGCGTTAGAGAAATAAATTGCAGATACTTCGTTTGTTAAACGAATTCCATTTCTCATTTTCCTCCACCGAAATGCACCGGAACGGCGGATAAACAAGAGTTTTTACATGAGTCCCGAACCATCCCGAACTGTCACACACGTCCTGTGCGGAGGCTCGGGACAACCCGCGCCGACCGACTGAGCTCTGGAATTCTGGGGCCCCAGGCCCAGGATCAAGCCCGTGCAGTCTCCCACACTTGGCCCTAAATTGCAGAGTCCAATTTCGATTAGAGCTGTTATTGGATTAGCGAAAAGTTATTACGAATACAGCCGGATCCGCACCCGCAGGAGAGGACGGTCCGGAGGAGCGGTTGCCTTCCGGCCGGCAGGAAAAAATTGTAACCCAATTTCCAACAATGTGTAAACACCGCTCTGGACGGGAATGTTATCCCAACAAATCCTCGCAAATAATCAGCGTGGATCGGCGGAGTTGGAATTATGACAAAATGACAAGTGCATTGAGAAATTGCCCTCAATGGTAATTGTGATTACCCTTACCTAGCGTCGGGTCGTCATGCCCGCCCACACCGCCGCCCAAATGAAATTAAATATTCTACGGCTTTAGGGAGGTGCCTCAGCCACTGCTCCAGCGAGGGTTCTGCAGAAGCAAATGGAACCCGGGCTCCAGACTCAACCGCTCTATCTCTGGAGCCCCTGGCTGGAGGAAACACTTCAAAGGATCTCTGCTCGGATGATGATGATGATATTGTCGAGCGCCTCCCTGCGCAACAAAGTAATAAATGTGTCAAAAGCGGCGTTTACTTTGCAATATGAAAAGCTTTTGTTATTAAAAGTGCAGTACTTCTCGAAAAATCGGAGCCCTTCCTAAAATGCGTTCTCTAAAGGAAATTGCTTTTTAGCCAAAAGAATATCCCAAGAAAGTCGCAAAAGATTCCATTACACACAAGAAGAAGGAACTGCTCTGGTCCGGATGCGATATTTGCTTCTGCAAGCGTGTCAAGGAGATCCGATTAATTCACTTACAGACAAGGTGCCTTCACGCTCAGAGCCCCATCCCTTAAAATAAAAGGGCAAAATGAAAAATTCCCAGCCGTACGACAAAGTTGAATGGGGGTGCCCCCTCTAAAACATGGGAACATTTTCAAAGTGCTCCCGAATCGATGAAAAGTGTATCATCGGAGCGCTGAGTTCGCTGAACAATTTTACCCAAGATAAGTGGCGGTATCCCCCGCTCTTTATGGAAAATTTTTCCAGAGCATTAAAAAGTTGCCAAACTTTTGGGACAGAAGAAGTTACTTGCCGTGGAAAAAGGTACATATGGCTTCTGGTCCTCGGGCTCGGATAGATCGGAATTAGTTAAAAGGAGCCCGCCTAGAATATGTTTGATGTGCTCTCCAGAGCAAATGGCATGAAAAGTCGCATCAATCAAAGTCAACTTCAGTTTTTTAAGATTTCATAGGGTTTGGGATGGATTTACTGCGTTATTCCCCATTTTTAATATTGGAACAGAACAGCTTTTGATTTTACTTTCCGCTCGATGAGTGATATACTTTTTGGAAAAGAGATATGCTGGTGAAATATTAAAAAAGAACCGAAAACTTGTTATGAAAGGTATGGGAAGGTGGGAGAATACAGGATAGCGAACGTTCAGAGGGCACTTATCCTTATAATTTTTAGGATTCTAGATTAATAATTACTTGCTTTCTTTATAAACCTTATACTTTTCATTTATTATTTGTAGAATACAAACACATTGTAGCCTATATTATTAACCACGCTCGGTAACTAAACTCATATAATACAGTAAAACCTTGTATAATAACTACGGTTCCGGGCTATATGATATTTTCAAATCTATGAAGGTATTATAATACATCGACTATGAAGAATATTATTAATGAATAAAAAGCAAAACTAATCTCCAAAATTTTATCTTTTCTTTTTTGAATTGAAATTCTGATTAAGCTGTAGCGATAAAGCGCGGTTTGGAAACACTTAACTATATCTTTAAAAAAAAGAAAATGGTAAAATCAAAATACGTTTATTATAATCAAATATTTACTATTAACCTTAGCAAATAATGATCAGAAATTGGGAGATGCATTCATGAGGAAGGTGTTCTTATTATTAAGCGTATCTGTTTATTATATTTTTCTGTTTCATTTATTAATATAGAAGTGTTGGATAGACAAAATTGAATGTCAAGTATTACATATTTTATTTCGAAGGAGTTCATTATGTTGTTCTTACTAATGGTAATGCCAATATAACCATACCATATGTTTGTTTTTTTAAGTTTATTCGTTAGCGTCACCATTTGTTTACTTTAACAAACAAACTCTTATTTTGCTCAAGAGCAATAAAAGGATATGGCCAGTGTGGGTGATATCAGAAAAATCATTGTAGTTGCACCACTATCAACTTTATTTAATAGTCAGATAGAGCTCAACCTCTGAATTGGCCATATTCCGACGTTGTGGCGCAGGAAAGCATTTCAGAAAGAAAGAAAATTGGATTTGAAATTGCGCGGGGAGGGTCTAATCTTGGATGGTTTTTTCCAGCTGTTCCACAAACTTAAGGAGCAGTCGCTGCGAATATCATCGCGATTTATAAGCCCTTCACGTTTATAGCGCCCGAAATATTCGGTGATAGGTTCCGCCGTTTCGCTTCCTCATTCCCGACCCGCCGGAGCGTTTTACCTGTTTATAGTGACACATAAAGGAAAAGTCAAGTTCGAGTCGCAAGGGTGGTGCTCCTGAGGGCGTATCGATCGGCGATAAATTTCTAATTTAATTACACGCGCCATTAATTTGCTCCGTGACTGGATTAAAAAATCACACCCCCTAGGAGGCCGACTTGCGATTTAAGAGCTATCAATGCTTTCCTAATTTGCAGTCGTAAATTTACCTTACCCCGGTCGGCCGGTGGCATTTACATAGACCCGAGGGCCGCCCGACACTTGCAGTCTTTCGGCTCTGAATTAGCCGAGTCAAGTTGTTAGCCCTGGCCCAGTGGTAGGCAGTTGTTTTGGGAACTTTTGATTTGTTGGACTCAGTGGTCGGAAAGTAATGGCTGTCGATAAGGCAGGCCCGGAAATTGGAGGAGCTGGCTAAGCAGGACGACGC
Source organism: Tolmerus cingulatus (assembly GCA_959613345.1). Taxonomy (NCBI): domain Eukaryota; kingdom Metazoa; phylum Arthropoda; class Insecta; order Diptera; family Asilidae; genus Tolmerus; species Tolmerus cingulatus. The sequence goes on from OY390707.1 coordinate 53,760,356, forward strand.
CCGGCGGGTACCAGAACCCCGAGCAGATGCGTCGCAAATCAAATTTCCTCTTTTATTTGCAGACAGAAAATGATTGCCCGGCCTGCAGCCACTTAGCAACTGCTGCGGAAGATCCTGCTGAAATCGATATGTCCGCCTGGGAATCAGGGTATTCCCCTGCTCGAAGGGAATCCGGCTTCCGAAAAGCCGCTCATATGCTCCCCGGTGCAGTATAAGAATGAATTTTAAAATTCATTAGGGAAACTTTGGTGCAAGTTTCTTCATGAATTATTTAGACAACGCCATTCGGGATTCTGGAGCAGTCGGGATATGACGTCCCAGCAAAAGGGCGCTCTCACTTGCAGCGGAAGTGAAAGTTTCTGACAGGCGTCTTCGCTTGGGTCTTCGTGGCCGGGGATTTCCGGTACTTAAGACGTGAGGAGACAACTTGTTTATATAATATGTAAAAACTTTCAACTAACTTTTCTCTTTCTGCCAGCAACAAAGTATATTATCGGGTTTTTGTGCGGTCCCAAAAGCCCGCAAAACTCTCATACATAACCTATCGATTCGACAAGTCGTGCTTGCGAAAACTTTGTTAATTATTCGACAGGACTCTGCCGAACCAGATATTAGCACAAAAAATGATTTCTTTTTCCGGCCCGCAGACATTATCTATTCAATATCATGGATGAGCCCACCCAACTAACACAGATATTGATTTTCATCCAGAGAAGTCTCATCTTTTGGCCATCACGGATTCGGAGCCCGTAGCTCCTGCAGACGGAGAATGCAAACAAGTTTCAATATTTAAATTATGTCCCCGAACTTTGTTTTTGAGTTGACTGTCTCATCTTGACGGCCCTGAGCGGAATCCTTTCCTTTGTACTTTTTTATCCTGGCCGCCGCCGAACGCGCGGTTGGCGGTCCAATTTAATTGAGGATGCTTCACAATAACCACGACGGCCGACAGGATCAATGTTTGTAGAACGGAAGGGTGAAATGACTTCGCTGGCAACGGCCAGCTTCTTTCAGTGGAATTAAATTTTAAAAACAAGAACTCTATGGGGGTGGGTTCAAGGGCGCGAAAAGGGCGGTCTTTGGGTTCTTCCCTAGTCGCTGATCGGTGTAATTTGTTAATAATGTCAACATTAAGGCAGAGGGAAAATGCTTGTTAAAATCCATAAATTTTATGGCGGTTTGGGTTTAATTAAGAGTGTCTTATCAGCCATGGTTTGTTGTAAATGAATTTAAAGTTGCGCTACTACTCAGACTATTTCTAATGTACAATCTAATAACAGGTTTCTGAATTTATAGACTGTCCTTAGGGTCTGATTCTGCATCGTTTAAACCTCCTCTATGAATTCCGTACTCGACCACAATTATTTTCGGAAAATGCTTAGAATATTTTAGGATCAATTAAGGCTTTTGTAAGGGTTTCCATTAAACTATTCCTTCTTCGTATCAACTCAGTCTTAGCACCATAAATATTGAATATTTTAATTTGAAAACATTATGCGGTAATAACAGCTCTCTATAAGTTGAAAATATACTATTGTTTTAAACAAAACTAATATAACTGATAAAAACACAAAAGAAATCAAAAAAATTAAAAAGACAACTAAAAATTTTACTTTCAAACTCATAACATTGTTAGTTCTAATTCTAACTTCATCTAACTTCTTCCATTGACTGTAATTCAGTACAGAAAAATAATTAATCGTTTCCGCAGATCACTCGCTCGCAAGATGAACACCCGCACCACCCCTTTTTGTCTTTTATAATCTTTGTTAGTACCTACTGTGTATCTAATTGAACTTAAATAATTATATTTTTGTTAAATAGTCTATGAAGAAATAGCCTATCTAACTAACGATGGATGCCTACTATACATATCATTTTCAAAATTAAAGTTGGCATAAACCGGAGCTAGTGAGAGATAAAAGTTACCGACCCTAGGAAATTACAACAACATATATGAAAGTAATCGAAAGAGCGAAAATTTCAGGTTCTGCAGTGCTCAGTTTGTCTGAATATCGCAGTCGGCTGCAAAAATTGAATTCTTAAAAACTGCCCAGAACAGGTAAAAAGAATGGAAGAATCATAGATTTTCTAAAAATAAACATTTAGTTTCTAATGAATTGTGAATTATTAGCTATCATTTTAGGCTGAAATGATAAATAGATAATACAACTATCATCCCTTTCTCACTTAAATAAGGTAGACTGTTTCATGAAAAATGAGACGATGCCTTCGTCGTTTTCAATATCTAGACAGGCTGTTGTTGGAACGGCATCCAGATTTTCGAGGGCATTAAGATAGTCTAGTAAAGGTTCCCTGTGGGTACCATTTTTGGAAGGTTCTAGAGGACTCCGGCTCTGCATTTTGCACACCGACTTTTAGTGACGATAATTTGCATTTAAATAAAAGCGATAAGATCCTCCTGGAGCTGCGGCTGCACCTATGTGCAGAAGGAGTCCTGCCGCACGCTCCCGCCCCCAAAAATTAATTTGTCAAATAGTCATGGGGGTAATCCGATATAAAGCCCAACAGCACATAAAATGAGAGGCACAGTGAGAATGGCTTGCTCCCGTCATTAATCTTGCAGCTGGTGCCATTCAAGTGTCTCCGCTTCGTCCTTTAAATTATTACGCTGCAGATAAGGACGGAGCCCTAGGACTCTAGGTGGCGCCCAGTGCACATCTATTTGGTCCTAATACAGTCTTCGGAGCCGGGCTGTCCATGTAAGGGGAGATACTCTGAAATTTATTATAATTTGTAATCCCATAGAGCCGCCGAGGAGTGCATGAAACGAAGCCCCATAAATCGGGACCAGTTCCCAGATCCTGGCCGTGGTGGGTAATCAGTCGCCACCCAAAAATTAGCAAATCTTCGCAGGCTCTCTGTGCGATTTTCTGCCTCATTATTCGCCGGCTGTTTCCCTGTCGTTCAAAGGGTTTTCGGGGGGACGTTTGTTAACTTGCGAATACCAACTGGCGTCTTCCTTTTTTAATATATCCGAAGCACCCGAAATTCGGGATCTGCCCGCTGGGAGGCTGCTTAATCACTGCGAATCTGACTGAGTGGATCCTGAGCTCTAAGTAGGTGGTTATGAAGAGATTGGTTAATCTTGTGAGAGCTCAGGGCCTCTGTTTTCGTAGTCTTAATTAATTTGTCAAGTGATTGTCTGCAGAGATTAATTCTGTTGAGTAGCGTCGGGAAGCTGTAAGCGTTTGCAGCGCCCGTCATCAATAATTCCGTCTGGAGGCACATTCCGACACTGTTCGAGAGGTCCAGAAGATGGTGCGATTCTCGCGAGGCGTGGCTTAGCCGGAGCAGCTCTTAATTTGAATAATTGTTCCGCAAACGGGGAATCCCCGGAGATTTCAAATTCTCTACACAAGTAATTCACGGCAGTTTTTGGTCGCCTCCGCCATTATTCACTCGAAAGCGTTGCGGTCCAGTTGTACGCTCATAAAATGCAGCGGCTTTTTTTCCCAGATTTTTACGGTTTCGTAAGCAGATTTTAGCGGAGCCCCAGGCCTGAATCACCTCTTGTCCTCGATGGGCTCTCTTCCATTGCAAAAATAGTCCTGCGTCAGACATTTGTTTACATTTGCACGAATTATGACTATCTGCCGCGTCCCTCCACTCCACGTTTTGTATATTTTCAAAGAAGTGATTTACGGGGGTCTCCATGTCTGCTCCTCTCGGACCCTTCCACTGGCCAGTATGGGAAAAAATGGGACTCCTTAGACCGGTCCCCGGCGAGCTATTTTACAAATTTCGTGCTCACTGTCGCCGATCGCCACCCTCCTCGGGCCGCGTTCTTAAGAATTGTGTGAAGAGCCCTCCAGAGGTAAGTCGAGAAAAGACCGGGAGAATAAAATGAAAATTATTCGGAAAATTACGAGCCAGCGCTCGGACACTGCCAGGGGATGCTCCATCCCTGGCTTTGATGACCTCGGGGATGCTAGACACGGTTTAGATTTTGCTTAATGTCATCTGAGAAGCGCGCTTACGGGGCCCTTCAGACGAGAATTCACGAGTTGGAGAGACTGCAGCTAGGGGAAAAGTGTAATTTAAATTGTTTAAACGGCTTCTCACCCCGGTGATGCACCCTTGTCTCAGTCTATTTTTTCCTATATACACTTGAAATAAATACGACAATGTTTTCTATTATCACGAAACTTTAAGAAACTAAAATATTTAAATATCTCAAAATTTTTGCTTTTTCATGTTGATAGGTAAAGATTTTCAAGGTTGCTCAATGATAGGTCTACGAGATATTTGGGTGTCCCCATAGATAAAACTTTGACCTACACAATAAATGTATACATTTCACAAACAATTCAAGGGATTAATATCTTATCCAGAATGATCTATCAAATAATTTTGACTAATGTACATATGTATGCACATACAACACATCTGTTAAAACTATAAAATTTTGCATTAGAAAAACTCCACATTTCCCGAACTAAACATCATAAAACTATTTATAATAAATATACCACATCATTATTCAATAACAATATTGCATATAATGACAGATATTGAGCTTATAGAGGTTGAAATGTATCAAATGAGAATAATTCAACATCAACTCCTTATTCGGTAACTATGCCCAGTTTAGATAAAAATAAATATATCATAGGTACATTTATATTATTTTTGCTTTTGCAAAAAAATCTCTAAAGCTTGGATCTAGTTTCACATATATATAAATTGCGATATTAATCAAAACTATACGAAATTTGAAAATCAATACGCAAAAATTCGTTTTTAGGTAACGAATTAATATTTAAATGAAATATTTTATCAATGCTCATCACATAATAATTGAAATAAAAATTTCAACAATTTGTTGAATTCCGCAAAATTTAAAAATATGGTTCTGAGTTGACGGGGGAGTTATTTTAAAATGGAAAAAGGAGGGGTCACATTAAAGAATTTTGTATGCAGAACTAAAAATGTTGACAATTACGAGTATTAAGGATTTCGGTAGCATAACAGCTAATTACATTACGTGGTGTTTCATATGACTTTGAGGTTTCAGTCTATATAAATTATGTAGAAGCGGTTAGTTCATGCGACGATGCGGTTACGATTGAGGGAGTCCAATTAGCACTAGGATGGTGTGCCGCGTTACAACCACATTTCGCACGATCTGGCTTTCTATTAGGGGTATTAGGTAGATTCTGCAATAAGGAGTAGAACTAGCTTTTGAAGGAAGAGAAATTAACCACTCCTCAATGCTTTTTTTCAGATACATTTTTCTCTGGATGTCTGTAACATACCATACATATTTGCCTAATTTTTGCTGTCTGGTTATTTTATTTTGATTTAAAACAGTTGTGATTCTTGTACTTACTACTTGCATCAGTTTTGTACCATGATTCTAAAGTGAAGAAAAACTGATTTTAATTTATATTCGATGATTTTGTTGCAAGGAACGAACATGTTTCGATAATTTCCCTGATTACAAAAAAAGCTCTTGGCAGTTAACAATTTCGATAAGCACTGAATAGGATACCTTTATTAGCTTTGTTTCATCTTAACTTTTATGAGTGTAGGTTGTTGGCTGATGTCGCGAGGAGACAAAGCAAAACAAGACGACTCTTATTCGATACGACTCTACATTTTACCTGGGTATCAACGTTTATCGCGACACAGTTCTGCTAATTTATTTATGTAGTGCTTTAACGATGAACAAGACTAGCCAAAGCCTCCATATATGTATGTATGTGTGCATTGTTCCAAACCTTTAATAGGGTCCCAAACTTCAAACGATTTCAATTTCTTCCTCCTTGTCATATATTTAATATTCCAGCTGAGACCATTCCCATCGAGCACTTCTGGGGACCAATCGTTCTATTAATCTCCAAGGAGACATTCAGACTCGCCCTGATTTTGGAGAGCCATGCGATAATTTTCTATATGAATAGCTTTGATATCTTCGTTAATTATTTTGGCAAAACACCTGATGCTATTCCGGAATTGATGATTCCTCATATTTATTTCAATTAATTCGCCCATGTTTTTCCATTTAATTAATTTTTTGGATGGACAACAATATGTATGTATATATAAAATGAAATGTTCAAATAATATGGACTAATTCTGATTATATCATGATAATCTAGGTATGTAAACAATCCTAAAGCAATTATGGTTGCAATTTAAAGTATTGCTTTATTACTATTTACAATAATAATAATTTTTTAAAACAAATTTGGAAAAGGTATGTTTTAAACAATTTCTGGGGAAAACTATAGGTTTTAATAATTCCTAAAATGGAAATATTTTGCAGTCATATTAAAGGGCTCTTGGGAAAACAAGTGATAGCTAAATAGAATCGGAAAGAGCTCTTTGTATTGGTTTTATCTTTATATCTTGTTAATTTTAAAATTCTGCCCTCCGATACAATGAAAATATAAAATACAGGAGTGTCCTTGATAGTCACAACTGACTATAATTCCCTTACTAAAACGCAGAAATTAAGAATCATATTTTAAAACAAATATATCTGCGCATTATTATTGGGCCACATTTTAAAGTAATATCGAAAATTCTCTCTCTCCGCAAAGAACCGCTTTGAATTTATTGGTCCTTATTGTCCTGAAACTTTCCAATATAAATTTGCTGTCCTTAAACACCGCAATCAATTTGAAAGCACTTTGCGTCTTTAGTTTTGAAAGCAACAAAAATTTCTTTCTGTTTGAAAGTTCTGAATTATCGTGTAACCTCGAAAAAGTGCTGAACGCCACCTCGTCCAGATTCGCTTGCATAACTCACTTAATTCCACCAGAACTTTCATAAAGTTTGTAGCACTTTTACGGCGCAAAAACGTCTCCTTAAAGTCCGTCGGTCGGACCCAACCGCAAAGCTGTCTCGAGCAATAAAAATGCTGAGCTGCGGAGGAGTGGCCGTCACCGCAAATAGTGAACTCGCCAAATTGACAATATTAAAAAGCGATGTAGCATTAAGTAATAGTGAAGACATCTGCAGAGCATGTCCTGCGGGAACCGGAGGATAGGAAAGTTTTCCCTGGCCACCGAACCGAGGACGATCTTGACACTGCGCTTGGTTTTAGTTTATTTTTATATATTTTTTTTCCAGGTCCATAAAAACCAGGATTTGAGCCGCAGCAGCTAAATCCGAACCTTTTGAAATTCAAATTGAGATTGATTTTATAACTGTGCAAACTTACCTGTGGATTATCCCACAGGAATGCTCCATATTTGTGGCTCTCCTTGGTAAGTGACTTCAGTACGAGAAGGAGGTGACGGCGGCTCTGCACCCGTCCCTCTGGGCATTCAAATGATTTATGGGCGGAAAGGTTTTCTGCTCCAGAGCATATTTCAGCATTATATTTTAGAGAGCTTAAAGTACAAGTTTCTGTACAAACTGATAACAACGGGTGGAGTGGTCTTAGTGCCACATCTCAAGGTTTTACACACAGTTTTTATTATCCTAAAATTTTCCCAGAGTGCTCTTTGCGAGAGTTGCACGTACTTTCGAAAGGACCATTTCTGTAAATGACGTAAAATGCATTAAAATTTAACTCCTGAGCTAGAAAGGGCCAATTTGTCTGTGGGATTCCGTTCAGGTTCGGCCCATCTTCCCGGCGAATGTCCGAGCTCTGCAATATTCAGTTCAAATTGAAGGAACGGAGTCTTCCTGCTCCGACCTTCGAATTTCTATTGGCTTGAGTTTAAGCTTATTTTGAAAGGAGTTTAGTTTTGAACCCCAAGTTGAGTCCTCCCACTCATTCCAACCTAATCAACTTTCATTCGCGCTCTATCTATTTGAAGTTAAGAAAAGGATAAATGTCGTCTGGAATGGGAATTAATTCAGAGTAATTCCAGTTACCGAACCTCAGCGCGAATTAGCAGCCCTAAGACGGACACCCTTTTGGGTCTATCACCCGTGCCCGGATTAATTTAATTCCAGCGAAAATATGAAAGCTTTGAAATATGATATCGAAAATAAATTGGGGTTATCTTTGGCAAATAACTCGATTTACGCCTGAAATCGAAGACCCTTCCATCTTTGAGGCGTGTTTGCATTTTGATTACGAATCGTCGGAATTTGTTCCACACGACGAGATCCCAAGATCAAAGCGTAAAGGCATTACGTGGCTTAGTCAAACTTTCTTGATTTGTGAATTTGATACTCCTTCGGGGAAATACTTTGATGTTTGTCAGCCATCCCGCACACCCGGCTTGACCCACACTCTTCAGAACAAGTGCCACCTCATTCGGTGATATTTCGGATCCTAGGTCCTTGGGGGCACAGGTAATTGTTTGTAGCGCATCCCGCTCGGAAAAAATCATTAGCGCTTACTTCCGATCGATGATGAAGCGGCTGTCTGCGGTATCCAAAGAAAAACCCTTGAGGGAAGTGAATTCGCATTTCCGCAGTGAAAGGCTTGTTCCTTTCGACTTGATAAAACACGAGAGGAGGCAGATTGACGCTATCTTATGAACTTCTAGGGTTTATAAGCCTTTTGTTTTCTTATTTCACATGGTTGGGATGAGAATTCCATATAATGTGATCAGTATCTGCGCCAAAACAGGTTTACATACATATGTATGTATGTGGGTGGTTCCCGAAATCAATAGGTTCAATGAGTTCACACAAAGAAGTAATCTGATCATAGCAAAGCTTAAAATAGCGACCTTTTTGAAACTTGTATGAAAGGTATCACGGGGGATATAAATAAAATTCACATAATTTCTAATGAGGTCAATTATAAATAGTATGATTATATTATAATCACCTCATCAAAAGACTGATTAATTAGTTATTACGCTGTATCAGTAAATTCCATTTCTTGACTTGTTGATTTAATTACTATTATATTATTTTTAATAATTATATAATATAATTAACATAACGTATACATGTGAGGTTGACTCTACTTCAATCTATTCAATGAAATAAAATTTGCGTACCAAGGGTGAACTCAATATGGACCGAAAATTTAAGTGAGTTCGATCGTTTAAATATTCCAATTACCTAATCAATAAACAAAATGTGTGCTTCATTAGCATTGGTCACTTGTCAATTTTTAGTTCTCATTGTAAGTTAAACTTAATCATCGCTTGTTTTTGGTAATACTCGAAAACTTATACTTGTGATATCCATAGGGTACTTTTTACCGGGTATTTACTTCAGAATTATTGAATTACCCAGTTAATTTGAACCCCGTGGGACACATAAACCGGGCAAACTTTGACATTTCGCACAAATGTAGAAATAGATGTTACAGCATTTGCGTTTGAAATGAGCACTAGTAGGTTTTTTAATAAAAAGTTAATTGAAATTACCCAGCAATTTGTGGGGGTATTCAAATACCTCTAAATTACTTGCTTGTTTTGTTGAGTATTTTCAAAATTACCATGGTATTCTAGTGACATACATATATGGAGTAAAAAGGTAAAAGTAAAGGTTACCCTATGTATATCATAAGTATTACACTAACTACTACTACTATATTTAGTACCAAACGTGCAATTATTTTAAGCTTTTTGTAGACTTACAAAACTGTTTAAAATAAATAAGGAATCCGTCAGATAATATAATGTAAGCTATAGCAAATGGATACAATAAATGTTGCAATTTCTAAAAACATTGTGAATAAAGCTTTTTAGAAGTTGAAAAAGTGCAAAGACGATCAAACTTGTGCAAATAATATAAAAAAATTTAATTAATGTATGCAATATAGAGTAGGTAGCTTAAAACAGTAAACGCGAAGTACGGTAGCAGTCCTGCCAACTTTCAACTATATTCTAACAATGAGCGGCAGGGAAATAGCAAAAACAATTAACTCCACTTTGTTTCGATTGAAAAGGCCGTTCTGTAATTTGATGTTGAGTAAATACGTACAAAATTTAGTGACCGGTTTCGTCCTGAAAGCGAAATTGGGCTATTTGGCAGGCCACCATCTGAATCGACTTCGAACACATTACGAGGGCAAAAAAAGCGTTTTGGGCCGCCTTTTGATTTTCCACTTTGTAGGTTTCACCAGGACGCAAAGAACTCGAAACAATACAAACACACGCACCGGTGCGGAGGAATCAAATGACTTTGATGTGAAAGGGTTCGGTCCGTCCTTTCTCGGCGGCCTGAGCGCTATATGCGATTAATTCTTAAAAGCTTTTCCTTGTCCAATTATTTACCCAAATTTAATATGTGAATGGTCCCGGCCTCCATTATCCCTTTTTCGATGCGCCTTCATATGAAGAATGCCAGGTCGGGTCGTGGTATCAAATTTCATCAGGTCCAGCGTGTGGCAGCATCCTTTGCCGCCCGCGCCGTCGCTGCCGCGCCCCCCGGGGCCCCACGAACCAGCCGAGCTATTAATGCGAATCAAAACTACTTCGGAGCTCGAGAGAGGGCGCAATTTTATTAAAATTTCTTCGGGTACCCGAGGAATCCGTCCGGGCCCGCCCCCGCCCCCTAATGGACTTGCTCAACTTTTCTTTCATCGCAGTGGAAAATTTTATTACAAAGTTGAAAAAGGCAGAACTTTGAGCGAGATTCTAGTCGTTACCTCAGCAGATCTAGGAAAGAAGTTGCTCCCAAGTTTCGAAGGTTCGTCGGAAATTATTATATCCAGTGCAAAGGAAGCCGCAGTCATTCGAGTCGTCGTCGGGTTTGTGTAGAAATTTTAAAAGTTGTGAAATTGTTTTCAATCAAAATATGGGCAGGTTTACAAACAGGACGAACTTCGTTGAAAGTTGTGCAGAGCCTTTGCCGCGCCAGCTCCGGTGATAAAGTTCGCCTTCTGCGCACCGTCAAAATCCTGCAGACACCTTCGAATCAGCACCAATTCGAATTGAAGCATTGTCTGACACATCTCCAGGAGATAATGAGGACCCGACTTTAGCCCTCAAGCCCTCGAGTCCTTGAGTCCTTCAACCGAGGCGGGAAGGTGAACTGCGTCTGTGGTGCAAACGACAAGTTACTTTCGTTAGCTCCAAATTAGATCGACAGTTTCTGCATGATTTGTGCTCCCGGGGGGACACGTCAACCCGGTTCCGCGCGCCCGGGAAAAGTTCCTCTGTTGCCGGGGGCTATTCACGGCCTTCCACCGCGTGGGATTAAGAAGAAAACAATGGTAAACTTTGCTGTAATTAATTACATTGAGGGATTACTAAATTAAATCTTAACTTCGCTCAACTCAACCTCTACTCGACGACTGCTTTCGAGGCTTTCGGAGGCAAAAAGTTGAGAAGGCGCCTCCATTATTAGTCACGAACTTTCCTCCTGAGGAGCTCTTGGCGCAACTTTTGACTTAGTCCCTGTTGTCTAGAGGGCTTCGCGCGAATCCCTGTTTTTTTTTTGTTTTTTTCTTTTCTGTTTCGGGCTCCTTTGGCCCTCAAACAGAATTGATATGTTTGCAGCCACCGTCAGGTTCTAACCTGAATTAAGACCACTCGGTCCACTTCAAAACTGTTGACGACTTCCGGTTGATCCTGGCCCAGGAGCAAACATCCGTCGCTTCGTCGTTAAATTTGCTGCTGGAGCACCCGAACCTCAGCCAAGTGTACCTCACTGAGTCAGAACCGCAATTCGAGAGGACTCTTAGGAGGCCCACGTTGTCCTGCGCCTTTGTGCTCGGCGCCTAATGCCAATATTCATTAGAGCAAATCCTTCAGCTCTTATTATCTCAAATATATGCAAACATATACTAAAGACGATAAGTCAAAATTTCAGACCAGCTAACCAAGAGCTATCGGGCTCAGGTACCCGGGTCCTGCCGGCTTTGTTGGTTGACATCATCTGATTAATTGAATAACATTATCGGAACGGACGAGCTTACTCTAGGCAGTTTGGCCGGTTCATTTGTTCTAACTGCCTGCGATAAGGAGCCGACTCCTGGCTCTGGCAGGCACCCAAAATTCGAAGTAGACTGTCGCTTTTTCGGGATGATACTTTCGTCGTCAAATGTATCCTTCAGTCGCGATAAGTACTCGTATTTGCTTATAAGCTAATTAGGAAATTGGGCCACAACTAGATAAACTCTAACAATAAGACTACTTTGTCATTATAGTTCCAGGACATGAGATCTTTGAAATATTGAATATCTATTTCAGTTTAATAATAGGTACTCTGCCTCCTTGTTGGACAAAAGATTAATTTTATCTAAGATTCCTAGTTCCGAAATTGACTTAGGCCGTGTGCCAATTCTAGTGAAATGATAAATTTATTCATTTCATTTTCCAAAATGAGGCAACACCTTAGACCCAATCATTTATTTCAGTGAGAAAAAGAAAAAAATTAAACATTTTTTTGTACAGTTCAATAAAGTTTCTGAACAATTTTGAGTTTTTAATCCCATCAAAGTAGAAATCCCTTAAACTAAAGCTACTACTTCTGAAGTGTATGATTACATATTTAGGACTAAAATGAAATACACACTTAGACTACGATAATTACTTGACTCATTATTTTATATTATTTTATTTATTCATACACTTTTGGTGTAAAAAATCTGTACAACACTTTTTATGTATATTCCCAAAATGTTGTATTTATAATTGCCGAATTCGCAAGTAGCATGAACTAAAAAATATCAGTATTGTACAAATCAGTTAACTAAAGAATTTAGTTTTATATAATCGGAGAAGGCCATTTTAATAATACATCTAGACTTCATTTAACATGGAAAATTTGGTATATTTGTTATCGTAATGTGAGTGCTTAAATTTCCCGCAGAGTCGTGTTTACAATTCTGTATTAAGTGACCACCTAAAACTAAACCAGTTAATTTTCATTTATTAGATCATGTTTGAGTTTCTTAACTCTTATATACCTAAAAGAAGTAAAATTTGTTTCTAATTTTTTAAAGTTTAAAGAAAAACAGAAAAATAATATGGATTTTTTGTTCGACCCGTCCAACAATGTCGGAGGGAAATTCTAAAATGTTCTTCCTAAAGTAGAGTTTTATTTTTCGGGACGGCCTTTCGTATTCTCTTCTTATTGCCTCCAAGTAATGAAAGATATTGATTCTTAAATGACACAACATGAATTTGACTGAATTTTAGTACTTTGCACTTTTATAGGACTCGGTAGAAATGAAAACAGATATCTGAAACGTTTATTTTTGAAGAGTTTCGTACAGAAGGTTTCAAATATCAAAGAGAAGTTTTTTAAAAATTATATTTAAAATCATATGCACAATTTTCATATAAAATAAATAAGATATTTTAAATTTCGGCTAAAAAACATTCGTTCACGCAATGGAGAGGTATGGCAAATATATACTATACTCAATATACGAGTTATTAAGAGACTCCACATTAATATTAAACAAAATTGATTTCAAACAAATTTTATTACGAAATTATTATGCTAATATATATTTGCATTTAGATAGCTTACAACTGATTTATTCCGTTCTACATAAAAAGTTTCAGCGTACAGCATTCAAGAACACTGCCTTCAACTGCACTATATTTAAATAAATTAAAAGCGAAAAATTTATAAATTTTTATTAAATCACAAGCAGAACTATAGATACTGTGGGGTCGTCGGAAATAGCTGCGGAATGCAAAATGGGGCGAACGTGAATCTACAAAGGCCTCCAAAGGGTGGCACGCCAGTTAGAATATATAATAGTAAAACAAAATCAGCATTTGTGGTGTGCCAGCAGAATTGCCGCGTGTTTATCTGCCCGAGCCCGTCCAGGAATATCCCGAACGTATGGAAATGGCAACTGAACCAGCTGACCGAGCGGGTGGAGCCGTCTAACACTGCCGGCCCGAAAATAGCCCCAAAACAAATCGAAAATTTCATGCTAATGAGTATGGATATAGCCAATGTCCCTATCGTTAATTTTGCAAAATGCAAACAGATTGCCTTTTAACTAAACCGTTTTCAGAAAGGGCCTCATTCAGCGGATTGTGTGCACACACGACGGCCATCGCAGTCCCTTTCCAGTCCTCCCTATTCCAGACACCATCCTTCCTGTTTTACATATAGGAGGAGAGCGTGCGGAGAAGATAAAAAAAATCTCCGCTTTTTCCTAGATTAAATGAATTTCCTCAGGGGCAAATTTTTGCATACATTACGTAAAGATTCCCTTTTCGTGGTCTGGTTAAAAATTTGTATTCCGCCAAGTTGGGAGCACTAAAGCAATTTTCAGTGGCGCTCCCGTTTCTCATTTGCATGCAAATGAGTACCGACTACTCAAATTTTTAATGGTAACTTTATTTGTATTATTTTTTCGTAAATCCACTTTCAGCCAGGCGCCGCGAAGCCTTCGCTCCGGACAGACAAGTGGAAGTCTAGCAAATTTTCATAATTAATATGGAACAATTTTTTCAACCGTCAACTAATAAGGAGGAGGGAAGAAGAACCTTTTTGGCACAGTCCGCCCCAGAGTCTATTCCTGGCGGTTTATTCGTCTTCTAGTGTAAGTCCATTACTTACGTACATTCACCTCTGTTTGCAGAAATTTCATCCCCAAACACCTGCGAATACAAACAAACCCTCCCCCGACTGGGCCCCGCTCAATACCTCCCCATCCACCATTAAGCAATCTTGGAAGTTTGCGTATGGCCGTCCCATTCTCGGAATTTATTGTGATTTATTTGCTGAAGCAGTGATACATGAAATCCACTGTAGTCATAGGTAAGTGAAATAGATGTTCTTGCGTGATATATGGAAGGCATAAGTTACCTCGCCCAAGAAGTTGTAAGCCTTAACAAAGGTAATGCAAGAGTTGATTAACAAATAAAGTTTATGCTGCAGACAACCCAATTTCAGGGGGCACGGGAATAATTTTGAGGAATTGTCACATTTCTCATGCACAGAAGGTTTGCAAAGTGTTACGGACAATTTGAAATAGTATGCTGCTTACGTAACTAGAACGAATCGCTGCCAGGTCACTGAGAGCAGGAAAATGTCTTCTCTTGGTTTTAGAAGAAAAGGGTTTCCTTTCGTAATAAAACAAATTCTAGGTCTGTGTCCATGATTCAAAGTTGAAGGCAACGTATTTGTATAAAAGTGCACGAAACGTTTTTCATGGGCTCTTAAGCACACCAAAATTAGTAACCATTTTTAGAGTTTCGTACCCTTTAACGAACAAACCAAACCCTTATTCTGGGATCATTTTGGTGTCCGTCTGTCTGTCCATAAAACATTTAAGTTTCTACTTTAACACAATAAAAGGGTAATTCCTTTCAACGCGTATTTTAATATTAAAATTAAGTTTTTTTTAAATTACTTAACGAGCAGTTCAGAGGAGCAAACTGAAGTCTGGCAAACTTTCCACGAAGGAGTTCTTTTGGCACAAGTGAAGGAATAAATCCGAAAATCACTAATTTATAAATATGTAGTATATGTATGTGGAATTTTTTTTGTTAGTTAAATCCAAATCAGAGACTTATGATACGATAAACTTAATAAGCAACATACTTATAATATATAGACCGTGATTTTTTATGTGCTTAAACTAACTAGCACTGAAAATATCTTATATCAATTTTGAAAAATTAGTAACTATTATATGCAAACAGTATTCAACCAAAGCTGTGATAGATTTTGTTGCACAAGAAAAATATTAAATCAGAACAAAACATTCGATGTCTACATACAATAAGAGCTTCACTCATTTCCGATATAAAAATAATGAAATTTAGTTGATTTTTATAACCATTTTTGTGTCTTATTATCTTTTTGTTGATCACCATGAATACTGATAAAAATAGAATTGCAGAACACTGTACGAATATTTTTAGAATTATGTTGAGAGACTTAAAAAAGTTCTGTTTCTCTAACTTTAAATCATGGATACTATAAAACCATTTTCAATAGTTAAATTAATTGAACTACAATAGAATTAAAACAGTCGTTAGGTGAGGTGTAAGTTAAACTTGTGAAATCAAACGAAATTAACCTTACTTTTAATACCCATGATTTTTTTGCGGGCGGCTATTTCCAATTTTGAATTGAAATTAAAAATCTAATATGGCGATCAAAATTGTATACAGAGGATTTTCAATGTAATGTGGGACAAAGGAGTGATCCTGTTCCTTAATATTTAATACAATATTGTGGCCCATTGGGTCAAATCATGACGTCATTTTGTTTTTATTTATTTGGAAGAGTTCCGCATTTGCCCATTAAAGAAACGAAATGTGTGGGTAAATAAGTACTATACTAAGTTATTTAGCTCTCATAAATAATCTTAAAAAGTTCATCAAATTTCGTTTTCCGATTTTATTTTTTATATGTACATACCTAAATATACATATCTAGACATGAAACCGCAGCTATCAGAATTTAATTTTCGCCATACTTTATATTTTCAGTATAACACCACATGGTTTTAACTGCGTAAAAACAATATTATACCAGAACTAAATCTGAAAATGCATGAAAGTACCCTTGCTAAACGAGATTACATTTCATAGTAGTATTACTGTGGGTGACACTTAAGGTAATGTCCCTGCAATGAATGCAATTTTACAAAAGACTATCTTTTAATTATGCTAATTGTTTTGTTCGGAACATTGTGCCCTCCACTCGGGCAATTAATTAAATATCTTGCAAGTGCACCATTAATTTTTTATTTAGAGATGTAAGTACCTACACTCTTGCATCTTTGTTGTATTGGGAGCTTTTTATTAATTTATCTTAAAAGAACAAGAGCTAAGAATAAACAAAGTGGAGATAGTCGATTCAAAGTGAGGTCATTTCTGTAGTCCAGCCGTCATCAGGATCACGAAATTATGTTTGCCTGGTATTTTCTCGTAGACGCATTGATTTTATGACTCTCGCAAGTTCAATAGGGTGAAATAAATAGGAGAGAAAATCATTTCAAGTGCAAAAGGATTTCAGCGAAGAGCATTTACCATTATCGGTTGATGGAATTGGACCTGAACATTCTGTTTAATTAATAAAAATTTAAAAATCATGCACACTCATTGCACATCTCTTATGCTACTTAAATAAGTATGATAAGTTTTTATTAATTCAGTTTAATTATATTAATTCACAATTTTAATTACCGAAGAGATGTCGAAATGAAAACAAACAGAAATATATGTATATGTACATTATATTCAGCCTCTCATGGGTTTTTGCTTTGTTTTTTCTTTCATAAGTTTATTGAAAATTTTAACATGGTAATTTTCAAGTATTCAACAGAACAAGTGTATTTTTGATTGAGATCAAGATAAATAATTAACTAAATATTAATTTTCTAAATCTTGCTTCTTTATGTGTTTACAAATTGAGGACGCATTTTGACTTAATTTTAGTTATATACGAGCGATAAGCCAAACGTATTTAATTGCCCAATACATATTATTATTTTGTTTTCAAATTAAAGTCAAATTTATGTCTAAATGCCTTTTCATAGAATATTCATCTGAATTTGGTTAGTTGGTGTGTTACTGGTATTACGGAAAAATAGTTTGATTCTTACCTTCTTTTTTCCACTCTTTTTACATATTCCTTTCGCACATGTAAGTCGGTCAAAAAAAAGTTTTTCTATTTATTTCTCGCACCTAGTACAGACAATTTTGAAAATGTTCATAGTATCGTTTGGCAGATTTGAACACATCAAGAATAAAGTCCACCAAGTTGTTAGACCAGTAATAAAGTTTTTCTTGACCGAAGAGCAGACTAAGAAATGCGACAAATTTTTGACTTCTAAAAAAATTGATAGCGAATAAGTATACAAGCTTTCAAATAGATATGCGTATAACAAAGTTATCAGTGTCCTTTGCTTTGCACATTATATTTTGACATAAAGTATCGTATCTCAAAAACGTTTTGCATTTGTATTGTGCTTGCTCCATTTTCAAAAGGGTGATGCACTTAATTATATGTATGCATATGTGTATAAGATTTGTGGAATTGTTCATAGCATCATTTTGTACTACTGTCGAATATGTTGTGTGTTTCAAAATCAGTTTGCAATTTCATTGCGAATTCTGTCACTGGGAAGCACTAAAGGCTAACGTTCTTGTTATCATAAAAGACTGCATCTGATGCTGCTTGGTGTAGTAACCAGGACCACGGAGCTCATCCATATTTCCTCCAGAGTTGCTCTCCCGAATATTGCTGGAGAGTTTATTATTTAGTGCATAGCAGCGTTATTATATTGCTCTAAACAGCTTCCAGCATGGAGCGAGTCCATTAAGGCATCTTCTGCGGTAATATGTTACGGAGATGGCAAAGTTTCCTTCTTAGCGCCGAACTTTGGCACTTAATAAAGCAATACTCATTACTCACCCTTATTGGGACAGGGATTGTCTAAATCGGCGCACACACAGGTCCATCATTTCTGCTTTATGCGACCATAAAATCACTCATTAAACGAGCTGAGGAAGAGTTTAATTCAACGTATTAAATTAACCTTGGCGGCCTGCCACGTCCAGTGTATTTTTTAATATTTACGACCTGGTCGGGTGCTCGTGTACAAACTGGTGCTCCGGGCCGGGTCCTCTTAATCGATATGTGTTCGCCCTTCCGGCTTCAATAAGAACGGGGACAATATCCACTGGCAGCTCTCCAAAATTTCCGCCTTATCGAATTTTCGACTGTTTGAACAATTTTATGACTTTGATCCGGAAAGTTATCGCACTGCCCACCAAATTATCTGATTGTCAAACATGCCCACACCAGGCCAGACTATCAAATAGTCCTACGTCCTTATAATGCGCTCTAGAATTTTAATCAACGTGATTAGATTTAAATTTCTTGTCTCCTACGTCTGAGCTGACATGACAAACAATTATGAGTGCATTGCATAAAAGTCATCCAGCAAACACTTCTTAGATACTTCAAGGCGCGTACAGTTTGTATAATCTGATATATATTTAAAACAATTCCAAAAGAACTTATTATACATTTTTATATGTATATCTATAATTTATATCTGCCATACATAACTACAGCGAACTGATGAAAATATGAACATCCGAAAAAGGACCTTCAGTTTGAACAATGACTATACTTCAAGAGATGCAAGCATTTTAATTCGGTTTGGAAACATAGAAAAGTAGCAACAATTACTATGTATGTAGTTTAAATGTCATTCAGAGTCAGTTGCTTTTTAGGTGAATTGCAGTTTTTCATAGTATACATATAGGTAATGTTTTCTAAAAATAACTTTTCATAAAAGGAACAATTTCTTTCCGGTGAAAGTAAAATTGAAATTTTCGAGTTATAGATTAAGGATCCGGAATCTCTTTTATAGCACAGAAATTTAGCACATAATCTTTATCTATAATATAATTTCATATTACGTCATGCAGTTAATAACTATGTATTCTGAAATCTTTATCTTATGCTCAATTTATCGTGGTCCAATATAATGCTATTCTTTTATAACTAGACATTATAAATCGACTACATAATTATTTGGAAAGTCATCAAAAGTCTGAATTATTATTGATCTACAAATGCCAACTTAAAAGTAGAATGAAATAGAAATTTTTTGTGTCCACATTATCGCAAGATCAATATTTAAGATAACACAATTCTGAGTTGTGTTAATCAAAAAATTTTTTTACTCGTAACTGTTTGGAAATTATACTACAGTGTAGAAAATAGTTAGTTTTATAATAAGCATCCACAAAAAAATAATAATAATAATTTGAAATTGGGGAGGAATTGTAAAATTTGAAGCTACTTTTAAATGTGGAAGACTTCGTGCCAGTGGATTTGTGATATTGTGATACATACTGAAGTATTTTTGTACATTTTATACAAATTTTGATTTTCAAATTCCAATCAAATACTAAAAAAGGAGGTACAAATTAAAGATTCTTCAATACTCCAAAATGAAATTACGAGCAACATAACTCTCTTAACGTCAATTCAAAATTTTTGCAAAATTCCCGAATAATATCTGGGACTCCCTGCGATTGTAATTCACTTGTAGCCTATCCTCTGGATGGCAGATGCAGTTCAGTCGAAGTTGAGCCAAATCAGAGCCGACCGGGCCTTCAATTTGTGCTGATAGTCCCGAAGCCATTAGAATTAGCCGCTGCAGGAAGCCCGACCGGACGAGATAGGCAGCCCATCCCGAGGGATCCTTGTTCCCGCGGGTGGTTAAAAATGAAACAGGTCGTTATATCCGCTCAAAAACTGGCATTCGGAGCATTCGCAAATTCTGGCGGCAGTGGCGACAGCCGAAGAAGCGAGGCACAACAGGGATGCAGGAATTTCCGTGGAATTGCTGCAATTGAATTTTCATTGTTGCAAGCCACACTGCCGTTTGGATTTATCGCCCTGATAAATTTTAATGGGGCGCTTTATTGGGACAATGTGGTGCTCCTGTGGAAGTGGCGCTAAGAACAGATGCGAGAAAGGAACTCGTCCGTTCGGCCTTTTAATTCTTTTTAAGAAGGCTCTGCTCTCCCTTGGGATCCACGGGCTAAAAGCGGGCGAAAAAATGAATGGGCTGGAGCACTTTTAGCCAAGGTAAAATTTACCTCATGGTCGGAATGCGCCCCATCGTCCTGAGCTGAAATATCGTTTGCATAGGGCGCGACAATGCAACCAAATTGCGCTGTTTAATTTAATGCCACTTCCTTGCCGGGAAAGTGTTTCAATTACCGCGTTCAGCCGGTATGCTCTCGGTCCTGGGATTAAAAATATTTCCCCGGATAAGGTGAAAGTAATTACCGTCTATTCCCCGAGTAATGTATTATTAAGTTTCAACGTAAGATAAGCCACTTTTGCCGGCCTCTACAGAGACAGTTTTCACATTTTACTCATGAAACTGGGTCAAATTCCACGAAATGGTTACGCCTTTTTTTATTCGCTAGGGGATGAATACGTTTCGTTTCCATTCAAGGTACAATTGTATTACAGCTGAGATTCATGGCAAGGGCTCCATTTTTACTTATAAATATACGAAACTCTAAAACAGAATCAAATCTCGAATCAATACCAATAAAAATTTCGAAGAAATTATTTAATTGGATTCCCTAAAACTAAATTGATTTTCCAGAAAACGAAAACATCCATAAACATATTGTCAGAAAATTCCCATAAATATTGAAATCCCAATTCTCTTTAATACATCTATATGCATACATATATTACTGCTCTAACTCTTAATGCAAAATTGGGTATTTCTTCGTGCGGAAGTATTAAATTGAAGGTAAATAAGCGAAGATAAATTTTGCCGGAAAGTTAGCACAATTTTACGCAGCAAAGATAACAATTTTACTAATTAATATTCGATTATTTAAATATTTTGATTCGCGATGAAATTACGCGGTTTGCGCTAGAGAATTCAGAATTTAAAAATATCCATTATAATTTGTAATGATACTAATAATATCGGTAACCATGGGGTACATATGTATGTATATGCGTATACTTTTTCTGAATTTAAAATAAAATTATACCATAAGTGCTATTGAAAAAGAAAAATTTATATTACATCGGGTGTTATTAATTAATGTTTGTACTTTTAGCGCATTGTTATAAGTATATAATTATTGTCCTAACTTTTTTTTAGTGAATCAAACCAGAGAAGAGATTTGGACTTAATTTTAAAACAACGCGACGTTTTGGAGACTTTTGCCATATTGGGTTTAGAAATACTACATATGTATATTACATTGCCACGGGACTTATAACTGCATATAAAATTTTAGAGCTCTAGCGTAATTAAAAATAGTCGAAATTTGAATTACTGGATTTTAAACGAAATGCACAAATGTTAAAATAATAGGAAGGATCCTTGAAATTAAATAAATAATGTCATTTTGCATATGAAATGGTGTTGCTTATTTAAAAGTGTTAAATACTACAAAATCAAAAAGCTAATTATTTTCAAAATACATTTTACTTCTTGTTGAAATTACTCTAATGATACTTAATATCCCAGAAAGCAATTTATCTTCGTTCAAATCGATGATGAAACCATTTCTGCTCCATACCCATAAAACCGATTATGTATTCCCTTGATAAATTGCGCTAAAATCCCACAAAGAAAAAAAAAAACATTCACAAAATGTTCGCAAATCGTTAGTATCCGCAAAAAGTGACTGAATAGCAGTTCAAAACAAGTCGTATCTCACAAGGACACATTTTATATTTATAGGGATTATGAAAAATCAATCAATTGCATATAAATACACAAATAATTTGCGGTCGCTTGCGTGATTCACGTTGCGCCATAAACTGTGAGCATAAATCCACGTCATAACCCCAAAAGCATAAAAGTTTAGCGGGAAACTTTTAAATCTCCAAAACACTATGCGGCCATAAAGCAGCGTATCCCGGATGAAATGTTCTCGGCGCAAATAAATCTTCATCAGTCGCATTATTCGCGCCCGTACTTACGCAATTTGTGGGTGCGGGTGGGACGAAGTAAAGGCATAATATTATAAAGCAGGCCACTGACAATGCGTAAGACGTAGAAGAAATAATGTGCAATGCAAATAAATTTCCTGCAATTTACCAAAAAACAAAACCAGAGCTGGGGAAAATCCTTTCTAAATCAGGAGAACATTAACTTCTCTGGCAGCTCCTCCAACTTTCTGATTTATATTCCGACAAATGTCCTGAAAATCTAACAATATCTCGTAATACGCACTG
The DNA here is from genome assembly GCA_959613345.1 of Tolmerus cingulatus. NCBI lineage: Eukaryota > Metazoa > Arthropoda > Insecta > Diptera > Asilidae > Tolmerus > Tolmerus cingulatus. The sequence continues at coordinate 53,782,922 of OY390707.1, forward strand.
GAGACACAGTTTCGGATATCAATCATCGCACCCGAGATATCCTGCTCCAGGATTGTTTTCTACCCTCGATAAAGTGATTCCATTTGTGCCGGAATGTGCTACCGACCCCGACCCCGGGGTTTTTTGGGGCCCCAAACCCCAGCCTCCAACCTCCTGAAGGGTGGATTATGCCTATTTTATGACATTACGCCTCCGCACTTCTTTTTGTTACTTTGAGTACGCCATCTGGCGCCTTTATGGATTTTCGCTGCTTTGGGAATCTAGGCCTATTTATGGGCCCAAGTGCAGGAAGCCGTTTCGACTCAAATCCACTAAGACGACTTTATCCAAGAGCGGTGTGCATGTGAGCCCCATAATCATGGCATCGGGTTCGTCGGGATGTGTATGAAATAAAAATGATAGACGAAATTGAAATAAGAATTGCGCGGAAAATCACCCTAAGCGAGCCAGAAGCCCTGCAACAGGACATCCATTTGGCAATTGCTTACGATACTTGGAGATGATGTACCCTTTTGCAAGGGTTTCATAGCCGTCTAATTTCGAAAAGCATTTCCAAATTAAATAAAGAGAAATAAATGAACCGAGAAATACACCAGGCTCTCTAGAAATTAAATTATTACATCCTATCCTACGTTCCCCGGCACTGCAAGATACTCAGGTAGGGCTGTAATTGAGATTCCTCGGGCAACGCCGATAATTTAGTTAAAATGATACAGAAAGTAACAGCCAAGGCCCCCAAACTTTGATAGGATTATGTACCTCGAGCATAATTCTTACAAAACGTGCCCATAAGAAGATACTCCTCCGTTGCATCACCGCCGTTTCGGAAACCTTGGAAAGATCATTATGAAGACGCTGACAAAGATAACTACAACAGAAATTATTTTCAGTGCAAAAACGTAGACAAACTCCAGTCACCCGACGCGGAATCGATTCGATGCTTAGACAATAAATTCCACTGTCACCGGGTCTATGTTTCTTGTAATTAACAAGTGCTAGGGGAGCACTACTTCGGCTGCAGGAATACGAATTGTTCTCAAATGGTCTCAATTTATAAAGTTTGAATGACAAATTTTATGGGCATGTTAGCTTACAGAACAAGTCCCCCGAGCCCGGAGATACGCATAAATTATTGGGACACACTAATTTCGGACAAACACTTTGGGGGTCTTAAATAAGCGCTGTTAAAGCCCCCGCCCGCAAAAAGACCTTTAACGCTTTCACCCCTTCCTGCTAAATGAGCCCCGGGATGACCACAATTATAGCCACAGTCTTATTCTGCCTTGTTGATGAAAATTTGTTTGGAGGTTTGGGAATATCAAAGCTAAGGGAGATGAGTAGTTTGCTAATGGGAAAATTTTAATATCGGGCTACAGAAGGATTGGTCATAAACTTAACTTCACTTCTTATGTTTATGACTATCTTTACCACGTACAAGAGGACAAAACGACCGCACCATGGATAGAAAATACAGTATTCGAACATATCACTTTAAAATGTTGACAAAAACATATAAATAATATATATATATACTAATAATGTGGACTAAAGATTTATTTATTTATTTAACATAAAAGTTCAGTGATTAATTCTACCAAATTCAAACGTTTATACATACATACATAGCTAATTTATTGTTGAATTTATTGATTTTACAAATGTCCGGTAAAAATTGTATCATTTCTCTATTATATACTTTTAGTGGAAATGCAACCATTTCTTTCAAACTATAAGAATTTACACTACAAAATTGGTTAATGTACCATATAATAATTTTTTCGTGAATACATATGTAAGTTGAATTTTAATGATAACCTTTAAAAAATATTTGATCAACATTTAACCATAAAAATGTGCCTACGTAGAGCAGTATGTAGGCATATTTGTTTTTTGTTTTAAAATACTTTGCGCTATGAAAATATCAAAACATAAATGTAGATACATTATTTATAAAAGTAATAATGTAAAATTTAATTGTCACTTGACTTACATTACGTCGCTGTACAAAATTTCAATATTGTATGACGTCGGAAATTGAATTAAGGCTGTAAGATTTTAGAAGGTGGTTAAAGGAAAATACGTAAAACTTCATTGAAATTACTGGGTACATACAGCCGTAGGTGCAAATACGTGTGCTACAAATTCAAATTTTAATATACTATTATATATTTTTGAAAAATAACTAAAATATCATTCCTAAAATAGTAAGCATAAACATAACATTGTAAATCGAAATACCATCCCATGTTGCCTTTTAAGATTATTAGGAAATGTTTTGTCTTTCTAACTATGAAGTCCTAAAGATTAAAGGTTTAAGTCTGATTTAATTCATATTAAATACAGATGTTGCAAAAATGATTAAAACTAACTATAAGTTTTAATTAAGTATTAATTACTACATTTGCATTTTTATAGAACTCTCTCATAAACCTCAGCCGCAAACTGTCCCAGCTCAAAGCGTATAAATTCAATTGAATTGATTATTTTGGTAAATGATCAATTTGCTCGTGGGTAGGCAGCTTAATTGAAGTCAGCTAGGGTACCTACCAGAACAGCCGCAAAAAAGGAGCATAAAGTATCTCCACTGGAGCAATCTAGTCAATTACAGAATTGCGGTGCGCACATGCGTTTGATTAATGTGTTCGCAATTTTGCAATTAATACCTGCAATTATCAGGCCATCTATTACCTAATTGAAATTTTGATTAATTTGCAAAATTGTCGCTCGGAAGGCTAATTAGGGTGGCCGATCTAACTGCCTATTTTCTAAAACTCGATCCGCCCAAATGGGCCTATGAGGGCATCCTGGGCCACCGCAGAAAACTCAATAGCATGCATTTGTTTATGCGATTTCCTCATCCGGAAATGTGAAGTTTCACTCGATGTTCCAGAGATAAAGATTTTCTGGGATTTGCTCATTGAAAGCTTTTAAGGAATTGCCTGTCGCTCCAGGGACATCCGTCCGCTCTGTCTGGGTAAGGCGAACTTGGCATAAGTCGTCCTACTACAAGAAACTGTCCTTAAGGGCTTTGCTATGTGTAACTGCGGGATATTTCCCTTGCTTTGAATATCTCAAGAAGTATGACGGAGTCTGGCTAACTTGATTCCGGACGGGAGGAAATTAAGTAATGGCTGAGGTGACGAAAGGAAATTTGGCTGACGAGGCTCAAACTCAATTCCCACATTTATGGGGGGCGACTCCAAACACCTATGCAATTAATATCATAAAATTTGCATATCTAGCCCAATTAGTAAACAAGATACTCTGGCAAACTTCATCCCTACTTGCTGCTCGATCAGAGGAATTGCCAGCAAATATCCGGTTCCACTCGGTTCAATGGATCTAATTGGAGCTGGATGCCCATTAACTTCACATTCCTCAATTACTCAGAGCAACAAATGCTGCAGCTCGAGTGGGTCAATTTGTGCCAAGGATCTGGAGACCTTTCTCCTTGGTGGCAGTTCATTAGAGCGAAGAGTTACTGTTGTCATCTTAATTGCGATTAAAGAATGTTAATGCATCCTGCAACTGCTAAATTGGATACATATTAATTCGCTTATAAATACGTGAATTTTAATGAGATCATTCCAGTGTCCTGCACAAAGCAGATATCCGGCCACCGGGATTGCTCCGGATAATGAGGCAACCAGACGCAGACCTCGGCACTCCCGGAGCGGGGGAGGCATGAAATGAGAATTTTTTAATTAAACCTCGTCCCTCGGAATAAAACGTATTTAGGAAGAATTACCCGTGCTCCCTGCTAAAATTATTTTTTCAATTAGACCCCGACATTAATGAATCAGATACCTCTCTGCTTTTGTATTTTGCAAAATGGAGATAAGTCAGATAATTAATCAAATTATCAAGGCCACTTAATTACCGTGACGTAGACAACTGGTGTAGTACTTGACTTTCAAATTGCCAGTATTATTATTTTTGTTCTTCCCCTCCAAAATTCACTAATGGTTTTTTACTTCATATTGTATATAATTAAAATTTGCAATACACTGTAAAACCGCTGATTAAGGGTCATGCCATATACATACTTTCGAGTCTGTTCAAGGTTAAATATCGAAACATTAGACTCATTCTACTCAATAGTAGGAAAAAACATACAAACTTAATTTGTTGTTATTAAACTGTAGTTAAAGATTCGTACTTCAAAAACTGCTTTCAACCAATATATAGCAAAGGATTAGTTTTTATGAATATTTCAAAAAGCTCGAAATTTGAAAATATTAATCGGTATTTTATATCCATCATCCTGATTTTATTTTAAAAAAATCTAAAATTGCAGCTCAAGGACCATATAAAACAATCTTTAAAGCCATATATGCGTGTAACTTTTGATTACTCTACTTCGATGTAGTATATTTTGTAAAATGAAATATTATGATCTCGATGAAGTATCCAAAAGTATAATCAGAGTGCAGAAGTACTCTGGTATCAGAAATAGTGCAGTTTGTTTCGTTAAACTTTAAATTAAAATACTTCCAGCAATAATAAATCACAGCAGAGCATAATAGAGCTTCTGGTAGATGAAAATTGATTTTTCGCTGTGCTTTTCCACAAAGCTCTTTATCATTCATCTGCTTTTGATTGATTAGGAATTGTTGTTAGCGAGTGAATGGACGAAGAGTCCTTGAGGATCGAGGCAGGGAAGAATTATCGGAGAAATTAATTTATATACATACGTATGCTTATAGAATCACCTTGAATGGATGTGTTCTCTTTCACGGGTTCCGTGCAGCTCAGGAATGCTATTTTTGTGAAATTAATCTTGCGCTCGCCTGGGACCGTCTGTTATTCAAATACTGTTTAAGGCGCTTTAGAATACAATGACAGCCGGAAAACGTATAAAAGTCCCTCAGAACAAGGACACTTGAGGCAGGAAAGCGGCTCTTGAGACACGGCTAAGTTAGTTGAGGACATGTGTATGGGCAATTTTAAATAGCGAAGGAAATCCAAACGACTAACATAGTTTTTAAAGAATTTTTAAGTTGATAAATAAACCGCATTTAAGTCAACAGATTAAAAGGGAACTGTCCGCGAGTGTTTGTTTAATATTTGTTTAATTTGTCAGTGAGATTCGTTGAAAATTTACAATTGACATATTTTTCGTCACAGATTTTGATGAAACTCTATAGATTAAAGGAATACACATTAAAGTTAAAAGATTACCTGTTATTTTATATTGTTTGCAATGTACCATCAAAACCACAATATTTAAAAACACAAAACCACATTTCCGTCTAATTAGGTTTTGGAACTCAAGCGTTTATGAGATATGTAAATATTATATGAATTTAAAAAATTATTTAAAAATGCGTACGTTTATAATATAGGTACGTTTGTACTATGTATGTAGGTTGTTAATTGATATATTTATGCAAAATTATATAATGAAACTTGAAGAGCACTGTTTCTGTATACATATATATATATATATGTATTTCAATTAGGTACATAAAACTCACCTGAGGCAAAATAAAAAATTGTTGCATATGTACGGTAATATTGCTCTAAACATTTTAAATGAATATCACCGACGCAAATCTATATATGTTAGTAATTAATCACTTTTCGTTTTCTTCAAATTATGTCTAAAAATCTTCTTAATATTGTACAATAATGTTTTGTGCAATTTTTGTAAATTAGAAACACTTAAGGAAGTCGATCCAGACTAGTGTTGTTGTACTTCAAACTATTACTCTGATTTTTCCGGAAAAGTTGATTTCATATGCCGAAAATGTTCTACGTAATTAGCAACTTTACCTAAATCACAACCCCAAAAATAGAATTCTACTTAATTATTAACTTTTTCTTTGTTTCTTCGGTCAAATAAAGATATTGCGGACCCTAATTTTGTTTTGTTAGTTGACGATGGGTTGTAACCCCCGACTGTCAGAGGTTAATTCGAGGCTTTAATTTTCCAGTTCGTCTTCCTGGTAGTCGCACGTCTTTGGCACGTCGACTCCGCTCCACCCGACCCTAATCTTATTATGTACGTTAATTGCAAACACTAATCCTTCTCACGTTTTAAGAACGTAACGAAGGTTGTCGGCACTATATCATAATGTGATTCGGCTTAAGTCTAACCCCAAGGAGCCCTTCGTCCCATTATTAAAGTTTCGGGTGCCATATCCAATTCAATTAACTGGCTGGGCCTGTGCGCCATCGCTCAGCCTTCTTTATCTAATTTTTCGAAATTATCTCGTTTAAACCCAAACATCATAAGTTTAGGGTCGTGAGTAAGGCACCTGCCGAGTGCTTGCCAGGCTTAGCAACCCCCACATGTCTGCTTGGTAACAGCCTTTTAATGATATCACTGAAATTTACTTGGAGATTTAATGGTTGCGCAGAATGTAGTCTCTCATTTCGAGCGAGCCCTGATCCCTCGAAACGAATCTCACACAATAAATCTAAGAAGGGTTGTACTAATTGAATTCCTCCGTCTTGTAGGGCGGAGCGCTGGCGCCGCGTTGAGGTGCCACTCGGCGCTCGTTTTCAGCCAAAATTCAAAGGGGAGGATTTATAGTGGCGTCTCGCTGAATGACATCGGCGAACCTTATTAAAAGCGCATTCCTTTCAGACCCACCACATAGTGCTCGTATGTCGTCATCTCATGTTACTTGAAGAAGCATAAAGTGCAGCATCCCGCTCAATGGAGTCGTTCAATGGTTTTTATTCGGCCCTCTGAAGACCCGGTTGTGAGAAGAAATGCCGAACTTTCTTCTCGAATTCACCATTTACGTTCTGCGCCTTTTTCCTCGCCTTAACCAGATATTGCTAAGCTTTACGAGCCGAAGAAATTTGCTGGTGAATGGGAAAAGTCTAAGGAGTTTTTGAAGCGAACTTTTACTTAATGCCAAGGTAGTCTCCTCGCAAAGATCCATTTCTTCTGGCTGATAACATTCGCTGACTTTCTATGAGCTGATGCTTTCAAAGGACCTGGCTTTCAGATAAGTTTTCTTGTTCGTTAGAGGAGCGCATCAGCCGAGGACGCCGGCACTTAATGGAAAATTTCAATGAATTTTTTTCCCCCAACATATCGAAGATTCGGTCTGGCTAGAAGGGCAGGGATATGCGGCGCAAACAACGCCAAGTTAACATATTTGGTGACCTACTTGCTGTCTATTCCCGAATTAAATTTCACCTCCCGCCGCCGCCTAGGACTCCGCGTAAAGTAATAACTGACAAGAAGCCCATGGTGAATACACAAGACATTGGCCATAAAAGTCGTAAAAGCAAAGTTCCCATCGCCTCGTCGTTATATATTCCTTCCCGATATAGAGCTTAACTTGCGAGGGAGTCGGGTTAGGGTTTTATCTCTTTTTGAGGCGAAAAAATAAAGGATCCCCAGCGAATGGGGCCCCGGCTCTTCCCGATGAACCTTATTGACATATGCAAATTCCCTGCCTGCTCAAAAGTTCTCCGTTCAGTGATATCCTAAAAGGCGACAACTTTGAACTTTCCTCGAAGGCGGGCAATCATGTTGAGTAGAAATAAAAAGTTGCAAAGTTTGCTCAACAGTGTGGCATGGCAATGAAGGCACTCCCCCAGACTACAATTTGAATTACTCCGTCACGGTGTTGCCGTGCCAAGCAAAACGGCAATGTGTAAATGGCTTCAATTAAAATGTTGCTGTTCGCCTTCTCGCCCGCCCCGCCAAAATTCGTCCTTAATGGGATTTCTTGGCAACTCCTTTTTGTCTAAATTTAATTTGTTCTGTCGGTGACTCCTTCTGCGGAGGCGTCCCTCGGAGGCTTAGGGCGTCAGATCCTCACCAAATGTAACAATTGTAATGTAACTCCTATTTATGAATTTCCGGATTAGAGTTACATTTTTGTTTATTTGCAACTTTACTTTTGCGGGGGCTTCGTCCTCCAGACTAGAGTTCAAATGCCTGTTTAGACAAAACTTTTCCATCAAGTTTGTTGCTATGTTATTACTTTAGACAATAAAAACTTCTTAATTGAAAATTATTCTAAGTACTGGATACTTATAAATTGTTCAAAGAACACTGGCTTTTAAGGAGACAAGTCAAATTTGTAATTTTAATCATAAATGAACGTCAGCAATTAGTTTTTGATAATTGGCAGTAATTTCAACAATTCAGTATGTCCAATTTACTTATATCTGACTGGCTTTTCATAAGAGAAAAAGCTTTATTTAATATTATTTTAAGTTATTATACATTTTGAATTGTCTTTACCTCATATTATATTGAACGCAGAAATTCATTTAATTAATATTTGGTTACCTATATGCACTGAAATCTGATTTTGGGAATAAATGCTTGTTTAATTAATTCAATTTTCGGAATTACGTGACAACTTTTCATATTTATTTTCGATTTATTAAAACTTAAAAGCGTTTACAGAGCGTTTATTGCATACATACACATACACACCAATGTATTCGTTTTTTCAACTTTGAATTGATTTAATAGAAAAGTTTTAAATAAAATTTGTTTCAGAATAGTTTAAGGTAGTCTTGGCAATCATTTTTGATCATATTAAAACTTTATACCTACATACATACATGATTAATAAGCTTTTTATGAATATTTGATGTTTTATTGTTTTGTTAAATCTTGCATCATCTTTTTCGAGTTGCTAGCCAAAGTATGAAGTTCATTTTTGTTATTTGTTAATTAATCCGCAGCTTAAGACTCCAAGAAGTTAATTAATTTTTATACCTTACGATTCCAAGCCGCTTTTCCTATTCTGCTCATATAAAATCGTGTTAGCACTTACATCCGAACTAAATTAGTATGATTATAACAAAATCCAGAGAGAATACCCTGGACGAGTGTGCGGCCTGAAAATAGAGAATATCAAAGAATTTAGGATTATTTACGCTTACTAGAGAACTTAATATTTCTAGCCCACCTCGGTCTAATTTAGTTCACCTTCTCGCTAGTAATTAATTTTCCTGCCAGAAAATACTTGAAAAAGTGCAGAGCTGGAGATTTTATTTCACGCAAAATTCCAGTAAATAACGATGCCGCAAAGGGACCAAAGAACAAAGCCCAGCTACGTGGCAGGCATCCAGATGGAAACCAAACTTACACAACCTGCACATTTAATAAAAATAGGAGCTCTGTGCACCCTCACACCGGCCCCTAATCATATTTCCACAGCTTTACACGCCCTAGAAACGCCACATGGTATTTACTCCGTGCTGTGAATTCAAAAAGGGCTCCATCATCGATCCCCTCAACGGACGCCCACGCCGACTGTGCCACCCCCAAACCCGGGGGAGGCCGCCGCTGCCCGCCTGGGTGTGGATTGTTTTCGTTGAACGAATTATGGGACCCGCTGTGAAATTTTCTTCCCGCATCGATCGGGCTCCTCGCCATTTATTCCAGCTCATTACTGCGAGCGGCTTTAATGAAAGGCGATAACCAGCGAGACGGCAGCGGGTCCTGAAAATTTAAGACCCGCGATACCCAGGACAGCCCTAAGTATGTGAGGTCCTTAACTTAAAGTCCTTAAAGTGTTTACTTGCCGCGCGCGAGGTGAACTTACCGCCAGCTAGAATTAAGCCTTAGACAATAGACGCGTCCCCGGGAGCATCGGCTCTTCCCTAATTTATTCGGGCAAACTGCTCCTTTTTTAATGGCCGGGGAGCGGGACACCGGCGGCGCGATTTAAACGCCACCATCCACAGTATCGTTAGTCAAAGGAAATTAATTTGTGTTGACAGACGAATTGACTCCTCAGACTTAATTCTGTCGCCATGCCAAGCAGACACCGAGTGCCAGTCCGATTAATGGCCGCCAGTGTATCCTCGCAGGGTCCTGTTTTGCCAAAAGACGAAGTTTTATTGAAAGAATTTTATAATGTCTCCACTACCGCACTGCTAAATGCTGCGAACGTAGTGCGCTCGAATGTTGGCACAATTTCATTTTTCATTATTGCGGCCAATGATTTATTTCTGCGAAAAGCGACAGAATTTACTATCATTTGTTCGCCCGGAAGTTTTTATTTGCATCGCAGCGGCGACATTTAATAAATAATCATGAAGCGGCCGGCAGCAGCCTTGCCAATTAGTGCAATCTGTTTCAATTTTAGACGCCTCGGATTTGGAGCGGCGCTCTCTGAAGGGAATTAATTAGTCGGCCGAGAGTTGCTGACCTTTTTATTGCGCCAACCCCCAACCCCCTGCATCCAATTTGAAATATTAGGCAATAAATACTTACTCCTGCTGGCATTCATCTATTCCACTCTCGCGCTTAGTGCCGCTTTACCGAGCACTTTAAAGTTTAAAGAGCAGGTACACTAAAAGGTAACATCAGACATGCTGTCTAAAAAATAGACAAATTGTGTATTTAATGTAGCTGATTTTAAACTTATTAAACCATTTTGCTGAACTCCTTACTTAGAATTAGGATATTTCAACTAAAAGAGAAGAGTGAAGACAAATGTTCTAAAGATTGTCTACATACATATAAATATTATACAAAGTGTAGACAACTCGATCACAATACAAATTAGCCAAATGTTATAATATATAAAGTTGTGCCTAATTTATTTAATCTATAGTGAAATTTACTACAATCTTACGACAGAATTTCAACGGATTGTTGAAATATTTTGTAGAACATTTAAGGGATCTTTCCACTTTTTTTGGGTGGCTATTTTATTTAAACTGTAGAATATGTTTATCATTTTCTAGAAAGAGGTATTTTTTTATAATTTTTTAAGCCATGAGCGAAAGAAGATCGTAAATTAGAAATACAAATGTACATTTAACTTTTATAGACTAAAAGTCGGAAATGGTAATAATGTAAAACTAATTTTCATGAATATACATAATTGTTAGTGTTACGCATATGTATATATTTATATGTTCAAAAAAATAGATTAAAAATAAAATCAATGGATTACTCGAATGTCGACAGCATAGCTAGTCCTTTTCAGAAAAAGCTCAAAATTATGCAAGCCGTAGAAGTCATTAGTATTTAGTATGGTTTTAATTCATAAAATAAATATATAGCAAAATTAATAACTTTTCTATTGAAATTCATAAGTAAACATTTTTTTTAAAAAACATAAACACTTTTTATAACGACATAGTTGTTATTAGAAGTTGCTGAACGACTTACATATTTGTGAACTAACATTACATAATTCGAATTTTTTTTTGAATGCTTATTCTATCTGTAGCTTTTAACTTGATATAAGTACTTTGATAATTTAATATAAAAAATGTTGCTTCTATTTGATATATACTTATTGAATTGTTTGAATAACTTTGCTTGTAGATGATTTTCTTATTTGAAAAGAAGAAAAGTATTTGTCCTTTGTGATATATATAAGTTAAAATCGAATCTACTTCTCCTATGATAACAAAATTCAAAGGCAAACTTTAGAATCTCCCACCGATTTCTCTATCAATAGAATATATCCCAGCGGGAAATGAAACTATACTATCATGCAAACTTGATGTCTTCCGTCGAAACGTACGATGCATAACTCTTTATTGGATATCTTGTAGGACATTTGTACAGGCATATCCTGGGGAGGAAGCAGTTGAAACTTTCTGGGTGTACTTGCTCCTATCTTCCAAGGAATGAGGTTTGCATGCCTCCTCATTGGACACTTTATAGGACACTGTATAAGGAAAGGAGGCAGTCTAAACTTTTCAGTGTGATTTCTCCCTAGATTTCTTGGAAGGCAGCAAGCATGCATTGCATACCTAGAAGTAACTCTGGGAATTTATTATATATAAAAATTAAAACTTCGTAAGTACACAATTTCCATGTTTAAGTTACTTGTTAAATTTTGTTGTAGTCTAAAATTTAATTTTGCACTTTCGACGATTTAATATTGTTCATAAAAAATATGAAATTTTCATGATTACTTTTCTATTGAATATGCAGCTGTCACCAAAAAAGTTGTGTGAAAGATATGCGTATATATATGTAATAAATATATATATCTACTTATTTGTCAGTAGTATAAGGCAAATACTGCAATAGTAATAACAGCAACAAATTCTCCATAATTTAACAAACGACCGACAATGCACTTTGAAAGTTGGAATAAGTTCTCATTTCGGAATGAGCCATAATATGTAATTATTCGAAATTTAACCGCTCAATTAGTGTTGTTTAAGACTTAATTTACAATTAGATTATTAAATACTTGTTCATCGTGTGATAAAAATAAATAATTAATAATTATATAATAATATATATATATATCTTAACTTTTCTCCTTACATACCGTTATTACAATTTTCTTACTACTTATTGATTCGTTCAGCAAATTCTCCTTACAAAACCGATAAGGAGTTGGAGGTTTTAAAACATTATTATTATAAATCAATTCGTAATATGAAAATTGGGACCAGTACCTATAGGAGAAGAAGACTATCAATATTTATTTTTAGAACTCCCGCAAATTATTTATAATTCAGAAATATATCTAAATAGTTCCTAATTAATTCGGGTTGAAATAATTAAAACAAACAAAACATGTTCTTTCTCCGTCTATCCCCATACAGTGGATCAATTAAAATCTTCAACGGGTATACTTACTTACAAAATGTAGTAATCGTCTTCACAGTTAATAAACTTTTCTATAAATTTGTTTCTAAAAAACACCAGGAAATTACGATCTGTTTTTGCAAAAAATGCAGGAACCCCATTTTACCCCCTACTCCATTTTGTTCCATTCTCACTCTGCATTATATTGTCAAATATGAAATATCTCTTTGAAAAATGGATCGTATAAAGTAAACTTGGACTAAAAACGACTAAAGACTGATAACCTCTAATTCAAGCTTAATGCAAAAGGTTGTTTTTACCTTTAATACAAATAGAAGTTATGCTGTGGAAGCTACATGCGGTTAAAAATTTAATTATTCCAAAATTTGCAGAAATAATAGCAAAAAAGTGCCAATTATATCAGAAAGGACTTAAGGGAGCTCCATTGTTTCTCCCTTTCAAATTTCATTGGTCCTTAATTTAAAAAGTGCGGGTCAGCAGCGAAATTACGTGAGCTTTTTAGGAAATTATTTTTCATGAGCCATAAAGGCAATAAAGGACAACATGATTAAGTCGGCGAGTGCACCGGGCTTTCAATACCTTTCAGCTGTAAAATCGATTAAACCGTCCGATCGAAAGTGTTGAATATTTCATCAGCGGAAAAAAGGGATGGAGATAAATTTGGGAAAGATATCTTGAAAACGTCCCATCCAGCACAGATCGCCCTTAATTAAATCTCAAAAGTGGACGTGTGCAGCCGCCCAGGCTGGACCATCGATCCGATTTAATCATCGGACAAAAGCGCCGCAGCGGCAGACAATTCGTGCCGGCCTGCAAAAATATTACCAATGATTAGCCGGCGATGCTGCTGGACATGTCAGCGACATTACAGACATTATGCAAAATTAAAAGCGCACATGTACGATAAATTCGCATAAAAGTGATTTCATTAATTTTCCATGGGGACGCATTTAAATTCGCCGTCCGAATTCAATATTCGGCGCGGGGCGGCGCAGTAAATCAGTGTTTGCTGTTATTTATCACAGGTATATGATATCGGCTTCAATTATTAAAACAGAAGCAAACAGAGATGAATTGATGCGGGCCGCGAATAAATATTTTAACTTCTGCCACTTTACAAATGAGCTCCAGCTGCAGCTTCCTGGGGGGCGGGCGGGGTGCGAAGGGGGCTGTCGACCCGGCGGAAAATAGAAAACGCCCGCTTTTCTTGGCATTAAATGAGTTTTACCGCGGGTGGGTTTTTGCATATATTTCCGGTGAAATCGCTCCCGGGGGCTTAATAAAAAGAGGAATTTTTTTGCGCCCGCAGAAGACTCGGCGCTAACGAAATTTCACCGGGCCCTAATTCTCGTTTGCATGTAAATTAAGTCTTTGGAGCTGGTCAGATTTGGGTCCAGAGCTACCCGCCGCCGGGTCCACCTTCCAATACACGAATCATAACCGTTTCAATTAAAACTGCTGGCGGCTCTGCCCCGAGTAATTGTGCGGCTCCTTTGCATAATTTATTTGGGCAGATCGGTCTTCACTAGCGGGATTATGGGAAAAATTCCTTTATTAGCGCCATTAGTTTTGGTTATCTCGGCTCCCCAGGGAGATCGCGGGTCCCGCTACCTGCCGCACACCTCCTCCTCGAAGATGGCCCCAAGGAGCCACCCACGCCGGGGATCGTCATTCCGCACCATTAAGTATTCACGAGAAAAACACTCACAGAATAAAGTCGTCATTTGACGAACGTGTCATGCGACGAACAAGGGATGTGATTTGATTAATGGGCGAGCTCATTAACACGGCCAGATGACAGATAGACCCGCCCTGGGCTACATACTGACTTTTCCGCTCCATAGGGAAACAGCTCCATAAATTATTCTATCACCAGACCGTCACTCAATTGATTTACTGGTTATCGGGTGACATGCAAATTTCCAAAACAATAACCCAGCCACATCGCGCACATTTTTGAAATCTGCGGTTAAACAGAGCTCTCAGCTCTGCGGCAATTTTCATGTTTTATTGCCCAATTGACAGGTCATGGCAGAGTCTGAAAGGGTGAAGGACTTGACCCTGGATGGACAGTCTTCCAGAGGGGCGTTTTTTATGGTTACAGCCTTCCGCTTTGTCAATAGTTCTTTGTCCCTTTTAAAAAAATGTGCATATTCATCCGAAAGAAATTTAATTCAATTGGAAAGCCTTCGTTCTGAGGAAAAAAAACGATTCAAAATGAAATCACCTCAAAATCAAAGCGTTTTCACTACGACAGTGAATTTTAAAAACGAATATTTTCAAAACAAAGAATCAGCAATTTGGAAATACACTCAGGTGTTGATTAAATTTTCGAAGTGGTGCAACGATACAAATTGCAATTAAAATGTTCTCGCTTCAATTTGAATTTGCTGACTTTTCATTATAAAACCAAAAAGCAAAGTGTTTTCTGGTTCACACTGTAGAGAACTTACCCCTGTACATATATTAATTATTTAAAACAATAAAACAAAATTTTTTATTATATTTGAAATTGATTACAACATTTTTACCCCTACAAATACCCCCCCCCCCCCCCCCCAGTTAAATTGTCAACGCATAGTTGAGCAATAAGTAAAACGAAGTCTTCAATTAGGATGATGAAAATTTGTGAACAAAATATTTATGAAACCGAATTGCAGCCGCGATGAGGTCTTCATTGAGAAGATCAATACAATTGAGGAACTTGAGACCGAATGAAATTCTTGAAATTGAAAGAGCGCTTATGAATTGTGACTTTTGAAATTGTAATACTTTTGAAGTTCAAGATTTTGATTAAATAGTTAAATCTAGCATAATTGAAAAAGGTTCATAAAGTCCATGATACAATATCATAGAATTTGAATTTTTGATGGTTGAATTGAGAAATTAAATTTGCAAAAAGAATAAGATTTGATCACTGGAACCAGACATAGTGCAAAGGTTTATTTAATTACTTACATCTGTACTCCGATGTCAGAAGAGAAACAATAGTAAGAAACAATTGTCGTCAAATACCACTAATAATTTAAAATATGCTACCATCGCCAATAATTTTGTATATAATACAACCACAACACGTATAAACAGTCTATTAATGTCGTAATCTATAAATTTTTCTATTCACCTCTTAGTTTAGATTTAGATACACAAAGAATGGCTGTTTTATAGTACAATATCGTGTTGAAAAACGTTTTAAGTAGAAATTTCAAATTGGGCAATTCAGTGTGGTATCAAATTTATTATTTAAGTACGAAGTCTTTTCAGGTACATCGTTTTAAGAATATCAATATTGATTACATTTTATTTTGTGAGATTAAATAATTCATTAACATTTCTGATTTAGCGTAATACATATTCCTTCCTTTTTCTGAACAAAGTGTGCCCCCAAACATTATAAAATATTTTAGGCCGTTACGAATGTCATAACTTATATGTATATTATCTTTCATTTAGCTACTCCCAATTCCAAATATGTATATGAAATGAACAAAACTGTTGATTGATTTTATTACTATTTCGTTTGGTAATACAAATACTAAACAAGAAATTTGCTATAAAATAAGTATCCTCACAACTACAAATGGTGATCACAGTAACTGTTTTATAATTGTTGTAAAGTTTGCTTAGTGTTGAAATAGTCCTTGCTGTATCTTCGGCTCAAGTAGTTTTTCCACTAGACCCAGTCATCTTTTTGAGCTAGCCCAGTGCTTGCGAATGAAACTCTCACTTATACTTATTGTTCCTGGGTCGATCGATGAAGGTATGAAGTTATCTAAACGACAATAAAAACGCCCTACCTTGATCTTAATTCCCAGCTTTCGGAGCAGCAACAACTGAACTCGACTTATCTTTTTATCTGGGTACAAACGAAGTAATATCTGAGTTCGTTTCAATAATCAATGAGTCGACATTCGAAGGACTTGGAAAGTTTGATGTGCTATTAATATCCCATCGATGGGACCAGAGGAGCCCGAGCCCGAATCCGCAGCCAGGGAGAACTTAATAGTTCACAAGACGCTCCGCTCCGGCAACCCATTACACGGCTTCCTTTCGAAAATTTATGGACAACTTTAAGGAGACAAACTATGCCAGTCTGGGGCACACTCCGCTCAAGCGGGGGTGTATTGGGAAAATGATAAATTTGCCCATTCATTGCCTCTAGAGCACCATCTTATCTCCAGTGATTTCCTTCCCTTGGATAAATTAACCAAAAATTCTTCATGGCAGAGATTGGAGTCCAAGAATTGATTTCCGTGATTTTATCTTTCCGCTCTGAATGGCTTATTGATTGGTGCTATTCGGGGCTGTTCTGAGCTGCTGGAGAGCAAAGACAACTCCACGAGAATCCATCAGAATAAGCATGCTTGATTGAACAGGGAAAAATATTTCAAGGGAAATGGACCCGATAAAACAGTGGGACGCAGGGAAACAGATCTTGCACTAATTTAGAGTCAGACATCACCCTTTGACTTGGGCAATCACTTAGACGGATCCGGCGCCAGGGTTGGTCCTAGGCCGCACGTGTGTCTTCGAATTTCCCCCATTAAGACCCCAAGACTGTGGTCGTTTAAAATCGGGTATGTACTCTTTTGCAAGGCAAGCTGGAAGTGTCCGCTCCTCCCGAAATGGCCGGTCATTCGGTTCGCCAAAAGTGAACAAGTCATCAAAATTACATCTTCCTGCTCGATGTTCACTGATATGTTCCTGATAGGACTCGCCCGAGCTCCTTACCCTTATCGGCGAGTCAGATCACGTTTTCACATTTGAAATGCTTTTGATCAGGCAATTTGTGGAATTTCATGCGAACTTTCCATTTGGCCGAAAACTTATCGATTCCACTTGGAGGGGTTAATACGACCCCAGTCCGAGTTTGGACAGGACGTGCACGATTTTTGTGCACTACTTCGACCACAATAAAATTTTATAAATAACTCGTGTCGCCAACACCCACCCAAAGTCAGTAGCCGGAGTGATTTGGATTTGCAGTTCGGCACATGGAAATAGCTCGACTCACACATGTCCTTTGTTCCGGCAATTAGGCTCATTGTTGTGCTGCGGTGACAATTGTCACGCCAGGACTAGGACCCTTATCGGCCGCTATCAGTTTTGCGATAAGGGAAATCTATAACCAGATTAGGGAGGATTACGCGACTACCACCCGCATTGCATGCAGTTAGAAGGCAATTTGTTGTCATTCATTCGGACGCACGATGATTTTTTATACTGTTACCCTACACATACATATTTACCATAGAAATTGTATTTTAAAATACATATACATATGTGAGGAAACAAGAATATCATTGAACTACTTTACAATTTTCCAATAAAGAGTACACTAAGCTTTGCAGCGTCAAGAACTTGTTTTGTATCGCATTTAACTACAAACCATGGAAGAAGTTGAATCTAACAATGAGACAATGTTTTTACTTAGCCAACGAAAAGTTTGCTTTTAAACAGTCTCTAAAAAATTCGAGAAATAAAAGCAATATGAAAGTAACCTGAAAATAGCAATAACAAACTTTGCTTAAGATATATGAAATCCTTTACGACACGTATATGTATAACAATTAAGTAGAAAAATTTGTCAACAACGAACTTCAACCGCACTGGACAGAAAACATCATCACAACATGAATTATTGTACAAGATTTTGTTTAAATTCACCTGCTATGTAGTTAGTATGTTTAGACCAATTAAATTTTAAACCAGTTTCTCCATCCGATTGAGTTAACATTTTGGAAACACACGTTTGGTTGTGGTAACAATGCAGGATTAGCAAATTTACGTCATTCCATTGTAAATCCAATGTGTATAAATGGTGATGTATTATTTTAATAGCCAGCCCCTTGACATATTTAGCTATCAAATAAAAGGGTCCGATTAGTAGAATATAGGTTATAAAAACTTGCTACATGATTTACTAAACATTCTGCATAGTATATCATACAAATTTTATAAGTGATTAATTTTAAGATATGTATTTGTATAGGACTTCGAAGTTTGCTCTGTCAAAACTAGGATCCTTGCTGGCTGTTAAGGATGACTAAAATAACATAAACAAAAAATTTCTGCATTTTTTAAAATACTACAAAACAAACTCAAAAACTTTTCTTTTTTTTTTGCTGAAACTTGTTATTTGTGTCAACAAAAATATATTACGTTTTTAAGCTTGTTTTGTTTTGCTTTAAGTTACTCCTTTTGTTACCAGCAAAGTTTGAAGAGCTGAACAGGAACCGAAAGAGGCATCATGAACAATAATTTAATGTACTTAATTTTATTCTACTATTACAACCTCCATCATGCATTACTACGGATACAAAATCACATTTAATATTTACTGCTTAGGCCACTATTAAAATTACTAAACAATTATTTGCCATTCATTGCATTTTCAGCGAATTAAAGCAGCTTTCATCACAAATTGGCTTCATTAATATAATTGCAATTAATGGTTTGCATCAATATTAATTTACCAACTATTATCTTTGTGTTTTTATGTGTTCATTACAATTTTGTTCGATTAATTCGGGAAATTAAAAAATCTTGTTCAATTTCGATGTAGAGTAAATTTTCTACTATTTAGCATTTGTTAAATGATTAATTATTTCATTCAGGTATATCCAAAAATTTAATTTGTAATCATAAAAGAACAATTATAATTTAGTAATAAATGGTGCATTATCTATTTGTTAAGGGAAAAGGGTTAATACGATTGTTAAATTTGGGGCTGAAATATGAAACGCGGAACATTCCATTACAAATGATCGACATTTTTAGTGCTTAAAAATATTAGATAAATTATATTTATTGATATTTTGAAAAGACAGAATCTCTTAACTAACTTATCAAATTAAAATAAGTTCTTAATTTAAAAAGAAATTTGTCAGCTCTTTAAAATTAAAATCCCAACCGCATTTCCGTGTCGTGTATTGAATTAATTCTTGCGGCTCGAGGATAAATTTTCAGTGGAATTCTGGCAATTATTTAGAGATTGCAATTTATTAAAATTTGCTGGGAATATTTTTCCTTCTTTGAAGCGGCGGACAGTCCGCCAGGATCTCAACGCTAAGCGCATACAGAGGAGCAAAGGGAATATCTTCACAGTCTGCAGGACTACAAGTCCTCCCGATGGGACGGTGAATAAATTTAAGGAGATTTATTTACGGCGAAGTCGACCAAGTCTAATTGATTACCCTCTGGCCATAGGTCTGCTCTGCATAATACTGGCACCTCCATCCCCAGCGAATTTGTCTCGTTGAAATTATTACTTGTCCTAATAAAAAAAATTGTGCGCGTCGGGTGACACTGACCACTTTGCATACCCTTGACTTTTCACGCCGGCATTGGATTCAAAAGTAGCTGACGGTATTTTTTATATAACTGATAAGTGCACTACCTCAGACTGGATAACTCTTGGTCGACGGGCATTAACAGTCCAAATATCACACATATAGTCCCAGTCGCAGTCGTCTTAAGCAAGCAGTCAAATTGAATTTTTATCACTTGAGAACTTTGTTGGTTGCGCAAACATATCCGAGTCAGGACCTATGTTTGCTGTTCAGAATAACTTCGGATGGAAATCCGCCTTCGCCAGTTCGTAGATACACAGAGATTTTCATCTATTACCATTCAGGATATTGTTGATTTTAGGTGTTATGTGACGTCGGGTTCAACTGCTTCAACTTCTCCCGTAGTCGATTCACGTCCTTCGCGCCAAAATTCCTTGCGGTTGATTCTAAGGACTCGAACTTTTATGAGTATATTACGACCTTTATGAATAAATCTTGAATTGGAAGGAGCTGGAACCTCTGAAGATGCGTTCACGTCCACCAGTTAAACAAGTATTGATTCTCTATGGAACGTACCCTCAACTTGTTTGGCAATACAAAAACAACTAATAAATTCTGTAGACAACTCTTTAAGTTTTTGTTGTTATTTAGCATTATTAAATTTATTCTTACTTGAGTTTGACAAATTCAGTGATTCAACACCTTACAATTCGACACATGCTAGAAATTGATTGCAAAGGTGAAGCTTATTTATAATATTACTGAAATAAAACAAGACTTAGCCACAATATGCAAAAATATATCTTATAATATAACAAATTTCTTCAAACTCTTTCTAAATGCATCAGAATCGATATCAAAAATTGTAGAGTGTTAACTATTAATTTGAAATAGTTTGATCATATTGTATTTTGTACAATTTCGAACATCACCATGGCTTTTAAGATCATCTGAGGAAAACAAAATTTGCACAGTAATGAACAAATGATATAATAGTTTTTTCAAGCTGAAGTGTTTAAACTCAGATTACAAACGCTCTTAACGTAGCACAGACTAGTAAGATTTCAAATTCAACAAGAAAGAACTCAAAAGGTTTTAGTAGTAAGTTTTTTTTAAATAAATGCAAAAAGTAAAAAAAGGAACACCACATAATCTATAATCTATATAATATAGAAAATTGTACAAGAACAAGAAATTTCAGCTCTAAATTACTTTCAATCTGCACGTAAATGCAAAAAGATGTCACAATTGGTTGTATAGTAGATAAACAAATAAACTTAAGAAAAAATAGAATTTCTTGTGAAATAGTTTATTTAATATAGTTAAAAAAATAGTTATTATACCATACAAAACAAAAACATTTAATTGCTCCTTTATATCCTTCAGTTATTTAGCCCCTAATAGCCTCTAAACCTAGTCAGAAGAGTAGTAGTCCGGTGTAACAGGTCGGATCGCAACCTAAATTCAAGAAAACTATTTTGTGGGGGGCATAAAGACAGAAAATTGCTTAATTTAAAATGAAACTCTTCTCGTTTCAGATTACTTAAAATTGCAGTAAGGTATATGCCAAGGGACTAAAGAGGAACTCCCTTAGTGGAAAATCCTTTGCATTCAGTGGCACTTATGAAATATAAAATTGAATGAGATGAGAGCCCCCGAGTAAAGTTAAATAAAATTTTATTTTATTAAAGCGAACGATGTTCGAGTTCACGTGAAACAACCGAGGAATGGAATCAATGGGGGCATTTGCCGTCATGCTAATGCCGAAGTATTTGGGCAAATTTTCCGGCATTTACATAAAGTCAATAGTAACAATTTCACTGCTGTCGCCCCCATAAAACCCTACAAGAAGCCCACCCCATTCAAGGAATTCGACTATGACATTCCCACAAACTGGCTGTAAGCACCCCCAGGACCATACCTCTGAGATATTCTGAAATGTAGTTCTTGTTTATTTTATGGTTGGATGTAGTTCCTTTCGACTTCCAGACCCTGCCCCGCAGGTCCGCCGGATTCCCTCCCGCAAAGACTAAAGAGGAAGAACCCTTTCCTGGACTCTTGCACCCTACAATTGTATAAATATTCGATTGTGCATTAATTAAAATCACAATGGCTACTTGCTCGGCTGGCACAATCTCTGCAAGATCTCTTATTGTTGCTTGCAAGAAATGAATCTTGCCGCTAAGTAGATGGATGCTGTTTGATTCGGGTCGCGATGGCAGGGTGCTCCATTGGCCGCTTTGTGTTCCACCTGCTTTTGTTCTTCTTAATTATGAAACAAGAAACAATGAAGAATGCACTGTTGGGGCCCTAATCGGGCCTCAATAACGTGGGAAAATTAGATGTGCTAGTTGCTTGCGTTGTGATGCCCTTAACACCTCTTTTATCCTCGGATATACATAAATTTCAAAATAAAGTTATAAATAAATTCAACCCCTGAAAATATAACAAGGGTATTGTGCCAAGAAACGTGGCTCTTCAGTGAAGCGTTACATTTCAAAACACCTATAACTATAACTACAGGGTGATGACGTAGCAAACATTTACAAAACCTGTGTGCTTTATTTTATAAGAGAATTAAACGAGTAGTGAGAAATTACTTTTAGGAATTTAAGTAACGCTAGCTAATCATAACACAACATGATAAAATAGCAACTGCTTCTAAAACGAACTTGAAACAACTTTGACGAAAATATAAATTCTAAATTATTTCGAATAATATTTAGTAATATGTATGTAGGTTAAGTAGTAAAAAGAAATACACATTGCTTGTTTAATATTTTCAAAAGTCTACAAACTCTGTTTATAATCTTTAGTCAGCATAAATATTAAGCTAGAAAAGTTAAAAATTTAATGAATTATTTTTTTATTCGAGGTAATCGCTTCCTAAGCTAGTGAATTTTATTCAGTAATTAATGTTATACCTACAGTTCGTTCACCTGGGAAAATGCAGTTTAAAATTTTCAGATTATTAATGTTAGAAAATAA
Source organism: Tolmerus cingulatus (assembly GCA_959613345.1). Lineage (NCBI taxonomy): Eukaryota > Metazoa > Arthropoda > Insecta > Diptera > Asilidae > Tolmerus > Tolmerus cingulatus. The sequence goes on from OY390707.1 coordinate 53,805,722, forward strand.
TGCTCTTCAAATTTATAATTGAAAATTTTCCACTTTAGATGAATAAATACAAATTAACAAAATATTTAAATAAATTTACTTTGTACTGTCAAATATTTATTAATGCAAAGAATTTAGGCCGTGGTTAAAAACGCTTTTTTTTATAAAGCTCTGCCGCATTTTTGTAGTTCAATATGAATATGCTGCAAAATTACATAAAGACACGTTTGTTAATTTTCAAAATCATAATATGTATATGATATCGAAAAAGTACTCAATTAAATTGTCTGCACTTTTATGTTATTTCAAACAATTCAATTTTATATTTCGTATCAACTTGGAAGAGCATTAATGCTGGACAAAGGAAAGACTTTATATCCTTTTCTTTTAGGCTAAAGTTATTAAAAAAATTAGCATTGATTTTGCAGTTCTTCTTTATTAGTAAATTAGCAATTTGTCTGCAGCAAGCTTTTGAAATTGAAATGCTTTGCAGATCTACCTTAATACAAACTGTGCACGCATAACAACATACTGTATAACAGTGCTCTTGCATTTAATTTTTTGTTTACATAGTATAAGAGTTTTTGTTTTAACTCACCGCATTGAAGTAGTATAAAAATCAATAACCTATAGTGATTTACATTTTTTGTTGAACAAAAATTGTTTTTTGGAAAATGTTGATTTTAAATCTATGTGGTATCGTTTATTTCGCCCATTTCAAACCACGTTAGTTTTTAAAACAATAAAAATACATATAATCAGTCTTAGATCCACATGAAAAAGTAAACCAGAATCTTAAAACCTAGTGGTTAGCAATATGACGCTATTAAATAATTTAAAGGTCAAAAGAAAACTTGCACCTTTTTGGGGTGCTGCTTTCTTGCATTCCACTCTCCACTCTGAAAGACATTTTAGAATTCCGTAAACTTTCAGCATTAGATTGCATTAATTCAATAATGCCAGTTATTTAGATTTAGTGGATGGTACTTATTTGTGCTTTGTTTCAGAACTCGATAACGAAGAGTAACTCACTAAGCATTCTTTTAAGCAATTCGTTGCAAAATAATTTAACAAAATGATCAATGAATTGTATGTACATACATATACACTTGTACACAAAACATGTTTATACTAAGGATCTATTTGATTCTGCAAATATTTATTCTTCTGAAAAAACTATGAAGTCAAAACAGCAAGTTGTATGAAACAAAATCGAAATTTAAGACCTGTTCATCAAAAATTTATAAAGCAATTTCAGAACCTTTGAATTAAATTAGTAAAATTTTGTTAAAAGCAGTAGCTCTATAATTATGAAATAACGAATAATGAGAGCACCGATGACGACGGTGTCCTAATCGAGCCTTGATAATGCGGAAAAAAGTAGGTGTACAAGTTGCTTGGGGCACCTTCAACACGTTCCGGAGCAGGATTGCTGGGTCTGCATAAATTTCAATAATTATAAATTCAACCCCATGGAACTATCACAGGAGTTTTGGGACGTCTGCTGGCTCTACAGTGTGGCGTTACAAGGATCCGGGCACCATCTGAGAAACTTTGATAAATGGCTGCGCCAGGGGTGGGTAATTATTAATCGCGCGAAGTAGTGCACCCAGTAGGGCACACCTAGCCCACGGCCACAGGGCTCGGTCTCATTTACTGTCGCAATTAAACACAACTTTGCCAATATGTGGTGCGGCGGAGCCCAGTGATTGTTTTAATTTAAAGCGACAGCCCAGGGGCTTCCTTCTTGGGAGATAGTCGCTCCAGCTTCCGACGAACTTCTAATCCGCACCATGTCCGCAGTGGCCGTTGCGGAGTAATCTACAATACGAATGGTCTGAATTTGCGTTCCAAGGATATCTGAAGGTCATTAATCATTGGAATGACTCCGCAATGTTCACATATCCAGCGAGTCATGTTTAGTTTATGGAAGACTCGGGCCCGGGCACAACAAATAACGCCCGCCCATTGCAGCAGATTCCCGGGCATAAATCTGACCACTTACGGGGCGTATGAAGCCCCTGTGCAGCCCGCCCAGTGCTCTCATTTGAAAGTATCCTCGGGGTGATGGGAAACTTTTGCTTTTATATGACCAACGTCCAGCTCCTGGCTGCTCCTTTCCCAGCTCCTTTCTGAGCGACCAACAATCCCCGAAAGAATACTGCAGGGTCCGAGTCGCGGCGTCTCAGTCTCAGGAATCGGGATCGGAACCCGGACTGGGAACTGGGGACTGGGTCCTGGGACTGGGACGACCGCACTGAATCACAGCGGGCCAGTTCCCGGCGAATTGGATTTATTGCCAGCTTTGTAATACATCGCCAGCCCCAGCGAATCCAGCACTCAATTAAATTTTCTTTAACTAGAATTTGTATTACGCGATTGCCTAGAGAGCGCTGCTGGGATCTCCAGGGCCCGCCGGTAGCGTCGTTATTAAGAAAATAACTTTTCTCATTAAGGTTATTAACAAAGTTTTCTTATTCGTGGAAATAACACTTGGCTGGCGTGTACCTTTCCAAGCTCCTTAGGACTTGCCTAGAATGGAAAATCTCCTCCAGCCGGGAAGGAAGTTGTAGTCCATGCTCCTTTCGTGGGCTCCTGGGGGCTCCTTGGAGCTTCGCGCCGATTTACACCGTGCGGTAGTGCGGGGAAGGACGAGAAAAATAAAATAAAATCCTGCTCGCGTTGAGCGACGCACCGGAATAAATTGAAACGGATAAATGGTACCACGCCAGCCACCAGATTGCTTTCGGAACTAATTTCACCAGCTTCCCGGCTGCACCGATCACCTTTCCTCATTAAGTAACTTCTCAGCCGGGCTCCGGTCGACTTTCATAAATTGCACTGTCAGCAGAATCGCAGTTGGGCCCGGGTATTTGCCCAATCAGCAATTTGTTCTCGTAATCTGGGTCAAGATCCATCCACCGTCCAGGGTCTGCTCCGGGTTGACGACATTTTTAGTGAATTCGATTCGATTTTTTAAAGTGGCCACTTTCTGCTGGCCAGTGAAGCAGTCTTTCGCTGAGCATTGGAAGCAGGATGAACATTAAAATGAATTGTCGGACCACTTCAGCTTATGCAAAGCTCCACAGTCACTTTCGTGAACGATTCCCATATACGTGAAAGACCAATTTGCATATTTGCACAAGGGGAATGTGATTTCATTACACTATTTAAAAAAGGAATCTCAAATGTGCGGAAAAATTGCGTTAAAATGAGAAAGTACGCTAATTAGTATGAAAGCTTTCAACTTCTTAATTTAAGCTTCATTTTACTAACCAGAATGATGTTATGAAAGTAACTAAAAATCATAGTTTAGATCCAGCTGAAAGAACAAAATAAATAATAGATATACTTGCACAATGAAAATATGTAACTAAAACTAATCACGACGTTATTTTGTAGTTATTTATTATATAAAAGCTAATTTTTGAAATTTTAGAATATTCGCGGATAGTCCATATGCGATTTGTGCACAGGTGTAAATCATGATTTTGCCATATTTTTAAAGCGGACAGTATAAACAGTATTACTTTACTTACCAAAAACCAAAATACTTACCAGTGTTTAAAAGAAAACTTTAAAGTTTTCAAAATTTCGATTCTTAATTTTTTACTGATTAAAACATACTGGTGCAGTAGTAGTATATATAAAATGTAAAATTATTACACCGAACGAAACTTGTAACTCTATTAAAAATGAATATATGTATTTTTTTCCTGGTAAATTCGGATATTTTTACACGAATCATATCACATATCCTTATGACACATGTTAAAAGAACAAGTGCATCTTTAGTTAGTATCATTTCTTACCAAACTGAAGGGCATTTTTTACGCTAAAAATCGCATCAAAACTATGATCTTGTTACTTCATGAAAGCATTCTAGAAGCAGCAATAGTCGAGTATGTACACTGTCATGCTCATGTACTCCAGATAAAACTGTTTTCCCTGAATATAGGTCACATCAAAAATATTTTTTCGACACTTCAACAAAGTACCAGAAATATTATCCTTTAAATGTTTGCGCCCCTGTCATTTTTAAGCTGGAGACACATTCAGCGCAACGACGGATTCAAAACTTCACGAGCGAAATTCACCATTATTTCTGCATTTTATTGCAGATATAATTCCGGGTGCTGAATGCGTCCTATTGTGTACCGAGCTCCGGTTAATATTCTCTTTATCAACGAACTATACCTTGGCATTATGATTTTATGTCGGACGAAGAGGAAAATTAAATTTCGAGCTCTCTCGCCCTTTCTGTTTTTCTACCCCAGGTTTTCGTAGTGCCGGAGCTTAAATAAATATTCCACTTAGCTATCAATTAAACAAAACCACATCTGCTCGGGCCAAAGGAGAAGGACTTTTTGGTGGATTGCAGCGTCCTGGCATATTTCTGGTTTGTCTAATACAAATTGAACATCCTTTCGGGATTTTCGGTCTGTAATGGAATGCAGCCCTATCAATGTAATTACTTTCGTCACTAGGGAGCAAAAACCAAACAGAATTGCTATCCAGAGTCAAATTCCGACAATGCTGCAGAGGATTGAATATAGCCCGAATTTCCTGCTCAAGCACTCTTCTGTTTCCTCGGATTTAATTAGTGTAATCCCGTCAGAAATACAACAGGATTTGGATAAGGGATTTGTTTCCTTTTGTTTTTAATTTAATCAATTCCTTTAGCTCTTTATTCCGTTAAGTGGGGGTGTTCTTCCTCGAATGGTTGTTTTTTGTGAGACAAAAATGGCAGAAGATATCTGTGAGGTAATCTTTCAGAGATATACCTGGGAAATGAATCAATTTGTATCTGTCATGAATAAAAGTTCTTACGTTTGGTAAAGTTGGGCGTAACTTTTCGGAAAATATTTTGGTAGTGTTACTTATAACATTTGATTTCCGTAAAATATTTAGCCAGCATACCGAAATACAAGAAATACAAATAAGGGGAAGTCAATTAGTTTTGGTTAGTCGGTCCTTGTCGGTATATTCTGCTACTTTCTTACCAGCAAAATTGGGCACAGAATAATATATGTAGTATTTAGTTAGATAATTAATCGAATAATTTACTTGAGAATAACTTTATTCGTCAATTATGGATGAAAAGTAAAATCATTATTTTGTTTTTAAATAACGTGAAAGAAGTTTATATGTATGTAGGTAGGTTAAGATAGAATTATGATGAATAGTTTTATAAATACAATATTGTGGACATAGTTTCCTAATTTGTTCTTAACTACCAGGCAATGTATTCGATAAAAGGGTTATACTGAAATATATTTGAAATCCTTGTTTTTCTTTTAAACATTTAACTGATTTTATTGATAGTTTGTTCTCTTTGAGTAGAAATTCCTTCAGTTGACCAATTTCTGGCTATAACTTGAATCTTAAAAATTTCAGTAGCGATTATTTTAATTTTCATTGTAGTAGCCTTACATCAAAAAATATCGGCTGCTACATTGAATTTACAAATTTCCATATCGGATTCAAAATCGGCATTCCCAAAAAGCTTCGGACATTGACTTTCATGGCAGTCCCTTGCATTTTAATATAACCATGAAAATGTTCTGTGAAGAAGATAACGAATACGATTAAATTTATTTGTTTATTCGAAAAAATATTACGAATCAGCTTTAGTTATTCATCAATTGCGAGTAATAAATTTTTATTCGTAATTATTTTTCGCTATTAATGCCGATCGGCCAAAAATGCCCAGTTATGGTTAATAGTTTTCCAGAAATTGTCGCGTGAAAAGCGACTAGGAAGAGATTATTAATGAAGCACTTTCCTTTTAACGAATAATTAAACATTTGTTTTTATTATTCCTTATTTTCTATAAATAAAAGCGGTTGAAAATTTATAAAATTAAATGAGTAAAATCCAATAATTAGTTCTGCAAAATCGAAGATATGCAGATATGGATTTTTTTGTTAATAAAATAATGAAATATTGAAAAATAATAACATATGTATGTTTCTAATTTTAAGTCTACCGTTTTTACACGGATTGATTTAAATTGAATATATGTATGTAATATAAATAAATGCCATTATTTTGCAACCTTTTAGATAATAATAATTTATCCTTTCATTATTAAAATTATTGTTATTACTTAATAATCATTTGACAACTTAATGCAGAAGGACGATTTTATTACTTTCCTTAAGGGTATTTGAAAAATTATTTAATTTGGTTTTAGTATTTAAAAGATATGACTATTTGAAAAGTATTTCTTCAAACTATAGAATGGATGTTGAAGATGCTTCGCTTTTACGTAACTAATTTATAAGACTCTTGGAACAATATGAAAGTTCGTCTTTTTGCGATGCGTTTCCGCCTAATAAGTAATTAAAAAACCTGAAACCTTCTGGGAAGTTTAGTCGAAGAATATACTAAATAATCACACTCTTCATAATAAACCTTGCCTTGAACCAGTTCATTGTAAGCTTCATATTTTCATTTATATTTCATGAGGAGACAAAAGCGACATCGTGGGTGACTAAGAGCCCGGGAGGCCATTAAAAGAAGAACAATCACTTTTACACTCAGTCTTTAAAATGCAAAATAAGACAAAAGAAGCCATAAAAAGCTCGTAAAACCTGGAAATTATTAATATCTTATGACGTGCTCACGTAAGCCATCCAGCCGTAGATCCTCAGATGAGCTTATTGGCTTGGCCTTAGCCCACATTTTATTTAGAAATTCAGCAGCTGGAACTCCTGAGTATGATTGTTGAAAGAGCTTTGTTTGGGTTAACCAACCGTTAAAATAACGCCGGATAAGGTTTACTCTGCGCTGCATTGAAGGAACAAGCTAATCCCTAAACCGCCTTCGTTTCGCTAGGTCTTTTGATTTGCTTCTCCACGGATGCATACATTTATGCATCGCCGGCAAATGTGCCTTGCTCCAGCATAGTTAACATAACTAAGGAATAAGGACAAAGTGGCTAGAAGTCGCTATTTCGCGAAAGCCGTGGATGCATTGAAGTAATAAATCAAGGGGTTTTGGAGTTATTTCTGAGAGGATAAAGTCCCGATCTTGCTGGAAAGCAACGAGGCCAATGCAGCCTTCCCTAGCAATTATCCCAAACTGAACTAATTTTTAAATTGGAAATTGAAGAAAGATGGAAACATTTCAATAGCACCAACGTGCATTCCAATTCTCTCATGAAAATTGGATTTTTTCGGAGAATGCAATGAAAATACGTGTGCTACCATACACTAGACTATCCCAGAGTAAAGGGAAAACTTTCCAAAAATCCTGTTTGCGCTCATCCAATTTCTGCAGCCACTCTAATCCCAGTGATTAACTCTAAGCGGTGATAATTATGCCCGCACGAGTCCTGCCAATACTCATTTATTTCAGCAGTAAAATTTTATTTGCGCCGTACCATCGATTGCCGCTTAATCGCAACTAAAATTTTCCGACCGAATTAATCGACGTAACACCCTTTAAATACCAAACTTGGATTATTTAATCCAGCTAAAATTTCTCGATAATTATCATTAGTCACTTCGCCATGATTAGATAATTAAAATTCTTCCCAGTGCACACCTAAAGAAGCACCTGTGCTGGCTTCAGGATATGGCTTTGATACCGTGCTAAGTGCTCGTGGGAGGGATCCACCTTCGGGTTTCAGGGGGATGGTGACGGGGTCCTTTCTCTGGGTGCATTAAAGGCGACGGAGCCACCTATTTATGCTACCATTGGGACCATGTACTGTTTAAGGAATAAATCCTTCCTGCCAATTACAGCTTCAAATTAAAGGAGTGCTTCAATACCTATTTCGGTTTTTTACCACTGGCGATTCAAATTAATACAATTTTATTTGCGGTCAATGCGACTTGCATGAACATGTAACATCTGCTGTAAGAGCTTTCTTTTGAATCGCTATGAATTATTCAATGCTTTTGTGTTACAGCTATGATTATTTTTGGGGGAATTTGAAAAGATTTGAATAAAACTTTCAGCAAATACATGTTTCAATTTTAGACTACAATATTTATAGGGGACAAAACAAATATCGAATTTTAACTTAATCAGTTTAAAATATTTCAATAAGCTCCAACATATGCAAAATTTTGAATTACTATATGTTCATTTAAAGTTAATTTCTAATTCTAAACCTATATAAGCAGTAGAATTAAATTGCTGAACACGAAATATAATAAAATATTTGACAATAATGATAGCGGATTAAATTTATAGGATTATTACATATAAACTGTTGTGCCATACATGCAGATACCGAGAAATGAACACTAATTTTTCACTTTTTATCCCATTTGTATGGACATCAAGCTCGTTCCAACGTATTTATTCTTATTTTTATTGTTTTTTACTTAACTAATTTGTTGTTTTTTAATTTATTATATTTATTTTCTATTTTTGATCTGTCATATCTATCACAAAATAATCTAAAAATCTAAAATTAAATATTTTGTTAATTGCAGCTTCCTGCTTAAATTTTCAATATATTATCGCTGTTGTTATATGAAAAAGAATTTAAAGTAGTTTTTCCAAAAGTAAATCCAATAACATCATAACATTTTTGTTTGTTTTTGTTACAGGGTAACGATTAGTACGAAACACTTATGACATTAGCCCGCACTTGCATTTGATTAAATTTGTCGCCTTGATTAGTAGTGGTGATCACACTATCATCTATGTAGATTTTCGAAAACTTCAAGTTTTCAATAAATTAGTTTTATTGAAATAAAATGAATATAAAATTTAACTTGTTTTGGAGGAAATGAGAACACCTTACAAAACAGCAGAACTCACCACTGGTCGGATTTAACGAACGAATATGAAAAAGGACTAGGACCATCACAGTAAAAGTTTACAAAAGCATTCTTTCCAAAGGGTAAAATTTCGCACAAAGTAAATAAAATGTTAAAATTAAACGGCTCCACCTGTTGTTTTCTATGCAGGACCTTCTGACCAGAACATTTTTATGAAAAACTGGCGCCGTAGGATGTGCAGGCCACTCTTGCTGTGAAAGATTTATGGGCTGTGCCAACTGCAAAAAAATACTTGGAAATCCTGTGAATGGCGGCGAAACCCCGGGATTTTAGGGAGAGCCTCTGTGCTGCTGTGGTACATTTTGAAGAATAGTGAATAAATGCGCCGGACTCAAACAGGAACTATAATGAGGTATGAAAGGGACATAAAAGTGAGTCGTAAAATGCGGGCGCTTGCAAGGAACATAGGTAGAATCCAACCCAAGTGCGGAAGATAAAAGATTGTGGTGGAGAAAGCACTTTAGACGCTCGTAAAATCGGAGTTTATGTGGAGCATTACACCAGGGTTAAGATGAGAAAAATTTGTCTTGGAATAGTTCTGTTTAATTTACCGTAAAATGAGGGCACCAAACTGAGTACCCTTACCAGTCGGTCCAGACTGGTCCTTTGCATTGGTTAAGCTTCCCTGCAGGAAAATGCAAATAAACAGGGATGAGCTCCCGTTCTTAATTGCTCCAATTAGAATAGCCATAAATAACAAATGCAGCAAGATGGTTCTATTCAATGGAGTCCTGGAGCGTCCTGTCTCATAGTACGCAATGAGCACGAGGTCTGCTTTATTTCCCACCGCCGCCGCTCCCCGGAGTGAGCCATTAAATTTTAATTAAGCAACGCGCGAGCTATTTTCGCGAAGCACGCACTGTGCCCCGCGATTGTTGTCGGGCTCCGGGGCCTCACAAATCAACCCTTATCAGGGCGGAAAGTGCAGGGTCAACATCGAGCTCAATAACACAATTCGCCATTGTTTTCGATTGCATACACTCGAGGTAACAACACTGGAGAAAGAAAAGTTTCCCTATTTTCTTAAAAGTTTCCTTTGGTCCTCGAAGATTCGCTATTTTGCATTATTTGCATCGAGCGGGATGGCGCAAAGCAAATAGACAATAGCGCCAAAAAAGTTTTGAACCATTAAAAACATCGGGTAAAAAACAACATGCACTCGAAAAGTGCTCTCGTCATCCCGACGGTTGCGCCCCAAAGAAGCATCTCAGGACCGGACTATCGATTTGCGCTTTGACCAGATAAAGACATGATGACAGCATAAACTAGCAAGCAACTAAAAAAGGGTTCTCGCAAAACGTCGGTTGAAAGGAAAACTTTTCTGCTCCCTTGAGTAGACCGGCTTTCGAATAGACTTGATTTACTGAAAGGGAAGAGTTGCCAAGAAGGGTGGCCGGGAAGTTCCTGTGACCCGCTGGTGGTCTATTAAAAAGTTTTCCATCCAAAAAAGGGTTGTATCACAAATTTCAAATTCAACGCTCGTTGCTTCAGTCAGACCGTGTGATCAATCGAAACATCGTATTGATGTGTGTTCGCATTTTATTCTCAACCGAATGTACTACGTATTTCGAAATGTCGTATTTAATCCACTCTTTACACCGTTTCAATTAGTTAATTAGAAACCCTAGTAAAACTGGAAATTAATATCATCAAAGAAAATTAAAATCTATGGTTATAGTGATAAACTGTTGTAAAGCCATTTTCTAATTTCCCTCTGTTTATACCACTTAGGCAAATCAATTTCTAGTTTCAACCTAATTTTCTAAAAATTTCCCAGTATTAGGCTTAAAATTTAAAGAAATATTAAAATATATTAATAACGTTTCCAAATTAGAATAAAATTAAAATATGTAGATGTTGCAATATCAATAGTAATAATAACATTTTCAAATTACATAAAATCAAAACAAAAATTCAATACTTCAATATTAAAAGGAAAGATACAAACGTGGTACAAGCGTTCAAGTATAGTTCGATTTTATCCAAAAATACAAAAATAATCATACTGCTTTTATTCGCTGAAGTTCATTGTCCTTGCAGTGGGCTTACTTTTCCTATCTACTTAATGACTATTCACTTAAAAGTATTAAACTTCAAGCGATCCCGTGTACCTTAATTAGCCTTGAAAAAGGTAAATTTCCAGTAATTGGCCATGAGATTGGGATGCAGCTCATGAGCAAATAAATTCAGGTATCCTGGAAGATAAGTATCTTCCAAGAAGGATGAATCGATAATAAGACCCCAGCAAGCCTTCAGGGGAGCTATCCAAGCCGAAATACAATATCTGTCCACAGGGGTGAGTGACGCAAACATTACCTTGAAGTCAGCCATAATAAGAACTCCATTCAGAGATTATTAAAGAGCCACAAGTCATTGGTTTTTATGGGGGACAGACACACCCCGAACGCAGACCCGTCAACTCGAACGGAATTTGTTTACTCTCCCCCGAGTGGGACGAAAGCGCGAAATTAGCTTTCTATTTGCCGATAAGAACAAACAGAAACAACAACTGAAACTCATTTGGGGCTCCGCAGATATAACTCAACTCGGATCAATAATGCTCTTATGGCGTTGTCCACGGGCATCCAGCATCCAGCATCCGTCGAACGCGCTCCAACTTTCTTCGAAAGCGTATTACCGAATCTCGGGTGTGTGCGTTGCTGAAATTGATTTCGGTTCGGCAGCCACTCTGCCGTCTAATAAAACTTAATGCGCTATCAATATCCGTAAATTCACAATTTTGCAGCTTCTCGTCGGTCGCTTATCCCCATCGGAAGAACTGCACAAATCTACCCCTGTACCAAGGACGCTGGCGGACTAGAAATTCTTACAAAAATCCCGGGCAGGATACGTGCGCTAAATACACTTTAGTTCTTCCCGAAAATCCTCTTGTCCAAAAAGTTTAAACGCTGCGACACTCAAGATTGTGAAAATTAAAGCAGTGCCTTTCTTTCTAGTTTCCTGGTTTGTGTGGTGATCTTAAAATTTTAAAGAATTTTAGAATTTCAGTCAGAGGTACTTATTCTACACTCCAGAGCCATTGAATTTAAGACTATCTTAAAATTTAAAATAGAACTCCATTTTAGGTTTTTTATGACTAGGAGGAACTGGTTAAGATTTAACATATAGTACTTACTTTTTTAAGCTATCTTATATTCTTACAGGGTTTGTACATTATATTTTAGTAAATGTATTTTAAAGAAAAAAAATCCTTAAAACATTATATTACAACATTTAAACTTACTATTACGCAACAATTCGTTAGCAACATAAATGTATTTCATTTTATTTTATCATGTAAATTTTAAACATCGTTTGGTTACCCTAATAATTTACTATAATTTATTTAAAGAAATTTAGTAAATCGATGCCTTGATGTACCTTTCTTAGACAAGTGCACCACACGGATCCGAATCCCTGAAAAAGGTAGGTTTTGATCATGTCCAAAATGGAAATGTTTTGGGTTGACTTTATAGGGCATTATTATGAAACACTGAAACTGAAAATCTGAAAGAACTTTACAGGAACACTTTCGAATCAGTACAAATTTTGTTTCGAAATGTTGCCAAGTTAACGGAGTTTTAACCCACTACTTACATTTATAGATGTATTTTATTAAAAAAAAGTGTGAATTAAGCATGCTCAAGTAGATGTTATACACACATATGTATGCATTTTATATTTCACCTCGAGTAGATGCTTAGATGAAATTGATTTCGACTTTTTAATATTAACATTCTGCTTCGGATGCAATAAAAAATTAAAAAGGAGAAGGAAAAATGAGATTTTTGTAATTAACCTCCTCATTAACTACTGATTTAATTTTTATGAATCCATTCAGCACAATTTAATCAATAAAAGCATTAAAGTTAATAAAGTTTATATGTGTTTCTCCAGGATTTTTTGCTTTAGTTATACTGATCTACCGGTATACATACGCAAATGTAAACACGAAAGGAGCTTCAACTTTTATTTTAGAAGGAAGAAGAATAACAGATTCCCATAACATTTTGCCGTGATTGATTCATTGAATTATTTCGTGCTTTCTCACATACGGCTGGACAAAGTTTATAATTTCGAAATTCGTCTTCGTAGCATTTTCACATACATCTTAAACATTCTTCAGCTAAAACTTTCGACAAGTAGAAAAGGACTTCTGAAAAATGCTTTTTCAATTTAAGAGGCATTGAAATTAAAAACAAAAGAGTTATATCTTAGTCGTGTAAGAAATATAAACTCTCCACTTAACACTGGATGAGTTCTGTGAGGAGAGCATCGTCCTGCTAAGAATGGAAAAACTGCATCAATTTTAATGCGCAAAGAAGGAAGAAGTAGAAAACTTCCGGAACCCATCTTCCTCGAGTGCTTGGAGTCCCAAAATGGTCAAAGTATCGTCATTTTAACAGAATTTGCATTTTAGATGGGCCCGAGGTTGATGTTTAGAATCGGCGGCTGCAGCGTACACTCAGAACAGTTTTCGCTAATCCCCGCTGCGAATCAATTTGCGAAAAGTCAGGAAGTAATTTTGAAAAGGGGACGCCATGGAGACTTTCACGAATACAATTTCACATGCAGCAGGAGCGGCAAGCGCAGGTTTGCGTTAAACTTTTTCAAAACTTTATTGAACTCGAAACGACATTTTTCAATAAAGTTTCGATCTTCATATCCAGCTCGAATTGCAAGAACTTCTCAGTCGCTTCCTCCCGAAATGAACTCGTATTTTTTCAGTTGTTTCCCAGCACAGACGGCAAGCAAAACAACTTAAGAAGGAACAAACTGGTCCAATTTGGCACAACTGTGAGACTGTAGAATTCAATTTCAAACAATTTCACTTAAGAGTTTGCCGGCGATTTTTGTTTAAAATTTTCGCAAAATCGTCCCGTATACACGTGCGCCCAGTAAATTATTTTACGTGCCAGTGCCGGTTGCATTCGGTCCTCTATTCGGGCTCAATTACTGCGGTCAGATATGCGCCGGCATTAAGGACGAAATTTGCACCCTAGTGGTCACCGACGTTCCAGCTCTAAATTTTGGCAAACTGATTACGGGCGGCCCGGAGGTGGCCCTGTTCTAATGCGGCGCTCCGTCGAGGCATCCGCAGCTTCATCTGCAACTTACTACCATCTGTAATAAGGCAGGAAATTGAGATAAAACTGAAAGTTTATGCAAACTCCACCTAAACAGCACTCGGGGCTGTTTCACTCTACTCCATGAACAAAAGTTGCCCCAATCGAAATAGTTTCATGTGGGGGCGCATTAGTGCGCTCCGGTGTGCCGGAAGTGGGCGTCGTCGTCCTTAGCGACAACAAAAGGGAAGTCGCATTATCAAAATTTCCCCCGATCGAATTTGCTTCCATGGAGTATTTGAAATGGCGGAACTGCTCCCCAGGAATTATCCCAAAAACATTGACAACAAAACACTGGGGAGCAAATTAAATATTAGGCACCCGTCTCCCGAAGGAAGATTTTGATTAAGGGCCTTTGTTTCTATAGAGGTAAATTCCAAATTGAATGAAACAGAGCGTTTCCAGTGCTTTGTTTGCATAGCCCCAAAATATGTTTTCACATTTTTTGCATACCTTAGAGGAATTTAGGACGAATATATCCTTATCGCCCTCAGTTGATGCTACGACGGGATTGAATTTGATATCAAATTTGGAAAATGACATTTTTATTGCTTTTCCCGAAAATATTTAACAGATTTAAAGAGTAATAGAAAAAATAAAGAAAATGTCGCGAGTAAACATTTAAAGGCCGATGTGGGTGATTCTTTTAAAACGTCTAGCGTCAAACAAAAATTACAGGAATTCGTTTTTCCAAGAAAGTTTTAAAAATAGGTTTATTACAGAGAAAAGCTTAAATCCTCCATTCCAACACTGAAAGGTTCTGATTTGTAATGGAAAGAAACGATTATTCCAGAGGAGCTCCAAAAGAAGTCAGCCTGATCTTTGCTTTTTAAATTTATTTTTACAGCCAGTTTTCTTTTTAATGGTTCAACTAACTCTGGATGCCATCAAAGTTTCTCTCCAGCGATTTTAAGAATCCTGATTCCAAATCTGTTTTTAAATCACTGAAGCCATCCATCACTTATATTAAATGGTCTCAAGGAACTTTATGACCCTTTGTTTGAGCATTTTTCCACTGATGAGAATATTAATTTATAAGTGTTGGCAACAGCCTTAGTGTATGTAATTACGGGTACATTTTTTGTTTCGCATATTGTGGACAAAACAAACACAAACACATGGCTACTATTTCGCTAAGGATGTCCCTGACGCCTCAATTTCTTTTAATTTGTTATTTTTTCGACTTTAGAATGTAAATCTCCAAATCTGCTAATTGAATAAATCGCGGCTTTGGAGGAGTAGGATACAATTTAACCAAAACAGTTTTCCAACACTTTAGGATAAAAAACAAAATATAGGTGTATTTTTTAGATCAAATCTTGCAAGTCAATTTTGAACAAGTTTTCGTTATCAGAAAAAGATGTAAACATATGAAAACCCGATGACAATATAATATAGTATATTTCATATTTTTCTCAATTCCATATGACGGGCGCCTCAAGATGACAGATTATCTATTTATTCAGAACCCCCTTGACATTGGTATCAAAATAAAGGGTTGGACGAATACAAAATTATAAGTTACGTGACCTCATTCTTAATCCAATACGGCAAGCACCCTAAGTCCCAAGATGACAGATTACCTATTTCTTTCCAACCTCTTTGAATTGTGTATATCGAATTGCAGGATTCGACGAGTAAAATACGATAACAGATTCTTTTTAACAATCCTTTTTAAAATTGAGAACTTATTTTTCATGACTGATATATGGATGTATGTATTATTAAAACGAATTACTTTCCACAACTTAATTATTTCAGTCAGTTTTCTAAAAGCGCAATATGTATATATCCGACGGCTTAGGAAATTTAAACAATATTTATGTACAAAAATCGTTCTCTTGAAATAATTGTTTTGATTTCCTCTTTTAATAAAAATATTTTTTCAACTTTAAATAAAATAAATGTCTGGTATAAAAAATTAAAGTTTTAAAGCTAACATTTATTCCTTGCATAGAAATTTATGTACTCTGCAGCTACATTAATATTTTTGTTTTTGAGAGCTCAATAACAACAAAACTATCTACCTTAAAAATAACATTTCTTGACAAGAACACGTGTCGACGTCAATAACAATGTACAAATAATTTGCAGCAATGTTGGTAATACATGAACTTACCTGTTTTGCCCATCTCGCCTTATGGGGAACTTTTGAATAGAGTGAATATAAAATATTTTCCAGGACGATGCGTCTTTTCTTTGCCCTTCAAATGGTATACATATGTATGTAACTCAAGGGATGAAAAATAGATAGACTCTAAGACGACGATATAACAGTGTGACTATCGGTCTTTGAACATAGGGTACGAAAATTCACATGAAATTTATTCTCTGCGTGAAATTTTATGATAAATGAAATGTTCACGTTACTCTACTTTACAGAGAAGTCAATATTAAAAATATAGGGTTCACGTTACTGAGGCATTGGTCCTGTTATCGCAAGTCTACTGTAATAATTAATTGTTCCTTGAATTGGCGGTTCATTTTTTTCCAAACTTCAAAGCAAATATATGTACATGTGCTGTAAATAAGACTTTTCATATTTTATTTAAGCTACCGAATATGATTTTAACATAATTAAACCTACGAAAGAATTGAATTTTTGTGCTACAGTTTACATATTGACATTGTTAGCTGCTTTGAGATTATCGCCAGATTAACTTTGTAAAAACTTATTTTTTTATTATGATAAAGAGAATTTCAAACATTTTCTTAATTTTCTTACCTCTAAATTTTTGTTTATTTTTATGGCAAGTATATTGTAAAAGTAAGTTTTTTAAAAAATAATTAAGTTTAGTACACTGACGCCAAAAGTAGACTGGTATAAATTCCATGCTATAGAAAGCCTGACAAAAAGTTTGGTTTCACGCTGACTTCAAAAATCTAATAAGATCTAGAGGTGTCGTATTGTAGGTAGCAATGACAAATAGCAAAGTGAAAATTGTATTTGTTTTGTTTTGTATAATATATTTTCTTTTCTTTTCTTTTAAGAAAGTTTTTATTCACCCATCGTCTCAAGAACCTCCCACAGCAAAATGTTGTTACTCATTGTGAGTAGAACCCCGTCGATTCTAGGGAAGAAGGTTGGGACTCTATTCTTCTTTTATATTTTCTGAGACTAAAATTTTAAAGTCTTTGTCGAACACGTTAAATGTGGAAATGTGGGTCAGAGTTGATCTGATATTAAAGAAAAATTGTATGTAAGCTTGAATTAGGATTTGGAAGCCCTTGTTTGTATTTGTTTGGCTTGGAATTTCCACCACGAATTATTATTTATAAAAGTTTTTCTTAATTTTTAGAATTTTCAGATAATAAATTCGTGAGCACAGTGGTCGCTGTGTTTACATGAAAATTTTTCTCTCACAATCAGGAACTCGACGCGCATCCAACTTTTGCTTAAGCTTCTATCCCTGGGGAATCTCCAGTAAACTCCGGAGCACAATACATTTTTCCTAATTAATTTCGAGTTACAAACTTTGAGATTAGCATATATTCCGTCGGAAAGTTGAGCGCTTCATTTGCACATGATGTGCCTGGTAGTGCTCCGCGGTGGATTTGCGTCACGTCTCGCCCGTAGTAATTTAAAGTTGTGCGGAGCCGAGTGCGACAAGTACAAATGAAATTCGGAAATGAGTGGAGATTATCTGGGAGCATGTATCACGTCCTGAAAATAATCGTGGTAAAGATAAATATTTTGCCACTAAGCGTTCAGCTCGGCTGGCATGTGTCGCATTATGAATAAACAAATGAGCAGGAGGCATGTCGGGCCCATCAAGGGATTGTCATTCATTACGTCGGGCCCGGGTGTCACCTTTCATTCTTATCGGGCGAGGCACTGCCACAGCAATTTGTTTGGAGCCGCCGGGAGATGTGGATCCAATACATGCAGTGATCCCTCAATCCTGCAGGAGTACGGCGACATCCTCGGGAAGACTTCCCCGGCTAAAGGAAAAGTTTTCGTGGGAGGGCGTTGGATGGGAGGTCCTCGATAACCCGTCCTCGCGCCCCAGAAACCCTTTCAACACCCAGCCCGCCCCCAATGGGGCTGACAAAAGTCCGTATTAACGATGAGTGGCATCAACGCGGTCCGCTCTGATTTATTGAGTTAAGGGGACCCACACACGGGGTGCGAGCGACGTGCAGTGATGAAACAATTGCCTGAAAATCATTTCCACGGCATATTGAAATGATGTGAAAGCCGTTGCGAACCAGCAGGCCCTGCTCCGGGGCTGCTCCGGGTCTGCTCCGGTCCTCCCGTGCGGAATGATAATAAAGCAATAGAAACGCACGGGCACGTCTCCTCAAAAGCGACTGCCACGGCTCAACTGCCTCATAAGGGCAACTATAAACTTTTCACCAACAATAAAGCTGTTTCTGACTGTGTGGAAAAATGGTCCCTGAGCCGCCCCCGCACGCACCCCATATAACCGACCTCGCCACACGATCCTCCAGGAACCCTGCGGCGAGGACGCCAACTCTCGGGCTTTGGGGCTATCCCGGTCCCGGGCTATATGCAGCCACCGAGGATCTCTGACGTTGCCTTTCAAATCGACAGAGCAAAAAGCCTGCGGTCCCAAAAGGGACGAGGAAAGGTTCCTTAACTAAGGCGGCGGCGCTGCCTCGGAGACCATCGTAAGGCTGTGTCTACAGTGCTCATCAGTTTTTATTGTTACTGCTCGGGCCTTGTTTATGTTAATGCAATCGTTGCTAATGCCGCGCGGATGTGCTGCCGAGCGGCAATGGCTGTTGACTGATTTGAATTTCATTCCTTCGCCATTAAATCTCGATTGTGACTACACAAAGATTCGAGGCGGCCGGGGCCCGGGGCCCAGTTCCCCGTTCTGCCGCGATTTCGGGTTCAATGCACAGGAAAATCCCTTGCCAGGAAACAGGGCTCGTAACAAAGGTAGAACGCCACGCACCCACACTGATACGGGTCCCGCCCCAGTCATCCACTGGGACACAGGACCCGGACTAGAAAATGTTCACTACGGTCGTGTTGAAGTAGGCTATAGGAAATTTCTTTTCACTCAACAATATTTGCATTGTGCACTTTTACAGCTGAAGCATTGAGAGCTCGAAACCGGGAAGTTGCTTTGAGCCAAGCTGTTGTTTGCTCCTTGCTTTTCCTGCCCCAGCCCCACCCACTTTTCCACCCTCGCTATAGTTACGAGTTTGCCATCAGCTATCAGGAGCCACATTACGATGCTCAGTTTCTGTATCTTCAGAAACTTTCACCATAATATGAGGGAAAAAGAGTTATGGAATGTAACAATTCCTAAAATATTAGCAGTTTTTAGGTTATGTGCTTTGAAATAACTAACTTTAAAAAACACACAAATTACACAAACGCTGCTTTTTACATACATGCGGTGAGATGTGCCTACATCGGTGGAATAAAGAGAAAACAAATTGGCCTTTCAAGAACCGAACCATACACAACACTGGCTTTCAAGTATTTAATATAGTTTCATTAAAAATATGAATATACAGTAGAAAATTAGACGAAATATTTTTGACTGAACATTTTTTCTGCGGTTATGAAAACCAAGCCATAGTTGATCCAATTGCTAAATAAAAACAAAATTCTTACTATAGTATATAGTAGATAAATATTTAAGTACATACATACATACAACAATAAAAACAAGAAATTCCTAAATAATTTTCAATAAAAAGGGATTTAAGTCTTAATTTAGAATTTCAAAGCAAAAATCGCTTTTTGTGTGTACATAGTTATGTTAGAGTGTTTAGAACTTCATAAATCAATTTGTTTGAAGAGCACTAAAACTCCTCTTTAATAGCCGTCCATAGTTAGTTGAATATCAAATTTGTTTTTCAGCTGTAAAAGCACTTTGAAATACACTGTAAAAGGACACCATTTCAATACTGTCATGCAATTTTATTACAATTCACGAATAATCATAAAATTTTTTATTAAAATTGTCTTCTTAAAGGTTTCATAAAATCACACAAAAGCGAAAAGAGCACTCTTTTGCTCCCACAGAGCTCTTTTCCGAGCAATAAAATATAATCACATGGTTGATTTTCATTCTCGGAGTACAATAAATTTATACTAGAATAGCTCGAGTATACATTTGCAGTTTATTTTTCTCGTCTGCATTAAGAATATTTCGAAATTAACTTTATTATGGTTTTTATGCAACGAAATTGTTTTGCGAAATAATCCTTCAAATATTCGAATTTGACGTTCAAACATTAAAGGATTGAAATAACAAATACAAAAAGCACTCAGTATACACATGAAAAAGGTCAACTCACTCTTGTGCTCTCTTCATAATAAATTGAAGGAAGTCTAAGTCCAGCTTTTCCTGCGAAATTAATAAGTAAAGATCTTTAGATGTTCAAAACTCAATTTTTTAATTTTACTTAATTGCTCGTTCTGAAAAAGCTGTTTGGGAACAACTTTTAACATAAACAATTTTTTCGAAATAGATACCGCGAACTAAATTTTCTCTTATATGTATTGTTTTCAAATATAAATATAATAAAACAATTTCTGATGGGAAGAATTTCGAATTCTGAGGGAAAATTTAAAGACGTATTTTTTAGAATTTTTTGTCAGTATATTGTGCTCTCGAACATAAGAATAACATTGGGTGTCCGAACTTCTGGAAGAAGCATCGCTGTGCAGCAACGACGAAAGAGCGTATAGCGGAAACGAGTAATAATTGGCGCTATGTAATAAGAATTCGACACACATACATAACTTTGTCCTACTTCCTTTCTTCAAGTGCAAATCTTTCGGCTTATCCGGATTATTAAACTGCCAATGCCACGACTTTAACGCGGCCTTGAAATTTTACTGTCCACCCGCCCAAAGAAGTTTCATTTCGAAAATTAATAATTGACCTTTATGTCTTTCAAATACGTTGGTGTTATTGATTTATCAAAATCCGTGGCTATAGACAAATTCTTTAACAGATCCTTAACATCTTATAACTTTATCAAGTCTGGTGCACTATTATCAGGGGTGGCTCTACCTTAGGGGCTAGTGGGGCTTAGCCCAACCATAAATTTCTTAAACAAAATTGTGTTAAAAATATCAGCCTAAAAAATGTGTGAAAACCTAATTGCACTTTTCTTTTCAAACGCACTATGAGCGACGTTTGTATCACCATCAGAAACTGTAATTAATACATTTTGCAAGTTACTACATACATATAAGCTTAAAATATATCTCTTCTTCGCTACAGGAGCCAAGCAACTCTTCATCATTAACAAATTTTACTATGCAATATAGAGAACACGGCACATTCCATGCAGTTCCAACAAGAAAGGGCCAAACAGATCCAGCCCCAAGCCAACAAATTGTCAGGGGTTACTAAGAGACTAACCGATAAACAACAACAAAGCTCTTAAGTTTTATTCTCCCGATAAGTTTAGTTTTATTTCTCTTCTTTTCCTTCTATGTGCGCAGGACTCAAGCAAATTAGCCCTGGTTAGGAAGATACCAATTGTGTCCTAGGTCCAATTCTCTTCATAATTTTTATATTTTTATCTCTACTGGCTCATGTGTTTCAAAGTGTATTGGGCTACAATGTTTTGCTCCGTGGATGAGGGAATTTTATATACATTTATATGTGTGAAGGTATCCTCTAACACTTTTATCCGATTTGGCCCCATCGGATTGTGCATCGGATACCGCTTCGGTTGCAGCATCGAATGCCGCGTCGGATGCCGCATTGGATTCCCGATGCGTTTGCGTTGCGTTCCGTTGCGTTCCGTTGCGCTGCGTTGCGTTGCGTTGCGTTGCGTTGCTTTGCGTTGCGTTGCGTTGCGTTGCGTTGCGTTGCGTTGTATTGCGCTGCGTTGCGTTGCATTGCGTTGCTTCGCGTTGCGTTCCGCTGCGTTGCGTTGCGTCGCGTCGCGTTGTGTTGCGTTGTGTTGCGTTGTATTGCGCTGCGTTGCGTTGTATTGCGTTGCGTTGCGTTGCGTTGCATTGCGTTGCGTTGCATTGCGTTGCGTTGCGTTGCGTTGCGTTGCGTTGCGTTGCATTGCGTTCCGTTGCGTCGCGTTCCGGTGCGTCGCGTTCCGGTGCGCTGTGTTGCGTTGCATTGCGTTGCGTTGTATTGCGCTGCGTTGCGTTGCATTGCGTTGCATTGCGTTGCGTTGCATTGCGTTGCGTTGCATTGCGTTGCGTTGCGTCGCGTTGTTTTGCGTCGCGTTTTTTTGCGTTTGGGTTACTTTGCATCGGATCGTATTCCGCATCGGATTCCTCATCGGACACCGCATCGGATGCCGCACCGGTTTCCGCATCGTATGCTGCATCGGATTCCTATGATACTGCTGCTGCTTGATTTCTAAATTTTGTACATACATAGATTTGCAATCAGAGAAATCGAAAAACCCTCAATACTAACGTTCATGCCTTTGATATTTTCAATTGTTGGCCACAATCTTGGGTCTGCTATTTTCACATTCGCCAAAAAAGTAACCTATATGTATGGTATATTGCACCGGAATATGTGGTACCTTCGTCGAAAAAATGAGTATGATCGTATCTAGCGTTTAGGCCTGATGGGCTGAATTCGCCATCGTGAATTTCCAAATTTCGAACATAGATTGCCAATAAGGACATTTATGTTAAAGCCCCCAAATGCCAATTTTCGTGCCAATCCTTTAATATTTTCAATTTTTGGCTGCCATTTCGGGTCCGCCATTTCAAAATTCGGGTATAAAAGTAGCCTACATGTTGGACCGGAATGTGTAGCACCTTCCCCAAAAAAATTAAACTGACCTAATTCAGCGTTTGGGCGTGATTGAGCAACAATCAAAGAAAGAAACAAACTTACGACGTTATATATAATATAAATTTTATACTTTATAGGGCTTGGGATTTTTTGGAATCGATTTAAGTTTTTGTGTTTTTTTTATTTGTAACATCTTGCCTCCCGCCTTATTATTTAAGCAGTAATTAATACAAATAATAATTACAAATTACAGTAATTTGTAATTAATTATTTAAAGAGTAATAGTATCGCTCAAAATACTTCAAAAACTATTCAAAACGAACTTTTGGATTGCATTTTCAAAATTTATTTAAGTGAATTAACAACAGATGTCGGTACTTCAAATTTTATTTTTTTTCAAGCAGCTAAAACAAAAGATATTTCCTGCACTTCTCAAATGGTGATAATTGTGCAATTTGTGAAAAATAAATTGGCGGTAGAACAATTTTTTTTCATTTCCGATCTGCACGATCGTTCTGTACAAAAGATGGTTGATGTACTAACGGCTGCGCTTAAGCAAATTGATTTGGGTAACAAATTTATCTCCTAAATTTATGATGGAGTTGCTAATAAATAGGCCTAAATTCAGCCTTACAAATAATATTAATTATTATACTATTATAATTATTACACATGCATATTTTCTAATTTTAACACTTTCTCCGGAATTGTAAAACTCCTGTTACGGAAACCGAACACTTTAATTCGGTTACCGCTCTGAATGTGGCACATCTTGGGTAGAGCGGAAACCTGCATGCGTTCATTAAGTTACTTTTGTTTTTTTTAGTAGCTAGCCCCACTAACGATAATTTCCACGAGCCGCCACTGACTATTATGTAACTAAGTGGTGCTTAAAATTTAATTGGCTCTTTGTGGTAAAACTGACAACATAATAATATGTTATTTAAGGACATGCATTAAAGCAGTTAGTTCAAATTTAAGTTGTAACGAACTTACTATTGAAACACCTATAAAATAGTTTTTTATTTGTTACTTATAGAGTATCTATATAGATAAAACAATATAGTATGTAGGGAACCCCGTAAAACAAGGGATTATAGCAGGATTTTGCGCTAACAACGTTCGAAAGTTAATAAAACCCTTAAATTAGGAAACACTTTGCCTGCTGAGCAGCTAAATAAGCAAGTAAAGTAGACATACCGATCGCTATATGAAAGGAAATATTTAGTAATTAGTTATAAAGAAAGAATATTCAATTTTACAAAGTCCGTGACGGCTGCATAGTGATGAAGAAGGTTTTAAATTAATAAATTGAACTTGAAACATAAATGCTATATTTATTTCCTAGAACATACTATTTAAAGAAAAGTGCACAGTACTCAAATAATCCAATTCTTCTGAAACAGGAATTCCAGAAAAAGACGAAAATATTATTAAAATTCTGTGTCAATTTCATTTCCATTTGCCCTCGTTCATATATAGCTGACATTTTAAAGAAGTCAAAAGCTCCTTCCAGATTTGCTTGCTTTTCTACAATATTATTCCAAGAAAAAGGCTTCCTATATTACTCTTACCCACTTTTTATTTCAGTTTACCTAATGTGTATGATAACTCTAGTAGAAAGTTTCATCTCGGAATAGTTTGGACGGTCGCAGTTGCAATAAAAATAGCACATCTAAAGGGATGTAGATTTCAATTTTCCCAGCCAAATTAACGTTATATGAAATAATTCTCCCGAAGGATGTGCAGAAAAATGTGCACCAGGTGAACTCATTAGTCTCGCGGTAAACAGAGCAGTCGACAGTCCTCGAGAGGTGGTCCATATCAAAAGATGTTGTCTATTGCACAGTTGCGCGCCATTCTTTTTCCATTTGTTGTACTTTAGGATCTCAGTCAACTGAATGTGTCAGTTGCAAGGGATGAAAAAGTCAAATTAAAATTAAGGGAAATCAGAAGTCGTACTGGCGGAAAGTGGGACACACCCTTAAGGAGCCGGATCACGGGAGCCCGGAATCCGGCCGGATAGAGCGGATGCGAGCGCACGTTCATCTCCAGAAGGAGGTTCGGGCACAAAAATCCGGCTGAACCGAGCACACCTTATAACCTGAAATGTGTCACTCAACAGAAGAATTTCATATTTCAACATTTCGAGGAAGCGAGACTTAAAAGCCCCTGCATGTCAGCGTGCAAACTTCTGACGAACAAGTCTCCTGACATTTTTCTTGCGTTCGCAAGGCTGGAAAGTTCCTCAGATGAAAATCTTGAAATCCGGGATGGGTCGGGACCCACCAAAAACGCTTGGCAATCCAGCGATAGACTTACGATGCGAAAAACGGCGGGTGTCGGAAGGGAGAAGGATTACCGGCAGGTTATTAAGCCTGCTCGGGATTAGGGGTCTAAGTCCTTGTTGACTGAAATTTTTATTAGCCCTCGATGCAGGCGAAGTGAGTGACGACGAAATTGAATAAAGTTCACCGTTCCGAAGAGGAGTCATTAAGGAGTCTTAGGAGATCAGCTGACGGCGGTTGTGTTTAAAGCGCGCCCGGCGGAGTTTTCCCATTAAAGTAGCTCCAATGGCGGCGGGTCACCTACCCGGAAAGGGAAGTTTTTAAGAAATCCACACCGTTCCCTGCAACGGCTAAACAAATTATTGACATCATCAGGACCCCGGCGGTGGCGGGAATGGCGGCGATAACGACGTTCGACAGGCCCACAACACCCAGGAGCCACTTTGCAGGTCCCTTTACGGGGCGGCCCCGGCCCGGGACGGGCATAAACCTCAGTCCCGGGCATTATTTTCTGTTTGTAAGAATTTTTGTTCCCGCCGGATCTTGAGCTCGAGAACTTTGAATTGCTGCGGTTGACAGGAATTTATAGCAGCAATTTATGGCATGGAGATAAACTGCACATAATCTCACCTGACTCCAAATTTCCGGGTCGTATTGGGGGGTGGTGGGGCCCGGCAACTGCCACCTGCACAAAGTGTAAAGTCGACCAGAATTTTATGGGACTCTTGAACAAGAGCACTAATGAAGGTCTGGAGGTAATGCAATGTGGGCAGATGGTTCAAATGTCAACTTTTTGGGGTTAATCCAAATCGAGCCGGGAGGGACCGACTCCACCGCCTCGGGAATAATTGTTGACCCGGCTGCAGCGCAAGCAGCAGCAGGAGCAGCAGCAGCAGGTTCGGTGGTGGTGGGTCCCGGAACGGCTTCATTTTTAGGGATTCAAATTCGAGCTGGATTCCACTAAATTTAAATTTAATTTGGGAAACGATTAAAATTTCATTTGGGCCAAATTGAAGTTTATGCATGCTACAGGAAAATTGGTGCTACATTTTGCTTAAAATTTAATTAAAAGACAAAGAATGGTCGAAAGTGCGCCCGGTTATTTATACGCCGGGACGACACCCGAAAGCAGCGGTGCAGAAGCCAAGGCATTATTTTAGTGCCCATTAACACATACGGCCCCATTACTTTCTATTATACGGGGCACTTCTCACTAAGAAGGTGCTTTACACGAGACGGAGCAGCCTCCCCGGACGCCCGACCCGGCAACCCGGATTATCGCACTGCAATTTGGGGAAATGCACTCCGGACTCACTGGCCATGCAAATTGTGAAATAGCGCTTCTTTCTATTACAAAACTGTTCTGCGTGAAATTAATCTTTATAAATAATATGCTGCATGTAATTACTTTTACGTTCTAGTGACCGGCCCCACCCGACCCGTCGGGCTCCTCTGCGGACACTTTGAGATGGCCGCAGCATGAGAAATGAGCTGGGGCTGGACCTCTGCAGCGCTTCCGGCACGTTCCGGATGCTCTGCGTGCGCTCTGATTTTGATGACCACTGGCGAAGCTCCTTACACAGAGCACGCTGCTCTTGTTTCACCTGGATGCACGTCAATGCTATTAGTTTTAATTTAATTTATTTCGCTTCCTCATTACGTCCGAGCTGCTGGAAACATTTTTTCCTTCAAATATCCTCTAATTTAGCTTTACTTGATGAAGCACCTAATTCAGCATCCGCACTGGCCGAAAGAAAGACCATTTAAGCAAAGTGGTTTTTTCCAACATGCATACTGCATGAGATAGGATAAAAGCATTATGTCAACTTTTTAGAAAGGCAGTCTACATAAGTCTAAAAGCAAAAATCTGATTGTACGCTTTGTGCACTTTTTCGACTCTAAAAGTACTACTTTTATTAACGAAAAATTTTACTTTAAACCATTTCTGTAAAAATGGAATCTTAAACCTTGTCTTACACATTTTCAAAGGTAACGTTCACAATGAATCGGCGTCACGCTAGTACCTTAAATCTGATTAATATTTTAAATTGTGAATTTTAGGGAGCACCTAAGTAGGGTCATAAATAAAAAATAACATTTTCCTTATAAACACTAAATCACTGCAAATATTAAGGATGAATCAAAATTTAAAAATACGGAAGAAAAACCAAAAATATTGAATTTGAATGTCTCGTAGGTTATGAATTATTACTAAAATTATCTATTCTACTGAAAATTTATGCAAAACCCATCAGTTACAGAAATGTTTGTGTTGTTAAGAGTTAATGTCAAAGTCAAATTATGTACAAAAAATAAGTGAAATGTACAGAACGTAGATTTTTAAAGACAATAAAAACTTAAGCTAAATCACTTTCTATTATTATTTTAACAAGTATAATTATTCTGAAAAAAGAATAGTTGTAATTATCATAATGATAATCAGAAATTATTGAGACGGAGAAAGATACATATAATTATACTCTAAGAAAACATCAATATTTGTTATATGTATTAACTAGTTTTTACGGTACTAATAATGATTTGTTAGTTAACACATACACGAATTCGATGCAGAAAATTTCTTTAAATGTACGTATTGTTATACGGAATCTTGTAATCCGTAATTAAAAGAACATATGAGAAGAGGTTGATCAAAATATTATTAAAAACCTTTTTAAAATTACATTAGAAGTTCGCATTACGTATATTACGTTTTTGCGGTATTTGGAAAACAACAAAATAAAGACGATATCCATTATACAGTTTTCTGTTTTTGAAAAATTTGACCTCAAAGAAAATGCTAATTAATTAAAAATATTTCGTCAAAATTCAAATTAAGAACGGTTTTCTTTGAAATCCGAAAAATTGGTGAAATTCAGAATCTTTTTGTAATTGAACCATATTGAAACATCAATTCATTTTCAACTCGTTGTGCATACTACAATGTTTTTCAAGATCTTAGGATAGAAACGATCACAAGCTGGCTGTTATTTCTAAATTTAGGTTTAAAAAGGTTTAGGTATAAGCCATGATTTTAAAACTACGCACTTGTATCGAAAATATTCCAGGACCCGGGAATAACGAGCAACCTAGCCTGAATAATTTTGTGTACGACAAACTGACACAAGCCACTTGACTTGACGTATCATCCACCCGAATTTTCCCAGAAGGAGGATTTAGATTATGCCCAGATATACCCCCAAAGATTTAAGTAAAATGATAAAATGTTAAGCTGCCCCGTCATGGCCCGTCACAGCCCGAAAGAAATTACGATCCCACCATTCAGTAAATTGTTTCGTCAGAACACCCTTCCCGGGCTGAGGCTACCCTGATTTGAGGGAGGTCAGAGATCTTCATCAAGAAATATGTGACCCCAGGCGGGCCGAAATCGTTTTATAGTCCCTGCGCTTAGCCGCACACCAGCCCCAAGATTGCAAGTTGTAACTAGGGCTGAATCGGCGGCTCCGGGGGTTGCGGGCTACCCCAAAGATTCGCCCGTGTTCGACTTTATCGCCATAAGCATCAAGCAAATGGACTATAAATCACAAATTTAACACCTTCCATCAAGCTTAAAGCTTACATTTCCATGCATTACTAAAGCTCATGCATTTCAAATCTGCTCGTTTCCGGTAAAATCGATTTCGCTTTCTCAGTCCCGGTTCCTCTCATACAAGAAGGAATTCCCAACGGGTTGAATAATTTACCAAGTCTGGAAGCGCTCTCCTTCGTCGGGTGTTTGATAAATGGGTTTTCGTTAGCTCTACACACGCAAAGATTTACTGGAGGCAAAAAGGTCATATAATGATTTTGCGATGGGAGTGACACCATCAACGCAAACAATATGAGCGATCTGCCTGACCGCAGGCCTCCCAGTGACGACGCCCGAACCGCAGGAAAAAATATTCGGGGGTGTTTTCCATTCAGCGATTACTAAATTAAATCCATTCTTTCCCAAGTTTTTCTCATTCATTTCTGGAACTTTTTCACGAGTTATCTTCATGTTGGCACATCGTTTTGCCTTCATCTTAAAAAAATCCAATCGATTCACAACGAAATATCTTCCCCCTAAATCGCCTTGCACAAAAGTTGGGTTTGATTAATTCTTCAAAATTTGTCCACCCTCACAATAAGTTTTGAAGCACTAAAATTGGTTTGCCATAAAATAGTTAATCCAGAAGCTATAACGAATTGAATCTGTAACCTTATTGGCTAAATCTAAACATCGTATGAATGCTTCATTTGCCAAATCGATTAACTCCAAAAGCAAAAAGTGGAAAACACTGATTAAATTATAATACTGTCGTGCGTAAAAAATTAAGACACGTTTTGTTATATTATAATTACAACTTGTGGAAACAATATAGGAAACTGTAAATACAAGTGGAGCATTTAATTTTTTCAATCCGACAAGTACTTTAAAAGCTATAGCCATCGAAAGTAAGAGCTACATGGCAATTTGCAAGTGGTCTTAATTTTTTACGCACGACAGTATATAGTATATTTATTTATATACATATATATTCACATTTTTTAAATAAAACTTCGTTTTCTACTACAAATTCAAATAAACTTTCTTAAAGATACAATACCTTTACGAACAATAACTATTAACATAATTCATTTGAAATATTAAATGCTAAACTTGTATCAGGGATCTTAGTATTAAGTTTCAGAGATTTTCAAAAGTGGAGTTAATCGATTTTGCCAGTGAACCATTCATTTAATACTTTTACGCCATAATAAGCGTTAAAATAACTTCTTTATTCAATGTTTCACACTGTGTCTCTTTTACGTGAAAAAAATTTAAAGTCCAAAGTAAGAGAAACTCGTCTGCCGGGCCATTAGAATCTTTGAATTCCTTACTTCTCAAGAAGAATTTTAACCACTTTTTCCGACTAAAGATTAAAATAAACCTACTTCCGACAAATAAATTCTTATTTGAAGTATTAAGTAGAATTTATTAAGACTTGGCAATTGAATTATTTTATGGTATATCTTAATTCAAGGCACGGGGATATTTTTACTTTCTTTGAAGTTATTCTTAACCTTAATACATACACATTCACAATATAAAAAACTTAAAACTTATTTAGAAGAAATGAAGTAAGCAACAAATATTCTACACAAAATTCGAGTTTACGCAAGATACTAAACATGTACTTAAATAAAAATGTTAACTTATAGTGATTTCCGTTGCTTCTCAACGCTCTTACTAAATTAATTCAGTCAGAACCATTTTGCGTATTTCATAATTCAACTCCTTCATCAGTGGCCATACTTTTTGGTACCTTCCTTTAGAAAACGGAAAAATCTTCTGCCTGGAAACATTTGAATATCCTTTGACCTTGAAGATTAACTTAAATTTTCTTCTTGCCGCAATTATATGAATGAATGCACTGATAAATTCTCCACAATTATTATGAATGTAAAACGATTGAATATTATAAATTAACTTCCAGCGAAATATAATTACATTTTACTGAAAAATTGAAAAATACTTCATACATATTCAAATATGTATACTTATACATTTCCCAAAACATAGGTATAGCATTTTCTATTTTTCTATTAAGCTAAACCTCTAAATGATGGTAGTTTTTTAGATGATCGGTCTTCCTTAAAAATTTGTCGTATTTTAAAAGTTATGAATAATGGGTTTGTTTTTTGGGTAACGAAATGATATTTTTCTTTTTGATTGGTTTTTCAACTATTATAAGTTGGAAAGATGGAAGGGGAAAATCCCAGAAACCAACTCTCCGAACCATCCTGGTCGAGGATGATTGTGTCGCTTTTTCGAGTTTTGGTCCGACCGTGACCAAAAAAAAGGTCATGATAAATTTTATTCAATTTTTCTAGGAGCAAGTTTTTCTGCGAAATGAGAAATAATTTATCACGTCTTAATTAGTAGGGAAATGGCAGGCTTCTCTGAATTAGCGGCAAACTAACTTTGCTGTTTTGTGAAAAAGTTTGCCGGCAACTTCAGTGAAAGCTGCGGAAGCAATAAAGTTTGTCAGCAATAAATACTTCCGAACTGAATCCGGCCCTGAAATTGAAATAATAAGGGCCTACGGGTGCCTTTCGGCCAACGCCATCGGTGGTGTGGCAGGGGCAACCGGCACGAGAGGAGACGCACGTCCTTGTCATTCCGGGGCATAAAACAAAGTTATATTGGAGAGCTGTCATCAAAATCCTGGCTCACACGAGCTCCTAAATTTTATGAAAATTGCCTTCAGTCGTTTAGATAAACTCAGTGACTCTAGGGCCCGGGGCACTGCCAAGACGTTTTCGCCCCATGGTACGCATCCACTTCGTTTCGTATTCGCGGGGAGGCTTCACCCTTTAAGTGCACATGACTCCCGCTTCATGCTGTGAATGGGAACACACGCTCCCGGGGGGTGACATTTTTCAACAAACAATGGCACCAGCTAAATCTGTGTGCTCCTCCTGCAGGACCTGTCCTCAGCTCTGTCACACACACCTCAATTCAGTACATGGCAAGCTACTTGCACGGAATATAAAGTCGCTGGAAGACTCCTCGTGAAACATAATTTAATTCCAGGACAACTGTGCTGATTGTCTAGGAATCGGCTCTGGTGCTCCAGGAGCTCCGCACAGTCCTTGGGCGGAAGTAATGACGTTACAAATTACGTCGTCTCTGCCCTTCGCCTTGCGACTCCAGCAAGAACCCAGTCACCGCCTCGCTAATAATTTATTAATAATAGTTGGTTGCTGGAGCATGTATTGTCCATGTGTCGAAGACGAACATCATGTGAAACACCTCGCCTTATTTTATGGTACACGCCATGATTTACGGGGAGTGTTTCAATTACGGATGCATTGTCGTTTTCGAACCGTGTCGTGTTGTTTCCATGTAACTCTAAATTGATCGCAGAAAGGGATCGTCAAGAGGTGGTGGTTGCTCCTTGAACTGAGTTTTAATGAGGAATTTTAGAAAATATTGCAGGTATAATAGACAAAATAAAGCTTTAATGATTAGATCAAGAACATAAAGCAACAAATGTATCGCTTTTTCGAAGAAATTATCAACAATGTAAGTTTACAGGACCAAAAATACCTATTCTGATGACAATATACGATTCTAAAGTATTTACTTCTAATTGTAAGTTAGCTTCAACTAAAGTTGGTTTCCTTAAAACACAGCTCAAAATCGAATGAAAAGTAAATTACTGAAATTCAATTGCAATAATTTTCCTTGTTTCCAGGCTAGTTTGTGATTTTCGGGGAAATGCATATATGTATATTAAACACAAATATAGAGCTTTTTTCTAAAACTCATTATCTGTAATCTAAAAAATTTGCTGAAGTTCTACTAGTTGGTTTTACTATAAATGTAGTAAATTTTGAAAGAAATACAATATATCGTACAACTAAATGAAAGCATGCCTGTATTTAAAGTACCACTTATCATGTAATTCAAAATTTAAAGACACGACATCACAGCTCACCTTTTCAAGAGATTAATTGAAATGACTTAAGCATGCACCGAAAAAGTTGTGAAATCTCCTTGAATCGCTGCGATTTACCATACAACTACAGAATAAATGCAAATATGTACAGACATGCCTAGAAATTCAGTAATGCAAAAAGAAATTTCAGTAAATATTTTCACGAAATACCTTCCACATTTATAGTGAGTTTTCCTGGAACTGAAGTGTAGAAACTATTCAGTTATCAAGGTTTTTGACGAGGTGCTAGAATTTCATTTGCCAGAATAACTTTCCAGTATTTCTAGATAACATAACTGACAAATAATTAAAGTAATTTACAAGAGCTCTTGTAACCATATTTCGTAAGAAAAATGTCTAAGGTCGTATATACATACATATGTATATAAATATATATAATGCAAATCAAAAATAAGATGAATAACGTCCGAAAAATAGATCAAATTATGGTGTTCTCCAACTAAAAATTAATATTAATTCCGTAGTAATTCTGATGTAAATGAATAGATAGGCAATAACTAACTTACGTATGTAAGTATTTGAATGAAAATATACCGAAAATCCTTTAACAATTGTTTGTACAGGTAAGCTTTTGTGTATTTATACAACTTACAAAGGTTGCTAAAAAGAATAAAAAACCAAAGTAAGCTATGTAAAATCTTATTAACTAATAATATTTATAAGGATATTAAATTGCAATTTAAACAAAATCTTCTCATTACTTTTAAATGAACTGACAGGAAGTACCTAACATTTTCAAAATTAGTAAAGCCCAATATGTGTTTGTATACATACTCCTTTGTGTAAAAAAATCACCCTGAAATTATTCTAAAAGCATAGACATCAACCTAAATATTATGCTACCAGTAGGTACCCACTAAATAATATTTTTGTCATGCTCCCTTTTCCATGAAGTAACCTGATAACTTTGAAAATTAGTTTTCAACACAACTGAAGAATTTTCATTTCATTTTCTCAGAAAATCCCAGCAAGGATTCCCTAAGGACAAAACTACAGAAAGGAAAGGATGAAAATCTAGCTAGGAAAATTTGTATACTCACAAAAATTAGCAAAACTAAGCTTACCAAGTATTTGGTAAGGTAAGCGTAAACGAGATTTTTAGTTTAAGGTATTCATGAAGATTTATTATCAATGCAGCACACGAAGGGAAATTTTTCTAAGTTGAAGACGCCCTGCCATCATTCTGAATTTTCATGAACACGACTTGCATTAATTAGCCGCTGAAAGAATGAATAATAATTTTTGTGATGGTAAGTCGGTTTTGGTGTTGAATATAATTCCAGATATTTTTACCAGAATTTATCGCAAGTCATTACTTTTTATTCGTACAATGCCTAATTCGGCTAAAAGGAATACTTGGTCTGCAAATCTTGAGATGATTTCTCGACGATGTATCGTT
The DNA here is from genome assembly GCA_959613345.1 of Tolmerus cingulatus. NCBI lineage: Eukaryota > Metazoa > Arthropoda > Insecta > Diptera > Asilidae > Tolmerus > Tolmerus cingulatus. The sequence continues at coordinate 53,839,516 of OY390707.1, forward strand.
CGGACGTGTGAGCGAAATCCCAAGAAGGCCGTAAAAGGACGCTTCCTTGTCGAAACTATCCTCCTGCGTACGGGTTGCACTCTGGCTCCTCCCGAAAACGATCGACTAAAGGAGCTGAAGATAATGGAGTAAGTGCGCTATTTTCGGGGGAACGATTATAGAGTTGCGGGGAATGGCCTTGAGCGGAGCGGCAATCTGGGGCGGCACATGATCCCTCATTATTTACTTTTACGATATAATAAAAAAGGTAATATTTCGCTTGCAGCGGCCCCAAAATCGCCGAAATCGAGATAGAACCTCGGGGAGAGGCACTCACGGGACCATTTAGGCATCATCAGTCCCTCCGAGTAACGCTCGATTGACAAATGCCCTGTTATCAGCCGAAGAACGCCGGCCCATATAAAACTCAATAAAACTCCAATTTATCGAATACCGGCAAGGTATTTGATCGTTGTCGATTAAGATGCCATAAATTCGCTGTATCGGTCCCCCTTTCATCCCCATCGCACCCGCCCTCAAGCGCTCCCGGATAATTTGCTTTATTCACCTTGGAGAAATTCTATTGGCTCCTTCGTCGTTCCAAAAATCTCCTTTTGATTGCTATTTGTCTTTGACTCCACGGTAGGCCGGCTCGTCTGCCGGCGCCCCGCGTTTACCAGGGATAAGGATACACGAAATATCCCGGAGGGTTTTCACAATTCAGTGCCTTGAAATTGATGCTGATGGATTCCCGAAATAACGTGGATAATACGCGAGCGACTGATGTAAAGCGGGCAGACTCGAGGAGTAATAAAAAATAATAGAATTGATGGAAAAATTGAAAAAGTTGGAATTGTGCTGTGATGACTTTTGGCCCCCGGGCGACCCGGTTTCATGAAGGCGCACCGGGACGCTTCTTCGGAGGAGTCCGCCCACGCCTCCCACTAACTCGCACCGCAGGGCTACGCGTCTTATCGCGTCGAGCTACGATCGCATCCCAGAGCTCCTAGAAATTAGTTTTATGTTCTCAAACTGCAGGCTGTCGGTTCACCTGAAAGAGGCAAGCCATTTGCATCCGTGCACTTCGACATCAAGTTATGATTAAATTCCTCGCCGGGGAATGGGGGATTAAATCCCACGAGGGTTATCTGCATATTTTCAGACTGTCTTACAAAGCATCCCTCCACAGTATGAGTTATTGCCTCTCCAGTGCGGCGGAATATTTTTCCCTTTTTCGTTTTGGTTTCAGCAAAAATAGCAGCACTGCTCCACCCCGATTGCGTCCTTCCCACTTTATTGCATTCAAATATGTCGTTTTGCCCCAAGGAGTTGAACTCTTGGAGCTCGGGATGTATGCAATATCTTGAATTTATTAAATAAAGCTCGAAACCGAGAGAATTTAATAACGTCTGGGAGCCGGGGATGACAAGGGCTCGCGGTTCTTAGAAATGGACCAACAACGCACGCAGCTCGGGGACAGAGAGGCCCTAATGCACTTTCTTCCACAAACGGATTATCGTGTGAGGTCTAGGAGTTTATCCCTCTGTAAATTTCCTCTTGTTACTTTAACCCATCGTTTATTTTTTATTACTGCCATTCTTTTCCAGATATTTGAAATTTCTCTCCTTTAATTTTTGAGTCGTTGTGCAATTATTGTTGGACTATTGAACTTTCCTTTCTATCTGATAAATTAAAATACAAATAATGAATTTTTTTTTTTTCAACATAAATAGTAGGTATTGAACTATGAACCTCAAACTGGGATTATAACTTCCAAGTACCTAATTGTAACGTAGACATAGCACTTTAATTAAAATTTATAGTATCCAATTAGACTCAAATGTTATATGTAGATATACAAAAAAAAATATAAACTATAGTAGAAGTCTCATTATTGGCAAGATTTTAATATAAGTATAGAACCAGTCCCTTTGGTATAAAAGTAGCAATAACTATAACATTTAAAAAAAAAATTGGACCTTTACTTAGATATCACTATTAAATGGATAATTTGTTAATACAATGTTCAATAATAGTTCAAGATAGTTTTTTTCCCAAACACCGCTGGATGTTTATTAATAATAATAATTACTATGTGGCATTTCAAAGCGAGTTTTAACGACCACAGAAAATACAAATATGTACATAAGTCTATTTTTCTAAAATTGTTATTTTATGTTTAACTGTATTCCAAAATTTTGAATTCGCATAACATGTTGAAAATTGTTAAGGAGGCTGTGACTTATGAGAGTTGTGCAACGCGAGGCAGCTATTCAGTTAATTCAATTGAGTGACTTTCTTAAACTGCTACTAAAACCATTTCTACTCGTGTTTGGAGAAAACAAGAAAGTCATTAGAATGTAAAACTTTGTCTCAAGGAGTTTGTTTGAATTAGATTTAGTGTGCGGATAAATGCACTTAACATAATCTTCTTTAAAACATTTACCGAAATAGTAAATCAAATTGTTAAAGTATGTAGTTCTTATTTAATAAAAAACAATAAAATAAAATAATTTTCTTCTTCGTTGTCTGAATTGCTTATCTCAATTAAGTTACATGAATATAAGTTATATTCAATATATTATGTACATGAGGAAAGAACTCCTTATAATTAGGAGAATATCACGAGCTACATATACATACATATATTCTTCGTTAAACGAGACCACTTGCAGAGGGAGCATCGTCGCTTCGTAATTCTCACAAAATTAAACGTTGAAACAGATGTTTAAGCGCTTAATCCTTACATTCATTTGCCATTTCATTTGTCGTATTTTAAATACCCAGACGAGTTGCATTACCCTAAATAGTGTTAAATGAAGGGGCACCTTAAATAGGTTGCCAGCGTTACTCCGCCCTTAAATGTGGGATACGTGTGGCGTTTACTGAAACTCACACGTCTTAGAAAATTATTCGCAATAATTCCAAGCACTATGGTCGCTCTTAAGCTGCTTAAATTATGACGAGTACGTGGACCGGCGTGGGTGCACAGATGTAAAGTGGACTACTCTTTTTATAGTGCGCCAAATCGCCACAGAAGCAACGTGGACCGCATCCCCGTCTTGGTCCAGGGCGGGATTTGATTCTGTGCTGGCTTCAAAGTCGAGTCCGGATCACTGGAGCACTCTACAAAATTCTATTTCGTATTCCCGCACATCAACAGGAGACGTCATAAAATCGGTAAGCGTAAAAGCGACAGTTAAATGCACATGAGACCCATAAAGCAACGAATGTCCTTTCGTGTCACGGTGTCCATTCAGAAATCTGTGAGTTGTCAAAACAATGAAATAAACATCAAATAACGCCTGAGATGCCATCGGCTCCTCCGAGGCGGAAAACAAAGCGATTTTCCAGCGCTTTTCCAGCGTTCAGAATAGAATTGAGCCCTTGACATTCGAATTTCATTTAAAATTCCCCAACATTACACCATTGTCCTCGACTCGCATTTTTCTTGTCCTGGACGTTATGACCATTGTTCCAAGTTTTTATTAAATCTGGGAGCTGAAACCGAGCACAGATTCTGTCCTGCGATAGTTGAATTCCTCAAAGACCGGCATTTCTCCTGTTTTGTTCACATTAAACTTAAATAAATCGGATGTCGTCACGGGTGTCCTCGGGAGCTCCTCGTACATGAATGGCTCGAGTTCAACCTCTAATAGGAAGGTGTTCGGTAATTCCCAAGGCTTTCATCTCCGCTGTACACCGACACGAGGACTGTGCTCCAAATGCTCACTTCGCTCTGGTTGATGGACAGCAGCATTAAAATTTTCACCGAAAGTAAAAAGCATGTAACATAGAGTTCAACAACGCCCCGACCTGACCATTGTTTGCCAGTATTCGGGGAAGTTACCCGGACTTTCACGTGGGTGCGATGAATGATTCACGGCCATGGGAGTCGTGGGTTTAATCGCTATTCAAATTGAGCTATTGTAAATGTCGCCTCTAATGAGAAATAATAAATCACTGTGATTATAAGGGTTGTAAACTACTTTACTTTTATCGCGACCATCAACCCCGTTTCGATGAAATGCAGCTTTTGTGATGCATGTTGGGTTTGTGAAACAGCGGTTTTTCTGTGCCCAAACCACGGTTTGAAATGATGAGGCAATCACACAAAATTGCATAATACTTATGACACAGATAGGATAAACTTTACCTGCTATTTAAATTACCCCATTTTCCCTCCATATGTGTCCCTAGAATATTCACGTAATTTTGAAAATACCCAATAAAACAAGCGAGTAGTTTCGAGCTATTTGAATACTTCCAAACATTTCTGGGTAATTTAAATTACCCCTTTTTTATAAAGCCTACTGATACTCATTTCAATAACGAAATCTGTAAAAATTCCTTGTAAATTTGCACAAAATGTCAAAGATTGCCAGGTTAATCTGTGTCAGAGTATTCAAATTAACTTGGTAATTCAATTACACTGAAGTAAAGACCCGGTGAAGTTTATCCTACATATGTAGCATAAGTACTACATGAAAAATTAAACACTATAAGTGATAACAGAATTTTTCCCATCCGATTTGGTTATTTTTCTATGAATTCTGAGCATAAATTGTGCATGATTGAAACTTTAAAAGCAATTATCAGTAGACTTAATAACATTATTTTGAAACGATGGTACTTATATCTTTAAATATAGTAAACATATCTAAGTTTTTAAAATTATTTTCCTTGAAAATCTTTTTCAAAATATGGCGTAAAACGACATATTACGTATAAATACATACATACTTACACATATTTACATATATTTCTATTTAAATGGTTTTACTATTTAATTTAAAATATGTGTGATATTTTAAAACTTAAGCATATTAAAAAATTAAATTTGAATTTATAATGTATGTACATATATATATGTACGAATCGAAAATATTAATAAAAAATTAGATTTTTGTAAACCAAACTAAGTTTGCAATAGATGGATAAAGTTATTCGTCAAGTATAATTGTCCCAATAATCATCTTGGCATGATTTAAAATAGTTATCTGGTGGATAACATAAACTTATTCACTCCTTGATGACGCAGATAGCATTATTTATCGTCACGTAATATTGAACCTATGCATAGATGCAGTGAAAAATAATTTGTCCTCAACAAATATAGTTTAAAATATATAAAATGTTAAATGTACATATATGAAAACAGATATGTATTTTTATATTGCAGAGAAAGCCTGCTGACCACTTACAATAATTAGCTCTTGCTCCCGCTGAAACTTTGTGGAAAACTGATGTAACAATCATTTGTTTCATTAATAAATATAGATGTAATTAAATTGCCTAATTTTCGTGGAATTTCTTTTAGACTTTGGAACATTGGGTTAATAAAATTCATTTCGAGGAACTGTATTGAAATAAAATATAATAAAAGGGGAGAATTATTACGCGAACATTCTTTTGATATGTTCCTGGACATCGCATATGTATTCGTAAAATAAAAAGCAAATATTTTTTTACGTTGATAGCTTTGAACGTTGTGCTCGCAATTGAGGCACCAAAAGTGGTAATTTCCGACTATAAAAGCTCAAGGATGATCGACCAGGGCGCAAACGAACTGAACTTGAGGAGAAAAACTCTATCTCGGGGGTAGCCAACTGATAAGAACCCTTCAAAGGGCACAAAGGGCCGTAGTCAGACCGTAATACCTTTTAGCACCCGCAAAGAGCCGGGCCGGATGAAAAAAGGGTTGACGCACTGCCGCTTTACGGATTGAACAAAGCACCACTGGACAGAGTCAAACAATTTTCGTTACTTTGACGAGGCCCCGCCCCGCATGCACCTAGATCAAGCGCACTTAAGCCCCGTGCCCCCGGGAAGCTGGATGCAGCACACCCGGGTCCAGGGCTCCGGTCCGGAGCGTCCCGGCTAAATTGACGGACATTATCGGAAATGTAAACGAGTTAAACAAGCCTCAAACGGGCATCAGGGCTTCCGGCAGAGCGTGGCGTATCGGGCCATAAATTCAACAGGGTCCGCCGCGCTATTGGAAAATGTTTTGGCTTCGGATCAAATAATGTTTAAAACTTTAACTCAACTCGGAGTTGTGTTTGCCTGTTTTCATGGCAGTTGATGACAGGGAAGCACTCATCCGTTTATTTGTCGCCCTGGAGGTTTAACCGCAGCTTGTTTGCCTCCGACGAAGTAGAAGTTAAATTGAGATAATCCCGGGGCTGTGTGTCTTCTCCGGGTCTCCTAGACGAACTTTGACCAGGACTTCTGCTGCTCCAGATTAACGCAGACTGCTCGGACTTATTAGCGATCCGGCGCTACTTTGAATAAGGGTCAGCGGGCCTACAGTGGCCAGGTGGACGTCCTCAGGTCCAGCCGCACGGACCCTGGTCACTCTTCCCACTTTATCCAGCTGATGCCGCACTGTTTCCAGGCGGCTTAAGCCCTGCGAACGTGGCTCGGCCATAAGTTCATATATCTCGGCCGGGGCTCCTGCACCGAAATGACAGTTCCGGGTCGTGGAGGCTACCCAATAAGCAATAAAAAATCCACCCAATAAAAACATTTTTCTTCTTATCTTGAATTCCAATTTCGATTGTGTTTGGCTCCGGATTAGGAGTCAGCCAGCGCGGCCATTGCTGCTGAATAAGAGGACACGGAGCCACGTAGTAATGGAATGGCGTGATACCATAAAAAGGCTCCTTCCTACAGGAGCTACACAATATTGAAACACAAAAGAATGTTTGTCAGGGATATGTTCGCAGGTCTTTCGGGAATTTATAAGGCAAATAAAACCGTACGCAGGCGAACACTAATTTCTGGAATTTGCCAAATGTACGCTCTGTGTATTGTGCCCCCCAGAATAAGGTGTTATTGGAGATTAATTTCGCATTTGCCGCGCTGATGCCGTTACTGAAAGTGAGACATTTAGGGGGTATAAACGTAAAGTTACCCCCAGAGTGGTTCCTGGATCGTGAAAATGTTTTGTGGCCCTCGGCTTGTGATTACTCCTTCGAGGGGATGATAAACTGAATGAACCGCCATTTCTTGGATTGCCATTGTTTCTGAAATGCCCCAAGTTCCGTTGGGCCGATCATTGCGCCAAGCGCTCGGCAAAATTCATTTCAGCGGGAGTGTTATTCGCCATACGTGACGGCGTTCACCTGTAATGAGATTTTCCAACAATTAATGAACAGAACCTTAAAAAAGCATTACTCCGGCTTCGGTTAAGCGGTGGCTGCTTTTTATTATACTATTACGTCGAGGCTCGTAATCAGGGAACTGCACCTGCATAAGAGATAATGAGCGTACAGCGAATCATAAATAAAATTAATTAATTTATAGAGCGTGGGGGCATTTAAAATTTAATTGACACTATCTTTCGAAACGTAGACTCAAAATATGTCATTATTATGCAATTGATGTTAATGTGGAACTTTATTAAATAAAAATCATTAAGTTAAAATCTTAATGAAAATACACAGATTGTAAGTAAGTACGTAGATAATTTCTTTTAGGCATAAAACCGGGCATCTACAGTCATGTACGGCTCAATTTATTAAAAAGTTAATGTTAGAACAAAGTTTTGATTGTTTAAATAGTATTTTTTATTTTTACTAAAACTAACAAATAAAAGTATTACGTTATTCAGTTGAACAATTTGCATAGAAAGCGAATCCGAAGACTGGTATCTTCTAAGTAATTTCTTCTCATACCTTTTGACATTATTAGGTCTTAAATATCGATTTGGGATTGAATATAGGTACATCAATCATTCAGAAGACAACAAATTTTTGGAAGAATTGAATTGAATTGAAAAGGTTTTCCAATCCTAGTATAATAAAGGATAAAATATTAAAATATATGGAAAATTATGGGATATTAATCAAATTATGGAATTCGCACGAGTTTAAGGCGAACAACGTTAGATGGAATTGCGTGTTTAATAAAGTAATTTTGAACACGAAGCTTTGTGTGAAAATTAACCTAAATATTCTAATCAATCACCTCATGACATCATGTGGAAAATGGTTACCTCAAAGCTTGCGTGCTTATAGCCCTGAAGCACACTTACATACGTGAAACACAGAGGACAGAGTAATTGCCAAGGGTATGTTCAACCTAAAAGGACATTTTGTATTTAGATTACAGAGCATCTACGTACATATATTTCGCTTATTATCACGATGTAGAATGCAATAGCAAAAACCCTATGATAACCCAAAATGTTACAGAAATATTTTTTTAAGCCCCACTAAACCGTCTTTTCGCAAAATTTCTATGTATGTATATTTAACGCGTCTGTAATTTCGTCAAACACGTAGAAAGGAATTTAGTGCGTACTCTAGCAGGGTAATATGATCTATTAGAATCCCGAATATAATACTCACAGCTTTAACATTTATTTCATTCATTTTATATTTAGTTTATTTCATGTTATTAAAAGAAAAAAATGATAAAATCTAGATAGTGCATTCGATGCAATATTTCAATCATTTGTTAGGTTTGGGAAATGAAAATATTTTCCTGAATTTTAACATACATACTTCCACACTCTGAGTCGTTTCTCCCAAATAATGGATCTTGAGTAACTCTAATTTTATTTTATATTTGAAAAATTTAATAATATGTGTAATAAAAGCAAGTTATTTCGAAAAGGAAATTTTCAAAGATCCAAATTAAATATGTTGAGTATCTACATACAACTCTCGCAAATAGTTTCTTTTCTTATATGATTCTTGCTGACTGGAATTATTTAATTTATTATCTTTGTTTTGTGGTACCACATATTTAACTATTTTTTTCTTTTTTGTCCACATCAAAAGTAAGCCTCCTAGAAGAAAAATTTGACCAAATAAATATCATTATACCATTCTTCATTTATCCTAGACTTACAAAATGATTACTTTTATCGATTTATGTTGGTTAAAGCAAATTCCATGAAAACATAATATAGGTAGCAAAAAATGTTAATTATAATATAAATTTCATATTTTTTGAATGATAAGAGCATGAGTATAATAATTCCTCATTTTTGGAGTTTTAGTCTAGATTCGCCTTAATATTTACATGCGAAGCTGAAACTTTGGTAAGTTATGTTAGGTAGGATGAAGGCTTGCTCTGCAGTATTTTTGTCTGTCAAAGTCCTGTTCAGATAGTGTTCCTAAGTCAAATATTACTCTTCCGAGTAAAACAAACATAACTTCTCCTCCCTGGAAAAGCTTTAATGCATTTTCCTAGAATAACAACTCCCTTTCAACTCAAAAAAAAAAAAAATACCTACTCATACACTGGCCAGCTTCTAGCATGCATGCTTTTAATTAAAAAATTTAATTTTGCTATTAACTTGCACTTGCAGTAGCAGTATAGGATTAACATTTAAAAATCGGTGGTTTCCCTGCCCAGCCCATGAAAATATATTGTAACCGGGTCCCTGGAACGAATGCGCAACGACAGGGACATGGTCTAGCATGCAGCTTACATTTATAAACTGGAGGGCGGACTCAAACTCCAGAAGTTATTTGCTTTCTTTGTATCTTGGCATCCCGACATCCTGGCTGCCATCGCGTCGCCCGTCTATCTGCTGGGCTTATTATATTCTAGATTTATACGGAAAGTCTTCCTGAGTCTTGAGAGCCATGAAATTTCACGTCCACTTGCCGCAAGGAACTAATTCCGAGAAAAGTTAATTACCGGTTTTAATATAATATCCTAGCTGTAAGCTGCAGACGGCCCTGCAGCTCTGCAGCCCCGCTCACCGTCGTCCTTCCAGCCATAATGTCAACTAGCAGCTCCTTTTATAAGTTTGTCAGCGGGACTGCAACTATTTGCAGTAGCGAGGTAATTCCTCCAGATCTTTTATTATGTCCGGTGAAATTAAAAATTAGCAACCCAAATGGATTTCGCCTTCATGGAGGAGCTAATTAAGTGGAGAACAACTTACTTGTTCTCTTGCTGGTAATTGACTTGAGGAGGGCGGGGGTGGCTCTGTCGTCGCGCATTCTTCGCACAGCGAAAAAGTTTAACGTTTATAAACTCCATTGAATTTGCTTAAATTGGAGAAACCTTCCAGATGGGCATCTGGCACAACTGGATACCTCCAAAAGGCCTCGCCCGGAAGTAATCGATACCACTGCAAACTGTTCGCACACTAAATCAGGAGGATTTTAATTAATTCAGCAAATGGGACAAATTTGCAGACAGGCTGGAGCCTGCCAGCACGTTTAGTTGCTAAACGGAGATTGCCCCAAGCCCTGGGAATTGATATTTCTTACGCAGCCGGAAAATTGAAAGTAATTTTGTTGCGTACCTTTCGAGGAGTGAGGCTTAAGCGGGATCCCCAGTCCCTGGCACCCACTTTTCCCGGATCCTTAGACCCCGAAGAATGCCCGAAGTGCTCTGGAACCTCAAAGTAGATGTTTTTATGTTTGCTTTCCTGAGAAGAACCAGCCATCGCCGGGGCTGGCTGCCGCAGATAACATCTGTTCTTACAATGGGGATGACCACAAAAACTGTAGTGGTCCTTCATTAATCACATACCAAACCCACAATTAATCAAACACGACCTTTCCTCCTTAGCGCTGGCTTTTTGTTTGTCCTTAAAGAGCACCGAATCACATCGCATAAGCCTGTAATTTCATTAATTAGACAAAAGAACAAGAATTTGGCTGCAAGGAGGCCGCTCCGTGACTTCCCAACCACCCGCCCAAAATTCCATCCTGCGCCCTTTTTTCTCGCCCGGCGATTTTTGCGCGACGGATCGACTATGCCGGGAAATTAATTCCCAGCTCGTAGCCGAGTCCTCGGTTGATGCAGGGAATTGTTCCCTTATGGCAGGATATATTTTATCCATCAAGTCCTCCTCAGGATCTGGCAAATGAGCCTCCTGGAGCTGCCCTTTGTCATTTCGGTTCGACACCGTGACCATGGACTCGTCAGACTTGCGAATGACGTGATGCTTTCGGTTATCTTAGCAATTATTGCCTCAGAAATTTATTTGAAAAATTGGATAGACTCCTGTCGCTTATCCAGATGGCTAGCACTACATTTTCGGGTATTTGAGCAGCATGTTTTATGGCAGACTCCAAGGTACCTAATAATTCGGAAGTCTCACATTAGTTTCTTGCTCCTGAAGGTTTACCTAAGAAAAGTATTGTGTACAATTTACAAGTTCTAAGGGCGTGTCATAGAATGAGATACGAATTTCAAGAGGACGAGTCCCATTTACAATACGAAAAGGTTAAACGATTAGGGAATATAACAGTAATAAGATCTCGTTAAATAAAAATGTTACCCAAAATTAGAAAAAACCACGGAAATGTAGGAAGTTGTGACCTTCAATTCAAATTCGCTTCATGAAATTGGTTAGGTGATTTATTAAAACAAAAAAGGACAAAATGTATAAGACTTTGAATTGCGAATTCCAACTAAACACTGAAAATAATGTTAACCGTCTTTCACATATGAAGTTAAAAGGTAAAAATATCAATTAAGCGGTATGTCGTCACCAAAACAATAGCCAGACGTGCCATCAATTCAATTATTTTAAAGGTTTTCATTTCATTTCATTTCATTTTCATTTATTTAAGTTTGAATTCATTTGTATATAAAACATAGGAATTCTCATTTTAGTGCTAGAAGTACATTCTTCATTCATCTATAATTTTTTATAATTAGTCTAGCAGAAGTACAATTTTATAGTAATCTAAGATTTTGGGACAAATAATTTTATTCTACTTAAAACCCAGTGAATTAAAGGTTTTCAGTAAAGCTATTTACTTTAATTCCTGATATAAATACTCGTTAATATTAAAATAACTTTTCAAAGTAATTTATATATGTATACATGGCAGTCTTAAAATCACATTCGAAGAGAAATGATGATAATTTACTTTATCATGAATTTGTTTATTTATTTACATGCGTGAAATTAAACTAATTAAACTTTTTATTTTGTACTTTTAGGATTTGCACGGTTAAAGCAATACACCCAAATATTAATATCAAGCGCACTTGTAATAAAGGCAAGATGTAAAAAATTTATATACATATGTACACTAACTTTGTTAGACTTGCAACTAAATGGCTTTTAAAATACACTTGCTAAACCTTTGTTAACGTTTCTTTAAATAACTATTTTAATTTAAGACAAAAGCGTAACGATAGAATAATTCCACTGATCTATAATCTATAAAAATACTTGTGCAATAAACCTATCGTTGATTTGTTACTAAACATGCAACGTAGGTTGGGATAGTTCACCTAAATGCTTACTCTAAATCTTTGTGAAGCATATAAGTATGCATGTAGGTATTTTAAAATAGGGTCACATCTAAAATCCACCAAGGACCTCCGCAACTTCCCCAGATGTTCTGACGCAGTTAGATACTGCAGAACTGGCGTTTATGCGAGGTGCGCCATCTGAGAGGCCAGACAAACCCATTCCCGCAGGATACGTTTTTACCTGGGCAGCCAATGTAATTAGCTGGAAAGGTAATCCCGGTTATTTAATTTGAAGCGGTCCGAATTTACGTCCCGCAATGAGATATTACGGCCCCATCGAGCCCGGCCGGCCCGTCACAAAAGGTGTCGCATATGCAGTTCCTCTGGCTACTAACAAAACAATTATTATACCAGGGGAATGTGCTGATATCAACAGATCTGCACCCGGCTGCAGTGCTGCAGTTGTAATAAAGTTGAATTTATGCTTCGAATGTGGATTCAATCTGAGGGAGTTATCTCTTTCATCAGCAATTTACTTCGGACAGTGCCGGGCTGCCCCCGTCGCCCCGGTGGCCGGATGTGTCTGCAGGCAACCACTCTAATTTGATTTTGTGGCAGCCACAGGAGCTTACAGGACTTCAGAATTGAAACTTAATGCGATACATAATTCTTATCGAGCATGTCCGGAATTTAAAACTGCACGTGGACCAGTGACCCGGGACTCCCCGAAACTCCTCTAATCCTTCCGGGCAGTCCTGGCGAAACGAGATCGGGTGTAATGAGGTGAGTCGCTGGACCAGTGTGTGCTGGAAAACTCTACTCAAGATGCTCACTTTGCAATTTGCCCTTTCAATTTGTTTCGAGTTTTCATTTGAATAAAGTCAGCTCTAACGATGTGGCTTCTCTGCTCATCCGAAGTTGGACGCCTCACTTAGTCGTTAATAAATTGTACACTTGTTAACTAAGCCATAGGAAAGAGTTTAATTTATACTTGAATTAAGGCTGATTTCGTTTCATGCAACACTTGCTAACTCTCATCCATTTCAAAAAGGAAAAGTCTTTGCTTAGTGCTTACACAAACGAATGTAATATAATTACAATATCTATGGTAGATTACAATTTTCTCGCCTTTTCATAGAAAGTTGTAAATGTATACGTAAACTGAATTAATTTACGTTATAGTAAAACGACTTATAGCTCTATATGAAGTTTTGTTCTTAAGCTTAAATAATAAGTAGGGCCTTATTTTGTTCTTAATTGTCCCTAAAATAAACCATTTTTAAAGTGATACGAATGAAACGCCGTAATTTAAAAATGTGGCACTTCAAGGCCAAATGTGGCTATGTCAATTGTAATTATTATATATTCAGTGAAAAAATGCTAAGCTTAAAAATAAAATATCATTTTTTAGTAACCTAGGTATAGAGAAATCGCAATTTATGAATGTATGAAATAATATACGGCTTATAGGTCTGGAAACTTTTGTTCGAAAAATAATTTGATATTTAAAACTATATTTTTCACACATTACATTTTTTGGCAGTTTTTTGATTAAATGATAATTTACATGTAATATCATCTTGTCTTTATCTATGACAGTGATTTTTTTGGAAATTTTTATTTGCTTAGCAATGCACCGAAAATCATAGTTTTTTTAACATCAAAAAATAACTTTGCACTAAGCAACAATTTCTTTTATCTTATCATCAAGGAATTAATAAAAAATTTTATAATCTCTGCGAGCTATTATTATTTGTAGATCAAAATTTTTCTTCTCTTCTCATTTTACAAAAAGCTTCGAAATGTTCGATTAATTAACACTTGTTCGAGATATCTAAATAGGTAATAGAATCGAAGAAAATGTATGTAATTTTCAATTTAGAAATTAATTGGTTAGACACAGCAAAATTCAAAAGTTGTACCAATAAGTTTTATACTTCAAAATACTCTCATAAAATTATTATACAAAAAAAGAAAATATAAGTAACATTAGTATTTTGTAAAGCCGTTTCACATTAGCCAATTGTTTTAGTAGTTTAACGACACTAACGATTAATTCTATAAAAATTATTTTATAAATGCAGATGGTTGTATCTATGTATGTACATAGTTCTTAAGTGATTTTAAAATAAATCGATTTCGGAAGTTTGATAAATCTAACAATATCTGTATAGTGAATATTAAAATATTTGAAAAATTGCCAATATTAAGCATTTTCAATAAAATAGTATAATATTTTTAACTACTCTAAAACCAACAAATCTTCAATAATTTCTAAATAAAATTTAAACTCCAATAACATATGCAGATTAAGGCGACTTTAATTAATGAAGAGGTACTTTATCTCCTTTGTCCTTTGAACATTTACTCTTGCTTCTTGAGTCACTCAGTACGTATCATATACGGGTATCATGCTTCTTGATAGACCCATCTGAAATTACTATTCTAATCTAATTCAAAATCAGAATTCATAGACGCATTTCAATTCTGCAAACGATTTGTCGTATGCCTAGGGAAACAAACTAATCAATTTTCCAATAGTCTGATATAACCTTTAGCGCAAATTGATAGAAGTTTAATCCAAAACAATTGCTACTTGTCTGTTTCAGGTGCAACTTGCCAGTTGCTCCAGAAGCCACTGTTCTGATAATCTCTACTCCCGAATGGTGCCTTTAAACAGCATTCCAACAAAATCTGTGACCTGATAGCATCAGAATTCATTCATACAAGAATATGCACGAAAGCGCCGTAACAGGATATAATGTCGGTGCAACAATGCAGAGGACATTTCCTCGGTAATTACTCGGACAAAGGCATTCATTTAATTAACCTGTTGCATAAAAGGAGAATCTGCCTGCAACGAAGCCTCCCACAAAATTTTTACTTCTCTTATTATTTCATACAATTCATTCTTTTCAATTTGGAGCTGCATTATATGTTTCATAAGTGCTTCCGTCCGATATGGTTGTCGAGGGGGATGTGGATGGTTGACCGCTACCAACTTAATCTTGTGGAAAGTAAATTGCTTAACAATCTTTATGAACAATATCTTAAATCAACCAAGGAGCGTAGCTCCTCAATATTCGATACACGTGCACTACAAATTGGATACAAATTACCAATTTGCTTGAAATGGATTTTAAGATGTTTCACAATTAATATACAAAATGGAATGGATGCAACTGTTGGATAATGAACGAAGTGCTTTCGCACCAATGACCTGGAAGTAAGCACAGACACCTTCCTAATGAGCATTGGAGGCATTTGCACGCTCCCTTTTCAAAGGCTTGTAATACACGGATTCGCCCTTTTTGAAATCCACTTTTGTATTCCACATCACATTTGCATTTGTACAGGAGCCATCTTAAAATGGTTCGAAGATAATCACTTAAACTCGTTGCCGTACTTTAGTACTGAATTTCAAATTGGGTCATAGGATATCTAAATGATAAAATGATCAGGACTTGGGCAAAAATTAAATTTATTCGAAAATACATATGTAGTATAAGAGTTTTCGTTGTCTAAGAATACATTTTTCTAAAAGGTGCAAACTTTGCATTAAAGGGGTAGCGGGCAGATATTATAAAAATATGTTGTTTAATATAGTGTTGTAGTATACATCCAAAAAAATTTAGTTTTTATTTTTCCTAATTTTAATCATATATAACAAACAGAAAAAACAAAAACGTTGACAACTGGAAAATATTTGGCTATTATTTACATCAGACGCGTTATGCAAAACGAATGTAAATATTTTTACTCAGGGAGATCCTGAACCCACTGTGAAAAATAGGCGACTCATTAATAACAGAGTTAATAATAGCAGCATTATAGTGAAACATTTTGAGTCGTTACTTTAAAATTTCTATACATATGAATTCGTTATTACATACAAACTTAAAATTATTTATGAGGCTTCAAAAATGAATCCATGTTTTTGAGCTTTACTTTCATGATTTAATAAATATAGAGCCCTAGAAGTTTTATCATTTTTAATTGATTTTGGTGGAAACTGTTTTCATCTTTACTTTCATGAATGTAAGTATTATTCCAATAAATAATGTTGATTCCCAAAACGTTTTTTATTTATAAGATATTCTTCGATTTTTACGAACTTGCCTCATTGAGAAGAAAATTTAATCATGAATGGCTCTGTATACTGCATATATGTATACAGTGTCAAAATTAAAATATATGTTTAGTTGTGTAAGCAAATACTTGTTATATTTTTATATAATAAAATTAAACATGAGTCTAATATTATCTGGTTATCAAAGTCAAACATTGTTCTAAAATGGCGACGATGCACGATGTAACAGCATGAACGCAAATCGCATTTCCCCGCGTGAACGCCAAACTGTGCTAAAATGTCAAGCCATTTGCAGCAATATACTGCGGCAAATTTCCCTCGCCCCTTTCCCAGCGAAAGTCCGCAAACTCACCAAAGTCACAATTTTCGGAAATGCCTTTCAAATTAAGGTTTATCGACTACTGGCCGAGCGGATGATGCGCCCTGAATGTGTGAGTGGGTTTACGATGCTTCATTTACTTCCGTTTCACTTTAGCTTGCATGTCCGGAAAAAACTCGGCTCTAATTGAAGCTACATTTTGCGGAGCACGTCGCACCCTCGCTAAGGTGTCGCGTCGGAACAGCTCCAGTTTGGGGATGCTGCGAGTAACACGGTCGATTTGGCTGATGGCGCTGTTCATTCACATTTGCCGCCAATTCATCATCCGCCTGCAGCCGAGCGTCCTTGAACCCAAATGAATCATCTTTGCATGACAATTTTTTTGCCTTTTTGCCACCCCCGACGTTCGGGAGTGCGTGTGTTCACCAGGGTTCGCCGCACTTTCGAGTTGCCGGCCTAGGACAAAATTTCTGTCAAAGGAAACGAGCGTCATTTTGCAACGTGACGGTAGGCGTCCCGACGCCCCATTCATTTGTTTGGTTGAAGCGAAGCAGCCCAATTTTTGTTAGTTTTTTGGGGGCTGCACAACCTGTGCGATGTTTATGATCAGCACTAATGTCCTGGGACAGGTGTTAACAATTACACCTCGTGCAGTTAGTTCGCTGAACCCGACTCCTTTCCAGCTCGCCTATTTCGCTATTGGTTATGAATAATTCCCGCCCTGATGAATAGGCGCCGGGTAGCGCCCATCTGCACCTCTGTTCGGCGCCGATTCGGCTTTAATGTATGAATCAAAAATGAGTCGAAACTAATGAAACGAAAAGTTCCAAATTAACACTTCCATTTCGCACGGCTCGCTGAGCTCTGCATGGGGTTCGGAAACTCACTCCATTGGAAAATGTTTCAGCTCCAACATGACGAACGATGCTCCAGGACCATCGGAGCATAGTTTTTCGTCAAGGTTTGGAAAAGTAGTAATTCAAAGCATCAAAACGTCGCGTTTGGGGCTTCGAATGTTTTATTGATTCGATCGCTCCCATATGTACGCATAGCCTCCCATCCCCCCATATACATGTATGCGTGTAGGTGGAAGTGGAAGTGATGCAAGTGATTAATAATGACAGGATCCCGAACTAACTGTCACCAGACCAAATCTAATCGCGTTAAGTGGGTGAGATGCAGAGCAAATTATACTCGCATTAGCATAATTCCACCAAGCTGTGTCCGAAAATCCATTACCGAGGAACATGACTACCTAATTAACAGGTTCGAGCACTCTGAAGAAAATTGAATTGATTCGGTCATCAGTCATAGCGCTCCAGACTAAAAGCGTAGATTGATGGATTAATTCGGCTACACCCTAAACAGGTGTTATCTTGCATCGCATTTATAACTGTTTAATTGGGTTAACGTACAGTTAACGGAAATTTCAATCCGACAGTATGGAGTGTTACTGTTGATGTATTAATTAATTTGTAAGTACCGACAAGAAGGCGTTTTGTTGTACTATGCAACATTTGTTTCATGTATATTAGCCAACCTCCGTTTCATATATTCAAAATAACACAAATCTTTAAAATGCTCCGTGCGACATTTTAAAAATATCTTCAAAATTCAAAAAAATTTAAAGAATTCTTTCCCTTTTTTGATTCATTCTGAAAAAAATATGCCCTTAAAAGCATACGAAAATACAGGAAGCAGTATTTCATATAAGCCCTTTCTCTATTAAATCTGATTATATGTTCATCGAAACAGATATACATATGTTATGAGTTTAAAAAACAGACAACACCTAATTTTTTTGAAGATTATTAATTTTTAACGCCAGTGTATATTTAAGAGCGTTTTTTTAACCCTGGACAACTCATGGTAATTCAATGTTCCTCTGAAACTAATTATTTATATTTCATTTGTTTACTTATTTCAAAAAAATAAACATAATTAAAGATGAAACGTTACTATTATGAGTCAAGAAATTTTCAATCTTTCGGACTTGTTTTCACGGATATAACTAAGGCTAACGCTGGAATGATTGTAAGAATTCTGGGAAAATAAACTATTAAAAATGTATATGAATGCAAATTTATAAAATATTCTATTTTTAAAAGTTAATGTGATTACGAAAATTTAAAATGAAAAGTATATAAACCGTTTCATTAATATTAGAATATTCATTTGGAAAGAATAGAAAACAGTCGTTTTTAGAAAAAGAGTTTTTAAAGTTTTCGTTGTATTTTTCTTTACATAAACTAAAGTTTTAAATACAATATTGGTATTGACATTGAATTACATAATGCTGTCTCGGGCCATAAGACAGTTATTTTGCACCTTCAGTATCAATCCAACTCTAGTTCTAAATAACTCAGTGAATTTTAGCAAATTTGCGAATAACCTAAATTTTTTATATACATACTTTTGAATACGAAGGTACATATATACCTACTATATATGTATGTACATTAGAAAAATGTTAAATGAAAATTAAAACGTTTAGTTTATAGACGAATGTATAGCCACATATCTTGGACTAAGACAGGAGTTTCAAGCATATGCAAGAAACTTTTTAGATCGATTTAAAAAGCTACAACTGAAAATGTTAAAACCGCTTAAAATAGCTTAGTTTGCAACCATTTACATATACATATGTATGTTCAAAAATAAAACAAAATATAAAACAAGAATCAATAGCTTAATATGGTAGGTACTTCAATAAAAAAAATGTGTCTCTTCTACTAGCGACACATCTCCTTTAAGATATTGGACATTTCGAACAATAAGAAATTTATGGTATTTCTGGAATTTCTTCTTATAGAAGATCTCAAATAAAAATTGTCTAGATTCATTACTTTGATTTAACAGAAAACGAATTCCACCGTAAAATCCTTCAATTAGGAAAAGCGTTCTTAATTTTCCAATATCTATGTAACTATTTTAAGCTGCACGGAGAAAATCGCAGCAATTCGCTGGGTTCATGAAGTAACTTACCGCAGTGCGGTGATACCAGAGAAGCGGAATCTCAGTAATTGTTTCAAGCGTAGTCAGTCGGGAGAATTTCAAATTAAGTCAGAAATGCCGAAATTAATGGGATCCTCAATCGGGTCAAGCCACACCCCTCAATTCCTTAAACACCTCAGCGGTTATGCTGGAGGGATCTGCCGCTGCTCCAGAGCACCCGAAATGAACAAACCTTAATTACATTTTGCTTTATGTTAATTAGAGACACCATTGATGAGCCTAGATTTGTTTCGGAGTCAGCTCTGAACGAACTGTTTTCGAAATTTTATCGGCCACCCCATTCCTGGTCCCTCGAACTAGATTGGGGCTACCGACTATGTAGATTTAATGTGGTCCAGATTATGGTAGCCTTGGTAGCCTAGGTAGCCGCCTCCGAGGTGGCCGAGGCGGGGGAGGACTATCTGGAGACAAAAGTGCGTCCATTGGACCCGGCTGGCATATGTCATTGACAAGCCGTTTATTATTTATGCAGAGGTCCTTGCCCAGATTTGAATGCTTGTTCATTAGCATGTTTTTCAGATTTCATGCGTAATTAAGTTGATAGCGGAAATTAAACGGCACCAGTAGCATGTCTGCGTTACGGGATTATGGCGGAGCGAGTTTCCTCAATCAGCTGCCTCGGAGATTTTCGGTGCCCGAAGGTCCAGCTCAAAGGGCTGCTGGATTTGCATAATTAATTAAACAGAAATACACCTGGAAAAGATCGCCGTAACCGGACAACTGAGGCTAACACTAGGTGGCTAGACCGAATCAGGAGCTGGCGCCGGTTGACTCATTTCTTTTTGGGTTTGTTTCTGCCGGCGCTGGTATACCAGCGGCTACTCAAATAGCTCTGCACTGTTGATTTTGCTGGACCATTTTCTGTCCTTCAAAGGGACAGAGAGGCCAGGTACTGCAAACATTACTTAAGCTTCGCTGGCCCTACGCTGCTAATTTTCCGAGGCGAATTAATCTACATGGGGCTTAGTTTATGCCATTTCACATAAAAAGATAACTTTCAATTTTCGTGGAAATTCCTAATGCAGACTATTTCATTTCCTTAGTTCGCCATTGAAGCCGTCGACGAGTTGGCGAAATAATTTTCAGGTAAATAAAGTTTACCCAGAAAGTGTTTCTGGTCAAAGCTACATGTAACTCAATGGTTTTAGTGCTAATAACCAAAATCCAGGATTTAACGTGAATTTCTTTGAACGCTTTTAAGGACTTTCGGATGAATTGATTCGAAGACGCCAGCTGTTCCGAGTGACTTCACTACAGGAAGCGAAAATCTTGTTCAGCATCTCAAAGAAATGAAGATAATTCGTAAATTTCTTTGCATTTGAGCAAACGCATTCTAATTCGAAAAACAGCGTAGTGCCATTAATCATTAACGCTTATCATTATTAGAGCAATATGATACAAGTTAAATTATTTTTTATGTTGAGTCAATTTTTGACAGACTAACAAAAAGCATTGAGAAGGCAGAGTGAAAAATAAATAAAAATTGGCGCAAAGGAAGCTCTAAAGCCCTTGTATTTGAAACTGAAGATCTTAAAAATATTCAAATTTAAAAACTATAGCATTAACATTTTTCAAAAAATGTATAAGCAATATAATTTTTGTTACTTTTGGTTTGAAATTATGTAACTAACAATATTTTTTTAAAAGCGTGAAGAAATTTAAGGCTCATTTGAGGTTGTATGCTTTACAAGGACATTTTACGCACCCTAAAATGGCTATGTATGTAGTAGTTTGCCATGACTTAAATCTTTATTAGATTTTAGAAATGTTGGTTGAACTATTTTGTTTCAAAAAAGTTTGTTGTTCTTACAAATTTGTAAATATATAAAAAAGCAAGAAAAGATTGTTTCTGACCCAAATTTAAATCATTCGACTTCCCAAAACCGGCAATAAGTCCTTTTAAGAACAAAATATCACTTAAGAGCATCCACTCATGTTAAGAAATAAAATTTGTATGAATCTATGCTATTAGAAGTTTATTCATAGTTGCTAATTTTTTAAGAAGAATAGATACCATTTAACTATTTTAAGTAGCTGCTTTTGGACGAGATTGCAGTAGGTAATTTGTTTATATTGTAAATAAAGTAAAAGTAAAATATATGTCCCATCATCCAACTGGACAAGAAAATAATGAGCCGGAAGAAATCAGAATCATGGATCATAAATGAAATGCAAGTGTTCTAGGTCTAATTTTAAAAATTCATAGTACGAAATTAAATTTTATAGTTCTTTCCAAGTTTCGATGCAGGAAAATGCCTCTACCTGACGTTTGGTGAAAGGTAAATCGTAACTACGCGTAAAAAAAATCACAAAAACAATTGTCTATGAAACATAAATCAACCTCATTAGAAGGAACATTATAAATGTTCCCATTTCGTTTTTTACTGCTCTCCGCATACAAATTTAGAAACCAACCTGTTCTTTAAAACCTACGTATTACTGAAATACTTTTATTCATTACATTGAAGACATAATACGAATTGTTAAGATATAATCAGTCTGCAAATGAACAAATATTTGGGCTTTTGTTTGTTTTTGAATGATACTGCCGACGCATAAACCATTAAAAGGTAATGTAGAGGGAATATTTAATGATCAATTTACCTGAAAAGAGCAATTATGTATGTATAGCTTCTTGAAAGCATACTGCAAATTTGTGCGTTTCAAAGAAATTCAAGCGACATCCATTGAAGCAATTTCCACCATTCTGCGAAATTTGGTCGCTTTGAACTCCTGATCCTTGGCTGAGCCTATAAATGCGAATTTCATGGTACTCACGTTAAAGGCATGGTAAAGGAGCCCAAATTTAAAACAAATTATAGTGATCCGAAGGACGTCGAGACAATGACTTCATAGACGATTCCTTTTGTGACTAAAATGGCAATAACGCCTGCATGTGCCCCTGTGGAATAACCTTTAACATCAGCAATAAGGCATCATCACATGTCATAGACGGCGTGTCCTGAATAAGAATGTAATCCTGAAAGAGTGATAAGTGCCACAGTTTTGGGCAAAGTAGTCCACGCTTTGGCTCGTCATCTCGAAATATTATCACGTTTTGCACTTCACCCTCTTTTATTGTTTTCACAACATTTTATCTTATTACTTATTGATCTCGAAGCGGCGGGTCTCGTACCCGGCAGGTCTCCTTCTCGAATATTTGGCAATTTGTTGTAAAGTCAGGAGGAAGTCAAAAGCACGAAAATTGATCACCATTCAGCGTGCAAAGCAAAATTTAATAGCTCGAAGACACTAGGACGATACTTTTCACTAAAACAAGAC